>OY288262.1:9149080-10556330 GCA_958450325.1 Agrostemma githago
GTCGGTCGCGCACCTTGGACTAGCCCAGGGCACCTTGGGCGTGGCCATGGGAAGGTGATCGGTCATGGCATTAGGGTGATCGGTCATTTGGGGCACCCAAATTTCATATCGTGATTCTCACTTTTCAATGTCTACTGTGGGCAGATCAGAAAAATCAAATATTGCTCTATAAGGGGGAGCAGCTGCTTGAGGGTGGGTTAGGAGGGTGACCGGTCACCCTAGGGTGATCGGTCATGGTCAGGCTAAGGTAGTCCCGAGAATCGGTGGGAAGCCCATGAGAGGCAAGGAAGGACCAAAGAGCGTTTAAGGAAGGCATACAAGACCCATCCCGTTCGGGATGGCCTCATCCCGTTCGGGATGGCCTCATCCCGTACTGGGATGGGGTGCTACATTAAGATGGCTGCTGTGAGCCCATCTCGGTCGGGATCAACTCGTCTCGGTCGGGATGGTAGGGACGTCCCGATCGGGATGATCCGTCCCGGTCGGGAAGCTACAGGGGCAGCGCGACTCTTTTCTTTTCTTCTCCTTCATTCTTGTACCCATATATATACTCCCTTCTTGTAATTTTAAGACATCTTATCTTACCCTAGATTAGTTTAAGCCTCCATTAGCATTTAAAACCCTAGATTTACTCTCACTCATTAGTTTTAATCTCTCTTTAATTCTTAGTTAATCATTGTAATTAGTTCTTGTATTAAGAGGATACTGGAAGAATTCTCCAAGCTTGACAACCTTGGGTTTTATTTGGGTTCTTATTTATACAAGATTGCATCTTTTCATCTTCATAGTGTTGGTATAATCATCTCTACTCTTAATCTTTGTTTATTCAATCTTGTTTCATCTTTTTATATTGTTATTGTTGTTAGTTGTTCATAATGAATGCTTGGATGTTTAGTTTGTTTTCTCTTGTTAATGTCATGAGTAATTTGATAATGAGTGAGTAGTAATCTTGTGGGGTTAGTAGGGGGATTAGGGGTAGATTATGGATGATTAGGGTTGATTAAGGGGAAAAGGTTATATCTTTGTTGTTAGTCACATTGTAGGCATTCTATGTGTTTGTTGATATGCTTGTGTGAGTTGTAGCGGCCATGCTTCCCATACTTGTGTTCATCTTCTCATTGATTGCTTATGTTGTGGAAATGTTGAGAATAGTTTAGTCGCGAGAGCGCGGACTAGGGTCTAAGTTGCGAGAGCCCGGACCCACCTTGACATCGGTCTAAGTTGCGAGAGCCCGGACCGACTCTAGCGATTAGGAGACACCTATACCCTTGATCACCCCAATTACCCTTCTACCTCTATGAACCCAACCTACCCCACTTCTTTCCATATTTGTGTTAATCCTCCTAGTTAGCTATTGTTCTTTTAGTTTATTCATTAGTTCGATCATTAGCTTAGTCATACTTCTTCCCCATCATAGTTTTCCTTTCTTCGCTTCTTTGTGTTTGTTTGGTAATCTAGTCTCGTTGTAGGCCGACCTAGTCTAAACCTTGATATACCGTCCTCGTATACGATCCCGACTTACCCTAGCTACCCATTAGGTTAGTCGGTGTTTTATTGATCGGCTAGGGACGTGACAAATCCCTACCATCAAAGTTCCCAAACAAAGTGAAAAGTAAGAGCAATATGTTTCACTCGGGAATGAAACACGGGGTTGGCGGAGTAATTAGTAGCACTAAGGTTGTCACAAAATATGACGGGTGGGGACTTGATCGGAAAATGAAGTTCAGTTAAAAGATTTTGTAACCAAAGTAGTTCCAAGGCTGTGGTGGCGACTGCACGGAATTCAGCCTCTGTGGTGGATTGGGCTATGGCCATTTGTTTCTTGGAGGACCAAGATATTGGGTTGCGGCCAAGATAGGTAACGAAACCTGTGGTGGACACATAGGTGTTTCTGTCTCCGGCTAAGTCTGCATCGCTGTAAGCATGCAAACTAGATGGAGAGTCGCGGTGAAGGATAAGTACTACATGGGCTGTGCCCTGTAGATATCGTAGTAAACGATTCAGGGCGGTCCAATGTAAGTCAGTAGGATATTGCATGAATTGGGCCAACCGATTCACTGAAAAGGCTAAGTCAGGTTGGGTGAATGATAGGTATTGGAGGCTACCTACTATAGCTCGATAGTCAGTTTCCTTTTGAATTGGGGACGATGTATCTTTATGAAGCGGAGGAAATAATGCCATAGGTGTGTTGGTGGGTTTTGCCTCAAGCATGTGGTGACGGTGCAATAAATCATGTATGTATTTTGACTGTGTGAGAAGCAATCCCGATTTGGTGGGTGTGACTTCGACCCCTAAAAAATATGATAATGCACCAAGATCTTTGAGTGCAAATCGGGACGCAAGTTATGAGACGAAGGCTATAACAAGACTCGGGTTCGGACCGGTGATGATTATGTCATCGATATAGACCAATAAATAAATTTTGTCGTGCGGTGTCGTGGTGATGAATAGGGACGGGTCAACAATTGACCCTTTGAAGCCATTTTCGAGAAGGTATTGCTTGAAGGTGTTATACCAAGCTCGAGGGGCTTGTTAAGGCCGTAGATGGCTTAGTGAGTTTACAGACGTGGGAAGGATTGTGGGAGTCCACAAACCCGGGTGGTTGTGACATGTAGACCGTTTCAGTTAAGTTGCCTTGAAGGAAGGCATTGTTTATGTCTAGTTGACGGAGTTTCCAATTACTAGTGAGGGCAAGAATTAGGAGTAACCGGATTGTGGTAGGTTTGACTACCGGGCTAAAAATGTCGGAATAGTCGACACCGGGTCTTTGGAGAAATCCTTTTGCAACAAGACGGGCCTTGTAGCATTCTATAGTGTTGTCGGGTTTGTATTTAATGCGAAATATCCATTTACAACTTATAACATTAAAATTAGATTCACGAGAAACAAGAGTCCAAGTATTATTTTGACAAAGAGCTTCATACTCGGCTAACATAGCAGCCCGCCAATGGGGAACAATAAGAGCATGTTTCGTGGTATTGGGTAATTGGGAGGGTGGAGTGAGGGTAGCCAGGTTAGCATATTTAGGGTTTGGTTTTCGAATATTATTTGACAAACGGGTGTTGGGTCGGGAGGGTAGGACATCTGGTGGTGTGGGAGGAGGCGGCTGTGTGGTAGATTCAGCCGAGGTGGGGGGTGGCCGGGGTTCGTCAGCGGGGTGGCGGGTGGTGGGATCTTTGGGTTGTGGTTGTTTGATGGGAGGGGGACGGGTTGCGGTGACGGTGATGGGCGGGGGAGGTGGTTCGTGCGGGATGGTGGTCGTGGTCAGAGGGGTAGACGGAGTGTGGACGACGTCAGGGTTGGTCACGGTGGGTGAAGTGGTGGTGGGTTGGGCATGGGAGTAGGGCCGGGTTGAGGCGAGGGAACAAGGGTGGGCTATGGTGGTGGTGTTGGTGTCGGGTCGGTGTGGTAGAACCAGGGTGTTGGGTTGTTAGTTTTGGGACCGGGATGGGTTTGTTTGTCTAAGTCCGGGAACGGGAAACATGATTCCACGAAGTTAACATGCCGAGATACAAAGGTTTTGTAATTAGTTGGGTCAAGACAGTAGTACGCGTTTTGTGTGGGGGAGTAGCCCACGAAAATGCATGGGGTGGAAAGGGGTTCAAGTTTGTGTGAGATGTAGGGTCGTAACCAAGAGTAGCATAGGCATCCGAAGCTACGAAGTTTGGTGTAGTTCGGTTCGTGACCGAAGAGGGTGAGAAAGGGAGATTAATTATTTAGGGTAGGTGTAGGTAGTCGATTTATTAAGTAAACCGCGGTGGAAAAGACATGTGGCCAAAAAGTAGTGGGTAGACGTGCGTGGGTGAGGAGAGCGGGACCCGTTTCGACTATGTGACGGTGACGGCGTTCGGCATACCCATTTAGTTCCGGGGTGTGAGGTGGTGTTGTGAGGTGTCCGATTCCATTATTGACAAGGGTGTGAGCCATTTTTAAGTATTCTCCACCATTGTCGGAATAGATTTGTAATATTGGTTTATTGAAAAAAATTTCAACGAGTAGTTTAAATCTAGTAAAAATCGATGTGGAATCAGATTTACATTTTATTGGATAAAGCCATATATATTTAGTGAAGTGATCGACAAAAATAATATAATACTTAAAGAAGTCATAAGACGAAATCGGGGATGACCAAACATCGGTAAAAATTAAATCAAGCAGAGATGCAGTATTAATAGTGGATGTAGCAACTCTAATTTATGACTCTTGTGGATGCTACAAGAGTTACAAGTTTGGTTTGCCGCATTATTGTGCGATAAATTAAAATTATTACGTAAATAATTGAAAATTTTTATTGATGGATGTCCGAGACGATGGTGCCAATCCGGACCGGGTGAGATAGTGTTGATGTAGGCGGACGAGTTGGTGGGTAGCCACTCATAAGCACCCCCGAATTCTTGTCCGCGCAAAGCGATGCTACTCGTTTTGGAGTCCTTGAGAAGAAAAGAGGAGTTAGTAAATTCAAATATAAGATTATTGTCTCGACAAAATTGAGAGACAGATAAAATATATCGAGAGATAGAGGGGACGCATAAAACATTAGAAAAAAGGAGTTTAAAATTCGAAGGAGTGGATAGATAAAACGAACCTACGTGGGTAATAGGTAAGGCCGAGCCGTCACCGATAACGAGTTCATCGCTTCCATTGTAGGGGGCATGGAGCGCGAGGTTAGAAAGATCGTTTGTAACATGGTGGGTGGCGCCGGTATCAATTAACCACGGTTGAGATGAGTTGGGTTGGTGGGTGGTGGCGAGGTTGACTTAAATTGGAGAAAAGGGTGGTGAATGTGACGCCAGGAAAATCCCGAGCAAATCGACGACACTTGGGAACTACGTGACCAACATAGTTACAGTATTGGCATCGCCCTTTGAAGGGGGCGTGGGTGGTATCGGTATTGGCAGGGGTCGTGTATGACCGGGAGTGATGGGAGGACGTCTTGGTGTTGTGGTGATGGTCACGGTGTTGGTATTGGGCCACGTTAGCGGTGGCCGGGGAAGGGTTGGGTTCGGTCTTTTTGTTGACGGTGCGATCAAAATTTATCAATTTTTCGTGTAGGTTGTCGAAGGAGATTGGCTCGTCACGAGCATTGACAGTCTCAACGATGGGTTTGTAAATTTTATAGTCAAGACCTCTTAGAACTTTAGCCGTGATGTCCTCGGGATCCATAGGTTTTTCGAGGACGGCAAGTTTATCGGTACATGTTTTTTATAGACTTCATGTACTCGGTGATGGTCATAGGGGAGGTTTTGGAGATGGAGTCTAGATGGTCTTTTACCTGGAGGATATGACCTCGGGACGAGTTTGCATAGGTTTTGGAGAGAGTGGTCCAAATGGCGTTGGATGTGGGTAAACGCGTGGCTAACACTTGTGAGTCGGCTCCAAGGGTATTGAGGAGAACTCCTCTGACAAGTTGGTCTTGTCGTTTCCAAGTTAAACTGGCGGGGTTTGGTATGTTAGCCGGTTTTGTGTCTTTGTCATTGTGTTTAGGGTCGGGTATTGTGTCCATTGGGCACGGATGTGAGCCATCAACAAACTTAAACAAATCGTAACCGAGAAGCATAGCTTCGATTTTTTCTTGCCATTGCATGAATTCGATTGGCTTAAGTTTGTCGATCATGGATAAATCTGCTATCAAAAAAGGGATGTTGGGTTGGTACGGGTTGGCAAGTTGATTGCAGCCAGCCATAGTCGAGTTTTGGAGGTGATATGGATCTTATTGCTTTGATACAATGTTAACGAACCATCTCAACCAAAACCTTAAGGCGATGGTTGAGGCCCGTTTATATTCTATTACGCCCCTCACTTGAATGCCCTTTGGGCTTGAAGAATGGTTAGTGCGCACCGGCTCCCCCGTACCGTGGGCTGAGATTCCACTTGAGAGTTCGAAATATTGGGGGTTGCCAGGGTTTGAACTCGTGACCTCTGGCTCTGATACCATATGGAGAATAAGAATGAATTGTGTATATTAATATATAAAAGTAATTACAGGATGATGAGTTTAAATACGTACAACTACTATCTTACATAATAAGTAAAGCAATCATAATCTATGTACTTCAGGAAGTTGAATAAAAAACAATCAAGTAAAAAAGGGTAGTGTACAAAGCAAATGATATTATGTACGTAGACTTGATATGAACAAAAAACTTGACTTGTAAGACTTGATATGGGTGTTGAGAGATATGGGAATATTCTTTAAGAATATTCTTATGTAATATCTTTAACACATTTCATACAAGTGGCTCGGGTTCGAATCCTCCTGTTTACACATTTGTCTTTTTTGAAAATTTACAAAATAATACATTGACAACATTTCATACAACTGGACCAACATCAACAAGCTGATATTTAAAATGGTTGAAAACTACTTGTTTCAAAAAGCAAAAAAAACCGGAAAAAGAAGCTTGATCGAAAAAATTCTTCGACCCGCGGATGGGGCGGTCGACTGATTTTGTTTGTTGAATTATTTTGTAAATTTTCAAAAGACAAATATGTAAACAAGAGGATTCGAACCCGTTTGTTGAATTATTTTGTAAATTTTCAAAAGAGAAATATGTAAACAAGGGGATTTGAACCCGAGCCACTTGTATGAAATATTGTCAATGTAATCAATTTCACCACATTGTACTTCATGTTTCATACCATTGGAAGATTTATATTATACTTAAACTATTTCTCAAAACTTTCAAGTATTATAGAGAAAATAATACGACCCTTGGGTTTAATTTGGATTAATTTGCGTATTACTCGTATTTGTTAATTATATTTATTAAATTGTATTAAGTCGTTAATTAATCTAATTAACTTTTTAAAATCGGAGGTGTAACAATAATCGAAAAAAATGTTTTTATTATCGAGTTCTAATAAACCGATACTCTATAAAATGTAAATGTGATAATATTTCGAGAATTAATTGCAAAGAAAAACTCGTCATTTTTTGTAATTCCATATATTAAATATAATAGGAAGTCGATTTTAGTTTATTACAATAATCGAAAAAGACGGTTTTATTATCGAGTTTTAATAAATCGATAATCTATAAAATGTTAAAGTAATATTATTATGAGAATAAATACCAAGGACAAAGTCGTCATTTCACGTAATTAATACCGACGGTAAGAAGTAAAGCGCCAGCGGTAAAAAGTAGTTGCGTAATAATCTGTTTTAGTGTTGCGATTAGGATTTAATAAATGATGAGTGACGAAATTAGGAAATGACAAACACATATTTTGATGTGTGATTAGGGTTTAATAACTCCAACAACCATGTAAGGTTTAATAGTTAGGATTTACCCAATTGTTGTGATGCATTTTACCTCAAATTTTGCTGTTGTTCTCAAGTTAATACCCAATTTCCGTCATTTTTATTGCAGAAATGGCAAACACATCAAATAAGACATTCACAATCAACCTTCATGTCTTTTATGGTGGACGTTTTGAATTTGTTTATTCAAGGACGATGGATTATGTTGGAGGAAAGCTTCATATTAAACACGGGGTATGGAATTATAACTTAACTGCTCGATTTTAAATGAATTTAGGTGAGAAACTAAGTGGGTCGACACATATTCTAATATGGTATAGTACAGATGGTAAAAGTGTTAGAAATGGAAAAGATTTGGTGGTAATAGATAGTGTTGTTCCGAAATTTTTAAAAACAATTACTAAAATGGGGACCTTAACTGTTTACATACAAAAAGTGGCTGAGTGGGAATCTTCTGTCACAACAAAAATGTCAGGAAAGAGTAAGGAGAGAGTGTTGTGGGCCTGGTAGGAAAAAAACAAAACCCTCCTCTCATCAATGCACCACTTACTTCCAAAGACCCTGACCCTAGTCAAACAACCCACATTGAAGAGGATCCATGCATTGTCTTTAAGAAGGAGTCCTTGACTCAACCAAAAAGGAGTCCCATTAGACCCTGACATCTCATTTTCTAAAACAAAAGCTACCTCTAATGTCTCTCTTTCTGGATATAATGTTACCAAAAAAAGTAGATAAACTACCTATAAAAAGGTTGCTGCGTTACACTGATAAATCTGTGCAAGAGGAAACCAGTAACAAATAGTAAGGGGAGATGTTGGAGGAGCAGATTAGTAGGAAGGAAGTTCAGGAAAAAACAAGGTGTACTGAAAAATTGAAGGACATACAGCATGAGCTGGTCAGTGGTGTGATTGAGGCTAAAACAAGGTCCAAGACAAAATTGAAGGGGTAGAAGTGAAGGGGTTATAAGTGAAGGGAGTAAGTGGTGGCATTTTTGAGGGTAAAACAAGATCTAAGTCCAAATTGAAGGGGGTTGAGGAAAATACAGAGGGAATAGGGCTATGTTACTCAGACTCGTAGACACATGTCGGACATAGACACGTGTCGACGTGTCAGACACATAATTTTTGATATTTCTGGATACGTGGAACGGTCAACGGTGTGTCTTGAGCAAGTTAGCAGACACGCACGGACACGACATTAAATATATATGTCTTTGAACTTTAAAAAAAATAGCAAAATTATCAGATGCGGTAAATAAATTCAGAAATAATTCTAAGATGCAGTTCATAATAATACATATCATCCATGGACCATGATCCATCAAAATCAAAAGTTTGAGTCCAAAATAACTTTCGTAAAATACTGAAATAGCAATTGTACGATAAAAAGGCAAAAACTAATAACGATCTTCCAAATTAATCCAATTAAGGATAAATTTCATTATTTTCTTCATTTCCTAGGTCATGAACCACAGATTCAAGTTCCGGATCACCAACAGACAAATCAACAAGCTCTTGAACTTCAACATCCTGTGGACATGACATAGGTCCACCCCGACGCGGCCACGCGCGGGTTTGGGGAGGCGAATGAATCTCCATATGAGATGGTCAAATTGAAATTTAAATCGAAGTTGGATTCGCCACCGAATTTTATGGTTATTCGGAACCGTTCGAGCCCACTCTATGTCGTAGTGGGCCGTATAAAAAATACGGCCCATTTCTGATGTCAGAGTTTATTGGGCTCGTCCCTTTGCATATCGATACCGATGCCGACTTGATCGGTTAATCGTGTATTGAATGACTCTCGTTGCCAATGGTTTCGGACATCCAAAAACCGAGGTTCTGAGTAAGGGGTGAGGGTACGTGTTGGGAAGTTCACTAAGAACACCCAACCCCGCCCGCACATTAGCGGCCTCTACTAGGATATCGAATGATTTTTTAATACGCGCGTTAGTAATACGATGAATGATATGCAAACATTGTTTTCCTAAACATGCGAGGAATTGAATAGGTTGCTAAGTCGGTTTAATGCATGAAAAATTAACGTCAAAGTTGAATTTAGCATGTGAGATTCGTTTTAGTATAATAAAACAAACGATAGAAAAAAGATATGAATTTGCTACAAAAGATGAACAAACGAGTTAGTATCGATTTGTGAAAAACAATATAGCAAATATAATAAATATACGAGATCGAGAATCTGAAAATATTGCTAAAAGACGCGGTTTTGTATAAAAAGCGAAGCTCGAAAAATAATAAAAAAACGAGAAACGAGCCGCGTTTCTAAGCCGGCCGCGCGGCTCGTCCGGGATGCCGGCGAGTCGTGTGACGGGCTGTTTTCGAAATCGGTTTTTGAAAATCGATGCTTTTATTAAACCGCGTACGAATATCGCATAATTTGCACTCGATCTAATATTTTCTATAATCGTTATATTCGATAATTGACTACGAAATCAATATCAAATACTCGGAATAATTTTAGAAAAGATATAAATTTTAGAAATCGTTTCGTAGAATAAATAATAAAAAACGAACGAAGAAGCTAAAAAAAGGAGCGCGGGTTTCAGGCCCGTGCGCGAGTCGCCTGGGTGAGACGCGACTCGCGTGCGGGTCTGTCCAGTTTTCGCTCGTTGTTCGAAAATTGTTAATTCGATAAATCGCGTACAAATACAAAATAATTTATACTCGATTTATGTTTACGATATTCGTCGTACCCGATATTCGATTATGAAATCGATATCGAATATTCGGAATGAATTAAAAGGTTTTGTAAATTTGTTTGAAAAAAGGAATTTGAACGAAAAAAATGTAAATTCTCTCCGCGTTAAAATCGTTGTATTTTGTAAAAAAGTAACGGTTTTTATTAGCATCGACGAGATTTAATATAATTCATTTTGATACGATATTCGATTATAGAGAATCGATATCATATTTTTAAGAATATTCGATATATGAAAATAGTTTTTTAGTAGTATCGATATTAGAGGAATAAGAAAACGACGAAAGACCCGTAATAAGAAAGGACCGACGACCCGTAATAAAAAAAAGGACGAGAAGGAGAAGAGAAGGAGAAGGAGAAATCGGGTTTGGTACACCCTCAACCTACATGCTTCTGTTTACTCGGATCGGGGCTCGTCGGGACGTGACTTGGGCACAAGAGCGTCGAGTGGATGTTGGTGAGTTGCGGTGGCTCGGTTCGGACGTGGTCTCGGTGAAGGGTGTCGGGTATAAGGGGCCGGTTTCCTTCGGGTTTTGTAATAATCGTTTTTCTCGATGCTAAATGTAGAAATTGATGTATGTGTGTATGAATGTTAATCGATGATCTGTGTGTGTTGTTGATTGATAATAAATTTCGTGTCCTTAAATTGTTGTATGCAAGGGGCTATTTATAGGGAGTTCCCGACCTTGGCTAGGAGAGTTTGAGCTACCGTTTAGGATAGGAAATACAGGAAGTCGAAAGGCATGAGGATTCCGCTTGCTTGTCGAAGAAGCAAGGGAAACCGGCTGGTTGTGCAGCTCGGCCGAGTATTTGAACTCGATTGGATGTTTGATTCGGTTTTCGGATAGAATTCCTACTTGAGATCGAATTCTATCCTTAAATGGATTTGTTTAATATTTTGTGAAGCTGATTTTTCGTAGGATTGGAGTATGAATCAGCCGTGTGAGGTGTCACGGCTGACTCACGTGCCTCGGGAATATTTTTGACCGGGTTTTGACTCGGTCACTAAAAGACGGTTTTACCCCTGGTGTCGGAATTGACCCAAATTAGTTTTATTTGACTCGAAACGACCCACTGGGCCTGATTTTGAGGTTGGTTTTGTGAGATATGTACTTTATAAAAAGCCCAAGCCAAATGCCAATGATTTTGAGCCCGTTTCTGAGTATTTAAAGCACGTTTGCGTCCGATCATCATCGGGTGTTTGTCGGAAACTGCTATAGACACCTAGCAGTCAAAATGTGGGTGTCTACAGAGCCCCCACTCTGACTGAGGCTTGGACAGGGCGAAAGTCAGAGTAGCTACCAGGTCAATCATAGATTAGAACCTGGCAGACTTCCGGTCGGGTCGTTTAAGGTCCATTAGACCTGCGTAAAGGGCCCGCCGGCCGGAGACTAGAAATGTACCTGAGTTGACGATGATAACCCCGTGGGGAACCGGACTTGTCGTATAAGTCTATGCCGCTGGGGAGTTGGTTGCACGGTTTTGCTTGAGTCGTCCTGTATAATGATTTATGCGAATTCTGCATGTAACACATTTTTTAGGAGAAATGACTCGTGCTGGGGAATAAAATTTTGAAGGAGATTTTTTTTTTTGGATTTTTGGATGGAAGAATTTTGAAAAGATTAAAGTATTTTGACTCCGAAAAGGAATAGGAATGCTCGGGATGACTTAGCTAGATCCTAGGATAAAGGCCTGTATGCTAAATCCCCTGGGATTAGGAATCCCAAAGTGAGGAGGAGAATCTGATTTCATGTTATAAATAGCCTCTCCCTGCTCACAATTTAATCACAATTCACATAATTCTCTTCCTTCTTCAAAGAAAAACAAGCCCTGAGAAACTTATTTCCTCTTTTCAGAAACTCATCATGGGTATCGATCGATTAGTCGGAATGTTGCAAGATTGGTCCCGATTTTTTAGAGATGCTGATAAAGTTATTTTGAACCAGAATGGCGTCACCTAATTATCCACAATCCGTCAGATGCAAGTGGATCGTCACTTTTTGGATGCTTGCCTGTCCTACTGGGATGATACTTATCATGTTTTTAGGTTTCCTCGAGGCGAAATCTGTCCCATTCCTGAGAAAATAGCTGCTGTAGGGGGGTGGAATCCCATTTTTCGCCCTGCCGTCCCGTTTTCAGTCCGTGACATAAGGAGAAAATTACGAGAATTCTTAGGGCTTTCTCACATGGAGGTATCTCGTATGATAGAAGAAGATACAGTTTCCTTGATCGATCTGGCTGAGAAATTTATGAACCCAGATGATGTCCGGGTCAGGCCGGTATATATCCGTAGGGCCTTTACTTTTTGCATGCTCCACGTCTATGCTTTTGAAGGTCATATGGATTTGCTATCTTGTATGGGCCATGTCAGACTTCTTGCTGTAGCTGACCTGATGGAGACAGAGCACAGCCCAGCTTGGCTGATTACAGGGGAGATTATCCAGGGCTTAGATAATCGTAAGAGGGATCCGTCGATCAGGCTGACCGGTAGCACCCGTCTTCTACAGGTAGGCTGATTTTTTTTTGATTTTCGAAGTTTTTGATTTTTTTTCAATTTCCGATTTTTTCCGGTCTTCGATTTTCTCGCGGTTTTCGCGGTTTTTCTCGATTTTTCCGTTTTTCTCGTTTTTTGCGATTTTTGCGATTTTTTTTTGACTTTCCACGATTTTGACTTTTTCGTGACTTTGACTTTTCAGCTTTGGCTTTTTGAGAGGCTATCGATCCTGGATCCTCCTCTAGATGTAAGCCGATATCGCCCGAATCAAGTGATGACAAGAAGACAGACTGTTGACTTTTCTCGTCTTACTACCCAAAAATTCTGGGACGAGCTGTTGTCTTTCCATGGAGGCCCATTGATCCGTTGGACCGTACCTTGGTGGCCCATTTACGTCTGGACCGGGTTAGAATTGCGAGACAGGGCCCGTTATCAACTAATCCTATCTTTTAGGCAAACGATTCATCTCTACCCTGATCGCATACTTAGGCAATATGGTCGGGCCCAAAGAATCCCGGAAATCGAGGCGATCGTGAGTGAATCTACTCAGCTAACGGATGTGATGTGTGATACTTGGGCGCAAAGATGGTATACCCGGCACACTTGGCCCGTTTCTAAGGCTTCTCCCTCGATCTGGGTATCGGATTCTTATACGAAGTGGACCCAGGCCGATTCTGCTAAAGCCCGTGCTGCTTTAAAGACTGACGAAGCCTTTGACTTGCTGCGCCGAGAACAAGCTAAGGATAATCGAGGCTACTTTGATGATGGCAACACCCCGGCTACGATGGTTCGCCTGATGTCAGGCCAGAAAGGGAAGACCAAGACTTTGACTAAAGGGTCCAACACTAAAGGTTCATGGGGGAAGATGAGCCCCCGGACGGACTTAGAAAGGAGACTTGGTCCAAGACTGGCAGCTAAGGACCGACTTGGTCCTCGGGATAGACTACCCGAGCACGTATGAGCTCGGATCGGACCGGTGCAGGGGACGGAGAAACCGAAGTCGAAGAAACGGGTTCGAGTAAAGGAAGTTCCACTCGTGATTAGGGAACGTTCGCCCCCGCCTCGTCGGCCTCGAGATCCGCGTGACCCGAAAGATAAGGGGAAGGGAAAAATGTACGAGTAGTCTCCTAAATTTATTATTTAAGTATTACTACTATTTTTGTGTGATTTTTGTGTGATTCAGTTTTGCGTGAGGCATTTTTTTTTTGAAATAATAAAAGACATATTAGTGAAAACTGTTCCTGTCTTTTCGTTATTGCAGTGGTTGTACCCTTTTGAGGGGTTGCCTACGTATCCACGATTAGTGGAATCAAACCGACCGTAGTTCAGACATAGATTTTTGCAATTTTCCAAAATACATCAAGACTATTAGTTCGAGATGTGCGACATTAGGATCAGTAATCCTAACTCATTGACTTGCTTAATTTTTGGAAATTTTTATAAAAAAGACAAATTTTATAAACTTTTAGCAAATGACATTGAGATAAGGTTTAGGGGTAATAACGCTTCAACTTGTCCAAGTTGGTTGGGTTGACGAACTCGTTCCCGTCCAAGTCTGTCAGCATTACTGCTCCTCCTGATAAAACCTTCTTTACTAGATACGGACCGGCCCAATTGGGTTTGAATTTCCCCTTGGGTCGACTGGTAGCAAAGCCCTGACAGATTTTAGGACTAAATCGCCTTCTTTGATATTTCTAGGCCTAACTCTTTTGTTGAAAGCCCGCTTTATCCTTTTTTGGTATATTTGGATATTGTTAAGGGCTCGAGATCGTCGTTCGTCCAAAAGGATCAACGAATCGTATCGGGCTTGGACCCAATCTGCTTCAGGTACTTGACTTTCGAGTAGAATCCTTAGAGATGGTACCTCAAGCTCGACCGACTGGACCGCCTCCATCCCATATGTCAGATAGTATGGAGTTGCTCCGGTTGCGGTGCGGATTGATGTCCGGTACCCTCATAAGGCAAAAGGGATTTTATCGGGCCAATCCCGGTAATTATCTGCCATCTTTTTAAGTATGGTGACAATTGTTTTATTAGCTGCCTCTACCGCTCCATTGGTTTGGGGACGGTAAGGCGAAGATGTATGCCTTTGAATCTTATATTTTGCTAGCAAAGTAGCGGTTTCGGCTTGGAAATGGGTCCCGTGATCACTAATGAATTCGTGCGGGATCCCGTATCGGCATATAATTTTATCTTGGATAAATTTTGCTACGTGCTTGGCGTTCAAGACACGATATGACTCGGCTTCAACCCATTTGGTAAAATAGTCAATAGCCACTAGAATAAAGCAGTGACCTCCCGTCCCGGAAGGGTTTACTTTTCCGATTATATCAATTCCCCATGTCGAGAATGGCCATGGTGATGTCATAGTATATAACAGGGATGGTGGCATATGCTGGACGTTGCCGAAAATCTGACAGTTGTGACAGTGCTTGACGTATAACTGACAGTCGGTCTCCATGCTATTCCAATAGTACCCGAGTCTTGCGATTTTTCGAGCCAGCATATGGGCGTTCATATGCGGGCCGTTTTCACCATCGTGTACCTCGGCCATGACCTTTTCGGCTTGTGCTTTGTCGATGCATAGGAGTAAAGCCCCCTGTGCCGTCTTTTTATATAACTGTTCATCGTCTGTGCGGATGAACTAAGTGGCCCATCTTCGTAGGGCTTTCTTGGCCCGGTTTTCAGATTCCGGAGGGTATTCTCCCGACGTTAAGTAGGTTAGAATAGCCTGGTACCAAGGTTCTGGATCAGTTATTTCGATGTCTTGGATAGCGTTGATATATGCCGGCTCGGACCGTCTTTCGACGCAAATCGGCATGCTAGTCAGATGTTCCGGGATATTCAGTAAGGATGCTAATTTGGATAGTGCATCTGCAAACTGGTTTTCTTCCCGAGGTAGATAAATGTACTCCACCTTTTGAAACTGTTTTTCGAGAACCCTTACTCGTGCTTGGTAAGCTACGAGGTTTGCGTTCCGAGTTTTCCATTTCTGGAGTGCTTGATTAATGACTAATGACGAGTCACCGTGGACCCGGAGGTTCGTTACTCCTAAATCCGCGGCGGCTTGCAACCCGTGAATGCATGCTTCGTATTCGGCTGCATTATTAGTCACGTTGAAATCTAACTTGATGGATAACGGGGTGTGCTCCCCTTGTGGTGAGATTAGTAAAATCCCGACACCAAATCCTCGAAAGTTAGATGCCCCATCAAAATATTGATCCCATGTCTCCGTGTCAGTATGGAATATATCTTCGTCAGGGAAGGCCCAAGTATCGGTATGTCCCTCTTCAGATACCAGACTATCGGCGAGGAACTCGGCTACTACTCGGCCTTTGATGGCTTTTAACGATACGAACTTGAGGTCGAACTCAGCTAGCATTAAAGTCCATCTAGATATCCTGCCATTGAGGATGGGCTTCTCGAATAGATACTTGATTGGATCCATTCTAGATAGCACGTGTACTTCGTGGCTAAGCATATAATGTCAGAGCTTTTTACTGGCCCAAACTAGAGCTAGACACGTCTTTTCGAACATCGTATATTTGCATTCGTACTCTAGGAATTTTTTACTGATGTAGTAAATAGCTCGTTCTTCTGAGTCGACTGTCTGGGCTAGCATAGCCCCCATGGCTGTCTCGGTCGTTGTCAAATATAACGACAAAGGCAGACCGTGCTGAGGTGGCATTAATACTGGCGGAGATGACAAAATCCCTTTGATCTTATCGAAGGCTGCTTGACATTTGCCGTTCCACAGTACCCGCTCTCCTATCTTCAGTTTTTTGAAAATGGGCTCACATACCATGGTTAGCTTCGAAATAAACATGCTGATATATTGGACTTTCCCGAGAAACCCCCTAATTTCCTTTTCGGTTTTAGGTGGCCGCATCTCGGTAATGGCCTTGATTTTGGCTGGGTCAACCTCGATGCCGCGCTCGCTGACGATATGGCCCAGTAATTTGCCCGATGTTATCCCGAAACTGCATTTTTGAGGGTTTAACCTCATGTTGTACTTGCGTAGTCGGGTGAAGAACTTCGTAAGGGCCGGAATATGCCGTTTCGTTCTTTGGACTTAACGATCATATCGTCCACGTAGACCTCTACTTCCTTATGCATCATGTCATGTAGTAAGGTAGTGGCGGTCCGTTGATAAGTGGCACAGGCGTTGATAAGCCCAAATGGCATAACAGTGTAACAGCAAGTCCCCCAAGGTGTAGTGAAGGTGGTCTTACTCATGTCTTCTTTCGCCATTTTGATTTGATTGTACCCGGCATACCCGTCCATGAATGATAGAAGGGCATGATCGGCCGTGTTGTCCACCAGTATGTCGATGTGTGGCAAAGGGAAATCGTCTTTCGGGCTGGCCTTATTAAGGTCCCGAAAATCTACACAAACTCGTACCTTTCCGTCTTTCTTGGGTACCGGTACGATGTTTGCAACCCAGTCTGGATATTCAGACACTTGGATAAAGCCCGCTTTGAATTGCTTGTCGACTTCTTCTTTGACTTTGAGAGACCATTCGGGCCTCATTCTTCGGAGTTTTTGCTTTACCGGCTTACACCCGTCTTTAATGGGTATACGGTGTTCGGCTATCTCCCGGTCTATTCCCGGCATGTTCTTGTAGGACCATGCGAAGACGTCTTTGAATTCATGGAGGAGTTCCGTGAATTGTTGCTTTTCCTCGGGGTCTAGGGATAAACCTAACTTAAGCATCTGAGGCTCTAAAGGGGTTCCTACATTGATGGAATCGGTTTCTTTGATCACCGGATCTCGGGACTCCCTTTGTTCGAGTTGCTCGACTAGATGCTGAGGTAGTGGTACCTATTCGTCGGGTTTCTCAATGTCATTGCAAATAAAATTTTTGAAAATGTTTTGAAAATAAGACAAGTCATAAGCAGAACGGTTATCGTTATTATTGATAGAGAGTTTCGAAAATAGCTCAAAGAGAGCAGCCATCTGATCGCTGGTCAGAGGCGGTATAGGGAGTGCTCTCGGGACAGACTCTGAGGCTTCCAATGGAATGACTGAAGGAAAAGGGGTTACAGACTCGACCCTAGTACTGGACCCTGTAGACTTAGACTCAGACTCCGACTCCGACTCTGACTCGGACTCGGATTCGGACTCATCGCCTTGCATGTCTCCTTCGCCGGTACTGAGCTTGTAGACTCGACCCTCGCTGTCGGTCCACTTGATCGTCTTCCTCCAAGCCCTCTTTCCAGTGTCAACACCTACTTCAGAGATCAGCCTGGTTGGATCAAACTTGCTGCTATGGAGGATCAGGCTCACCAACTCTTCCTTAGGAGTCGGGATGATCTTGCTTTCCCCGAACAAGAGCCCCAGCATGGGCTCGGTATGGTTTGGATCTTCTTTCAATTCAGCCTGAATGAGAGCATAGACATCATCATGGATGAAATTGACCTCAGGATAGGTTATAGTAGGCTGATAGAGACCCGTCTAGATATTTCCGAATACTGGGGAGACAAAGTAATCGGTCAGTTTCGGGCTGTAAGGGTCCAAGTAGGTACCCTTGAGAATGTTGCAGGCCTTTTGGATGCCGGCCTGGACCACGTTTTCCGGGGTTAAGGCATACCCTAAACCGAATTTTGCGTCCTCATTGCTTAAGACGTCGATGACTTTGCCAACTGGGAGACCGGGCCTTGAAGTAGCTCCCGGCAGGTAACCCAAGTTCTGTAACATTGTGTCGATGCTGGTGGTGAAATACGGTCTGAAGAGATACTCTTCATCGATCATTCCCACAAAATTGAAGCCTCGTGGGTCGATTGAGCCAGCCGTGTTGCAGCTTGACACGGCTATGGGAGTAGCTTCGAGGGTGACGACCCCGTCTTGCAAAGGTAGCTTGACCTTCCTGTGGAGAGTGGAGGACACGGCTTTGACCGCGTGGATCCAGGGTCTTCCAAGTAGCAGATTGAACGATGAGGTGACATCGATCACTTGGAATTCTAGTTCTTTTTCAATTGGGCCGGTTATGATGGTTAGTTTTACGGCCCCAACAACTGATTTCGGGCTCCCATCGAAAGCCTGGATAGTTTGCGCGGGTAGGAAGGTAGTCAGTCTCGGTAATTCCGAGAGCCTTAGCAGTCCTTAAAGGAAGTACATTCACAGCTGACCCGTCATCTATTAGGGTCATAGGTAGATATATAGGGCCAGGTTGTGGGTGGCCCCAAACGGTGGTAGATCTGATTCAGAGAAGGTGATAAGTGGGCCTTCTCCTTTGGACTTGCCCTTGAGGTGAGGTAGAATAGTGGCTACCATTTCCGCGGGGGTAACCGACGAGTCTACCTTGATCTCATCGAGAGCCTTAGTAAGTGCTGCCCGATGTTCTTGAGAACTGACCAGAAGCTGCCATATGGTAAGATCGGTTCGGACCCTCTTCAGTTGCTTGACTAGGGCCGTGTCGGTGTCTGGTTCTTCAAGGGTGGAGTCCGTCTTGGCGGGTTCAGTAACGGACCGTGGGGCTGAAGGTCCGGCCATGATGACATGGGCGCCGGCTAGGGCCTTGGTTTTGGCCTTTCGGATCTCTTCGACAGTGATGGGGACGGTCTCCCCTTTAACCAAGTAAACATCGTCTTCATCGTCATTCCATATCCCGTTGATTTGGGGAATGAAAGGGGAAATGAGATGAGTGCAATCGACTATTTCTCCAGTAAAAATGGCGTCAGTGGCAAGAGGGTTGTTTTTGTTACTTGGCTTATCGCTGGGTAACGGTATCTTCCCACTCTCGATTAGATCTTGAATAAGATGCTTCAAATTCCAGTATTTTTCGGTGTCATGCCCGTTGCCTTGGTGATAGTGGCAATAGGCCTGAGCGTTGTAGCTTTTGGACCGTTTCTCGACAGGAACCTCCGGCATTGGGCCTATTGGCTGGATTAGGCCCTTAGAGGATAGCCTTTGTAAGGCGTCGGCATAAGTAGTCCCTATGTCAGTGAATACTCGGGTTGGGGTATTCTTTTTGGTTGAGGTGTCTAGCAAATTAACCTCGTCGAAGATGCTTCGGGCCGCACTTGTAGTTGCGGACTTGCCAGAAGACGAACTGGCTCCTTGATAACCCTTTGTAGAGGCCTTAGTAAGGCTCTCTAACCTTAAATCGTCTTCGATTCTTGTACCCATCTCGGTTAAGGTGGCGAAATTGGGTATGATGGCGTACCGGAGATGGATCCGGTAAGATGGGAGGAGATTTTTCACAAAGGCCTCCACTAGTACCTTTTCGCTGGGCTTGTCGACCAGCTTGACACTTTCGGCCCTCCACCTTTGGAGGTATTTGGTGAAACCCTCTTTTGGCTCTTGGGCCATGACCTCCAGAGTACGCATGGTCGTCTGGATCTCAGTATTGTCCGCGTAGTTTCGGGCGAACTCCGTTGCGATATCGTCCCAAGTTTTGTATTTCTTGGAGTCAAGCCTGTAGTACCAGGCTTTCGGGTGCTTCTCGAGCGAGGAGGCAAACCAATGTTTGAACATGTTTGACTTAACCCCCTTAAGGGCCATAAATTCCTTAAAAGCCCGGATATGTAATACCGGGTCTTCAGTTCCATCGAACATTGGGAGGCCCGTCAGGTTGAGATTGGCGGGCAATTCGTTGGTTAGAGGAGCATAAGTCTGAGCATTCTCCGTGTGAATCGAGTAGTGGGTCGATAAGTGGACCTGCTCTTGTAGCTTGAGGACTGCGTAGTCAATTCGGCTAAAGGCCCATGAGTTTCATCTTCACCCCTCGGCTTGTCCTGCTCTATGGCGCTAACCCGGGTAACAATGGCGATCTGGTCGCCCCTGATTTGGTCGAGTTGTTCTTGGATCTTGGCCAATGAGGTGGCCTGTCTATAAGAACACCGCGTAATCAGCGACTAGCCCAAATCATAGAACTAAAGTACATCCCGAGCAAGGAAAAGGGAAACTAGAGAGGAAATGACTCGGGAAAAACATCTAGACAGATGACTTGTGAAAGGTGGGCCTCCTTTAGGATCCAGCCGTGTGGGCTGGGCCTTGTTCGAAAGGAGGTTCACGTGAGACATTCCCCAGACTTTTAGACTCGATTGTGTAGATGGGCCGACCCTTGTAGGAGTATGTCCTACGTAGGTGGGCCTTGCCTTAGTATAATAAGGCGGACTGGGATAAGGAGGAAATCCGTGATATAAGATTGACGGAGTTTCGACGCTAGGAGACTTGACGACTTACGACACGACCCGACACTGCTAAATACGGGAAGTCCTAAGAAGAGGAAGGTTTTGAAATTGAGGTTTTGAAAGCCCGAAGAAAAATTCGGAGAACCGGCCCTTTTTCGAAAGAAAAAACGGAAAAGGTGGACCGGGTTACGGGTTTGAAAGTTCGAAAATATTTTCGAGTTTTGAAACGGGCATAATACCGGCTAAAAATAGGCTATTTTGAGTAAAATCGTGGATCCTAAATTCGGTATATGTCCCGGGTTTTGAAATTGGATATTTTGAAAAGGATGCAATTTTGAAAATGACGGTTTTTGAAAAAGACTTGTAAATCAGGTAACACGTAGTCATGGAAACAGTATAACGACGCCATGTATGCTCTAATTCTAAGTCTCGGTCAGTCTGAAAAGGTCTATACCAGTGTACACAGCCTGAGGGTGCTGAAGGTCAGTAACGTATCAGCTGATCCCCAGCGGAGTCGCCAAATTGTGGACATGACATAGGTCCACCCCGACGCGGCCACGCGCGGGTTTGGGGAGGCGAATGAATCTCCATATGAGATGGTCAAATTGAAATTTAAATCGAAGTTGGAGTCGCCACCGAATTTTATGGTTATTCGGAACCGTTCGAGCCCACTCTATGTCTTAGTGGGCCGTATAAAAAATACGGCCCATTTCCGATGTCAGAGTTTATTGGGCTCGTCCCTTTGCATATCGATACCGATGCCGACTTGATCGGTTAATCGTGTATTGAATGACTCTCGTTGCCAATGGTTTCGGACATCCGGAAACCGAGGTTCTGAGTAAGGGGTGAGGGTACGTGTTGGGAAGTTCACTAAGAACACCCAACCCCGCCCGCACATTAGCGGCCTCTACTAGGATATCGAATGATTTTTTAATACACGCGTTAGTAATACGATGAATGATATGCAAACATTGTTTTCCTAAACATGCGAGGAATTGAATGGGTTGCTAAGTCGGTTTAATGCATGAAAAATTAACGTCAAAGTTGAATTTAGCATGTGAGATTCGTTTTAGTATAATAAAACAAACGATAGAAAAAAGATATGAATTTGCTACAAAAGATGAACAAACGAGTTAGTATCGATTTGTGAAAAACAATATAGCAAATATAATAAATATACGAGATCGAGAATATGAAAATATTGCTAAAAGACGCGGTTTTGTATAAAAAACGAAGCTCGGAAAATAATAAAAAAACGAGAAACGAGCCGCGTTTCTCAGCCGGCCGCGCGGCTCGCCCGGGATGCCGGCGGGTCGCGTGACGGGCTGTTTTCGAAATTGGTTTTTGAAAATCGATGCTTTTATTAAACCGCGTACGAATATCGCATAATTTGCACTCGATCTAATATTTTTGATATTCGTTATATTCGATAATTGACTACGAAATCAATATCGAATACTTCGAATAGTTTTAGAAAAGATGTAAATTTTAGAAATCGTTTCGTAGAATAAATAATAAAAAACGAACGAAGAAGCTAAAAAAAGGAGCGCGGGTTTCAGGCCCGTGCGCGAGTCGCCTGGGTGAGACGCAACTCGCGTGCGGGTCTGTCCCGTTTTCGCTCGTTGTTCGAAAATTGTTATTCGATAAATCGCGTACAAATACGAATTAATTTATAGTCGATTTATGTTTTCGATATTCGTCGTACCCGATATTCGATTATGAAATCGATATCGAATATTCGGAATGAATTAAAAGGTTTTGTAAATTTGTTTGAAAAAAGGAATTTGAACGAAAAAAATGTAAATTCTCTCCGCGTTAAAATCGTTGTATTTTGTAAAAAAGTAACGATTTTTATTAGCATCGACGAGATTTTATATAATTCATTTTGATACGATATTCGATTATAGAGAATCGATATCATATTTTTAAGAATATTCGATATATGAAAATAGTTTTTTAGTAGTATCGATATTAGAGGAATAAGAAAACGACGAAAGACCCGTAATAAGAAAGGACCGACGACCCGTAATAAAAAAAAGGACGAAAAGGAGAAGAGAAGGAGAAGGAGAAATCGGGTTTGGTACACCCTCAACCTACATGCTTCTGTTTACTCGGATCGGGGCTCGTCGGGACGTGGCTTGGGCACAAGAGCGTCGAGTGGATGTCGGTGAGTTGCGGTGGCTCGGTTCGGACGTGGTCTCGGTGAAGGGTGTCGGGTATAAGGGGCCGGTTTCCTTTGGATTTTGTAATAATCGGTTTTCTCGATGCTAAATGTAGAAATTGATGTATGTGTGTATGAATGTTGATCGATGATCTGTGTGTGTTGTTGATTGATAATAAATTTCGTGTCCTTAAAGTGTTGTATGCAAGGGGCTATTTATAGGGAGTTCCCGACCTTGGCTAGGAGAGTTTGAGCTACCGTTTAGGATAGGAAATACAGGAAGTCGAAAGGCATGAGGATTCCTCTTGCTTGTCGAAGAAGCAAGGGAAACCGGCTGGTTGTGCAGCTCGGCCGAGTATTTGCACTCGGTTGGATGTTTGATTCGGTTTTCGGATAGAATTCCTACTTGAGATCGAATTCTATCCTTAAATGGATTTGTTTAATATTTTGTCAAGCTGATTTTTCGTAGGATTGGAGTATGAATCAGCCGTGTGAGGTGTCACGGCTGACTCACGTGCCTCGGGAATATTTTTGACCGGGTTTTGACTCGGTCGCTAAAAGACGGTTTTACCCCTGGTATCGGAATTGACCCAAATTAGTTTTATTTGGCTCGAAACGACCCGCTGGGCCTGATTTTGAGGTTGGTTTTGTGAGATATGTACTCTATAAAAAGCCCAAGCCAAATGCCAATGATTTTGAGCCCGTTTCTGAGTATTTAAAGCACGTTTGTGTCCGATCATCATCGGGTGTTTGTCGGAAACTGCTATAGACACCTAGCAGTCAAAATGTGGGTGTCTACACATCCACATCATATTTGTCGCCTCCTACAAAAAATATTATGCATGATTAATTTCGATATAAGAATTAAATAACACCATTATTAACATTATATATGAAAAAGGGAGTAGACTACCAAGATCCCAATATTTGCAAGGGCCCAATTTGTAGCTTTCTTTTTGCCTTGCTAAAAGTCGGAGATTGTTGTGAACTTTCACCAAGTTTTTTGTCCGGTCAGAAGTCAAACGATTTCTCTTCACCGTCTTTATATTATCGTATTGACTCCAATTTCGCTTACAACACGAAGAAGTGGCCGGCTGAGACAAAAGCTTAAAAGCGAGAGATTGTAAATAAGGAGCGCTTGACCCATGATTAGCCCACCAAAATATGGACTCTTCATGACCTCTAGAGTCAATAACATGAGCTTGACCAAAGTAGTCCAAGCTAGAAGAAAAAGTACCATACTCTTTCAAAACATTTCTCAAATCTATAGGGTCGGGAAAAAGTCTTCGGAAACACATGTTCCTTTGACTAGACACTTCTTGATCTTGGTGTGGCGGCACACGTTGGAAAATAGTCCTCCCATCTTTAAGCCAATTAGTACTATAATACTTAGGAACAAGGGAGTGAGCTAAACAATGTAGCGGTGTATTACTTTTGTTCCAACGAGTTTCCAAAACTTGTTGTACAGCATCAAAAAAATCAGAAGAATCAACCTCTATATCTTTTCCTTCCTTTCTAAAAATAGTAACTTTAACTTGTTCAATCATTGTATCCCACATATCATATACAAGATGTAACATTGGACTATCGGTAAACCTAATCATCTCATAAATCGGTTTCATGAAATCCAAAAAGTATTCAACTTTCTCCCACCAATTGTCATCCAATATTAACATTTTAATTTTTCTAGCTTTAAGATCAAGATGATTAGTAGTATTAGATTTGAAAAGAGTTCTCCATTCCGTGTCAATTACCATTTTGTCAAGAAATGGCTTAACCAACAACAATCGTTGTGCTACAACATAGTGACTAGCAAACCGAGTGTCCGCAACTTGTAAAAGTTGAAGATTAGAGTGTTTTCTGAATAAAGACTTAACCAAATCATCCCCCATAACAAATTTTTGAATCTCGTTCACATCGCTAAAAACCGAAATTAGCCACTTACACTGCTTAAAGTGGTCAGATTTTTTGGACGGTTCGCAAATGCTTTTAAAAGCAAGATTTAGACAGTGAACCACACAAGGAGTCCAAAATATTGAGGGATATTTGAGTTCAATTATGTTTCCTGTAATACAAAACAAACAAAAGGAGATTAGTATTTTACAAAATCCGATTAACTTAAACAGAGGCGTAAATACCGAGTTTACACTTTTACAGTAAAAAAAAAAGCAATACAAATTACAAATTAATTGCCTGCTGCGTAATTACCTGCTGCTTTAAAATTTGACCCATTATCGGTGACGATTTGAACAACGTTTTTCACTCCTATTTCATTAACAGCCTCATCGAAGATTTGGGATACATACTCATCAGCATCCTTCCTAACACCGGATCCATCGACCGAATCAATAAACATAGCAGTTGATCCACAAGCAGCCATAATATTGATTATTCGCTTGTTGGACCCGTCAGACCATCCATCGGAACATATATAAACCTCCTTCGTGATCCACCCATCTTTTATCTACTGTAGTAGTCGGTCTACATGTGTATTCTCCTGAGCAAGCAATGTACGTAGTTCTGAGTCTGTTGTAGGTATAAGTTGATAGCTTATAACAGAAGCTCCAGAAATAAGGATTTCGGGCAAAAATTAAAAGGAATCGCACCGGAATAAAACATTCTTGCACACTCTTTGTCAAGTTCATCTCTTTGTTGCATATTGAAACCTTTTTCAATAAGTGACTGATTACCTTTTCTTTTTTTCGGTTGGACCAAGTCGGTTCCACCAGGAAGGGTAATATAATCTGACCTTTTTTGTGACTCCTCCTTCTTCTTCAATGCCTAGAACTAGCAGCTTCACACTCTTGTTTCAATATTCGTTGGATCTCAGGAGTAACATTAAGACAACTAGTAACTCCCTGATATTTTTCCTTGAGTAGATGAGCCTTCACCCTTGGGTAAGAGTTTGTGTACTGTGTTCCACAGTAGTTACAAACCTATGTTTTATTACCACCACCCTTTTCGCAGTCAGCTATCACAGTCACATGTCTCCAAAGAGGGGATCTTTCATAGTCAATTGGTCTTAGGGTTTTTCCATTGCTTTTAGATTGTGAAGAAGCCATGGATTTTTGTATAGATAGCTAATTGATTTATTTTTCGGGAGATAAATATGAATTACCATGGTGAATAGGATTGATATTTATAATTAATTTGGAGAAGGGAGAAGTGGAATAGGTAAAGAGGAAGAAGATAAAGGAGTTTCTGGGAAAATTGAGAAAAGGCGTGTGTGGTTGATGGGGAAGGAGAGAAATAGACTAGTAGAGTATTTCAATTTGGCTGACACACTTCATGCATTTGTTTTTTTCTTTAAAAAACAATTAAAGTATCTTATACTTCAGCTTACTAAAGTGATATCGAGTAATATCAGTTTACTAAAGTAATATCGAGTACGGTTTGCCAAAAATAAAAAGTAACGAGTATTATGGAGTACTAGAGTATTGAGTAGATATTATTGGTCGATATTACAATATACGTAGACACTTACTGTATCCATATAGTTATATGTCGGTATTACGGTACTCGAGTGTATTACGTATATTAATATTTATTACTCCGTATTATATGGTATCATTTTCGAAGAAGTCTCTAATAACACGGTAATTAGATAATTACTCCGTAATAAAAGTATCGAGTATTACCATGATAGAGACTTAAGAGTATAGCTCTATGACACGGTTGTAATTACTCGAAGGAGTCTCTATGACACGGTTATAAGACTATAACATTATTACATTTAGCCGTTTACTGGAGTATCGAGTAAATTTCCTACGAGTAATATACTAGAAGAACAAGTATATGTAATTCACATTTCGATATGACAATTTATGATTATTAGAGCAATACCGTGTTGGAGACTTAAGAGTTTGAGAGTATAGATCCATATTTGAAGGAGACTCTAACGCGGTTATTAGAGGATTACATTTAGTCGTTTAATGTAGTATCGAGTAAATTTCCTACGAGTAATATACTAGAGGACCGAGTATATGTAATTCACGTTTCGATATGACAATTTATGATTATTAGAGCAATATCGTTATTGGAGAAGTCTCTCTACCACTATTATTGGAGGATTATATTTAGTCGTTTCTCAGAGTATCGAGTAAAATGTACTCATTTAGCATCTATGAGAGTGTCGAGTATATGTAGTCTGCGTTTTGAGGTGACAATTTTAGATTATGAGAGCAATACCGTGTTAGAGAGTGTAGATCTGTTTATGAAGGAATATCTCAAACACGGTTATTGGAGGATTACATTTAGTCGTTTATTGGATTACCGAGTAAAGCTCATTTAGTCCTTTTTTTATTAGAGCAATGTCGTGTTAATCAATGCACGTTCATCCACTCATCCACGGTTATTTTGTTTAATACTCCCTCCGTTTAACTCAACTCCAAGTTTTCACTGTTTCGATTTCCGTTTTGGGATGTTTAGTCCAAAGCTCCCATGTCTTATTGTTTTATGAGACGGTCTCAAAATAAATTTCTCATATAAAAAATGACTATTAATTAATAATTATCATAGCAGCGTCTTATAAAAGAACTTACAGTTAGATAATTCTTCGTATTAAAAAATTTAGAATAAAAAAGTAAAAATCTAATTTCAAACAGTTAGATAATTCTTCGTATTAGAAAATTGAGTAGGTCTCCTGAAAGACGGTCTCTCATTAACTTTACTGAGAGACCAAGTACAAAGGGAAGTAATAGTGGTACCAAACCTAATAGAAGTAGGTACGATTAACATAAAAGAGTATACAAATATAAAGAGGGTACGCTTCTTATAAAAACAGGTATAAAACAAAGTTGTCATTTAAGGGTACGAATAGAACATAAAGTGGTACTGAAGAGTGGTCTCTCAATAAGTTATTGAGAGACCGTCTCTCCTAAGAATTTGTGTAAAAAATTTACACTAAAAAAAGTAAAAATCTAACTTTGAACTGTTAGATAATTCTTCGTATTAAAAAATTTAGACTAAAAAAGTAAAAATCTAATTTCGAGTTGATCTCACATTACTTTTATAGTTTGAATTGATCCATAGAAATGTAACTTTCTATTAAAAAAACTCTTACTTGTGATGAAGATATATATATATCCGTTGTATTGTTATAACGGGTTAAGTATTTAATTATTTATCCATTTATTAGATACTCGTAAGTAAAAACAAAATGTTGTTATTCACGAGAAACAATAATTTGTGTTTGTTCTTATCTAAGTGAATGAGTCATGTTTAAGTCGTTGATTAATACGATGTACTCCCTATATTCCATAGGGAGGAAAATTAATTTAAAATTTTTAAAACAACCTTAATACGAGTCATACTACAATATGAAAAGTGGGATAAATTATTCGCTATTCTTCGTTGTGACGGAGGTATCCGTCATTTACTCATAATGGATCAAATACTTCTAATTTATACAAAAAAAATAATCCATATATTGTGCAGTACGTAGTCTTTATTAATTAAATGGCTAGTGTTTGACACATTATAAATTTGTGACGGATAATTCCGTCACATGGGATTATTCGATAGATAGTATATTCGTTTAGTCTTACTAAGTTACAGCTTACAAGTACAAGTATACAACTGTACCACACAATTTTACTTCGTAATTGATAAATTACTATAATCAATATACTAATAAAATTGAGTTCCCCTTCCCCATAAAATTAAAAAACACCGTTGGTCTTCTCTTTTTCTGAAATATGAATACAATCAATAGTTCAGTTTTCAGTACACCTCCTTCTTCCTTTTTTTTCAAAAGTTTATCTTCTTCTTCAAAAGTTTAAGTTTATCTTTTTCTTCAAAAGTTTATCTTCTTCTTCCTCGAGTCCTCATCAAGTCACCAATGACTTCCAATTCCCAATCTATTCAGTCTAACTACAATCTTGGAAATCCAATCTTCGTGGGTTCAAACTCCATAAGTCCATATACTTACTACTTCAGATCGGCGTACTCCGATGATCGGTGCTCTGTTCGTAACTTTGTATGAGATTAGTGGTGCAATGGTCGGTCAAAACTTAGCATCCAAGGTAAGCTCTTCGAACTTCGTACATCCAGATCTGCTCTCTCTTCTTCCTTCTTGCCGTGTCTGTGTCGTGTCTGTGAAGGACGAGTCTAAGTGTAGACACCCGCATTTTGACTGCCAGGTGTCTATAGTAGTTTCCAACAAACACCCGATGATGATCGGACGCTAACGTGTCTCTATGCGCTCGGATACGGGCTCAAATCCATTAATCACTGGCTAACACACTTACAGAGTACAAATCTCACAAAATCAACCTCAAATCCAGGCCCAGTGGATCATTCCGAGTCAAACAAGACTAATTTGGGTCAAAACCGACACCGGAAATAAATCCAACTTTTAGCGACCGGATTAAAACCCGGTCAAAGCTGTTTTCGAGTAGGTCACCCACGGTCCACCTCCAAACGGGCCATCAAATCAAGTCCGTCAAGGCAGAAAACCCTAGACACCAAGGTGCCCTAGCTTTGCCTATATAAGCAACCCCATGCAACACATTACACATCTTTACACATCTCTACACAACCCTAATCAACTTTCACACACACTTTCAAAACCCTAATCAACATCAAGTTCAACCCTAATCAAGATCAAACCCTAATCAACATCAAAATTCAACCCTAATCAAGATCAAATCAAACCCTAAACCTAGTTTTAGGAATCAATCCCGAGCCACCACAACTTAACCTCCATAAAACCTCGAAGACTCTTGTGTTAAAGTCACGGTTACGAGTCCGCTCCGAGACAAGAACATGTAGGTTGAGGGTGTCAAAACCCCTTTCTCTCCTTCTTCTCTTCCTCACGTCGTCTTCATCTTCCTTTTCATCTTTTTTTCGTTTTTTTATTTTGTTCATTGCATTGTAATATCGATAATATTATTAATAGAAAAACATTAAAATACTTATTGATTTGTGTCGAATGTGAGTGATGGTGGGATAAGGAAAACCGCATATACAAGTGTACTGCACACACGTCGTCGGTCGCTTATCCCACCACCCCGATCGTTTGATTATTGAAATAAGTTAACTTAAACAATAATTCGTTTTTATTTTTTTAGTCATCATCATCGATCTTGCATTCATCAATTTTTAAAATCAATTCTAATAAGGGTCGAAACCCGTTGACACGGATCCGACATCACAATCCCTAGGGATTTATTTCGATGTCGGAGAAGTCGAGGGAATAAAGTTTTTTTATTTATTCAAGTAAAGCGTCGATTTTAGATTTGATACCAATTTCATAATTGGATATCGAATCTAACGATCAAGTCACATTAATTAACGTGATTTGTTCATATCACGATAATTAATTTAAGACGACTAAAATTAATCTATTTTTTTATTTCACTCTAACATCCCATATCGATTCAAATAATCGAATATGGGATATAACGAGTACTCAAAATTAGAATCGGGTATAAATTCAACAATATTTATATTCGGTTCAACAAAATTCGCGATTATAAAAAACCAAGTCGAACATAAATTGTGCAATATTTATGTCCGATTCGGTAAAGCCGTCGAATTATCAAAAATCAAAAGCAATTTCAAAATCAACAATTAAATTGCAAACGAACTAAGTTCGTACAGGTACCACTCGATCGAGTGACCGCATAACGACTAAAACAACGAGTCGTACATTCTTCTATTTTCTAAACCCGATAGTATTTCACGACTTAGGTCAACACGTGCATAATTAATCACGTGTATACTATCTTTTCAAACCATGCATCATCTTGTACATCATTCAATTCAATTCAATATTTGCACAAACCGTTATTATTCGTTATATTATTACATCGTTACTAACGCGTTTGTTATTTCCTCTGTCAATTTAATTATTGTTCGTTTATTGTACTAAATGAACCCACATGCTAAATTCCACTTTGACGTAGAATTAATTGCATTAAATTGACTTAGAAACCCTTTTCAATTCCATTCACATGCTTAGGGAAAATAATCTTTGCATATCATTTTCCCGTTTTACTAACGCGCGTATTGGAAAGTCATTCGAATTCTTAGTAGAGGCCGCCAATGTGCGGGCGGGGTTGGGTGTCCTTTGTGGGCTTCCCAACACGTACCCTCACCCCTTACTCAGAACCTCGGTTTCCGGATGTCCGAAACCGTTGGCGCACGAGAGTCATTCATACACGATATCAGATAATGTCGGTATCGGTATCGCAATGCAAAGGGACGAGCCCAATAAACTCTGACATCGGAAATGGGCCGTATTTTGTATACGGCTCACTACGACATAGAGTAGGCTCGAATGGTTCCGAATAACCACAAAATTCGGTGGCGACTCCACATAGACCTAAATTTCAATTCGATCCATTCTCATATGGAGATTCATTCGCCTACCCAAACCCGCGCGTGGCCGCGTCGGGGTGGACCTATGTCATGTCCACACTAAGACGTGTCTCGTGTCGTGTCAGCCGTCATGTCGTGTCGACACGGGACACGGCCGCTGGCAGCCGTGTCGGAGTAATGCAGCCCGAGGGGCGGATTAGTGGGAAGTAGTGTACCCAACTGAAGGGGAAAGTTAAGGAAAAAGGGGAGGGAATTTCTAAGAAAAAGGGCAAGGCATTAGTTGAGGAAGAGGGGCCTGATTTGGTTGAGAAACTTCCATCTAAAGGGAAGAAAAAAAAGCAAACAAGAAAGGGTAAAACAAAGAGTACGGAGCCTGACTTCACTGACTCTGAGATCAATGACAATGATTCTGATGGTGATTATTGGTTTGGAGAGTATGATGTCGGTATTAATCAAGGGGATGACTAGTTTGTTACTGAAGACAATGATGCACTTCTGAATGGTTTAGAAGACTTCTTACGTCCAAAAGGTAAGTCCACTAAACCAACTTTAGTAGATCCTAAAGAGAAGGTCATTTTGGGAGTGGATAACATAGGTGACTTTGAATGAGAAGTTGTCTGATAATTCTGATGAACTTTGGACCCTAGATGGATATGATGAAGAGGGAGACACCTACCCTACATTTAACTCAGGCGTTTACTTCAAAAGGCCACTAGTTCTTACTTTAGGTTTAAAATTTCCTACAGTTAAGGTGTTTAGAAAGGCTTTGCACTATCATAGTGTGCAGTGGCTAACAAGTACGACTCCTATTACACACACAATGGGAAAGACAGAGTAACTGCCTTCTGTAAGAATAGTTGTGATTGTACTTGGAATGTAACACCACGACCCAAACTAGGACCAAAAATATTAGTCGCTGTGGACATGACATAGGTCCACCCCGACGCGGTCACGCGCGGGTTTGGGTAGGCAAATGAATCTCCATATGAGAATGGATCGAATTGAAATTTAGGTCGAAGTGGAGTCGCCACCGAACTTTGTGGGAGTTCGGGCCCATTCGAGCCCACTCTATGTCGTAGTGGGCCGTATACAAAATACGGCCCATTTCCGATGTCAGAGTTTATTGGGCTCGTCCCTTAGCATTTGATACCGATACCGACATTATCGGATATCGTGTATTGAATGATCTCGTGCGCCAACAGTTTCGGGCATCCAGAAACCAAGGTTCTGAGTAAGGGGTGAGGGTACGTGTTGGGAAGCCCACAAAGGACACCCAACCCCGCCCGCACATTAGCGGCCTCTACTAAGATCTCGAATGACTTTCTAATACGTGCGTTAGTTGAACGGGAAAATGATATGCAATGATTATTTTCCCTAAGCATGTGAGGAATTGAAAAGGGTTTCTATCTCGATTTAATGCAATTAATTCTAAGTCGAAGTAAAATTTACCATGTGGGTTCATTTTAGTACATTAAAATAAACGATAAATCGACAAGAGGAATAACAAACGGTTAGTAACGATATAACGAATAATAACGGTTTGTGCAAATATTGAATTGTATAGAATGATGCAAATGAGTTAATGCATGGTTTTGAAAAGATATTCCACGTGATTGATTAACACGCGTTGACCTAAGTCATAAAAATATTATCGAAACTAAAAGACAATGTAGGACTCACGATTTTGATGTGATAAAGGGCCACTCGACCGAGTCATTGAGGGACTCGACCGAGTGGATCCTTAAAAAGTGTTCTGTCCCGGATTTCATGACCCTACTCGACCGAGTTATTGACCAACTCGGCCGAGTACGTCGCTACTCAATCGAGTCACTATGAGACTCGACCGAGTAGAGGTCGAAAGAGCATTCTGCTCGGTAAATTGTGGTGTCACTCGATCGAGTGGTCGAGGCACTCGGTCGAGTGGCACCTGTACGAACCAGGTTCGCTTGCAATTCTATTATTGATTTTGAAATTGCTTTTGATTTTTGATAATTCGATGATTCTACCGAGTCGGACATAAATATTGTACAATTTATGCTCGACTCGGATTTTATAAATCATTGATTTTGATGAATCGAATATAAATATTGTGGGATTTATACTCGATTCCGAATTTGAATACTCGTTGTATCCCATATTCGATTATTGAATCGATATGGAATACTAGAGTGAAAATAAAAGAAAATTGCTTGAATTAGAGGACTTGATTCCCTCGGCTTCTCCGACATCGAAATAAATCCCTAGAGATTGTGATGTCAGATCCGCGTCAACGGGTTTCGACCTTTATTAAATAGAATGCTTGTTTTTGAAAATCGATGTAAATATGAACCTTGAATAATGATGCAAACGAAAATAAACGATTTATTGTTTAGGTTAACTTATTTCAATAAACAAGCAATTGGGGTGTCGGAATAAGCGACCGGCAACGCTGTGTGCGGTACACTTGTATATTCGGGTTTCTTTATTCCGACATCCCTCATACTCGACACAAATCGACAAGTATTTTAATGTTTTAATACTAACGGTATTATCGATATTATAATGCGATGATAGCGATAAGAAAATAAAAAACGACCCTTATGACCAAAAAAGACGCGAGAAAGGAGAAGAAGAAAAGGGGTTTTGCACCCTCAACCTACATGTTCTTGTCTCGGATAAGACTCGTAGTCGTGGCTTTAACACGGGAGTTTCGAGGTATATGGAGGTTGAGTTATGGTGGTTAGGGTTTCGATTCCTAAAGCTAGGTTTAGGGTTTGCTAGTCTAATGCTTAGGGTTTGATTAGGGTTGTAGTAATTAGGGTTTTGCAAGATGTGTAAAAGTTGTACATGGGGGTGTTTATATAGACAAAGCCTAGGGTTCCCCAGTTAGGATTACTCGACCGAGTAACCAGCTGACTCGGTCGAGTGGCCCGGTGTACCTGCAGTCGGGCCTGAAACAGGCCCACTCGATCGAGTGGATGGGGCACTCGATCGAGTGGATGGGCTGGGTTGTGCGGGTCTCTTGTTTTGGACCGTGACCATGGATATTTCATGGGTTTTGTGTTTGAATTGGACTTTTGATGTTTGAATGGCTGTTTTGTATGTCTCGGAAACGACTTTGACCGGGGTTGACCCAATCGTTAAAAAGTCGGTTTTATTTCCGGTGTCGGTTTCGGCCCAAATTAGCCTTATTTGATTGCAAAAGGCCCGCTGGGCCTGGATTTGAGGTTGATTTTCTGAGATTTATACTCCGTAAGTGCATTAGCCCACGACTAATTGTTTTGAGCCCATATCCGAGCGCGTAGAAACACGTTAGCTTCCGATCATCATCGGGTGTTTTTTGGAAACTGCCATAGACACCTGGCAGTCAAAATGCGGGTGTCTACGGAGCCCCCACTCTGACTGAGGCTTGGACAGGGCGAAAGTCATAGTAGCTACCAAGCCGATTAAGACTTGGTAGACTTTCGGTCGGGTCGTTTATAGTCCATTAGACTCGCGTGAAGGGCTCGCCAGCCACAAGACAGAAATCATACCCGAGCTTGATGAGAATATCTCCGTGGGGAATTTGGACTTGTCGCGTAAGTCCCGGGTACGCCTATGTGTGGGCTCATCCCGTGAAAATGCCGCCTTTGGCTGCCGCTGGGGAGATTTAGAGGGTTGCATGTCCCTGTTTGAGTTATACCTGTATAAGTCACATAAAATGCTTGCAACACGTAGTTAGTAAAATGACTCGTGCTGGGGAAAAAGATTTTTGAATTTTTGAATTTTTGAATCTTTGAAAATTTTGAAGTTTTTTGAATTTTTTGAAATTGAAATCCTGAAAGCAGCTCACGTGCTAGGTTTTCAAAATGGAAGGGGATAGAAAAGAAATTTGCAGTTTTAATAGACCGAAATTTGACCTTGTCGAAAAGGATTTTTTTTCAAATGGCTAAATTTTGCAAATTTCAAAGTGGAATTTGAAGAGAGAGGCCTACCAACAGACTCCACTCTGGACGTGACCGGACGAGTTGACTGACATGACTGGACTCTCGAGGGGTTGGACCGTGACTCAGTAGGGGGGGTGGGTCGTCTAACAAGACTCTTGAGTTGCGCTATTCCGTAGCCTAGGCGAGTGGTAACATGGGAACGGTCTGTTATAGGGGGACTGCAGTAGTCTGTAATGAGACTGTTTTAGTCTGGTGCCCTTCTGGATTTTTGATTTTAGGGTACATTTCCAAAGTGGCTATTGTCTCGAGTCCTGACAGATTCTTGTCTTCGACTAAGCCGAGTACTATGACACACTACAGAAAGGAGGTTAGATTTTTTTTTGGATTTATCTGGATTTTGTGAGTGGATGGAGAACTTCTGCCTAGGAGAAGCCCCTGGGACAACAAAGCTAGCTGTTGAGAACATAATGGTGTCGTGACCGGAATAATGGCGCTTTTTGAATGTGTGTCAATGTGGGTGGTTGTGCCTCTGTTGAAAGGCTGCCTACGTATTTACATGTACTGAAATCAAACCATGCCGTAGTTCAGTGGATTGAAAGATATATTATGGTGCCTAAGCTAATAGGACTTTGTGTGTAACTAGCCATAGCGATGGTGTAGGCTAGGTGCATTCCCAATGATGTCTTGATCAAAGGGCTAGAATGGTTAGGATGTTGATCCTGTGACTGTGAGCGTTCTCCGGGGTAGCCCCCAGAGGTGGTGTGAACTATTTGGGCATGTTTTATGCCGACCGCAAGTTGAATTCCCGTGCTTGGGGTTGGTAACTGGTTTGGATGTTTTTGGAAATGTGGGGCTAGGAAGTAAGTGGCTTTGATGATTCGTAATCTGGAGCTCGATTTTGTGGAGCTGAGGATTCCAAGGTAAGGTATTGTAATGTGGTAGGAAAGGAGGAAGTCGAGTAATGATGGCTCGAACTTCGGTTGGGCTGGTTTGATAATGCGGGATCTGGTTTCCATGTCTGTCCCTAATGGTTAGGGGTATCCTATGGAGCTTGAATCCTCAAAATTCCGGGCTGTCTCGAGGAGGTCTTGAGGGTTGTAATGTGGGAAGGCTGAGTGTGGTGTTAGCTAACCAGCTTGATTGTTACTCCCCTATTGGATGGTATTGATAATTTTGAATTTCACCGTACCCCGGTCAAAGGATTTTCACTTGAGTTGACCGTTGACCACGGTCATAGGTATTTGATTTTTTTTTGATTGACCTCTTCGCCCCGGTCATGAGTTTTTGAATTTTTGCTAGTTGACCTCTTAGCCCTGGTCATGGGTTTTTTGAATGTTGGTTGACCTCTCAGCCCCGCTCATGGGTTTTTTGAATTTTGGTTGACCTCTCAGCCCCGGTCATGGGTTTTTTGAATTTTGGTTGACCTCTCAGCCCCGGTCATGGGTTTTTTGAATTTTGGTCCAGTTTTTTTTTTTTTTTTTTTGTTGGTCAGACTAACACCAAAGGTAGGGGTCGGTTGATCTTAACGGATGAGTGTTTGTTGTGGGAAATGGGCTTGTCTCTCGTCTTGGACCCAAACTAGGAGACTACCCAGATTTGTCATAGGATTCGATATGCTCCTGCTAAGGGTAGTTATGTGGCTTCTCTATACCAGACATGGAATAGGTAAAAGGAAAACACGGGCTCGGTTTCCTGCAGTCATTATAGATGTGCCTATAATAGTCACGTGCATGTGCTCACAGTGTATGATGGTGTTCATCATGTTCTCGGAAACACATAAGGAAAGTATATATGAGAAAGAATATTGAAAGCTGATTTTATTGAAATTTGAAAAAGAGGACAGAATACAATTGATTCTGTCTTTGACTTTGACTTTGATTTTGGAAGAAATAGCACATCCTAGACTCGGACTCAGCCTCAGACTCAAATCAGATCCGGACTCTCGGATTAGTCGTCGGCTTCTAAGGACTCGAGTTGATGTCCAGTATAGCCTTCAGTAGAAGCTTCATCCAGATCTTCATTATGTCGAAGATCGTCTTCAATCCTAATGCCCATTTCGGTAAGCACCGCAAAGTTTGAAATGTCGGCATACCTAAGATGGACGCGGTAAGAAAGTAGGATGTTGTTGATGAATGCCTCCACTAGTGTCTTCTCGTTGGGCTTGTCTACCAACTTTACACTCTCGGCCCTCCATCTTTGAAGATATTTAGTGAACCCTTCTTTGGGCTCTTGGGCCATCACTTCCAGAGTACGCATTGTAGTTTGGATCTCGGTATTATCAGCGTAATTCCGAGCAAATTCAGTCGCAACGTCATCCCAAGTCGGGTATTTCTTGGAATCGAGCCTATAGTACCAGGCTTTGGGGTGCTTCTTGAGGGAGGAAGAGAATAAGTGCTTAAACATGATGGACTTTACCCCTTGGACCGCCATGAAATCATTGAAAGCCCGGATGTGATGGACCGGGTCTTCAGTACCCTCAAACATTGGAATTCCCATAAGGTTGAGGTTAGCAGGTAGCTCGTCATTCAAAGGTGAGTAGGAACGAGCATTTTCAGTGTGGATCGAATTGTTCGTCGACAGATGACCCTGTTCTTCGAGCCTGCGAACAACACTGATTAGTTAAGCTATGGGCCCAGATCCAGCAATAGGAGTCCTTTTCTCCACGGCACTTAGACGGGTGGCTAAGGTCGCTTGGTTAGTCTGGATGGTAGTCAATTGAGTTTCCATCCTGGCCAGCGCGGCCTTCAGTTCGTCCAAAGTTCCTTGCATCTTTTGATGTCTGTTTTGCGGTGGCCTGTCTGTAAGAATACCGCGTAATCAGTAAAGTTGCTTCGGAACTCAAATTCACCAAGGCATAGGAAATAGCGCGGGAGGAGAGACGACTCCGGTTTGACTCGGGTTAGACTCTCCTAAGACAAATGTGTAGGGTGCGATTCTTGGAGTGACCGTGATTAATCGCTCTGTCGGAGAATAGCCCCCAGGTGAGACCAAGGACTTAGATAGGACTCAGACGGTGTGACATCCAAGTGACTCAAAAGTGGGGGTACACGAGACACGTGTAAGACATGACCCTTAGAGCAACCGTGATTGATCGCTCTGCTAAAGGATAGCCCCCAAGTGGGATCGATAATTTTGTTAAGACTCGAGTGTCGGACGAGTGACTGTTAGACGTAAGGACCACGAACCTTTTGTTATAGGGCTATGCCTTGTAAAAGGTTGACTCGGAAAAGACACCTGGACGGGTGACTTGTGAAAGGTGGGCCTTCCTTAGGATTCAGCTATGTGGGCCAAGTCTTGTTCGAAGGAAGTTCCACGTGAAACATCCTCAGACTTTGGACTCGATTGTGTAGACGGGCCCTCCTTTGCAGGAGTATGTCCTACGTAGGTGGGCCTTGCCTTAGTCTAATAAGGCGGACTGGGGTAGGGAAGAAACTCGTGATGTAAGATCGACAGAGTTTCGACGCTAAAGACCTTGACGACTTAAGACACGACCCGAAACTGCTAAATACGGGAAGTCCTAAGAAGAGGAAGGTTTTGAAAATTGATTGTTTTTGGAAAGTCCGAGAGAACTCGGGGAAAGGCCCGATATATCGAGAAAATCGGAAAGTGTATCGGGCCTCGGTTTTCAAAGTTCGAAAATGTTTTCGAGTTTTGAATTGGACAGCATACCGGCTAGAAAATAGGATATTTTGAGTAAAATCATAAGTCCTAAATTCGGTATGTGTCCCGGGTTTTGAAATTGGATATCTTGAAAATTGAAAATTTGAATGTCGAAAAAAAGAATTTCCGACGATTTGAAAATTGAAGATGAGATCACAAAGATTTGAAAATAAAAAACGGCATCTCGAAGATTTGAAAATTGAAATTGAATTTTTGAAAATTCGAAAAACGAATGGTGGATCGGAAGTTCGAATTTCGAAATGGGCGGCATGCCGGCTACAAAATAAGCTTGTTTTCAGTCAAATCATAAGTCCTAAATTTCGGCAGCTTTCCGAGTTTTTGAAAGTTGAATATTTTTGAAAAGATGCATTTTTGAAATGACGGTTTTTGAAAACGACACGGAAACCAAGTAGCATGTAGTCAAGCATTATAACGACGCCATGTATGCTCTATACTAAGTCTCGGTCGGTCTATAGAGGGTCTATACCAGTGTACATAGTCTAGACGTTGATCGGGACGGACTTCCTAAGTCGAGTTGATCTTAGAACATGCCGCGAAACCCACTCGAATCGACTATGGACACCTTTTGACATATCCGTATTGGAGTAAATCAACGGTATAGTGGGACGTCGGTCGCGAGTACCGGCCCGGGAAAATATGGGTTATGCATGAACCGTAGAACTAAAACGCGTATTGTATTTGTCAAACGATTTCTGTTCGAGTCTCACCCTGAGGATGCCGATGGTAAGTCATGCATCAGTTAATCCCCAGCGGAGTCGCCAAATTGTGGACATGACATAGGTCCACCACGACGCGGCCACGCGCGGGTTTGGGTAGGCGAATGAATCTCCATATGAGAATGGATCGAATTGAAATTTAGGTCGAAGTGGAGTCGCCACCGAACTTTGTGGGAGTTCGGGCCCATTCGAGCCCACTCTATGTTGTAGTGGGCCGTATACAAAATACGGCCCATTTCCGATGTCAGAGTTTATTGGGCTCGTCCCTTTGCATTTGATACGGTTACCGACATTATCCGAGCCTTATACCGATACCGATACTGAAATTAGCCTTATTTGATTGGAAACGGCCCGCTGGGCCTGGATTTGAGGTTGATTTTGGGAGATTTATACTCCGTAAGTGCATTAGCCCACGACTAATGGTTTTGAGCCCATATCCGAGCGCGTAGGAACACGTTAGCGTCCGATCATCATCGGGTGTTTTTTGGAAACTGCCATAGACACCTGGCAGTCAAAATGCGCGTGTCTACAGTCGCGGTAGCTCACCAGGCTCTATACTGGTACCACAGACCAACACGAGTCTTTTCCAGCGCATTTTGACCTCACTCATGCACATCCTAGAGACTTTCCCCAAAGGTAACCCATCCTAAGATTACTCCCACTCAAGCACGTTTAACTGTGGAGTTCTTTTGCATAGATGACCAGAAAAGAAAGTCCACTTTGTTGATATGAGTAGTACTTTCAATCTCTTTAAGCACTAGTCATTTAAGCTAATAAATAGAATATCTTCAATCAATGAGGGGTTTTTCATGGAATAAGAAGAGGTCTAAGCTAGGGAAGTGTAGTTGTGGGTCATTGAACCCATGTAGGTTCAGAGTTCATGCTGGAAAGTTGTTTGGTTCTGAAACATTTCAAATCAAGAGTCAGAGGCTGACACATATTTGTAATACCCATAATTTATATAATTTATATAGAAGTTAAACCCGAGTCAATGCAAGTCAAACCGAGTATTCCGTTATATGCCAAACCTGTTCCCGAGCCCAACTTATTACGACCAACAACCTAATAATATCAATATAATAACAATGACAATATTATAATAATAATAATAATAATAATAATAATAATAATAATCGCCCATAAGGGTGTTGCCTAGTGGTTAAAACTTCTGGTCATCGGCCCAAGGGTCTCAGGTTCAAGCCCCTGCAAGCGCGAACTTGTGGGAGTTGTATGGCTTGAGACTATGCCTTCTAGACTTCAAGTCTGTCGCCCACGGGCGATTTACCTTGGTGTGCATGGTTTGCAGGCTATGCGTACACCCGAGGGTTTACCCAGAGCGCATCAAAAAGGTAGCGGCTGCGGGTTCCCTCGTTCATCAAATAATAATAATAATAATAAAAGAGAAGTTGTAGTGTATAAACTACAAAAATTATGCACACTCCCTACATTAACAAAACCTACGCACTTCTGCCGCTTTTTCTTCGATTGTTTTCATCAGCACGCAGCCTTTACCCTAATCGTATATTTGTATCTCTTTCAAGACATCTCCTTCCTTCTTCTACAACCATCTCCACCATCAACAACCCCTTCACTGTCGTTGTCTCCTTTGTATGTAGCCCAGGTGTGTGTACATCATCTATTCGGTTTTAGTTTGTTAGTTGAAAGTTAATGTCGAAATAATAGTTGTCGGGAATGGTTGTTGTTGTTGTTTTGTAATTGCTGTAGGGGTTGGTTGTTGCGAGGTATTGTGTGGGTTGTCGGCGTTGTAGTATTGTACTTTTGTCACGAGGACCATGGTGGTTTCCGGTTGCGGTTTGTTGTAGTGTTATTATTTGTCATGAGGGTCATGGTGGTTTCCGGTTGCGGTTTGTTTTAGTGTTATTATTGCCCCTGTATTATTATAATTAGGGTCCGTAGTATCGGTGCACTACTACTACTATCATCGTGTTCGGTGTACTGTGTTTGTTGTTGTTGGTGTATTGTGTTGTCGTCAATATAGAGTTGTTGTCGGCTGTTATTGTTGACGTGGTGACAGGGTGCGGCCTAGTGTTGTGTTCCAAATTTGACCCACTTTTCCACCTCTTTAGACCCGTTTTTCAATTGCTTTTGTGAGATTTGTGTTCGATTATCACCATATTTTATTCTTTCTCACTCTAGCGACATCTCTTGTGCATTTACGTGTTTTTGGGTAACTTTCCTTCTATTTTGATAGGAATCCATTGTCCGAGAGCATGTTCGAGCTTACATGGGCACAAGAGAGTGTAATATCGTCCCAAAGCATGATTAAAGTCCAAAGTCCAAACCCAAGAGGTGAAACCTTGAGCAAAAGGGCAAAAGTCAATGACATGGCAAAACTCAAGTCCATTATTGGGCAACTTCACATGGCAAGGTCGAACTTCAAATGCATATATCTCGAGTTCTAGACCTCCGATTGAAGCGATTCTAGTTGGAGGTGAAAGCTTATCTACTTAGCTTTCCAACGACATATCATACGTCCCAATCAAAGATCAAACGAGAGAGTTATGGCCCTCTGAAGTTACAGGGCGAAGTTTCACCCGATCAGATTTGACTGGGCGAAATTTGACCCTACGAGATTTTTGAGTTTTGGGTCAAATTTTTCACAGGGTGAAATTTCACCCGATGAGATTCTGACCTGGTTAAACTTCGTCCGACGGTATTTCGGCGAGATTGGAGGGAATCCGCAGGGCAAAACTTTACCCTATGAAGATCCAAAGGGCAAAGTTTCATTTCAAGGACAAAAATCAAATTTGGGCTTTGTTTTAATGATCCATTAAGGCTTTGTATATATATAGTTAACTCTAGATTTCTATCATATACCCCATTATTATGCTTCATTAGATCTAGTAACTCTTCATTAGCTTAGACTACTCTCTATCATTCTAATCTAGTAACAACATTAGTCTGATCTAGTCTTAGAATTTATTGAAGATTGAAGGGTTTGCAAGGATTGGGTGACAAAGTTCTTGTAGTTCTTCTTCAAAATTCATATTTATGTTAATCTTCATCTTCTTCCTTTGACAATTTCACCGTTGTTGGTAATTTCTCCTCTTTCTCCTTTCTCTAATTAGTTTCTTTAATTTCTCCTCTAGTTTATTGTTTTTCTTGGTTTCTCTTGCTTTGTTATTGTTTTTCCTAGTAGAGTTTGTTCTTGGTTTTATTTTTTCTAGCCCTTGTGTTAGATTAATTTCCCTTCTTTTTGTTTGTATGAATTGTTTTTGCCTAATTTCTTTGTTAGTTGTTCTTGTTAGTTTTACCATGATTAATGAGTAGATCTTTGTTAGGGTGTTAGGGGAGGATGGATTTGGGTAACATGGATTAAGGATTCTTGTGATTGAATACACTTAGGTTGATTTGTCTATATTGGAAATGTTATACGCTTGTCGACTTTACTTGATCAATTTAGTTGACTCGTATTCACCCTCGTCAGTATGGGGAAACTCGGGGCTTGGGTAATTCCGACTTAGTAACCTAGCTTCTTCGTCGCGAAAGCGAGTCTTAGTGAGGTTGGGTGTAGAGACCGAAAGGTGACCCATCCCTTATCGACCGTGTGTCATTCGCCTGATCGATACTTTGTTTTATGTATCTCGTTTCCGATTCCCCGACCTCCTTAACGCATTTCCTCTTATCATTTTCCATCTTAGTTAGTTTAGATTGATTACCTTAGTTTAGCTAAACCACCTAAAAACCCCCCAAAATAGACTGCAAACACTTATTGGCTTAGACTCGACCGATTTCCATAGACCGTCCCTGAGGATCGATCCCGACTTACCTCTACTACTTTAGTTAGGTTAGTCAGTGTTATAAATATTGTTTGACTGTGTGTGTCACGATGCCCGCGCGTCACCTAGTCATGGTTGACTGTGTTGGTCTCTGTTTATAATCTGATTATGCCGGGTCAGATTCGTTTTATAATTTAGTCTGGTCGGGTCTCTTCCATTTTATAAGTTAAGTTAGGTAGGTTGGTGTCGATTTTAGTTTATAAAGTAATTACGTAATTTAAGTATATAATAATGTTTAGAACTAAGTCAGGTCGGGTTTCATATTATTGTTTGACTACTTTAGGTCGATATTAATTTAATTATATAATATTTTATTAGGATTGGACTCCATAGAATTTCCGTGGTGCCTTGCACTACCGACGCGGTGGTGACTTGCTGACTAGGTAAGGTTTTCCTTACTTGGAATATGTTTATATTATAATGTTGTACGAGCTATGTATTTATGATATGATATTGATATGGATGAGATCGAGTAGTATAGCGAAATCCTGGCCGGGAGGCCCATTGAGTACTATAGCGGAATCATGGTGTGCTTGAAGCCTATCGAGTAGTATAGCGGAAATTATTGGTACTGTGAAGTACTGAGAATATGGAGATGATATTATTTATTGGTACCGATGATGGTACTGAGATGATTTAGACTGAATTTTTTATATCACGTTCATGTGTTATGATGTTAGCATATTCTAACCGTTTTCTCTGTCTGAATTGTCACCCTATTTTATTCGGGACCTGCGACGATCCAATTGACATTTCCGGTCTTTTGGGGAGCAGAGTATTGATGCAGATATGGACCATTGATGTGTGCTTAACTGAAGGGAATTGTTGTTCGGAAAGGGAGTGCGTGGTCATCATCGTTATACTCTTAGCATGTTTCCGTCGTTAGTACTTAATAGACCTCTTTATACCTGTAGTCATTTTGGGTTTTTGTAACCATACTCAGCTCCCGAACTTGGTTTGCATCCTTTGAATAATCTATTAAACTCGGTTGTGTTTCAGTATTGTCTTGCGATGGGACTACTGCCTCGGTTAACCAGAGATGGTAACACTTCCATTTATCTGGAAAAGCCTAGTTAAGGCTCTTGGATAAACGGGGGTGTTACAATATTTGTGTCATGTCTAATTACAATAGGAAAGTCACTTCAGAGTACTTAGCTGATAAGTACATAGACTTTTGGAGAGACAACATTGATTGGAAGTTTAAGGCACTCCAAAAACAAGTTTTAAGAGATGTTGGAGTACATGTAAGCTACATGGCATGTTGGATAGCAAGGCAAAAGGCTAAGCTCATAATCTATGGGAATGGGAAAGACCATTATGCACGTGTGTGGGATTACGTAGCTGTAAAAAATACAACACTGGTAGTTCTGCTTTTGTGGTTTGTGATAAAATAGACAGACCCCCCTCCCCCCATGTTCAAAAGATTTTGAATGTGCCTTCAAGAATGTAAGGAGGGATTCAGTAGAGGTTGTAGGCCAATTCTAGGTGTCGATGGCTGCCATTTGAGAGGCGTATACCCTAGTGGCTGTTTAGTTGTAATTGGTTTGGATGGCAACAACAATATATACCCCATTGCCTGGCCAGTAGTGGAAGTGGAGAATAGGGATAATTGGGTGTGGTTTCTTGAGCTTCTAAGCAATGATCCAGGAAAACTTGAAGGGAAAGGATTGACCTTCGTGTTTGACAGACAAAAGGGTTTGGTTGACGCTTTAAGTGTTGTTGTACTAGAGGCCAAAGTGAGGTTTTGTGCAAGGCATATTTGGGCCAACTTCAAGAAAAGATTCAGTGGTCAGGTCTACAAAGACACTTTCTAGAAGGCTACAAGAGCACTAACATATGTACATAATATTTGTTGTAACTATTTATTCTTTATTTGATTGTATATGTTGGTACCTAATTACACATATTGGATTGATTGTAGCCTGAATTTGTCTGAGATGGAAGGACACAAGTTCCTTTCAGAAGATGCTTGGTCTTTCTTGAATGACGTTCCACTAGAGAATTGGTCTAGGTACGCGTTTGAGACAACCTGCAAGTCAGATCTACTCCTTAACAATGTCTGTAACTCTATGAGTCATTTAATAATCTCTTGAGAGAAGTTAGGGACAAACCAATACTTACTTTTCTTGAATGGATAAGAAGGTATGTAATGAAAAGAATGTTTGAAAAAAGAGAAAGTGGAAGAGCATATGAAGGAAGGGTGATGAGTTATGTGAACAAGTACTTGTTGTATGATACAAATGAGTCTAGGTTTTGTATTTTGGCTCAATCACAGTTGGGAGATTATGAAGTGGAATATGAAGAGCAAACGGCTATTGTGAGTTTGAAAGATAACTCATGTTCATGCAACTCTTGGAACTTGACTGGATTACCAAGCCTTAATGCAAGGTGTTGCATTTTGCATAAAAGAATGGACCCTTTGAATTTTGTGCAAGGTATATGATGTCATATGAGCTTGCAATTGCTCTAATGCTAGGGGTTAACTAGTGGGAGAGAACTGGTTTACCAGAACCAATTCCTCGGAAGATGAGAACCATGCATGGTAGACCCAAATCTCGGCAAAGAAGGAAGGAGGCTGGTGAACTAGAGGACCAGCAAGCCAGAAAGGGAAAGAGGGTTAATGAATGTAGCAATTGTGGAATACTCGGACACTCAAAGAGGACTTGCAAGAACCCTACTGCCCGTCCAAATCAGGTTAGAGCTTCGGGTGGAAGGCCTTTGGGAACAAGTGCGTGGACACAAGAGATCAGAGAGTAGGCAAAGAAAAGGGATGCTCTGAAGAAAAGGTGAAAGAAAGCACATAAAGTCGGCAATACTGAAGCAGGCACATCAACTGCGACTAAGACCAACACCCAAGCATCAGTCAACAATCCTCAATGAACCTGCATTCACTACTACAAATGAGCACTTGGTTCACGGCTGAATTCGTAGCAAAAGTGTTAAATTTTCGTGGCTAAAGTACTTTGCCACGGAAAAACCATACGTTGCGCAAGTGGTCGTGGCAAACAAATAGCCACGGGAAAAAAACGTGGCCAGTATTGATTTTATTGCCACAGAGTGGCCCGTGGCTAGAATTAACTTTTTGCGACGGGTTATCCCGTGGCTAATTACACTTGTGACAAAACATTTATACTGGTGAAAATATATAATTAATTAATTAATTAATAACCGTAAGAATTCTCTACCAGTAGTCACATCTGAAACGGTTACCAGCTTTATAGTTGGGTCATTTCAATATCATTTAATTTCATCAGTCGCACGCATCGAAGAGCCTTCCCAGGAGGTCACCCATCTTAACACTACTCTCACTCAAGCACGCTTAACTGTGGAGTTCTTATGGCCAGCTACTAGAAATGAATTTGAACTTTGTTGACATAATCATTGTTTGAATTCTTTTAAATTGTTTTTTTTCCACAAACTACATTTACTTTTGAGTAATTAATTGTTTTTTCCCCAATGATTTACTATTTATGATTAAAAACATTGTTCCGGAAAAAAAAAAATCATGTTTCGAAATTGACTTACGAACTCATGATTTCATTAATTTATCGATATTGTAATTTAATTTCTATTTTTCACGTTCTTTTATTGCTAGTTCTTTCGAAATGTTTTTTCTTTTCGTTATTGGCTTAATTAGATATTTTATTTACTTTGAACTATCAGTCGTTATTTTATTTCATCAATTTTTATCATCATCGAGTTTCCTCTTGTCTACTTTAAGTTTTACCCGGTTTTATTTTTCATTAAATTAATTTTGTTTTATATTCATCTTTTAAAATATCTTCTAAATAATATTACAGAATAATTATTGAATTAGACAGTTGACGATAAATTAATTTTATATTTTCTCACTAGTAGTCCTTAATTATTAAAATTTCTTACATGTATTTCTTAATTATTTGTTTTTCTCAAGTATACCTCTCTTTTTTTGAAAATTAATTTCGATTGATTATTAAACTTAGCTACGACTTTTCAAACATTAATCTTTCTTACGAACCAAACAACATGAAAACAATTAATTTACAAAAATAATCATTATTTTGGCAGTCAAAGTTAATTCCATAAAACAATTATTGTTCAATTAGAATTCTTAAATACGAGCTAAAATAACGATGTTTTTCACACTGAAAATATTGTAAGAAAATAAATCAATAATTTGAAATAAATAATACAACGCTTGAAAGTTGAGGTTATGAGTCATGCTCGGTCACTTTCCATTTTAAGTTTTTTTCTCTTCAAAAGAGGTTTAATACATGTGAAAAAATTAATTAATTAATTAATTAAGCAGTAAAACCGAAATAGTCTCAAATAATATTAGATATGTCAAAGATGAATGATAAATCACATACTTATTATTACTTGATATGCTATGTACGCCGCATATTAGGTAGCATATATTACACTATTTAAATGTCATCCATTCTTTCAAAAGTCGTGCTTAAGATTATATAATTTTAAGGGTTTTTCTACGTTGTACCCTTCTGTTTTTCCGTTTTTTACCATATACCCCTCCTGTTTTCTAAACCCTCACTTATACCCCTGTAGTTGATTAATTTCATTAAACGTGACCTAATTACAATTATTCTACTCAAAAACTCTTATTAATTTCCATCTCCTTCTCCTATGTTTTCTCTAATTCTAATTTTGCATGCATAATTTCTGATATTTTTCTTCATTTTATCATAATTATTTCACTCTTTATTTTAAGTGCAACATTAATGCTTTGTTTGTTAATGCGATTAAATTAATTTTATTAGAAATCAGTAAAATATCATTATTTTAAGCTAAAGAATAAGTTGGGGTGAAAGTGGGGGAAAATCAATTAGGTAAAAAAGAATAAGAAGTTGACATATAAAATGAGAAAAATGGGAAAAATTAATGAAATGGAGAAAAAGTTGGGGAAAATGGAGGGAATACAAGTCAAGGTTGTCAAAACTGGTTATGTCATAGCCTAAAATCACTGTCATGTCATCTAATTAACGGAGCATTAGACGAATAATTGTGATTAGGTCACATTTTATGAAATTAATCAACTACAGGGGTATTAGTGAGGGTTTTTAAAATAGGAGGGGTACATGGTAGAAAACGGAAAAACAGGAGGCTACAACGTAGAAAAACAGGAGGGTAAATATATTGTCAAATTAAGAGAAATCAATGACTTCAAAATTATGATTAGTTGAAAATAAACAAATTAGACAACCGAAGTTTTCTTTATTTGTATTTTGTTTTACAAAAAATCAATTTTTTTAAAACTAAATAAAAGAATAACAATTTTTTTAAAATATTTTCAAATTTAATATTTGTATTTACTTTCATATTATCTATAACTTCGAAGTTTAATGAATTTGTTAAGACCAAAATTTGACATTTGGCTTAACTTGAAAGCAATTTATTAAAGTTTGAAGAACCACATTAGCCACATGCGTTTATTACATCAGTGGCTAAAAAAAAAATTCGCCATGGAAGTTACTTACATCATGGATAAAAAAGATTTGCCACAGAACAAATTTGTGGCTAAATATATTTTTGCCATGGGTGTGGCAACTTTCGTGGCAAGAGTGATTATTGGTCACGACTTTAGCCACAGAATTTTTTTTCCCGTGGCATATTTTTTTTCTCAGGTAGTGAATCAAAATTTTTCCGTGGCTAGGTAAAAATAATTAGCCACGTATAACAAATTACCGTGTCATAATTCGTGGCGCAAGTGGTAATTTGTTGTAGTGATTTAATTTATGTTTTTAATGAATATTGTATGAATGTCTCCAAAAAACATGTACTCTAAGTTGTGGTTGCTTTAATATGTTTGATTTTGGGCATTAGATTGCATATTTTGGTTAAACATCAATGTTGGAGTGATGCTACTGCTGCTGTAATGCAACTACTACTGTGATGCTAAGCCTATTGTGAGGTTGATGCTATAGTCATGTCCTCTTTTGTTTTTGAAAACAAATGTCAACTCATGCTACTGATATTGTAATGGTACTGGTGTTGTTATGCTATTTACGATTTATATTATTGACAGTTTTTGCTATTGACAGTACGTTGTTTATGTTATCGACTGTTCATTTCTATGCTAATTTGTAGTAGTGAAAAACATAAGACGTAGAATTCGTACACAAATAAACACGCTTCATTAATAACTTGTTCACATACTAATACAAAGCAAGACATCGAAACTTGAACATTAAGAAGTTTCTCACATTAGCGGAGAAATACTAAATTGTCTTACTAGCATTACATGAGCTCAACTAAATGAAATCTACATTGAAATGCAAATAGACACTACGTAGAAGTAAACAATGGCACAAATCGCCATTTGAATGACTTTGAAGAAAGACGTACGAGATCTAAGATTATCATGATGACATTCGATCCTTTTTGCCACATTCGTTGAGTTCTCCAACTCAAACTGCATCTTCATTCTAGCATCCTTCAGGCATCGTACTTCACGATTCAAATGATCAATTTCAACATCAGCCATCCGCTTACGCATCATAAGCTTGTTGATAACATCTCTTTGCCATTCTGTTTGATTGCGATTGTGCCAACGAAATCATCGACAACCAACCACACCAGTCCTTATGTCGGAGAATTTACATTTCTCAAATCGTCTTCCGGGATTTCCGTTGTCCACGATGTTAGTATCACAACCAAATGACCACAAAAACATTTCTTATGGACTTCATCAACGATGCTACAACTTGATTCTGTAGACATCTTACCTACAGTTACTTCATCAAAAATCTCGAATTTTCTAGAAATTTTAAAAAAAATAAAAAATTGTTACATAAAAAGAGGATCAACAATATATCAACAACAACCCAAGGCCTAAGTTTTTGGGGCAACGAAAGACTCCAAAATCAGAAATTAGTTAATGAACCCTAATAAGTAACAAAATTAATTGTATTTACTATTGTAAAAACAACAAGGATAGCATATTACCTGAAGATCAAGAAGCCCTTGAATACAATAACCGACTTGCAAACCTTTGAAAAGATAAGGGAAGGGGGAAAGACTAAATGTGATTTGTTTACAGATCTGCAGACTAAATGAGAACATAAGGGAACGGGGAAAGACGGATAGGAAGAAGAAAGAGGTACTTTCGGTATAAAAAATAGGAAATAAGCAAAATAATTCAAACCCACCGGAATAAGTCGTCGAAATTGTGAATTGCAAGTAAATTTTGAAGTTTAACATCTTTTTGGGTGTAAAATATTAAAAAAAATTCAAAATGGTATAAATTTTAATAAACGCATCTTTGAAGGGAGTAATTTTTAATTCTCTCTCTCTCTCTATCTCTCTCTCTCTCTCTCTCTCTCTCTCTCTCTATATATATATATATATATATATAGAGAGAGAGAGAGAGAGAGAGAGAGAGATAGAGAGAGAGAGGATCAAGTGAGTCTACCTTTTAAAATTGAGTCCGTGAGCCCTCACCACATCTCTTGGATATATATATATATATATATATATATATATATATATATATATATATATAGAGAGAGAGAGAGAGAGAGGGGCTCTTATGAGTCCTTTACTCTATATGAGTCCATAAGTCCTCATCCCATCCATTGGATGAGATGAGGATGGATGGACAAGATGCATCCATTTAAAAAAAAAAGAAAAAAACTCTTTTCTTCATCACGTTCATTCATTCAATCAATCAATTATATGCTCGAAATCTCGTTACAATGGATTCAATGACCGCGTCATCTTGTTCAACTGTTGATAAGCAATTGATTGAGTATAACAATGGTGAGTTTCAATATTTCTTTCACGTCAATTTTCATTGTTGCTATTGCTTTCATTGTTGCATTACTTTTTAACGTTAATTTTAATGTTGATATTGCTTTCATTGTTATTTCATTCATCATAGTTTCCTATCAATGGTTAGTTGCTCTATCGATCTTTATAGATTCCAGGGTTTTATGTTTCTTATTTAGGTTTTCCATGATATACACTAATACTATTGTTTTGTTTTATATTAACGCAGAAACGTCATTGAAGTAACATACCTTCTGAGTTACAGTAACACTTAATTGCAATTACAGTAACACACTGAACGTTTAGAAAAAGGGTTTTGATGATGATGTTAAAAGTAACGTAGTGTACTAGTTAGAGTAACACAACTTATAAATTGATATAACACATTTGTTGCATGGGTGTAACGTTGTTTAATTTTTTGCATATGGTATTGGCAAAGAAGCGAACGCACAGGACAGCAGTGGAAAAGATGGAATTTTACTCATTTGATTAATCATGGATTAATAACAGTGGTTCATTGCTCTCGTTTAGTATAGATCCCAGATTTAACGTATGCTTTACTGATATTATTGTTTTGTTTTATGTTGAAGTAGACACGGCGTTGAAGTAACATACGTTATGAATTACAGTAACACCTAATTTTAATTAGAGTAACACAAAACGAGTATCATTTTGTAACGAGTTTTAATTTTTTGCAGGTAGCATTTGCCAAGAACCGAATGCACAGAAATGGTGAGTTATTTTTTTCCTCATCACGTTCCGTCATTCATTCAATCAAATCTGAGTTCAAAATCCCGTTACCATGGATTCAATGAGCGCGACATCTTCATCAACTGTTGATAAGCAATTAATCGAGTATAACAATGGTGAGTTTTGATATTTTTTTTCACGTTTTGCTTTAATTTTTATTCATGGATACGTCGTGCGTCAATTTGCGTTCTTTTTTTTCGTCACTTTTCATGTTGATATTTTGCTTTCATTATCATTTCATTCATCATAGATTCATATCAATGGCTAATTGTTATAGATTCCAGAGTTTTATGTTTGTTATTTAGGTTTTCCATGATATACACTGATACTATAGATCCCAGATTTAACGTAAGCTTCACTGATATTATTGTTTTGTTTTCTGTTGAAGCAGACACGGCATTGAAGCTTCATTTATACGGACTTCTAAGGGCAGAAGACAAGGCAAATGTGAAAAGCTTGTGCGGATTAATTTTCTTGTTGAAAAGCTTGTGCGGATTAATTCGGGAGTTCAGGTTGCAGAGACAGCCGGTTTCTGAGGGGATATTGGCAAAACACAGGAACTGGATTTTGTACACATTTTTTTACACATAACGTTGTGCTACGTTGCAATTAACTATATATTTATTTAATACATGTGTATTTGGTTAGAGTAACATCTCATGTCTATTGGAGTAACATCATTCATTAGTTACAGTAACAGACATAATACATGAAAGTAACTGAGGACAGCAACGTTGTTTAAACAATTCATTACCAAAGTAACTGAGGATAACTTGGATTAGAACCATTCATTACCAAAGTAACAACATTCATTTTTTAAAGAACCATATATAATGCGTCATTGATAATAGCATTGTTTAACCATGAGACAAAGAATAACATCATTAATAACTTAGAGTAACATCATTTGTTCATTAAAGTAACAGTTATAATGCGTCAATGTAACACAATGATTATGAGACCACATTTGTATATTGGGTAAACTTCATTCATTCCCATAGTAACACCGGTCGTTAATTAGAGTGACAGGAACAATTAGTCAGGGTAACAGAGTTTAACAGCGTTGTTCCATTGGTGATAATCAAAAAACTAATGTACATAACAAGTTTCGAAAACGATACAAAGCATTATTCGTAATTAGAAAAAGATGACATAATTCGTTAGACACGTTATTTTTTTCGACCCTTTGATGGCTTGCTCTTGGGACCATCGATGATCTTTTGCCTAGCGTTCACATACTTATCTACGTTATCCAACAACCGCGATCGTACCTTGATTTGTCTCCTCCTTTTGCCATCTGAAAAGTACAATAATTATGTACAACTATTGTTACAGTTTAATCTGTTATATAAAATTAAAGTACAACTGATACGAGTGAAAGAAATACCATATGTACAACTGATATACGTTAAAGTAACACAAAGAAAGTGTTAGAGTAACATAGAGTGCAAATTAGAGTAACACGTCTACACAATTAAATGTACCAGATTACTAGCATTCAAAGTAACGCAAAGATGGGATTAAAAGTAACATGTTTTGTACATTACAATAACACATGGTCGTCTTTAAAATAACATCATACATGTGTAACACTAACTGAACAACCCCTTACATTAACACTTCAAGTTTATTACAGTAACTAAATATGCGCATTAGAGTAACATTCAATATATGTTAGACTAAGTATGAAGATTAGAAGCATAGTATGAAGTAGGTGAATTCAATTAAACTCTACAGATGCATACCCAGATACCGCAACAATCTTTAGCGAAACCAATTAATTATAGGGCACAAACGCAGCAAAGTAAATCAATCAATAATTAGCGAGAAAATTAATGAAATCAGATATGAATATAAACTAAACCTAGTTCTTTAGTACAACAATCGAGTATTAGCGAGTTACCTTGTATTATGCCGCCTGAAGATTATCTTTGCTGAAGTTAGAGAGTTGCTTCAATGTAGCCTTGCTTGAGTTGAAGACGGGAGGATGCGCGGGTGTGTTTCGAAAAGAAACGGAAGTCGAGCGATTGTGTTTGGAATGATGAAGGTGAAGGGTTTTAGTTAGGATGTGAATGAAAAATTGAATGTGGGGAAAAAATTGAATGTGAGGAAGTAACGTGTATTGGTTGGAGATAATTAAGGGAGGAGAGAGGATTTTATTTTATTTTTACCAAAATATGTTATTTATTGCCTTAATTACCAAAATATGTTATTTATTGCCTAGCGTTCACATACTTATCTACGTTATCCAACAACCGCGATCGTACCTTGATTTGTCTCCTCCTTTTGCCATCTGAAAAGTACAATAATTATGTACAACTATTGTTACAGTTTAATCTGTTATATAAAATTAAAGTACAACTGATACGAGTGAAAGAAATACCATATGTACAACTGATATACGTTAAAGTAACACAAAGAAAGTGTTAGAGTAACATAGAGTGCAAATTAGAGTAACACGTCTACACAATTAAATGTACCAGATTACTAGCATTCAAAGTAACGCAAAGATGGGATTAAAAGTAACATGTTTAGTACATTACAATAACACATGGTCGTCTTTAAAATAACATCATACATGTGTAACACTAACTGAACAACCCCTTACAGTAACACTTCAAGTTTATTACAGTAACTAAATATGCGCATTAGAGTAACATTCAATATATGTTAGACTAAGTATGAAGAGTAGAAGCATAGTAGAAGCATAGTATGAAGTAGGTGAATTCAATTAAACTCTACAGATGCATACCCAGATACCGCAACAATCTTTAGTGAAACCAAATAATTATAGGGCACAAACGCAGCAAAGTAAATCAATCAATAATTAGCGAGAAAATTAATGAAATCAGATATGAATATAAACTAAACCTAGTTCTTTAGTACAACAATCGAGTATTAGCGAGTTACCTTGTATTATGCCGCCTGAAGATTATCTTTGCTGAAGTTAGAGAGTTGCTTCAATGTAGCCTTGCTTGAGTTGAAGACGGGAGGATGCGCGGGTGTGTTTCGAAAAGAAACGGAAGTAGAGCGATTGTGTTTGGAATGATGAAGGTGAAGGGTTTTAGTTAGGATGTGAATGAAAAATTGAATGTGGGGAAAAAATTGAATGTGAGGAAGTAACGTGTATTGGTTGGAGATAATTAAGGGAGGAGAGAGGACTTTATTTTATTTTTACCAAAATATGTTATTTATTGCCTTAATTACTAGAATCAATCACCACCATCCATCCCACTCTAGATCAATGGTTGTAGATAGGACTCATGGACTCAAAAAAAATAAAAGGACTCACTTGATCTTTACTCTCTCTCTCTCTCTCTCTCTCTCTCTCTCTCGAGAGAGAGAGAGAGAGAGAGAGAGAGAGAGAGAGAGAGAGTGAGTCCACCTTTTAAAATTGAGTCTGTGAGTCCTCACCACATCTCTTGGATTAGAAAGAGATTGATGGTTGTGATTTGTTTGAGTAATTAAAGCAAGTGACTATATTTGGTAAATATTCTCTCTCCTTAATTTACTCATCATTTAATATCTCTTCTATAAAAAAATAATTACCGTCTCTCGCATACATATTCCTTCACAATTAAGATTTTCATTAAAAAAAAGGGTTATTTCATGGGAATAATATCAACTATGGGTGTGCTTCTTACAATAATCCAAACTATACGTAATCTCATTTTAATATGAACTACGCATTCATTAATCTCGTTTTGTTATGTATGAAATTATGACTTGCTATAATAGGTCATAGTGACTTGTTGTAACTTTCTAGAGTTTTATTAGGTCCGATGCAGTCATCGTGAAAGTTAAAATAACAATAAAAACATTTTTTTTATAGCTTTTATAAGACTAAATGAAAAAGAAATGGAAGATGAATTTTCGGAAAATTTAATTTATTTTTTTCAATGGCGAAAATGAACACGAAATTTAAATCAGAAGAAGAAAAGTTAGAGAAAGAATTGAATAAGGGAGGTTTAGCAGGTAGCCGGTCACTCATAGCAAAGCGAGGTTAATGAGGACATGGTTCGTATTAAAATGAGATTACGTATAATTTGTATTAATTTAAGAAGCACACGCATAGTTGATATTATTCTCATGAAATAACCCTAAAAAAATTAAATTGTTATTATATAGAACTAAAAATAATAATTTACCGCATATCTTCTCCTCTCCTTAATTTATTTTGTGTTACTCTTATTGTATAGAACTATTACTCTGGTTAAAGTTTGGTATTACCACTACAAGGGAAAGCCTAAATAGCTACGGTTTTAGAAACGTTCAATATTCTAGTAGCAAAGTATCATTTTTTAGAGACTAAATTAGAGATGAAGCATTTAATTAGTATCTACTTTAGAGATCTCGTCAACGTTGTATCTATCTTAGACTCTAAGTTAGAGACCACATGTCGTGTAGTATCTATTTGCGTATCTATACTGATATTTAGCTACCATTACTTTGCTAATCTCTATAAGAGTCGCTATTTGGACGGATTTCGTTACCATTACGTCACTAATCTCTATTTGAGTCCCTATATATTGTCTAATTGGAAAGATTGAATATAGTTTAGTCACTAATTGGAGAGAGTGAATATCCGCATGTCATGGTTGAGAAAATTAATGCGATATTAAAATCGTGAGTCTCATATAGTTGATTAATAGTCATTTTTCCTGGTAACAGATATGACATGAATAAAAGATTCGATTACCGATCATTATTTCGTGACATGAATACGGCATCGAATAAAATATTGATTAAGTGATCAAAATTATGTCACCGACGCTGAATAAGTACAAGGAGGTGAATATTTTATTTAAAAACTCAAATAATTTACCGGAAATGGTATAGTAAAGATCACAATATCTTGTGAAGGCAATGTGATAATGCAACCATGTATTTATATGGTAAAATAAATGATCAGTTGATTAATGATCAATTTACAGTTATTATTATAATATGGAATTGAATTACTCTAAGAGTAATATATATATAGTCATATTCCGGAAAGGAATATTGACGGGTCTTGCCTATTATTGTATTAGACACCATTTGTTTCATGTGATTATCATTTAATGCAAATATGCTTAAATTGATTTCAAAGTTATATGCCCCCAACGCTAAACATAATTATTAACTCAACATATGAATAATAATGTTACTCCAACGTTACGAACGTGTTACTCCAATAGATACTTTGTGTTACTCCAACGTTAGAAGCGTGTTACTTTAATAGATACTTTGTGTTACTACGTTACAAACGTGTTACTCTAATAGATACTTTGTGTTACTCCAACATTAGAAACGTGTTATTCTTATAGATACTTTGTGTTACTACGTTACAAACGTGTTATTCTAATAGATACTTCGTGTTACTACGTTACAAACGTGTTATTCTAATAGATACTTCGTGTTACTTCAATGTTACGGACGTGTTACTATAATAAATACGCCTTACACAAAATTATTGAAATACTGATTGTGTTTCCTATTTTGTTGGATGTTACACTCCTTCAAATTAGGAAACAATATCTCGTTTTTTTAATACAAAATCTCAATCCATCTCATCCATCCATTGTATTATCATCCGATGGATGGTAGAAGGACTTAGGGACTCAAATATATAGAAGGACTCATAAGAACCCTCCTCCCTATATATAAACACACGTACACACACATTTGAAGTTTTTTCGAGCATCTCATTTGTCCGTTTAATCAAAACTCAATTTTGGAAAGTATTGTTAATAATAAATAAAAAATAAAGCAAAGAATCTTTTAATTATTACTCCGTATGATATATATTTAATGTATTCTATTATGTTTTACAATTTTCATCTACAAATATAAAAATTCCGTTTAACAAAAAATAAAACGTAAGAAATTATAGATTTTAGGTTGATATCTAAAGACAAATGATTACTTTTATTTATAAAATAAAATTTCGTCACCTTATATCGTCGTAAGAACTGTTATAAGACTCAAAATATTTTCGGTTGATATCTGAAGACGAATGATTACATTTATTAAAATAAAGCTTGTTATTATGGCTTTGTTATTTATTTATCATAAATATTTATGATAAAAATATTTAATATTTTCACTTAAGGCCAGCTTTTTAATGACTCAAACGATTTTATGATTAGTATTATTTATAATACAAAATTTCATCACCATATCATAATTTCTCGATGTGGGATAATTAATGATTTTAGTTTAGACAATGTGGAGATGACATAGGTCCACCCCGATCCGGCCACGCGCGGGTTTGGGTAGGCGAATGAATCTCGTGGTAAGATTAATCTCGGGTCGAAATTTAAATCGAAGTTAGGAGTCACCACCGAATTTTATGGGAATTTGGACCCGTTCGAACTCACTCTACACTTAGTCGTATCGTGCACAAAGCACAGCCCACTTTAGTGCTAGAGCTTATGGGTTCGTCCCTTTGCATTAGGATACCGACGCCGAGTTATCGGGAATCGTGCATCAAATGACTCTCATGTGCCAACGGTTTCGGACATCCGGAAACCATAGTTCTGAGTAAGGGGTGAGGGTACGTGTTGAGAAGCCCACGAAGGACACCTAACCCCGCCCACTCTTAGCGGCCTCTACTAAGATACCGTTCGTTTTTCGTGTACGCGCGTTAGTAAGATGATTAAATGTAGTGCAAACAACGTTTTAGCTAAACATGTGAATTATGTTCGAACTACGTCATTTTAATGCATCTTAAATTATTGTCGAAGTTGAATTTAGCATGTGATGTTCATTTGTAAAACGGTAAATCGCAAACAAAATGAAAGCAAAATAAAACGATAATAAGTTACAAGTTACACGGGCGGAAATACAACCCGGACAATACAAAATAACGAGCATAATAATAATAAACGGTATAGTAACAATAATGTAAATAAATTGGATAAGCAAATGATACGATGCATGATTTTGAAAGGATGAACACGTGATAGGCTTGACACGCGACGACCAAAGTCGTAGGAAAAGATTTATCGAGGCCTGTTATATGAAGAAGGTTCACGTGGTTGTAAAATGGAGGTCACTCGATCGAGTCATGGGAGGGACTCGATCGAGTGCCCTTCGTAAGACCTTCTGCCTCATATTTGAGGGGTCACTTGATCGAGTGCCCTCTGTTCAAGGTGGTACTTGATTTCGGAAAAGGCGGTAATTCCGAATTTATTAACTTCAAATTCGATAACTAGCCAAGTTGCGTAAAAACATTATGTAATTTAAACTCAACTCGGTTTTTCGACACTCATAACGTGTGGAGTACGGTTACGAGATCGGTATCAGATATTTTGAAATAATTTTTATAAAATCGGCATCAATTTGATTAGGACGAAAATCAATTCCCTCCACGTCACGACATCGTTACTAATCCTTACGAATTACGTGATGTTCGATTTCGCGTCAACGGGTTTCGTACTAATCTCGGAAATGGCATCGGGCACGTTTAACTACGTGTTTTCGCGATCGCGTTATACCCTTAAGTGTTTAGGGCGGCGCTCCTCGAAAGGGTGCCACCTCTATTACGACTTGTAAAGGGGTTAAACGGACTTGAAACAAACGTGTTTGTTCCAAAACATTTTCTTATTAGATATACATATATATACGCGGTATTAAAAGTAAGTAACGAAATAAAAAAAGAACGAAAATAAAATGAAACGAAAATAAAAAAAAAGTTAATGTTAGCGATTAGTAATACTAATAATAGAGGCAAGAGGCAGGATCTGGTACATTTAAGAATTTTGATACATTTAACCTAGTAATCTAAGCCATTGAATTCATGGGATCAAGGGCTAAGATATCCTAGAAAAATCTTCTCATATTCTATATAACAGTTACACATCATGATTCTTTTGACAAAATATTTTTAACTTCTACCACACTTACGCTTATCTCTCCAAAACAGAATCAAATAAAAAAAATTCTACGTATAACTTGTTAACTACAATCTAAATGACGTTCAATTTGCTCAACATTTGAAATATAATAATATATTATCAATTTTAGAATAATGTTATCTGATGTTACGTAATTATTCCAATGTAGAAACTCAGTTATTGTAATAAATAACGCGTGTTATTGTATTGGGATGAAATTCAAATATAATTAACTATATAACAATGTTATCTGATTTTACGTAGTTATTCCAATGGAGAAATCCAGTTATTTTAATGAATAACTCTTGTTATTATATTGGGTTGAAATTCAAACATAATCAATTTTACAATAATGTTATCTGATTCTACATTGTTTGTCCAATGTAATCAGTTTCAATTTTAGAATAATGTTATTTAATTTTACGTAGTTTGTCCAATGTGAAACTCAATTATTGTAACGAATAATCTGTGTTATTGTATTGAGATGAAACATTTTGCTATCATTGAGAGCGCACCTAGCAAAAAAATCTCACTGAAAGACAAAAAGTCAAAAAGGTGGGGGTTAGTTGCAGTACAAAAAAATAATTGAAATACAGTAATCACATATATGCGATAGAATAAATAACTGTAAAAACACTACTCCCTCCGATTTTTATTTATCTTCCCTGTTTCCTTATTGGGCTGAAACACCCCTTCTTCCCTATTTCTATTTTGGACCATCAACATGTTGTCTAGAATTACCCTTACATTTCTCTCTCTCCCTTCTTTTCTTTTGAGCCACACATTCCTACCTCCTTATTTTTTACCCCAAAGCCAAAGAGAAAGATTATTAAAAATCGGAGAGAGTATAAAATAACTGGTTATAAAACATAGTAACTAATATAATGAAATAACTATAAGAATAATATAGAATAACCGCAACAATAGTATAGAATAATGGGAATAACATAATAAAATAATTGGGTCTTTCATAGTAATAATAATATAAGGAATAAGAAAAGCAGAAATTCATACTATGAAATAATATTTATTGTATTTTATTTCAATGTTCATATTCAAGTACTTCATTGTTCATATTCAAGTATTGTAATATCCATAATCCTAATTTTTAATCTTGTAATCAAAATCCAGAAATTACTCCAACAATGTATCAAACAAATAACTGAATACTACGGAGTTTAAAATAACTACAACATTTACAAAAGTATGGAGAAGCAATCAAGCAAACTGCAATGTCAGGAAAAAGAAACACATAAACTTGAAACCTGGAAGTCATAAATGACACTCGAGGAGCATTACAACTATGCATATAATCATACAATAACGGATAATCATGTTTGGATATTAGAATAACTGGGGCGAAACTATAAAATAACTAAACGTTCGTTTGATATTCAATAAAAAAATTGAGATATGTGTTTACTAAAATAATAATTGAAAAAATTGAAATATGCGAGATGACGTTACCCAACAAAAACAGAAATCATCATTACACGAAATCGAAATCGACCCAAAATAAAAAATTGTAGCCAAAATTGAACACGAAATCAAACAAATTGAAAGAAGTTGAACAAAATAGTAACACGTATATTAAATAAAAGATATAATCGATAACGAAAACAACGATATTCAATACCCAAGACGAAATTAGAAACCCTAGAATTAAAAACGCGAAATCAACTCTGTTGATGATTCAAGAAATTCCGAACATGAGACTGCTATGGCTGCCATTGTTTTCGGATTTTAAATTAAAAATAAAAAATCAATCAACAATTTCTCAAGGCAATACATCATTAATCAATCAATAATAACAATTGTTGATTACTAAATTAACCTGATTGAAGCAATAACAATTGGTGATTGAAGCAATTTACGTTTCTAGCAATTATTGGGCGTGAATTTAACTGATTTTGAGATACGTGAGGGATTTTGAAAGATCTTGAGATTTTCAATTTGGTAGAAATTGCGGGGTGTGAGTGAGAGATTTTTAATTTGGCAAAAATTGAATAGGGTTTAGGATTTTGAGGTTTGACGTAAGACATTGTATCAAGTTTTAAATCTCCGCCCTTGATCTTCTTATATCTGATGGCTAGTAATGATAGGTAAATTGTATGAAATTTTTCCAAGGTAAAAGATCCTACTTCTATATATATATATATATATAAAGAGAGAGAGAGAGAGAGAGGATCATATAAATGGTTGAGATTTTTTTTATAACCCAATTTTCTATACTGATTTCACGTATACCCACATACCTTTGTCCCCCACCCTAATCAGTTTCATTCTTTCAACCAAGACTTCCCCTATCATTACTTCATTCTACTCCCACCATACTCTTTCTCTTTCTCCATCTCTTCCAAAACTGATCTCAATCGTCATTCATTATTTTTCACCTGTTTAGAATAGTCATTTGTCATCCATCATCTCGTCTTCATCTTGTTTCACCAAGTGTTTATCATATCTATTCCAAGGTGTTTATCCATTTTATTTCACTGTTTCCCTCGTTCATTGATGATCGAAAAAAAAAATCCAACTGCTCCAAATTCTCAGCCACCGTCATCCTCTTTTCGCTCCATCGCCATCGTCATCCAACTGGTCCAAAGTTTTGCTCTTTTCTCAGGTAAATCTTTTGCTCTTTACCGTTAATTTGTTATGCTTTTGAAATCTGTTTGACAAGAGATTCTATGATATATATATATTATATATATATATATATATATATATATATAATAGATTGTATGATAATCGATCTTTGTTAGGAACTATCAAATTAGAGTTTAATTAGGGGGAATATTATGTTATCAGTTTATAAATTATTCATAAATTTAGGGTTAAAGCGAATTATTTCGATTGTGCGTTTTTTGTTAAACTAATATCAACAGATTATATGATATTTTTTTTAATAGTATTTTTCGGGGATTATTGAGGTACATCTCAATTTGGCACGATTTTGTCTTTTAAGCTGATTGTTGGACAAATACTCTAGTTCTAAATTTAGGGTTAAAATTTACCTCATCAATTCTCTCATGAACAAAAATGAAACTAAAAGTTACTTGATGAAAGCTTTTTCCGAAATGCACGTATCCAAAATGTTCAAGACCCTCAAAATGTTGTTACATATGATCCATGGTTTGTTTTTGATGGGTTAGGTTTCCGTGTTTTAATTGTTGAGTCTTAATAATGCGTTTGTGATTGGTTATTAGATACTCCGCTGGAACTAACTTCGTATGAGTCTAAGAATTGCGTTTGTGTTGTTGATAGTGATATAGTTGAAATTGAGGAGAATATATATTGGACACGTATTATGAAGTTTCAGAAGATGAGAGTTGAAGTTCTACGGTCTTGGGATTGAAGTTTCAAGCATATAGTTGAATATATGAGCAGAAGAAAAAATGAACATTCCACCATTTAATTATGAAGTTGTAGACGTTGTGCACTGAAGTTGTAAAGAGAAGGACTTAAAGTTTCAAAGTTATGTTCTACAAATCAAAGGGGCATGATGTTGAAGTTTCAGAAATTGGGAGTTGAAGTTGTAAAGTTTTTGAACTGAAGTTGCAAGCGTGTGGTAGATTGTTTTGAATGTACACCAGTTAATTATGAAATTGTAAATGTAATGTTCTGAAGTTGCATTGCAGCTGAATTAATGTTCCAAAAAATCTGTTATTTAAATATTGAAAGCCATGCACTGAAGATGCAAGTATACGTGTTTTGAAGTCTCAGAAGCTTAGAGTTGAAGTTTCATAATTGAGAGTTGGAGTTGTAAAGAATTTGAATTAAACTTCCAAGTGTGTCGTTGTATGTTTTTACAGAGAAATAATGTTCAACTTTCAAGCAGTTATTTATATAGTTGTAATTGTTGTGCTTTGAAGTTTTAAAGTGAATGAGTTGAAGTTATAATGTGAGTTTATTGAAATTATTAATATTGTAGTATTCGACGAGTTCTAAAGTTTCAAAAAGTGAGAGTTGAAGTTGTGTAGTAATTGAATTAAAGTTTAAAGCGTACAGATGGATATTTTGCCAAACAAAACTTCGATCGGAAACCAACGTTGCCTTGATGACGAAAACAGAAATAATGGAGAAGAGATGGACGATGATGAAGGTTTTCAGTATTGGGATTTGGCTTGGTTAATTAATTGATGTGGTGGAGAAAAAAATATATAGTCTTTATTTTGGAGAGAGGAGTTGGTAGTGATAGGTTAGGTGTTTTTTTCATTTAATGTCAAATCAACTACTCTATTAATTACTTAATTGCAAAGTAAATCTCAGCCTTTGATCTAAAGTTAATCCAATGACTAACAATAGGACTTATGGACTTAAATTTATGTGTGACCTTATTAGAACTCATCTCTCTCTCTCTCTCTCTCTCTCTCTCTCTCTCTCTCTCTATATATATATATATATATATATATATATATATATATATATATATATATATATATATATAATCGGAGAAAGGAGATGTCGGGATTTGAATTACACCCTCAACCTACATGAGTCTCGAAAACGGACTCGTAAAGTAGCAGAGTGTGCGCGGGAGTGTCGAGAATATAGGAGGAGTTATGGTGTGTATGGTTAGGGGAGGATTTGATGAGTTTTGCTCTCGGTCTTTGACGAGTTTTGATCTCGGGATGTGCTAGTGTTGTGTTGTGTGTAAAGAGGATATGAGGGTTGAAGTGATGATTGAATGTTATGGGTGAATTGTGATGTTAAATGTGTTGAGCAAGGGGGGGTATTTAAAAATTACCCACGATCTAGGGTCACTCGATCGAGTGGCCTTGAAGAAGGTGTTTGGTTGGTTTTTGAATGCTCACTCAATCGAGTGGGCTAGATGACTCGATCGAGTGGGTTAGGCGGGTGGAACAAATATAGGAAGGTTGAGATTTTTGTGGCTTGCTTGATTTTGTTGACTAATTTGTTTTGATTTTGCTTTTGACTTTGAACATAGACATATGCATGGCTGGTTTTGTCTCGGTTTCGACTTTGACCGGGTTTTGACTCGATCACTAAAAGACGGTTTTATTTTCGGTGACGATTTTGGCTCAAATTAGTCTTATTTTATTGGAAACGACCCACTGGGCTTGAATTTGAGGTCGGTTTTGTGAGATTTTTACTTCACTAAAAACCTATGCCACATACTATTGATTCTGAGTCCGCATTCGAGCGCGTTAAGTCATGTTTACGTCCGATCATCATCGGGTGTTTTGTCGGAAACTGCTATAGACACTAGCATGCAAAATGCGGGTGGCTACAGAGCCCCCACTCTGACTGAGGCTTGGACAAGGGGAAAGTCAGAGTAGTCACCAGGCCAATCGAGGATTACGACCTGGCAGCCTTCCGGTCGGGTCGTTTATAGTCCATTGGACTCACGTAAAATAGCCCGTCAGCCATAAGATAGAAATCATACCTGAGTTTTGTTATCTGGGATAGCTCCATGGGGACTTGCTTTTGGGGTCCTGGGTCTACCTGTATGTAGACACATCCCATCTTGGAGCCACGCGGGGACTTGCTTCTGAAGCCCTGGGTGTACCTGTGTGCAGACACATCCCATCTTGGAGCTGCGCGGGGACTTGCTTTTGGGGTCCTGGGTGTACTTGTTTGCAGACACATCCCAATTTGCATGCGACATTTAGGTGAAACACGGACTCACGCTGGGGAGATAAAAATTTGATGTTCCGTCGGGAAGCACAAGCTGGTACCTGAAATGTTAGATACATAGGCAGAAATAACAAATATAGCAGATGGCAAGATAGCATACAAGAAATGCTGTTAGCATCTATAGACTGGCTTGCGCTGGGGAAAATAATTTTTGCTTTATTTTGAAATCGAAGTCCTGACAGCAACTCATGTGCTAGGAGATAGGTTTTCAAGATCGAAAGGGTTAGAAAAGAAATTTGCAGTTCAAATAGACCGAAATTTTGACCTTGTCGAAAAGGATTTTCTCAAATGGCTAAGTTTTGATAATTTCAAAGTAGGAATTTGAAGAGAGAGGCATACCGACAGACTCGACTCTAGACGCGATAGGGACGAGGTGACAGACAAGACTTGGACTCTCGAAGGGGTGAACCGTGACTCTGTAGGGGGGTGGGCCACCTAAGATGACAAGACTCTTAAGTTGCGCTATTTCGTAACCTAGGCGAGAGGCAACACGGTCGATTTTCAACATGGGAAGGATGTGTTATAGGGGAATTGCAGTAGTATGTAATGAGACCGTTTCTGCATGACAGGACTTAGCAGTAGCAGTGTTGTAGTGTAGTGTTCTTTTGAATCTTTAGGTAAAAGGGTAGATTTCCAAAGTGGGTGTCGCTTCGAGTCCTGACAGATTCGTGTCTTCGACTGAGCCGAGTACTAGGACACACTACAGAAAAGGCGGCTAGATTTTTGAAGTAATTTGGATTTTGTGAGTGGATGGAGAACTTCTGCCTAAGAGAAGCCCCCAAGACGACAATGCTAACCGTTGAGAACATGACAGTGTCGTGACCGAAATAATGGTGCTTTTGAATTTGTGTCAAGTGGGTGGTTGTGCCTTTGTTGAAAGGCTGCCTACGTATTCACGTGTAGTGAAATCAAACCAAGCCGTAGTTTAGGGGATTTAAAGATATGTTATGGTGCCTAGTTTATTAGGACTTTGTGTGTAACTAGCCGATGGTGTAGGCTAGGTGCGTTCTCAATGATGTCTTGGTCAAAGGGATGGAACCGTTATGATGTTGATCCCGTGACTATGAGCGTTCTCTGGGGTAGTCCCTAGAGGTGGTGTGAACTATTTGGGCATGTTCTATGCCGACCGCAGGTTGAGTTCCCGTGTTTGGGGTTGGTGACTGGTTTGGATGTTTTTGGATATGTGGAGCTAGGTCGTAAGTGGCTTTGATGATTCGAAATCTGGAGCTCGATTTTGTGGACCTAAGGCTTCGATGGTAAGGTATTGTAATGTGGTAGGAAAGAGGGAAGTTGAGTAAAAAATGACTCGAACTTCAATCGGGGTAGGTTGATAAAGCGGGATCTGATTTCCATGGCTAGCCCTAATGGTTAGGGTGTATCCTATGGAGCTTGAACCCTCAAAATTTCGGGTTGTCTCTTAGTCTAGGTCTCGAGAAGGTCTTGAGGGTTGTAATGTGGGAAGGCTAAATGTGGTGTTAGCTGACCAGCCTAATTATTTCTCCCCTATTCGATGGTATGGGTATTGATGATTTTGAATTGACCGTACCCCGGTCAAAGGACTTTCACTTGAATTGACCGTTGACCACGGTCATGGGTATTTGAATTTTTTTGGCTGACCTCTTAGCCCCGGTCATGGGATTTTTCATTTGAGTTGACTGTGTCCCGGTCAAAGGATTGACCGTATCTGGTCGAGGATTCTCTTTTTTTTTTGGGTTGACCTCTTAGCCCCGGTCATGGGATGTTGAGAGTTCTTTTTTATCGTGGTCAGCTCTTTTATTTTGGCCTTTTGCTTTTTTCCTTCGACTTTTGATTTTTTTGTCCAGCATTTTTTTTTATTTTTTTGTTGGTCAGACTAACACTTAAGGTATGGATTGGTTGGTCTTATTGGAAGGGTGTTTTTTTGAGGAAATGTGCTTGCCTCCCATCTTGAACCCAAACTAGGAGACTACCTAGATTTGTCATAGGATTCGATACCGCTCCTGCTAGGGGTAGTTATGTGGCTTTCTATGCCAGACATGGAACAGGTGAAGGAAAACACGGGTCTCAGTTCCTTGCAGTTATTATAGGGGTGCCTATAATAGTCGCGTGCATGTGCTCACAGTGTATGATGATGTTCATCATGTTCTCAGAAACACACTTATAGAAAATACGTAAGTTGTTAAAATAAGTTAAATGTACCAAAATAGCATTTCTAGCAAACAAATGATTTATTAATATCGTTGTTATCGTAACTTAATATATTGCTAAAGTCGTTACTAAAACTATAAATCTAATATAATAAGTCAAAGTATAGTACTCGTATTTTATTAATATTGTTAAAATAAGTTAAATGTACCAAAATAGCATTTCTAGCAAACAAATGATTTATTAATATCGTTGTTATCGTAACTTAATATATTGCTAAAGTCGTTACTAAAACTATAAATCTAATATAATAAGTCAAAGTATAGTACTCGTATTTTATTAATAATTAGGAGAGACGAGTTAAAACGATAAATTTTAGAAAAGAAATGTCTTAAGAAAATGATATCAAAATCCAATGAGTCAACGAGTTTTATAAATGAAATGAGATTTTGCAAAGGTTTCAAATTATTTTTAGCAAATAACTTTTATTAATAAATACGGAGTAATATGGATTTTTTCTAAAAATAGTCAATCCTAAACAAATAAGAAATTATTATCGAAAATAGTCTCGACTAAAAATGTATTTAAAACAAAACGAATATTTTATAGTTTATTAGTATAAGTCGTAAAACAAAAATTAATTTATTGAACAAGTATACAAATATCGATTATTATATTTAAAATACGGTTTGAGTTAAAATAATAAATGGATAAAATATGACGAAATTATGAAATCGATATTATTTAGTTACTAATGTCACGATAAATAACAAAATATTATAAGGATCATTAATAATAAAATTTACTAACGATTTATAAAACAATATCGAATACTTGTAAAATATTTATAAAGCACGCGATTAAAAAGAATATCTTTAACAATACTCCCTCCATTTTCTTGAATTAGCCACACTTCTCTTTTTTTGTACACTTCTCTTTTTTGTGAGGAGAAAAGTGGACCAATGGATCTTATTCAAGAAAATTGAGGGAGTAATAAATAGCTAAAAGTTAGAAAACCGGAGGTAAAATATCAACTACATACTACTACTCAACCTACAATATAATACCAAGTAACACCCTAAGTTACCTTGAGTCGATACCCGCGTCGATCACGTACTTGTCTTCAAAGAGGGGTCTCACGAAATCCAAGAAAATTGGATAAGAACGAAGAACTATTGAGAGAACAGAACATGAAAATCGGGAGACAAAGAGCACGGACTCGACATCTTCAAACAGCAACCGACGAACAGTAACTACAAAAGTTGACAACAGTAGTAGCGAGACAACAAAGTCAATCAGAAACGGAGCAGAAAACACAGAAGAAGCAGGGGGTCTCGATGATCGGCATCCACGCACAACAAACGAACAACAGTAGCAAAAGTGACAACTTCAGTGTATAATTACATCAGAGAAGAGGAAGAAAAGAAGGAAAGCTGATCAACAAGACAACGAAATACAACGAAATCGACAATAACAGTAGCAGAAAGACAACAGCGGCAGCGGGCCAGTAATGAGAAGAAGAAGAAGAAGTAGAAGAAGAAGAAGAAGAAGAAGAAGAAGAAGAAGAAGAAGAAGAAGAAGAAGAAGAAGAAGAAGAAGAAGAGCGGCAAGGACGAACAACAGCAGCAAAAATTGACGAAATAGCAACATCACTAACGCATAGCCAGGGTAAGACGCATAGAAGAAGGAAAAGAGTGAAGATCGACCGAATCGACACCGAATCGAGCGCAAACAGGGAAAGGTGTAGGAGACACGGGCAACATAACAACAATAACAATCACGACTCTGCAACGGCAACAAAAATCTCAACACGATTACAATAGCAACAACAAAATAGTAGCCCACAAGAAGACAACAGCAACGTTTATTTGGAAACAGAGAAGAAACGAGCAGCTGCAAGAAATCGATATAGCAAAGCAGTAGTAACAAAGTAACGAAGACAAATAGAGGGAAAGAAAGGAACACAGACTGCAACCATGAGAACCCACAAACAACAATTGCAACGTGATGACCGCAACAGTAACAATCACGATGTACAACGTCAACAATGGCAACCACGAACAAATAAAAAGAATGGACATAAACGATAATTGAGCACAAAGGGACTACCTTTGATGGACTCAGATGGCGCCGACAGTAGGGGCGATCAGAGTTCGATTGGAAACAACCACCGAACAGCAATTTGGGGCGATGGAAACAGAACCAAGGCGAGGGACCAACCGAAGGTAATGAGCGAGACAAAGGAACGATAATGAACAGAGGAAAGCGAGTATGCTAGTGGTCGAAAATTGAATGGAGATGAGGCATGATGGTGTTTGTGATGCGTGAGAATGATGATGAAGATATAGAAGTAAAACGGGAATGTTTGATATTGAGTTAATTAAATCAAGTACAAATGCAGGCTACTTATACTAATGACTCTTAACTTACTTGTCCTACAAATAAGGAAACTGCCCATAACATTAGGCCACTAATTCCACTAAAACGGCTACTTTATTAGTTCCTATTTGACTCCAACAACTAAGAGCATAACTGACAGATTACCACATGTTCCTAAATTCTAGGATGACTTTGAATTAGTTCCAACACTCCCCCATGATTCAAAGTCGATTACTCCTAACTGAGCCATGAAGAATTGATGCTTTGCTTGCGGAAGCGACTTTGTAAATATATCAGCAGCCTGGTCATTTGTGCTACAAAATGCCAACACCACTTTATCATCGGATACTAGCTTGCGTATAAAATGATGCTGAATATCAATATGTTTTGTTTGTCCATGAAATGGCGGATTTTTTGCCATGGCAATAGCGGACCGATTATCACAAAATATCACAGTACCATCATTTTGTTGAACATGGAAATCAGCTAGTAGCTTTAACAGCCATAAAGCTTGTCGACCTGCTGAACTTGCTGCAGCATACTCCGCTTCGGAAGATGATAATGCAATTGTGTCTTGCTTCTTCGAGCTCCAAGTGATGGCACCAGAACCAAGGCTAAAAACATGACCGGAAGTACTTTTCCGATCATGCAAACAACCAGCCCAATCGCTGTCAGTAAAACCGATTAGCTGGAAAGTTGGTACCTTACTATACCAGATGCCAAAGTTCGAAGTTCCTGATATATAACAGAGAATCCTCTTTGCTGCTCCAAGATGTTGCTTTGTTGGGTTCTGCATATATCTAGAGAGCACACTAACTGGAAAGGCAATATCCGGTCTAGTGTGAGTGAGGTAGTTCAAACCTCCAACCATGCTCCTGTAGAGTTTTCCATCAGCAGGCTCGGTTCCGTCTTCACGCTGCAACTTTTCGTTTACATTCATAGGTGTAGACGACACTCCACAATTTGAAATGTTCAATTTTTTCAATAAATCTCTAGCATATTTCGCTTGACATATAAAGATACCATCTTTATCTTGCTTAATCTCAAGCCCAAGGAAATATTTTAACATGCCTAGATCAGTCATCTCAAATTTTTTCATCATGCACGACTTGAACTCGTTGACTAATGACTCACATGAACCCATAAATATCATGTCATCAACGTAAAGACAAACCACCAAAAAATCTTTACCTCGGTGCTTAATATAGAGAGTGGGTTCATTTTCACTCCTCTTGAACCCGCTTTCCACAAAGAAAGAGTCTATTTTGCTATACCAGGCACGTGGTGCCTGTTTTAGCCCGTAAAGAGCTTTATGTAGCTTATAAACTTTGCCTTCAATTTCATTACCAAAGCCTAGAGGTTGAGAGACATATACCTCCTCTTTTAATTCACCATTAAGAAATGCCGACTTTACATCAAATTGATAGACCGGAAGCTGAAATTGTGCCGCAATAGCAAGAAAAATTCTTACTGTCTCAAATTTCGCAACAGGTGAGAAAGTCTCATCAAAATCTACCCCTTGTTGTTGCGAATATCTCTTTGCGACTAGCCAAGCCTTGTGTTTTTGAATGCTTCCATCGGAGTTATACTTTGTGCGGTACACCCATTTGAGTACGATGATGTTCTTGCCAACCGGTTAATCAACTAGCTCCCAAGTCTCATTCTTTTCTATGGATTTAATTTCTTCTTCCATAGCAACCTGCCATACATCACTCTCAACAGCCTCATCAAAAGTCAGAGGGTCAGACATATACAAAGCAAAGTTACATGTCTCATAAATATCGCGGAGTGAACGATAATGCTGTGGAGAGCTCTCGGCTGATGAATTTGATGATGAACTGGATGAGGAGTGTGTTCTGGGAGTTTTCGGAGTGTTTGGAGGTGAGCTAAGAGGTGTGGTTGGACCACTGTTCTGCTGGAGAGGACCGCCATCAGTATCACCTAGTATTGGCTCATGATGTACCAAACTAGGTTCCTCATCATTTCTCCAAATCCATCTTTCTTCTTCATTAAACCTGACATCTCGACTTATAACAAGCTTACCATTTGCAGGGTTGTATAACTTATATGCTTTTGACTAATTACTATAGCCAACAAAGATGTATTTTTTAGACTTACTATCAAGTTTGTTACGTAGATTTGAAGGAATCAAAGCATAAGCTGGACACCCAAATATTCTCAAGTATTTTACCCGAGGTTTCTTACCTCTCCATGCCTCAAATGGTGTTTGATTCATCACGGATCTGGTGGGAGATATGTTCAGCAGGTACACGGCCGTTGCTACTGCTTGCCCCCAAAATTTATTTGGAAGACCCTTTGCCATCAACATGCTTTTGGCCATCTCAACCACGGTTCTGTTTTTACTCCCTCAACACCATTTTGCTGAGGCGTGTAGGGTGCAGTGAGCTCTCTTCGTATGCCATGCTCATCACAGAACCCGTCGAACTTAGTAGATAGAAATTCACCTCCTCGATCACTTCGGAGAGCTTTGATGTGCTTCTCACTTTGGTTCTCCACCAAAGTCTTAAACTTTTTGAAATAGTCGAATGCTTCTGATTTGAATCTTAAGAAATAAACCCAACTCATTCGGGTAAAATCATCATTAAACAATATAAAATAACGACTACCTCCAATTGACTCGGTTTTCATAGGCCCACATAGATCGGTATGTACCAATTCCAGAAAATTTGAGGCCCGCCAAGCCTTTCCAGAAGGAAACGACAATCTACATTGTTTCCCATAAACACACCCTTCACAGAAAATATGTTGACCAATTTGTGGCAATCCAACAACCATTTCATTTTGACTCAGAACTTTCAAACTTTTCACATTCAAGTGCCCAAAACGCATATGCCAAAGCCTAGTTTCATTATCTCCTTTAACTAGTAATGCATTTCCAACATCACTTGACACATCCAGAGGGAATATCCTATTTTGTGTCATAGGCACAATAGCTACAATTTTTTCAAATTTGTTGTCAGTTATAGTGCATTTATCATCCTCAAACACAACAGAATAACCAGTGACCATTAATTGACCCACACTTAATAGGTTATAAGCTAAACTTAGCAAAAAATTCACATTATGAATAAGTTTAGCATCACCTTGCTTGGTAGTGATAGCTACTGTCCCTCTACCTTCAACTTGAACCGGCTTGTCATCTCCAAGTCGTACTTCACTTTTGATCGCCTCGTTAAGATCTTTGAACAAGGATTTTGAGCACGCCATGTGGTTTGAACATCCACAATCAATGAACCATAACTCACTTGCAGGTTCATTGATTGGAGAATGAGCCATGAACAGCTTGGACTCATCGTCGGCATTCTCGGCAAAATTTGCCTTCTGGTCATCGTTTTGCTTGAACCAACAATCAGCTTCTTTGTGGCCATACTTCTTGCAACACCTCCATTGTATCAAAGTATTTCCATTTCCGGAACGCCCTCGTCCGCGTCCTCCTCTGCCACCACCACGGTCGTGGCCTCGGCCGCGAGAACCTCCTCTACTGTGACCTCCTCTTCCGTGACTTGTACCGACATTATCAGCTGCTGTCTTACTTTGATAAGACTCCCCCTTTGCTGAAAATGCATTCTCCTCCACTTTTGATACAGATTTTCGACCCCGAGCCTCATGTGCTAACAGAGAACTCATCATTTCATCAAAGGTATACTTACTCAAATCCTTTGACTCCTCAATCGCAGGGATAATATGATCAAAATTAGCATTTAAGCTACGCAAGACTTTACTTACAATAGTCTCGCTAGTCATCTGTTCAGCTAACGACCTCATTTGACTGACAATTTCAGTCACTTTCGACAAATATGGTTGCACGGACTCGATATCCCCCATGGTCAGCTCAGCAAACTCACGACTGAGAGTTTGTAGGCGCACCTTAATAACCCTCTCATCACCCATATACTCTTGTTTGAGTATCTCCCAAGATTCATGAGATGTGGTTGCTCCTGAAATTCGCGGGAAAATTTCATCATCAAGTGCAGACTGGAGGAGAAACAGCGCTTTTGCATCTCGTTTGCGGTTCTCCTTCAGTTGCTGATCAGGCACAGTTGGTGCCGGATTCGGTTTAGTGTAACCGACATCCACCAAGTCTCATAGCTCTTGAGACTTGAACATGGTCTTCATTTTCAGACTCCAAAGATGATATTTTCCCCCCTTAAAAACAGGAATTAAGGGTTGAGACGAGGAATTGGTTCCATTTCCAGCCATTTTTGTCAATTGATTTTGGGTAATTGAAGGGAGTTTTTTTTAATTGGATTTTACGGAGGAAGAGGAAAGTTGCAGAGAAGAGGAAAGTTGCAGGGTAATTGTTTTTGATTGTTTCTTTTGGTCAACAGAGGGGTAATTGGACTTTTTGTTTTTGGATCAAAACTTGGTGCTTTGATACCACATATAGAAGTAAAACGAAAATGTTTGATATTGAGATAATTAAATCAAGTACAAATGCAGGCTACTTATACTAATGACTCTTAACTTGTCCTACAAATAAGGAAACTGCTCATAACATTAGGCCACTAATTCCACTAAAACGGCTACTTTATTAGTTCCTAATTTGACTCCAACAACTAAGAGCATAACTGACAGATTACCACATGTTCCTAAATACTAAGATGACTTTGAATTAGTTCCAACAGAAGAAGCAGGGGAAATGGGGACGACGGATGAACCAAAAATAAAAAAAACGAGAAAAAGAAAAGGATGGTAGATTATTATATTAGGTTAAAATCGAAATGGATCGGAATAAAACGATAAATGATAATACGGTATAAATTAGGTTAGATTATTAGGTTAGAATAAAATCGAAATGGATCGGAATATTCGGTTAGATTATTATATTAGGATGGTCAAGTGAATAGTGTTACGGTATAAATAGACATTGAGCCAAAATTCGGCACAAGTAAGAAATCGAGTTAAAATCGACTCGTAAAGCAATTGGACCCCATACAATAACGAATTAATAAAATATTTCTCGAGGCTAAAATAAATATCTGGGACAAAAAGTTCGGAAATATAAATAGTTAGAGAAAGTATGGAAAATGTACCTCGAGATTTATTAAAATAAGTATTTGCGGAGAAATAATGTTTCTCGGGGTAATAATAACAGTTTCGACGAAAATAAATGAAATTGATTTCTCAAGTAGAAATAATAAATGTTTTGACAAAACTTAAATCAATATGAACTTTGAGTTGGAAATAGAAAATAAAGCTAAAATAAAGATTTTAGGAATTAAGACAAAGTCAAAGTAAATTTTATAAGAATAAAAAATGAGGATTAAGAGTTGAATGACAAACAAAATAAAAATTTATGAATACGAATTAATTTGTAAAATCGGGGTGTTACAATTATTTTAGTCAAACATAAGCAACAACTCTAAGAGTATAAGACATACTCATGTTGTATATTCACGTTGTATTCAATTTGTTTCACTCGTGCTCATCATTCTCATGGCAGCCTGTTCTTCTTCTCTAATCTTTACTCTCCGTCATTTATTCACCTTGCTTTCATCCTCAACACTCCATTTTTTTTTGTCAATTTTAATTAGTATTACAAATTTATGATTATTTGCCAGTAGTATTGGTAATTTTATTTTTATTTTTTTAACTGATAATCTTCAATTTGATTCTAACTTTTTGTTTTCATTTTTTAGGGCGGATGGTACGAGTGAAAAGGATGCAAGTCCATTGATGTTCCCATCGGAGATGAAATGAAGACATCAGTGAAACAAACTAAACCCTCCAAACTCTCCAAAAGTCTTAAACCCAAGGTATTTGGAAAAATTTATAAACGACAAAGAAAGTTAACTTCTTCTGTGTGGATTCAATTTGAAATACAAGATGAACCTGATGAAAATGGTAATCTTGCTTGCAAATGTAAGAAATGTACTAAAATGTTCATTGCTGAAAGTAAGAATGGTGCTGGAAATTTGATTAAACATCTAAAGACATGGAAAGGAAACTCTTTTAGAGATATTGGTCAATTTATTCTGCAAAATAATGCCGGATCATTGGCTTCTAGGGTTCATAAATTTTCCTCTGATGAATTTCGCCAATTGGTTGTTGTTGCCATAGCTAAGCATAAATTACCTCTTCGGCTAGTAGAGTATGAAGTAATAAGAAACTGTTTCTCTTATCAAAACCCTGATGTTAATTTTTTTTAATAGGAATACAATTAAGTCTTACATCTTGAGGATGTATGATATAGAGAAAAAGAGACTTTATTGGGTTATTTAAAAGTGCAAATGGAAAAATTTCCCTTACTTTTGATTGTTGGAGTTCTGTTACCACATATGGGTACATTTCACTTACTGCCCATTTTATTGATGAGAAATGGCAACTTCAAAAGCGTGTTCTTAACTTTAGTTGCTTGCCCCTTCCTCATAGTGGTGCGGCTATGTCTGTTAAGATTGCTTTTTTACTCAATGAATTGGCTATAGAGGGTAGAATAATGTCCATCACTTTGAATAATGCATCTGCTAATGATTTAATGGTTGAATCCTTAAAACCTGATTTAAATTTGATGTGTAATGCTGATTACTTTCATATTCGTTGTTTTGCTCACATATTTAAATTTGATTGTGCAAGAGGGGTTAAAAGATATGGATGATGTAATTATTAAAGTTAGGGATAGTGTTAATTAAGTATAGAAAGGGTTCTCAATCAAAGAAGCATAGGTTTAAATCTTGTGTCCAACATGTTAATCTTGAGTCGGTTCATGGATTAAGACAAGATGTTCCAACTCGTTGCAATTCCACCTTTCACATGGTAGAGAGTGCACTATACTATCGGAGAGTTTTTAATAATCTTGCTAAAACTGACCTAAACTACTTGCATTGCCCTACCAAAGCTGAGTGAGATAAGATTGAAAAAAATTCAAATTTTTGAAAGTGTTTTATGAAGTTACACGTACTTTCTCTGGTAGCAAGTTTCATACGGCTAATCTTTATTTCACCCAAGTTTTGAGGGTGAGGTTGTTACTTAAAGATGAAATGAGATCTAGAGATAGCATTATTAGAAGCACGACCTCTAGGATGTTTGTCAAATCTTACAAATATTGGTCGACTTTCAGTAAAGTCATGGTAATGGTTGTTGTTTTGGATCCTCGATATAAATTTAATGTTGTTGATTGGGGTTATAAGAGAATTTTTGGTGACTCTTCTAATCTTGAGTTGGAGATCTTCAAGGACAAGCTGTTTGAATTGTTCGACCAGTATGTTTCTTTGTCAAGTGACTCTGCTCCACCCTCTGCTGACAGGCTTAATGGCGATGTAAAGGATACATCATCGGATAACTTCATGATGGTAAATATCTCCGTAACAAATTTAATATTAAATTTTTAGTGATATTATACTTCTGATAACTTTTACTGCAAAATAAAAAACAAAAAACTCTTCCTCTCCTCTGGTGATTTCCGGCGAGCAGTAGAGGAAATTCCGGCGTGCGTTTCTTTTCGGGCGGACGTAGCCCTGTCGGCGACTAGGCAGGCTTTCGCCCTTGCTATGCGTACCAATGAGACAGAAAAGCAAAGCCGTCTCGAGGGGGACCAAATCAATGAAGCCAATCACACGTAAAGCAAAAGAGGAATTACTACGAAAAGCGGTGAAAAACTCGAACTTGGATGATAGTGCATCGAACAAGATGAATTCAAGGGTGAATGAAATTCCGGGATTGAATTATGTATCAGAGACTGATGACGATGTCCCGGAGTTCGTACCTGAGACGGGTCCGGAAATGGAAGTGGATTCGGGCAGGTGGAACCAGAGAGATGGAAAGAAAATCATCGACATGGTTGACGATGAGGAATTAATCAGGTTCTTGGCAGCAGACGTTGATGACGAAATCGAATTTTGGAGTTCAGCTGTATACTGCTTCATTATGGGCGCTAACCCGCCATGGGAAGTGGTGGAAGGGTTTGTGAGGAGAATTTGGAAGGATCATGACATCGACAAGATTTCATTCTTGCCTAATGCAATTTTCCTAGTTCGGTTCAAAGACAAGGAGCCTAAGGTAAAGATTCTCGACCATGGTCTGTATATGTTTGATAATAAACCTCTGATTGTGAAAGAATGGACTCCTGATGCCAAATTGGACAAAACTGATGTTCCTGAAGTACCTGTTTGGATTCAGCTACATGACCTCCCCTTGAAACTTTGGGGTAGATGCTTGCCTAGGATAGCTTCCCTTGTTGGCCCGTAGTCAAGTCTGACTTGGTTACGGAAGAACGGTCTAGGCTTGGGTATGCGAGGGTCATGATTATGGCTAAGGTGGGGCAAAAATTTAGGAATGAGATCAAATTTATGGATGAGAAGGATAATGTGGTTGATGTTTTTGTCAAATATGAGTGGAAGCCTATATGGTGCTCCAAATGCAAGGGATACGGGCATGAGGCTCGTGATTGTCGGAGAGAGGAGTTGAGGAAAGCGAGACAGGAAGTGAAACAGAAAAAGACTGAGGGTGGGGGAGCTGTGAAGCAGCTGTCGACGAGGCTCATAACTGGGCCCAAACCTTCTACGGCGAATGCTGCTGTGGCGGGCGCTGTTAAAACTAGGCCCCCTGTTTCGGTGGGGTCCATGTCTAAGGGTACAATACAGCCTAAAGAAGTGGAAAATGGAGTGTCCTATGCTGATATGATCATAGGATCTCCGAGAAAAGAGCTGGTTGAGAGGAATGAAGGGGTTGGTTTGGAATTAGTGATCCATGGAAACACATAATATAGGATGTTGGAATGTGCGCGGTATGTGTAATATAAATAAGCAGCGTGCTATAAGTGAGTTTGTTAGGAAGCAGCAGGTAGACGTCTTTGGTTTACTTGAGACAAAAATAAAGAATAAGGCTTATGCTAAAGTTCATCAAAATGTGTTTGCTGATTGGAGTATTACTACTAACAATCACTGTGGTGAGGGAGGCCGTGTTTGGTTATTATGGAAGCATGACAGGGTGAATCTGATGATATTGGAGTACAGTGCTCAAAGTATCCACGTCAAGGTTACCACAGCTTCGGGGAAAAGTTATTTGCTTACTTTTGTATATGCGTATAACTCCGTCGTGGAGCGGGGTGATCTTTGGCGAAAACTTGAATCCTATGCTCGTATGGGGCCTTGGATGATTTTGGGTGACTTCAATTGTGTTATCGATGCTTGGGAAAGGCTTGGGAGAAATTCTTCGGACGAGGAAATGAATCAATTTTGTGATTGCATTGCGAACTGCGAAATTGGTGATTTTAGGGCGAGCGGCTCTTGGTTCACTTGGAATAATAAGCATAGAGTTGTGGAAACTAGAGTCTTTAGTCGTATTGACCGGTGTTTGGTGAATGACGATATGTCGAGATTGTTTCCGGATGGGTTTGCGAATTTCTTACCGGAAGGGACCTTTGATCATTGTCCGTGTATTGTTCAGTTAGGAAGGCCGCCAAGTAGGAGGAACCGGTCTTTTAAATACTTGAATATGTGGAGTCGTTCTCCGGATTTTCTGAAATGCGTGGAGATGGCATGGGATGTGCAGGTTGTGGGCACCAAAATGTTCCAATTGGTTTCGAAGTTGAGGAGCCTGAAAGCTCCATTGAAGCTGCTTAACTCTTCTTCGTTCTCGGACATCGAGTCACGCTGCAGCCTGGCAGAAGCGCGACTGGTGGACCTGCAAGTCAGAATGCGGTCTAATCGGTCTCCTGCGCTGTTGCAAGAAGAGTTGAATGCTAACGCTGCTGTCCGTAAAATGCAGTCTGCGCGCGCCGATTCTTGGGCTCAAAAAGCGAAACAAAAGTGGATTAAGGAGGGCGATGTGAACTCCGCGTACTTTCATGGAATTTTGAGAGCTCGACGGGCTCATAATGCTATTACAAAGATCGTTGATGCTGAGGGTCGTGATTGTTCCACAAAACTTGAAATTCAAGATGCTTTCCAGCGTTACTATCTTTCTTTGTTGGGCGATTCGCGGCCTGTCGAACCAATTCGAGTTGATATAGTTCGTATGGGGAGTACTTGTTCAGAGAAACATAAGCTTTTACTCGGTGCGAGTGTGACTGAGTCGGAGATCAAGAGGGCATTGCATGATATCCATCGTGACAAAGCGCCGGGTCCGGATGGTTTCACTAGTCAATTCTTTATTGATTAGTGGGATATTATTGGAGGAGACGTCGTTAGCGTTGTTCAGGATTTCTTCATTTCTGGTAAGTTGCTGAAACAGTTGAACTGTGCTATCATTACTTTAATCCCAAAGCTGAGCAGTCCGCAGTCTGTGAAAGACTTTAGGCCGATTGCATGCTGCAATGTTGTGTACAAATGTATTGCAAAAACTATTTGTTCGAGACTGGCCAAAGTCTTGCCCCGGATAATTTCGTCTACGCAGGGTGGATTTATTGAGGGCCGGAGTATCGTTGAGAATGTGCTTATTTGTCAAGACCTTGTTAAAATGTATAGGAGAGGGTGTGTCTCCTAGATGTTTGTTCAAGGTTGATATCCACAAGGCCTATGATAGTGTTGAATGGACGTTTGTTGACCAAATGCTAAGTGCCTTAGATTTCCCGGAACATTTCCGCCGTCTGATCATGGAGTGTGTTACTTCAGTCTCGTATTCTCTCAGTGCTAATGGGGATAATTTCGGATTCTTCCGTGGGAAGAGAGGTTTGAGGCAAGGGGATCTTATGTCGTCGTTGCTTTTTACTATCTGCATGGAATATTTTTCTCGTATTTTGACCCATGGTAAGATTGACAGGAACTTTAAATATCACCCGAAGTGTGGCCCGATGAAGCTTACCCATTTGATGTTCGCTGATGATTTACTCCTCTTTTGAAAATGGGATTCTGACTCGATAGAATTCCTGTGGAAAGCTTTTGCCACTTTTAGTAGAGCCTCGGGGCTGAATATTAGCATTGGTAAATCCCATGCTTATTTTGCAGGTGTTGATGAGGATAAGAAAGCTTCCATTCTTCAGTTTTCTGGCTGTCTGGAAGGTACGTTGCCCTTTCGGTATCTGGGTCTTCCGATCCAATGTACTCACCTTGGCAAAATTGACTGTGAAACTTTGATAGCCCGTATTATATCGAGGATTTCTAGCATTGGTGCGCGTAAGCTGTCATATGCGGGTAGACTGACCTTGGTTCAGTCTGTTCTATCTCAGCTTCATAATTACTGGGCGATGGTATTTATTATACCGACTTATGTTATGACCAGAATTATCTCTTTATGTCGCAATTTCTTATGGAATGGCGGGGTGGAAGGTAATAATCGGGCTCTGGTGAGTTGGGAGAAGGTCTGCTGCCCTAAAATGGAAGGGGGTCTGGGGCTTAAAGACCTGGCTTTGTGGAATCAGGCTGCTGTGGCAAAATTGGCATCCTGGTATTTTGACCAACCGGATCGTTTATGGGTTCGATGGGTGAACTCCATCTACCTGAAGGGGCATGACTGGCGTGATTACCAACCCAACAAGGATGTCACCTGGGCTTGGCGAAAGATCTGTCAGGCTAAGGAAAAAATTAAACATATGTTTGTGAATGATCTTTGGCATGGATCGCGTTCCTGTTATATGATCTCGGAGGGTTATGAGGGTATTCGGGCTCACAAACCGAAAGTGCCTTGGGCCCGTCTCGTCTGGAGTGGTTGGAGCATCCCTAAACATAGCTTTATTTCGTGGCTAGTGTTTAGGCGGGCTTTAAACACTAGGATTAATCTGGTAAGATTCGGTATTGCTGAATCTGACCGTTGTTATTTTTGTGAGGCCCATGAAGAGAGCTTGGAGCACCTATTCTTTGAATGTGAGTGGAGTGCCAAGATTGTTGACAGTTTTCGCGTGTGGACGAAGAAGCAAATTCCAAGTTCTGGTGCTTTACTTTGGGCGTGCAAGGTGCGAGGATCGAAGTTGCAATGCAACATCATCCGTGCATTGTTTAACGCCGCAATTTATCACGTTTGGAGGCAACGGAACTTGTGTAGAATCGACGGAGCAGTGGAACAACCTCACCATATTGTTAAGATGATTAAATTGGATGTACGGAATAGAATTATGACTATGATTAAACACCCTTTACGGGCAAGAGACGCGAGATGGCTACATAATTTGATGTAGCCATTCATTTGTACATTGATCATCATTTTTTAATACATACTTACCCTTCACCAAAAAAAAAACTTTTACTGCTATTTAATACTCCCTCCAAGTCTGAATGATCTTCCCCTTTGATTAAAATATACCTCACATATATTAAACAAAGGGGAAGATCATTTAGACCATGCACATTCGTTTTCATCTCCCTCTTTTTCATCTTACCTTCTCTTCTCATTTCAATCATCCACCTCATTTTTCCACTTACCATCTTCTTATTTTTCATCTTACAAAAAACACTTCACATTCTTTTCATCTTCTACTTTCATTCTCTCTCCTACTTTGTTATACCCCACACATTTACACATCAAATTTACCTTAACCTAATCATTTATTTTCATACTATTATTAATTTTTTAATCTTAATTTGCACACATTTTTTTTTGAATATTATCGTTTCTAAAAAATGAGAGTAAGAAATGAAAATAAAACACACGGATGTAATCGCATAAAGTTAAATAAATTATAATGAAAACAGGCGAAGACTTAATACTTAATACATTGTAAAACCTAATTTAATTAAGACTTACTAAATTTAAACAAGCATAAAATAAATAAAAAGAGAGGACGACAACGACAGTACTTAAAGACTCTTACAAACAGAAAGACGTACTAGACGGTTAATATTGGACAAAATCCATTATTTTCTAATAGGCTCATGGTCCCCATCGTAATCGTAATCTGAATTGTCCATCCAACCGTCTGGGTTTTCGTCTCCCAGAAGTTCAATTTCATGGAGTCGGTCCTCCTCCATTGTAATTTGCTCATAAATAGTCCAATAGTAAACCTCTTCACGTTGAACAAATGTCCGTCCACAACCGGACAAAAGATCACTTAAAACATCTTTATCAACTATTTTCAACAATCTACGAATCATCGAAACAACTTCAATTTCTAAGGAGGTAAGTTCTTCGTTTTTAGCCATCCATGTCTCTAAAATATTAGAAATAATATAATCAAAATCTGCATATATCATAAAATTTCAGATATAGTAATATTAAGAATCATACCATAAATATTATTGACTGTCATTGGAGGACTAAGTACGGCTTCTGCATTTCCAGTAATTATACCGTGGAGTTTGGTTAGGGCCGGTGGACTATTTAATAATAACATATACATGCTTTCTATTATGATTAAGTCAACACGAGTAAAAAATTTGGGAGCTTCATCCCTAATCTTATTGATTTTCCACTGAGTTTTTTCAACTTCCTCATCATATTGGGTAAACATATTATATATTTTAGTTAATTTTATGTAGGAGTGAAAGAGTTGTGAGGAGATGTAAAACGAAGTCATAACTTATATAGAGCTATTTTTTTCCATATATTTTCTTTTTCTTTTTTGGTATTTTATTAATTACAGCATTCGTCAGAAAATACAATTGAAATATATATTTTGGTGCACTGTGTAGTCACTTCGATTTTGAAAATCGTATCAATTAAAGTATCTAACACAATAAATATTGGAGTTGTCAATTTTTACCACATTGATTTTGTATTGTCTTATCAGAACAGTGTATGTCGGAATGGTGAAGTGTGTAGTCACTTCGTTTTTGAAAACCGTATCAATTAAAACATCTGCCTTAATAAATACTAGAGTTGTAAATTTTTAGCACACATTGATTTTGTATTATCTTATCAGAATAAGGTATGTCGGAATGGTGCAGTGTGTAGTCACATCGTTTTTGAAAATCGTATCAATTAAAGCATCTGCCTTAATAAATACTAGAGTTGTCAATTTTTACCACATTGATTTTGTATTGACTTATCAGAATAGTGTATGTCGGAATGGTGCAGTGTGTAGTCACTTCGTTTTTGAAAATCGTATCAATTAAAGTATCTAACACAATAAATAATGGAGTTGTCAATTTTTACCACATTGATTTTGTATTGTCTTATCAGAATAATGTATGTCGGAATGGTGCAGTGTGTAGTCACTTCGTTTTTGAAAATCGTATCAATTAAAGCATCTGCCTTAATAAAAACTAGAGTTGTCAATTTTTACCACATTGATTTTGTAATGTCTTATCAGAATAGTGTATGTCGGAATGGTGCAGTGTGTAGTCACATCGTTTTTGAAAATCGTATCAATTAAAGCATCTGCCTTAATAAATACTAGAGTTATTAATTTTTACCACATTGATTTTGTATTGTCTTATCAGAATAGTGTATGTCGGAATGGTGCAGCGTGTAGTCACTTCGTTTTCAGAATAATTAAACATAAGTTTACAAGTACGTAGAAGGAAAATTAAGATCTAATTAAATAAAACAGGTTACGAATACATTGAATAAAACTTAACCTAAGTGCCGAAACCTTTGCCAAAGATTCTCAATAAGATCATTTCTAAGAGATAAATGTCGAGCTGAATCTTCCATACGATCTCGATTAGACACAAATTGATGTATATCAAGAATGTATCCTACATCGTATTCAGGTTGTTCAACACTAGTAGATGCTTCCTCATTGTCTTCTTCCATATACTCATTTGCAATGTCGTATCCAGCATATGTATCACGTTCATCTTCAACAATCATGTTATGTAATATTATACATGTTGTCATAACTTTTCACAAAGTTATTGTATCCCACGATAGTGTTGGTCTACAAATTACCGCAAACCTAGCTTGCAGGACACCGAACGCACGCTCCACATCCTTTCTTACACTCTCTTGTCTTTTTGAAAAACATCTATCTTTAGGTGTTTGTGGATGTCTTATAGACGAGATAAGAGTAGACCACCTTGGGTATATCCCATCTGTTAACTAATAAGGAGTATTGTGGTGATTATCGTTTACCCAATAACTAATACGTGGATCTCGCCCGTTCAAGCGATCGTCAAAGACGGGGGAATGATGAAGCACGTTTAGATCGTTAGTTGATCCGGGCGTGCCAAAATAAGAATGCCATATCCACAAATATTGAGAAGCTATGGCTTCAAGAATTATCGACGGTTTTGTTGACTGTCCTTAATATTGGCCTTGCCAGGCCACTGGAAAATTTTTCCAAGTCCAGTGCATACAATCAATACTCCCCAACATACCTGGAAATCCTCATGTTTCATTGATTTGAAGTAGCCTTTGAACATCTGCAGCTGTTGAAGTTCTGAGATACTGTTCAACAAATTGAGCAATGATAACTTCGACGAACATTAGAAGACATTTCCGTGCTGTTGATGCACCAAGTCTTAAGTATTCGTCGACCCTATCAGCGGCCTCTCCGTATGCTAACATACGAATAACAGCAGTACATTTTTGCAAGGTTGATAAACCTGGTCTTCCGGTAGCATCACGTCTTTGTCGAAAAAATTCGTGAGTGAACTCTGCAGCATGTACCTAACGTAGAAACAAATGTCTTCGCATCTGAAATCTATGTCGAAACATCCTATCATCATACACAGGTTCATCAGCGAAGTAGTCGTTGTAGAGCCTACGATGACCATCTTCTCGGTTTCTTTCAATGAATTTCGTTCGTTTCCGAATTGGTGGTTGGTTTTGATGGTGAGTATTTTGTGTTTGTATTTGTAATAGTCGAGTACTCAGTAAATTTCTTAATTGAATCATTTGAGCTCGATGTCTATTGTAGCCTTCTGAGGATGAAGAAGAATGTGTTGAAGATGATGGGGAAGATGGTGGAGAAGATGGTGGGGATGAAGAATTAGACATGATGTGTGAATGATTGAAATTGGTGTGAATTATTTTGAGGTGGAATCATCCATATATATATAGAGTCATTTTTTAAAAGGATATGGATAAGAAATTAAAATCTATATGGATATTCTTTAGATAAGGATAAGGATGCACACACTCAAGATACTGTAACGACTTTAATATAGATAAGGAAAATCCAGTAACGACTCTACTTTTCAAATACAAATCAACTAACAGCTCAAATTCAAACACTCCAACGACTACATTCAATTGAAAGCACAACTTAAAAACTAATATAAATTAAACACACAACTTGAATACAAATAAGTAAAAACTTGAGTACATAACGACTACTACAAATTTGAAAAAATAATGAAGTAACATTCAAAGACTGCCAAACTTATTAAGCAAATTAATCTTCAAAGTTTCTAGCTGTGGTGGTAGGGATGGAGCTTGCATCAATTGTTGAAGCATTTGCCAGTCTTGGTCCTTTCTCTTTCTTTCTTCTCTTGTCTTCTTAAATTGCAATTTCTCCCTCTCCAAAACTAGATCAACTGCAGTTGTTTCATTCATCGCTGCAAACTGCAAGTTTATTTCATCTAACTCAACATTACTGACTTTTTTCTTACCTTTATTTCTCTTTGCCTATTGTCGACCCTCAGGACGTTGACTGCTTGCACTCTCAATATCATTAGAGGTACGATTTGACTCCTCAGCATCAACTCGCACTCTTTTACCACTACTGGTGCTGTCTTCATTTACAACACTGGTAGATGTCCCTCCAACGACACCCGTTTTGGAAGCGTTTGCAGCGAAGGGAGCTAAGTAGCCTTTCCATTTCGGATGCCCTTTTAACATATCCCAAGCATGATCCAAGCTGAATCTGGATTTATATAAAGCTCTGGTCTTTGCTAAGACGCTTTCTTCATTCCACCCACTGGCCCTTCTTCTACAAGCCGTCTCATAGCACGAACTCCATTTCATGATTATGGTAGATATTCTTCTAAATCGATTATCGAGCATTCCAATAGAGCGTTGTCGTAGTGCAGGATTGTAAGCTCTTGCCAATTCAAATATTTCAAGTACACGCTTCCAAAAAACATTCTTGTTTTGGTTAGTACCAATAGCACCATCTTCAGAAATGGTAAAAGAGGAAATTAGTGCCTCATCCTCCTTTACGGAGAAAGTAGCCCTGTTCGAGTTTCGTGATGTTGGGGTCGATAAATTTTCGACTACATTTTCGTCAACATCGTCATCAACATGATATTGACTCTGAAAATTTGCAGGAGTTTGGGTAGAGAATATAGGAAAATGGTTAGTATTATCATATGTTGATTGACTTGAATTTTGTGTAGTTAATATTGTATTATCTGGAAATTGTTGTGTGTCTTGATATTCATCTAAATATTCTGAATTGATATCAAAATTGTAATGATAATTTGATGAATTGTTATTATTATTATAACTCATAATTATAATTAGTATTTAAATAATATAATATAATTGTGAGAATGAATAGGGAAGAGTTGTGTGAAAAGAGGTAAATAATGGAGTATATTTATAGAGGTGGAAATAGGGTCAGTCGGGTCGGGTTGAGGCCGGGTATACTCGGGTTGGGTAATATTGTGTTCGGGTCGTAAGTTTCGGGTTATTTAGGGTCGAATGAATATGAAAATAAAAGTACGGCTCGGGAAATGATAAATTTTTACTAAAAAAATTACAACGCAAACGTAGTGAGTTCGGAAATATAGTACGACACACTTTGGAAAAAAAAACTTAACCAACACAAAACGCTAGTAATTTATTTTACGAAGAATAATTTCTAAATAGTGTCGTATCGATTACTTTTTCTTAATCCGTGCCACGATTATATTTTGTCTACTAATTCGTCACTTCGATACAACTTTTTTTACCTATTTGGCACCGGCGACATTTTAAAATATCGGTCACTAGGTCGGGTTCGGGTCATTTTGCAAAAGGTTTGGGTAGGATCGGTTTCGGATTACAAAATGTTCAGTTTAAATTGTAAATGTTAAACTGAAAATATACGTACGGACGGGTTAATGATAATTTTTTAATATATAAAGTTCAAGAAAAAAAATTATACGTTCGGAAATATAATCTTCGAGATAGAGTAAATACGGACGTTGGAACCGAAACAAATGAAGAAATAAGAAACTCCAAAAAAAAATGAAAAGGGTCATCCTTTGCAGTGGAACCCACCGTCATTTCCTTTCATCTACCCATTCATTTCCTACCTCTCTCTTCCTTTCATCTTCATGAAATGTTTTCGTCTGCATGAAATGTTGAAAAGATTTCAACTTTCATTTCATGTTTTTCATCCAATGCAATTATTCTGTGCTAAATTTAGATCGTTTTTCCTCCCATTTAGACCCGTTTTTCCCTCGTTTTGCGAGTCTTGAGTACGATTATCGCCATATTTTGAGTATTTCTCGCATTAGCGTCCCTCTTGTGCATTTTACGTGTTTTTGGTAGTTTTTCTATCATTTTGATAGGATTTGGCACCGAAATCACGATCGAGCTTCCACGAGCACAAGAGGAGGGAATACCGTCCAAAGAGCAAAGCACATAACTTAAAGTTTAAAGCCATCCAATCAATCGACGAAGAATGAGACAAGAGTCGATGCCAGAAAATGACCGGGCGAAACTTCGCCCGGTGAGACACCACCGGGCAAAGTTTCACCCGACGGTAAAAATGCCTCCCCGAAGATTTTCCAAGACTTCCCACCGGGCGAAAATGACCGGGCGAAATTTCGCCCACCGGGTGAAATTTCGCCCAATGGAGAAAGTGGCCAAAAATCGCAAAAAGTGAAGAAAATCTCACCGGGCGAAATTTCACCCGGTGGGATTATTACGTCAAACTGCAGGGTGAAGTTTCACCCATGAAGATGCTAAGGGTGATTGTCTCACTAATGGAGCAAAAAGTTGGATTTGGGCTTTAGGTTGAATACCCATTAATTAAGGCATTACTATATATATGTTACCCTAGTTTGTTGCCCAAGGCACTCACTATCCATCCATAATCCATCATACTCACTATCCATCCATAATCCTCACTATCATCCATCTCTTCACCCCTTCATTTGTGTAGTAAAAATCATCCATTAGAAAAACAATCTAGTAGTATCATTAGTAGTTCTCTATAATCTAGTAGTAGATATATTAGTTACAATCAACAATTCTCTAGATTTCAAGTTTGTAGAAGATTATTCCAAGTTTTATTTGAAGATTTGTTGGGTTTATTGAAGAATTATTGACAAGTTCTTCATTTTATTCATCAAAGTTTCAATCTTTATCTATGCAATCTTCTTATTTCTTGAAGATCTTCATCATTGGTATATTTCTCTTCCACTCTCTAATCTCTAGTTCAGTTTTTATGTTATTCTCTTATCATTGTCTTGTTTAGATTATCATAGTGTTGTTAGTTTCTTTAGATCTAGTTAATATGCATGTTGTAGTGATTTTCTCCTTAGTTAATGTTTGGTTGTCTTCCATTACGATTAGTGAGTAGATTTCTTGTTGGGGGGTTTAGGGATGAGGACTTGGATTATTTGAATTAAGAGATGTTGGTGGGTTGCTTGCTTGTTGGTTTATCTTGTTTATGGTTGTTGTGTCATTGTTGTTTTAGTCCGGCCAACTAGACCGACCTTGACTAGTTTCTATCAATATGGGGAAACTCGGGGTAGAAATTACCATAGCTAGAGACTTACCATTATTCGCCGCGAAAGCGGGTTCTTAGGTGGGTCGGGTGAAGAAACCGAAAGGTGGCATTCTCCCTTTATCAATGTTGCAACGAAAACTCGATTCCGACCTTCTTAGACTCCAAGTACCGAATCCCGACTTCCCCCTAACACCTTTCTCTAGATTGATCACCCCTAGTTATCCTCGTAGACATTTCTCTAGTATAGACTCGACCCTTAGAAACCCCCATCTAGACGTCAAACACACCGCTTTAAACTTGACGTCACACTCCGTTCCCTGTGGACCGACCTCGACTTACCACGATTACTCTAGTAGTTTTTGTGTTATTCCGAGTCTATAAATATTGTTTGATCCCCTGTTCTTCGCTAAATGAACGATCCGATTGGGGCGCGATCAAAATGGCGCCGTTGCCGGGGAACGGCTAGTAGTTGTCGTGTTTTTAGTTATTGTGTTTGATTGTTTTCTCTTCTCCTTTTTCCCTAGTACCATTAGGTGCTAGGAGTCTCACCGTTTAAATTGAGTTTTATGCCCAGGAATACGTCATCGCCCTTGTGGTTCGATCCGGAGCCGGAAAGGCCTTTTAGAGCATTGCGTTTTCGGGGAAATAACTCAACCACCATCATTCCACATCCTTCATTATCACCTCCTAACCTTAATCCCATCATACCACATACACCTTCTACATCACATAACCTCATTCCAAATAATCCTTCCCTACCTTCCACTTCACAAAATTCACCACCACCACCATCACCGAAAACTCCACCACCAAATCCATCCCCTCCAAATTCACCAAATTCAAATCCACCATCACCACCAATCCAACCAATGGCGACCTTAGCCTTTCATTCCCAATTAACACACGAAGAAACACCTTCTCCCGTCGATTTCGGAGAGATTCTCGAGAACTATGAATTGAAAGCCTCTTTGACTAATGCGGTCCAACAAGATACTTTTCACGGTTTTTCTCAAGAAGATGCTCAAGAGCACATCTCTTCATTTAAAGAAAAATTAGTAGGAGCCCGTCTCAATGGATTAACTTCATGCCAATTGCATCGTTTATTATTTCCGAAGACCTTGAGAGATGGAGCTCGTAGATGGCTCCAAGGCCATCCCGCTAATACATTCACAACATGGGTTCAACTATCTAATGCCTTCTTAGAGAAATATTTTCCGCCGTCAAAGACTAACCAGTATCGCATGAAGATACAAACCTTCAAGCAAGATGAATTTGAAAGCCTAAGTGAGGCTTGGGAAAGATTTAGAGATTTGTTGCGCAAATGTCCACATCATGGAATACCCGACTGGCTAACCACCCAAACGTTTTATAACACTCTTTCATCGAGAACCAAGGAAAACCTTAATTCGGCCGCCGGAGGAGACTTCTCTTCTCTTACCGATGAGGCATATAAGAATCTTATTGAGAAAATGGCAAGGAGTGATTCTAGAATGGGTCAATCGAGGGATTCTAGAAAGAAAGTTGAAGTGAACTCATCTAAGAGTTCTAATGAATTGAAACTTCAAGCGGAAGTTGAAGAATTGAAAAAGAGAATGGATGCCATGAATTCTAAGCCCACTCCTAGAGGTATGTACCAAATTCAAGGGAGTGTTCCACCAAGGCAACCATCGCCTCCAAAGCAATTAACATGGGAAGTTCAATGTGATCATTGTGGGAATTATGACCACAATTCTAGCTCTTGCATTCCTAATGAAGAAGTTTATGTTGAAGAGCCAAATGAAGTTCAAGCTATACAAGTATATGGGCAAAGATCTCAATTTGATCCTTTTTCTAATACTTACAATGCCGGCACAAGTTTTCATCCTAATTTCTCTTATGGAAATCAAAATGTTCAAAACCCGATGCCACGTGCCCAAGGGAGTCAAATGAGGCCATTCAATCAAAGTCAACAAAGACCCTTTAACCAAGGTCCTCCAAAGATGCCCCCATATATGCCTCCTCATCAAAGGAGCAACTTCCATGTTACCAACAATTACAACAATTACCAAAATCAACATGGTAATCACTTCAATCATGGATACAATCAAGGGTTCCAAGGTAACTTTCAAGGAAATCAAGCTTACAATCAACAACCATTCAATCAACCCTCTCAATCTTATGGCCAATCAAGTAATTCTCAATTTGGTCAAGGAGGAAGTCCATGGGATAACATTAATGATTTGCAAATAACTGTTGGGCAACTATGGAATAAACATCAAGATACCAAGGCAAGTCTAAAGGTTTGGGAATCAAAAGAAGCAACAAAAGCCTTAGCCGCCCCAATTTATCCACCCCATGGTTTTCCAGGACAACCCCAAAACCCAAGAGACCCTTCACACCAAGCAAATGCCGTCATTTTGAGAGGTGACAAAGAACTTGAGGACCCGTTCAAAAACTTGAACTTGAATACCAAAAGCACCCCAACCAAAGTGAATCAACCAAGTGCACCACAAGAATCATCTCCCACTTCCCCCAAACAAAACCGGGGAATACAAGCGGAGTTTGATATCCTCCAAAATTCGGAGAATGAACAAAGAGAACAAAGAAAGAAGAAAGAGCAAATGGAAGCGGAAGAAGCCAAAAGAAAAGAGGGGAGCGATTAGCCGAAGAAGAAGAAGAATCTAATGTTCCACCGCCTCCCATTTTTGTCCCTCCATTGCCTTTTCCCGAACGAGCTAAGCCACATAAGGAGAATCCCCAATTTAGCCGTTTCGTGGATATATTGAAAAAATTAGAGGTAGATTTACCCTTCACCGAGGTAATTTCTCAAATGCCCCTCTATTTTAAGTTTTTGAAAGAAGTCTTGACTAAAAAGAGAACAATAAAGGATAAAGAATGTGTCTCTCTCACGGCACAATGTAGTGTCGTTTATTATGAATCAAATGCCAAAGAAACTAGAGGATCCCGATAGTTTTTCCATCCCTTGTCGGGTTGGAAATGTTGTTGTTAATCAAGCTTTATGTGACCTAGGGGCTAGTGTTAGTTTGTTACCTTATTCTATTCCTAAGAGACTTAGTGTGGGGGAGATGAGACCCACTAGCATGTCGATTCAACTTGCGGATAGGTCCGTCAAGTACCCACTTGGGATACTTGAGGATGTACCCGTGCAAGTTGGTAAGTTCTCCATCCCCTCCGACTTTGTTGTCATGGATATGCCTGAAGACACTATTACCCCCATTATCTTAGGTCGACCTTTTATGGCTACCGGTGGTACTATAGTTGACGTTAAGAATGGAAAGTTGTCATTTAACATAGGGAATGAGTCGGTAGATTTTTCCCTTTCTCAAGCTCTTAAACAACCAATAATTGAACAAATGCATTCCATTGAAGTTATTGATAGTTTGGTTGAGTATAGCTTGATATATGATGATAAGCAAGAAGATGAACCACTTGACTCTCCACCTCTTGAAGAAGAATGTTTACATGATGAAAAGGTAGAACCACTACCGGTGGGTAAGAGTATGGTATCTTCTCCTCCTAATCTTAAACTTAAACCACTCCCCTCTTCCCTCAAATATGCTTTTCTTGAAGGAACTAATTATCCCGTTGTCGTCAATGCTACCCTTGATGGACCTCAATTAGAAAAACTTTTGATTGTTTTGAGAAAGCACAAAAAGGCCATCGGGTATAGCATTGCCGACCTCCAAGGCATAAGCCCAAATGTTTGTATGCATAGGATCATCCTTGATGATGACCATCGTCCTTCGGTTGAGGGTCAATGTAGGTTGAACTCCACCATGAAAGAGGCTGTCGTGAAGGAAGTCCTCAAATTGTATGAGGCTAACATTATATACCCAATAACCGGAAGTAAATAATGGGTTAGCCCCGTACAAGTTGTGCCGAAAAAAGGAGGAATGACGGTTGTCAAAGGAGAAAAGGGTGAGTCAATTTCTACTAGGATTATTACCGGTTGGCGCATGTGTATAGACTATCGTAAATTGAACACGGCCACCATAAAAGACCATTTCCCCCTTCATTTTATTGATCAAATGCTTGAAAGATTGGCGCATCATTCTTATTTTTGTTTCCTTGATGGTCATTCCGGATTTCTTCAAATTCCCATTCACCCCGATGACCACGAGAAGACCACTTTCACTTGTCCCTATGGCACCTATGCTTATAGAAGGATGCCATTTGGATTGTGTAATGCGCCGGGAATGTTTCAAAGATGTATGATGGCTATTTTCTCCGATTTTATTGAAAAATCCATGAAAGTTTTTATGGATGATTTTAGTGTCCATGGTACATCTTTTGATTCTTGTCTTGAAAATCTTGATCAAGTGTTAGGTCGATGTGAAGAGTATAGACTTGTTTTAAATTGAGAAAAGTGTCATTTTATGGTTGAACAAGGTGTTGTCCTAGGTGATATTGTTTCTAATAGAGGAGTTGAATAAGGCGAAAGTCCTCGTGATTGAGAACTTGCCACCACCTACAAATGCCAAAGGAGTGAGGAGTTTTCTAGGTCATGCCGGTTTTTATAGACGATTTATTAAAGACTTTTTTAAGATTGATAAGCCTTTGACTTCTTTGCTTATGAAAGATGCACCTTTTGTTTTTGATGACTCGTGTCTTGAGGCCTTTTGCAGGATAAAGACCGCTCTCACTACCACACCAATTATCAAAGCTTCCGATTGGAATCTTCCATTTGAGATCATGTGCGATGCATCCGATTTTGTCGTTGGTGCCGTTCTAGGACAACGGGTTGATAAGAAGCTACATGTGATTTATTATGGAAGCAAAACACTAGATGAAGCCCAATTGAGGTACACCACAACCGAAAAAGAGATGCTTGTCGTTGTCTATGCCATGGAGAAATTCCAAAATTATGTTACCGCTTCCAAAGTCATTATTCACACCGATCATGCGGCCATTCGATACATCATGTCCAAAAAGGAGACAAAGTCCTGACTCTTTCGGTGGGTGCTCCTTTTGCAAGAATTTGATATTGAAATTAAAGACAAAGCCGGATCGGAAAACTTGGTAGCGGATCATCTTAGTAGACTAACGGTTGGTAAAGAAAGCAATGAAGATGATGGTATCCCAATCAATGAAGCTATGAGAGATGAGGCCTTGATGGCCGTTGAGACTACTACACCTTGGTATGCCGATATCGTCAATTTCTTAGTGTCTCATTATATTCTGGACGATTATTCCAAGCAAGAGAGGAAGAAACTACGTTATGAAGCCCGACGCTATTATTGGGACGAGCCCTATTTATTTCGTCGTTGTGTAGATGGAATTTACCGACGATGTGTTACGGCCGAAGAAGGATATAATATTGTGAAGCACCTTCACTTGACATCTTATGGTGGACACTTGGCCAACCAAAAGACAATTGCCAATATTCTCCAAAGCGGGTTTTGGTGGCCTTCCATATTCAAGGACATTCGAGTTTTCATTCTCACATGCGATGCTTGCCAAAGAAGTGACAATATTACAAGGAGAAATGAGATGCCCCTTCAACCTATCTCGGAGATTGAATTGTTCGATGTTTGGGGAATTGATTTCATGGGTCCGTTCACATCCTCTTTTGCTAACAAGTACATTCTAGTCGCGGTTGATTATGTCTCAAAATGAATCGAGGCCGTAGCTTCCCCCACCAATGATTCCAAGGTTACAATCAAGCTTTTCAAAAATGTGATTTTCCCAAGATTCGGTATGCCTAGAGCCATAATTATTGATGGAGGCTCTCATTTTAGGAAAGGTACCTTTGAACACCTTCTTAGAAAGTATGGTATCACTCACAAGATGTCCCTAGCCTACCACCCTCAATCAAATGGGCAAGTCGAGATCTCCAACCGTCAAATCAAGGGAATTTTAGAGAAAGTTGTAAATACACACCGAAAGGATTGGTCATTAAAGTTAATGACGCCCTTTGGGCATTAAGGACGGCTTACAAAGCGCCGATTGGAACCACTCCTTATCGTCTTGTGTATGGTAAAGCTTGTCATTTACCGGTGGAATTAGAACACAAAGCCAAATGGGCAATCAAAGAGCTACACTTCGATGAGAGTGTTGTAGGAGATAATCGCCTTCTCCAACTACAAAAATTGGAAGAATTAAGACTTGAAGCCTACGAAAATTCAAGGATCTACAAAGAACGAACTCGCCAATGGCACGATTCTCGAATACTTCATAAGGACTTCTCCGTTGGTGATAAGGTATTGCTCTTCAACTCTCGCTTTAAGCTCTTCCCCGGTAAGTTGAAATCAAAATGGTCGGGTCCATTCGAAGTGACCAAGGTGCAACCATATGGATCAATAGAGATATCTAGCCCGAAATATGGGAAATTTATGGTTAATGGGTAACGTTTGAAGATTTATCATCCCGGTCACGTTCGTGAGACCTTTGCTACCGTGAAGCATGGTGAGCTCCCATCGGGGAGCCTTGTTTGAACCCCTCTCGAAATTGATGTAGGTTTGGTGGTATCCTCAACAACCACCTTGTATATATGTATCATATTTCTTTGAGTTATTAGTTTTGTTAGCTTGAGAAGAATGGTTGAAATTGGATTACGCATGGAGCATAAATTTGGATGAAGATCAAGCTTTTGGAGAAGTTATGGAGCTTATTTGAAGACCACAAGCATGTTTGTGGGAGATATTGATTATGTAATGTGAGTCGAGTCAATATTTGAACCTCTAGGTGATTATTGAAGAGCCATGAAATGGCAAGGCGGAAAACCGCAGCAAAGAAGACCGCCAGGCGAAACTTCGCCCGGTGAGACTCGACCGGGCGAAACTTCGCCCCACGGAAAGTTGCCAGAATTGCTGGAATTGAAGAAGATACCACCGGGCGAAATTTCCCCCGGTGAGATTTTCACCGGGTGAAATTTCACCCGGTGGAAAAATGTTGGCAAAAATGATTTTCACGACGAAACACCGTCGGGTGAAATTTCACCCGATGGTGCCCGACCGGGTGAAATTTCACCCGGGGGCGTGAACTTGGCCGGATCACCTACACTTTTATTTACTCACTACATTTTCATTTCCCTCCTTCATATTTACCCCAACATAACTTTCCCTCGAAAAATTTTACACCAAATTTTTACCAATCACTTTAAAACTTTTCATTTCCCTCTCAACCACCCTTATTAATATCACCTTTTTCACCTCACTCTTTATTTCACCCTTTCACCAATCATAATATCATTAAACCACTTTCCATACACCCCAACCTTCATTCATAAGTTTCATCTCCATCCTTGGTGATTTATTTTGGGTTCTTGAAGAAGAGGAAGAAAGTTTGAGGATATTCTTGCTAGCACATTATTATGGAGACAAGAGCTCAATGAGCCGCGCGTAAACAAGGTATGGCTTCGACTTCTAATCCTTCTAAACGTTCATCTTCTAGTAAGTCTTCTAAGCCAAAACTTTTACCTTGTCCCGATACAACCCTAGCTCGAACTTTCTCTGAAAAGACCTTTCAGAGTACAAGGTGGCCTTGCCCATTCACGATGGAAATTCTAGGAATAAAGGACGATATTAGAGAGTTATCGTCAAGGACCGGAACTAGCGGTCTCCTAAGATACGTGAATTGCACATATAAAGACCTTGCATGTGAACTCTTAGGTACTTTTACCATCGATAACCCGACCACACCTAGGGAGTTCAAGCTTAGATTGTTCGGTAGAAATCATTTTTTAAATGTTTCCGAATTCGGCCTAGCCCTAGGTCTACTCACATCGGGTACCGGAGTTGGTGAACCTTTAAGGGATGTGCAAGCTATTACAACCAGGAGAGACTTGTGGAGGTGCATAGCGCCTGAACAACGAGATTTCGAACCCAATTCAAATTTTACCGCCGAAATCCGTAACCCTTCTATTCGTTACTTTGCTGAGATACTTTCCCATTGCTTGATACCGTCTACCGACAATATCATTAATCTCAATGTGTGTGTCTTACAATTGATTAGTGACTCTTTACTCGGTAATCCCAACCCCCTTGACCTACCTATTGTCGTGGCGTTACACTTTCATCAAATTATTGTTGCTCAACGCCCCTCCGTAGACTGTGATGGTCTTGTGACTTTAATCGCGAGAAACTTGGGTTATGCGACCGACCATCTTATCCCACATGACAACCGTGTCTGGCTTGACGAGGCCTACCTCCCTACTTGGATCTTTGATGTACCTGACCATCGCCCCGTCTCCATTTGCCACGACCGCGCTTTAATAGTCCCCAACATATACCGAATAAATATTTACAATTGTCACAATTGGGACCTACGTTTAGGTTCCGGTGAATTCCGACTGAACGAATCGGGGGGAATAGGAGTTTGGGAGTACGCCGGTGAGTTGGAACCCACCGAGGGCACTCCGACGGCTTCTTTAGCGTCAAATGACTACTCGAATTAGACCCCCCTACAAGAGTCGGTAGATAATATGGTTTGTATGTGTTGTGGGTATATGTGTAGGTTGGTTGGTGAGTCTACAATTGTATGTTCTTAGATTAATCTCGTCCCTCGTTCCTTGTTTCATCATCATTATAATCATTGTGATTGCTTTATCTTGAACCAAAAATTGCAAGTTGTCCCACCGTCCCATCGATTTTTGTGGCCGTCACGGCCTTGGTATTGCTCCCGGTCTTTAGGCGACGTGATTACGCCATTGACCTTTTGAAAAATCCAAATTCTATCTTTCTCAATTTTTCTTAATCCGGGTTAGGTGACGTGACTACACCTACGTCCAATTTTTCACCCTTTCATTTTATTTTCTTTCATTTTCATTTTCTTAGCCACTTGGCTAGGGTCTAGGTGATGTGATTGCACCTAGGCCCGCCACTATTTTATCGCTTTCTTTATTTTATTTTCCTTTTCTTTTTACAAAATTCTTGAAAAATCCAAAAACATTCAAAAATCATAAAAATCCAAAAAGATTTTTCTTAATTTTCTTTTCCGTCTTTTTCGTTCTTCCCCTACTTGTCCGTTGAGGACAATGCACAGTTTTAGGGTGGGGGGGGGAGTCTACTATCTTTTATTTTCCAAAAATCTTTTCAAAATCCATAAAAATTTGAAAAAAATCGAAAAATTAAAAACATTTTCTTTTCTTTTCTCGTTTCTCGTTATGTTTCGTGTCCCGTATATGGTCTTGTTCTCTACTCTTACAGGTAACCACCACCCTAATAGCACGATTTGAAGAGATTATGGAAGCACCCGCTTGGTAACTTCCTTCCTTCCTTCTTCCTTATTTTTGTAGAGGAGTTAGGGTGTTGCTATTTGGAGGCTCTCGAAGTTGAGCATTTTTGGTGTTGTGGTTGATTGTGTGCTTGTACGATGATGGAGTATGGAGTACATGACCTTACTTGTGTTTTCTTTTATTTGCTTTTCCTTTTCGTGTGTTTCATTTTGTTTTGCTTTTGTATAGTGTGTCTAGGATTAAAATTTTTCGAAAACCCGATTACGAATCTTTTACAAGAGTTTACATTCCATTGTAGATAACCCATTGTAGATTTTGGACCTTAATCTAGTAGAATGACTCTTAGGTAATAAATTTGTTGATCCTTTAGCTTGAGTCCACCTTTTCTACTAGAGGTTTACTTCGGAGTTTGCATTTCACCACCTTGATCACCCATGGAGGAGTTAGGTCTTGGTTCCCGCATCCCGTTTTCTAGGTGACCTTGCTCGATTGACCATTGCACCTTTAGTCCAAATTATTTCCGCTTTTTGTGGGTTATCCGGGAATGGCGCGCGTTCTCGATTACCTATTTTTCCTCCACCTATACATCACCACAATAAGTTTACACAAAAATAACCTCCAAGCTTGGTTTCGAACCACATCAAAAAGCCAAAAAAAAGGGCAAACCAAAGCAAGAGAAAAGGGCACAAAAACATGAAAAAGAAAAACAAAGGAGAGAAAAGGAGCTTCAAATAATGGAAAATTGTATCATCAAATTAAAAACGTCTCCTTCGAAAAAAAAAACTCTTTGATCGATTCGTCCCCGTGAAGTGCCAACTAGAGGACCGAGTCCCAAGGTAGGAAGATAGCGGTGATTAGTCGATCCACGCAATAATTGTAAACACTCCACCTTTTTGTTTGGGATAATTTAGGAAATTCGAGTTTGGAACGACCCTCTTGGCTTAGCCAAAGAGGGCGGGACTGCACCTACCTACAGTGTCGAACGAATCCATGGTTCACTTTTTCTACTCCGTTATACGCCCCGTAGTACCCCTTTAGAAGTATAGGAGGACCTAGGCTAAGTTATCAACATCTATATTGCTTAATTGTCATAGTATTAGGCTTTGGTCCTTGTTTACGTGGGTGATTTATCTTGGAAGTTTATTATTGTTTTAGGTAAGTAATCGATGTCTTTCCCCGCCGTCTCGATGAGGGATTCGGTGTTTTATTTTTGCTTTGGATGCATCTATTCTTTCGTGTTATGTGTTTTTATGTGTTTAGTCACATCCACCATTTTGAGCAAGCCCCAACTTGCCTTGCATGGGAGTACTCTACCTCATGGGTATTTCGATGTGAGTTGAAGGGACGGAGCGAGCCCGTTAATTGCCCCGTATTGGCTTAGCATAGTCTAGCTAGTAGTAGTAGTTTGTAATTTCTTTTTGGGTCTTTGCTCGAGGACGAGCAACGGTTTAGTGTGGGGGAATTATTGTGTGCTAAATTTAGACCGTTTTTCCTCCCATTTAGACCCGTTTTCCCTCGTTTTGCGAGTCTTGAGTGCGATTATCGCCATATTTTGAGTATTTCTCGCATTAGCGTCCCTCTTGTGCGTTTTACGTATTTTTGGTAGTTTTTCTATCATTTTAATAGGATTTGACACCGAAATCACGATCGAGCTTCCACGAGCACAAGAGGAGGGAATACCGTCCAAAGAGCAAAGCACACAACTTAAAGTTTAAAGTCATCCAATTAATCGACGAAGAATGAGACAAGAGTCGAGGCCAGAAAATGATCGGGCGAAACTTCGCCCGGTGAGACACCACCAGGCAAAGTTTCACCCGACGGTAAAAATGCCTCCCCGAAGATTTTCCGAGACTTCCCACCGGGCGGAACTGACCGGGCAAAATTTCGCTCACCGGTGAAATTTCGCCCGATGGAGAAAGTGGCCAAAAATAGCAAAAAGTGAAGAAAATCTCACCGGGCGAAATTTCACCCGGTGGGATTATTACCTCAAACCGCAAGGCAAAGTTTCACCCCAGGAAGATGCTAAGGGTGATTGTCTCACTAATTGAGCAAAAAGTTGGATTTGGGCTTTAGGTTAAATACCCATTAAGGCATTGCTATATATATGTTACCCTAGTTTGTTACCCAAGGCACTCACTATCCATCCATAATCCATCATACTCACTATCCATCCATAATCCTCACTATCATCCATCTCTTTACCCCTTCATTAGAAAAACAATCTAGTAGTATTATTAGTAGTTCTCTATAATCTAGTAGTAGATCTATTAGTTACAATCAACAATTCTCTAGATTTCAAGTTTGTAGAAGATTATTCCAAGTTTTATTTGAAGATTTGTTGGGTTTATTGAAGATTTAGTGACAAGTTCTTCATTTTATTCATCAAAAATTCAATCTTTATCTATGCAATCTTCTTATTTCTTGTAGATCTTCTTAGTTAGTATATATTTCGCTTCCATTCTCTAATCTCTAGTTTAGTTTTTATGTTATTCTCTTATCATTGTCTTGTTTAGATTATCATAGTGTTGTTAGTTTCTTTAGATCTAGTTAATATGCATGTTGTAGTGATTTTCTCCTTAGTTAATGTTTGGTTGTCTTCCATTATGATTAGTGAGTAGATTTCTTGTTGGGGGGTTTAGAGATGAAGACTTGGATTATTTGAATTAAAGGATGTTGGTGGGTTGCTTGCTTGTTGGTTTATCTTGTTTATGGTTGTTGTGTCATTGTTGTTTTAGTCCGGCCAACTAGACCGACCTTGACTAGTTTCTATCAATATAGGGAAACTCCGGGTAGAAATTACCATAGCTAGAGACTTACCATTATTCGCCGCGAAAGCAGGTTTTTAGGTGGGTCAGGTGAAGAAACCGAAAGGTGGCATTCTCCCTTTATCAATGTTGCAACGAAAACTCGATTCCGACCTTCTTAGACTCCAAGTACCGAATCCCGACTTCCCCCTAACACCTTTCCCTAGATTGATCACCCCTAGTTATCCTCGTAGACATTTCTCTTGTATAAACTCGACCCTTAGAAACCCCCATCTAGACGTCAAACACACCGCTTTAAACTTGACGTCACACTCTGTTCCTTGTGGACCGACCTCGACTGACCACAATTACTCTAGTAGTTTCTGTGTTATTCCGAGTCTATAAATATTGTTTGATCCCCCGTCCTTCGCTAAACGACCGATCCGATTAGGGCGCGATCAGCAATCTCCCATTTCAACTTCATCTTCTTCTTTCTCCCTTTTTCTACATTTCAACTTCCTTCTTTTCATCCAATGTATATGGTCTTAGACTCAGAGGGAGTACTTTTTACTGATATTTACTGATAAGTATACTTCTAATATTATACTTCATGTTTACTTATTACAGGATTACGACTCGTACACTAGTAATTCTTTTAGTAATGTTGGAAAATATGAGTTAGAGTTATACTTAGAAGAACTTGTACCGCCACGTACTAATGAATTTGATGTGCTTGAGTATTGGAAGACGCATTATGTGAGGTATCCTGTCCTAGCTCAAATGACTCGCGATGTGTTGGCAATTCCTATATCTACAGTAGCTTCTGAATCAACTTTCAGCATTGGTGGTAGAATTCTTTATCCATGTAGGAGCTCTTTGAAGCCTTCTAATGTTGAAGCTCTTGTTTGCCATGAAGATTGGGCATTTAATCAAGGTATTTCAATTTTTCAACATCTTATGTTAATGTTTCATAAATACTTCCTCTTAAATATTACGGAGTACTCCCTCCTATTCACTGTTTTCCTCCCACTTTCCTTTTTGAGCTTAGTTTGGTTTTCTTCCCACTTTCCTTTTTTGGAAATAATTTTAATCATTCTTTATTCTTCCTTCAATTCTTTATTCTTTTCCTCCACACCTAAACCCAACCCCTTTTCACTTTATACCCCACCTTTTACACTTCATACCCCACTTTCTATTCATCTCTCTTACTTTATCTCCACTCTTTATTATTATTATACTCCCTCCTTGGTTTCCCCCCAAAAAAAATTAGGGAGGAAAACAGTGAATAGGAGGGAGTATTATTTTTATCGTTTTCATAGTTTCGGTTCATCCCAAAATTGAAGAGATTTGTAGCCAAGTTATGAGGTTGAAGATGGTCCGGAGATATAGCAGAGGCTTCAGGAGACGGTGTTTAGAGCCTTAGAGGTGTCTGATGGATATGGGTATGGTGAATGCTGATTGTCGATGTGCAAACTGGCTGGAAGAGAGAAATAAATGGTGTTTGATGTGCACTTGCGGACTACACCTGAAGAAATAAGCTGCTACTTTTTTTTCACAGAGTGTTCTAATAAATTATGAAATTAGTATTTAGTATTTTTATTATTCTTATACGGAGTAGTAAGTTTTGCTAATAAAATTGGTGTATGTTATTCATCCGTAACTTTTACACTGTCATTAATTAAATATGAAGTCTTGCTATTACACAGGTCTTATGGGTTATTCGGGTTGAATGGGTTAGAAAAATAACGAGTTTTTTTTTTATAAAATAATGCTCAAAAACAAAATAATTATCAAAATGGAGCCAGTATGAAAGTAATTATCGAAAATGGGTCCACGTCATGGTTCATGTCAGCTTTGGTGCAAAGTCGCTACTTACCCTAGCACATTATACTTCGACTTTTGTTCTATAAGTTCGGTAAAGTGGAGGGACTCAAGGCCCAAGTCGCTAACTGAGTGAGCGACTTGAGTAGAAGCCGCACACTCAATAAGCGACTAATAGGCTTCTCTTGCCTTCCACCAATTTTATCAAAGTCCTTGGTTATCTCATCAAAGAAGCAGTTAGTATAAGCCGAGCACTCGACTTGTATCAAAGCTGCATACCCAAAGTGCGTTTTTTCTTGTATTTGCATCCCAGCACGACGACTTTTCGCTTCATTTCTAAAATTCCGTTATTCAGACCATGAATCGCTTTATTTTAAGCTAACCATTCAGTGATCATTTTGAGGAAACTGGAGGGTTTTGTTTGATTTCGCAGCTGTCCCTTGTTTCGGATTGAAGCATGACCATTTCGCTGATCTAATTGATTACTGTTTGGATGAAGAGAAAAGATTTTTGGTGTATGAATTTGCAACAAAGTGTTCATTGCATGATGAATTACATGGCACTCCGTATTTCACATAAATTAAAATATTTATAAGAAAAAACTAAAAAATGAATTATCTCAAAATTGGGGAAATAATGAGCAATAAAAAGGTGAACAGATAGATTAGTACTAGATAAAGAACTATTTTATGAGTTTTAATTGATTTCTATGATGAATTAAGGTGAATAATCGGGGCCCAAAAAGGAATTTAGGGAGGGCGTGTGGGGTTTTCACTTTTCAGGTTTTACAGAGGAAGAAATGGTGAGGGGATGTTCTAGAAATGGTGAGTGTGCGCCTTCTACTCAAGTCGTTCACTCAATTAGCGACTTTGGTTTAGAGTCACCCCACTCTACCGAACCTATAGAATAAGAGTTGGAGTTAAACATAGTCGCTAGGGTAAGTAGCGACTTTGCACCAAAGCTGACATAACTATGACGTGGACCCATTTTCGATAATTATTTTCATACTGGCCTCATTTCGATAATTATTTTATTTTTGAGCATTATTTTATTAAAAAAAAACTAAAAAATAACTGCTCTTTTATTAATGGGTTTTTAAAGATCAGATCGGGTTCTGTAAAATACTAACAGGTCAGGTTCAGATCAGGTGAATTGACCCGCTTAACTAAACAGGTCGGGTTCAGGTCATGGGTTTACTGACCCGTTTATATGCAACACGAACACGAACACGAACCCGAAACGACCTGATATGTTTGTCAGGTCTAAAGGTAAGACGTATACGAATATAATGTGTCTTGCTCGTGTGAACTAATATGAGCAAGATAATAAAACAGGTACGAATAACACGTAAAGTGGTACAACAAAAGTGGTCCCTCAATAAGTTATTGAGAGATCGTCTCTTTCTAATTTTAATTTTGTATTATCATTTTTGGGGGGAGGGGGGGTCCAAACAATTTATCAACATAGTGTCGATGAATAATAGGAAAATCAAAACATAATATTAACGAGTCTCACCCCAATCCCCATCCCCTTCCCTTGTTCCCTCCATTCCATTCCCCTTCAAATTCTAAATAGTCGACCTTGTTAAGTTTCACTACCACTAGAAATTGTAGACTCGATTAAAATCGAGTTTTCAAAATTCTCAGCGAAGTCGCCAAACCGTGGATCCTGCCACCCGCGCCGGCGACCCACACGGTCAACGTAGTGTCTCCCCGCCGGCCAGTCTAATCCTGCGGTCCGGGCGAAGTATATGACTTCGATTTTATTACGATTTGTGGGTTCTACTAGATAGATGTATCGGCGCATCTATGTTTTCGTTGAAATCGATCGAGATGTGCTTGTAAATGTTTAAAGGATGAATCATTTTTGTTTGACAACTGTTTAGTGAATCGAACTTGCGATGTGATGTTAGAGTCGCTACCAAACAATTATGGGGCGTTCGGAAACCGTTCAAGTCAATTTTGATCCCTAATCGGTTCAAAGCCGAATGACATGAGGACCTAAAGATAAAACATTTTACTCTTAAACATTTCATGTCTAAAATGACTCTCGTTTCAAGGATTAGACCATCAAATATGTAGAGATTGAAGTAAGGGGTGAGGGTACATATTGGGAAGTGAATGTTATGAATATCGACACCTGCATGCCTCTATTAATCAATCGATGTAGGATGTATCGCGTTCTTAAGTGGTGAAAAAAAAAGTCATTCTCTTAACCTTAGAAATGCATCTTGACTATGTCGGTTCATTTAGGAGCAAATAAACTAAAGTTGAAGTTGATATTTAATGTTATTTGCATGCGAAATATACGATAACACATAACAAATTGAACATCCAAAGTTGCACGTAAAAGGGAGAATATGTTTATTACTCCGTATTTAGTAATCATAATAGACGAATCTGGAAAACAGGTTGAACGCGGTATCACAAGTAATTGTCGAATACGAGATATTAACACACTTGCTATCCTGCTTAAAGTGCGTCTGTAAGGCATTAGGAAGGATGTCTGGTGCGTGTCAAGCGATCCAATACTGAGTCGCCTGGTTGGACGTGCTTCAGCATTAAGGTGCCTGACTCAGAGCGTTCTAACTAATACTGAACCAGACCACTAAACGATTTATTTAAACTGCTATGAAACAGAAACACACAAGAACAGACGCCACAGATGAGGCGACTCTTGATACCCCTGATTACAAGAGTTTCAGGTCAGCGAGGCTAAGACCGCGCATGGGTTTCTGTGTTTGTAAAGTTGCTGATTAGTGTTGTTAATTACGTTTTAAGCTTCTGATTAGTACTTTAACATGTGATTTCGTCGTAAAAGCGATAAAAACATGTGATTGAAAGCGATAAAGATGTGATAACGTAAATAAATCATGTTAAGATAAGTTGTTACACCGTTAGATTGTGTACAATAGAAATGATTCGTAGACGATAAGAACGGGTCTAATATGACTACTTGGATTTAGATTTAAGTGTTTTAATTAGGGGTTTAAGTTGTGGACGTTACGTTGATTGAACGATTTGGTCAAGGAGGTCTAGTCAGACAATCACTGTGATAGGAACCAAGCAATGAGCAAGGGTTGCACACTGTGTTTAGAAAATTCTTGTGTTCGTGTCGATTTTGGTGGGTTAGGAACACGTTAGTCCACAAAAATCATAATTCATAATGTAAAGACCCTTACTGAAATAGAATCGAAAATGCTAGATTAAGTGTTGACCTAGTGACGATAACGACTTGAGCGAGACGAATAAACAGCTATATGACGTCAATGAGTCTTGATTTACGTTAAGAACGCAATGAATTATTTAGGTAAAGAACCGTTTAATTCGACTTCAATCTTTTAGTTTCGATCTAATTGTGAAGAATTTGATTTAAGATATCGTGTTTTTGTATATTCTATACAGGATTTGAGTTAAGAACTCGTAAGTTGTGAATCAAGGATTCAGGATGTTGTTATTTCGTTGAATTATGAATTCTTAAAAGTTCGAAGGATTGAAATTATAATTTTGGTAGATCTAGTGAATTATGCACTCAAGAGATTGTCAAATTGCGTGTCAAATGGTCTAGGGAATTGGGTATTTATAGTTTTTTAGGTTAAAATCTACGCTTAAACGCGTGACTCCAAGCGACCTATGCTTGAGGCTTCTGGGCTCGTGCGGCCCAGGACTGCGACGTGTGGTTGTAGGCGCCTGAACTGCTTGCGCCGCAACTTGCAAAAGTTTCCTAAACGATGAGATACATAATCCAAACAATATCTCGAGGGTTTGCTTGAGCGTCAAGGTGACGTGGTCCGTTATTCGGACCTCGGGCTTTGTTTTCGAGGCTTAACTCGAGTTTGACTTTGCATTCTATAATCGATTCGGGACCCCGAAGCCGAATGGACTTTAATTATTGTCAACGCAACTGTCACGATTCGACTAAGACAGTCTAGATGTTGAATTAATATTTTCGAGTAGCATTTTGATCCGAACTATAGAACAATCATCTGAAACATCATAAAATGACAATGTGTTGCAGTTCGATCATCATCGGGTGCTGGTCGACGACTCGAGTAGACATCAGGTACAAATTGAGGTGTCTACACGAGGCCGAATGACGCACCGATACAAAGACTTTGAAGGATGGATAACATATTGGTTGGTGTCAATCGAGTAAGATCTATATAGACTTGGATGAGAGAGATTGAGAACGAAAGAAAGTTCCTTGGATTAAAGAAGTTATGACATTGGTTAGGAGTTAGGACAGTGTGAAAGGAGAGAATTCGTGGTTGAGGATATTGAGGACTATCCTTTTATTCTTCGATTATTTTTATTTATTCTTAATTATTTTTATTTTACTTTTCATGACTATTAACAGTGGCGGACAGAGGGAGGGGGGGGACCTCGGGGGGCACGTGCCCCCCATATCCAGTCTAAAATTTGTATTAAGTATGAAAGAAAGTAGAGTTATATCAATTGATTGTCGTTGGATTAGTGGTAAGAGTTGTGCCTTTCACTCACCTCACCCGAGTTCAACCCGATAAAGTTGAGACTTAAATGTATTTAACCCATTCTATAAGTCGCCGGTTTGAATTGTAATTTTGTTCTATAGATAATTTATGCATAAGTAATTTCGTAATTTTTTATTTTACTCTGTAATATTTTTGGTAGATCAGTAATGTAATTACTTTAATAAACCCACCATTAGTTTTCAAGAATATTAGAGTTAGAAAAAATGATAACATAAAATAATACTACATCTGTCTTACTAAGATTGACACGTTTCATTAAAATACTCATCAGATATACGAGTAATAGTGAAATGAGACAATCTTTTAGCGACGGAGGGTATATAACTATATAAATATATAACAACTCGCGTGATTCGGAAAAAAAAATAGTGCCCCCCTCAGTCAAAAATCCTACGTCCGCCGGATATTAATCCTACTAGTATTTTTACTTAACTTTTTTTTGATTATTTATGCTTCCGCTTTATTTTGAACGTAAAACTATGTATTTTTTTCTATTCACCTCCCTAATCTTCTTTCTTTTAAAGAAGAGTCCAAGGATTGTGTTTTCACACCACCATTGCTCACCATTTAGAAATCCTAATCTCTGCACGGTGCCTGTTTGATAAGAAAGCTGATATAGAAAAAGTAATAGATCCCTCTAGGCGATTTTTCTCCTTGGGAGGGGGTGACCCTAGGTTTTCCTAGGTTGGGATCCTGACATTGTCAGGCCTTTTCAACAACGTTGTCTCTTTCTTTCACCACCAATCTTTCCTCTTTTTGTATTCATTATTGGCGACTTTCTCCTTCTATTACTATAACTGTTTTTTTCTGTTTTTGCATGTGCCCTAATCGACGACTTTCGCTCGTGTCGTCATGGATCGCAATGGCCTCGATCTAAATGTTCTGGGAGAGATTCATGGGACAAATCTGGATGGAGGACATGATACGACAACGGTGGAGTGGCTGGAGGAGGGCGCTAGAACCGATTCGAGTCTCGGGAAGTGTATCGTCGGACGGTTATGCACGGAGCGTAATATAAACCTCAGGGCCTTAATCGATACAATGATTATGGCTTGGAAAACGAAGGGAGAGGTGAGAGGGGAAGTTATTGACAGAAAGACCAAACGAGTTACGTTTAAATTTGATCTCGATTCTGATAAGGAGCGCATCCTCGCGGAGCAACCTTGGCATTTCGAGCGTCACCTTCTTCTGCTCACTGACTTGCGGGACGACGCCATTGCTACCGAGGTACCCTTGTTTTTTTCCCCAATCTGGGCCCGTATCTACGATTTACCGATTGTTGGTCGTTTAAATGCTGAGAACGCTAGTAACATTGGTAATACTTTGGGTTTGTTCGTTAACGTTGATAATTCGGTTAATCCGGATATTAATCAATCAATGCGTATGAAAGTTATCATTGATGTTCGGAAACCGCTGATGGACTCAATAAATCTGAGAACCAGGGGAGGGAAACAATGGAGAGTCAAGGTATGCTATGAGAGTCTGTCGCTGTTTTGCTACGTTTGTGGTCATATAGGGCAAGGGGAGAAGGACTGTGGGGAGAGGAGAGGAGCTGTGGGTGAGGGTCGGAGATTCGGGGATTGGCTCAAAGCCTCCCCTTGGCGTGTGGCGGCCCAAGGGGCGACCAGGGAGGAAATGGGGGGGACGTCGTGCGCACGTAAGCTGTTTGACGATGACGATGAGAAGAAAAGGGAGGAAGAGCTGGCTAGGATGGTAGAACGCCTACGTGGGGTCTCGATCACTTCCAGTTATAATAATGTTATGGTGACCTCTGAGGTTCCAAGTCCGGCAAAAACCGATGCCCTAGTCCAGGATGGGATGGTGGTCGAGGGGGGTAAGGAAGTGGTTGCGAGGGGTTAGGGGGCGGGTAAAAGGCAGCAGGGGGGTAAACTTCTTACCCGGAAATTCATTAAAATCAATCGGGCTACGAGTGGGGTCGGAGGCCCAACCTTGGTGGCAGGAGAGGATATGGCAGGCGTCGGGATGAAACGTAAAGAACCAACCGGCGATGAGCCTAATGATCGGCCGGTGGAGATGGAGAGTCATGATAGTAAGAGAAGTCGGGGGGAGAGTGTTGAGATGGAAATAAATTGTCAAGTAGCGGTGACTGGCGGAGACCAGCACCGCGAACAACAATGAAAATATTAAGCTGGAACTGTCAGGGGTTGGGCAACCCCCTGACGGTTGGCTCCCTCACCGATATCTGCTGGAGGGAGTGCCCAAACATCGTCTTCATCATGGAGACGATGATGAGCGGGAGTGATCTCGCTCGGTTACGGAGTAGGTGTGGTTTTGTTGATGGTATTTGTGTAAGTAGTAGGGGAAGGGCAGGTGGTCTTGGCTTATGGTGGAAGGATGTGGATGCGGTTCTTGTCTCTTATGATCGGAACCATGTTGTCATTGAGGTTAAGAACGAGGCTGGGGAGGCGGCGTGGAGGGCTGCGGGTATCTATGGTTGGCCGGAGCAAGAAAACAAACATCGTACGTGGGACATGTTACGTAGGATTCGTCAGGCATCACCTCTTCCTTTGGTGATGTTTGGCGATTTCAACGAGATTCTCAGCCCCGATGAGAAGGAAGGGGGCCGTCACCGATCGGAAAGGTATATTGATGCTTTTCGGGAGGCTCTGGATACTTGTGCAGTGCACGACTTGGGCTATTCCGGAAGTAAATTCACGTGGCAACGGGGCCGATTCATAAATAGCTTCATCCGGGAGAGGCTGGATCGTTTCGTTGCATCTAGTGACTGGCAGGATATCTTCCCACTAGCTGTGGTGACTCATTTACCCATTCATGCTTCGGACCATGCTCCTATCATCCTCAATCAGGTGGCGCGGACCGAAAATAGCCCTCAGCTAGGCCTTTCCGCTTCGAACCTTTATGGGCCTCAGATGAACAATGCGGAGAGGTAGTAAGGGAGGGTTGGGAGGAGTTTCGGGAGTCTAGTATGCTGGAGCGAGTCCGTGGGTGTTCTAGGCGGCTGAAAAATTGGGCGAAGAGGCGTTTTGGTGACGTGAACCGTAAACTTCGTCAAGCGGAGAAGGAGCTGGGTGTTTGGCAACGAAAACCTGCTTCGGCGGACATGCTCTCTACATGTCATCGACTTGCCCAGGAGGTGGCGACTCTGCGGGCTCAAGTTGATACCTATTGGAGGACAAGAGCCAAAGCACATGAAATTCGGGATGGGGACAAGAATACTGCCTATTTCCACCATAAAGCCAAACAAAGGAGACGACGAAACTCGATTATTGGTTTATTCGATGAGCAGGGAGGTTGGAGGACGGGGGAAGAGGAAATTCACGGGGTGGTCCGGAATTATTTTGCAAAACTATTTGGCTCATCCACTCTGCTCCCGGCGGACGCTGTTCTTGATACCATGAACCCAATTGTTTCGCAGGCTATGAATGATAAGCTGGAGGGTGAAGTAACGGATGAGGAGATCCGTGAGGCCTTATTCCAAATGCACCCAAACAAAGCCCCGGGCCCAGATGGCATGAGCGCTCTTTTTTACCAAAAATATTGGGGAATTGTCGAACAGGATGTGTGTGCCTATGTTCGAGCGTGGTGGAGTGGCCAGGCGAACCTACAGGCTGTAAACTCGACGGCTGTGGTACTGATTCCAAAATGTGAAGATCCCAAGTCCATGTCGGAGTTCCGTCCCATTAGTCTATGCAATGTCCTTTACAAAATCATATCGAAACTGTTGGCTAATAGGCTGAAAACTTTCTTGGACGATATTATTCTGAGAATCAGAGCGCTTTCGTCCCCGGGAGGTTGATCTCCGACAATGCTTTGATCGCCTTCGAAACTTTTCATGCTATGAAAAGAGGAGGGGAAGGTCGGGACGGGAGAGTGGCGCTGAAGTTGGACCTGAGTAAGGCTTACGACCGCGTCGAGTGGAGTTTCTTGGAGGCGGTGATGGTGAAGTTGGGTTTTGCTGATTCTTGGAGACGACGAGTGATGGATTGTGTCACCACGATTACCCACTCCTTTCGGGTTAATGGTAAACATCTTGACCCGGTGAGACCCACTCGTGGGTTACGCCAAGGTGATCCTATCTCCCCATATTTGTTCTTACTCTGTGTAGATGTTTTCTCGCACATGTTGAGACAAGCTGTGGAGGTGAAACAGGTTCATGGAGCCCGAGTATGTCGGGGGGCACCCCGTATTTCTCATTTATTTTTCGCGGATGATTGTGTTTTATTTGCTAGGGCAAATGTAAGGGAATGCTCTAAGTTAGCTAATATTATTAGCCAGTTTGAAGGAGCATCGGGGCAGAAAATTAATTATGCTAAGTCGGAGATTGTTTTTAGCAAGAAAGTCACAAGTCAAGCGCGAGACCGGATTAAGACTCTGCTTGCCGTTAGAGAGGTCGATCGGTATGAAAAATACTTGGGTCTCCCCACTATTATTGGTAAATCGAAGAAAGCAATTTTTTCGGGCCTGAAAGATCGGATTTGGAAAAAGCTCCAGGGTTGGAAGGAAAGACTGCTATCTCGTCCGGGTAAGGAGGTGGTAATCAAGGCGCTAGCCCAAGCAATCCCAACTTATATGATGAGTCTTTTCTCGTTACCGGAGGGGATTATAAGCGAGGTTCACAGTATTATGGCGAAGTTTTGGTGGGGAACGACGGAGTCAAAACGAAAGCTGCATTGGTGGAGCTGGGATAAGATGTGTCGCTCGAAGAGGGAAGGGGGTATGGGTTTTCGGCATATGGGTATCTTCAATCAAGCTTTGTTGGCTAAACAAGTTTGGAGGTTTTTCATTCGGCCGGATTCGCTTGTTAGTGCGGTGTTTAAGGCGCGCTATTTTAAACACTGCTCAATCTTAGAGGCCGAAAGGGGTCATGATCCAAGTTTTATATGGCGTAGTTTATGGAACGCGAAACCAATCCTTCTCGACGGTCTTCGATGGCGGGTAGGAAATGGCCGGGACATCGAGGTGTGGACTAGCAATTGGGTTCCTGGACCCCGGGGCAATGTGTTTCTTCAACCGAATGTGGAAGCCAATCCGAATATGAGGGTGGAGGAGCTAATTGATACGGCGGCGTGTCGATGGAATGTGGCTGTGGTCCGTGAGCTTTTTCGTGAGAGGGATGCGGAGTTGATCCTCCAGATCCCCCTTAGCTCTCGTCGACCAGCTGACTCTCTGTTTTGGTGGCCCTCTAAAGATGGGGAATACTCGGTGAGGTCGGGTTATTGGTTGGGCTCTTGTTCTCGAGCTCCCTCTCCGATTGTCTCTGGGGATGCAGGGTGTGAAGGGGTCTGGCGTATGATTTGGGGGCTGAAAACATTGCCGAAAATCGCTCACCTCCTTTGGCGTATTTGCTCCGGAACACTTGGGGTCCGAGCGAATCTGTGGAAGCGGCACTGTGTTCCGGATTCTAGCTGCCATTTATGTCAGGCTCATGTTGAATCGGAGATCCATGCCCTTTTCGATTGCCAGTGGGTCCAAGATATCTGGATCTCCAGTGAGTTTTCTGAACTGGTGGAGGCCGCTCCCTCCTCCTCGTGTCAACGAAAACTCGTTTGGCTGCTATCCAATGTATCTGGTGTGTCCCGGGACCGGTTCCTTGCAATGTTGTGGGCTTTGTGGTTCTGTCGAAATCTTCAGATTTTTGAAGAGAACCCACCTCCGCCTCATACAGTCATTTCGGGGATGATCAAAACCGTTGAGGAGTATGGTCGTCAGAGATTTACAGCTGGCTCTTCGCTTGGTCATAATTCTTGCCTGGGGGCCTCTCGTTGGAAGGTGCCTGGGGAGGGCTATGTAAAGTTTAACACCGATGCGGCTCTGTTCTCGAACGGGGATGTTGGTTTGGGGGTGATTGGGCGTAATGAGGAAGGAACGGTCATTGTGGCTGGGAGCCGGAGGTTAGCGGCTGGCTGGGATGTGAAGACGGCGGAGGCTAAGGCACTGGAATTTGGAATCGAGATTGCGGCCAGGATGCAGGTGGACAAAGTGATCCTGGAGAGCGACTCACTTTCAGTCATCCAAGCTGTTAAGAGGGGACGGAGCTCGAGGGATACGTTTGGTCTGATGATCGAGGACTTACTTGCTTTTAGATCTCGATTTGTGTCGGTATTGTGGTCTCATGTTAAACGCGACGGTAATGTAGTTGCTCACCACGTTGCTAGACTTTGCCCGAGAAGTGGAGAGGAGTTGATGTATTTCTCTATGCTCCCTGATGCAATTATTGCGTTAGCGGATATCGATTTAATATAATATTTCCACTTTTCCTTCAAAAAAAAAAAAAAAAAAAAAGAAATCCTAATCTCTCATTTAATTTGGCTAACTATTGGTTAATCAATGGGCTACTACTATTCAATGCTTTGTTGGGCCTTCATTCAAAACAAAAAATAGCACATAACCAACACCTACAACCATTAAATGCCCCATCTAAAATAGTATTGCACGGTACATATTGTGATTCTATAATGCTCTTTCCAATTAATTTACATACTCAGTATATATAGTTAATATCAGCATACTTCGTACACCATCTCCATCAACACGAAATTATCTCATTCTCTACTGAAGTGTATAGCACTACTGCATCTTCCTCGCGATGTCTTTAAACAAATAACTCCGCATAAATATATTTCGTAGTATAATTAATGTTTCTAAACTGATACACCGTATATCCATTCTAAATGGGCTATCATATCATAGTAGTAGTAGTACATTCTTCCATTTATTAATTAATTCAGTTACTTTTTGACATGTTCATGTATATAATTTATAGGACTTACTTGAAGATGACATTTGAGGATACAATATTACAGTGCAATGACGAGTACAGTTTGTTTGTTTTTATTTTGTGCGGATGTGCAATGATAAGTTGTATCAATTTATTTTATTATCAAAATACATTGATTTATCATAATATTTATGTTTAATTCCGCGATTTCTCACGGGTATTTACACTATAAATAATTAATAATGATTCTATGTATGAAATGAATGAAGAAGTTGGTGCGTAAAATTTACTTATGATCTGATACAGTGAATCGGTGAAAGTTATAACATAGCTTCATGTTTGCATATTTACGTGCTTGGGTAAAATAATGATGACAAAATCGCGTCACAAATTTTTGACGGGTAAAATAATACCTGCTTGGGTAAAATAAAGACAAATAATTTGTTATTAATTTGTTTCATCAAATCACGTGATATTATTTAACCCGTCATTGATTTGTGACTGATAATCTAATATATCACTCACAAATAAGAGTTACTCAACAACTAACAATAGAAGAACTTGTTTCATACGTATGACAAATAAACCGCCACATCTTCATACGTGGTGATCTGTTTACGTATTTTATCTTCTGAAAGAATTTATCTCAAATTATAAGACATAATACTCCGTATTAACTTAGCTACTTCACTTGAGTATCAGATTAGGCAAGTACATCGGCGCATTTAATTAAGCACGTAATTGTTGACAGTTTCTTAGGTTTAAATTGGTATTTTACGACAACACCAATTTTCAATTACTAACAGTTTTTTCTAATTCAATTTTTTCTATCAGCCCCGTGACGTGTCACGGGTTTCAAACTAGTATTACTATTATTTTGTTTTTTTTTTTAATACTCCCTCCTATTCCACCTTGGCAAATTCTTGTTTCTGACGGAACTATCCGCCATAAATGTGTAACAGATCAAATAATACTTATTTGAGTGAATAAGAAAAAGTCATGTGCTACCACTAGCCTTGTCTTTTATAATCCAATGGTATTATTTGACACGTTATTCTCTTGTGACGGATATATCCGTCACAAAGGAGACTTACTCTTCCACCTTTTCTTCATCTTTCTTTTGAGCATGAAAATTAAAAAAAGAATAACAAATTGCTTAAAGGTATGAAAAAGTGGGATGTTAAGTGAAAACGTGGTGTGTTTGTGTAAAGGAACTAAGGAAGGAATAAATAACTAGTATAGATCCCGTGCAATAATGCACGGTAAATTTAGAATTTTATATTTAGTGATTACTTATAAATATCTAATTTGATTGGTAAGTTATTAATTTTTCACATTTTTAATCTTTACCTTTTGATTTGAGACCGTGTCTTCCAAGATTTTGTGAATCGAGTAATCTTACTCAATATAATTTTTTTTCTCACTAATTCCATAACGAGACTTCTTGTATAATGATGATATGCTTTTTTTTTTTGGCATATTATAGTTGTGTCTCAGACCTAGCTTAGGTAAGACGATCTCAATACTTAGTTTCAATAGTTGTGATATTTATATTTTGTTACGTTATCATAAATATTTACGTATTTTTTTTAATAGCTCATTACAATTATTTTCTTTGATTACATAAATACTAGTTTTAATGTCCGTGCGATGCACGGGTGCAACAAAAATGCAACTAAATCATCCATAATAGTGATAATACTTCATTTTATAATATTGACTGTGATGAACTGTTTATGATATTATTTCAAATAATTGTAATTATGGAGTTATTGATAATAACTCGACCCGTGACTCGTATAACCCGACCCGTATCCTGACTCCACTCGTATAACTCGACCCGTGACCCGACACGCTCGACTTGTTTGACTAGTCTAGTGGCTATATTGATTACTTACTTGCTTAGATAAAAAATGACGCTCATCAAAGTAGGTTAAAAAATTGATCCGCTCAACTCGTTTATTCATAGGTTAAGATTCAAGACATCTAAATCTTGATCCGTGACTCGATATTTTAAATTACAAATATAAATTAATATTCAATTTAATAAAACATTTTTTATCTTTTGATAGTAAATAATTATTAAAATAATTTTAAAAATTCATTGTAATATAAACATTATAATAAAGGAGTATAAAAATAATATTATTAAAATAAATAAAAAGGTAATATCGAAAATATTACTCCGTTTTACTTAAAGGTAAAAAAATATACGTTCGAAACTATTTTTCAGCTATATTCTAAGCATAATCCGTCTCGTGACCCGTATAACCCGACCCCTATTTGAACTGACCTGTAGTCTAACCCGACATATATAAAGTTATTTAAATAAATTATGTAGTTTAAAAAAGTTTGAGACTACATGTCACTCGAAATACCCGTAGTCTAACCCGACATATATTCATTTTGTTTTTAATTATTTAATTATTTTATTTAAGTGTTTTAACTTCATTAAATTTTGAATTAGTTAAAATAGTTTAATCAAGTTTGCAGTGTTCAAAATTTTTAAATACTTAAATATGATAAATAATTTAAGTTTGTATTTAAGAATTCTAAAACTATTGGAGATTACCAACGTCGCTCGAAAAACGTATCGTTTAATTATATTGATAATTGATAGATTGATTGATTGAACATAATTATTTTTTTATATATTAATCAATTTATTTGAATATGATTTTGTTTCTAATTTTAACTTAAATTATCTAGCACTCTTATTAGTATATAAGTATATTGTTTGCTTATAAATCAGATGACTAAAGTTGTACTCTCTAGTTGATCTGAATGACTTGACTTGACCCGTAATCCTAACCCATCCAACCCGTTTTTTCGTAGGTCAACACCTATAAATTTTGATCCACGACTTGACTGTCATCAAACCCGATATGTTAGGGTCACGGCCCGACCCGACCTGTCCGTTAAATGCAGTGTAGTTTTATTTTGATGACACCTATAAATGAAATAATAATTTATTTTTTTATTGTGTAATATCTTTTAAAACATTTGTTATTTATAATATTTCTATATAAATATGACAAGTAATGAATATAAATAAAATACTCCAATATTAAATTAAAAAAACTCTTAAATTTTTTTATTGATATAAAAGGTAAAAAGTTAAAAAAAATGTAATAGTTTTTACCTAAAATTGTAATTTCTCACACCGTATTTTCGCAAAAATGTAAATCCAATTCTATTAGGATAATTTTATCTTAATAAATATATCTACTTATATTAGGATAATAATTTTATTTTAATAATAATTCTCCAAAAATGACGATTATTTGAAATAATCATAACCATTTATGCGTTCCACGCGGTGTCTATTCAAATTTGTTGTTTTCTGAGGGGGTAATTGACAGTTTATATAATGGTAATTCTTTGACTCTTAGGGGTGTTAGGATTATTTTGTCTAATACTAAGAGTCAAAGAAGTATTATTTATTATCTAATACTAAAACAAATAGGAGTATTATTTATCATATCCACTTTTAATATGGATAATATTTAAATTCTTAGTGTTTCATAAAAATTGGATTCCCTCGAAAAAAAAAAGATTCCTTTAATTATATATATTGATTTACCTTGAATTAAATTTGGATATTATAATTATAGGATAGGATTTTATTTACTTTGAATTAAAATTGGATATTGTACTCATAAGATATGATTTTAATATTAATTTGTTTCCTAATTGAAGCTATGATGTAAGTTTTGGAGGGAAAGCTGTGATGTATAGTAGTAAGAGGATTGATTTAAAAGTGGAAATATTCTGAATGAAAGAAAATAGATATGTTTTTGTTGTAATCTCCTTGTTTTTTTTTGTTCTTCAATCACCTTACAGAAAACACTTACAAACAGGAAATAGAAATATCCCTAAATCGATATGCTATTTAACAACATTCTGTACTGGGATCCCTCCGAACTCCTAGTCTCCTACCAATCAACAATCAAACAAACAAGTAAAACAAACTCGTGCTAAGTAGAATTGATAGCTACGTCGAAATAACAGCTCAGGATTATGTGTACGCAAAAGATAGACCCGATCGAGTGCCAAGTCAGTCCAGTCCTTACACTGTCGATTACCTCTCGGTGTGGCAACACCAAAAACATTTCAAATTGCACAAAAACATCTATCCCAGTGGCCAGTGGTTATTAGTACTTATTAGTAATTCATATGTACAATTGAAAACCTTTATTGGTACAGTACAAAAAATAATTCCCACGTAAAAATGTATGGGAAAATAATTTGAAAAGAAAAACTATGCCAGCCAAAATTTAAAATAAAAAGAAAATAAGAAAAGGAAGGACCAAAGAGAAGAAGCTGTTACCTATGCTGAAAAAAGTGCTTCCAAATAGTCATCAATATACGCTAGGCAAGGCCAATAATCGGTTCTAATTCGAACCAATGTAGAATTATCTGAAACTTCCATTCGGAAAAGCAGATGATATCTGGGTGGAAGGAATATCAACACTAAAAAACAACCCATACTTGTCTTTCCAGTGCTTACATTGCTGTCTTTGTTGTCTTCGTTACCAATGTATGTCAAGTAAAGTGGGCCCACATCAGAATCTGTGACCGAGTCATTGGCGTCCGATGGACCTGGAAAGCCATCTATCCACACAACATTTTTTATAAAGCCTCCATCCCTCACGAGGTCAACAAGAGGTGCACCAATCACGCTGACCACATATCGAGCCAAATATTGTTCTACAACCCGAATTGCAAAGGTTGAAGGGACTTCAAGCAGCTTGACTGACTGTGTACCGTAAATTGCTGCAACCCCCTTTCCACCTTTCATTGAAAAGGTTTCTCGGCCAGAATTAGAAGCAGCCCCGCAGGCTTCCCACAAGGCATCATAGAGCCGCGAGTTATACTCAGGCTGTGTCTCTACCGGCATCTCAACAAGCGAAGGAGCCTTGAGAAACATGTCCTCAATGCCAATTGGCACGCCCTGGAGCTTCCCGTTAATAACTTGTCCATTTTCAGCATTTGCATCAAGAGAAACATCCACAAGGCTCGGGACAGGTTCCCGTGGTTCCAACTCAATGGTAATCGGTGTCCCTGTGGGAGTTTTCTCATTAAAGGGAGTTCCAATTGGGACAATGTCTTTAGAATCGCATGCAAGAACACTTTCATCGGAAGATGATTCACCTAGAAGAATTGGGATATGACATGATGGTATAGAATTATAAGGAGCTGACGACGATAGCTTGATCACTATTCCATACATAGCAGGACGAACATCTAATTCACCGGAACTCACTTGTGATGATTCCAATCCCCATACATGACTGAAAGGCTCAGATTTGAACCTCAAAGTACAATATATTCTAATCTTGAGACCCGGCATGTGCTTAAAATCGGGAATGCATGAAAAATGCTTCCTCAATGTGTCCACAATCTCAGATATTTTAGTATCCATCACTCTAAGTGGTTCTTGGGGATGATCGATTTTTCTTGCGCTGGGGATATACTCTATGGCCTTCATACCATTGGCATCCTTGCCATTTGACTTTGACTCGTCATCCTTTATGGTATCAACTAATATATCCTCATCAACTTCATAGGCTAACGAAGGTAAAGCCAAGGACCAAGACTGTTTCACAAGCAGTGGTACCACCCGCTGAAGATGGATGTATGATGAAATACTTCGAGACTTGTTTGGATCTTGTGACAGATGAGACTGAACATTAAAATGTGGCGATGGCGAAAGACCAATAAATTGATCGCCGAGATTTAGTATATGCCTCAGTTTTTTTCCAGGTACGCATATCAACATCCGTAGGTAAATCCTGTGAGTTATAGAGGTAGTAAGTGAAGTGTAATACAAGATTTATGACCTCGAGTTAATTCTTTAAATCATATGGCAAGGCATATTTCATTTTTATGTATCTATAATATAACCCACAACTGACAACACCCTGCCTAAGGAGGAGGACCTTAGGTATTTTGGAAGGGTCTCCCACACTGCCAATTTTTAAAGTTTATATATATCAATAAAAACCTATCACTTTCCCATCCGTGGCCAAAAGGTGGTGTATTTAAACCTCGTACCCAGTATTGTTTTACCCCATGTTCCACCACACCTAATCATCCCCAGCTAAAAATAATGCAAGGTAGATGTTGTAAAGAACATATGAGAAAGTAAAGACATCCAAGTATAACGGTAAGAATGCAAATGCAATTTGACATAACATTTTTGTTAGGAAGATGCTCATCATAGTACCTGGCACTGTCACGAACCTCCAAATCAGGAAAATAAAGAGATGTAAATTCAAGGAGACGAGAAAGGCCCATGAACAAACGGGAGCTATGATGATGTAAAAGCATTGTACGGCAAACACCTAGGACTTTGCTTCCCTTGGACCAAGATTTTAACCCTGTATCTGGACCATGTTTCTCAACAAGAAAGGATACGAACTTCATAAGTAGTTCTAGCAATCCATGAGGGGGTATAGTATCGTTCTTCCCAATTTTATTAAATAATTGGAAATATGCTGAGAGCCTATAGTTTATGCTGATTTTAGGAATTAAATTCTCATTTATTGTCTGAAGTAGCTTTTGTCCCACCCAACAGTGCTTCTCACAGTTCAAAAGTCGGTCAACTAAGGCAACCACCATGGGAACTAGCTTCTGATGGACTAATAGCCAAGTCACCAGCATTGTCTACAATTACAGGAAAACAAATCATTACTAATATTAAATCAAAAGGACCACTGGATTAGTATTGCATCAATGTCATTGATGCCATGGAATGTCAAAATTCAATATTACCATGCACTAAAGTGTGGAATTGGGTGACATAAAACGCGTCCAAAAATTACAATGATAATTACTTCGATTTTGCAAGTACCATTTTTACAGCTTTTCACTGTAAGAATCCCACAAAGAAGAACCAGAAAAAGGGGATTTGTAGGATTTGCAGTGGTAACATGACTCTGGCACATTATCATCTACAAGATATGAATATGACCTTCAGCCAAATTTCATACACATAAGGCCGCAACTGTGCATGACTCCCCTATTCCATTTAGAAGCTATAAATGATGTGTGCTTGTACACACTAGCGTAGTTTACGCATGACTTAAATAACTGCTACAAAGGATGGGGAGAATCATGAAAGATTTTGTAAAAGGCAAATAGTTGTTGCCACGAGAATACCAGTTTAAATCATCAATCATATATCGTTGAGCATTTCAGTAAATACACGGCAGTTATAGGAATTAATCCAATGCAATAATAAAATGAAGAGGTATACTTAGGCTAGAAATTTAGACAAATAACCAAAAGCTAGCTTTAAGGTGCAAGGATAAGAAACATGACGAACAATGATCTAAACCCCTCAACCACACATTTAAGACAAAGGACCTAAATCGAACTAGAAGGTGCAACTGTGCAAGGTCAAGAAGCATGATCCGAGGAGTGGTCTGAAAAACATAAACTATCCATTCCACCATGAAATAACCTTAAAACTGGTATTGAGCCAACAATGAGTCTCATCTTGCAACTAATACCATTAAGACAGGGGTGTCACAGCTCTCAATCACGTCGCCGTTGAGGTATAATACGAACAAGATAACTTCTATGTACTCCTGACCATAGTGTGTTGGGCTTTATTCCTTAGACATGCTACGATTGAGAAGTATGCCAAGCAACTTCAAGTTTGCGACTCCTATTTTTTTTTTTACAAAAAAATGATAACCTTGATAAATAAGATTTCCCGATTGTCTCATCTAAGTCATCTTATAATTCGCACTTCAATTCCTAACTAAACATACTCCATACTTCAATCACAGATTTACAGTATAACTACTCCCTCCCCACCACTAAGATTTTCCCACTTTCCTGAAAAGGAAACTCCACTAAGATTTTCCCACTTCAAAACTTTCCTTATTTATCCATTTTACTCTCTTTCTATTGGTCACTTTTTGTGATTTGACATCTTAAAACTCACCCAACAATTTACCACCTTTCATTACTCATTTCTTAATCCATGTGTCATTATGAAGTGGGAAGATCATTGTGGTGGGGAGGGAGTAGTAATTAAGAGAGGGCAGCAGAGAATCTACCTTTATAGAATGGAAGATAGGAGACTCCATGATACACTTGATGACAGAGAGGTCAGTGTCAAAATGAGCTGATGCGCCTATTAAAAATTTGTGCGATGTCCGGAAAGCCACTGCAGTTTCCGTGCTCCAAGGAGGCAGCCATTTATACGCTTCCACACAAGCAAGACCATCATTTAAACATGTCACAATAGAAGGAACACTACCATCTTGGCTTGAACCTGAATCACTGACAATGGAGCTAAAGCCGAGCAAATCAAGCTTCAGCGCTTTCAATGCAAGTGCATCATAGACTTTAGGATAAAAGTTCGACTCCAACCTACCAATTAACTTTCTTTTGGCAAGATCCTTCTTGGAGACCAACACTACAAAACCCAACAACCAATGAAGAACAAGCAACCGAAACACCAATGGTTGCTGTTCTTCCTTAGAAATCAAAACCAAGCGCCTACAAATCTCGCTCTCCTGCCCATCGTACATGTCAGGAAACCACCTAGAAAGTGTCAAAACAACGTGCCAAAGCAATGGGTCATAGTTATACATCAAGCCACCAAACTGAACCTTCAACAAAGACGTCTGCAACTCCAGGCCAACGGCCAATGGCATCAGCCTCGAGATAAACTCGACCATCCCACAAGGCGTCAATGCCTGAGCCCACTCCAACAAAAACGCCACCACCCTCCTCAACTCTTTCAAACTAGCCCCGGACAACCCCACATTATCATCATTTCCACTACTCTCGTCAACGCCAGTGGAGGGGAGATTAAACGGAACCAAAGGCACAGCAGTACTAAAAACAGAAGTAACATTCAATCTACAAACAACAACATTATGAATTACCTCTAATAGCAAAAGAAGATAGCTTTGACAAGCATGAGTCCTCTCATTCTGACAAATCCCCCATAAATGGCCAACTATGTCCACAAGCAAACCCGGAAACTCCGTCTCCAATTCCCTCAAGCACTCGCATGCCACGGCTCTAATCTGACGATCAACCCCGTGATTGGGGCGATTTATCACGGCCAACAATACCTCCACCAGCTCCTCAACATACTTCCCCCAAACCCTAACACCATCAAAATCGACAATTGACATCAAGATTGACGTCCCGGAGACAAGGAACTGCTCCTTAAGAGAGAAGGTGACATTGACGTTGTCGATCGGCGATTGAATTAGGTTTTTAAGGGTTTGCAAGAGTTTCGAGAGAAAATCAGCGGCGGCGTCATCGGAGGAATCGATGAGGAGGAGAGAGACGCGATGGTCGAGGAAGAGGAGGATTCGGAACTTGAGGGAGAGGGGGATGGAGGGTTTGAGGAGAGAAGAGAGAGCGAGGTCGAGGATAGAGAGAGAGTGTGGGGTCCATTTGGCGGCGGCGGCGGCGCCGTGGTGATAGTCGTCGATTAGGGATTCGAATTCTAGGGGAGAGAGGGAGGTGATTTTCTTCGGAGGCTGTTTCTCCATTGTCGCTGCAAATGGAGCTAGAAAAGAGTATCCGCCATGGAAATGAAGTGTTAAAAGCTGTAGTAGCCACCTGAGGAGGGACGAAGGGAGTTGAATGAGTGGGTGGGTGGTGTCCGACTGCGGTGGACTGCTCTTCTACACCGCTCCTCCTGTTTTAGAATGTTTATCTACCTTCTCTTCGCCATTGTAATAGTCCTTATTTTCAGCCCGTTTCAGACCAGTTCAGTTTTTATCAGCTCAGTCCAGCTCGTATCAGCTCAGCCCAGCTCAGCTCTAATATTTTCAGCCCAGCTTCAATATTTTCAGTTCTTAAAATAAATAAATAATAATAATAATGTATTATTATTATTATTATTATTTATTTATTTATTTATATGAAACGGAAGTTGTATTATGATCGAAACAAATTACAATAAGTTATTATTATTATTATTGTTGTTGTTGTTATTGCATTCGATATTAATGCAAGTTTCTTTTCATAAAAAATAATAACAATGATCATAATATTGTTATTGTTGCTGTTATTTTTATTACTTGTATCTCTCAATGTTAATAATAATAATAACAAATTATTATTATCATCGTCATTGTCGTTATCCTCATCGTCATTGTTATTATTATCGTTATTGTATTATTTTCAATTTTTTTATCATCATTGGTATTATAAAAATTATTAATATTATTATGCACTCCATAATATTTTGTGGTCTTGAAATGGATGTTACATTCAAATATTTACAACTTACCCACACAATATAGCATATGAATATTATTTGTATTGTATTAAGATTTAAGAATATGAAAATTTAAAATTTTGTATATTACATAATCAAAGATATATGCATAATATTTTCTATTGTCAAGTACTAAAAAAAACAAAAGTAGAAATCAAATGAATTGGAGTGAGTACTATGTTGTTGTTGTTATTATCATTTCTATTATTATTAATTAATTAATTAATTTTTTATTATTATTATTATTATTATTATTATTATAATTAATTTATTAATTATTATCATAATTATTATAATTATTATTATAATAATTATTATTATTATTTAGTGTTATAATTTTTTATAATTTTTTTCTCATTTTTTAAAATATCATTAGATAATTTATATAAGTAGTTATTAGTTTCAGCTTCTTTTAATTCAGCTCAGCTTCTATCAGTCCAGCTCAGCTCCTATCAGACCAGCTCAGCTCCTATCAGACCAGCTCAGCTCAGCCCAGCCCTGTTTCAGCCGAAATGAACAAGGCCTTATTACTCCCTCCATTCAAGTCACTTTGTCTTTTATATACGGATCATGTTCTTTCCAATTGAAATAGAGCTGAGCTGGTCTGGTAGGAGATGAGCTAGACTGATAGGAGTTGAGCTGAATTGATAGGAGCTGAAACTAATAACTACCCATATAAATTATTTAATAATTTTAAAAAAAAAGAAAAAAAATTATATATCAAAATTCAATTAATAATAATAATAACTAATAAAAAAATTATTATTATAATAATAGTAATAATAATTCTAACAACATAGTACTACCTCCAATTCATTTGATTCTTTACTTTTGTTGTTTTTCATATTTGGCAATGAACATATTTTGTGTATGTATCTTTATTTACGTAATATACAAAATTTTAAAATTTTGATATTATATCTTAATACTCATATGCTATATTATATGGTATGGGAGATGCTAAATCATACCCAACTTTTTACTGTTTCATACCCAGCTTTCCCAAATTACCTTCCTCATTTTTTCTCAATCAACTCATCATCACTTTCTTTTTTCCCTCTTTCTCTCATTTCCTCCATCAATTCACCACCAAGATCTTTCTTTTCCTCGATTAATTCACCCCCACAAGATCGTTAATCACCTATCGTCGTCGGTCTTATCTCTAACCACCATTTCTACCACCTTACCTCCAACCACCCCTAATTAGGATTTAAATAAAAAACAAAATCTATAATATAACATTCAATTCAATGACTATATTAAAAAGTAAATTATTAATAAAAACAATACACTTAATTGTCTCAAATATAAATTATGATTTGTTATGGCTTAATTTAATCGGGACTTAATTAGAAATTGAATAAGAAATTAGGGTTTCAAAAACAAATTGAATACAAAATTAATCAATAAAAACAAAGTTTATTAATAATAACAAAATTAGGTTTTATCGAATACAAAACTATTAATAAAAACAACAAAATTACTTGTCTTACGTGTAAATTGTGATCCATAATCGTAAAGTTAGGGAAGAATTTTAGTTAGCTTTTGAGGGGTGAAGAAAAGAAGCAAAGTGTTGGTTTTGAGAGATGAGAAAAGGGTAGCGAATGGAAAAATAATAAAAAATTGGGTATGAATCAGTAAAACCTGGGTATGATTTAGCAATTACGATATGGTATATATATTAGAGATTATCTTCACTCAAAAATAGTGTAAAAAAAACAAACATAAATGAATCGGAGGTAAACATGTCAAACGGGTTGGAAAGTCATGTTTCGGGGTCGTGAAAATACGTGTCAGACATATTCCGGGTCAACAACAACAACAACAACAACAGTAACGATAATAATAATAATAATAATAATAATAATAATAATAATAATAATAATAATAATAATAATAATAATAATAATAATAATAATAATAATAATAACTTATTGTATCTTGTTTCGATCTTAATGCTACTTCCATTTTATGTTTATATATATATAGAGAGTAAGGCTCTTATGAGTCCTTCTCTATATATGAGTCCATAAGTCCTCATCTCATCCATTGGATGAGATGAGGATGGATGGACATGATTCATTCTACAATTTGCATTAAAAAAAAAAAGAAAAAAAGAAAAAGAAGGGAGATACTGCTTCCTAAAATAACTCCCATAATTTTAGAAAACAATAATATCACATTCATTCACCCATTCATTCACCCATTCATTCACCCATTCATTCATTCACGTTACAACGTTCATCAAACCTAAAAAAAACGCTTCCAACATCACGTTCATCCATTCATTCATTCAAAATCTGTGCTCGACATCACGTTACTATGGATTCAATGATCGCGAGATCATCATCAACTGTTGATAAGCAATTCGTGGAGTACAACAATGGTGAGTTTCGATATTACTTTCATGTTTTGCGTCAATTTTATTTATTTCATTCATCATATATTCATATAAACGATTCATTGCTCTTGGGTTAGTATAGATTGCAGATTGTTAGGTTTATTAGGTTTTTTTCATAATCTTCACTGATTATTATTTAGGTTTTTCATAATCTTCATCAATTGTTATGCTTTCATTGCCATGAAAGTCATTAAGATGCTCCATATTATTAGATTTTACGTTCATAGTATGATTTTTTAAAGATCTAATCATTATATGATTTTTTCGCACAAACATATATATGGAGTTATTGTAATGCACATAATGTGTTACTTTAATATAGACCATCTGTTATTTTAATGTCTAACCCTGTGTATAGACATCTTCTGTTAATTGAATCTCGTGTTACTTTAATGCACTTCATCTGTTACTTTAATTCTTGTCATCTGTTACTGTAATGCATTGGAGTAACAAAGGATTTAGAATACTGACATATTAAAAATATATTGCTTTCTATAATGATGGAACGTGATTGCTATCAAAATAGGAAATAATATCAAAGTATAACGTTATCATTCATACTCTTATTCATAGCAGTATACATGTTTATACTGTCATTCACTCATTCATACTCTCATTCATACCTAATGTATTACAGTAACACGTTTGAAGCATTAGAGTAACATGCCATCGGATTTAGTTATTAATGTTTTGGTTAGAATACCGCCATATTTCAAGTTCTGATTGTTTGTTTGTTGCCACGTTTATTGACATTGTTCTTGTTTTTGTAGTAGACGTAAAAGCAGAGGAATGGTGCAAGGATGTGGGTGAGAGTTTCACTCCATACATAGAGTAGATCTTCAAAGATGTAGATGATAATAAGAAGAAGAAGAAGAAGAAGAAGAAGAAGAAGAAGAAAGAATCATTAGGAAACGTCATGTAAGTCATCGTTTGACGATGAAGAAGGAGAATAAGAAGAAGAAGAAGAAGATGATGATGATGAAGAAGAAGAAGCACAATTCTGAGTAGGACAATATATTGTTAGAGTAACATACATTATTCATTAGAGTAACATACTGAATAAGTTACAGTAATACAGTTTATGAGTTTGATTGATTTTCCAATATCTAGTCAACATCCTTTATTGGAGTAAAATGAGTTAGAATAACACACATTATGCGTTAGAGTAACATACTTAATGAGTTACAGTAACACAGTTTATGAGTGTAATTTGATTTCCAATATCCAGTTCTTAGAGTAACAGGTGTGAAACATTGGAATTATAATGGAGTTTTATAATTTTTGTTTTGGAGTATCCTTAATAGAAACATACATTATTCTTTTGGTTGATTGGAAGTCATGTTTTTCCAAAAGACTATTATGCAACGTAATAGATTTTAAGAGTTAAAGTAACACAGTTCATGAATTAGAGTAACACATTATACGAGTTAAAGTAACAGTTTTTGCAAGAGACTATTATACAACGTAACAAATTTTATGAGTTAAAGTAACACAGTTCATGAATTAAAGTAACACATTGTATGAGTTAAAGTAACATAGTTTATGGATTATGGCAGTAACATAGTAACATACGTACAATGACAGTAGAAAAATGATGATTTTTTGGTGAAGATGAAAAAAACTTAATTTTGAAGAAATTTGTTGTGTGAGAGAAAGAGGCAATTAAAAGATTGAGATGAGAGAGAGAAGATATGCATTGAGATAATTAAGGAAGGGAGAGAAATGATATATATACCGAGATTTGTTAGTTATTTCCTTATTTCACCTCAAGCAATCACAACCATCCATCTTCCACTTGATCAATTGTCCAAGATTGGACTCATGGACTCAATATATATAGAAGGACCCACTTGATCCTTTCTCTATATATTATTATTATTATTATTATTATTATTATTATTATTATTATTATTGGTATTATTATTATTATTATAATAATAATAATAATAATAATAATAATAATAATAATAATAATAATAATAATAAGAAGATGTCATCCTTCGGGCCCTCTAGGATAAGCACCCAGCTGCTCTCCCTCCTGCCCTCCCGTCTGAGCCTTTTGGCGACTGTCTTGATGCGCCGGTGTCTGTTGTTTTGGACATGATTCGAATTTTCCCCCGGGGCACGTCTGTGGGAGGGATGGGTTTCGGGCCCAACATCTGCTGGATTGTCTGAGTGGTGCTGCTATTGCCATTTCTGACGATCTGATTGCCTCTATCGCTCGGGTGGTCAACCTTTTTCTCGATTGGAAGTGTCCGCAGGTGTTAGGTGAGTACATTGCCAGTGCCCCGCTCACCCCGCTCGTTAAGCCGGGGGGAGGGGTTCGTCCTATTGCTATGGGTACCATCTGGAGGCGCCTTGTTTCCAAGATTGGTGCTTACTTGGTTGGCCCATCTTTAGGTGGCTATTTTGAGGGCCTTCAATTCGGGGTAGGTGTTTCTAGCGGGGGTGAAGCTATTCTGCATTCCTTGAACCGCCTGGTAGAGGATCGTAGCGCTGATGTGGGTCTCTCCATGTTACTTGTCGATTTCCAGAATGCCTTTAACTTGGTTGACAGGGAGACTATGCTGGGGGAGGTTCGTCGTCAGTGTCCTGCCCTCTCCCGTTGGGTTGAGTTTTGCTACTCCAGTCCTGCTAGGCTCTACTACTACGGGGAGCATTGCCTCCGCTCTTGCCAGGGGGTCCAACAGGGTGACCCCTTAGGCCCCCTCCTTTTCTCCCTGGTTCTGCATCCTCTGGTTGGTAGGATCAGGGACTCCTTCGATCTTTGTTTCCAGGCTTGGTACCTTGATGATGGTACTATTGTCGGGGATACGCTTATTGTGGGGAAGGTCCTCCAGATGATTATGGATGAGGGCCCCCGTTCTGGCCTCCATCTCAACGTTTCTAAAACGAAGGTTTTCTGGCCTACCAAAGCCCCGAGGAGTAGGTTTGATGGTGTTTTCCCCACCGCTATTGCCAGACCCTTGGATGGTGTTAAGGTCCTGGGAGGGCCGGTCATCGTGTGCCCTGCTTTCAGTGGTGCTCTTATCTCGAAGAGGGTTGCCCGCACTATAGAGCTCATGGACTTGGTTGCTACGATTGAGGATCCCCAGTGTGAGTTACTTCTTCTCCGGGCCTGCACAGGTATTTCTAAGTTATACTTTGCCTTACGCACTTGCTCTCCCCGTGCTTTTGGGTCGGCCCACCTTTCTTTCGACACTGCGCTCCGATCTAGTCTTGAGCGTATTGTCACGGCGTCCGGACCCGGTTTCGGGGAGTGGCGGTGGCGGCTGGCCACCCTCCCCTTTTCCCTAGGGAGCCTCGGTGTCTTTGCTGCCACTAATGCCCTGCACTTTGCTTTCCTTGCTTCTCGCCTCCAGTCTGCCGATTTGCAATCAAAGCTGCTTCGTCCCTCCGAGATCGTCGCCCTGGATTTGCCTTTGAGTCTGCCTTGAGTGGTTTTGTTGAGGCTACCGGTTCTGACTTCTTGAGTAACCCCTCTGAGATCGCTGCCCCAAAACTTATGAAGAAATTGGCAGATATATATTTCACGAGGGTTGCTACAGCAGCGGAATCTGTTTTCTCCTTGACCCCTCGACAGGTTGCCCTGTGGAAATCTCAGCAGGGGGACCATTCTTCTGACTGGCTGAGGGCTGTCCCTATTACCGGGCTTGGGCAAACCATGAACGGTCGGACATATCGCAGTGTGCTTAGTTACCGCCTGGGAGTCCCTTTGTTTCCGCTTTCCGGGACTTGCTCTTCCTGCTCCAGGGCCCTCAGAGAAGATATTTTTGGTGATCACGCGGTTTCGTGCGCTGGTACTGTGGGGATTAAACATCGCCATAACCTTGTTCGCGACACACTGTTGGATATTTGCTTTCGGACGGGGATCTCTGCAGGCAAGGAAGTGGAGATTGGCCTCTGCGACGACAACGACAAGCCCCTACGACCTGCCGACCTTCTGCTCTATTCGTGGGACAAGGGGCGTGATGTTTGTGTCGATCTGACTGGGTCCTCTCCTTTGACCCAGTCTGGCCTAACTTCTTTTGAGCCCGAACGGGTCGTTGCTGATGTTGCTCGTCGTAAGTGTGCCAAGTATCAGGCACGCTGCACGGCCATTGGGTATGGTTTTCTCCCTTTCTCCTTCTCCTCTCTAGGTGAGCTCGACACGGAGGCTGTTTCTCTGCTCCAGCGGATTCGTAAATTCGCTATGTCACAGGATGCTGGAGCGCGTGCCGCAGTTCATATTTTCACTAGAATTAGTTTTGCGATAGCTAAGGGAGTGGGGGCCCAGATAGTATCTAGGCTCCCCTCTAACTTCTTGTAATTTGTTCTGGTGTTAATGAAAATTCTGTTTTTATAAAAAAATTAAAATAATAATAATAATAATAATATTATTATTATTATTATTATTATTTTTTAAAAAACGGAACTTGCATTAACAGCAGAACAAATTACAAGAAGTTAAAGGGGAGCCGAGATACTATCCGGGCCCTCACTATTATTATTATTATTATTATTATTATTATTATTATTATTATTATTATTATTATTATTATTATTATTATCATTATTATCATTATTATTGAAATATTATTTTAGAAGCTGAAAATATTGGAGTTGGGCTGAAAATATTGGAGCTGAGCTAATAAGAGTTGGGGTGAGCTGATAGGAGCTAGGCTGAGCTGATAAAAGCTGACCTGGTCCGAAACAGGATGAAATTAAGCTGAAAAGAACAGGGTCTTACAGACACATTTATATCATCGATATTTTTCATTTTACATTACCAAAAATTATAAAAAATTGATATTTTTTTTTCATTAATAAAGATTATAAAATTTTAATATTCTTGACTGTTTGGGGATCCAAATAATCTTCTTCCTAGCTGGTGTTGGCAGGCTGGGTGCTCCCGATCCACTTCCTTAACTAGCTTGTCGTCTGGTTACTGCACAGACAACACACTAGGTCCTCAGAGGATGTCCGAGGTTGTCTCTACGATGCTCAAGTCGGTGGTGGGATTTGGTGTGGAATTAAGACCTGTTCTTTTCAGCTTATTTTCAGTCCGTTTCAGACCAGCTCAGCTTCTATAAGCTCAGCTCAACTCTTATAAGCTCAGCTCAACCCAGCTTCAATATTTTCATCCCAACTCCAATATTTTCAACTCCTAAAATAATACTTCAATAATAATAATAATAATAATAATAATAATAATAATAATAATAATAATAATAATATCTGTTTCCGTGTGTCTTGCGCAGGTGTTGTCGGTATTAAACATCGACATAACCTTGTTCGTGACACTCTTTTGGATATCTGTTTCCGTTCCGGGGTCTCGGCTGGGAAGGAGATCGATATTGGCTTGATTGATGATCGTGACAGATCCTTGCGTCCTGCAGATTTGCTTCTTTATTCGTGGGACAGGGGGCGTGACGTTTGCGTAGATCTTACCGGGTCTTCTCCTTTGACTCAATCCGGGCTCTCTGAATTCGCGCCAGGCCGTGCTGTGAGTGACGCTGTCCAGCGCAAATGCGTTAAGTACAGGGACCTATGCTCGGGGCTTGGGTATGGGTTTTTGCCTTTTTCCTTTTCTTCGCTGGGGGAATTGGAGGCGGATGCTATCGGCTTACTTAAGAGGATTCAAAAATTTTCGGTAGCACAGGATGCCGGAGCCCGCGCTGCTCCTTTTATTTTTACCAGACTTAGCTTCGCTATAGCTAAGGGGGTGGGGGCCCATATTGTATCTCGGTTACCCACCAATTTTTTGTAAACTGCTGTTTGATTCATCAATAAAATTCGGCATTATAATAATAATAATAATAATAATAATAATAATAAAGTTCCGTTTTGTTCCCCTCTAACTTCTTGTAATTTATTCGGGTGTTAATGCAAGTTTCGTTTTTTTTAAAAAATAATAATAATAATAATAAAGTAATAATAATAATAATAAATTAATAATATTTATATATATGAAATGGAAGTTGCATTAAGATCGAAACAAATTACAATAAGTTGTTATTATTGTTGTTGTTATTATTGCATTTCGATCTTAATGCAATTTTCTTCTCGTAAAATAATAATAATAATAATAATAATGATATTGTCGTTGTTGTTTTTATTTTTATTACTCATATCTTTTAATTTTAATAATAATAACAAATTATTATTATCGTCGTCATCATCATCGTCATTGTTATATCGTTGTTATTATTATTTTCTATTTATTTTTTTATCATCATTATTATTATTATAATTATTAATATTATTATGCACTCCATAATATTTTGATCTGAAGTCATGAAATAGATATTACATTCAATTATTTACAACTATGTCCTCAATGCCATTACGATTAATTTACATTTTTTTTACACTATTTTGAGTGAATAGAATATCTAATACGGAGTATATATACTATACAATATAACATATGAACATTATTTGTATTGTATTAATATTTAAAAATATCAAAATTTAAAATTTTGTATATTATGTCATCAAAGATATATGCATAACAAATTTTCTATTGACAAGTATGAAAAAAAAAAGTAGAAATCAAATGAATTTGAGGGAGAACTATGTTGTAATTATTATTACTATATTATTATTATTTTTTATTTTTTATTTTTTATTTTTTTATTTTTTTATTACAAATAGGAGAATTTTATTGATGAATGAAAAAATTATTATTATTATTATTATTATTATTATTATTATTATTATTATTTTTGCAAAGATGATATCATTTCCTTGAATCAAATGAAATTACAAGGTTGCAAAAGATCTATCACACTAGATTCTAGAGATTTTCTATAATCCTAATATACTTAGGATTGTCTTTGTATGCAAGAAACCGAATTGAAACTACAAACTTGATTTGCTTTACAATTATGTTCTCGTTAGCCTTAGAGGAAGAAAATAATCTAGCATTTCTTTCCTGCCAAATCATATAGACTGACGCAACCAAGCTGACTTTAAACCAAGTTGCCTTCCAATGCTTCCTCTTGTGGGTGTTGGATATCCATTTCAGTGCATAGCTAAGGTCTGCTCGAGGGCAGAAAACTAACATCCACTGTTGAATGAGCTTCCAAATTACAGCAGAAAAAGAACAAGAGAAAAACAGATGCTTGATTGTTTCTTCTTCTTTTTGACACAAACAACACTGATTAGCCATCTGTATTCCCTTAAGCTTGATGTTCTCAACTGTTGATAGATGATCTTGACCAGCTAGGGCAAGAATTACTCTATGTCTAGGAAGCAAAACTGGGGATAAAAGCACCTTGTACCAGGCCAAAACTGGAGAACGATTTCTGAAGAAGTCATACGCAGCGGAGATATGATACTTCTGTCCTGAGGCACAACTCAAAATAAATGTTTCAGCTGCCTGTACGGAGCCACATTTATCTATGCATTCATCCCTCACCTGCAGTATATGTTTCAATCCTGATGAAAAATATTCTTTGGATTTTACAGCCCAAATAGAAGTATTTGGCAGAATGTACGAATTGCACCATTTCACCCAAATGCTTCCCGAATTTGTAGTGAACTGCCATAGCCATCTTGAGAGTAGAGCTTTATTCCAAGCATACAGTTGTTTTATGTTAACTCCACCATATTGCCAAGGAAAACATACCTCCTTCCATTTCTTAAAAGTCATTTTCCTTTCTCCAGGACTGATCCCCCAGAAGTAATCCTTACATAATTTCTCGACACTTTTCACTACTGCTTTAGGAAGAAGTATACTTGAGCACCAAAAATTTTGTAAGCCAAAAACCACTGAATTTATTAATTGAATTTTACCAGCATAAGACAGTAGACCAGAAGTCCAATGCTTGACGTAATTCTGAAGCTTCAAAATAATGGAATCAAACATGTGTACCTATATGGTAGCATCATGTAACGGAACACCCAAATATCGAAATGGGAAGGAGCCTGAAGTGAAACCTGTACTTGTCAGAATTTCTAATTGAACATCAGGAGAAACCCCACCAAAGTATATACAAGTCTTCTCCAAGTTTGCTTTCAACCCCGACAAAAGACTAAAATGATCCAAGGTGGTCTTGACAGCCATAGTTGAAGGAACATCACCTCTCACAAACACCATCAAATCGTCTGCAAATATTAAATGTGTGAGCTTAATTTTACAGCATTTCGGATGGAATGACACGTGAGTCTTCTGAGTAATAACCCTCAAAGCCCGTGAGAGAACCTCCATGCTAAGTACAAATAGGTAAGGTGATAATGGATCACCTCGCCTAACCCCACTTTGCCCCTGAAAAAAACCATGTATACCTCCATTTAGCTTGAAGGAGTACCAAGGGTTTGAGATGCAACCCATAATCCAAGAAATAAAGAGAGGAGGAAACCCCAAAAGCCTCAACATCTGCTTAATAAAGCTCCATTGAAGTGAGTCGAATGCTTTTCTAATGTCTACTTTTATCATACATCTAGGAGATATGAATTTTCTTGTGTAACCTTTAACCAAAGTTTGTGACAACATTGTGTTCTCGAACAAACTACGACCTTTGATAAATACATCCATTTAGCTTGAAGGAGTACCAAGGGTTAGAGATGCAACCCATAATCCAAGAAATAAAGAGAAGAGGAAACCCCAAAAGCCTCAACATCTGCTTAATAAAGCTCCATTGAAGTGAGTCGAATGCTTTTCTAATGTCTACTTTTATCATACATCTAGGAGATATGAATTTTCTTGTGTAACCTTTAACCAAAGTTTGTGACAACATTGTGTTCTCGAACAAACTACGACCTTTGATAAATGCTGCTTGCTCATCTCCTATAAGTTCTGGGAGAATACTTTTTAATCTGTTAGAAATAACCTTGCTCACAGTTTTATAAAAAACTGTACAGCAGGATATAGGTCGGAAATCCTGTACGGCTGACGCATCTTTCTTCTTAGGAATTAAGGAGATAATAGTGGAGTTGGCTTGCTTAGACATGTGACCTTTCCTGAAGAAACTATATATTGCTTTGTAGAAATCTTCCTGAATTATTGACCAGGAGGCTTTATAAAATCCTGCAGAAAAGCCATCGATGTCGGGGCTGCTGTTATTATCCATACTAAATAGTGCATTCCGAATCTCCATCCCGCTAATTGGTTCAAGCAGATTATTTTGCTGTGATTCAGTTAAGCTAGGACCAAAATCCATTAGTTTAGGATCAATTTCCTCCATTTTAGTTGCTTTTCCTAAGAGCTCCGTATAATAAGTTTGGAAAGCTAGAGCAACTGAGGAAGTACCTTCATGAATTGAGCCGTGAGTATCAGCTATAGACCCTATCATCTGGTTATTTCTCCTTTCTTTAATTTTTTCATAGAAATACTTGGTGGAACAATCTGTTAATTGGATATCCTTAATTTTCGCTCTTTGAACAAGCATTTTTTGTTCCGCTTCTTTCAGAGCAGTATATTCTCGACTCAAATTCCTTTCCTCTAAGATAAGAAGAGGAGAAAATAAATCCTCATTGAGCTTCTGCTGACAGGAAAGCAGGGGCTCTTTTGCCACTTTAACTCTTAAAGAGATATTTGAGAAGTGCTTTTTATGAAAAATCTGCAAAGCTTGCCTTACCAATTTAAGTTTAGCAAAAAATCTATAAATGGGCGAACCATGTACAGGCTTCTTCCAAGCTGTAGCCACCGTGGTTTGAAAATCCTGGTGGTCTATCCAACTGTTGAGGAAATGAAATTGTTTTTTAATAGAGGGAGCATCCAAAACCGTAACTACAATAGGAGCATGATCCGAGAGCCCTGGCTCCTTAATAATTGTTGCAGTAGTAGGAAACTTAACATACCAATCCTGATTAACCAATACTCTATCGAGTTTAGACCAAATCCTAGATTCCGGATCTTGTTTATTCGTCCAAGTCATAGCATTACCTGAACATGCTAAATCGTCAAGCTTATTAGTCAGAATACAGTTGTTGAAAGCCATAATATCATGAAGAGAAGGCGGAGTAGCACCCACTTTTTCCTCAACACTTCTAACGATGTTGAAGTCGCCCATAACAATCCAAGCTGCATCAGTTACTTGTGAGCATAAGGAACTCCAGAGAGACTCCCTTGCACCAGCATCATTCATTGCATAGATCATACTTAACTGACAAGAAGATTTAGATTCAAAATGGAATAGCTGACCAGTTATAGATTGATCAGTATACTGCATATGAGATATAAACACAGTACTAGGATTATAAACGATCCAAACTCTACCATTGTAATGATGACTATAATTTGTTAAGATAGACCATTGTTTAAAAGTAGTACGAAGGAGTTTGTCAGCATTTGTTTGCTTCACCCTTGTTTCCAAAAGATCGAGAACATCCAGCCTATTTGTATAGAAAAAATCCTTTACTTCACTTTGCTTAATGAGGTCATTTAGACCTCTAATATTCCAAGTGGCAATTTTCATTATTTATCAGGAGGAATAGGCTCTTCCAGGCTTCCATGACTAGATTCAGAATAAACTCAAGGGCTCCAATCGAATCTTGCTTTCCAGAAAATACATGGTAAGAATTAATAAGAGCCATGGGTTCTATATCAGGATCTCTTCTAAACTTGTTAGAAGAAGAGTTTCTTTTATGAACTGGCACAAACCCATGCTCATCACAATCATCATTAGCAATCAAGGAGCATTTTCCAGTAGATAGAACCGAACTGTCGAATGACACATTCCGCTCTTCACCTACAGATTCCACACTTAAGTGCTTCATGGCTGACCCTGAAGACTTTACTCCTATGTTCTTGCTAATGAGAGTCTGTTTATTAGCTTCACTAGTCTCCATTCCAGATTCAGCAGGCACTATGGTCTGATTAGTTCCCAAGGTTTGTTTACTAGCAGCTGCAGAAGGAACCACTGGGATTGCATGTTTTTTCTTCTCCCATTTACAACTCGAAATAGTATGCCCAAGTTTGCCACATCCTTTATAATGGAATGGAATCCATTCATATTGGATTTTTTGCACCGAATATTCACAAAATGGGGTGTTAATGACTATTGTTTCAGGTAATTGCTGAGATACGTCCACTTCAATTAGCACCCAGGCAAAGGACAGTTTAGCTTTTGTTGTCGTTGCTAAATCTGCACAAATAGGCCTCCCAATCTTGCTAGCAAGCTTACCAAGCACCGTTTCAGACCAAAGAAATGGGTCCAAATCAGGGAAGAGAACCCATATTGGAACCACGGCTAGCTTATCCATGCTATTAGAGAAAGTTGGTGACCATTCCTTTAGGATGATAGTAAATCTTCCCATATTCCATGGACCTCCACTTAATACACTCTCCATATCTTCCTTTGACTTGAATTGAAAGGAGAACCATCCGCGCTTGAAATACTAAACAATTGGAGCATTAGCAGGCCAATTTTCAGACACAAATTTCTGCATTTGCTGCAATGATGGCTTAGTCCCTATTACATTCCCCATAAGAGTATGGCTCCAAATCTTTAGTTCATCCTCAAATTCAGAAAGATCAATACTAATTTCAGACTCATTCATTACCTCCTCATAATATGGTAAACTCATCTTCAATTGTTGAGATTTTGAAGCAATTTTAGACCAGGTTGATTTATCAGAATGTTTTGGAACAGGATTCTCAATTTTTGATTCTACGTTCTCATTCACTGAAATAGAGTCATTCTCCAGAATTGTAGATTGAGTATGGTTAATAGAAATACCAGAAGCAGCCATGGCGCCAAGAATTACTTCATTTAAAGTCCGGGTTTGTGAAGAGCTCTGATCATCCTTCTCCTGCAACTCTGCTTTTCTTGATCCTTCCTCAATACGAGGTGGAACAGAGCCTTGGGACTTCTTGGGAGGCCTTCCAGGTCCACGCTTCACTTCAGAAGCCATGGGAGAAGAGCTTCAAGAAGACGTAACAGAATCGCAAAAAGGGAGGGAATTCTAGAGAGAGAAAACCGTTTCTCTCACTTCACCGTGATTTTTATTATTATTTATTACTTCCTCCCCACCACAATGATCTTCCCATTTATAAGTGGCACATGGATTAAGAAATGGGTAATGAAAGGTGGTAAATTGTTTGGTGGGGTTCAAGATGTCAAATCACAAAAAATAACCAATAGGAAGAGCGTATAATTGATGAATAAGGAAAGTTTTGAAGTGGGAAAATCTTAGTGGAGTTTCCTTTTAAGGAAAGTGGGAAGATCTTAGTGGGGGAGAGGGAGTATTATTTTTTTATTATAAAACTGGAACTTGCATTAATAACGAAACAAATTACAAGAAGTTAGTGGGTAGCCGAGATACTATATGGGCACCCACTCCCTTAGCGATAGAAAAACTAAGACGAGTAAAAATAAAAGCAGCTGCTCGAGCTCCCGCGTCCTGAGAGATAGAAAATTTCTGAATCCGCTTGAGTAGAGCAGTTGCCTCCGCGTCAAGCTCCTCTAGAGAAGAGAAAGAGAAAGGTAGGAACCCGTACTCAGTCTTGGTGCACAAATCTCCATACTTGGCGCACTTGCGCTGAGCAGCATCAGCGACCGCGCGACCAGGCAGAAAATCAGACATCGCGGACTGAGTCAAAGGGGACGACCCTGTCAGATCGACACACACATCGCGCCCCCTATCCCAGGAATACAGAAGTAAATCCACCGGGCGAAGGGGCTTGTCGTGCCCATCAATCAAACCGATATCCACCTCCTTACCGGCCGAAATACCAGATCGGAAGCAGATATCCAAATGGGTGTCGCGAACCAGGTTATGTCTATGCTTAATACCAACGGTACCAGCACACGACACAGCATGGTCCCCAAAAATGTCCCCAACACAAACCCGGGAGCAGGCAGAGCAAGGCTTAGGTACCGGGAACAAAGGGACACCCAACCGATAGCTAAGGACAGAGCGGTAGGTCCTCCCATTCATGGTCTGCCCCAGCCCAAAGATGGGTACAGCGCGCAACCAGTCAGAAGTGTGGGCAGCCTGTAGAGACTTCCACAATACCACCTGTCGCCGAGCCAAGGAGAAAACCGATTCTACCGAAGCAGCAACCTTCGTGAAATATATATCTGCCAATTTCTTCATGAGTTTGGGGGCAGTGATCTCACTAGGATTACGGAGAAGGTCGGAACCGGTGGTCTCGCTAAACAGAGCCAAGCCCGCATCGAAGGTCGCCCCGGAAGTAGAGACGGCTGAAGGCCGAAGGAGCAAAGCCTGCAACTCAGAGGACTGAAGGCGAGATGCCAAAAAGGCATAGTGCCGGACATCCCCTGCGCTGTAAACACCCAACCCTCTGAAATTAAAGGGCAGTGTGGAAAGACGCCACTACCAATCCCCGAACCCGGGGCCGGACGCGGTGACAATGCGTTCCAGGCTAGACCGCAAAGCCACATCAAAGGTCTGAGCCGAGTCGAAGACCGAAGGGGGACAGGTACGCAGAGAGAAAGAAAGCTTAGAAATACCGGCGCAAGCACGAAGTAACAACAGCTCGCACTGAGGGTCCTCAATCCTGGCAACCGAGTCCATAAGTTCAATGGCTCTCGAAACTCTCTTCGCCACAAGCTCACTACTGAAAGCACGACAAATACTGACAGGGCCACCAAGAACTTTGACACCACGCAGCGGTCGAGAAATATCATGAGGAAAAACACCCGGTAGTCGACTCCTAGGGTCTTCCTTAGGCCAAAAAACCTCAGTTTTTCCGACATTAAGGTGAAGGCCCAAGCGAGGACCATCCTCCATAATCAGCTCCAAAACCTTCCCCACGACCAAGGTATCCCCAACAATGGTGCCATCATCCAAGTACCAAGCCTGCAAGCTCAAGGGAAAAGAGTCCCGGATCTTGCAAATCAAGGGATGCAAGACCAAAGCGAAAAGAAGAGGGCCCAAAGGGTCACCCTGATGGACCCCCTGACAAGACCAAAGGCTGTGTTCCCTGTAGAAAAGCCTGGCAGGCCGAGAGTAGCAAAACTCGACCCAGCGGGAAAGAACAGGGCAACAACGGCGAACCTCGCGCAACATGACCTCCGGTCGACCAAATTAAAAGCATTCTGGAAGTCAACCAAAAGCATGGAAAAGCCCCCGTCCCCACCACGATCCTCAACAAACCGGTTCAAGGCGTGCAAAATGGCCTCTCCCCCACCGGAAACCCCGACTCCAAACTGGAGGCCCTCAAAATACCCGCAAAGCGACGGACCAATCAGAACAGCCCCAACCTTGGAGACAAGGCGTCTCCAAATCGTGCCCACAACAATAGGACGGACCCCACCACCTGGTTTAACAAGCGGGGTGAGCGGAGCACTAGCGATGTACTCACTGAGAACCTGCGGGCATCTGCCCTCGAGAAACAGGTTAACCACCCTAGTGATAGAGGTGATTAGATCATCCGAGATAGCAACCGCGGCCCCGCTCAAACAATCCAGAAGATGTTGGGCACGAAAACCGTCCCGCCCACAAGAAGTGCCCCGCGGAAAACTCCTGATCATATCCAACACAACGGTCGAGGACGCGACGAGCTGAGGGTGAGTGGCAGGCAAAGGTGGCAAGGAAGGGGGCGGAACAGAGGGGTGCTTATCTTTTAACGCCTGCACAGTATCAGCCGTGTAAGGGGCAACGCCAGACGAGGAAAGCACCCGAACAGCGGCAGCATAATGACCATCACAAATCTTCCGCCGACACTGCCGCAAGTTAACCTCACTAGAGTCAGGGTCCTCGTCCAAACGAAGAGAAGGCCCCTCCTCAGCTAAGGTCTCCTACAGAAGCAGAGCAATACCACCAGGGGCACCCCAAGTACGAATGGCCCTGGTAATACACTCCTCCTGACGCTGGCGCTTCACGACAGCTCTACACTCAAGGTTACTCCTGGGGGAAAAAGACTTAAGAACACCGAGATGTAAAATAAGCAAGCTAACCCAGCGAGAAAGATCATCAGGGGAGTCAGCCACCGCATCAAGGGCCCCCCCTGAAGATCCTAGAAAACCCAAGGCGACATCTGGGAGGGACAGATTTCACAGTACGCACCCCTACCGACAGCAAGCGATCCAGAGAAGCCACGTCAAGGCAACCCAACTCAATAGGCCCCACAACATCGCCAGGAGACGAAGATGGAGCGAGCGGCCGAGGGATGCCATAAATAAAAAAACGAGCAACTCCGTCACCACAATCAGGGGGTGCAACAAAATCAGACCCCGACCCGTGCCGACACTTGGCAGAAAGAGAATGCGTGGTAAAGCAAACCCCACAAAGCCAAAGACTCATACGCTTAAGGGTAACCTCTGCCTCAGAAAAAACAGATAAACTAGAAGAAAGAGCTTGACGCGTAGTTACCTGAGCTTATTATCATTATTATTATTATTATTATTATTATTATTATTATTATTATTATTTTTTTTTTATCCCTGAAAACGGAACTTGCATTAAACACCAGAACAAATTACAAGAAGTTAGAGGGAAGCCGAGATACTATCTGGGCCCCCACTCCCTTAGCGATTACAAAGCTAATTCTAGTGAAAATATGAACTGCGGCACGCGCTCCAGCATCTTGAGATAAAGCAAATTTCCGAATCCGCTGGAGTAGAGAAACAGCATCCGTGTCGAGCTCGCCGAGAGAGGAGAAGGAGAAAGGTAAGAAACCATACCCGATCGCCGTGCAGCGTGCCTGATACTTGGCACATTTACGACGGGCAGCATCAGCAACAACCCGTCCGGGCTCGAAAGCGGTGAGGCCAGTCTGAGTCAAGGGCGAGGACCCAGTCAGATCAACACAAACATCACGCCCCTTGTCCCACAAGTAGAGCAGAAGGTCGGCTGGTCGCAAGGGCTTGTCATTATCGTCGCAGAGGCCAATCTCCACCTCCTTACCTGCAGAGATCCCGGTCCGGAAGCAAATATCCAACAGTGTGTCACGGACAAGGTTATGGCGATGTTTAATCCCCACAGTACTAGCACACGAAACCGCGTGATCACCAAAAATATCGCCTCTGAGGCCCCTGGAGCAAGAAGAGCAGGTCCCTGAAAGCGGAAACAGAGGGACTCCAAGGCGGTAGCTAAGCACACTGCGATATGTCTGACCGTTCATGGTTTGCCCGAGCCCAGAAATAGGGACAGCCCTCAACCAGTCCGAAGAATGGTCCCCCTGCTGAGATTTTCACAGGGCAACCTGTCTAGGAGTCAAGGAGAAAACAGATTCTGCCGCTGAAGCAACCCTCGTGAAATATATATCTGCCAATTTCTTCATAAGTTTTGGGGCAGCGATCTCAGATGGGTTACTCAAGAAGTCAGAACCGGTGGCCTCAACGAACCCACTCAAGGCAGACTCAAAGGCAAATCCGGGGGCAGCGATCTCGGAGGGACGAAGCAGCTTAGCTTGCAAATCGGCAGACTGGAGGCGAGAAGCAAGGAAGGCAAAGTGAAGGGCATCCGCCGTGGCGAAGACACCGAGCCCCCCAAGGGAAAAGGGGAGGGTAGCCAGCCGCCACTGCCACTCCTCGAAACCGGGTCCGGACGCCGTGACAATACGCTCAAGGCTAGATCGGAGCGCAGTGTCGAAGGAAATTATTATTATTATTATTATTATTATTATTATTATTATTATTATTATTATTATTTATTGGTGTTATAATTTTTTTTCATTTTTTAAAATATTATTAGATAATTTATATAAGTAGGTATTAGTTTCAGCTTTTATCACTTCAGCTCAGCTCAGCTTCTATCAGTCCAGCTATGCTCCTATCAGACCAGCTGAGCTCTGCTCAGCCTTATTTCAGTCGAAAAGAACATGACCTAAGTCTAAGTATGAGTCTTTACCTCTATTCTAGTGAGATAAGTGCTCTTTTTTGTGCTTATTTTGTGAACCCTTGGCTAGTGGCATGTGGTCTTGTATTTATAGGCATGTGAAGATATCTTTAAACCCTGACGGCAACCTGCCGTCAGGGTGTACTCCTTGGCCGGGGAGGTTCAGACGAGACCCACGGATGCTGGGGCTCATGGGCAACCGACAAAGTCCGGGATGAGGGAGGTGGCCGGCTAGGTCTTGTCGGCCATAAGTCGACCCCCATCAATTGCCCCGCCATCAGCGTGAGGCTGATGCCTTGACATCAGGTTTGATCGACGACTTTTACTAGCTATTTGCTTTGGATGGGTAGATGCTACGAACAACCTCTTCACCTTCCTTCTTGAGAAAAGGCAAAATTCTCCTTGTCCAATGAGGGAGTTTTTTAGTAATCATTACCTTATGGTAGTTAGAGGGATCATAATTACCCCAATTTGGCTTATAAAAGGGTTGTTTTTTTTTTGTCATTTTTAGGTCATTTTCTCTCATTCTACCCCTCTCTAATTCTCGATTCTTACTTCTCCTTCTGTAAAGATTTATGATGCTAGCTCGTCCACCGTGCCATCTGGTTCCTCCTCTACGGTAAGGCGTAATCGCCCGCGTCCAAACTCCTCTGGTCGGCTCCTGTCGGCCGGGGTATCGGTCAGACGTAGGGCTCGTCTAACTAATCAGGCGAGGGGAGGTCGTTGAGCTTCTCGTCCTGCTCGTCCTGCTGTTAAGCCTACCCGGCGCGAGCCTCGTCGCCCCCATACTCATAACGAGTATTGCTTCCTCGTCGCCCCCATACTCACAACTACCATTTCCCACCTCGCAGGGCGCCTTCTCTGCCCTACTCGTCCGGGCCCCCTTCGCCGGTGAGCCCGGTGAGTCCGCCCGCCCCTTGCCTTCCTCCTCCCCTTCCCAGGGAGGATTCAGACGAGGAGGCTCTTTGGGAGCAGTTTGCCTACGCCTATTGGGCGGCGTATGGGCGCCACCTCCCTGGCAGCTAGGTGCCCTAAGAAATAGTTTGGTCGGGCTTCGTTTTGTTGGTGAAGGCGGCTAGTTTTTGGCGTATGGGGGGAACGATAAGGTGTAAGCTTTTGGCGGCCTATGTGGCCTTGTTTTGGTGGCGGTAGTCAGCCGTCTTAGTAATCACTTGCTTGTAGGTGGCTTCATGCCCCTTAGTTTTTATTTTCTTTCCTTAATCGTCGGGTGTTTGTACGGGGTCCCGGCCTCCGTGTTTCTTTGTGCGTCTGCCCTTTTAGTATGTATTTTGGCCTTGCGCCCCCTCTTAATGAAAGTGTGTGTTTTATTTTTTTTGAAATTAATGCGCGTCCTTTTCCAATGCATTCCACGACTTTCTATGATTGTCCTTTCGACTTCTTTGACTGACACTTGGCAGAGGGTTGGTGGGCTTAGAGTTGGTGTCTCATCCCTTATAAATAAGGGAGTTACCACTTAGCTCCTCCTCATTTGCCCCCCTTCTCCTCAATCTTGCCTTTATTTCCAACCATCATCTCTCTTATTTCCTATGGTTTCACCATTTTTCGTTGTTGACCTAGCCGGTTCTGGGTAGATCCCTGTCTGTTGCCAGCCATTTCTCCGTCGTTGACTTCTCTATAGGTCAGTCTCCCTTCTTTGGTCTTTCTTTCCCCACTTTCCTCTTCTTTTGTCCTCCGACCATGACCACCCATCATCGAACCGTCCGTATCGAGGAAAATGTTTACGCCTCTGGTGGGGCAATGGCGTCTCTATCGATGACGGACGAGGTGGCGGGGGACGTGTTGTCTTAACCCCTCTTCGTATAGTTCCTCCTTCCTCCTCGGAGGGTTTCGTCGTGGAGGAGATGTCGTCTGACGGGGGACGGGTCGGAGCCTCGCCTCCTCGTCCACGCGGTGACGAGCTGAGGGAGCCTTCTCCCGAGCTCCCTCGGCGAGGAAGTCGTAGGACGGCGGAGACCGAGCTACCCCTTCCGACTACCATCGAGTCTGCCTGGCGGCAGAACATTTGGACGGGGGGCTGCTGGCAAGGGCGGAGGCCCTGTACCCCTTAGGGGAGGGGTACATATGAGTATGAGCCGCCGGCGGAGGGGAAAACAACCTACAACCCTCTGCCAGGTAGGGTAGCCGTCTACGTCGAGGGTCTCAAGTTTGGTTTGAGATCCCCCCTTCCCTTTTTCATTAGGAGGTTACTAGCTTGGATGAATGTGGTGCTGTACCAACAAACCCCTCAAGCTATCTGCTACGTCGTCTCCTTTTGTTGGGTTTGCTTATTTAGGAAATATCGATCACCCCACGGTAGACGCCTTTAGGTCGATGATGTTTATGCTCATTCGATATAATTATTCGTTTGATAAATAATGATTTATGATAAAATATAATTTCATATTCGGTTTTAGATAATGTAAATATGAAATTCTTATAGTTAAATTTCACCGCAGTGAATTTACAACTCAAGTTTGATTTTGACTTTAAGACAGTCATTATATCGTTCACACATAAAAATATATATTTACTAACAGGTAGATTATATTGACATGTATGATATTCTATTCGTTATATCGTTCACATATAAAAATATATATTTACCCGCAGGTAGATTATATTACCATGTGTAACTAACTACTTATTTAAATATTTTAGTGACTACCCACAGGATCACTATTATTAAAGACGTGTTGTTTCACATATTGAAGCCTTATTATTTATGTTGTCTTATTTTATCACAATTAAAATTACCAATATTAAGACTTAAGAAATTCATTGTATGGACTGAAACAAGCATTGAAACAATGATATTTAAAGTTCGATAAAATCATTACCGATTTTAAAGAAAATATCATTGATCTTTGCACAAATCTCAAGATCAGTGGGAGTAAGTTCATATATTTGATTCAGTATGGAGATGATATTTTATTAGCCAGCAACGTTCTTGGTTTATCACATGCATAAAATGTCGCTAACTAAAGAATATCCTTATGTATCCCCGGTTGGTAACTTAATGTATGCTCAGGTAAACCTGACATTATTGATGTTCACATACAGGAAATCAGATCACCCACAGGTGACTGGTTATTCTGATGCAAATTTTGGGGATGTAATGACATAAAACATTGTACTCACAATTGTTTTTTATACCTCCACATGGAAGATGAATATGTGACTTATTATTATAAGGCTTTAATATAGGAGCATGATTGCGTAATTACCATGATAATAATGAAATTGTAATTTTTTTTTGCTAGCTCCATGAATGATATGATATCTAAGGGATCAAAACACATGAACCTTAAATATCTTTACTGAAGCAAGATGTAAGATTACACTTAATATCTTTACTTATCTTAACAATTCTACACTTGCTATATAATATTATTTCTGTTTTCCAATGTGTATACACTTATTATTGGATTAATGATAACATATTTATAGTCTTTTTAAGACATTATGTGGACCATTACGTTAAACTCCACTGATGGCTTAACTGTTCAATTCGTTGATGTAGTGGTACATGGAAGTAAACATGTTGCAGATTGACATGTGCACGCCATGACTCTCTTTAACGGTTGAATTAGTCAAGACACTTATGAACACCGATTTAAAATATATGTTTTAGCATAGCATTCGCAACTTATATATTCTCTAAAGAACATTACAGATGTTTCAATCGACCAAGTGGGAGACTGTAAGAATATTTTATGATATAATAATATTACGGGATATGTAATATATCTTCCCTATTATTATGGTAATATTTTTTCCTCATAATTATGGTCTTATTGGAAATCGAATCTTTAAGAGATATACCATCACAATAATATCGGACTAAATAAGGATTCTTTTCATATTTACTCAACCTTGATGGAAGGTCGAGATTACCGTAATCTAAAACCCTAATAGGAATCTGGTCCTCTCTCTGCCTATATAATGAAGTCTTCCCCATCAGAAACTCTATGGATGAATGAAAACGTAATGCGTGGATAATGAATAAGAGAACAACACACTTATTACATCATGGGACAAGGGAGAGAAATCGTACCTATTAATTATGAAACCGTGCCTATTATTATTATCTGAAGATTATGAAGACATTATTATTATGAAGTCGTCTTATAGAGATCTAATATCGTTCATATTAGATTTCGACTTATTCCGTAATGAGGTTTGTCTTCATAACGTCTTAATTAATCTTTTGTGACCTTCATGTTGTTCAAAGATTTATGGGAATTATGTTTTATTTATGTCATGTTAATAATATGCTAACACATCACCATCAATTTCCATCACCTTCAATTTCAATTTGTTTATGTTGTTATGTACCAAAATTGCTCATCATCATCACCAAACTCCAAAATACGATTGCATTTGTGACCCGTATGAAAATTAGAAAACCCGACACCGAAATCCAATTTATGCCTGAATGTTTATATACTCACATAATCGTCAATTTATGATGAGAAAATGGTATTAGTCAAAAACAAAAGAAAATTATGAAATATAGAAATGTTAAGACACACGGAGTACTATATAATTGACTCACTAATTATAAGAAGTATAAAGTATAATTGGTTAAGAAACTTACAATTTAGATGAAGAAGAATGTAAAACTTGTTGGTGTAAGTAAGGATCAAGGATCGATTTTCCGGGCGGTTGATTGATTGAAAAACCGGAAAAAAAGAGGGAGGGCAGAGATGCGGTAGTGCCGCAGAACTGGGATGAAGAATGAATTGAATGGCGGAGCTGGGGGGGGGGGGGGGGGGTTAATACGTAGGTTTTTAAAAAGGTTGAGGTTTTTCCCTTTTTTTTTCTTTTCTTATTGTGTTTGAATCAAATTCGAACCCGGTACAAAGTCGGTTTTATAAAATAACGTTCAACTTTTTAAAATAATCAAAACCGATTTATATTAAGAAGGCCAAAATACTTAAAATTTTATAACGATATTGAAAATATTTTTCCAACTTAAAACCCGAGCCGATTTACATAAAAAAGAAAAGTATCGCCTTATAAATGACTCGGAAAGTAACGGGTGTTATAAACTTCCCTTCTTAAAACAAAACTTCATCCTCGAAGTTTAAACTCATCCCCAAAATAAAGTCTCACATCATCCATAATTATAAATGCCCAAAATGACGTGTTCACTCCGAGTCATATATATATATATATATATATATATATATATATATATATATCCAAAATCCACCATAATTCCTCATATATATCCAAAATAAATCATTTACTCTATATATCCAAAATCCGTCAAAACAGATACGTAGCTTTTAAGATAACTCACATTTCTAAATTTTCCAAAATCCAACAGCACGTAATTCCTCAAATTTCAAAGTAACCCAAATTCACCACCACCTAAATCCACAAGATCACCTAATTCCACAAGGTATTGGCAAAGTTCAAAATCACCAAAATTCTCATACTTCTTTAAGGTAAAAGTATCGCTTGCCAAGTTAAGAGCATGTTGGACAAAAATTTCTAAATTATTTCAAAATCTTGAAATTCACAAGTTCAACCATTTTTACAAGTGCATAACGCACAAAATCAATCAATCAATCAAATAAGTGCGGTTAGTACTATCAAACCAACAATATGTGTGTTGAGCACAAACAAACCACAAATATGTGCATTAAGCACAAACAAAACCACAAACATGTGTAAATAAGTCAAATCATTGTGCTTATTAAGCATCAACAATAGCCAAAATATTCATATTTGTAACCAATAACATTAAATATCATGAAATCACACAAGGACATGCTTAGTTTACCACAAAAACAAGTAGTCATGCATATTTCTATCCACCTTAAAATAAAGCTTCGTCCTCGAAGCACGAAAATTTACCTTAGGCAAAAAGATGAGGATATTTGATTTTCATAGCTGACTCGACTTCCCAAGTAGCCTCTTCCACATTGTTATTATTCCACAACACTTTAACCATTCTTGTTTCACCTCTACGGGTTTTATGCACTTTATTACCCAAAATCTGAATCGGAGTCTCTTCATAAGTCATAGTCTCATCAAACTCAATAGTCTCCGGGTTTAACACATGTGATATATTTCCTTAGTGGGGAAACATGGAAAACATTATGTACTCGTTCTAGATGAGCTGGTAAATCAAGTCGGTAAGCCACCTCGCCAATACGCTCCAAGATCTCATACGGTCCAATAAACTTAGGGCTCAATTTGCCTTTCTTACCAAACTGCATCACTCCCTTAGTAGGAGAAACACGTAAATGAACTTTGTCACTAACCTCAAATTCCACGTATCTACGAGTCTTATCTGCATAACTCTTCTGACGGTCTTGAGCCGTTCATCCTGTCCTGTATAATCCTCACATTCTCAACCATTTCGGTTATCATCTCAGGCCCTAGAATCACATGCTCACTAATATCACCCTAACACACTGGACTTCTACACATGCGTCCGTACAAAGCCTCAAATGGTGTCATTTGAATTGTGGCTTGAAAACTGTTATTATATGAGAACTCAATAAGGTCTAACTTATCCTCTCATCCTCCTTGAAATTGTAAGGCACATGCTCGCAATATATCCTCAAGTATTTGATTTTTTCTTTCAGTCTAACCATCGCTAGCTGGATGGAATGATGTGCTCATCTTAAGATTGGTCCCCAAAGCTGTCTGAAGTTTCTTCCAAAATATTGAAACAAGTCTGGCATCCCTATCTGATACAATATCTTTTGAAACTCCATGAAGTCTTACCACATGATGTATATAAGCATCAACCAGCTGCTTCTTCTTCCAGGTATCTTTCATTGGAATAAAATGTGCACTCTTAGTCAGCCTATCAATTATAACCCAAATCATATTATTACCTTCCTGGGATCTTGGCAAACCAGCTACAAAATCCATGGAGATTGAACTCCACTTCCACTCGGGATCTAAATGTTGCAGCTTCCCCTGAGGTCTTCTATGTTACACTCTTAACCTTCTGATATATCAAGCATCAAGCCACAAAATCTGCACTATGTTTCTTCATACCGGACCACCAAAATGCTAATTTCAAGTCAGAATACATTTTATCACCCCCGGTGTGAACAAAATATGGTGTTGCATGTGCCTCACTCATTATTCTTTCCTTTATCTCCCAGTGGTTAGGCACACAAACTCTATCATGAACCTTAATCAATCCATTATCGTCGCGCCGGAACAAAGTAGGCTCATTCACTAATTTATCTTGCAAATACTTATCACCAACCTGCAATTCTCTAATCTCACCTATCAAATCGCTCTCAACAGATAACACATTAGATGAGGTTCCAGGCTTTGCCATTTGGATTGCAAAGTTCTTAAATTCTTCCCTCAGCTTATCACGGCTCATCACTAACTGTATTGTATGGAGGGATTTTCTACTTAAGGCATCGGCTACCATATTGACTTTTCCTTCATGATACTGAATCTCGATCTTGTAATCCTTATTAATCAATTCTAACTACCTCTTCTGTCTCACATGAAGCTCCTTTTGAGTGAATATATATTTTAAGCTTTTATGATCAGAGAAAACCTTAAAGGGTGTACTAAACAAATAATGTCTCCAAATCTTCAAGGCAAAGACTACGACTGCTAATTCTAAATCATAAGTAGGATAGTTTTCTTCATAAGGTTTCAACTGCCTAGAAGCATAGGCAATCACTCTCCTAATCTGCATCAGAACACAACCTAACCCATTCTTGGATGCATCGGTATAAACTTCATAAGCTTCATTTCCATCCGGTAAGGCCAGCACCGAAGCAATAGTCAATTTCTCCTTCAAAATTTCAAATGACTCCTCACAACCCTCATCCCAATGGAATATTGTGGCTTTCCTCATTAGTGTGGTCATCGGTCTAGCTATTTTAGAAAAATATTTCACAAATCTCCTATAGTAACCAGCTAAACCCAAAAAGCTACGAATTTCAGTCACAGATTTCAGTCTAGGCTACTCCTTAACAACTTTAACCTTAGCAAGATCTACTGACACTCCATCCTTAGATATAATATGCCCTAGAAAAGCTACTTGATCCAACCAAAATTCACATTTTGAAAATTTATCATACAACGGTTTTTCTCTTAAAATAGCTAAGACGTTCCTTAAATGTTCCTCATGTTCTTCCTTATTTTTCAAATAAATCAGTATATCATAAGTGAACACCACAAAAAATTTATCTAGGTAAGTCCTAAAAGTTCGATTCATCAAGTCCATAAAAACAGCAGGTGCATTAGTCAACCCAAAAGGCATCACAGTAAATTCATAATGGCCATATCTAGCAGAAATGCAGTTTTAGGCACATCCTCAGGAGCTATCTTCAATTGATGCTACCCAGATCACAAGTCAATTTTAGAGAAAACAGAAGCTCCCTTCAACTAGTCAAATAAGTCATCAATCCGAGGTAAAGGATACCTATTCTTAAGTAACTTGATTCAATTCCCGATAATCAATACACAGGCTTAAAGTCCCATCCCTCTTTTTCACAAATAAAACAGGGGCACTCAAAGGTGAGACACTAGGCCTAATATACCCTTTTCCCATTACTTCATCTAATTGTTTCTTAAGTTCTTGCATTTCTAAGGGTGCCATTCGGTATGGTGATTTAGCAATTGGACTCGTCCCTATCACTAGGTCGATTTTGAACTCAACTTCCCTAGCAAGAGGCATTCCCGGTATCTCCTCAGGAAACACATCAACAAACTCACTCACTACTGGTACTTCACTCAAGTCGGGGTATTCAACACTCAAATCTCTTATATGACACAAAATTAGCTCAGCTCCTCTAGATAAATGCTTTTTCACTTTCATAGCAGAAATAAGTTTCACCTTAGGACCCCTTACATGACCCCTATAAGATACTCTAACTTTTTTAGGACCTTTTAAGAATACTTTACTCTGTGCAAAATCAATATTAGCCCGATCAGAACCAAGCCAATCCATCCCCAAAATAACATCAAAGTAAGGTAATGGGAATTCTAACAAGTCTGACTTAAAATCATGATCACCAATAAAAACAGACACAACCCTATAAACCCTTTTACAGTTCACTAAGTCCCCAGATGGCATGAAAAAATCATAGTCCACAATTTCACTAGGTTCAACATTCATTTTATCCACAAACTTAGTTGAAATAAAAGAGTGAGATGCACCAGAATCAAATAGAATATGAGTTGAAATAGAACTCTATAGAAAGTTACCCGAAACGATGTCTGTGTTTTCGGCATCCTCCCTATTCATGACATAGAGCTTCCCAGTAGGCTTCTTGCTATTCTGTGCAGCATTTACTTAGCCTGCGGGTTTACTAGCTGTGGTAGTGTTGGTCTGAGTCGGAGTTGGATTCTTAAAATTGTTGCTAGATGCGAACCTACCAAAATTCTGTGTTTTCCCCTGACCCTAAAATCGGTTACTCTGATTCACACTAGCACTAGCAGGTTGTGCAGCACGGGGTTTTCCCTTCTTCTTGTTCCTATACTCAAATTCTCGATGTCCTAACTTCCCGCACCAGTAGCATGTCACCTTATTTCTCTAACAGTCAACGCCTAAGTGATCTTCCTTGCATAAGTTACAGTAGTAATGAGGTGTAAAGTCATTAGTTCTTCCCTGGCTTCTAGCTCTCCAGCTATTACCTTCTTCCTTCCCATTCCCTCCAAAAGATCGGGACTTATGTTGAGTGTTGTTGTTAGTATTGAAATTCCCTCTCTTTGCTGGGGTGTCAGATTGACTCCCCTGAAACTCCCTCTTCTTAGTCCCAGTACTTGCCATCTCATCTTCCATCTTCTGGTTACTCTTCTCAATATTAACAGCCCTAGCATAGATATCTCTTAATGAAGTGAATGTCTCTCCAGTAAATCTACCCTTAATCTTCCAATGTAACTTATCCTGAAATCTAGAAGCTTTAATTCCCTCAGTTGGCACTAGTTCCTTAGCAAAATGACTAAGCTCAACAAATTTATTATAAAAGTCTTTCACACTCATCTCATCGGTTTGCTTCATGTTTCCAAATTCAGCCAATTTTTGATGTTTCACATGTTCCGGGAAAAATTCTGCTTCCAATATCTCCTCAAGAGTATCCCAATCTTTATCATATAGTGTGGGTGCGCCATTTGGATTTCTTATCCTAATTGGTTTCATAAAGTCCTCTTTACACCAAATGTCCGCCTCTTCTTTCAGATAGAAGATAGCGATCCTAGCCTGAAAACCATGTGGACACCCTACAGCCAGAAAATTTTTCTCCATCTCCTTAATCTAATTATCTAGCTCATGAGGATCCCCTTTCCCAGTAAAAGTAGGCTTCTTCTTCTTCTTCTTCTTCTTCTTCTTCTTCTTCTTCTTCTGTACCGCTTCAGACATTCCAACGATAGTGAGTGTAGGATCATTCTCATTCTCAACCCTATCATTTATATTCTAGGTAACAGTTGTCATTTGTTGCATAGCTTGGACAAGAGGTGAATTCTGAGCTATCAATTGTGCCATCATAGTGGCCATATCACCCCATAGTAGACGCTTTTAGGTCGCTGATGTTCTTGAAATCCCTATCGTCTTCCCGTTACTGGGCGCTGTGTCGTTTGGGTAACTACGGCACAGTCTACCCTACCATCTCCAGCTACCATGACTGGAAGGGTAGGTTTCTGAAGTATGGTCCTTTCCCACCTCGTTCCAGGATCAAGTTCGTCCTTATATGGAAACGGACAATGAGTTGGGGCCCCATCGACGCACCATTCCTGACGAGGAATCCTTAGAGCAGGACGTTGTAGTCATCCGTAATTTGTTCAAGGCGGTGGTGGAGAGGGTGGGTAAGGAGGAGAAGGCATTGCCCGTCGTCTGGCTCCCTCCCTTTGATTTAATGTCATCTAATCCATATCTTGTAACAACCCTAAATTTCCGCGACCAAAATAGAAGAATAAAAACGGAAAACTCAAAGCCGTTACTTCGCACTTAGATCACAAGTCCAAATGCAAGGCAAAGAATAGTATAAGAATTAAAAGAAATATAAAATCCGATAGCTACTTATATGAAAGCATTGCAGCGGAAGACTTAAGTACCACAAAATCCAAAACGGTTTAAAACAACTTCAAACCAAAATTCAACATAAATATAAATTGTTCGAAGGTAATGTTAAATAATAAAATCCTTCCTCGCTAAACATCCCGAAACCAAAATGCACCCATGCAGCATATTAAGTGTACCTATCAACTGTACCCAAAACACAAATAGATACAGGTTCCAGCGGGGAAACGACCCACAACAAAAGGACATCAACAAAGCTGAGGAAAATATATTATAATGAAAGCGTAACACAATAATCATAATTTTTAGTAAACTGAAATCGGAGTTAAATGTCACCGTCTCGATACCAAATCAAAATACTGTAAAAACAGTAGTCAAAACCAAAAGCAACCAAAATATATTGTCACCACCTGTGTGCCAAGGTCCTACCCTTTTTGCACGGTCTAGAGGTACCACCTATGCTTACCTAGACTTATTATAGTGCGCACTACTCACATTTGGGCACTCAGTAAGATGAGTCTGACAAAGGAGAAAGTCTAACTACCTAGCAAGTTGGGGCCGGAAAGTCCCACTTAACATAACTCGGGCCAGGATTTCAGTTTCGGGACGAAATCCCAGGGACATCTCAGACGCACCTTAACCTCATAGAACAATAGAGGTCCCCGAGTCTGTTATAACCACCAAAAATTATACCAAAATAATACCTATGTGTGACTTGTGTCACAAAGTTCGAACATCCAAAATATCACAAGAGTATCATAAGTATTCACCATTGACAAAATAATTATAAAATTGTTTCAAAAATATAATTTAAACCGAACATGCTTTTTACTTAAAGGTGAGGAGGTTAAAACGTCCTTACCTCTCGAGACAGTCAATCCAAGCTAATTTAATCCAAAATTTTCTTCTCCTCGAACCCACAAACTACAAATAATATAAATGGTTCAATAACTTAACCCTTCAACTAATTAATACCTGGACGATATTAACTCGTCCGATAGATTTACTAACTACTACGGAGTAATTTACTAACCTGTACGAATTCCCGTCTTGTAAATAACCAACCTAATTTATACAAGTTGTCTTTAACTAACCCAAATAGACTTGTCTCAGGACTTACAAAACTCTAAATTGGTAATTGTCCAATGCTCCTTTTATATTCCCACGTAAATCCCCATTAGCTTGTAATTATGCGTCAAGCAATAAAATTCATTGTTTCAGGTATGTCTTGTACACCACGACCACACACTACTCCATATTTTTTTTCATTTACTTTCCATATACACGTGCCCATCACCATCAATTTCCATCACCTTCAATTTCAATTTGGTTATGTTATGTACCAAAATTGCTCATCATCATCACCAAACTTCAAAATACGATAGTATTTGTGACCCGTATGAAAATTAGAAAACCCGAACCCGAAACCCAATTTATGCTCGAATGTTTACATATTCACATAATCATCAATTTATGATGAGAAAATAGTTTAGTCAAAAAGAAAAGAAAATTATGAAATATAAAAATATTAAGACACGCGGAGTACTATATAATTGACTCACTAATTATAAGAAGTATAAAGTATATTTGGTTAAGAAACTTACAATTTAGATGAAGAAGAATGTAAAACTTGCTGGTGTAAGTAAGGATCAAGGATCGATTTTTCGGGCGGTTGATTGATTGAAAAACCGGAAGAAAAGAGGGAGGGCAGAGATGCGGTAGTGCGGCAGAACTGGGATGAAGAATGAATTGAATGGTTGGGTTGGGGGGTTAATACATAGGTTTTTAAAAAGGTTGAAGTTTTTCCTCTTTTTTTTTTTTTTTTTTCTTATTGTGTTTGAATCAAATTCGAATTCGATACAAAGTCGATTTTATAAAATAACGCTCAACTTTTTAAAATAATCAAAACTGATTTATAATAAGAAGACCCAAAATACTTAAAATCTTATAACGATATTGAAAATATTTTTCCAACTTAAAACCCGATTTAAATTAAATAGAAAAGTAATGCCTTATAAATAACTCGGAATGTAACGGGGTGTTACATATCTGGCGGGCTAGGGATGTGCAGCTCTCCTGACCCAGGTAGCAGGGGGTGTACTTCCGTCACCATGTCGTCTGTTCATTCAACATGCCATTCATAATACTCTCCCTGTTTGCTCTTTTTAGGTGACGCCAAATCCGATGTCTTGTCGTCGGAGGAACTTCAGCTCCTGGGGGTTAACTCCCAGCTCGCCCCTATTGCCAGCCATCCGGAGCTTCCCGAGGTTAAGCGTGCTACACTCATGAACTAATCAAAAGGTGCGAATTCGTGGCTTTGTAAAAGTGCGGTTGTGGAAGAATCGGATTTTGAAAATGGTGATGTTGCGTTATCATCGAGATTTCTATTAGTTTAGAGTTCGACATTCACGGTGTAAAGAGTGTTTTGTGAGAAAACACGGTGTTGTGGTGCTGCTTTTGAAAATGCGACCAAATTCTTATTACGGAATTTAGGTTGTGATTGTGTTTTTAGAAAACTTTGAAAACGTGCGACCATGTTCGTTCATCACATTGATTGGAATTTGAACGATGGTGACGGCGTGTGTGAGTATGTTTCATGAGTATAACCGTGTTGGGATTCCTCGATTTCATTAATTGAAATTTTGGTAAAGTTAACGGTATGTGCAGAAACATTTTGAAACAAAATGTAACCGTGTTTGGATGCCTTGACCCCATTGGTCGGGAATTTGGCGATGGTAAGGGTATGTGCAAGAATGTTTTGAAAACAAAATATAACCGTATGAGGTACCTTGATCCCATTGGTTGGGAGTTTGGTAATAGTAACGGTATGTGCAAAAATGTTTTGAAAACAAAATGTGACCGTATGAGGTACCTTGATCCCATTGGTTGGGAGTTTGGTAATAGTGTAACGGTATATCGTCGTTTTTTTTTTTGAAAATAACGAGTTTTATTTTGGCCAAAGTGATGGCGTTAAAGATTGTTCTGAAAATGATAAGTGTGAACTTAGCCAGGGTGACGATGCTAAGGTGTTTATGAAAATGAATTTGATTTCGGCCGGAGTGACGGCGTTAAAAGGTGATTTTGAAAAGATGATATATTTTTCGAAAACGGAGTTTGGGTGTAGTTGAATATGTTGTCGTGGTTGAATAGTCTTTGCTTAGGGTAGGTTAGGGTAGGCTACCGTCCACGAATAGTCTTTGCTTTGATGACGATGAGTCACCGAGGGAGGTGAGCGTCATTCCGTTTGCTCAGTGCCACTCGCTTGGTATATTCACGGAATGCGTGACTACCTTGGACGGCCGGAACGTCAATCGAGGGTCTCTCCACGCGTCCATTAAGGATCTTACCGCGAAGAGGTCGATTGGTCCTAAAATTGGTTAGGGTGGACTTTTTAGGGCCAAAACCTGTAGTGACCACAAAAAAGGAACTAGAAAATGAGCTTCACCGACCTCGTTTGAGTTACACCACCGCTGGAAACTTGTTTCTAAAACCCTTGCGGAGTAGCCAAACTGTGGACGCTCGCACACACCGCTCCGCCCCGCGCTCGCGCGTGGGACCCGGTCGCGGCGACCACCCACGCGGCTCCGTCGCTCTAGAGCCGGTCCGATCTCGCGTACGGGGCGATGTGTCGGACCTCGATTTAGTTGACGATTTGAATTGTACTAGACGGATGCGGACATCCGTGTTTCCGTTAGAATCGATAGAGACGTGGTTGTAAGTGTTTAAAGACCGATATGTTTGGTAAGACAACCTTTTTAGTGAACCGAATTCGTTGTCGATTTGTGGAGTCACCACCAAGTTAATTTTAGGAACTTGGAAACCGTTCAAGTCAAGTTTAATCCTTAGTCGGCTCAAATTTGAATGACATGGGGACCTAAAGATAAAGACTTGTACCCTTGAGCATTCCATGCCTAGAATGACTCTCATTGCCAATAGTTTCGGACATCCGGAAACCATATATTCTGAGTAAGGGGTGAGGGTACGTATTGGGGAGCCAACGTCCGCTAGACATCGACACCCAATCCCGCCCACACGTAGCGGCCTCTACTAATCAATCGGTGGACTGAAAACTTCGTTCCTTAATTGTGGCGGAAGTACGATAACATCCGTTGTTTTAATCCTAGATATTTGCTAAGTCGGTTGTTTAAGGACAAGCAGGCTTCTGTTGTCAAAGTAGTTGTGGTTACATTCTTTGCATGCGATTTCACGTGACAGGCAGGCCATGAAAAGATGCACGTAGGAGAGTAGAGAGTACTAGATATTCTAGGTATTAGCAAATCAGTTTTAACATGATAATACAGATATTATTCTCGTGGTATACCTTACCTGGTATTCTGCTTAAGGTGCGTTGGTTCGGTATTAATGAGGATGCATCGAACCACATCTGCGGGGCGAGCATCAAGATTAATATGAAACCCGACCACCACTTGTTTAGTTTTAGCTTGTTCATGTTTTGAATTCCATGTTACGTGATTTAGCATGTGATTATGGTCATAAAAGCGGTAAATCATACGAAAGTGGTAAATGAGAAATATAAGTAAATCACATTGTGAGGAATTGCACCCTCGGAGTGTACACTAGATAAGACACGATGCATAAAGGGTTGAGAACGGATTTCGAAGCTACTCGGGTTTAGTTTACGGCGTTTTAGTGCTTATGGTTGAAGTTGTGGACGTTACGTATATTTACGACGTGCCACGGACCTGTGTTCATGTGAGTCGGATTCGACATTTTCAAAGTGCATAATAAAAGGGACGGAATGTAGTTGAGTTTAGATGACAACCTAGTGACGATACGACTTCTCAGGCGGTCCTCCTAGCTTTCCTGCGGTGAATCCGACAGAGCTTCGATATTATGTCTAGGGGTGGCTAGTCGAACACGGGTGCCCCTTTTCGTTCGGATCGAGCCAAGTACTCGAGGAAATATAAGGAGTAGTGTTGATTCGTGTATTGGGAACAAATGATCGAGTTGATCTTACTTAGAGTCGGAGTGTGACGCTAAGTTAGAATAAGGAGGGAGAAGTGAGAACGAATGGTCGAATTCTCGAGTTGTGTTGTGTGTTGAAATGAGCGGAGAAGGGGGATATTTATAGTTTTTTCTCTCAGTTCAAATCAACTTTTCAGGCGCCTGGTGGCGTGCGCACTAGGATTGAGGCGCCTGGCGGTAGGCGCATCAAGAGTGAGACGCCTGGAGGAGGGCGGTTGGAGTTGCGAAGATCCGATTTCATAACTTTCCAAAATGAAGGTTATACGTATCTTAGGTTTACTTGGGCGTTAAGCCTTCCCTCTTGACCTAGCGCGTCAAGCGCCGGTGGGCCTCGAGCACATGTCGTGAGGTTCGCTTGGCCTAACGCGCTGACTCGGGTTTGACTTTGCGTGTTTCGGGACCGATTCGGAGTCCTGCTGTTGGAATTGACTCTAATTAGTGTCGACACGACCGTAATAACACGGCTAGGACTGTCTTGATGTTAATTTAAATTTTCCGTGTAATTATTAGATACGTTCCATAGAAAAAACATCTAAAACATCGTGAACTCGTGTCGTGTTGCAGTCCGATCGTCATCGGGTGTTTTTCGGGTACTCTTGCAGCCACCAGGACAGAATCTGGGTGTGTACACTATGACATCTGCCCCTGCCGGCAAGAACAAAATATGGGACTACGCGCCCCTAGACATAGTACCTTCAGATGATGTCCGCATTCCAGTGCGACGGCAAATTGCGCCCTTCGCCATCTTTGAGTCTGAACGTGCTTGACCCCATGACTTGGGTGAATTCATATGGACCCTCTCAGTTGGCGTTGAGCTTTCCATGCTCGTCGGCCTTGCAGACTGCTGCTGCCTTTCTCAGGATGAGGTCTACCACCTAGAATTTTCTGTAATTCACCGCTTTTTTGTATGCCTATCTCATGCGCTGCTGGTATGCCACGAGGTTGACATGTGCTTCCTCCCTGGTCTCGTCCACCAGGTTAAGGGCTTGTACCATGGCTGCCTCGTTTGCGTCTCCTTGGAAGTATTTTTTGCTGGCCGACGGGATGCGCACCTCTATTGGGAGCAAAGCTTCTGCTTCGTAGACGAGGCCAAATGGTGAGTGGCCGGTGGCCGTCTTCTGCCTGGTTCTCAAGGACCAAAGCACGCTGGGGAGCTTGTCGGCTCACCTTCCATTGAGGTCTTCCAACATCTTCCTTAGCCCGCTGAGGATCTGTTTGTTGGCTGACTCAGCTTGGTTATTCGTCTGGGGTGACAAAAGGCACTAGACTGGTAGACGATCCCCAAGCCACTTAGCTTAATGACCCATGATACGTGTCGTTACCGCACTCAAATTAATAATTTATAACGTTACTCTTATCAAACAACGATACTAAATTTACGTAGTATAAGACAAGTAAGGGTCGATCTCACGGGGAGGCGATTTATTCATTAACTAGTCCACTTCATATTTACGATTATGAATAACATATTAACAATATTAACAAGAATATATACGGAATGAGGGGCTCAATTAATTGTCTCGAAAAATTTAAACTAATGAACTACTCCATAATAAACTATAACTATTATCCTAAGATATACAAGTGAAACAAGCATAACAATTCGGCTCATATATTTCTTAGACTCGGTTACCCATTCAGTTACTAAATCGACTTGTCAGAACCATATTATTTTATTACTAGATTAATTGTAGAGAATTTAGCCGCTAAATCTCCCTATCCTTCCTTACTTTTAACCGGTGTCGAGCCGCTCGATCACCAATTCTAGCTAATTAATTATTACGTAAGTTTCGACGCTCCGTAAGTTAACTAGTCGTATTAAGGACAAGAAAGACATCATTAATCTTAGTCAATTGAAATTAACTAGATCAAATTATACTCCTAGATTAATCTAATGACAATTCGCAGTCCTAAATTAATATAGTTGCTACTCGGGTTGTATAATTTAACGCCGCGCCAAATAATACAACTAGCTATTGATCAATAATACTAACAAAATAATATTGGTAAAATTAATTGATTTCATAACTGAGCGATTAACATCATATATGATCCAAGACAAAATTAATAACTGAAATTAACAAGTAGTAAGGAGTAGAGAACTTAATATCTAGGACCAAAAAACTCCTTCTTGATTCGATTTCGACACCTCCACAAGTAGTGCTCCTGTCTTCCCTCGAGTTGAAGCCGCTTCACCCGACGGACTGCTCCGAGCTCCGAACTACCGCCAATTTCAATTACTAATAACCTTGGGTATTTTTTGTGTTTGCTTCCGTTCTTCATGAATAGGAATTGGGTATTTATAGTTGCCTAGGGTCAAAATTAGGAAAGATTTGGGGTATAATTTTTGGTTAGGAATAGGAAAACTTGACAGGAATAAGGATATGGAAATATTGGATTTCCATTCTCGGTGCTTCATATCTCCGTCACTTGCTATAGATACAGGTTGTCTAATTTTCTTTTCTTCTTTTCTCTATTTGTGAGTGTTATGTACCCCTTCTCAAATCTTGGAATATATTTGACTTTCCTTCTTGTATTCTTGTTTGTTTGCTGCTGTATTTGTATTCTTCACCCAATTTCTTTGTGCACTGCTTATGTAGCTTAGGTTTGAATTGGGCCGACTATCCTCCCCTCTTGTATACGCCGTTTACATTTGGGTCAAATCCAACGTATTCGTTAGTTGGGTCATTTTATCCCGGCTTATCGATCCATTACCTATTAATCATAATTAACGCTGAATTCAGTCCATTTAGCACGATAAATAATACACATTCCCTTAAAAATCGAATCTCACAAAATTGTATCATATAATTTAAATATTATTATAAACGAGGTTAACGACACATAAAAACGGTGTGAAAATATGAATAATTAGCGAGTTATCAAATTCCCCCACACTTAACTTAGTGTCGTCTTCGACAATGACAAAACCTCAGATATAATTTAATAGATCAACCTTGATGATTTCGGACAAACCAAAACAAGATTACCGACGACAAACTAAAATACTTTCTGTTAACTAAATCAGTTCACTTAAGTTAGAGAAGTTAATAAAAATATTTGAGTTAGATTAGAAAGCATATACACTAAACCTTTCCTCCACAAGGAACTATTCAACTAATTAATTTACCAATATATAATATTTTAGACCGCTTCTAAATATAAATTAGAAATGAACTCATTATTTTTCACACTCTATTGAACTACCCAGAAAAATTTATAAAAATTGACTCAAAAAAAGACGAGTTTTGGCAATTTAAGGTTTTTGGGGAAGGAGATTTACTTTCCGTACATTTCTATTACCAGTTCAGTACGAGGATACTTCTCCCGAGCATAAGGCAAACTAAACACTTCGTCTCACTTTTTCCATAATTATTATTATTATTTTTCGTTTTTCTCCTTTTTTTCCTATATTTTTTTTTCTGTTTTTCTTTTGAATTTTTTTTCTTTTTTTTCCCGATCAAGTGACCCATGTAGCGAGCTTTCAACCAATGACTCCCGCCCTTCCGGACAAGGCATTAGGCATTCTCCCAATCTCATTAGGACTAGGTTCCCATCGGATTTACTAACTCGAGTCACAAGAACGACTCACTCACTCGTGAGGTGTCTAATCTTCCTTAGTCCTAATTAGAAGTCACCAAGGAAAGCAAATTAATTTAACAAGACCGGCTTACTTTTCGTACCTCTAGAGTCAATAAAAAAAGTAAGTAGTGAAGGTAGCAAAAATAAGTGCTATTTTTTTTATAATTGAATTATAACTCAAATTTAAAAGAGATTTAAAATATAATCTACTATAAAATTAATTAATCCAAGTTCGATCGGGAGGAAAAATTGCATATATAACTTCAAAACATTTTTTATTATATTATTAATAAAAATTATTAAAGTTAGTAATTTTTGAAAAATTATTAGATTAGAGCTTGTCGTCGACTCTCTTATTTTAGTTAGCCTAAAAACGCCTAGGTTGTAACTTTAAAGCACACTTATTAAAAAATTTAGAATAGACTAATTTTATTAAGATTTTAATTAACTCACCCCTTGATAAGTGTAGTTTGTAGTGCCTATTTCGTAGTGTTTTGGTCCTATTTTCCTTGTGGAATCGCTCATAGGGAGCGATTTATGGGTTACTTATGCTTCCTTTAGCTCGTTTCAGGTTCCCGAGACCATTCATGAAGAATTGGAACGATTCCGACTCGTTTCATACACGTTTGGAGCCAACGAAGAGAAGGAACGATCACTCGATGCCTTGGATTCGACCCCGAGACCTTGGGACCCAATCCCGAGCCTCTTAGACTTGATCTCGAGACCCGAGAGTCGGTGAGAAGCCCATGAGAACCAAGGAGGGACCAAAAAGATCATAATGGAGGCCTACAAGGTCCTTCCCGGGCGGGATAGTGTCCTTCCCGACCGGGAAGGAGTGCAAAAAACCAACATCTCCTGTCTTGAGCCCGTCCCGGCCGAGGGACTCGTCTCGGGCAGGACCATCTCGTCCCGGGCGAGACCATCTCGTCCCGGGCGGGATGAGTGAGCTGTAGCACGCAACTCATTCTTTTCTTCTCCTTACTCATTGTAACCCTATATATACTCTTCCCTTGTTTTGTTAAGCTCATGTTAGACATTTCCCCTAAAACCCTAGACTACTTTAGGTTAGATTAGATTAGATTAGAGTAGATTAGTCGGTAATTAGTCCTTAATCTTAGTTTACTCTTGTATTATTGAATTTCTTGAAGAATCCATCGAAGATTGACAACCTTGGTGGAATTATTTGGGTTTTCTTCTATGCAAGTGTTCTCCTTTTCCATTTCCTTTGTAGTTTGGTACAATCTCCTTCTCCTTTTACTCTTAATCCTTTATTGTTTATCAAGTTCTCATCTTTATTCATTGTTTGTTGTTTATCCTTGTTTTCCATTATGTATGTTTGGATTCTTATGTTGATTCCTCTTGTTCTTGTTAGTTGTAGTTTGATTATGTTTGAGTAGATTCTTGCTAGGGTTAGTAGGGTGATTAGGGTGTTTATTGGGTGATTAAGGGTTTGTTGGAGATGTTGGTGGAAGTTTTGGGTTTTCTCTTAGTTAGATGCATGAAACATGTTTGATGAAATGTTTGAATGACATATAGATGCAAATCCTTGTGTTTTTCTTGCCTTTCTCTTGTAGGCGATAGTTTGTTTGTGGGTTTGGTTGCCTCACTACGTAGCGAGAGCCCGGTGAGGACGACCCCTAGGTCGGTCTACGTAGCGAGAGTCCGGATGCGATCTAGGCCACTATAGCACGCTAGTAACCCCGATTGTCTTGTGTGTCGCTAAGGTGGGTTCTATCAAGAACCTCTAGGTCGGTCTACGTAGCGAGAGCCCGGACTACACCTAGATTACCCAACTACCCCTTCACTTTAGCTCTTCCTCGACCATCCCATCACTCCATGAACCCGACCTAACCCTAGTCTTCCTTCTTAGTGTCATCCTAGTTTCCCTTAGTCCTAGTTTTAGACCTAGTTTAGTCCTCTTCCTCCCCTTTAGAATAGCTCGTCTCGAACCTAGTCCTAGACCGTAGCATACCTTAGTCCGACCTCTCGTCCCTGTGGATTCGACACGACTTACCCTAGCTACCCACTAGGTATAGTTGGTTTTATTTGACGGTTGGGATCCACAACAAATCCCTTCCCATCAAATTGGCGCCGTTGCCGGGGACGGTGTAGTTTAGACTTTTGTTTGCTTAATTTTGGACTTTGTTCTTGATTTTTGTGTTCTCTTCTCCTTGTGTATCTCCGTTTTTCTTCTCGTGTGCTATTCTCCCTTCCTAGTGCCTCAAAAGCACTAGGCTACTAACGTTTGCTCAAGTGCTTCTAGCTCATCCTAGGTACCAAAGCAACGTTATGGACATGGCTCGTCCAAGCTACCATCAACCACCACGGGACAACTTTGGGGCAAATGGCCAAGCCCCGAAATTTCACCAACCATATCAACCTCATCAACAATCTTATGAATGCCCTCCTTATGGTTACCACGAAAGTTGTCAAGGATCGTTCCAACATTCTAACAACTACTAAACACCCTCACATAACCCACAACCAAAAATCCCCGACCTTGAGATTTGTCAAAGGTTGGCCCAAATGCAAAAGAGTCACCAAGAAGCGATAATGACATTGCAAAAGAGCCAACAAGAGATGATGATTTTAATGCAAAAGGGTCAACAAGTGATGATGACCTACATACAAGGGATTGAAAGGGAGCTCAAGGCCCAAATAGGGGTGCAAGATGCTCGCATCAATGCACTAATGGCTCATATCACGATGTCGGCCACTCGAGCTCCACAACATGTTGAGGAAGGTTCATTTGGGCAAGAAGGTCGGGTGTCTCCACAAGAAAGTCAACCCAACCTTGAAGCTACAAATGAAGAAGAGAGGGTCGATCAAGAGACCATTGTTGAGTGTTGCTTGGGAGGTGAAGATAGGGGAAGAATAGAGAGAGTTGAGGCTTCAAGGGCCAACAATGAGGAGGGGGGTGAACATGATTCTCAAGATAACTCTTGGGGAGCCGATGTATTGGCCATTAAATTGGATTTGTTCGATTTTCTTCATGATGAACCGGGTCTAGACAATCCAAGGCCAAGTGAAGACATACCTCCTCTAGGCCATATAGACAAGGTGAGTGAAAAGGAGCACAATACTTGGGAGAAAGAAGTAGATGCCTTGGAACTTGCCTTGTATGGGAAATTGGAGGATCCTAATGCCTCCAATGAAGAAAACTTGATGCCTTCTCCTCCTCTACCGCACTCGATGCCTAGTCCTTTGTCTTGTGAGACGGTTGATGAAGAGAATCCTTGTCGGGCGGTGGAAAAGAGTTCCACTCTCGACCCCGTAGAAGAAGCGACACCCCTAGGGTGTGATCTCCCACATCATAACACCGAGCATGACTCTAGACCACTATACCTACCGGATGGTCATAAGAGTCGTTGTTATCATGGTTCGCAAGACCCGGAAGATCACAACAACCCCGAGCATAATGAAGATGATCGCTTCTTGCCTCCGACTTGGAAGCTCTCGAAAGTGGCTAGGCTCGGCCATGTGAGCTTAATTGAAGATGTTGCTAGAGCATTTGACTTACTCCTTCGAGCTCTTGATGGCTATGGAGGCGTTGTTGGTGAGAGTAGTTAGTGTAAATATCTTTTCTTTTCTTTTGTGCTTGTACTTGTGTTTGTGGTTGTTTGTATAGTTTGGTTTCTAAGATTGTTAGTTTTTGTGAAATTCTTGTTCATTTGGAGTTTTGATGAGCGATGTGAGGGAGGGAATTTGATGTTGTATTTGAGCTTATTGTCATAGGTGTGAAGTGAAGATGATTCCTAGAGAGGAATGGTTAATGATAGAGCTTGGATCGTGAGTATGGAAGTCGGTTTTTGAAGCTTCGGTGAAGCTTTTGGGGTTTTGGAGGTCAAGAAGACCCATCCCGGGCGGGAAGGGAGCTTCTCGACCGGGAAGGATATGCCATCCCGACCGAGAAGGAGTCGTCCCGATCGGGATGAGGGTGCCAAAATTCGAGCTTACTGGAGTGTCATCCCGACCGGGACGAGGGCTTCCCGACCGGGACGGGTGTGTCATCCCGACCGGGATGGTCCCCTTCTCCTCTTTTGGCCTTTTCTTCACCATGTGAGCCCACCCTACCACTCTATACCCCCTCCCAACCTCCCTAACTTTCCTTGCTCATATCATATGACCCGTACACCTCATTTCCATACCCTCACCTCATTTCTCTTCCCTTTGCACCGAGTTTCACATCAAATCCCACCCCCTCACACCATTACTACCTCTACCATGCGGTTTTATCAAGCTTGAAGCGGGATGACAATGACGAAGACAAGCAAAGTACCTATATTGATCTATGAGACGATGGAGCGAGTGAGTTGCTAACCTATTGGTACGACAACTATCCTTTATTTTCCGTCTTTTATCGCTTGTTTTCCCTTTGCATGTTCCCCTTCCCCCTTTGTAGTGGTGGCCCTCGGGGCCTTGATATTGGTTGCTCTCGACTCTCGATGACGTGACTACATCAAGAGTCATTTCAAAATCCAAATTTACAAGTTTTTCACCCTTTTTTGTCGGATTTAGTCGGATTTAGGCGGAATCCGGGCTAGGTGACTTGATTACACCTAGCCCTCCCCTCCCATTTCCTTTTATTTCCTTCTTTTTATTTCTTCCCCCATCCATATCTTTTATTGTCTCGGCCCATGGTGACTTGACTACACCCCGGCCGGACACCTTCTACCCTTTTCTTCACTTTATTTTTGGTTCTTAGCTTTATTTTCGTAGTTTCTTTTCTTTTTCTTTTGTCTCTCCGCACACTACGATCGAGCATGAGGACATGGCTCGGTTTAAGTGTGGGGGAGCGATATTCTAGTGTAGCTTAGTTTATTTTCTTAGTTTTTTCGAAAAAAAAAATCTTTAAAAATCCTAAAAATTTGAAAATATTTCACAAAAATCAAAAAGATTTTCTTTTGTGTGTTTTCCTTTTATGTCCTTGTGTCGTATATTTGTTTTGTTGTTTGTGTTTGCCTCCCTTTTTTCTCTTAGGTCTCCTAATCGCCGTTAGCATTGGAGAGCTTTCACGACTTCCGGTAACATCTCTTCACCCCTTTTTCCTCTTTGTTCCTTGTGGAGTTTGGAGGAGTTGTGTGTTGTGGTGTGCTCGGGTGGAGCTTTGTAAAGTTTGATATTGAGTTGGAGACTTGTTTGGAAGATCGGGGTGGTGTTTGTTCCCTTGTGTGTTTGTTTTGTTATGTTTTGTTGTTGTTGCCTTTTGTTTCATTTTCTTTCGTTCTCGTTGAGTCTTTGTTTTGTGTGCGTGGTTTTGTCTTGTGTGTAAATGGTTTTCGAAAACCCGGTTTAGAGGCTAGTGTGCGAGTGTCTACTTTCCCTTTCTAGTAGTATAAATCAAGTCTTGGACTTTACCCTAGTAGAATGACCCTAAATCAATGATTTCGTTGGTCTTTTACCTTGAGTCCACCTAGCTTACTAGGGATTTACTGCGGGATTTGCACTTTTGACCATTATGACCACCCACGGTGTGAAAAGGCCTTGGTTACCGAGTCTCGTCCCTTAGGTGACCATGTTTAGGATCGTTTGACTAGTCCAAGTTCTCCCCCTTTTTTTTGTGGGTTTGAAGGGAAGGACGCTCCCCGACTCACCCATTTACCTACCTCCTACACATATCCACACAATAAGTTGCAATTTGTTGAATTCTCCCTTTCTTGTCATACAAAGAAATGCCAAAAAGCCAAATCAAGCCAAAAGGGCAAAGAAAAGAAAAAAAGAAAGAAAATGAAAGAAAGAAAAGAATGAAGAAAAAGGAAAAGGAAAAGGCACAAAAGCCAAAAAGAAAATAGAAAAGAAAAAAAAGAAATGGCATGGCAAAACAAAGCAAAAATGCAAAAGAAAAGAGAAAATGCCAAAAGAAAACCCGACTCATAAAAATAATCCCAAAATCTCAAAATAAGCCTTTTTCCGACTCTTGCCGTGAAGATCCTACCAAAGGACCGAGTCCCTAGAAAGGATGATAGCGGCATTAGTCGGTCTTCCCTCATTTTGCATTATTTCCACCTTTTTACTTGGACTAGTTAGGCGGTCTTAGACATGGGATGACCCTCTTGGCTTATCGCTAAAGGGGGCGGGGTCTCACTTACCTACAGTGTCGACTAACACCGTGGTTCATCACTTTCCATCCCGCCGATCGTCCCGTAGTACGTTCTTAGAAAGTTAGGAGGACCTAGGTAAGTTACCAACGTTTTTGTTGCTTTATCGTCATACTATTAGGGTTTAGTTCACCTTGGTTTGTATTACTAGCTTGGGAACGTTGTCACTTGCCTCGAGTCCTAAAACCGGTGCTTCTTTCATCGCTTGTTTGAGGGAAGCGGTATTTGTTTTCTTTTGGGTGCAACCGATTATGTGTTTGTTTGTGTGCTTGTTTGTCTTTGTGTTTTGTGTCCGGTTGCATCCACGGTTTTGTCGCAAGACCCCACTTGCCTTGCGGAGTGCACTTTTCCTCTAAGTGTACTCGCGTGAGTTGAAAGGGCGTAGGGTGCGCTAATACCCACTCGGCTAGTTTAGTAGATAGTATGTGCTTACTCGAGGGCGAGTAAGGGTAAAGTGTGGGGGAGTTGATAAGTGTAGTTTGTAGTGCCTATTTCGTAGTGTTTTGGTCCTATTTTCCTTGTGAAATCGCTCCTTGGGAGCGATTTATGGGTTACTTATGCTTCCTTTGGCTCGTTTCAGGTTCCCGAGACCATTCATGAAGAATTGGAACGATTCCGACTCGTTTCATACACGTTTGGAGCCAACGAAGAGAAGGAACGATCACTCGATGCCTTGGATTCGACCCCGAGACCTTGGGACCCAATCCCGAGCCTCTTAGACTCGATCCCGAGACCCGAGAGTCGGTGAGAAGCCCATGAGAACCAAGGAGGGACCAAAAAGATCATAATGGAGGCCTACAAGGTCCTTCCCGGGCGGGATAGTGTCCTTCCCGACCGGGAAGGAGTGCACAAAACCAACAGCTCCTGTCTTGAGCCCGTCCCGGCCGAGAAGGACTCGTCTCGGGCGGGACCATCTCGTCCCGGGCGAGACCATCTCGTCCCGGGCGGGATGAGTGACCTGTAGCACGAAACTCATTCTTTTCTTCTCCTTACTCATTATAACCCTATATATACTCTTCCCTTGTTTTGTTAAGCTCATGTTAGACATTTCCCCTAAAACCCTAGACTACTTTAGGTTAGATTAGATTAGATTAGAGTAGATTAGTCGGTAATTAGTCCTTAATATTAGTTTACTCTTGTATTATTGAATTTCTTGAAGAATCCATCCAAGATTGACAACCTTGGTGGAATTATTTGGGTTTTCTTCTATGCAAGTGTTCTCCTTTTCCATTTCCTTTGTAGTTTGGTACATTCTCCTTCTCCTTTTACTCTTAATCCTTTATTGTTTATCAAGTTCTCATCTTTATTCATTGTTTGTTGTTTATCCTTGTTTTCCATTATGTATGTTTGGATTCTTATGTTGATTCCTCTTGTTCTTGTTAGTTGTAGTTTGATTATGTTTGAGTAGATTCTTGCTAGGGTTAGTAGGGTGATTAGGGTGTTTATTGGGTGATTAAGGGTTTGTTGGAGATGTTGGTGGAAGTTTTGGGTTTCCTCTTAGTTAGATGCATGGAACATGTTTGATGAAATGCTTGAATGACATATAGATGCAAATCCTTGTGTTTTTCTTGCCTTTCTCTTGTGGGCGATAGTTTGTTTGTGGGTTTGGTTCCCTCACTACGTAGCGAGAGCCCGGTGAGGACGACCCCTAGGTCGGTCTACGTAGCGAGAGCCCGGATGCGACCTAGGCCACTATAGCACGCTAGTAACCCCGATTGTCTTGTGTGTCGCTAAGGTGGGTTCTATCAAGAACCTCTAGGTCGGTCTATGTAGCGAGAGCCCGGACTAAACCTAGATTACCCGACTACCCCTTCACTTTAGCTCTTCCTCGACCATCCCATCACTCCATGAACCCGACCTAACCCTAGTCTTCCTTCTTAGTGTTATCCTAGTTTCCCTTAGTCCTAGTTTTAGACCTAGTTTAGTCCTCTTCCTCCCCTTTAGAATAGCTCGTCTCGAACCTAGTCCTAGACCGTAGCATACCTTAGTCCAACCTCCCGTCCCTGTGGATTCGACCCGACTTACCCTAGCTACCCACTAGGTATAGTTGGTTTTATTTGACGGTTGGGATCCACGACAAATCCCTTCCCATCACCCCTGCACTTAAGATCGACATTATCCTCAATGTAAAAAAAATGGACATCGAGATGAAAAATTCAGTGTAAAGTGAGAAAAGACACTTGGCGGATTCAATGTATGAGCCATGATATTCGGTGTTGGCAACTCCCATATAACTTGTCCAAAATCTCGTTGTCTGATTGCCTTGCCGCGCTCCAAAGGAATTAATTTACCCGACCGCAACCCAAATAATAACGGCAGCCTGCAAAAGAGAATCACTAGACAAAGACAAGTGAAGGAGGAAATACACGAAAGTGAGCAACAATGAAATATTTTATTTTATTTATTCTATCTAATACTACATATTTTTGGTGCAACCGACACTATTAACATCTCCTTACAAAGGTTGCGAAAGTTAGGGAGGCACTTAAGCCGACTCGACTAAATAAAAACAATTCAAATAATACAATACAATTAAGCTTGGGTGGCCTCCCAAGAAGCGCCTAATTTAACGTCCTTGGCTCGACGTAGTAAAGATATTCTTAAGAGTCTGACAATTCCGCAACCGCCATCTTAGACATACCTTCTAATCCAACCATCCGCGTCGTTTCATCCAATAATATTTCAATCACGTCTAATCCCAATATTTCTATGCAATACTCCTCCAAATTATAAAAATTATAACCCAAAATGTAAGGGTACCGAATAATATCATAAAGATTAATTTTTAATTCCCTACCGGCACATCTCAATACCACTTCTCCCCTAACAACAACAATAAGTGTTCTAGATTTCCTCAAGAATGACTTTCCTAAAAGAATAGGAAAAGAAGAATTAGACTCAGTTATATAAAAGTCGCTCACGAACTCTATCGCCAACTCTTAATATAGTGTTTTCCAAAACTCCAAGCGGATGCATTATGCTACCATCTGCTAACTCAAGAATGGACGTGGTGCTCGCTAACGGACCAAATTCATAAGATTCATAAACATGTAATGACATCATATTAACATCGGCACCCAAATCCGATAAGCAATAATCATAATGGAATGCACCTATACCGCAAGGAATACTAAAAGAGCACAAGGGGATATCACCAAATTCCCCCACACTTACTTTGTTGGCATTTACAAAATCATCAAAAAGCTCAACATATCTCGGAACAAATTTAATTCCTTTGATCAATGGAATCCTATTCTAATTGGCTGCACTATTAGTTAGGTGGTCACTACCCTTCTCAACTGGACTAAACTTCAGATCATCTCCATCTCTTATTCTAATAGCTAAACATCAGTCCTTTGGATTAGGGATTATTTGTGCCGGAAGCTTACCTGAGAGAGTGGTTTCAATATTGCTCAAGGTCGTACATATTTGCCCCATTTGTGAATCTAATTGTTGAAGATGAGCATCTGTTTTCTGTTGGTACGACGAACCTTGGTTCTGAACTAGACCCACCGTATTTTATAGTTGCTTTATCATGTCTTCTAGTGATACGGAATAGGGTTGAGGTGCATGAGGTCTAAAATTATTTTGATTAGAGGGTCTAGGTCCTGAACCGTATCTAAGATTATGGTGATCTTTCCATCCCTCATTATAAGTGTCCGAATACGGGTCATATTTCCTATTTTGGTTACCATTAAAACCACCCATAGCATTCTGTAGACACCCGCATTTTGCCTGCTAGTGTCTATAGAAGTTCCCGACAAAATACCCAATGATGATCGGACGCGAACGTGACTTAATACACTTGGATACGGACTCAGAATCAATAATATCCGACATGGGCATTTAGCGGAGTACAAATCTCTCAAAACTGACCTCAAATTCAGGCCCAGTGGGTCGTTTCCATTAAAATGAGACTGATTTGGGCCAAAACCGACACCAAAAAATAAAAACCATCTTTCGGCGACCGGGTCAAAACCCGGTCAAAGACGAATCCGTCCTCAAAAGTCAGCCAAGTGAGCTTCTAGAAACTTGCGCCCAATCAACTTTTTCAAAAATTCAAAAAAGCCAACCATTTCCTAAAATGGCTCGCCAACCTGATCCATTCGATCGAGTGGATTGACCTTGTAGACACCCACATTTTGACCGCCAGGTGTCTATAGCAGTTTCCAAAAAACACCCGACAGTGTCGGGGTGGACCTATGTCATGTCCACAGACCTCACTCGATCGAGTGGAGCCACAAAAACGCAACATGCCCTATTTTTCAGGGCACTCGATCGAGTGCATTAGGGCCACTCGATCGAGTGACCCTAGGTCGTGGGGTATTCTCTATAAATACCCCCTCAAACCCTTCACATTCATCAGTTTTTCCCTATGCTTTAAAACCTACATTTTGCAACTCCTACACACATCCTCAATACACTACAACCCTAAGCAAAAACCGAGTCCTTTATCCCTCGAAAAACCGATAAAATCATCTCCATATACACACCATAACTCTACTTACATCCTCGATACTCCCGCGTTCCCGTCGCTATTACGAGTCCATTTCCGAGGCCATTTTAAGCATGTATGTTGAGGGTGTCATCAACCCCTTTTCTCTCTTCTCTCTTCCTCTCTATCTCGACATATACATACACACACACACACACACACACACACACACACACACACACACACACACACACACACACATATATATATATATTATACTTTATATTACGTTTATTTTAGCACGCTAACACTAACATTTTTACATTTATCGCATTTTGATTTTCGTTCTTTTTTATCGTTACTTATATTTATACCGTCTATATTTATATAGTAGTAAAAATTTCGGATCCGAACACGTTTGACTACGACAACCGCCGCAAGTCCGTTTAATTCTTTTACAAGTCGCGACGGAGGTGGCACCCTTTCGAGGAGCGCCGCCCCAAGCACTTAAAGGCGTAACGCGATCGTGGTTGTACGTAGTTGAATGCGTCTGATTCCATTTCCGAGATTAGTACGGAACCCATTAACGCAAAAATCGACATCACATAATCCGTAAGGATTAATATCGATGTCGTGATGCGGAGGGAGATAATTTTGTCACTAATCAAAAATTTTCGACCTATTAACAACACTTTTAATAAAATTCCGATGACGGTCTTATAATCGTATAGTATACAATTATAGTACCAAAAACCGAGTTGAGTTTAAATCATGCAACATTTTTACGTAACTCGGTTGATCATCAATTTTTGAATAAATAAAACGAAACTGTCACCTTTTTGAAACGAGCAGCAACTCGTACAGGGGGACACTCGATCGAGTGCCATAGGCTAGTCGATCGAGTAGCTCCCAAAAAATCAGGCAGAAGGTCTGACAGAAGCCCACTCGGTCGAGTCCTTGCCATGACTCGATCGAGTGACTCCTTTGTCCAAGCGAAACGAGCGTTTATCTCATCATCCGTGCCTCGTCTTTTTTTACGACCTCGGTCGTCGCGTGCAAAGTCAATCACGTGATTCCTTTTTCAAAACTCATGCATTTTTATCCTATTTTATTTTACTTTCACGACTTTGATTAATCTCTTTCACGATTAGTTTTGTGTCGACAACTGCTTAGTCGTATCCGACGCACGACTAATCTAGACGCCAATTTTTCGATGTGATAAGTCGGTACAAGGCATCGAGATTCGGGATCGAGCTAGCACCACGCTTAGGTCCCATACACGAACGTGTATTAAAATCTCCATCCTCCGTTTAATACACAATATAATGTGTATTTAATCGAAGTTCGTCCATTTACTCAACTTACGGTCTAGTTTATATTTACTATATACGGGTCCGTTTATAGTTAGTATTTGCCGCTTTTAATTCGATAATTCTATTTTATTGTTCGTTATTTTTGTTTTGGCCGGGTTGTATTTCCGCCCGTGTATATTGTATTTATTTACGAGTTTTATTTTTATTTTCGATGTTTATCGTTTTTTTAAATGAACCTCGCATGTGCTAAATAAATCGACTCTAGTTTTGATGCATTAAAATGACGTAGTTCACATATAATTCGCAATATTTGTCTCAAAGATGTTCTTTATTTATTTTTTACAAATCTGTATTCAGTTCAATTTGACATCGTTTGTAGATGCCGGATGACTAATTATTAATGAAATTGATCTTCACTTCAAAAAAAAAAAATCGCATGCTTAGCCGAAAACACTGATTGCATATCATTTAATCAATTTACTAGCGCGCGTACACGAACACGAACGATGTCTTAGTAGAGGCCGCTATGTGAGGCCGGGGTTGGGTGTCCTTAGTGGGCTTCCCAACACGTACCCTCACCCCTCACCCCTTACTCAGAACCTCGGTTTCCGGATGTCCGAAACCGTTGGCGCACGAGAGTCATTCAATACACGATAACCGGTAGTGATGGTATCTGTATCGCAATGCAAAGGGACGAGTGTAACACCCGCTATTTTTTCTAGCGTTTTTATCCTTACCGTTATGACTATGTCATAACTCTGTCACATTTCGGCCATGCATTTCATCTTTTTCCAGGTTTTATTTTTATTTTTGAGTTTAATGATATTTATTTATATTTTAAAAGATTTTAATTCTTTTAAATCTATTTATTTTATTTTCTTCGTAAACTAATTAATTTTCTGCGAGAAATTCTATTTTTCTTCGAATTGACGTTTTTAAGCTCGAATTTAAGTTATTTCTTTTCCTACAAATGTCTAATTATATTTATATAATATTTTCAACTAAGATATATTTTTATTTATGAAAATTTAGCCATTAATGATTTTATTATGAAATTTTGTAAATAATTAAATTCCAACGTGAGGTTTACTCGAATTGCTTTGAAATACCTTTAATAATTTTACGATCATCTTTTTAATCAACCTAAAAAAATTTTTGGACCCCTTCCCACCATTTTGGACCGTGACCCCCATGTCACACTACTACTACATATTTTTACAACTACATATTTTTATGTTTTTAAGAGAACAATTATTTCACAAGATATTTTTACCATGTTTTAATGTGATGATTAATGCAAAAGCTTTTCAACCTCCACATACATCATTTTGGCCAAGTTGTGTAGTATGCATCTACTTTGTTTTTCCAGCGATCTTATGGTATTTTCATATCATGGATGTCATGTTTTTGTAGTATTTTTGGAGGATCCGGAAGCGGACGAATACATCGTCGACTCGGACTTAGATTAAAGGTAACATCGACGTTACTCGGTATTGCATGATTTTATTTGTGTAATTGCATGTATATTTTTATATTTTATTTTTTTGACAATATATGCATGTCATATAATCTGGAAAAATTTTAAAAGTTGAAAATTTGCATGTTTCGGTATTTTTATCGCTTTTACGAGATTAACGATTAAATTGTTATATTAATTTTTAAAATCGTAATATTCGGCCTAAACATGTAATATATGATTATATTCTTTAAAAATGATATTTTGATAATTTGGTATTTTTCTGATATTTTTGATATCGATTATTGAATTATTATCGTTTACGGACAAAAATGATTAAAAGCCGATTTTTAGTTCTAGCACTTAAACATTTTATTTTAATCTGAAATTTTTCGTGGATAAACTTTATGATGAAAAAGAATTTTCTGATTTTGTTCATAATTATTCGGAATTTTTAAGTGGGTGAATTAATTAATCACTTTAAATCATCATTTATCGTTAAAACCGTGTTTGTCGTTTAAATTCTCGATTTCTGGTCTTTTGTTTAAATCCGGAAAAAAAATATGTTTCTGATGGTTTCATAATAAAATGTAATTTTAAGATTTTTAGTGCTTTAATAAAATGTTAGGAACGATAAGTTTTATTAATGATATCGTTAATTGTGAAAACGGGTTTTAAATGACGGTTTTGTTGGAATTTGATAAATCTGGAATTTTGGAAAAACTGAAAATTTGGTATATTCTGGAAAATCATGGTTTTTAAGTTTAATAATAATTTTTGGATGTAATAATTAAATCGTTTTGTAATTACTATTTTTATTAATCGTTATTGTCGAGATTAGACGATTAACGAGAAAACCCCTTTAAAAACCGAGTTTAAAGATTCTGGAAAATTTTCTTTTCTAGAAAGAATGTCCAAAAATATATTTTAGGTATTTTACGTAATTTTTGTACTATTTATTAAAGTCTTTAATTAATAGTAATGATTTTTGGATAAAATTACGATTTATCGTTAAAATGCTTCGTCTTACCTAAAAGAATTATTTTTCCAGCAATTTTGAAAATATTTAAATCTAAAAATTTAAGAGTTAAATCATCCCTTAACATACTCTAAATATTTTCAATGCTTTAATTAAATAAAAGACGTTAAAAGATTTAATTTGACATTTGCCGTAAAATCCTATTTATAATCGTATTGTCGAAACTAATAATAATTAGGGAATTTTAGTTTTGTAAATTTTGAAAACACCCTGATTAATAGTATTAAAATATTTAAGACATTTTTAATCATTTATAAACACTTGTGAGATATTTTAATAATTTAATAAACCTAGATGTTTTCACTTTATCAATTAATATCGATAAGGCCGAAATTATTAGTTTTATAAATCTATATCGTTTACTAAAATAATTCGACTCTAGTTTTGATGCATTAAAATGACGTAGTTCACATATAATTTGCATGCTTAGCCGAAAACACTGATTGCATATCATTTAATCAATTTACTAGCGCGCGTACACGAACACGAACGATGTCTCAGTAGATGCCGCTAAGTGCGGGCGGGGTTGGGTGTCCTTAGTCGGCTTCCCAACATGTACCCTCACTCCTTACAAAGAACCTCGGTTTCCGGATGTCCGAAACCATTGGCGCATGAGAGTCATTTAATACACGATAACCGGTAGTGACGGTATCGGTATCGCAATGCAAAGGGACGAGCCCCATAGACTCTGAAATCGAAATGGACCGTACTTTGTGTACGGTCCACAACGATATAGAGTGGGTTCGAATGAGCCCGAACTCCCACAAAGTTCGGTGGCGACTCCAACTTTGACTTAAATTTCAACCCGAGATCAATCTTACCACGAGATTCATTCTCCTACCCAAACCCACGCGTGGCCGCGTCGGGGTGGACCTATGTCATGTCTACACATTCACATTTTTAGACATACCAAGTTGACCAGCGTCATTAACTCGCAAATTATCAGAATTTACAGCAAAAACGGTCTTTTTCGACTGATCAGTAACAACTTTCGAGACAAGAGTAGTCAAAGTCGCAATTTGATGGCCATTTTCTTGAATTTGATCCCTTAAATCAGTCATATCAGCACTACTAATTCCATTTATTACACCTACATCCTTCTGAGAACTAAATTGTTGGGTATTTAAGGCCATATTGTTAAGTAGTTTCCTAGCTAGCCTCGGTCGGTGTTTTATCCGCCAACATCCCCCCACTCGCGACATCAATATACTGTCTATCCTTACTTAAAAGACCCTCATAAAAATAAAACAATAATAGTTGCTCAGTTATTTGATGCTGAGGACATGATGCACATAGCCTATTAAATCCTTCCCAATATTCACATAAAGACTCATCATAGCCCTGTTTAATACCACTTATTTTCTTCCTAATAGAAGCGACTCTACTAGCGGGTTGAAATTTTTCTAGAAAAGTAATTTTTAATGTATCCCAGCTAGTAATAGAACTCGGTGGTAAGTAAAATAACCATTGTTTAGCAGCCCCTCTAATGAGAATGGAAAAGCCCGCAATTTAATGTCCTCCGGTTTAACCCCCTCACATTCCATAGAAGAGCACGTTAAATCAAAAGCAACTAGATGCATATTAGGCAATTCATCTGATTTACCGTAAAACTTTGGGAGTAAACTAAGAAAACCGGAATTTAACTTTAAAGGTTTTTCAAAAGTAGGAAATACGATACTCAATGGGGTGGTTGTCACATCCGGTGTGGCCAATTGCTTTAATGTTTTCTCAGCCATCTCTACTTCTTCTTCCTTAACAAAAAACTTGTCAAGCTCTAATGGTTCCTCGGCCTTTTTCCTCAGATATTCTTTCCTTATCCTCCTAGCAGTTTTCTCGATTTCAGGATTGAAAATTATAGCTCCTCTGGACCGACGAGTGTTATGATTATGCATACACCTAACGGAAAGGGAAACAAAAAAGTAGAGAATTAGGGGGGAAGAGAATTCGTAGCGGTCTACTGTACATTACGTATAGCAACAACATACATATCTTGGCTAATGTTATAAATTACACATATCCACAAGCAAAATTTTAGTATATGATAAGAAACATATAATACATGTACACAGGCAATAATATAATGTACATGATATATACACACACTATATATGTAACGACAAATTTTGTATCGCAGAAAACTGAAATACAAAACAAGGAAACAAATAATTTTATTAGTATTTATCAAAATTTACGTGTACAATCTCTAATGTATCCTCTGATTCTAATACGCCGTCTAGGGAGCACGTGTACAGTCTCTAATGTATCAAAAGTTACGTGAGGGACGCGTGCGTAGCTGACTTGTACTGCCTTACGCGCGTTGTAACTTGATGTTCTTGAGAGGGTCGCGATGACTTGAATCTCCCTTGAATGTTTGAATTTGTCTTGGATCTTCTAAGTAGGCGGCACGATTTGTTGTGCTTCTTGCCTGCTTGCGACGGATTTGATGGAGAGCTTGTAGTGACTTGTGTCTTTTTCTCTCTGGATCCTTTGCTTCAGAAATTTTCCAATTAATGAGAAGAGCTTTATAGAGTTCTGATTCTCTTTTGTGGACTTTTGTAGTCACAAGCCCATTTATGAGCTTATTAGGTTAGTGACATTGATCCAATTTTATTTCTTTTTGAGTTTAATGATTCAAATAAACCAATTTGTAACTCGTATCGACCCGTATTTCATTTATTCGGACAAAATAATTAAATTGAGCTAAAATTTCGTATTAACTCAAAATAATTAATAAATTAAATTTATTCGGCGCTTTAATAAATTTTTAGTGCCTACAAATTGTCCCCTCGGGACCTTGTCACGTACACTGTCTGGGTGTTTTGGAGTGGCAGGGTCTCGAACTTTTTTTTTGTTGTTGTTTGACTTTGACTTGGAAGTCGATGAGCACCGGACTTGCCGTACGGGTAGCTCTATTTTTATTTTTTTTTGTCGTCACCCTGTCATTATCTGACTCGACGGGTGACCTGGGATGTCTTGAATTTAGCTTGACTTTGAAGTCTCCGGAACATCATGCCTTGGTAGTAAAGCAACGTCATTGCACTGCCGGTAGCTAGAACTTCGTTCCTTCCAATTAAACTTGGATATAATTAGGAAACCTCACGAGACATGACTTGGTGATCAAGGAAGAAAAGACTATTTGATTTAGGAAACCAAGTATAGTAAAAAAATATGGGTTTCCTTATCATGAACTGTAGTCTTCTTGTAGAATTAGGGTTGAAGAGATACATATGTGTATATATACACGCAATTTATCCCGATTGACGCAAAGTTTAGTCTTAAACTTTGGTGCCGCATCCTTGCACCGACACGGGTAATTTTGTATCTCTACCTTCTTTTGCCTCGTATATCTGATTACTTGTGCATGTAACTTGATGACACGGATTTGTTTCTCTGTCTTTCCTCGTGTTTAGTCTTTTATTCTTTCTTTTTCCTCAATTTCTACGCATCTTACATGCAATTCTTTTGCTTTGCTTCGACATGTATTCACATTACTCACTTCAAGTCTCGCAACTTGGTGGAAATTTCATTTGCCCAACATTAATTGCACTTGTGTGCAGGGACGAAGCCAGGAATTAATTTCGTATAGGGCCGAAATTTAACACGGCTTCATATTAGGAAAAAGATGATGCGTATATGATCGCATTATAAGTACAAATATTATAAAATTGACATTATTTTTCGTTAATATAGTATTTACCCTTTTTGTATCATTTATTTACTTTTATATTATTTGTGGATAGCATTTTAATTAAAGGTAAACAAATGATTGAGATGGAGAGGGTACATAAACAAATAAATTTAATGTTCATTCAAGAAATTCTACTCAATTGATGTTTCTTTAAGACAGATATATATACTGTAGACACGGAAAATTTATTAAAGTGTCGAAAACACAAGAAAAAAATTATTCTAAGTCAACAACAAATTTTGACTTAGTTCAGTTATATTTGTCCCGGAAAAGTTAAAGCCGACTCGATTCATTTCCGAGTTTGGTAAAATTGACTCAAAAAGTCAAGAAGAATGTATACTTGGCCCAAAAAGTCAAGAGCATGTCAAGCTGACCCAAATGCCAAGTTGACCCAAAAGTCAAGTGAATGTCAAGTGGACCGAAAAGTCAGATCATAGTCAATATGATCCAAAAGTCAAGCACTCGTCGATCTGGCCCGAATTTCAAGAAATGTCAAACTCGGCCCGAAAGTCAAGCATTGACCAAATTTGACCTAAAAGTCAAGTAACGGTCAATTGGACCCGAAGAGAAGTCAAGCTTTCAAAAAGCCCAACTCCAAGTCCAACAAGAATGGAGGAAGAAATCCTATAAATAGAGAGCTTCTCAACCATTTTAGAGGAGAAAAAAGGAGATAGAAGACAAGCTCACTACAAAAGGTGAAGAGAAAGAAGACTACAAAAGCTCTGAAATTCTCGAAGCATCATTCCTTCCAAGTAGCAACAAGAACTACAAGATCGTGCCGCCTACTCAAGGAAGTCAAATCAACATCAAGCATCGAAAGGAGACTCAAGTCATCGTGACCCTCCCAAGAAGCTAAAGTCAAGCGAAGAACGAAGATCGTTGAAGTGCGCCTGAAGCAACGTAGTAGAATCAGAGGAAGAATAGAGAATCGAACACTTAAACTTTCTGATATTATAATTTGTTGACTCCGGTTTTGTATTACAGATAATTATAATATCTTTATACAAAATTTGTTGTTACAAATTTTTGGTGAACCCGACGTGACCCTCTACCTCTCATCTCTATCTCACAAGCAAGCTACTTCAACAAGAAGATGTCTCTCCCAGAAAACACTCCAAACACACCGAAGCCATCCTATGCATCAATCCTCACGGAGCCTCTCAAATCAGGCATGCAATCTGATGGTGTGTCTACTAGAGCAATGGCGAAGAAGGCCGCTGTCAATGCTGCTGCTGCTAGCCTACGCGCTGCTAATGTTCCCAGAAGGCCACGTAGATACTCCATTCAGTCCATTGCTGCTGTCGCTACTGCTTTGCTCAAGGCCTCTTCATCTCCAAGCAAGGAGCAAAAGATGTTGAGTCCCATAAGTGGATCTCCCAAAAGTGGATCCCCTCACAAGGCTGCTTCGCCTTCAAAGACAAATCAGAAGGAGTTGAAGTCTTCCAGTGCATCCCCTCGCAAGGAGAACAAAACTTCCCCAAAGAAAAAGGAAGTTGAAGCCCCTCTTATTGCATCAGTGATGACTATTGGTGGCTCTACCCTCGAAGAACAAGTGGCAAACATGAACAAAATCCTTGAACAAATGATGAAGGAAAACGAAGAGAAGAATAAGAGGATTGAAGACCTTCAAAAAGAAATGGAGGATCTTCGTAACAAGGGTGGCTCTAGTTACCATGGAGATACCGCAAGTGAAGTTGGAAGTGACGATGATGGCGGAAAGAGTGGTGAAAAGCCTCTCTCCCAAGAACAGCTGCGTAACTTGATTAACAGCACCATCAAGAATCAGTTAGATGAAGGAGCTTCCTACAAACTGCGCTATGTGAGGCCGTATACAATGAGGATCGATGAGATGCGCATGCCTTCAGGCTACCAACCTCCAAAGTTCCAGCAGTTCGACGGGAAAGGCAACCCCAAGCAACATATTGCACACTTTATCGAGACTTGAAACAACGCAGGGACTGATGGTGACTTGTTGGTGAAACAGTTCGTCCGCTCCCTCAAAGGCATCGCCTTTGATTGGTACACGGATTTAGGTTCTGAGTCCATCGATAGTTGGGATCACTTGGAGACCGAGTTCATGAATAGGTTCTACACCACATGGCGGATTGTGAGCATGAGTGAGTTAACAAATACTTCTCAGTGGGAAGAGGAGCCCGTTGTAGAATACATCAACCGATGGCGCGCCCTAAGTCTGGAGTGCAAGGATCGCCTTAGCGAGGGTTCTACAGTTGAAATGTGCATCAATGGCATGAAGTGGGACCTGCTCTACATCTTGAACGGTATCAAACCTCGAAGCTTTCAAGAGTTGGCGACTCGTGCTCATGATATGGAATTGACAATCAAGGCACGTGGAAAGACTCGATCATCTTCTTCCAATGCAACATCAGAGAAGAAGGAATTCAAGAAAAATGATAAGGGTTCCAAAAGCTCTTCCAAAGAAACAGTGAATGCAACCACCTCCAGTGAGCCCGTCAAAATTTCAGGAAAGTCTAAGCAAAACAGAGCCAAGGAAACATACACAGGTGACTTCAAGCGTGAAAGGCCAACGCTAAAGGAGTTGCAGTCCAAACAATATCCATTCCCTGACTCAGATCTATCAGGCATGCTTGATGATCTACTTGAGAAGAAAATCATCCAGTTACCTGAGTCGAAGCGCCCAGAGCAAGCAAATAAGACGAACGATCCAAATTACTGTCGCTACCATAGATTGGTAAGTCATCCTTTTGAGAAGTGTATCACCCTCAAGGAAAGAATCATGCAACTATCCAGAGAAGGAAAGATCATCTTGGACTTGGAGGATGCTGTGACAACAAATCATACCTCAGCAGTGATTGAAGAATTGGATGCCACACCCATAGACGTTTCAGGTGGAGTAGATTTGCACGAGGAGCATGAAGCGTGTGTGATACAATTTGGAAGTCTTGAGCCTACAGTATTGCAAGTACCAAAACCGACTTCTTGGAGTAAAAAAGCAATCGCAGATAGTCCAAATGATGATGATGATGAAGGATGGACATTGGTCACTCGCAAGAAACCAAGGAAGCCAGTGAAACTTCAGCATCAAGAACCTGTTCAAAGAAGAAGAAAGCAAACAAAGAAGAAGGGGCCACGCCGCCCTAAGAATAAGAAGAAAGCAAAGAAAGTGACCAAGTCAAAAGTCATGCCTATTGATTTGCTAGAGCAAGGTCTTCCATCTCCAATTGTCCTAAAGGAATTTTTCCCCGAGGGCTATCTCGACGAAGTCACTGTTTACACAGTAGCGGCTGAGGTAATTGTGGAGGATGAAGAAGATGAAGAAGAAAGGGATACTTCAAAAGTAGCCACCGAAGAGGATGAGAATCTACCCAAGGACACTAAAGTGTTGGTTACGCTCGATTCTCTACCCGCACGCATGGAGTGGAAGCAAATCTTTCACCTACCTGAGGAGATGCGTCATCAAGTCTCCCAAGCACTTCAAAATCCTGAGTTGTATGAAGAGGAGATAAAAAATGTTGGCAAGTCTGTAGAACAAGAGACCAAATGTCTATCCTGCAACACCGCCTTGACATTCTCTAATGAAGATCTTCTTCTTGGGTCCAAACTTCACAATAGGCCACTGTATGTCTCAGGGTACATCAGAGGGAAGAAAGTAAGTCGCATTTTGATCGATGGTGGATCCGGTGTGAATCTCATGCCTAAGGCAACCATGGTGGAGCTAGGCATTACGGTAGATGAATTATCCAGTAGTCGAACGGTAATCCATGGCTTCAATCTAAATGGCGAGCGTGCGATTGGAATCATTCGCGTCAAGCTGAGCATGGCAGATTTGTCCTCTGACACCCTCTTCCATGTTATTAATGCAAAGACCTCGTTCAAGCTTTTGTTAGGACGACCGTGGAAGCACGAAAATGGTGTAGTTGCTTCAACACTTCACCAATGTTTGAAGTACTATCGTGATGGCGAGCAAAAGATCAATGGTGATGTCAAACCCTTCACTAAGGCAGACTCATTTTTCGCTGATGCAAAATTCTTCGAGGAAAATGCCACTTCAAGTGAATTCATGCCAACCACTATTTCTTCCACTAGAAAAGGGGGCAAAGTTAAAAGAGTTGCAGTTTCTCCGAGGAAGCCTGATGTTCCTGCAGAAAAGGAGGACGAGGGCAATCAACCCATGAGTAAAGGCAAAACCACCCAGGATTCAGAAACCAAGGCTCGAGAAGGAGAGTTTCCAAAGACTTCGCATCCCGTCTTCCGATACATCCCAAAATCGCGACGCAAGCAAGGACAAAGCCCTTTTGCAGAGTATCAGGATACAAAGGCATTCCATAAGGAAAGAGCAAAGCACAATCCCTCAGTTAAGCAAGAATGGATGGTGAAGCTTGTTACTCCTCTAGCTCAGTCAAATGAAAAGCAAGTGGTGAAACCTCCACTAAAAGGGTTTGCCTCATCATCTACCATGCTATACGATGGAAAGAAAGAAGGTGTATACAGTACCAATGCATACAAGTTGCTCGAAAAATATGGATATGACTTTGAGAATCCTAGTCAATTAGGAAAGCATATACAGGTAAAAACAGATGGTGAAGCTCGAAGCCGTAGCTTAACCAAGATTGGTATAGGCTATGAAACACCAATACCAGTCAAGATTTCAGCAAGGCACAAGGCCGACACATCGTCTTCTCAATACATCACAGTTGAAGAAAGTGCTGAAGATGATGATGCCTTAACAAGATCCTCTGTCTTCGATAGGATTCGACCATCCACCACAAGAGGGGGCACTTCAGTGTTCAACCAATTAGGGAATCCGTCGCCTTCAGAGCCCCAAATACCTTTAAGGAATCGTTTCTCCGTATTTAAAAGATTGGGCAAACAAGAGGTTAACGATCGTGCTCGTCATGCGGCAACATCATCACATTCGAAGAAGAAGAAAAGATCAGTCTTCAATCGTTTGGGTGATTCAAAACAAGTCCAGGGTTGTAAACAATCCCATGCAGCATCTACAAGCAAAGAAAAAACGAAGGTGAAAGTCAATGATGACCTCAAAAGTATCATCCCTTCCCGCATGAAGCGCATAGAGGAGGTTGACATTGTGCAAGAGCAACCTTTGAAGGTCAAGAAACGTGTTGTCATCCTCACAAACAAACAAAAATCCAAAATCTCGCAAACTAAATGGAAGCCGCGAGTTGATAGAAATTTGGAAGCGTTGGATGATGAAATAATAACAACATATCATATCACTGTGGAGGAGGTCCATGATCCTAATGAAGAGGTAGAAGCAGATGATGCCCCCGAGTTGTTAGAAGATGGTGGACAATCAACAGTAGATGACCTGAAAGAGCTTAATTTGGGAACACCTGAAGATCCCCGTCCTATATATGTTAGTGCTCTCCTTACCGACAAAGAGGTGGAAGAGTACCAAAAGCTTTTAAGCGAATACAAAGATGTCTTTGCTTGGAGCTACAAGGAAATGCCAGGGCTGAGTTCAAAAGTTGCAGTGCACCGGTTGGCAATCAAAAGAGGTGTAAGCCCCAAGAAACAACCTCAGCGTCGTTTCAGGCCAGAACTTATTCCTGAGATCGAGAACGAGGTCAACAAACTCATCGAAGCTGACTTTATTCGTGAAGTCAAATACCCCACATGGATAGCCAACATTGTGCCAGTGAGAAAAAAGAATGGTCAAATACGTATCTGCGTGGACTTTCGGGATCTGAATAATGCTTGTCCGAAAGATGACTTTCCTCTCCCTGTCACAGAACTTATGATCGATGCAACAACCGGGCATGAAGCTCTGTCATTCATGGATTGCATAGCAGGGTATAATCAAATTTTGATGGCGCCTGAAGATCAAGAGGCCACAGCTTTCCGCACTCCAAAAGGGATATTCTGTTACAAAGTTATGCCATTTGGATTGAAGAATGCTGGAGCAACATATCAAAGGGCGATGCAGAAAATCTTCGATGACATGTTGCATAAGTCAATTGAGTGTTATGTTGATGATGTTGTGGTCAAGACTAAGAAAAAAGAGGATCATCTCAGTGACCTTCGGGCTGTCTTCGAAAGACTAAGAAAATGTCAGTTGAAGATGAACCCACTCAAATGTGCATTCGGTGTCTCCTCTGGCAAGTTCTTAGGATTTGTGGTACGACATAGGGGAATTGAGATAGATCAATCAAAAATCAAAGCTATCCGAGAAATGCCCACGCCAAGAAATTTGAAGGAGTTACGCGGACTACAAGGACGTTTAGCTTACATAAGAAGATTCATTTCAAACCTTGCTGGACGTTGTCAACCGTTCAGTCATCTTATGAAGAAGGATGCTGCATTCCAGTGGGATGAAAAATGTCACAATGGCTTTGAAAGCATAAAAAAGTACTTGTCCTCCGCGCCAGTGCTAGGGGCACCAATTCAAGGAAAGCCACTTATCCTGTACATAGCTGCACAAGAACGCTCTCTGGGGGCATTATGTGCTCAGGAAAATGAAGATCGCAAAGAAAGGGCGCTCTACTACTTGAGTCGAACTTTGGTGGGAGCAGAGTTGAACTATTCTCCAATCGAGAAGATATGTCTAGCCCTTGTCTTTGCAATCCAAAAATTAAGGCACTACATGAAAGCTCACACAGTTCACGTGGTTTCAAAAGATGATCCTATAAAGTATATACTTTCAAGGCCGGTTTTGTCTGGACGCTTGGCTAAGTGGGCAGTGTTACTCAAGCAATATGACTTAGTCCATGTTCCTCAAAAGGCAGTCAAAGGACAAGCTTTAGTCGACTTTCTTGCTGACCATCCTATCCCAGGCGGGTGGGAACTGCAAGACGATCTCCCTGGCGAAGAAATCTTCTATGTTGATGTGCTTCCTCCATGGCAAATGTATTTCGATGGAGCTGCAAGACGAGATGGTGCTGGTGCCGGTGTCGTGTTCTTGTCACCCGAAAATCATCTATTGCCTTATTCGTTTGTCCTCACCCAGCTATGCTCAAACAACATGGCTGAATATCAAGCTCTTATCTTAGGACTTGAAATGGCGATCGAGATGGGGATCAAAGACATAGACATTTGTGGTGACTCCCAATTGGTGGTGAATCAAATTCTCGATGATTATGAAGTGAAGAAGGAGGATCTTGTCCCTTATCATCAATATGCGATTCAATTGCTCCATAAGTTAGATAGTGTTCGCATCGGTCACGTACCGAGAAGTGCCAATAAGTTGGCTGATGCACTCGCTAATCTTGCAGCCACTTTGGCACTGGGGGCAGATGAAGTCACATCCATTCCAATTTGCAATAGATGGGTAATACCGCTGCTAGAAATGGAAGAAATTAAAGGAACATCCAACATGATCTCTGCTTATCAAATTGACAAGGAGGATTGGCGACAACCTATCATCGACTTCTTAGAACATCAAAAGTTACCCGATGATCCAAGGCATAAAGTTGAAATTCGTCGACGTGCTCCACGATTCATCTACTACAAAGGTACATTGTATAGACGTTCCTTTCTGGGGCAATGGGTAAGGTGCCTGGATGAAACTGAACCAGCTCAAGCCATGTATGAGGCTCACTCTGGCATTTGTGGTGCTCATCAATCTGGGCCTAAATTGCATGATCGTGTCAAAAGGATGGGGTATTACTGGCCAACAATGGTGCAAGACTGCATGGACTTCTCAAAAAAATGTGAGGCATGTCAGTACAACGCAAACTTCATACATCAACCACCCGAGCCTTTACATCCCACTGTGTCGCCATGGCCCTTCGAAGCTTGGGGACTAGATGTGGTAGGGCCTATCATTCCAAAAGCCTCCAATGGACATGCGTTCATCTTGGCAGCAACAGATTATTTCTCCAAGTGGGCAGAAGTTGCCTCCGTGCGTGAAGTCAAGAAAGAAACTGTTGTTGATTTCATCCGTACCCAAATCATCTATCGGTATGGTGTGCCGCAACGCATAATAACTGATAATGGAACGCCTTTCGTCAATAAACTGATGACGAGGTTAGCTGAAAAGTTTAAGTTCAAACAATACAAGTCATCCATGTACAATGCCCCTGCAAATGGTTTGGCTGAATCCTTTAACAAGACACTCTGCAACTTATTAAGAAAAGTGGTGGCTAAGTCGAAGCGCGATTGGCACGAAAGAATTGGTGAAGCGTTGTGGGCATATCGTACAACATACAAGACGCCCACCCAATCAACCCCATACGCGTTGGTGTATGGAGTTGAGGCTGTGCTACCGCTGGAATTGCAGATTCCATCATTGCGTATTGCTATCCAAGAAGAACTTTCAAGTGATGACAATGATAAGCTGCGTTTGGCGGAATTGGAAGCCCTTGATGAAAGAAGGTTGCTAGCACAACAAACACTTCAATGTTATCAAGCAAGAATGGCACGTGCTTTCAATAAAAAGGTGAATCCTCGATCTTTTCAAGTAGGAGACTTGGTGCTCGCTGTAAGAAGGCCAATCATTACCTCTCACAAACCAGTAGGTAAATTCACTTCTAAGTGGGATGGACCATATGTCGTGCAAGAGGTGTACTCCAATGGTGCTTACAAAATTGTGGATGAAGACGGTGTGCGAATAGGACCGATTAATGGAAAGTTCCTGAAGCGCTACTACTCTTGAATCCCTTTACAAACATGCTCCTAAGCAAGAGGATAAACTGCAACATTTCTCCTAAGCAAGAGTATAAACTGCATACAAAAAAAAAGCTCTGAAAAAAAAAAAAAAAAAATCCACCAAATAAAAAATTTCCCTTTAAACTACGTTGGCTTGATCTTGTAGAGTATTTCGACACTTTGCAAGTACGTAGGCAGCTCGGGTGAAGATGTAGCCTGAGTGCAGCCACACCTCCAAATAAAAAAAATCCTTTCCTTTGAACTACGTTGGCTTGATCTTGTAAGTTGTCTCCCATGTCAGCTTTCACAAGTACGTAGGCAGCTCGGGTGAAGATGTAGCCTGAGTGCAGCTACACCTCCAAATAAAAAAAAATCCTTTCCTTTGAACTACGTTGGCTTGATCTTGTAAGTTGTCTCCCATGTCAGCTTTCACAAGTACGTAGGCAGCTCGAACAAATACTTTGTTTGAGTGCAGCCACACCAACACCATTCTTCAAAAAATACTCCTGGCCCGCAAGAGTTTAAACTGTGTACGGTTAAACAAACTTCAAATCGATTGCACTTCGTGGCTCCACAAGGATGTTGCCTAATGATATGTTTGCTTCAAGATAATTGATGTCTTCATATCATCCAGCTCCCCAAATGCCTTGGTTGCTTTAGAGGAATATTGCCATGAACCTCGAGTAGGCCGCGATCCATGATCATCATTGTCCTTCCTTCAACGGATAATGTCCAGGCTTCTCTCTTCCTCCATGATCTACAAGTAGGATTGAGCGTGCTCCATTCTTCAAGTAGGTTTTGTAATCGTCATCGTCCTTCCTTCATTGGAAAGCTCCAGGCTTCATTTCTCACTTGTAGGATTGAGCGTGCTCCAGGCTTCATCTTCAAGTAGGATTCATCATGCTCCATTCTGCGAGTAGATTGCGATCCATGATCGAGCCATTCTTCCTTCAATAAATAATGTCCAGGCTTCTCCTCTCACTCCTCTTTCTCCATGATCTACAAGTAGGATTCATCATGCTCCATTCTGCAAGTAGGTTGTGATTCATCATTGTCACCCTTCCATCAATGAATAACCTCCAAGATTCTTCGAGTTGGTTGTGATCCATGATCGTCATTGTCCTTCCATCAATATATAATCTCCAGGCTTCTTGTCTTATCTACAATCTGCAAGATTCGTCATGCTCCATGTCTTCAAGCACACTTGTAGTTGTATCGAACGTCTTCATATAGCTTGACAAAGAACCTTTGAAATTGCATTGCAAGACGGGATTGTGGAGTAAGATGGTAATTCGACTCAGAATGATTTGTATCTAGCGGTCGACGGGTCACGTCCATTCTACAAAGACTCAAAAGAGAAGAGTAATCGATCACTCGGACAATCTACACCAGTAGACGGCCTCTTGACTTCATGCTGATTAATAAAAAATTAAAGGCACCTGCAAGTGACCTTACATATGTATCATTTGTGATTTGCTCAGAACAAATATACAAAAGAGAAAATGAAATTGAGAAAGGACAAGAAAAATTGGAAGATGGAAAGAAAGAAAGCTCACACTTCTACGGTGCATGAAAATGAGAAAATAATATGGAAAGAAACAAATTAACACACGATTGTCAGGTTTCCTCCAACATTTTCAACTCTCCATACAAAAAATGAAGCTAAGCTCTTGCATCTCAATGTTTATCTTCATCGCCACAGACAAGACTTATGTCCCATTATCTCTGCAGCTCTCACATATGACTTTCGTTGGTCACCTACGAGCTGGAATCCGAACACCGTTTGCTCATCATTACCGGTTTCAATATTCCGCCTCCACCTGGTTAAAAAAAAATGTCAGTTGAGCTCATATGGAGTATAAAGGAAGGAAAATTGTTGTGAAGCTATTCCGATATTCCATGGGTCAAATTTGATCTATACCGGATCAAAATCGGGCAAATTTTCCCAGAACTTAAATCATATATCGGGAGCATGTAATGAAAAAAAAAATACTACAGCTCGTGGTACTTTTAAAAAAAAAAACGCGGAGTGGACGTCACGGTAAACTCGATGAGGATCGAACTAAGAAAATCTTCAAGAGCATATGCAGAGATGAGTTTAATTTATATTGTTTGATGAGTTTAAGTATGTAAAGATGACAAGTACATGGGTTATAAAGGTCCATAAAGGAAAATGGTGTGAAGCACCTGGGAGTGAGCTAAAAAAGGGGGCGGATAGGGAAATACAGTAAACAAACGAAGTTGACGATGTCATCAATGTCATTACCTTCGATTTTCACTTATTTGAAGCTACAAGCAATCTGAGCCGCTGATTTAGCTTCCATCCCGCAGCATCACGAGACGAACCCTTTCGAAACACGGCCTAAGTATCGGTATTGGTTCGTTGATAATCTTTGAAGCTGAAATATGAACACCATTCGCTCATTTTTCGGTTTCAGAATTCTCCGGTGCCACCTACAAAGAACGAGAAATCATTATGAAGAAGCGAAAGTCGGAAGGAAACTGATTCAAATTCTGCGGGTCAAAATATGCAAAGTCGATTTATTAACTATCGAAAACAGAGCCTACGGAAAATTCGTAGATAAAATTATGGGCATCAAATTCCATCTTAATTGCTTAAAATTGATGATGGAGATAGAAAATTCTATTTATTTGCTCCAGAAATTGATCAAGTGCTACAAATTAATCTCGATACATTGATAAAAAAAAAAAAAAGAATAAAAGGAGTCTCGAAAGCTTACCTATATCGAGGACAGAAAGGCAAGTACAAGACGGCAAAATCGGTAATGCTTGATGAAGTCGAGTTGTAAGATGAGCAGCTTGTTGGTAAAAAAGAGATGGATTATTATTGAAAAAAAAAAAGTATGTCTTTTAGTTGCTGTTCAAAGCTTTTACACAAGATTGTTGAAGGTTTGATCATGTACATCTTGGTTTATATAGTGAGTATAAGGAGGAGGACTTTAAGTGAAATTATCAATGGCTATTACTCTTATTGATTTTGGAGTTACAAAATCTGGCACTATGAATGCTTCAAACGGATAGATGATTGATGATTGTCAAGCGCCAGTTTTGACCACAGCGCATCGTCATTTACAAGGTCGACAAACTTTTACGCAGCTGACAGCCGTTATAACCGTTGGGTTGTAATTGGAGCTGACAAGTTGAATGTGAAATATGAAGAAGATAGCAACAGTGAAGTGCATATGGCCAGTTTGTTAAATCAAATACTTGCAAGTGGTCAAAGAGAGAGGTCAAAGCGGTGGTATCATGCCAATAAATTTCAAACGAATTGATTCCAAGATTACAGTAAAAAGTAAGCAATTGGGCATCCGTTTTGAAGTGTATCCAATTTGAAATATGGGGTTTATTAAGGTACTTCTTTGATGGAGCTTTCGTCTAATCCGGAAACGTTTCATTGACGGATAAGGACTAAGTTCAAGTTATATATTTACAAGAATTAAATTATCAAGATGATGTACCCAAGTTATCCGGTTAAGTTAAAGAGAACGATCAGGTGACATCTCGAGTTTATGTGGATACTCTTTAACGACATATATCGACTTCCAAGTCAAAGAATAAAAAAATCATTGTCCGACAAGTCACAAAGTGACTGGGTGATATTTCAAAAGTCTACCTCGGTACTCCTACGATAAGTTAAGTACCTATCGACTCTCAAGTCAATGAAAAATCAAGATCGAATAGTCATCCGCAAAGTTATAAAATGACAGGATGATGCAATACCTATCGACTTCCAAGTCAAAAGAAGAGAATCGAGACCATGTCTTCCGACGGTCAAATCGTCTACGCGATAAGGTCCCGAGGGGGCAATTTGTAGACACGGAAAATTTATTAAAGTGTCGAAAACACAAGAAAATAATTATTCTAAGTCAACAACAAATTTTGACTTAGTTCAGTTATATTTGTCCCGGAAAAGTTAAAGCCGACTCGATTCATTTCCGAGTTTGGTAAAATTGACTCAAAAAGTCAAGAAGAATGTATACTTGGCCCAAAAAGTCAAGAGCATGTCAAGCTGACCCAAATGCCAAGTTGACCCAAAAGTCAAGTGAATGTCAAGTGGACCGAAAAGTCAGATCATAGTCAATATGACCCAAAAGTCAAGCACTCGTCGATTTGGCCCGAATTTCAAGAAATGTCAAACTCGGCCCGAAAGTCAAGCATTGACCAAATTTGACCTAAAAGTCAAGTAACGGTCAATTGGGCCCGAAGAGAAGTCAAGCTTTCAAAAAGCCCAACTCCAAGTCCAACAAGAATGGAGGAAGAAATCCTATAAATAGAGTGCTTCTCAATCATTTTAGAGGAGAAAAAAGGAGATAGAAGACAAGCTCACTACAAAAGGTGAAGAGAAAGAAGACTACAAAAGCTCTGAAATTCTCGAAGCATCATTTCTTCCAAGTAGCAACAAGAACTACAAGATCGTGCCGCCTACTCAAGGAAGTCAAATCAACATCAAGCATCGAAAGGAGACTCAAGTCATCGTGACCCTCCGAAGAAGCTAAAGTCAAGCGAAGAACGAAGATCGTTGAAGTGCGCCTGAAGCAACGTAGTAGAATCAGAGGAAGAATAGAGAATCGAACACTTAAACTTTCTGATATTATAATTTGTTGACTCCGGTTTTGTATTACAGATATTTATAATATCTCTATACAAAATTTGTTGTTACTTATACGTCTTAAAACTAAAATTCGTCAAACCATTTCTCACTTGAATAAATAAAATAAGAAATTCTTATCTTAGTTAAATTTTACTGGTTATTGTCAAGTCACTGATGGTCTGTGCCAACTTGCCGTTGCGACTTGCGAATTGTCTTTTCTAAATTTTTCATCACTCTATTAATTTTCTACTCTTCTATACTGCTACTCAATACTTTATTACTTGTCACAAAACTCACAGTTGTTAGAGTAATAGTATTGTCATTTGTCAATTGTCAGTACTCAAACCCCTCTTTTATCTACTGTATTTCTTATTTCTACTTCTCAGAGTTCTCACTTTCCTAGGGTAGTTTTAGTTTATTTTCCTTATTTCTTCATCAATCATCACGCCATTCTCATTTCTCAATTATCATACTACTTATCACTTATGAATTTCAAAATCAATCCAAATTCCCAAATCCAACTTACATCAATAAAGCACTTTTTATTTAATGAATTTCTTATCCAAATAATTAGTTAACAATTAAAAAATTACAGTAACAAGTTCCTTAATTTTACTAAATTCAAGATTATATTCGCAATGAAGTTTCCGGTGACTCGGTGAGCATGTGGTTTTCGGTTTAATTTAAAGTTTAAACTACGGTAAGTCGGTAAGTAAAAAATACAATAAATAATTTATGTTTATATATTTTTCAAAATTCATATTTTATCAGTTTTCTTTTCAATTTAATATAAATGATATAATCAAATAAATTAATCAATATTTTCTCAAATAAATCAAAAACTAGTTTCAAAATATTACCTTTTACTAACAATTTTGCAAATTCAAAGGATAATTATCGATTTGCAGCAGTCCCAGTCTGTTCCTTTCTTTTCGTCGATTTGTCGTGTTCTTTATTTTTTTTCCAGGAATTCTTTATTTTTTTGTAATTTGTTTATCAATATATCCCAAATGGTTGTTTAAATTCAATATATAATTAAACTTAGGGATCTATTTTAATTTTTTGGGAAAGGATAAAAAAAATATAGAAAATTGTATGAAATTAACTATGAATACAAGTAAAAGAGTCAATTATTTTGTTTTGGAACTTGTTTTCATAATTACTGCTATCAAAAAAATATAATAAGTGTCAATTTTTTTTTATTTTTTTTAAAAAAAAAAACTTAACTTACTCTAAAAAAAATTTCATGAAAAATGACCTCGAGTCTTGGCCCAGGACGGCCTACTAGTGGCTGCGTCCCTGCTTGTGTGTTGGATAGAGATACTAGATAATCTTAATTACCTTAAAGAAGGCACCACCCCAGCTGATGTGGCACTGCTAGAATCGCACAAAACATCCCTCTGAGCTCTCACGTAAATTGGACAAAATCCTCCAATCACTTAAAGCACTCTTCATCTCTTCTTTAATTCAGGGGCAAAAAAGTCATTCTCTCACGTGTATATTTTTCGTATATAAATACTAAATACATTTCGTATACAGTATATATCATCTTTACCCGTGTACATTTCGTATACTTTTTTTTAATTTCTTGGTATTTCGTATTTAATATTTAGTTCCATTTAAATTATATAATTTTATACGTTAACATATTACCACATATATTAAAACATATGTACATTTATTTTATATTCTTCCCTTATATGTGTCACATCAAATATATAATTTTATACATTGACATATAATTACATAAACTTTAATTAAATATGTGTATTGTAGTCATAAACTATAAACTTTAGTTACATAAACTATACATATTATTCGTATAAAAAATAAGCCTATGGTAGTCATTTCGTATATAATACTGTATACGTAGTGATTTAGTGCTACTATACTTCTATGATATTATAGTCTTATCTAAATATAGTATAATATAATCACGAATATAGCTAATAATTATTATATTACGGATATTTAATAATTAGTGTATTATCTAAATATAGCTAATATAATCACGGATATTGCATGTAATCACGGATATTTAGTATATTTTTTTGATAGAGTATGTATTTAATATATTATGGTTATTAGTATATTTTTAGTATATTTAATATATATTTAGTATATATTTGGTATATATATTTAGTATATTATGGTCATTAGAATCTTATGGTTATTACGTATCCACCTTAGATATGAACTGTATTATTGATGTTAACGTATGATACACTAATCGAACTGATATTATGTATCCGTCCCCCATATGATACAAATTCGTTATAGCTAATAATTATTATATTACGGATATAGCTAATAATTATTATATTACGGATATTTAATAATTAGTGTATTATCTAAATATAGCTAATATAATCATGGATATTGCATGTAATCACGGATATTTAGTATATTTTTTTGATAGAGTATGTATTTAATATATGATGGTTATTAGTATATATTATGGTTATTAGTATATTTTTAGTATATTTAATATATATTTAGTATATATTTGGTATTATATTTAGTATATTATGGTTATTAGAATCTTATGGTTATTACGTATCCGCCTTAGATACACTAATCGAACTGATATTATGTATCCGTCCCCCATATGATACATATTCGTTATTCGCTTAACCACTCATTCATCACATAACTCGAGCTATTCCATTCGAAGTAAAACACGATACCTGCAATACAGTTATAAATCTAGAGATATTCACTGACGAATATCTCTCGATATTCTCCCGTTATATCTCTCTAAAATATAAGCCCAACTACACAACCTAACTACACGTTATATATATCATTTTTCATATCATTCTTCATCACAGTTTTCTTATTATAACTATTCATATATCTTTTATCGCATAACAATCCATCACTTTCCACAATATGTCGACTACCGATATGACAAACATATCGAAATTGGAGCAAGGCAAGCGGCTGAAAGAAATGGTCGTGAGGGTCGTCCACCGTTGGACCCGACCGGTTTTGAAGGAACGAAACAAGGTCGATTCTATCGAGGTTCTCATGATTGATTATGAGGTATTATGTCTACCTTTTTTTTACGTAAATCTTTCGTTTACGTTTTCATTATCCGTTTATTTGTTATGTCTTTCTTACGTTCATATTTCATATACATCTATTACGATTTTTTTTTACGTACTTTTTTAAAATCTTAATTCATTATTAGGTTTATTTTATGTTCATAAAATCTTAGGTTTTTTTTATCAGTGGCAGTGTTGTATTCGTGTTTTCTGTTCGTACGTTTACTTTTTATATGATATTTGTTTTCATATTATTTTCTTGAACAAATTCGTATATGGTTGTATTCTCTTATACGTTAGATGTGATACATTTTACGTATAGGGTTATAATATCAATTATACCATATGTATATTATGTATGACGACTTTGTTTTATCAAATTCGTGTTACCATCAAATTTGTGTTTGTATATGTTCTCATGTAATTTTCACTTCATCCGTATGTATTAATAGTTTTTTTATATCTATCCAATTACGTATTACGTTTCGTGTCTATATTACGTTTTTTTTTCGTCGTTGACATGCTGTATATTAAATACCTTCGCGTCTATGTCAAATCAATTGGTCTCGTTGTCTTACACATGTTACTTCGTGCTTAACGGTTTTGCAGAATGAAATCGTTCAGGGCACTGTCCGTAAGCAGATTCTGAGCAAATACACCAACGCTGACACGCTTGCTGTTGGAGGTGTATACATTATCCGTAACCTCACTATCAGTTCGAATACCGGCTACGATAGGGCTACCCCGAGCAACATTCGCCTACACTTCGAGTACTCGAGCAAAGTCGTTCCTTACGATGGAAACCTTTCCATACCTCTCTATGGATTTCGATTTGCTGATTTCGAGGACATCATCAACGGTCATGTGTCCACTACTCACTACATCGGTACATGCCTATTCATTTGCATAACCAATTTATATTTTCAAAAAAAAATTTACTAATTATTTCTTCACACATGTTCTTTTGGGTCATACACGTTTTCTTGGAGATAACCTGCTTACAATATTCACAGATTTAGTCGGGAAGCTTTTCGAGATCGATCCGGTTAGTCACACTAAGAACGGTTTCGAATATCGCAACATCAAGCTCGAGGATATCAAGTACGTTTCTGTCCTTCGCTTTATATGTCCCTTCTTCCACGCCCTATTTTTTGTCACGTAATTCGGGTCATATTCTCTGTGTCCCTACCGTGACTTATTTTTCTTCGTATTTTGCTCTTCATTGGGCCGCAACATTAGCATAGCCCCTGACTGCATAATTACGTCGACTGTGTCACTCAGCTGCTGTCAGGTTTCCTGTACTCTTTGGGCACCGCACAGTGACACTCTTCCCCAATTGATTAGCAACATGCCTAATCCGGGACAATCCAAGATCATTGTTATCAAGTGTGTTGAGGTCAAGAAATACGAGCGTGATTTTTACGTACTATAGTATTTCCTTTCTTAAATTCGAATTCTGCATAATTTTGCTATCCCCGTTTGTTGAGCGACAGTAACCTTTGTCACGTCATTATATACACAGGAATGTGGAGGCTCCAAACCACATACAACGCTACTTCCTTCCACTTTGACGTGGACATTCTAGAAGTGTTAGCTTTCTCAAACAGGTTCGATATGTTCTCATCAATCCACTTACATAATTTCGAGATGTCTCCTTTCTAAGATGTTAGTACCTAACTAAACCGAACTTTTGCACAACATCTGACACTTTATTTGTACACACACTTTATTTGACACTTTATTGTACTATCGCTCAACCCCGTGATTTTATCACGGGTATTATACTAGTGATGTAATAATCAAACAAATTTGTTACTAACACTACCTCCTCTTATTTGTTTGCAGCGTGATTATGGCTCCCATGGGTTTGCTTTCTTCTTTATTCACAATCCCACTTGTCTTCATGCAAATTCTCCTCTCGATAAGCGTGATCTTTCCTTTTATCAATTTGCCATATGTTATTTGTGTGCAGACTTGTTGTGAAGGTACTATACGTCTCAGCTTGGATTCGGCCCATTTATTTATTTCTTCACGTTTATGCGACTATTCGTCTTTGTCCGTCGATCCTTGAAGATTTTATTATTATTTCGATCGGTTTGAGTCATCACGATACTTTTGTGAGGAGAATGAAGCTCCTCTCAATGAAGATAATTTTTTTTATGAAGCTCTATCTCTTTGAAGAAATTTTCACGAAGCTCCGCTTTGAAGATTTTTTTTTATGAGTCTCTGTTTTAAAGATTATTTTTTTACGAAGCTTCAATTTGAAGACTTTTTCTACGAAGCTTCGATTGAAGATTCTTTTTGTGAAGCTACGCTCAAAGATTTTTTGTGAAGTTTCATTTTTTTTAGGCCTTGATTGAAGATTTTTTTCATGAAGCATTTCAGCCTGGTGAACGCGATACTCTTGTAAAAGAATTCCAGTAGTCCGGTGACTTACCATCTTCAGCCGAGTTGTCATGAGATGAACCCGTTTGGGTCATCGCGACTTCCTCGTAAGGAGCCATGGAGGGAGCACACGGAGTTGAGGAGCAGCCACGGAGGGAGCACTCCGAGTTGAGGAGCAGCTACGGAGGGAGCACCCGGAGTTGTTATAAGGTGAACCCATTCGGGTCATCACGACGCTCCTACGAAGGAAGCCACGAAGATGAGGAGCCACGACGGGAGCACCTGGAGTTGTTAGGAGGTGAACCCGTTTGGGTCATCACGACGCTCCGACGGAGGAGGCATAGAGGAAGCACTCGTGTTGTTACGAGGTGAACCCGTTCGGATCATCACGACGCTCGCATAGAGGAGGCATCCGAGTTGTTACGAGGTGAACCCGCTCGTGTCATCACGACGCTCGCATGGAGGAGGCACCCGAGTTGTTACAAGGTGAACCTGTTCAGGTCATCACGACGCTCCTACGAAGGAAGTCAATCCCGAAGTCGGCCGTCACGATGTTTCTACGGAGGAAGCCAATGTCGATGCAGTGTGGATTGCTTTGAAGATATTCCGGGTCGCATCACTTCGTCCTACTTGAGTTGTCATGAGGCGACCCCTTTGGGCCATCATGACTTTCTTGTGAGGGGAAGCTTCCACTCGATGACTTTTTTTTGGTGCTCCTGCAGCATTGATTTTGTGAAGCTTTGCTCAATGAAGATTTTGTTTGTTTGTTTCTTTATCCGTTCACAGCTTACGCTCTTGCAGGCCAGGAGCAATTATTTGTTATTTTGGAGGGGTGGCTGCACTCAAGCTACCTGTTTCCTCGAGTTGCCTACGTACTTGCAAAACAAAATAATTGCTTTACAAGATCAAGTCAACGTGGTTCGATAAGGGAATGGGTGGTTTGTTTGGTGGTGTGGCTTCACCCAAGCTACATGTTCACTCGAGCTACCTACGTACTTGCAAAACACGGATGATATTTTACAAGATCAAGCCGACGTAGTTCATGGGATAACTTTTTGTGGTTTTTGTTTTGTTTTTGTGTTTTTTTGTTTGTTTTGGGATTTTTGTTGTCTATGTGTGGTTTATCCTCTTGCTTAGGAGCTTTTCTTGTCGTTTATCCTCTTGCTTAGGAGCCTCACTTGTAGTTTATCCTCGTGCTTTGGAGCGTTCCTTGCAGTTTATCCTCTTGCTTAGGAGCATTCTTGCAGTTTATCCTCTTGCTTAGGAGAGTTTGCAGTTTAGCCTCTTGCTTAGGAGCATGCTTGCAGTTTATCCTCTTATTTAGGAGAGTTTGCAGTTTAGCCTCTTGCTTAGGAGGGTTTGCAGTTTAGCCTCTTGCTTAGGAGGATTTTTTTTCTTTTCAAAAGGTAGAAGATGTTTCGCCCTCGTCCACCCTCACATTGGCGCTTGATGGAGACGAGATATTTTCAACCATTTCAGTTTTATGAGATTTTGAAGATTTTTGTTGATTTGTGAGAACTACAATCCACTTTTTTTGCTTTCAGGGGTTGCTCTAGAGTGATGTCTACTATCTCCACACGCTTCATGTTAGAATGGACAAGACTTTGTATATTATTTCTACCTTTCACTTGTTTGATATTTTCATCTGAGAGAGGCACATTTCTTGTCCTTGTGGATACCCCTAGGTGACTAAAGACTCCACTTTTAGGCGGATCTAAGTGCTTGAGCATTGATATTTCTCCACTTGAAGTTGATGGATTGATGACGAACTTATTGCCCCCTTCACATATGCCTAGCCGAATGAAGACGGACAGATGATTCTTCGGAGCAAGTTGATTTCTTTCTTTAGGTGCAACTCTTCCCAATCGCTGGAACACGGAAGAATGCGATCTCTTCAGGGGTGGCACTACTACAAATCCCTTCTTTTCGCGATGCTTTTTCATGTTACTTTCGATGCTTAAAAGCGCCGGGAATTTATTTCTCGACGCTTAGCTAAAGCGTGGTATTTTTGGGTGTCGAGAATTTTCGACACTTTTAATTGTCGATATTTGTGACGCTTTCATGCGTCATAAATAACGACGCTTTGGGGCGTCACAAATAGCAACGCTTTGGGGTGTCAGTTAACTTTTCTTTTGCGACGCTTTTTTGCGTCAGTTTCATAGTTTTTGCATGCCTCTAATTTTTCCCCCTCTTTGTATATAAATTACTAAGATAGATGACACCAAAAATTAGAGTGTACAAAACAATAATTAACTAGAATATACTATAGTAAACAAAATTTTATATTGTAAACTTTCATCATCAAAATCAAATTAAATACATCTATTAGTATTCAAAAGTATTGAAAATTTCATCCGAAGTTAGAACAATACAAACCGAAAACATTATTGCTTGCGATTAATGTTTTTAAGAAAAAAATTACTAAATCTCCCAAAACATTAATTCCTAGCCACACGATGCGGCTAATCTGCTCCCAAAAATGAATTTATGAATTGATTCTTTCATGTGGATGCACCGCCAAAAGTGGTATTTGATGAATCCGATACCTACACGAAGAGATGGTGGTGTTGTCACAGGTGGTACATCAGCTTCCATCATTTGAGCCCTTGTCCTTTTGCTTCGATAACTCATCCTTGAATGTGATACGCGTTAATAATCCTAAAATAAATTAAAGGCGTCAGTTGCACATTGATAACAATAACGAACAAACAGCAACACCATTAGCATATAAATCAAACACCATAATTAGTACGACCCAAATCACTACGAGTATTTATTTCGGAGAGTCAACTGAGAAGAAATGAGAGAGTCAAATCAGAAGCCATAATTCTTCATTCATCCCCAGAAAAAAGAAGGAAGGAAGAACAACATCATAATAAGGTTAGTAATCATTATCAGGTTTCAAGTTTCAACTTCAAAATTCGCTTCTCTATATTACTCTAATGCCATGCATATTCATTCTACTCCTAAAGTGAGTTGTTTTAAAAAAAAAAAATTAAACTCCTAAATTCAAACAATTCACTTGTGACTTTTATAGGTTATGAGTTTGACAGTAGTCAATCAATTGGAGAGATCAATCCCAACTAAACAACTAACACGACGATGAGTATTTGGAAGTGAATATAAATGAACACAAGATAACATCAGTCAAATGATCAGAAAATCAAGCCACTTATCTAAGGCTTCGATGAGAAAATCAAACCTTGATCAGAATAGATTTTCTATCCAACAACTTATCTCGACCCTCTTACAATTAAACATCAGCTGCATCAGCAACAATTTTTTGTCAGGAAAAGAAGACAATCAAGTAGTTAGCTGCATGCCTGCATAGAACCAACTCTAGACATTACAATGAACCCTTAATAACCTAAACACACAAAAAAGCTTGGAGTTAGAGTCGAATCTGCAGTCTGTTTCATCCTTTCATCAATTAATTACAAATATAACTCATTTTCATGCCAAAATGAATATACCACACACATGAATGTAGCGTAATAGACTATCAATAGAGTTAGAGTCGCAAAGAGAATCCATGAAATATATGATAGGATGTCAGCATTAAACGTCTAAGACAGTTTCTCAATAACTTTTAAGTCAGCGAGAACTTAATAATCATAAGGTCAACAAAAGCTCAAACTAGAATATTCAACAACAAAACACTTCCAAATACTGCTCCACTGCATGAATAGAAGAGCACGACATCGACAAGGCAAGACGACTCCAATAGCAATAACGAACAAACAGCAACAACATTAGCATTGACCAGTAGCAGCAAAACGAAGAAGGGAAAAGAGTAGCATCAACGAAATATGAACAAAACAACAATTCGATACTCAATTAAATCGACACTGATAATCAATAACTCCCTAAAACCCCAACGAAAGTGAGCCAAGTATGCATCTGAAAATTGATAATGATTAAGAACAACTCCCTAAAAGCCAAACACAGATGAAAATCAACATTATGAATTATACCCTAACTTCTCTATACACCGATGTCCCTTAAAACCAAGCACAAAAAACGATAATAAAATGTCACTGAGAAAAGCAGAACAATGGCGATAGCTACCACTACTGTTAATCAGCAGAAATTTCAAAAATCGAATAAATTTCCGAGTGATAGTAAGATTATAGCAAAACACAACCAAAAAAAGTAAGCATAAGTGAGAATTAGTGTCAATTACAATGATTTCAGAGAGAAATGAGAGATCAATGGAGGATCGACGCGAAAATCTGATGAGAAGAAATCAGTCAGTTAAGGTTCCCGAGGAAAATTGCAAAAAAAAACCAAAATTAAATCATGAAATTGAAGAAACTTACTAATTGATCGGGAAACTGGCGATTGACGAGAGATTAATTGATTAATTGATAGGATATTTGAGAGATTGAGAGGTTGGCTGATGAGAGATCGAGAGGAAAGGCGATGGAATAGAGGAGGACAACAATTAGGTTTTGAACGATTAATTAATTAGGGTAAGGCGTTCTTTTTCCACAAGAGAGCGGGAGGTGATTTTTTTTACAACATTAGTGCGCGCTTGTCAAGCTTGGAGATTTTTTATTATTTTTTAATCAAAAATGCTTCAACGCTTATAAAAGTGTCGACCATAAAGCGTCTAGAAACTAAGGGAATTGTAGTAGTGTGGGTGTACCCTATCAAAGACTGAGAGTTTTGATGGGCGTGCTTTACTTTCATTTCCATTCTCTTTGCTTCCCAGGACGGAGATCGTGTTGACACTGACGTGGTTGATAGTCTTTACAGGAAAGAACTTTCTTTCTTTTGGAGTATACGTCAAGTTTCTCCTTCCTTGTTTTCTTTGATGATAGACATGTTGTGATTTGAGCTTCTTTTGCCCCCTTGATTTCTTGTGCATCGTCGTCTCCCAGGTCGCAGTGGTTTGATTGGTTGCTACTGTTTCTTCAAGATCTAGGATGATTTTTCCTTCTTTAACAAGCTGCATGATCCTTTCTTTAAGAGTTATGCATTTCTCAAGCGGATGACTGTTCAACCTGTGATAGCGACAGTAATTCTGATTGTTCGTCATGTTAGCCTCTTCAGGTCTTTTTGAGTCTGGTAGCTGTATCACGTTCTTTTTTAGGAGGTCATCCAACATATTTGATAGGTCAGAATCATCAAACGGATACTTTTTGCCTAACATCTCTTTTAAAGTAGATCCATTCTTCTTGTTGTCCGATCTAGGATTTTTCAATGTCTTCGTAGGTACATTGCTAACGTTGATGACCATGGACTCTTTAGACGTCGTACTGACGCCTTCACTAGTCTCCTTATGGTCTGGTCTCCGGGAACGTGTTGCCTTATTTTGCTTGTGGTTGTTGATTGTGATTTCCATGTTATGAGCTCGCGTTGCTAACTCCTGGAAGCTTTTTGGTTTGATCCCATTTAAGATGTAGAGTAGATCCCAGTTCATCCCGTTGATGCACATTTTGACCGCTGAAGTTTCATTCAAACGCTCCTTGCATTCAAGACTAAGGGCACGCCAACGGTTGATGTACTCAATGACAGGCTCATCATCCCATTGAGAAGTGTTTGTCAGCTCGCTCATGCTAACGATGCGCCTGGTGCTGTAGAACCTGTTCAGGAATTCGTCTTCCATACGAGCCCAGGTGTCGATTGATTCGGCTTCCAAATCCGTGTACCAGTCAAAAGCGGTTCCCTTGAGAGAGCGCACGAACTGTTTGACTAGGCGATCGTCATCGGTTCCAGCATTGTTGCATGTCTACATGAAGTGCGCGACGTGTTGCTTCGGGTTACCCTTCCCATCGAATTTGTTGAAACTTTGGGGGTTGATATCCCGATGGAATGCGTAGGCCATCAATTCTTTTGGTGTAAGGCTTGATATATCGTCCAGTAGTGAGGGAATCTTCACCGAGTTGGATTTTGATCGTGTCTGCTATCAGACTCTGCAACTGCTCCGGGGTGTAAATACCGGTCTTGTTCTTTGGAGGCTCCTCACCATCTTTTTTCTCGTTTGGAGGCTTCTCACCTTCCTTTTTCTCGTCATCTTCATCCTCTTTGTCGATGTCGCTTTCGTGAACGGTGTCCTTGTCGGTGTCACTGTGCTCAATGGAGTTTTTCTTCTCGCGGAGCTCGCTCACTTCTTTTTGAAGATCCTCGACCTTCTTGTTCTTCTCTTCATTCTCCTTTTGCATGTTCTCAACGAGTTTGGTCAGATTCAAGACTTGGTATTCAATACTGTAACCACTAGCCATCATTGTCGAAGCGCTGATAGGAGTGGCACCTTTCTTCTTCCTTTGCGACATCTTAGGTTGGCGCGGGAAGGCGGTGTTGCTCTTGGAGACTTCATCCTTGAGGAAGGAGAAGAGGCCACAATTTTGGCTTCGGCGGTAGCAACAATTGAGGCAGCGGAGATCTTACGCGGCCTAGTAGGGACGTGGGCAGCGCGTAGGCTGGCAGCAGCGGCGTCAAGGGTAGCCTTCTTCGCCTTCGCCCTGGTGACCATGCCAGTGGATTGCGTTACGACGCCAGAGGACTGTTGGAGAACTTCAGCGTAGGCCTTCCTGGGGGTGTTGAAGGTGTTGCTTTGTTTGGTAGACATCTTCTCGAGAAGTAGTCTTGGTTGTTTCGGCGGTAGAGATGAGAGATAAAGATTTTCACGTCAGGTTCACCAAAATTTGTAACGACAAATTTTGTATCGCAGAAAACTGAAATACAAAACAAGCAAACAGATAAATTTTATTAGTATTTATCAAAAGTTACGTGTACAATCTCTAATGTATCCTCTGATTCTAATACGCCGTCTAGGGAGCACGTGTACAGTCTCTAATGTATCAAAAGTTACGTGAGGGACGCGTGCGTAGCTGACTTGTACTGCCTTGCGCGCATTGTAACTTGATGTTCTTGAGAGGGTCGTGATGACTTGAATCTCCCTTGAATGTCTGAATTTGTCTTGGATCTTCTAAGCAGGCGGCACGATTTGTTGTGCTTGTTGCCCGCTTGCGACGGATTTGATGGAGAGCTTGTAGTGACTTGTGTCTTTTTCTCTCTGGATCCTTTGCTTCAGAAATTTTCCAATTAATGAGAAAAGCTTTATTTATAGAGTTCTGATTCTCTTTTGTGGACTTTGGTAGTCACAAGCCCATTTATGAGCTTATTAGCTTAGTGACATTGATCCAATTTTACTTCTTTTTGGGTTTAATGATCCAAATAAACCAATTTGTAACTCGGATCGACCCGTATTTCTATTCGGGGCAAAATAATTAAATTGAGCTAAAATTTTGTATTAACTCAAAATAATTAATAAATTTATTTTATTCGGCGCTTTAATAAATTTTCAGTGCTTACAATATATAACATTAGTAGTGCACACAGGCAACGGAACCAATTTGATAATACATGAGATTATTAAAACTTGAGATTAGTACTTGTGCGATTACCAATTAGTAGTGCACCATGAGAGTCGACGACAAGTTAGGCATTTTAAAACATGAAACGTAACCGCACATTGAAACATGAAAATACAATATAATACTTGAGGAAACTTACGTGTAAATACACGACGTAGTAATAAACATGTACATGAAACCAAAATACAATACATGAAGAATTATATATAATGCGCACATGTACACGCTAGAATGAATAATTATATGTCTCCCCGGCAACAGCGCCAAAATTTGATACGTGTCGTTACCGCACTCAAATTAATAATTTATAACCTTACTCTTATCACACAATGATACTAAAATTACGCAGTATAGTACAAGTAAGGGTCGATCCCACGAGGAGACGATTTATTCATTAACTAGTCCATTTCATATTTACGATTATGAATAACATATTAACAATATTAACAAGAATATATACGGAATGAGGGGTTCAATTAATTGTCTCGAAAAATTTAAACTAATGAACTACTCCATAATAAACTATAACTATTATTCTAAGATGTACAAGTGAAACAAGCATAACAATTCGGCTCATATATTTCTTAGACTCGGTTACCCATTCAGTTACTAAATCGACTTGTCAGAACCATATTATTTTATTACTAGATTAATTATAGAGAATTTTGACGCTAAATCTCCCTATCCTTCCTTACTTTTAACCGGTGTCGAGCCGCTCGACCACCAATTCTAACTAATTAGTTATTACGTAAGTTTCGACGCTCCGTAAGTTAACTAGTCGCAGTAAGGACAAGAAAGACATCATTAATCCTAGTTAATTGAAATTAACTAGATCAAATTATACTCCTAGATTAATCTAGTGACAATTCGCAGTCCTAAATTAATATAGTTGCTACTCGGGTTGTATAATTTAACGTCGCGCCAAATAATACAACTAGCTATATATTGATCAATAAGGACGAGTATAAAATTGAATACTAACAAAATAATATTGGTAAAACTAATTGATTTCATAACTGAACGGTTAACGTCATATAAGATCCAAGACAAAATTAATAACTAAATTAACTAGTAAGGAGTAGAGAACATAATATCTAGGACCAAAAAACTCCTTCTTGATTCGGTTTCGACACCTCCACAAGTAGTGCTCCTGTCTTCCCTCGAGTTGAAGCCGCTTCACCCGACGGACTGCTCCGAGCTCCGAATTACCGCCAATTTCAATTACTAATAACCTTGGGTATTTTTTGTGTTTGCTTCCGTTCTTCATGAATGTGAATTGGGTATTTGTAGTTGCCTTGGGTCAAAATTAGGAAAGATTTGGGGTATAATTTTTGGTTAGGAATAGGAAAACTTGACAGGAATAAGGATATGGAAATATTGGATTTCCATTCTTGGTGCTTCATATCTCCGTCACTTGCTATAGATACAGGTTGTCTGATTTCCTTTTATTCTTTTCTCTATTTGTGAGTGTTATGTATCCCTTCTCAAATCTTGGAATATATTTGACTTTCCTTCGTGTTTGTTTGCTGTTGTATTTGTATTCTTCACCCAATTTCTTTGTGCACTGCATATGTAGCTTAGGTTTGAATTGGGCCGGCTATCCTTCCCTCTTGTATACATCGTTTTCATTTAGGTCGAATCCAACGTATTTGTTAGTTGGGTCATTTTATCCCGGCTTATCGATCCATTACCTATTAATCATAATTAACGCTGAAATCAATCCATTTAGCACGATAAATAACACACATGCCCTTAAAAATGAAATCTCACAAAATTGTATCATATAATTTAAATATTATTATAAACGAGGTTAACGACACATAAAAACGGGGTGAAAATATGAATAATTAGTGAGTTATCAACCCACTTCAGCATCCACCCCGACTTTTCGAACTTTTCTAACGTCTTTTCAAGAGGCAAGTTTGTTAGGACGGTTATTGGGTGCGCGTCGAAGTATGGGTGCAACTTCCTGGCAGCTATCACTACGGCGTACACCGCCTTTTCTACCATTAGTAAATTCCTCTCTACCGGCCCTAGCGCATGGCTGATTAAGTAGATTGGTTGTTGGATTTTATCCTCTTTTCTGAGTATGACAACACTTACCGTCACATTGGTAACAGCGATGTATACGTACAATTTCTCGGCTTCTATCGGCCGCGCTAGGGTTGACATCGTCTTTAGCTATTCCTTTAAGTTGACAAACGCTTCTTTCTGTTCCTCTTCCCACTTGAACTTTTTATTCCCCTTCAGCACCTTGAAGAACGGGGTGGACTTGTCGGCTACCCTAGAGATGAATCGTGCCAAGGCGGCCATCCTCCCTGTGAGGCTTTGGATATCCCTTATCATTCTTGGTTCTGGCAGATCTCGTATAACTTTGACTTTCTCCGGGTTGGCGTTTATTTCTTTGGCACTTACCAAGAAACCTAGGAATTTTCCGGACGTAACACCGAATGTGCATTTCTTAGGGTTCAGCTTCATCTTGTACTTCCTTAACAACTGGAATTTTTCTTTCAAGTCGTCCAGATATTTCTCGTCCTCCTTGCTTTTGACGATCGCATCGTCCACGTACATTTCCATATTCCTGCCCCCTGTCCTTGGAAAATCTTGTCCACCAGCCTCTGATAGGTGGCACCTGCGTTCTTCAACCAAACGACATCATTTTGTACATGAATGTGTCGATGCTTGTGAGAAATTCGCACTTGACCTTGTCTGGCCCCCACAAGAAGACTTTGTAGTAGCCAGAGAAGGCTTCCAAGCAAGAAACTTAACATGGAGTGTCCGCTGGTGGCATCTACCAACTGGTCGATCCTTGGTAGCGGGTAGCAATCTTTTCGGGCACGCCTTGTTGAGGTTAGTGAAGTCGACACACATACGCTAATCTCCTGATGATTTCTTTACCATTACTACGTTTGCTAGCCACTCGGGGTAATTGCAAGGCTCTATGAATCCTGCATTCAGCAGCTTGTCAACCTCTTCGCGGATGACATCGTCCTTCTCTGCTGACATGGTACTCTTTTTCTGCCTGACTGCTCGGCATGCTGGATCAACATTTAGCTTGTGTACCGTGATTTCGGGGTCCACCCCAGGCATCTCGTCCGCCAAGTAAGCGAATACGTCAACGTTTTCCTTTAGTAGGATGAGGAGGCTTAATTGGTACCTTGGCTCTAAGTCAGCTCCCACTGACACGGGTCGACCCGGCTCTAGCTCCACCATCATGCCGTCCTCCCTGGAATCTAAGCGCTCAGGGACGGGAGTTAGTTGCTCGGTGATCTTGAGCGCTTTTGAGCTCGTAGCCTCCCGCCATCGAGGTTGGAGTCGGCCTTCCTCTTACCCTTCATCTCTTCTTGGGATCGCTTCTAGGGTACCGAATTGTAAGACCCGGTCAACTCTTGGTCGCCGCATAGCTTGCCTTCGGTGTTTTCTGTAGGTGACGTAGGCCATGGTCAGGGCTCTTATGGACACTAGGGTGTGTACCTCGTCGAGGGTTATTCGGCCGATTAGCACGTTGTAGTCCGACTTGGCGTCCACTACAACAAACTGGGTCGTTATCGTTTTGGCCGTTGCCCCCTATCCGAATATGACGGGAAGGTTTATCGTCTCCATAGGTATCACGTCGGTCCCCGAGAACCCGTACAACATGCCGGCCGTCGGCTTATGGTTCCTCTTGTCGAGTCCCATTTCCTCGTAGACTTCTCCGTACAACAGGATGGTGTAGGCGTGTCTATCATACATCTCTTGACCAGGTGGTCATTGATCTTGACGGCTAAGACCAACGGGTCACAGTGAGGGTATATCACCCGCCCGTAATCATTGGTTGTGATGCTGAGGGATGGGATGGTGGCCGGCTTCGGTTGGTCAGCGTAGCAGATGTACTCTGACAACTCCCTCAAGTGCCGTTTAACCACCCGTCGGCTTCTTCCTCCTCTAGGCGGTTCATCGTCGAATGTGTGGATGATTTTGGCCTCCTTTTTCCTCTCAGTTTTGTCCTTGTCCTTGTCATTATTTTTGTTGTTGTTGTTGTTGTTGTTGTTGTTGTTGTTGTTGTTGCTGCGTTGATTCCTTGCTCCATACGCTGCCAACGAGCCACGGTGTATGAGGCTTTCGATTTCATCTTTCAGATTTCGGCACTCTTTTGTGGTGTACCCCTTCTGGTCATGGAACGCGCAATACTAGCTCTGATCACTTATGGGTCCAACCCTTACCGGCTTAGGGTTCCCCCACTTCCCGTTGTGCTTTTCTATGTCAAAGATCTCCGCTCTTGGCCGGTTAAGTGTGGCATAATGCTCAAACCTTGGCATGTAAGCCGTCTTTTCTTTCCTTCTCTCTCTGCGACTTCTGTTCCTTCTGGAAGACTCTTTATCGTCTGCCGGGCTTGTGGCCCTCTCTTTGGGAGGACTACGATTTCTTGGCGGCGATAGATCTTCGTGCCGCTTCTTGTATTTTTCCTCGTTCATATACCCTGCTGCTATTCGTCTAGCCTCTACCAAAGACGTTGGTCTCTCACGCAGTAAATGACTTTTATGTGGGCCGTCGAGCATGGTATGAGTCAAGGCGCAAGCAGCCGTCGACATGCACACCGTTCTTATCTGCTGGCACTCCAAGTCAAATCTCTTGACAAACTATCAGATTGTCTCCTTTGGACGTTAACGCATTGTCATGATGTCTACCATCATGATCTGTATGCGGCGGCTGCCAGCGTACTGGTCAACAAAGGTTTTACCGAGCTCTTTGAAGGTACGGATGGACACCCTTGGCAACCCCCTGAACCACGATTGGGCGAATCTGGTGAGGGTGGTGTGAAAACCCTACACCAGACGACGTTGTCGAGCTTGTACATGGCCATATAGCTTGTACATGTGTGAAAACCCTACACCAGACGACGTTCGGGATGAGGTGCGCTAAAGAGGGTGCCACTGTGGGTCCGTCCCGGTCGGGACCAACCCGTCCCGGTCGGGATGTTACAGGGGCTACGCGAGACAATTTTCCTCCTTCTCCTTCATTCTTGTACCCATATATATACTTCCCTCTTGTATTGTTAAGACAGATTATCTTACCCTAGACTAATTTAAGCCTCGTTTAAGTATTCAAACCCTAGATTAGTGTTCCTCACATTAGTTTTAATCTTCCTTTAATCTTTAGTTAATCCTTGTAATTAGTTCTTGTATTAAGAAGTTCTTGAAGAATTCTTCAAGCTTGACATCCTTGGGGTTTATTTTGGGTTCTTATTTATACAAGATTGCATCTTTTTCTTCATCTTATTGTTGGTATAATCTTCTCTACTCTAATTCTTGTTTATTTAATCTAGTTTCAATCTTTTCATATTGTTATTGTTATTGTTCTTATTTGTCATTATGGATGTTTGCATTGTGATCTTGTTTTCTCTTGTTATTGTTGTTTTGTTCTTCATCATGAGTGAGTAGTCTTCTTGTGGGGTTAGTAGGAGGATTAGGGGTAGATTATGGATGATTAGGGTTGATTAAGGGAAAAGGGTGAATCTTTGTTGTTAGTCACATTGTGGGCACTCCATGTGTTTGTTGATATGCTTGTGTGAGTAGTAGTGGCCATGCTCCCCATACTTGTGTTCATCTTCCCATTGTTTGTCTATTATGTGGTCATGTTGAGAATAGTCGTAGTCACGAGAGTGCGGACTAGGGTCTAAGTAGCGAGAGCCCGGACCCACCTTGACATCGGTCTAAGTAGCGAGAGCCCGGACCGACTCTAGCAACTAGGAGACACCTATACCCTTGATCACCCAAATTACCCATCTACACCTATGAACCCGACCTACCCCACTTCCTTCTATATTTGATTCAACTTCTTAGTTAGTCATCGTTTACTCTAGTTTGTTTGTTAGTTCGATCATTAGTATTGTTTAGCATTGTTTTAGCCTAGTTCATCATTAGCTTAGTCATACTTCTCCCATCATACTTTGTCAATTATTGCATTCTTTGTGTTCGTTTGGTAGCATAGTCTCGTTTTTAGGCCAACATAGTCTAAACCTTGCAATACCGTCCTCGTGGATACGATCCCGACTTGCCCTAGCTACCCACTAGGCTAGTTGGTTGTTTATTGATGGTTAGGGACGTGAACCAAGCAATGGTTTGGAAGAGATTGAAACCGCCGGTAGAAGTTTCGATTCTCTCCTCCATGATGATGTGGGGGCAAATGATGAAGATGGGGAACCACAACTTTAGGAAAGTGTGGGGGTGTGCAACAAGGAAATGGGGCCAAAGCCGCTTTTTGTGCCTCGTTTCTTGAAGATGAAGCTTGCTTGTTATTGGAGACGATGCTTAGGGAGGAAGATCAGAGGTCGGTTAAGCTCGTAGGATGGATAGACCCCGGAGACAACGTGCAAGATGATGATGTCGGGTCTTGGGATTCCTACTTCTTGCCTCCACCTTGGAGGCCGTGGAGGTTAGCTAGGCTCGAGCGCTTCTTGGGCCTTCATTATGATGTCGGTAGCGTGTTCGACTTGCTCCTCCATGCCCTTGAGGGCTACGGTTGAAGAAGCGTCCACCATCCTAGGTTTGACGGAGTTCCTAAAGAACCGTCATGTTGTATATTCCCCCTCCCTCTTCTTTAGAGTACTTGTGCTTGTATTTGTGTGATTTGTTTCTTGGATTTGTTTTTTTTGTGGGATTCTTGTAATTGATTTGGTATTTTGATGAGCGATGTGAGGGAGTGAATTTGATGTTGTTTTGAGTTTATTGTGATAGGTGAAGTGAAGATGACTCCTTGAGAGGACTGGTTATCCATAGAACTTGGCTTGTGAGCAAGGAAGTCGGTTTTTGAAGCTTAGGATAAGCTTTTGGGTTTCTTGGAAGGCAAGATGGTCGATCCCGACCGGGAAGAAGGCTTCCCGACCGGGAAGGATGAGCCATCCCGACCGGGAAGGAGCCGTCCCAATCGGGATGAGGATGCATATTTTCGAGCTTACTGGAGTGTCATCCCGACCGGGACGGGGGCTTCCCGACCGGGACCAACCATCCCGACCGGGACCAACCATCCCGACCGGGATGGTCCCCTGCTCCCCTTTGTGCCTTTTCTTCGACATTTGAGTCCACCCTACCATTGTATACCCCCTCCCAACCTCCCTAACTATCCTTGCCCTATCATATGCCCCATATACTTCATTGTCATGCTCCCACTTCATTTCCTATCCACTTACACCGACTCTCACATCATATCCCACCCCCTACCATTACTACCTTAACCATGCGTTCCTTTCAAGCTTGAAGAAGGATGACAATGAAGACAACAAGCAAGCGCCTTTATTGATCATTGAGACGATGGAGCAAGTGAGTTGTTAACCGCTCGGTACGGCAACTATCCTTTCTTTTCCGTTTTTTATTGCTTGTTTTCCGCTTGTCTTTACCCTTCCCCTTCTACACTTATGTGTCTTGATGTCATGGTGGCCTTCGAGGCCTTAGTATGGTTGCTCCCGACTCTCGACGACGTGATTGCGTCGAGAGTCAATTGATTAATCCAAATATAGAAGATTTTTCACCCTTTTTAGGAGTTAGTCGGATTTGGACGGAATCCGGGCTAGGTGACTAGATTACACCTAGCCCTCCCCTCCCATTTCCTTTTATTTCTTTCTTTTTATTTCTTCCCCCATCCATATCTTTTCTTGTCTCGGCCCATGGTGACTTGATTACACCCCGGCCGGACGCATTCTACCATTTTCTTCACTCTTCTTTTTGATTTTTAGCTTTATTTCGTAGTTTCTTTTCTTTTCTTTTGTCTCTCCGCACACTACGATCGAGCATGAGGACATTGCTCGGTTTAAGTGTGGGGGAGCGATATTCTAGCATAGTTTGCTTTATTTTCTTAGTTTTTCGAAAAATCTTTGAAAAATCCCTAAAAATTTGAAAACTTTTCACAAAAATCAAAATGATTTTCTCTTTGCGTCCTTTTCTTTTGTGTCGTTGTGTCGTATATTTGTTTTGTGTGCGTGTTTTGCCTCCCTTTTTCCTCTTAGGTCACCTAATCGCCGTTAGCTTTGGAGAGCTTTCAAGACTTCCGGTAACATCCCTTCACCCCTTTTGCCTCTTTGTTCCTTGTGGAGTTTGGAGGAGTTGTGTGTTGTGGTTTGCTCGGGTGGAGCTTTGTAAAGTTTGAGGTTGATTTGGAGACTTGTTTGGAAGATAGGAGTGGTGTTTGTTTTGTCTATGTGTTTTGTTTTACCTTGTTTTGTTTTGTTGCCCTTTGTTTCTTTTCCTCTCGTTTTCGGCATGTCTTTGTTTTGTGTGTAGTTGTATCTTGTGCGTAAAAGGTTTTCGAAAACCCGGTTTAGAGGCTAGTGTGCGAGTGTTTATTTTCCCTTCCTAGTTGTATAAATCGAGTCTTGGACTTTAGTCTAGTAGAATGACCCTAAATCAATGATTTCGTTGGTCCTTTACCTTGAGCCCACCTAGCTTACTAGGGATTTACTACGGGATTTGCACTTTTGACCATTATGACCACCCACGGTGTGAAAAGGCCTTGGTTACCGAGTCTCGTCCCTTAGGTGACCGTATTTAGGATCGTTTGATTAGTCCAAGTTCTCCCCTTTTTGTGGGTTTGAAGGGAAGGACGCTCCCCGACTCTCCCATTTCCCTACTTCCTACACTTATCCACACAATAAATTGTAATTTGTTGAATTCTCTCTTTCTTGTTACACAAAGAAATGCCAAAAAGCCAAATCAAGCCAAAAGGGCAAAGAAAAGAAAAGAAAGAAAAATGAAAGAAAGAAAAGAATGAAGAAAAGAAAAGGCACAAAAGCCAAAAAGAAAATAGAAAAGAAGAAAAAGAAATGGCATGGCAACGAACAATGGCGAAAATGCAAAAGAAAAGAGAAAATGACAAAAGAAAACCCGTCTCACAAAAAGAAATCCCCACAAAAATAAGCCTTTTTCCGACTTTTGCCGTGAAGAGCCTACCAAAGGACCGAGTCCCTAGGAAGGATGATAGCGGCAAAGGTCAGTCTTCCCTCACTTTGCAAATACTTCCACCTTTTTACTTGGACTAGTTAGGCGGTTCCGAGCATGGAACGACCCTCTTGGCTCATCGCTAAAGGGGGCGGGGTCTCACTTACCTACAGTGTCGACTAACACCGTGGTTCATCCCTTTTACACTCCGCCGATTGTCCCGTAGTACGTTTTTAGAAAGTTAGGAGGAATCGAGGTAAGTTACCAACGTTTTTGTTGCTTTATCGTCATACTATTAGGGTTTATTTCACCTTGGTTTGTATTGCTAGCTTGGGAACGTTGTCACTTGCCTTGAGTCCTAAACCGGTGTCTTTTCACCGCTTTGTTGAGGGAAGCGGTATTTGTTTTCTTTTGGGTGCAACCGATTATTTATTTGTTTGTGTGTTTGGTTGTTTATGTGTTGTTGTGTCCGGTTGCATCCACAGTTTTGTCGCAAGACCTCACTTGCCTTGCGGAGTGCACTTTTCCTCTAAGTGCACTCGCGTGAGTTGAAAGGGCGTAGGGTGCGCTAATACCCACTCGGCTAGTTTAGTAGTTAGTTCGTGCTTACTCGAGGGCGAGTAAGGGTTAAGTGTGGGGGAGTTGATAAGCGTAGTCTGTAGTGCCTTTTTCACTATGTTTTGGTCCCATTTCCTTGTGGAATCGCTCCTAGGGAGCGATTTATGGGCTTCTTATGCTTCCTTTAGTTCGTTTCAGGTTCTCGAGACCGATTTGGAAGAGTTGGAGCGATTCCGACTCGATACATACACATTTTGGAGCCAACGGAGTAAAGGAACGATGACTCGATGCCTTGGAATCGATCCCGAGACTTTGGGACCCACTCCTGAGCCTCCGAGACCCGATCCCGAGTCCCGAGAATAGACGAGAAACCCATGAGAAGCAAGGAGGGGCCAAAAGGAGCTTAAAGGAGGCCTACAAGACTCATCCCTACCGGGAATGGCCTAATCCCGTTCGGGATGAGGTGCGCTAAAGAGGGTGCCACTGTGGGTCCGTCCCGGTCGGGACCAACCCGTCCCGGTCGGGATGACACGCCGTCCCGGTCGGGACGCTACAGGGGCTGCGCGAGACAATTTTCCTCCTTCTCCTTCATTCTTGTACCCATATATATACTTCCCTCTTGTATTGTTAAGACAGATTATCTTACCCTAGACTAATTTAAGCCTCCTTTAAGTATTCAAATCCTAGATTAGTGTTCCTCACATTAGTTTTAATCTTCCCTTAATCTTTAGTTAATCCTTGTAATTAGTTCTTCTATTAAGAAGTTCTTGAAGAATTCTCCAAGCTTGACATCCTTGGGGTTTATTTTGGGTTCTTATTTATACAAGATTGCATCTTTTTCTTCATCTTATTGTTGGTATAATTCTCTACTCTAATTCTTGTTTATTAAATCTAGTTTCAATCTTTTCATATTGTTATTGTTATTGTTCTTGTTCTTATTTGTCATTATGGATGTTTGGATTGTGATCTTGTTTTCTCTTGTTATTGTTGTTTTGTTCTTCATCATGAGTGAGTAGTCTTCTTGTGGGGTTAGTAGGAGGATTAGGGGTAGATTATGGATGATTAGGGTTGATTAAGGGAAAAGGGTGAATCTTTGTTGTTAGTCACATTGTGGGCACTCCATGTGTTTGTTGATATGCTTGTGTGAGTAGTAGTGGCCATGCTTCCCATACTTGTGTTCATCTTCCCATTGTTTGTCTATTATGTGGTCATGTTGAGAATAGTCGTAGTCACGAGAGTGCGGACTAGGGTCTAAGTAGCGAGAGCCCGGACCGACTCTAGCAACTAGGAGACACCTATACCCTTGATCACCCAAATTACCCATCTACACCTATGAACCCGACCTACCCCACTTCCTTCTATATTTGATTCAACTTCTTAGTTAGTCATCGTTTACTCTAGTTTGTTTGTTAGTTCGATCATTAGTATTGTTTAGCATTGTTTTAGCCTAGTTCATCATTAACTTAGTCATACTTCTCCCATCATACTTTGTCAATTATTGCATTCTTTGTGTTCGTTTGGTAGCATAGTCTCGTTTTTAGGCCAACATAGTCTAAACCTTGCAATACCGTCCTCGTGGATACGATCCCGACTTGCCCTAGCTACCCACTAGGCTAGTTGGTTGTTTATTGACGGTTAGGAACGTGACAAATCCCTCCCATCACGTCCACTGTCGGAAGCCAGTTGGTTTTAGAAAACACATCCCATATATAGTAGTGACGTCCGATAATGAACGTCAATATTACTGTCAGATGGCCATAAATAATCATTTTTTGTCTCGCCAAAATATGCCAAAAAACACATAATGACCATACAACCAATATCAACTTCTAACCAACGGCCACGGCACATGCCATCAAATGGCCAATACATCAACGTCATCATATAAGCCAGTAATAAGGATAAGAAGGTCGTCCTCATACCAACTAACGAAGTAAAAAATGTATAACAAACAATTCAAAATAGTTGTAACTGAAGAAACGTTAATCCAAAATAAAAGAAAACTCTTAAGAGTTTACAACAACCTAGATTAAGATCTAGTTAATAATCTAACCGGGAAACTAACAGAAGCACCATTGTTACTAATTCAACCTTCTGAGACTTTATTAGCGTTGTTTCTCAAGCACCGCTTGTACATGATGTCCTTCATACGACGGTTACAAGTCTCTGGGTACCGCTCCCATGCCACAAGTTCCAAGCTAGGGTCCCAAGTGAATTTCAGCTAAAAAAACGTCAGAGGTTGGTAACAAATAATACAATGCCTAGATCTCAATTAATAATCAAATAAGGGACGGAAAAATAACGCCCTTAAAAATGTTAAATCATTGTTCTCGTTGGTGTTGCGACACTTGGGTCCAGCAAGTGTATCTCAATCCTTCGTCAACCATGAAACCTGTAGACACCCGCATTTTGACTGCCAGGTGTCTATGGTAGTTTCCAAAAAAACACCCGATGATGATCGGACGCTAACGTGTTTCTACGCGCTCGGATATGGGCTCAAAACCATTAGCTGCTGGCTAATGCACTTATGATGGGAGGATTTTGCCGTCAATCCTACCAAACAAGTAAAACCAACTATTCCTAATTGGGTAGCTAGGGTAAGTCGGGTCGATCCACAGGGACGGGGTGCCGGACCTAGGTGTGCTACGGTCTAGGACTAGGTTCAAGACAAGCTAAACTAGGGTGATGGCTAAGGACTAAACTAGGTCTAAAACACGGAAAAGGAAGACAAATCAAGTAACTAATGACTAAAGGAAGCAAGGATATCAATAAGAAGGAAAACTAGGGTTAGGTCGGGTTCATGGATGCAAAGGAGACAAAAAGGGGAAAGACGGGGTTACTAGCGTGCTTTCGTAGCCTAGGTTCCGATCGGGCTCTCGCTACTTAAACGGCCTAGGGGTCGTTCTCACCATGCTCTCGATACTAATGAGGGAACCAAACCAACCAACCAAACACACACATACAAGAGAAGAGGCAAGAAAAACAAGGATTGATCGTCTCTAGCCTCACAAGCATTTCATCAAACATGTGGAGTGCAAGGTAAATGGGAAGCAACAAAGACAACATCTAATACCACCCATCTCACCCTAATCATCCCTAATCACATCCCATCCCCCTAATAACCCTAGCAAGAGTCTACTCAAACATAATTAAACTACAACAAACAAGAACAAGATAAACTAACTCAAGAACAAGAGCATACGTATGTAAAACTAACAAGGATGATGAACAAAACAATAAACAAGAGCTAAAGATTGAAACTTGATTAATAAAACAAAGATAAAGAGAAGGGAAAAGAGATTATACCATACTAGAAGATGAAAGGAAGAATGAAAACTTGTATAAAAGAGAAAACCCAAATACATCTACCAAGGTTGTCAATCTTGGTAGAGATCTTCAAGAATTCAATTAATACAAGGATAATCTAGGATTAAGAAGTAATTAAAGAGGGATTAGGCTAATCTACACTAATCTAAGATAATCTAACCTAAAATTAGTCTAGGATTTCATAAGATAGTGTATCAATACAAGAGGGGGGTATATATAGGGTTACAAGGGTAACGGAAGCGAGAAAAGCGAAACAACCCAGTTCTGGGTTCATCTCGGCCGAGATGGAAGTGGTCTCGCCCGAGACGGTGTGGTCTCGCCCCAGACGAGTTTGGTCTCGGCCGAGACGGCCGCTTCAGTGGCCTGCTCTTTCTTGCATTCCTTCCCGACCGAGAAGGCACTTGTTCTAGGCCGGGAAGGGTCTCAAGGCCTCCAATATGAGCTCTAAGGTCCCTCCTTGATTCTCATGGATTTCTCATCAAATCTCGGAGCTCGGGGTCGAGTCTAAGGGGCTCGGGAATGGGTCCCAAGGTCTCGGGGTCGAATCCAAGGCACCAAGTGATCGTTCCTTCTCTTCGTTGGCTCCAAAAGTGTATGAAACGAGTCGGAATCGTTCCAATTCTCCATGAACGGTCTCGGGAACCTAAAACGAACGAAAAGAAGCATGAGTAGCCCAGAAATCGCTCCAAAGAGCGATTCCACAAGGACAACGGGACCAAAACATAACAAATTAGGAACTACAAATTACACTTATCAACTCCCCCACACTTAACCCTTACTCGCCCTCGAGTAAGCACAAACTAACTACTAAACTAGCCGAGCGGGTATTAGCGCACCCTACGCCCTTTCAACTCACGCGAGTACACTTAGAGGAAAAGTGCACTCCGCAAGGCAAGTAAGGTCTTGCGACAAAAATGTGGATGCAACCGGACACAAAACACATAAAGAAACAAGCATACAAACAAACAAGCAAAAGGTTGCACCCAAAAAAGAAATAAATACCGCTTCCCTCTAAAAAGTGGTGAAAGAAGCACCGATTTAGGACTCAAGGCAAGTGACAACGTTCCCAAGCTAATAATACAAATCAAAATGAACTAAACCCTAATAGTATGACAACAAAGCAATAAAAACGTTGGTAACTTACCTAGGTCCTCCTAACCTTCTAAGAACGTACTACGAGACGATCGGCGGGATGGAAAAAGGATGAACCACGGTGTTAGTCGACACTGTAAGTAAGTGAGACCCTGCCCCCTTTAGCGATGAGCCAAGAGGGTCGTCCCATGTTCAACATCGTCTAACTAGCCCAAGTAAAAAGATGGAATATGCTTGCAAAATGAGGGAAGACCGACCATTACCGCTATCATCCTTCCTAGGCACTCGGTCCTTTGGTAGGCTCTTCATGGTAATAGTCGGTAAAAGGCTTATTTTTTAGGGGTGAGGATTCTTTTTGTGAGGTGATTTTCTTTGGCATTTTCTTTCTTTTGCATTTTTGCTATTTGTGTTGCCATGCCATTTCTTTTTCATCTTTTGTATTTTCTTTTTGGTTTTTTGTGCCTTTTATTTTTCTTCAATCATTTCTTTCTTTCATTTTATTTCATTTTCTTTGTTTGTCCTTTTGGCTAGATTTGAGTTGTAGGCATATGTTTTTGCAACTAAGAAAGAGATTTCAACAATTTGCAACTTTATTTGGTGGATACGTGTAGGAGGTAGGGGAATGGGTGAGTCGGGGAGCGTCCTTCTCTTCGAACCCACAAAAAGGGGAAAAACTTGGACAAATCAAACAATTCCGAATACGGTCACCTAAGGGACGGGACTCGGCAACCAAGGCCTTTTCACACCGTTGGTAGTCATAATGGTCAAAATGCAAATCTCGTAGTAAATCCCTAGTAAGCTAGGTGGACTCAGGGTAAAGGACCAACGAAACTATTGATTTAGAGTCATTCTACTAGACTAAAGTCCAAGACTCGATTCATATTACTAGAAAGGGAAAGTAAACACTTGCACACTAGCCTCAAAACCGGGTTTTCGAAAACCTTTTTACACACTAGACACAACTACACAACTACACAACACAAAACAAGGACACGACGGAAACGAAAGGAAAAGAGACAAACAAAATAAAACAAAACAAGACAAACAAACAAACAAACAAACACACAAAATAAACAATCACCACCCCGAAACTTCCAAACAAGCAACCACATCAACTACAAACTTCAAAAAGCTCCGCCCGAGCACACACCATCATAACACATCCTCTAAACTCCACAAAAGGAAAAAGGAGAAAGAAATGAAGGGATATTACCGGATGTCTTACTTTTCGAAACTTGACGACGATCGCGGAACCTACAAGGAAATGGGGAGGCAAAACACACAACACAACAAATATACGGCACAAGGACACAAAAGAAAAAGACACAAAAAGAAAATCTTTTTGATTTTTGCGAAATTTTTTCAAATTTATAGGGTTTTTAAATATTTTTCGAAAAACAATGGAAATAAAACTAAACTATACTAGAATATCGCTCCCCCACACTTAAACTGAGCAATGTCCTCATGCTCGATCGTAGTGTATGGAGACAATAAAGAAAAGAAAAGAAACTACGAAAATAAGGCTAAAAATCAAAAATAAAGCGGAGAAAAGGGTAGAAGGTGTCCGGCCGGGGTGTAGTCAAGTCACCATGGACCGAGACGAGAAAAGATATGGATGGGGGAAGAAATAAAAAGAAGGAAATAAAAGGAAATGGGAGGGGAGGACTAGGTGTATTCAAGTCACCTAGCCCGGATTCCGCCTAAATCCGACTAAATCCTATAAAAAGGGTGAGAAATCTTGTAAATTTGGATTTTGAAATGACTCTCGACGTAATCACGTCATCGAGAGTCGGGAGCAATAACTACCAAGGCCCCGAGGGCCACCATGACACCATGACACACAAGTGTACAAGGGGAAGGGGACAAACAAAGGAAGACAAGCGATAAAAGACGGAAAATAAAGGATAGTTGCCGTACCCATCGGTTAGCAACTAACTCGCTCCATCGTCTCATAGTTCAATATCGGCACATAGCTTGTCTTCGTCATTGCTATTCCTCTTCAATCTTGATAGGCCCGCATGGTTGAAGTATTAAGCTTGCAATGGTAGAAGGGAGTGGGATTTGATGTTAGGCTCGGTATGTAGTGAAGATAAGGTGAGGTGAGAGTATGCATATGAAGTGTAAGGTCATATGATAGGTGCAAGGGTAGGTAGGGAGGTTGGAAGGGGGTATAAAATGGTTGGGTGGGCTCGAATGTCGAAGAAGAAGCTAAAAGGGGAGCAGTACATCATCCCGGTCGGGATGGATGGTCCCGGTCGGGATGACACATCCTTCCCGGTCGGGATCACACTCCAGAAAGCCCACTTTTTGGCACACTCATCCCGATCGGGATGACATCCTTCCCGGTCGGGATGGCTCATCCTTTCCGGTCGAGATGCTCCCTTCCCGGTCGGGAGGAGCCTTCTAGCCCTTCCTAATCTTGATAACTTCACCCACATGGCCATCAATACGTCGAGACATAGAATCTCGTCCCCAAAAGCTTGTCAAAAGCTTCAAAAACCGACTCCCATGCCCAAATCCAAGCCTCTATCATCAACTACTCTCTCAAGACTTCATCTTCACTATAACCTATCAAAGGAACTCAATAAACACCATCAAAGTCCCTCCCTAACATCGCTCATCAAACACCATCAAAGTCCCTCCATCAAAGTCGTAGCTTCATGATCGGGTTGACTTCCTTGTGGAGTCAACCGACCTTCTTGCCTAAATGAAACTTCCCCAACAATTTGTGGAGCTCGAGTGGCCGACATCGTGATGCGAGTCATGAGTGCATCGATTCGAGCATCTTGCACCGCTTTTTGGGCCCTAAGCTCCTCTTTGACCCCTTGTATTTGAGTCATCATCTCTTGTTGAATCTTTTGCAATAGAATCATCATCTCTTGTTGACTCTTTTGCAATAGAATCATCATTTCTTGTTGACTCTTTTGCGTTTGCACCAACATTTGACAAGTATCAAAGTTGGGGATTTTTGGTTGTGGGTCACGTGGGGGTATTTGGTAGTTGTTAGGATGTTGGAATGATCCTTGACAACTTTCATGGTAACCATACGGAGGGCGTTCGTAAGATTGTTGATGAGGTTGATATGGTTGGTGAAATTTTGGGACTTGGCCATTTGCCCCATAGATGTCCCGTGACGATTGATGGAAGTTAGGACGTGCCATTTCCGTAACGTTGCTTCGATACCTAGGATGAACTAGAAGCACTTGAGCAAACGTTAGTAGCCTAGTGCTTTTGAGGCACTAGGAAGAGAGAATAGCACACAAGAAGTAGAACGGAGATACACAAGGAGAAGAAAACACAAAAATCAAGAACAAAGTCCACAACTAAGCAAACAAAAGTCTAAACTACGCCGTCCCCGGCAACGGTGCCAATTTGATGGGAGGCATTTGTCGTGGATCCCGCCACCAAATAATAACCAACTAACCTAACTAGGGTAGATAGGGCAAGTCGGGTCGATCCACAGGGACGGAAGTGGGTTTAGACTAATGGGTGCTACGGTCTAGGACTAGGTTCAAGACAACCTAATCTAGGGTGATGGCTAAGTACTAGGCTAAGGTCTAAAACATGGAAAAGGAAGGCAACACAAGTAACTAATGACTAAAGGAAGCAAGGATAACAATAAGAAGAAACTAGGGCTAGGTCGGGTTCATGGATGCAAAGGAGACAAAAAGGGGGAAAACGGAGTTACTAGCGTGCTTTTGTAGCCTAGGTTCCGCCGATCAGGCTCTCGCTACGTAATCGGCCTAGGGGTCGCCCTCACCACGCTCTCGCTACTAATGAGGGAACCAAACCAACCAACCAAACACACACATACAAGAGAAGATGCAAGAAAAACAAGGATTGATCGTCTCTAGTCTCATAAGCATTTCATCAAACATGTGGAGTGCAAGGTAAATGGGAAACAACAAAAACTACAACTAATACCACCCATCTCACCCTAATCATTCCTAATTACATCCAATCCCCCTAATAACCCTAGCAAGAGTCTACTCAAACATATCTAATTGAAGACTACCAAGAATAAGAGAAACTAGCATAAGAATAACAACATCCACTATGAAGAACAAATAAAGATGAACAACAAACAATAACAAAGATGAAAACTTGATTAAATATGAAAGATTAAGAGTAAAAGGAGAAGAAAGGTTATACCAACTAGAAAGGAATGGAAAAGATGAACAGTTGCATAAAAGAATACCCAAACATCCACCAATGTTGTCAAGATTGGTAGATTCTTCAAGAATCCCAATATTACAAGAGTAATCTAACTATATTAAACTAAGATTAAGGAGTAATTAAAGAGGAATTAAGCTAATCTACACTAATCTAAGCTAATCTAACCTAAAAGTAGTCTAGTGTTTCATAAGATAGTGTATCAATACAAGAGGGGGGGTATATATAGGGTTACAAGGGTAAGGGAAGCGAGAAAAGCGAAACAGCCCATTTCTGGGTCCATCTCGGCCGAGATGGAGGTGGTCTCGCCCGAGACGGTGTGTTCTCGCCCGAGAAGAGTTTGGTCTCGGCCGAGACGGCCCCTCCAGTGGCCTGCTCTTTCTTGCACTCCTTCCCGACCGAGAAGGCACTTCGGCCGGGAAGGGTCTCTAGGCCTCCAATATGAGCTCTAAGGTCCCTCCTTGCTTCTCATGGGTTTCTCATCGAATCTCGGAGCTCGGGGTCGAGTCTAAGGGGCTCGGGAATGGGTCCCAAGGTCTCGGGATCGAATCCAAGGCACCAAGTGATCGTTCCTTCTCTTCGTTGGCTCCAAAAGTGTATGAAACGAGTCGGAATCGTTCCAATTCTCCATGAACGGTCTCGGGAACCTAAAACGAACTAAAGGAAGCATGAGTAGCCCAGAAATCGCTCCAAAGAGCGATTCCACAAGAAAAACGGGACCAAAACATAACAAATTAGGCACTACAAACTACACTTATCAACTTACGGAGTACAAATCTCACAAAACTGACCTCAAATTCAGGCCCAGTGGGTTGTTTCCAGTCAAACAAGACTAACTTGGGTCAAAACCGACATCGGAAATAAAACCGACTTTTAGCGATTGGGTCAACCCCGGTCAAAGTCGTTTCCGAAACATACAAAATATCCATTCAAGCATCAAAAACCCAGCCCAAACACAAAAACCCAAAATATCCAAAGCCACGGTCCAAAAGTGGACCCGCGCGACCCAGCTGAGCCACTCGATCGAGTGCTCAGCCCACTCGATCGAGTGGGCTCTCATTCGAGCCCGACTGCGTTTGAATGGGCCACTCGACCGAGTCGAGGGTCTACTCGGTCGAGTACCCCTAGCCGAGGGTCCATGGCAAAGCCTATATACACCCCCATGCACAACCTTTTAAACAACTTTTTTGATCATCCTTCAAACCCTAATTCTACCCTAATCAAACCCTAATACTACACTAGCAAACCCTAAACCTAGCTTTAGGAATCAAAACCCTAACCACCACAACTTAGCCTACATACTTGATACTCCCGTGCTAGCCGCCACTACGAGTCCCGTCCGAGCATAAGAAACATGTAGGTTGAGGGTGCAAAAACCCCGTTTCTTCTCCTTTCTCGTCTTCCTCGCGTCATTCGTCGTCTTTGTCGTCGTTTTTTTTATTTTGTTCGCGACATAATAGCGTTAATATCGCTAGTGTTAAGACACTAAAATACTTGTGAATTTGTGTCGAGTGTGAGGGATGTCAGAATAAGAAAACCCGAATATACAAGTGTATTGCACACAGCGTTGCCGGTCGCTTATCCCGACACCCCGATCACTTGATTATTGAAACAAGTCAACATCAACCATAATTTTCTCATTTCTCGCATCATCATTAATCGCATATCTCATCGGTTTTCTAAAAGCTATTTTCAAAACGTACCTTTTTTAAGGGTCGAAACCCGTTGACGCGGATCCGACATCACATAATCCCTAGGGATTCATTACGATGTCGGAAAAGCCGAGGGAATCAAGTCTTTCAATTCAATTCAAAGCGTCGATCTTTTAGATTCGATAGCAATTCTATAATTGGATGTCGAATCTAACGATCTAGTCAAATAACTTAACCAATTCGATTTTTTTCGTTGATGCTAACGAGATGTCATTTAATTCGTTGGAATTACGACACTATAAACGCGGAGGAAAATTCATATCACTTTGGTTAACTTAAAACGACTTATAGTTTTTTCCTTCAAATTTCACTCTAGTATTCGATACCGCTTCAATAAATGGATATCGGGCACGACGAGAATCATAGATATAAATTGGACATAAGTTATACAATTTTTATGCCCAATTCATCGAATCATCAAAATCAAAGAGCAATTTCAAAATCAATAACGAGTTGCCAAACGAACACTGGTTCGTACAGGGGCACTCAACCGACTGCCTAGCCCACTCGGTCGAGTGGCACCCCAAAAACGAGACAGAATGCTTTCATGACAACCACTCGATCGAGTTTCGCAATAACTCGATCGAGTGGCCGTGTACTCGGCCGAGTTCCCTCAAAACTCGGTCGAGTGCCGTCACGAAATCTGGACAGAAGCCTTTTTAGCGGTCCACTCGGTCGAGTCTCGCAATGACTCGGTCGAGTGGCCCCCTTATCACGTCATACCGTGAGTCTTACATCCTTTTTCTAGTCTCGATAATGTCTTTTTGTGACTTAGGTCAACACGTGTCAATCAATCACGTGGAATATCCTTTTTCAAAAACCATACGGCATCTTATTTACATCATTCTATATTTGCGCAAACCGTTAATATCGTTATACCGTTACTAACCGTTTGTTTTTTTGTCAATTTAATTCTCGTTTATTTTATTGTACTAAAATGAACCCGCATGCTAAAATACAACTTTGACGTTAATTTTAGCTCCATTAAATTGATATAAAAACCCATTCAATTCCTCACATGCTTAGGGAAAACAATGTTTGCATAAGCATTTTCACCGAACTACTAACGCGCGTATTCAAAAATCATTCGATATCTTAGTAGAGGCCGCTAATGTGCGGGCGGGATTGGGTGTCCTTTGTGGGCTTCCCAGCACGTACCCTCACCCCTTACTCAGAACCTCGGTTTCCGGATGTCCGAAACCGTTGGCGCACGAGAGTCATTCAATACTCGATAACCGGTAGTGACGGTATCGGTATCGCAATGCAAAGGGACGAACCCAATAAACTCTGACATCGAAAATTGGCCATACTTTGTGCATGGCCCACTATGACATAGAGTGGGTTCGGACGGGCCCGAACTCCCACAAAGTTCGGTGGTGACTCCACTTCGATTTAAATTTCAATTCGATCCATTCTCATATGGAGATTCATTCGCCTCCCCAAACCCGCGCGTGGCCGCGTCGGGGTGGACCTATGTCATGTCCACAAAACCCTTGGAACATCCTTTCACCATGTCCTTATTCCAAAACCTACACCGTTGAGTGAATCACATATACATGATAATATTTGGAATGAAATAAGCAAACAAATAATTAATAAATGCCTATTATATGTAAAAGTTACTTACCAGGTTCCATCTACTTCTAAAATCGTACGCCCATCATCAGCGTACCTCAGTACGAATTGGGGTGCGTGTACCTCTTCTTCCTCTATTTCCATTTTAATTTACTAAATTTTCCCAAATTTTATTTCAATCTAAGTTAGTTTAGTAATAACTACTACAAAAATCACCAAAACCTAGAAAAATAAATGTAATACCCAAATCACTTTCCTAATCAAAATACCCAAATCAATCTAATATCAATCGTCAAACCTTAACTTCATACTAACAATCTAACTAATCAATAATGGGAAAAATTATTGGGCAATCTAACATACATGCTAACTTAATTAACATCCTAATAACCCCAAAAAACAAATCTAAATCAATAATTAAAAAAGTGAACTAAATAAATCAACTTAATTTTTGAAATCAATATAACAAAAATTAAGCTAAAGAAATCAACAATATCGAAATACATACCAAATAAGTGAGAAAAGTGGAGAAAGTATTAGATGAAAATGGGAGAGGGAGTGCGTCGGTCTTAGAGAGAAGTAAGAGAGTGCAAAAAAAAAAGTGCAAATGAAGGACGAGAAGGGGGTCGGGGGAGGTTTGTTTGGGATTTTCCTATGAACCAAGTGGCGTTCAACACTGGACGCTTGTGTCCTCAATATGGTGTCCGACTGTGGACACCCTGTGGACGCCTGTGTCCTCAATATGGTGTCCGACTGTGGACACCCGTTCACCTACAATATTTTCCCCAAAAAAATTTAAACTCACATCGTACACCCATTTTGGCGTTCGATAGCGGATACCCGTGTTTTGTATTAGACGCCAGGATAGTGTCTGTTTGTTTTGACTCCAATACTTTGGACGCCCGTGACCTCTTTTCTTGTAGTGATACTTTGGACGCCCGTGATTTTTTTTTTTTTTTTTGAAAACTTTATAATGATAAAAATAATTAAATCTACTACATTCAATAGACCACGCTCCCTTCCTCTGTCTTGCACGGTCTAGCTATTGATTTCGCTTCGTCGGTTGTGTCTTGTTCGGTATATTGTACGCGCCCTAAGTTGCAAAAGTTGTACCTTGGCGAAGTGGCCTGGGCAAATGCTCCTCTTCATCTTCATACCCAACAAAATGCGCCCTTATCTTGTCCTGATTAAAGTATTCAAAGACATCGGGCATTTGTTCAACAATGATCTTGTAGTCGCCAAAGGTAATGTCTTTAGGCATGTTCGACATTAGGTCAATTACTCTTGTTGTAGGTGATGAAAATGTTGACTTGAGTCTGCAACATATAACATACTCTCTCTCATCCAATTCAAAGTTTACATTGGATTTAAAAAGTAAGAGTATTATTGGTAAATCAAATGGTTTAATGGACCCATCTAAATTAAAAAGTGAAAAAAACAATAACATTTTGTATAAATAGAAGAATGATAGGAGGATTGTATGGTAAAGTCTTTTGTCATAAAAAGAATATAAAGTTTTGATTGAATTCTTCGTTTATAGTAAGTATAAGTTTGGGTTGGATAAGAAGTTACTCCATATCACTTCAAATCGTAAGAAAAAACATTAAAACACAGGCAAAAGTATGAAAAATAAAATCATACTTACAAGAATCTGATAGTCCGTCGTTGTAGCTTGTAGTGGGCATTGTATGTGTAATGCTCGTAGTAATTAATCTTCATTAACAAACGCTATTGTAAGGACCAATGATGCGCCGGGTGATGGAGTCACACCATCGACAATAGTAGTCATCAAGACAGTTAGAGGATTATACATCCAGGTGTATAATCCTATTTTCCTCAGATCCATCAAACCTAGATAAGGGTCCCTTGTTTCGACCCTACTTTCCAAGCGACGGTTATTCCACTCCACAGTTTCATGTCCCAATTTATTTGTTGCATAATCTCTTGTATTCCTAATCAAATACAACCTAATAACCACAAAATGAGTCTCATTGAGACGACATAAAATATTCTCCCTCCGACTTTCTAACATTGTTCCATTTTTTTTTTAGGACTGAATTTGATCTTTTACCCATTTTCCAGTTTAGGCCATAAATGTGTGATTCACATTCAACTACTCATTTCTTTCTCTTCCTCCTTCCTTTTTTGACCATTCATTTTCTCTTTCTTATTTTTCACCCCAAAAGTAAATGGGACCAGGCCCGTTGGAAAGCATGTTCACCCGGTTCTTGGAACCGGGGACCAATATGTTAGGGGGCCGCATTGGGCTTTAGTATATATTGTTAATGGCATTAGGAAAATTGTTAGCAATGACAGTGACCTAGTGGTAACATACTGATGCATAAGGCATTTTTTAGCTTAAGGATCGGGGTTCGAATCCCTATATGTGCAAAGTTTTAAATTTTTTTCTCCTTTTTTGTTACTCTCTATTTTAGTTTTTTTTTTTTAACTTTTGACGTACTTTCCGCTTTCTTAGAGTATAAAAAATACATAATATATGACATTTAATATAGATATCTTTTTTTTAATTATAATTTGTGGGTGATTTATTAATTTATACTCCTAGTTTTATAAAAACGAAATAATCTTTGTAACAAATACAGAGTACCATACTACGAGATTTAAGACCCACATAAACTATTTTACTGTATTTGTGTAACATGACACTCTATTATACGGAATATTTAAAAATTCGGCACTTGATTTCAATTTGAGATCAATGATAATACGTACTCCGTATTATTTTTCAAAATAACCTAAAAATATAGGAGACGATTTTCGTTAAAGGGTCTCTAAAAAATATTTGGCATAGGACCACCAAATATCATTTGACGGTCCTGAATGGGACAATGTTAAAAACTCGGAGGGAGTACATATATAATCCTGGCCATTAATTTTTAAATTCAATGATTTAATTTAATTTATGAGCGGCTGACTTTATTCTAAAGTTGACAAGTCACTCATCTATCGTGCATGGGAAAAACAGCACCAAAAAATTGCAATTTAGATCCCACTAGATAACATAACAAGTTTCATTCAACTTTATTTAATGATGAACCGATAACCCATAACAAGATTATACAAACAGTTGTACATAATTTTATGTACAACTGATTCTTTTATTTTGAGTTTTAAAAGGTTTCGAGTTTTTGCTGTAAACTTTTTGAACTTTAGTGTAAAGTTGTCGAGGTAAATCACATAAATGTTTAAGCTCAAAAACTTACAACTTAGCTCAAAAACTTGTATATGCTCATTAATGTATATAAAAGCTCAACAAGTTTGTCCTGGTTATACAATATTATTATACAACCAGGTGTATAATCATATTTTCCGTAATCAACCACGAGGATTAAAAAGAAAGAGTAAAGATTCTCCAATATGGAGTATTATTGTTGCATGGTATTCTATTCAAAGATGTCAACACTGCAAGTGCAAAGTTGGATTACTAAAGGAACTTTAGATTTTTTTGGAAGCTAGTTCAATAAAATATTTACTGTAATAATTAATTAATTATTATGATTATTATTCATAAACGAATAATATACTACTACGTATAATGTAGGAATTTGAAGTGTGACCTTTGTACATTATCCCATAAGAGTACTATTTAAGTAGCTAGCTAGGGAGTTTGCTTAATCGGAAATGTATGTACCGGCAAAATAATTGCAATCTATATACAGCTGCAGGTCCATCGGATCGGATTGATTCATATCGATTACAACGAGATTAATTCCATCATCAATACCGTACCGGCCGACTCCATCCATCCTGTAAGCTAGCTACTTCATACTCCCTGTATGTTTAAATACTTGACGTTGGTGCCTTAATGCTTCCTAAGCTTTACTTAAATCATTTTTCATAATTTCACATCTAGTAATGTATGTGATATTGTAAGTATCTATATATGGTATAGCTCGATCGAGCTCAACTCCAAGTAACTAAGGCTCGACCCATTGAAATCGAAACATACTCGAGCCTCAATTAAATGGGGTATATATAACGCACCTTACGACTGCATGAACGTAATCACACCTAATTTATTACATTCCATATGGCTTCTGACACTCTTCGATGAACCAAAAAAAAAACAGATATATCTTTATTAACATTAAAATGAGTTAAATACTAGTTTTATCACCCGTGAAGATTCACGGGTCTGTTTATAGTTATGTTATACTGTATATAAATTGAATTAAAACTAAAAATGATGAATGAGATACTCCCTCCCATTCACTGGAAAAGCACACTATTCCTTATTTGGCTCATTCACTGGAAAAGCACACTTTTCTTAAATGAAAAGTTTCACCCAAGCAAAAGACATAAATACCCTTATTACTTACCCCACAACTATCCTCTCCTGCAACTACCCCACAACTAAAAAGTGAAGGGATATTTTGGTAAAGTGGTCCAACTTACCCACTTGCCTTAATATTTGTTCCAAAAGTAAACTGGACTTTTCCAGTGAATGGGAGGGAGTATATCATATATGAAGTAAAATAAGATATGTATTACAGAGTAGAAGAAAATTATTCATGGTACTATGTACGTGCATTATTACACTGATTAACTAAAAAAAATTGTGTGATGAACTAAAAAAAACTGAAAGGAATATCGTCATGCTATCTCAAAAATTAGTTAAAAGAAAAAAGAAATCTACCCCTCCCCCCTTTTAGGATCATAATATCGTTTTTTAGACCCACAATTTGTTTGACTGAATCCAAAATAACTCATTAATTTAGGGTCGATACCTTACCCGACCCGTTCGGTTAGTGAGAATTTATTAAAATTAAATAAAATATTTATACCTAAATATTATATTTGGATTTATAATTAAAAATAAATGTTTTTTATTATAAATATTCAATGTAATACAACTTTTTTTATCATTTAATTGTAAAATAATTTTGAAAGTTGAATTAATTATTATTTTTTAAATATAAACATTACTAAAGAGTACAATAATAATATTAAAATAAAAAAATTAATATTAAAAATATTTTTGTTGAAATTAAAAAGTTTATAAAAATATATAGGCGTTCGATTTTTTACTCTAATCCGAATCGTGACCCGTATAACCCGACTTATATTTGATTTGACCCATATTTGGACCCGACCCGCTGGACCTATTTGACAGGTATACATATTACGCTTTCGCTTTATTTTTGAGGGGTTGAATAACTTTAATTGATGGTGTTAGTTTTCAACCCGTAACCGTAAAGTTAAATATCAGAGTTCACACCTTTAAACGGAATTAAAAGTATAGTCTGGGTACTAATCTTACCCTTAAATATCTTTGAATCGGTTTGCTCTATTGTTTTTAGACATATAAACTCTTTATAGGATCGAATACGTACCTGATTAATTATTTAAATCAGTTAAAATATTTAGATACAGTTTTGATGTTTGTAATCAACCCTCTTTTTATGGTCGTGAACCCATTTTTTCGACCTGCAACCCGTTTGACCGATCCCAATATGACCCGTTAATTTAGGGTCGAAACCTGACTCATCCCATTCAACCCGTTCGGACGTTCGGTTAGTGAGAATTTATTAAAATTAATAAAATATTTAAATTTAAATATTATATTTGAATTTATAATTAAAAAATAAATACGTATTTTAAATTACAAAATATTCAATTTAACCCGACCTTTTTTTACTGTATCATTTAATAAAAAAATAATTTTAAAACTGAATCAATATTTTTGAAGTACAATAATAATAATAATAATAATAATAATAATAATAATAATATTATTATTATTATAATTAAAATTAAAATTATTTTTGCTGAACTTAAAAAGTTGGTCAAAAATATATGTGTTCAAAAATATTTCTGACCCTAAACCCTTTGACCCGTATAACCCAACTCATATTTGATCTGACCCGTATGACCCGATCATCAGCTGAACCCGTTTCATATGTTTTCATATTATGCTCCCACTTTATTTTTTGCGGGGTCGAGTAACATTAATTGTCGGTGCTAATTTCAACCCTTAATCGTAAAATTAAAGTGTTCGGATCCTTAAATGGAACTAAAACAAAGTTTGGCTGCTAATCTCACCCTTAAATATATTTTTCAGTCAGTTTTGATGTTTTTAGACATATAAACTCTCAAAACTCTCAGACTGAATACGTACATGATTAATTATACATGCAATATAATTTATTATTTTTCATTCATTGTTCGATGATGTCAACCTATATGTATTATATTTGTATTACGATTATTGCATCACGATAATTTCAATATTAAAAATTAATATTGCAATATCAACTATTTGTATTCTAAAAATAAAAAATAAAAAATTATTTTAAATATATTTATGAAAATGTCAGAATTTTTTTAATATATTTAATATTTATAATAATGTTATACGAATAATAATTTTACATAAATTTCATGTAAATAAATGTTACATTAATTGAATTGAGTTGATCATTTATGTACGTAGCATAATCATCAATTTTTATTTTTAGTATCTCTGACAATCAATATGAAAAGTATCTTTTATGATAATTATTTCGTAAAGAGTATAATTTATAAATGGTATATTTTATAGAGTATTATTTCGTATAGAGTATAACATCTTAGAGAGAGAGAAATATATCGATGCTCTAAAATATTACTCCGTATTTTTTACAATCTTCAATATATTAATATATTTAATGTTAAATATTTATCAAACAAAATAATAATATTATGTTTTTTTTAAATATATTTAATATTCCTAATAATGTGAATTTTGAAATGTTAAAATAATAGTGATACTTTAACATAAATGTTGGAGTATATGTTATATGAATAATAAAAGTAAGTAAATGACGTAAATGTTACATAAAATGGATTAAGTTGAAAATGTACTTCTATATATGTAGGATGATTAACAATTAGCAATTATATTTTTTAGTAATATGGATTACAGAATTTTAAGATGTTAAATATGATGTTAAATTAATAATAATTTACCATAAACTTTATATGAATAATTATATAATTATACTCGTATGAGTACTCGTATAATATAAATACAAATTATTCGTATAAATACTCGTAGGGCATGATATATATCTAATAGGATGATTATTAACATTTTCTATATATAACATGGGTTGATTTTACATAAATGTATGTGAGGCCGCCATGTCAGCAAAGGAATGCATCCACGCTGCCATGTCAGCAGTGGATGCATTCAATTGATATATATATATATATATATATATATATATATATATATATATATATATATATATATAGATGTAATGTGTGCTAAGTATAATAGATAGGACAAATATTTTGCCGCAACCTAGACACATAAAATTTATCTTATCACGACTATTAAACCTGTCATACATACGTTTAAGACGGATATATATACCCTTCATTCTTAAACAAAAATGAGTCAACTTATTAATGTAATGGTCACTGATTATTATTACGGAGTACTGGGTAATTCTGAATTAGCGGGCGTATCACAAAAGCAATGTTTAGAAGGGTACATGTAGAAATTTTCATGGAAAAATATAGACACACCGCATAAGTACGTATAGAACAAACAGGTGGTGGTAATCTTAATTTATTCCTTCACACCCTAATTCAAATGAATGAAATAGACAAATATAAGTGTAGATAATTAAGTTATGCGGTACTGTTTTTTTTATGTGGTCTATTCAAGTTGTATTTGGATCGGATACATAAACATAATTACTAATTAATCATGCATTTTTCTTAAGGTTGCGTTTGCATACTCGGAATTGATTTAAATTTCATGATTTCAATTCTTGTATTTGAAATTCTAGAATTCAAATTCAAATCCAAATCCAAATCCAAAATTGTGTTTGGGTACCCTTGGATTTGGATTTGGAATTTGGGCGGGTAGAGTCAGGTCAAAGTTATCAATTTTTTTTAAAAAAAGCTGTATCATTAGAAAAATATAAAATTTTCAAATACGGGAAAAAATGAAGAAAAAAATATATATTCTAACAAGATTATACGGAAAAAACAAAAAAAAATTGAGGAATTTGAAATGACTACCATATACTAAGAATTTGAGGGAACCAAATTTTAACTGGGTTGGATTTGGTATAAATTTCAAATCCAAATCCAAGGGATTCCCAAACGCTTAAAATATTTCAAATCCGAATTTGAAATCCAAATTCACTTCCCAAACATACTCTTTAATCAAATTCATCTTCAAAAGAACATTATTCGTAGCATATTTTATAGAGTGTGTAAAATAAGTGCATTCGGAAATTATTAAAGCAAGTAAAACGCTTCAAAAGTCGAGAAGATCGGTAGGCTTATTAGGTCTCATATTCTCTCTTCACAACAAATATTAGATTAGACTATGTTTATCCCATGATCTCCTTTACCATGATCTAAAATATATTATCAGGGTCGTCAAATGATATTTGCTGGCCTTGTGCCAAAAAATTTTTGAAGACCCTTTAAGATTTACGAGTAACGATCCATACATAGCGCAATATTATTAGTAGTATCAAGTAATTTTTTTTAATAAAATACTCGTAGTTTCTATCGGTCGTAAATCTCATACTTGTATAGGTATGATATTTGTTACAAGAATAATTCTTTCGTTTTTATAAAACGACTATTATAATTAAATTAATAAATCGTTCAAAAATTATATACTAGTATAACAAAAATAGATATTTGTAGCAAATATCATTTATTCATATTTTAAATACTTGAAGAAAGTAGAAAAAACAATAGAGACCAAAAAAACAAAAGAAGAATAACAAAAATAGTACTCCGTACTACGGAGTAACATTTAATGAATATAGGCTTAGGACATGAGGAGAAAAAATTAAGAGATATGACACACACCAAAAAAGGGCCTCTACAGGATTCGAACCCCTGCCCTCAGCACAATACAAATTGGGATACCATCATTATTTGATTATTTGTGATGGCCAATACCAATATATACTCTCTAGACCTAAGGAGGCTCCCTTGCGAGTTGGGCCCCTTGCGAGATGGCCTACACCAATATATATATATATATATATATATATATATATAGATCTAGGATCCTTTGAGGCAGCTCAACTCGCCGCACCCATTGAGGCACAATCTCAACCATTAGATTAAAATCAAATTAAAGGCTAAGATTAAAACAAAAACTCATACATAAAAAAAAAATTCCCCAAATTTTTTTCCCGGGGAAAAAAAATCGATATTTTTCGGGATTTTTTTTTTTTTTTTCCGGAAACAAAAAAATTTCGGAATATTTTTATCCAAAAAAAAAAAAATTCGGAATTTTTTTTTCCAAAAAAAAAAAATTCCGAAAAAAAAATCAGAATTTAAAATAAAATTGGTATATATAAAAACAATTTCAGTGTACATAATATCTGTTTTAAGGTAAGTGTATATATGTTGATTAATTGGTGTACATAGTAACCATTTGAATGTATATAACAATAACTATTTTACTGTATATATATTTAGTTCTTAAGTGTATATATATATGTATGTAGTGAATTTAATAGCGTATATAATGAGTTTTTTAGTGTATATAACAGTTATTTTGATGTATGTTCCATTGTTGATTAACTGATGTACATATTAATTATTTGGGTGTATTTAACAATTATTTTACTGTATATATTGAGTTCTTAAGTGTATATATATGCAGTGAGTTTAATAGCGTATATAATGAGTTTTTTTAGTGTATATAACAATTATTTTGATGTATGTTTCATTGTTGATTAATTGGTGTACATAATAACTATTTGAGTTTATATAACATTTTTTTTATTTGAGTGTATATAACATTTTTTTTACTGTATATATTGAGTTCTTAAGTGTGTGTATATAGTGAATTTAATAACGTATATAATGAGTTTTTTAGTGTATATAACACTTATTTGGATGTATGTCTCATCTTAATCTAATGGTTTAGATTGTGCCTCAATGGTTGTAAGGAGTTACCCTCTCTCTCTCTCTCTCTCTCTCTCTCTCTCTCTCTCTCTCTCTCTCTCTCTCTCTCTCTCTCTCTCTCTCTCTCTCTCTCTCTCTCTCTCTCTCTCTCTCTCTCTCTCTCTCTCTCTCTCTCTCTTTTTTTCTTATCAAACCACACTAACTTTAGTTACTTCATAAGTATTTTTAAAAGTATATTTTGCCTTTTTTAATATATACGGAGTATTTTATAAGTATTTTATTTTGCAACCAATTAAAAAGGGACATGTGGCAAGGTGAAAGAAAGGTGAGAGAGGTCATCTTCTCACCTAGTCGAACTAAAACAAGGTTTTGGTCCAAATTTTTTACTTGTATTATTATTTTGTCTTTCACCCTCCTCTCCCACCTCCAACTAAAGCCGGCAGTTCGAACGTGTTGGACAGTGTTTCGTGCCAGCCCGGTCGTGCTTCAGGCCCAAGAAAATCGTGCTCAACCGTCTCTGGCAGGCCAGCCGTGCCGTGCCAGGCACGACTTGAACTTTAACCAAGCCGCCAAGCCACGACCCGAGGCCCGGGTCCGACCGTACCGTGCTCCGGTCGGGGTTCGTGCCTGGTTCGATTTTTTTTCATCCCCGTCTGCGTCTTTGCGGCGAAATACGATTGCGATTTTCCATCCAGATTTGTACAAAACGTTATTAGTTATTTAATAACTAATAACCAAAAAAATGAGCAAAGAAATCAAAAATATAAATAAGAGAAAATAAATTTAATATTTATTAAACAATCAACATAGATCGTTTGCGAGTATATACTATCATACTGGAATAATCAATGTATAATTGTAGAAGTAACTAAAATTTATAAATAGAATTTCTAAATAAAAAACTACATAAATATACAAATTGAGTAAGCATTGACGGATTTTGTGGTAGTTTCGTCGAAGTCGTTGTCACTATCTTTTAACTCATCGCCTTATTTTCTGTCTCGTGCATCTATCCAATCTTTAAAGCATACGCACATTCGGAGGGTGTCGGAACTCAAAGATGTACGTCTATCATCCAACACCCTCTTAGCGGCACTGAAACAGCGTTCGGATGCAAAAAAAGAAACTTGAATGGCGAGAAAGTCCTTCGCCATAGCGGACATCCGCGGCATAAGTTTAGTGTGTTCTTTCCACCAAACCGTAAGGTCTAGGTCAACTACTGAGGTAGAGTGAGTGCCAAAATATTGATACGTGTCGTACATATGATACTCGGCCAGATCACCCATCCTTGAAGCTCCCCTACTCGGAATTATCCCAACATTATGTTGAGAATGTTGTCGAGGCCTGCATCCCTACTGCTACTTGTACCTGCACCTGATTGAGTGTTGTTACCGTAAATAGACTCGTAAACGTTAAATAATCTAAAAACTTCGTTTCTAATATCTGTTTTATATTGTCTAAGTCAAAATCTACGTTCATTAATTCTTTATAAACATGAACAAAATCTATCGCACCTTGAAATTCTCATCTAGGGTCTAAAATGGTTGTAAATACATAGGCCATAGGAATATCGGACCAATATCTTAGCCACTTCTCCTCCATGGCGGGTAAAAACGTGTCGTAAATATCTCTGCCTCGATATTTTCTGAAAATATTGGCAATTCTAATAATGTTACAAAGGAAATAAGGGGCAGTTGGTCTATATACATGGGAGAAGATGTTTTTCGCCACGCTAAAGGTGCACATGAGGTCAATATACATTTCAATTTCTGACCAATCATCATCAAAAATTGGGTTGTTGGGACAACTACGGTTCCACTAAATAGTCAGATGATCCTTATACGCTAAACAAGCACTTAACAACATATACATTGAATTCCACCTTGCATTGTGTTATTTTGTGGGGGGAATTTTCTATATTTTATACCGTTTTCTCTACAATAGTTACGCCAGTCTTGGCGCCTTCAGTGACAACTATTCAAGTGCATAAAGACTCTTTAAATTTAGCGTGGTATTCTTTTAGACCCACGATACCATCTTGAACACATAAGTTTAAAACATGACAAGCACATCGAACATGTAATGTAACATGTTAACGCAAGAAGTCAAAGACGTGGCGTAATCGAAAGTAACAATTAATATTTTATCTCTAATTTCGTATTCGTTTATCCCTTTCATAATAATGTTTAGTATATTTAAAGCGGTATGCGGGTATTCTAATTTAGCAAACTCTATAATTCGTTTTTACATGACCCAATCATCATTTAGCCAGTGAGCAGTTAAGCATATATATGAAAAGTCGTAACCGGAATCTCATCCATCGACCGGTAATGATAATCTAGATGTACTATTTTTTAACTGAGAAATAAGCTTCATTTTCCACTCCATGTATTGTTTCATTCCTTTATTTTTAACGGTAGGATGACTCGTTTCTTTATGAGCCGGTTGGTTGGTTTTTAAATATCAGTTAAAAGCTGGGTGTTCAGCTAGAACAAAAGGTTTTTCCATTTGATTCTAGATAATTCGTCGGCACATGTACTATAATCATAGGTGTAGTCTTGTTGGGAACTGGGTCGGTTTATATTACAAATTCGTCAAGAGATGTTTGACCTTGTTCTTTTGGAACACATTTTTTAGCGTCTCGTTGAAGGTGACCGGTACCGGATGCGCTTGTGGCACTTAAAATATTGTCGCATACATTACAATGAGCCTTTTTTCTATCTTTACTTTTAGTAAAACTTTGTCATACTACACTTGTCGTAGCCCTTGCATTTATTACATCCATTTTTTTCCGTCATTTATTCTATCTCAGTACAGGGTTGTTCAATTGATTCACTTGTTAGTTGGACGTGTGGGGGTTGTGAAGTTTGTGTTATGAATTGTGGTCTGGTATGTGTAGATGAGTCGGGTGTGGACATGTATTGACTATGTAATGCTATAAATGGTGTAAACGGTAATTGTGTGTAAGGCGGGGGTAGCGGGTGTCTGCCCAACATTGTTTGGTCCTCGAAATGAAATTGGTAAGGTTGTTGGGATGACCCATGACCAGTTTGATCGAAACCTAAAGGGGTTGGGGTCCCGTATTGGCTTCCGGGAAAGTAAGGAGAGGGGAAACCGGACCATTGGTTGGGGATCGAGTTAAATCTAGGTGGGGTCATATATGGATCCTGTCCGACATGTCCCTGTGCCTCCGATTGTGGTGTTTGTGAACCGGAGGTTTGTGGTTGTTCTACGCTACCTTGACGTGATCGACTTCTCTTTTACCAAGACTCAGTGTGACGTGATTCCGACATGATATATATTATTTAACAGGTTGAACGATTTAATTTACAATTTGAGTCAAGATAATTAACGTTACGATTACCAAGTTAATTAACAATTAAGATTATCGATTTAATTAACTACTTAATTAACAATTACCGAAAAAAATTAATTAACCAGTCGTAAGCTAACTAATAAAAATCAACAATAAATAAAAAAATAAAGTAAATGAGATTAAGTTAGAAAATGCAAACAAAGGGTGGAGAATTCCGGAGATAGTGATCGAATAACGATATTCGATAGAATTTAATTAATAGTCCAAAAACCGAAATACGTTAAAAAATCTGATGCTATCAAATTGGTACTTCAATCTCGTAAATAAGCCCGGAAAAGTCGACGACAACCTTAAAAATGACTATAAAAATTACTAGTATATTTTTTATATATAATAATTTGAGTAGGGGTAGAATGATACACTCATACAACCTCTTTGAGTTGAACATGATCTAAGTTGATGGCCAAATTTGGTTACAATTTTAGTTGTACATAACATGGGATATTCTCTCGTTGTTTCTTCTTTTCGCACTTACTAGTTACTACCGAGTCCCCCCGACCCCCTAATAATAATGATACTCTTTATGTTACCAAGAACATGTTAACATTATACTCCATAATGTTTCTTCCTTCTGCTGTTTAAGGGGTGGATACATAGAGATGAGAAGCTCGAGTGAGGGTGGGTCTCCGACATTAATGTCGGTTGAGGAGGTGATCGAGGGCAGCCTCGGAAAGATGACGTGGTGCAAGATTCTGCAATCAATATTGGCCAGTGTTCCACTCGTTTTTGATAACCAGCAAACAATTATCAGCGTCTTCACTGATGCTCATCCACTTTGGCATTGCACTAGTAACAACAACAACAACAATATTCGTGATTGCAACCCGTCCTCTAACATTTTCTCTTTATCCCGAGATGACTGGGCGTGGACACACAATAAGCACAACACAATCATATCAGACTGGGATCTCCAATGTGCCGACTCATTCACTAAGGGCCTACCCGCAACCTCCTACTTCATTGGGTGCTTGTTAGGCGGGTTTACATTGGCATCTTTGGGTGACTCATCTCTCGGACGAAAAAACCTAATGGTCATCTCCTGTTTGACTATGTGTCTAGCAGGTCTTGCCTCTGGCCTAGCTCCTAGTTTCTGGTGGTATTGTGTCATCCGATTTATTTGTGGGTCCGGAAGAGTGTCCATCACCGTGTGCTCGCTTGTCCTATTGTCCGAGAGGGTTGGAAAGAAGTGGCGAGCGCAGATAGTGTTGCTTGGTTTCATGTCCCTCACAATCGGCCTTATCTCACTCACCTTCATAGCATTCCTAACTCGAAACTCTTCTTGGAGACAGCTCTACTTCTGGACTTCTATTCCCGGTATTTTATATTCCATATTGATTCAATTTTGTATGTTTGAGTCTCCTAGATGGTTGTTCTTACAGGGCCGACAAAAACAAGCTCTAAAAATACTTAGCAAAATCGGCTCCACAGATCATCTCGACTCGATCTTGGCAAGGAACATGCTTAAGATCGAACAAGGCATACCGGGTAATACAAATCCATTCTCTTCAATTAAGATTTTAGTGAAGAAAAGATGGGCAGTACAGAGGATAGTAGTCACAATGGTGCTTTGTTTTGGCGTAGGAATGATGTACTTTGGCATGTTCTTAGGCGTTGGACGCTTGGGTCGAAATGTCTACATAAGCTCGATTTTCAATTCACTAATTTCACTACTAGCTTCTTTGTTAACATACCTCTTTTGGATCCAACGATGCAATAGAAGAAGCTCAGTGTTGGGTTTCCGTACAATAAGTGGTGTGACAAGCATAACTTCCATAATAGTGGGACAACATCACAAGGTCATCGAGGTTGGATTAGAGTTAACAGCACTCTTTTGTGCTGCTATGGTTTTTAACATTTCCTTTATGTACGTGGTCGAGTTGTTTCCAACCTCTGTTAGGAATACGGCAGCCTCATTGACGAGGCAATCTACAATCTTCGCCACCATTTTTGTTCCGGTTTTGGTGGTCATGGGTAGGAAAAACGAGTTGTTTTGTCCTATATTTTTTGGAACGACCATCATTGTTTGTGGGATTTTGGTTCTCACGTTGCCGGAGACAAGGGGTAAGGTGTTGTGTGATAACATGGAAGAACAAGAAGTTGTAGCTAAGGATTCTGTTGTTTGCGGTTGCATCTAAAGTTCTTTTTTTTTTCCCTTCCAAATGTATTCCCACCATAAAGTTGGCTCGCTCTTACACTGAATTTTTAACATTGCTGCTAAAGTGGTGCATGTTGGTACTTGTTCGTGAAATTTCCACCCTTTTATTATTCTGCATCCATATTACTAAGTTACAATAACTTTCTTTAGATGGAAATATAGTGGTTTATGCTTTAATAGTAATGATTGAGCCACGTATTCATAAAACATAATTTAACAAACACTGAACTATAACTTTTTAATTAATATACACCGTTACTCTACTATGTAGATGAATTGCTCATAAATGGTGTGTATTGTGGATGAATTGATGAGATATGGGTTCTATATGATTGCAAGATTATATTGAGAAATCGGCTGCGCATGTTTTTTTAGTTAATGTGATTACTGCATGTCTATGACGCTGTGGGGCACAGCGGTATAGGCCTCGAACTTTTCTAAAAAAATTCCCCCAAAGCCAGTGGCTACTGATCTTTGGGGGATTTAGCTATAGTGGCATATCGTTGTGGGGGAGACGGTGGTATTCAACTGGAAGTTTTCTAAAAGATTCCCCCCCCCCACCCCCACCCCGCCCCCCCACCCCCCCGCAAAGTCATTGGCTATTGATCTTTGGGGATTTGCGTGCAGGTGAAAATAAAAAAAAATGATGAAATGGAGCCATTAGGCGTAAATAGTTACAAAGAAATACCAAAAGTGTAAAAACATTTTAAGTAGCACCAAAACGATAATGGGTTCTCTTTAGACGCACTTGATTTATGTTGTGAACCGTAACTGGAATAAATGAACTGCTTTTCAACATTTGATTTAACACTCACTTTTACACCGATTGACAACATTGTCATATTCTATGTCCCTTGTTTTCTATTTGCTGCATGATTCATTCAAAGTTCTAATCATACTTAGGTGTTGCTATCGCCACTAAATGCACTGCATGATGACCTGTGAGTCCCGGATACTCTGTCATGTCCAATCCCTTCTTCACCGTACCGTTAGGCAATCGCCAATCGAACTTGTCAATCAGAGTTGCTAATGCCAGCTCTATGTTACTGATTCCAAAGAATATACCTGGACAACCTCTTCTTCCCGACCCGAATGGTATAAGATCAAAGTGTTGTCCCTTATAATCTACATTGGAATCTAGGAACCTCTCTGGTCTGAACTCCTCAGGTTGGTTCCATGAAGTCGGGTCTCTATGAATACCCCACACATTAACCATGACTTGGGTTCGACCAGGAATGTCGTAATCATTAACCTTTGCATCCTGCATCGAGATTCTTGGTAAAAGCAGAGGAACCGGAGGATGTAACCTAAGTGTTTCTTTAACAACTGCTTTCAAGTATGTCATTTCGTCCAGTTTATTGTCGCTTATGCTTGCTTTCTTGATTCCTCCTCTCACTTCTTTCGTTACACGTTGCATTGCTTTGGGATTCCTTAGCAGTTCCGACATGGCCCATTCCAGTGTTGCGTATGTTGTTGTCGTTCCTGCTACGAACATATCCTGTATTTGAGAGACACCGATATTAGTATAAAGTATAATACATGTTATACTTATACCTACGCTTACTCGGTGTCAAATTACTTTGAATCATGGTTAGGCGACATTTATCTAATACTTTCTCCATCTTTCTATGTTCTACCCATTTGATTAAAACATACCACCTAAATGAATATATAACGGGTAGATCATTAAAAAATGGAGGAAGTAGCATAAGTAGAAATGTCACTCAAAATAACCTTAAATTGACAATTAACCTTGCAAATAAAATAAAGATTATTTAACAGGAATAATCTCAACTTTTGGTGGTTTTCTTAAAATAAATCGAACTTTATTTAATCTGAGAATAAACTCAAGTATTGGACATATCATATCATATCATCATATCTATATCTATATCTATACAATCTATTAAAAGTCAAACAAACACACCACGTTTCACTATTTCATTTTGAAGAGATTTAGAGATGCCATCTCACCTCTCTCTTATTGGTTGGAATTTAATTTAACAAAATAAAAACGATAAATTTATTAATTACTCCATATAAAGCATTATACATGTAAAATGTGAAATCATAAATTAAAGTCATGTTTTTATAGTTGTTGTTTACTTACTACTACTACTACTACTACTACTACTACTACTACTACTACTACTACTACTACTAATTTTACAAATATTACTACTAAATACGGATTGTTGTTGTTGTTGTTGTTGTTGTTGTTGTTGTTGTTGTTGTTGTTGTTGTTGTTGTTGTTGTTGTTGTTGTAAAAACAGAACTCGTGTTACCATCGAAACAAATTACATAAAGTCAACGGGAAGCTGAGATACTATCTGAGCCCCCACTCCCTTAGCTATCGCAAAGCTAATTCTAGTGAAAATATGGAGTGCGGCACGCGCTCCAACATCTAGTGATATAGCGAATTTCCGAATCCGCTGGAGCAGAGAAACAACATCTGTATCTACCTTGTTGAGAGAAGAAAAGGAGAAAAGTAAAAAACCATACCCAATTGTCGTACAGTGTACCTGATACTTGGCACACTTATGACGGACAACATCAACAACGACCCGTTCAGGCTCAAAAGCGGTAAGGCCAGACTAGGTCAGGAGAGGATCCAGTCAGATCAACACAAACATCACGCCCCTTGTCCCATGAGTAGAGCAGAAGGTCAACGGGTCGTAAGGGCTTGTCGTTATCGTCACAAAGACCAATTTTCACCTCTTTACCCACAGAGATCCTTGTCCTGAAGCAAATATCCAACAGAGTGTCACGGACAAGGTTATGGCGGTGTTTGATCCCCACTGTACCAGCACACGACACCGCGTGATCGGCAAAAAAATCCTCCTTGAGGACCTTGGATCAGGAAGAGCAGGGCCCAGAGAGCGCGAACAAAAGGACTCCCAAGCGATAAGTAAGCACACTGCGGTAAGTCCGGTCGTTCACGATTTGCCCAAGCCCAGTAATAGGGATGACCCTCAACCAATCAGAAGAATGGTCACCCTGCTGAGATTTCCACATGACAACCTGTCAAGAAGTTAAGGAGAAAACAGATTTTGATGCTGTAGTAACCCTCGTGAAATATGTATCTGCCAATTTCCTCATAAGTTTTGGGGCAGAGATCTCGGAGGGGTTACTCAAGAAGTCAGAACCGGTAGCCTCATTAAACACACACAAGGCAGACTCAAAGACAAATCTAGGGGCGTCGATCTCGGAAGGACGAAGAAGCTTACCTTGTAACTCGGTAGACTGGATGCGAGAGGCAAGAAAGGCAAAGTGCAGGGCATTAGTAGCAGCAAAGACACCGAGCCCCCCTAGGGAAAAGGGGAGGGTGTCTAGCCGCCACTGCCACTCCCCGAAACCGGGTCCGGACGCCGTGACAATACGCTCTAGACTAGATCGGAGCGCAGTGTCGAAAGAAAGATGGGCCGACCCAAAAGCATGGGGAGGGCAAGTGCGCAGCGCAAAGTATAACTTAGAAATACTTGTGCATGCTCGAAGAAGAAGTAACTCACACTGGGGATTCTCTATCATGGCAACCAAGTCCATGAGCTCTATAGTACGGGCGACCCACTTCGAGACAAGTACACAACTAAAAGTTGGGGACACGCTGACCGGCCCCCCAAGGACCTTAACATCGTTCAAGGGTCTGGCAATAGAGGTGAGGACCTTGCTACTACTATTATTATTAATATTATTATTACTATTGTTATTATTATTTTTTTATAAAAAGGAGAATTTTATTATTATTATTATTATTATTATTATTATTATTATTATTATTATTACTATTATTATTATTATTATTATTTATTTTTTTTTTATTTTTTTTTTCAGAAAAATTATCATTTCATTTCAATTGAAGTGAAATTACAAGTTTTTGCAAAAAGCCTACTACTCTAGAGATACATCAATTTGCACCTAAGTAATCTAGAATCCTCAAAACTTTGGGATTATCAGACATTATCATTATCATTATCATTATCATTACTACTACTATTACTATTATCTAGTATTAAGTTCCAAGCGAATTACTTGTTGTTGTTGTTGTTGTTGTTGTTGTTGTTGTTGTTTATTTATTTATTATAAACCAAACTTGTATTAATAACGAAACCAATTACAAGAAGTTAGTGGGCAGCCGAGATACTATCTGGGCACCCACTCCCTTAGCAATAGCAAAGCTAAGTCTAGTAAAAATAAAAGTAGCAGCGCGTGCCCCTGCGTCCTGAGAGATAGAAATTTTTTGAATCCGCTTGAGCAACGCAACAGCCTCCGCGTCAAGCTCCCCAAGTGAAGAGAAGGAGAAAGGCAGGAACCCATAACCCGTCTTGATGCACAAATCACCGTACTTGGCGCACTTACGCTGAGCAGCATCAACGACCGCACGACCAGGCAGAAAATCAGCCATCGCAGACTGAGTCAATGGGGACGACCCTGTTAGATCGACACACACATCACGCTCCCTATCCCAGGAATAAAGAAGCAAACCCGCCGGGCATAGGGGCTTGTCGTGCCCATCAATAAAACCGACATCCACCTCCTTACCAGCCGAAATATCAGATCGGAAGCAGATATCCAAAAGGGTGTCGCGAACCAGGTTATGTCTATGCTTAATACCAATGGTACCAGCACATGACACAACATGATCTCCAAAAATGTCCCCAACAAAAACACAAGAATAGGCAGAACAAGGCTTAGGTACCGGGAATAAAGGGACACCCAATCGATAGCTGAGAACAGAGCGATAAGTCCTCCCATTCATGGTCTGTCACAGCCCAGAGATAGGAACTGCGCGTAACCAGTCAGACGTGTGAGCACCCTACAGAGACTTCCACAAAGCAACCTGTCGCCGAGTCAAGGAGAACACCGATTCTACCGAAGCAGCAACCTTCGTGAAATATATATCTGCCAATTTCTTCATGAGTTTGGGGGCAGCGATCTCACTAGGATTACGGGAAAGGTCGGAACCGGTGGTCTTATTGTTATTGTTATTGTGATTGTGATTGTGATTGTGATTGTGATTGTGATTGTGATTGTGATTGTGATTGTTATTGTTATTGTTATTGTTATTGTTATTGTTATTGTTATTGTTATTGTTATTATTATATTTTTTATTTTTATTTTTAAAATTGGAACTTGTATTAAGAAGAAAACAAATTACAAGGAAGAGAGCCCTTAGGGATAGAAAAGCTAAGCCTAGTAAAAATGAAAGCAGCTCTGCGAGCCCCAACATCCTGAGAGATAGAAAACTTTGGAATCCGCTTGAGCAACGCAACAGCCTCTGAGTCAAGCTCCCCTAGTGAAGAGAAAGAGAAAGGTAGGAACCTATAACCAATCCATTAGCACAATTCTCGATACTTGGCGCATTTACGTTGAGCAGCATCAGCAACCACGCGACCAGACAGAAAATTAGACATACTAGGCTGAGTCAAGGGGGAAGATCCCATCAGATCAACACAAACATCTCGCCCCCTATCCTTGGAATAAAGAAGCAAATGCGTAGGGCATAGGGTCTTATCGTGCCCATTCATCAAACCGACATCTACTTCCTTACCAACTGAAATACATACCAGACCGGAAGCAGATATCCAAAAGGGTATCGTGAACGAGGTTATGCCGATGCTTAATGCCAACGGTACCAGCGCACGACACAACATGATCCCCAAAGATATAGCCATAAAAAACCTGAGCACAGGTAGGGCAAGGCGTAGGCGTCAAGAACAAAGGAACAACTAACCAGTAACTAAGCACAGAACGGTAAGTCCTCCTATTCATGGGCCCCAAACCGGCAATAGGAATCGCACGCAACCAATCAGACGTATGAGCCCCATGTAGAGACTTCCATAAAGCAACCTAGCACAAAGTTAAGGAGAAAACTGATTCTACGGAAGTAGCAACCTTCGTGAAATATATATATCTGTCAATATCTTCATAAGTTTGGGGGCAGCGATCTCATTAGGGTTACGCAGAAGGTCTGCACCAACCTTGCTCCCAATCTTCTTATTCTCTCTACTATTTTGTTTACAAAAGGCTGGCAATCTAATATGGTCATAGGCACACCCAGATATTTGAAAGGAAGAGAGCCCTCTGTAGTTCCAGACACCTAAATGATGTCAGTTTTGAGAGAAGTAGCCTCCCCATTGAAGTACACATTTTATTTTCCTTTACTCATTCTTACATCATATGCCTCAGAGAGAAGGTTCTCAATAGTAACATCATAGATTTAATATCCCCTTTTGAAAATAATAAGAGATCATCAACAAATATTAGATTAGAAAGCTTCATAGGTTTGCAAAGAGGATGAAAATTGCAAGGCTTTGTGCTAATAGTGGTGTGTCTCAGAAGTCTTGTTAGGTAGTCCATACAGATGGTAAAGAGGAGTGCAGACAAAGGATCTCCTTATCTCAGCCCCTTCTTACCTGCAAAGAACCCAAAACTTTCTCCATTCAGATTAATGGAATAAGTATCTGTAGTGACACACTGCATTATCATATTCCTGAAATGCTTGGACAACTTGAGATGGATTAACATCTGATTCAGGAAAGTCCACCCAACTGTATCATATGCCTTCTGGATATCTATTTGAACACGCATCTAGAAGATGCACTTCTCCTACTGTACAGTCTGATTATGTCCTGACATATTAGGATATTCTCAATAATACTCTTTCCCTTTATGAACCCTCCTTGATCTGGGGATATGATGTCAGGTAGCACAATTGAAAGCCATAAATTGGGTCTCCTATCGTTGACCCAACGGGTCGAGCAAATTGGGCTGGGTTTAGCCATAAATTAAAATATTTTTAAGCGTTCTGATTATTCAAGACACCATAAACCTCGTTTGGTTCATCTGGGAACTTATTTCCCGGAGGAAGTTGCATTTCCCATGTTCTTACTTCCCACATCAACTTCCTGGGAATTCTCAATATTTGTTTGGTTGACATCATGAAATTCACACTTCCCATGAATTAAATTCCTCCATCTTGTTTGGTTGTCTTGACCTAATTCCCCTGATTTTGATTATAATGACTATTATGTCGTTTATTAATCAAGGTATAAAACTTATGAAATACGAGTAACTTTTTTTTTTATAGCAAATTACTCCCTCTATTCCAATCAATTTCATGCATATGGTAATTGTGCACTATTCATCGGTGAGAAGAATCATCGATATAACTTTTAGGGTTTTTCTATGGGGTACCCCTCAACTATTAACTTTTCCGAGTGGTACCCCCGCCTTTTTTGAATTACATGGTGTACCCCTAAACTTTACTTATCACTTCATATCATAACCAAAGTGATAAGTGTATTACAATTATATTTTTAAAATGAATAATTAACATATTAATCAATTCAATTTGATGCTACAAACCACATTTTTTTCTTTACCATTCACCAAGCCACCAAATGCCCATCAAAACGCACTCTGTTGTCGGCCGACATCGACCTACCTCCCTCACTCTTTTAAATCTTTCAACCTCAATTCCTCCGTCACCACCATGTCGTAGTGTGGTGGAATATATTTTTTCGAGTAAATGATGCAAATTGAAGAAATATATCATGATTGATGAAAGTAAAATAAGGAATAATCACTATTTATATCATCGATTGAGAAATTTTCAATGGAGAATTGTAACTTTGGTTACAATATAGACAAATTTACAAAGTTTAGGGTTACATTTTGTAATTCGAAAAAGACGGGGGTACCACTTGGAAAAGCAAATAGTTGAGGCGTACCTCATAGAAAAACCCTAACTTTTAATATATACGATAAAATATAGTCATGCGATATCTTGTTTAAATTGTCTAATCGAGTGCATCATGAATATCAATTTTTTATAATTTTTAGAACTATGTAACTAAAGACATAGACAAAAGAAAACGTGTATTGGTGTACGTGATAAAGCAAATGTATGGAATTGATTGGAGCGGAGGGGGTATGAAAAAGCTGAAATTGTCATATCCATGATATACAGTCGTAAGTTCGTAACCACATTACATCATCAGCGAAAAAAGGAACATGATGGGGGTCGACTTCTGGATGGCTAGGCCTAGCCGGCCACCTCCCCCATCTCGGACCTTGCCGCCCGCCCATGGGCCTCAGAACCTGTGGGTCTAGTCTGGATCTCACCCGGCCAAGGAAGTATATCTGGACGACATGCCTGCTGTCAGGGCTCAAGGATATCTTCACATGCCTATAAATACAAGACCACATCCCACTAACCTAGGGCTCACAAAATCAGCACAAAAGAGCACTTATCTCACTAGAATGGAGGTAAAGACTCATACTTAGACTTAACTTCGCCCCCAAATCTCGTCACTGACTTGAGCGTAGGATAGGCAACCTCGGACACCCTCCGAGGCCCTTGTGTGTCGCATGTGCAGCATTCAGACGAGGAACTGCATGCTCAAGGAGTGGATTAGAGCACCCAGCCAACCAACACCATCTGGGAAGGAGGAGTGTTTAGATCCCCGAACAATTTGGCGCCGTCTGTGGGGAACTTGAACAAAACGTTTTCTACTTTTAAAATCAATCGAGGCATCAAGAAATGACTGACCAGGGTGCAACTAACACCCCTCGAGAAGCCGGCACAGGCGCCGATCTCGAGTCAATAGAGATTTCCTCCCCTTGCGCGAAGCCAAGAAGCGCCAACAAAGGGAAGGAACCGGTGGCAGAGGCTTCCACGCCAGCCGTGGTAGCTTCGGTCCAGGCGCCGACGGACATGTTTACCCCCGAGCAATTGTCCGCCGCCCAACACCTCTTTGCAGCATTCCTGAAGACGTCGGCACCCGCGACCGCTGTCGTAGTAGCCCCGGTCAGGGCATCCCCTGAGACCATCGTTAGAGCTCCCCTAGTGGGCCAACGTCTTGCCTAGGGAGATGTTCCCAGAACAGCTGACGTTTGAGGAGAGGAAGTGCCAGTACCTGGAAAAATGTGAGCGCTTGGCCAAAGAGAGAATCGAGCGAAACAAAAGGAAACAAGGGTAAATACCCCGTGGGCTGTTACCACACTATCTGGGGGCAGGACAAGGTGTCTTGACACTTGTCGTCAGCGCGAGGCGAAAGGTCGTTAACTCACCCCAGAGGAGAGAAGGCGGGAGAGGAGCAGAAGCCATACCCCCACAATGCGCCATAGGCTGGGTCCCAGCTCCAGAAAGGCCAGAAGAAGCCATAGTCCCCTGAGGACGGTTCACATACCATCGCCTTGGTCAGAGAGAAAGAGATGGCAAACCCGCCAAAACTCTGAGGGATCGGCTGGACGAAAGGGAAGAGAGAAGCAGACCTGATAGCCCCGGTGTGCGTGGTTTGGTGTTCACACGGTTAACAAACAGGACCGCCGATAGAGGTAGCGAATACACCCGCAGAAGTTCGTCACCAGAGCAAGCCGCTTCGGTAACCCACCACTTCAATAGAAGAACGCACTTAATCCCGAGGGAGGATGAGGGTGAATCCAAGTGGACGACTGCATCCGCTAAGAAGACCCCCGCGGAAGGGACGACCCACAGTGTCGTCATTCCACCCGAAGGTGACAGAATACCCAATGCTAAAGGTGAAAGTGAACATCTAGTTTTACGGGACGACAGACCCTGAGGACCATCTAGTGGTATATGGGAGCTATATGGCCATGTACGAACTCAAAGAAGTCGTCTGGGGCATGGTGTTTCCCACCACCCTCACCTGATTCGCCCAACCGTGATTTAGGGGGTTGCCGAGGTCGTCTATTCGTACCTTCAAGGAGCTCGGCACAGCTTTCGTTGATCAGTATGATGGCAACCGTTGCAGGCAGATCGTGACGGTAGACCTCATGACGATACGTTAGGGCCCGAAGGAGACGATCCGGAAATACGTCAGGAGATTTGACTTGGAAAGCCAGCAGATAAGAATTGTGGACGCATCAACGCCGCCTGCGCCCTGACTCATACAATGGTCGTCGATCCGCTTGAAAGCCACCTATTATAGGGGAGACCAACGTCATTGGTAGAGGCAAGACGAATAGCGGAAGGGTATATGAACGAGGAAGAATACAAGAAGCGGCACGGGGACCCATCGCCGCCAAGGACTCGCCGTCCTTCCAAAGAGAGAGCCACGAGCCCGGTGGACGAGAAGGAGTCTTCCAGAAAGAACAAGAACCGTGGGGAGAGGAGGAAGGAAAAGGCGGCTTACATACAAAGATTTGAGCATTATGCTACACTTAACCGGCCACGAGCGGATATCTTCGACATAGAAAAGCATAACGGGAAGTGGGGGAACCCTAAGCCGATTAGGGTTGGACCCAAAACTGACCAAAGCAAGTATTTCGCATTCCATGATCAAAAAGGACACACCAGTTAAGAGTGTTGAAACCTGAAGGATGAAATCGAGGGCCTCATACGCCGAGGATCGTTGGCGGTGTATGAAGAAAGGAGCCAGCGCAAAAACAATAACAACAACAACAACAATAACAACAACAACGACAAAGATAAAGACAAGTCTGAGAGGAGAAAGAAGACCAACGTCATCCATACGGTGGACGACGAGGCACCCAGAAGAGGAAGGAGCCGGCGAGAAGTTAAAAGACACCTAAGGGGATTGTCGCAGTATATCTGCTATGCCGACCAGACAAAGTTAGCCACTATCCGAACCCTCAGAATCACAGCCGACGATTATGGACGGGTGATATACCCTCAAAGCGACCCGTTGGTCCTAGCAGTAAAGATCAGTGACCACTTGGTCAAGAGATGTATAATAGACACCGGCGCCTACACCAACTTGTTGTATAGGGAGGCCTTCGAGCAAATGGGACTCGACAAGAGGCACCTCAAGCCGACGGCCGACGCGTTGTACGGGTTCTCGTGACCATTGTGATACCTATGGAGACTTAACTTATGTTGTCTCGGGGTCTACCTACCCCTGGCATCTCCTCTGCCGAGTAGGCGAGCACGTCAGCATTTTTTTTCAGCACGCTGACGAGGCGCTGTTGGTAAAAGAAATAAATAACACATCCAACAAATCATGCAAGTAATTTGAAGTTACTAAGAGATAGAGACACGTAATCGAGATAGACAACAAAAAAAATTGGAGTATTATTTACTTTGAAGTGTAAATAATACTCATATTAAGTAATATATAATATATGAACAACATCAAAGGACAAAATAATCATACTCACAAAATACCGAAATATAATAACGATCGACCAAAATAATCACACACTAAACACCAAATACATGCAACTGCATTACAGTAAAAAGGGGTTGGAAGCCATACTTTTAAACCTTTTATTCGTTACGCAATAATTTTCCCTCCTGCCATCCCCCGAAATTTATACTCGTAACAATCAAGGTTATATATACAAAGTAATCGTATTTTATATGCTCCGTAATACTCTTGAGATTGTAATTGAGAGAGTCGTCGGATGAATTTATGGAATTTTAGAGGGCATATGATTGATTATCTCTGTCAGGGAGTGGAAAGGTAAAGTATTATAGAATTATGAAAAAACAGCTAGGTAATCACATGCTTGTGTTCAAGGCCGCCACATGGCATTGTTTAGAAATCACAAATAAACTTGTTTTGGATTATCTTTTTATTATATATATATATATATATATATATATATATATAGATTGATGGAGTATCACCATCCCATGCTCATGTGTTTTTGGAGACTCATAAGGACCGAAAAACTGATCTTGCTCCAATGGATGAAAAATCAAAGCAAGCGGTGGTGAGAACTATGTTCATCTTTTATTTAATTGCTCATATCTTTGATTATATAAAAAATTTGGTTGGACTTATGTGAATTTCACATGGAGTTGTACACTTTGTTGGTTTCTTTTAGGAAATGATCAATACGAAATTAAAGTATATGCTAAACAATAAAGAGGTCACATATGGAGCTGTTGTTTGGGATGGAGATATATATCCTAAGGTAAACAATGAAATTATAGGTGCAGAGAGAAAAGAACGAGTCTGTGGGCTTGGTAGAGGGCCAACGTCTCTTCCATCTACGACATGCTAACGAAAAAAATACAATTTTTGGAGTGTGGGTTCAAGGAGGTGAATGATAAAATGTCTCAAGATACATGAGGACAATTTAGAAGTGCAAAGAAAAATGTAAGAGGGGTTAACCATGCTAAAGATGACTTTATTTGGTGGAGATATATTTAATCCTCATACATAGTCGGCAGAATCTTGCATCTTGAGTTTTTTCGATGACTAGCAATTTTTATTAGCTAGCAATTTCGATAGAGATATATATAACTTTAGCAAGTAGCAACTTGGATTTTTGGATGGTACTCCTTTCGTACCGCTAAGATCTTTCCATTTTAATATTATATCTCTCACAAATGAATAAAGTGAGAAAATCTTAGTGCTACGGAGGGAGTACCTATTTATACTTTTGTAATACCCATATAGCCTTTTGTAATGATTATTTGACAACTACATTTTTTTTCAATATTATAAAAGCAATTATTTTATATGTTTGGTCTTTTATTAATTTATTGGTTTTCATTTTTTGTAAATTAAAACCATACCGTTAAATCGTAAAAAAAAATGCTAAAATAAGATCAGCGTGTTAATCGGCGGATAAAAGGAAATTGGAAAAGAATTCAGAATTGAAAAAAAAACGAAATCTTTGAATTAATAACGAGTCTTTAGTGGCGTTTATATAATGGCTTTACCAGCATTTACAACAAATGCTACAATGCCTTTTCGCGATATTGCATCCAGTAACATAAAATTAAATGTTGCGAGTACTTTTTGTGGCATTTCTTTAATTTATGCCGCCTAACCCCTAAATAAACGCCGCTAAAGATGTGATATTTTGTAGTGATCATGAAGAGGAACCAACTTAACGGAAACAATATTGTTCGTGAACGTGATGGATTTTATGTTAAAAGAATGATTTCATAATATTGTATTGTATGGATTACTATAAATATGTCAATTGTACTTGAACAAATCATGTACACAAAAATATCAATAAAGTTTACTATTATTATCTTCTCATATATTCTTATCTTATTTGATATTTTACCCAACATTAATGGTATCAGAGCATCCAGGTTTTGATCCAATATTAAGCCAAATTAATTAAAAAATAAGAAAAGGAAACTCGCATACAAACAAACTACACCGCTTCCCTGCCAACCCAATTTATCCCCAATTCCAAAATACCTAAAATCTTATAAAAGAACAACAATATTAAAAGATCCCAAATTAATTACGAAGATGACAATTAATGGTCTTAATACATCTACTTCACCATCTAATCCAATTTTTAAGGGAAGAAAGTATCATTTATGGAGTCTTAAAATGATGATCATGTTCAAATCCCAAGAGTTGTGGGATTGGGTATAAACGGGATACACTGAACCGGACCCGACTCAGACAGTTTCCGATGCCCAATTGAAGGAGAAGCGTAAGAAAGATGCTAAGGCACTGTTCTTCATTCAATCACCACTAGATGATGAAATTTTCCCTCGAATCACAGGAGCTAAGAATGCTCATGAAGCATGGGAGACACTCAAATAAGAATATTTGGGTGATCAACGAATTAATACTTATGCTACAGTTGCAAACACTTCGTCGAGATTTTGCAGAATTATCTATGGGTGACAAGGAGTCCATTCAAACTTATTTGTCAAGAGTTACTAACATTGTCAGTCAAATGAGATTGTATGGTGAGACAATAAGTAATGAAGTTATTGTGAGTAAATTTCTAAGGAGTTTGAGTGACGATTGGAACCATGTTGTCCCTGCAATTGAAGAATCAAAGGATTTATGTACATACACCTTCGATGAATTGATGGGTTCATTGCATGCTAGTCCATGAAAGTCGGATGAAAAAAACATTGTGTTAAAGCAGAGGAGAAAGCTTTTAAAGTACAAGGAGAGTCTTCTAATACAGAAGGGAAGACGGAAAATTACGAAAACCAGGGCCGAAGCAGAGGCACTTTCCGTGGCGGTCGCGATGGACGCGATCGAGGTCGTGACAGTAATGGTAGAGGCAGGGGACACTTTGTTGGTAGAGGCAGAGGCCTTACTAGTGATTCTCATGCATAGAAAAGCCAAATTCAATGGCACTATTGCACTAAATATGGGCACAAGGTAATTGACTGTTGGATTAAACAAAAGACTAAGCAATCTCAGGCAAATTTTTCCGAGCATACGGAAGATGAAAGCATGTTGTTTATGGCTCACTCAAAAATTCGGGATCCCTTAGAAAATAATGATGTATGGTTCTTGGACAGCGAATGTTCAAATCATATGTCAGGGAGAAAATCATTGTTCAAAGAAATCGACGAAACAAAGAAAGGAGATGGTCATCTTGAGGACAACAAGAAAATGCAAGTGGAAGGGAAAGTTATTATTGCCATCAAAATCATACAAGGTGATGTCAAACTTGTTCATAATGTGCAATTTGTTCCTGATCTTGCACATAATTTGTTGAGTATTGGTCAATTAATGACTAGTGGTTATAAGGTTGTGTTTGATGATGATATGTTTGATGTAATCAACAAGAAGACGGGTCATAGTATAGCAAATGTTCATATGATTCAAAATAAGATGTTTCCGCTGGATGTTTCAAATATTGTGAGTAAAGCACTGATTACTAAGCAGAAAATGAATCAGAGTTGTGGCATTTACGATATGGTCATCTAAATGAGCGTAGTTTGAAACTGTTGAGCCGGAAGGAGATGGTTGTTGGCCTATCAAAAATAGATGACCTGAAATTCTGAAGGTTGTGTGTATGTTAAACAAAGTAGAGCGTCTTTTCTGAATGCGAAGACATTGAGGGCTATTAATTCTTAAGAACTCGTTCATGCCGATTTGTGTGGGCCTATGAAAAATGAGTCATTAGGCAGAAGTCGGTATTTTTTATTATTTACTAATGATTATACCCGAATGAGTTGGGTTTATTTCTTGAAATCAAAGTATGAAGCATTTGAGAATTTCAAAAAATTCAAAGCCTTAGTTGAAAATAAAATTGAAAATTACATAATTGCTTTCCGGACCGATAGAGGAGGAGAATTTCTGTCAAGAGAGTTTAATAGCTTTTGTGATCAGCATGGCATTTGTAGAGACATTACTGTCCCTTATACACCAGTGCAGAATGTGATTGTAGAATGAAAAAATCAAACGGTGGTAGAAATGGCAAGAAGTATGTTAAAGCCAAAAGGTCTTCCAAACCAGTTTTGGGGGGAAGCAGTGGCAACATCCGTATACCTTCTAAATATATTTCCAATAAGGGCAGTGTTAGATCGAACACCTTTTGAAGCATGGAGAAATAAAGGACAAGGGGTAAGTCACCTGAAAGTATTTGGTTGTATATGTTATACTTTGATTAATAACCGTTCAAAATTAGATACAAATCTGAAAAATGCATCTTTATCGGTTATTGTCTACAATCCAAAGCATATCGTCTACATAACCTTGTGAGTGACAAAGTAATTATTAGCATAAATGTTGTGTTCAGTGAAGAAGCTTGTTCTCACTGGGATACTAGAAAAGATGGGACTAGTCCTCATATTCCGATTACTGAAGTTAATGAGAACAATGAGAATTTAGAAACGGAGACAATATCAAACTTATCCTCACTAGAAGATACTTCTCCGTGAACACCAAGAAGTAATGATCAGGGAACACAAAGTAGCACAAGCAGTGATAATGACTCATCTATAAAAAAAGTTCAGGTCCTTGGAAGAAATTTATAGATCCTGTAACTTTGCTCTCATGGTCAGTGACCCAACTTTCTTCGAAGAGGCTAAAAAAATCCGAGTGGAAAATGGCTGTGAAAGCGGAAATGAATGCAATTGAAAAGAACAAAACATGGGAGTTGGTTGATCATCCCAAATGTAAGAATGTGATAGGTTTAAAATGGGTATTCCGAACAAAATACAATTCTGATGGAACTATTCAAAAGCATAAGGCTCGTTTAGTGGCAAAAGGATATTCCCAACAACAAGGTACCGATTTTGAAGAAACTTTTTATCCAGTTGCTCGATTTGAAACAGTGAGAATTATGTTAGCTCTTGCAGGACAACAAAATTTACCGGTACATCAACTTGATGTGAAATTGGCATTCTTAAATGGCAACTTATACGAAGAGGTATACGTGGAGAAACCGCAAGATTTTATCGTGAATGGTTTTGAGGACAAAGTTTATAGATTAAGAAAAGCACTTTACGGGTTGAAACAAGCACCAAGTGCTTGGTATAGCAGAACTGATCTATTCTTTCGAGAAAAAGGATTTACAAAAAGTGAGAGTGAACCAACTCTCTACACCAAACTTAAAGGTAAAAATGATATCTTATTAATTTGCCTTTATGTAGATGATACAGTATGATTTATATGGGATCTTCCGAGGCTTTGGTCGGTGAATTTAAGTCAAGTATGATGAAGACTCTCGAGATGACAGATTTGGGGCTATTACAATATTTCTTGGGTCTCGAAGTAAAGCAAGATATAGATGGAATTTTTGTAAGCCAAAAGAAGTATTCCATCAATTTATTAAAAAGGTTCAGAATGTTAAATAGTGAGGTTGCAGTAACACCAATGAACTTTAATGACAAGTTACAACATGAAGATGGAACACGGGTGGCTAGTGCAACGTATTTCCAAAGTTTAGTGGGTAGTTTAAATTATTTAACACACACTAGACCCGACATTGCCTACTCGGTCAGTTTAGTGTCCCGCTATTTGCACAAACCAACCAAACAACACCTTGGAGCGGAAAAACAAATTCTTCGTTATGTGGCTGGAACTGTAGAATTTGGCATTTGGTATTCAAAAAGGTCAACTCTGAAATTAATCGGCTATACTGATAGCGATTGGGCTGGATGCTTGGAGGATCGTAAGAGTACATCCGATAATATATTTAGCCTTGGTTCAGGAGCGATAACTTGGAGTTCCAAGAATCAAGAAACTGTGGCCTTATCTTCTTCGGAAGCAGAATATGCAGCCGTCACTTCAGCTGCACGACAAGCATTATGGCTTAGAATGCTACTTGCGAATCTTGGTTGTATACAAGCAGAAGCCACTGAGATTTATTGTGACAATAGGGCTGCCATCGCTATGAGTAAAAATCTCGCCTTTCATGCAAGAACAAAGCATGTTGATATCAAACACCATTTTATCCGACAACTTGTATATGATGGAAATAAAAGTGGTTCTCAAATTCTGCGGTACTAATGAACAGATGACAAACATATTCGCAAAAGCGCTTTCGCAATCAAAGCATGATTTCTTCCGAACGGAGCTAGGAGTGTGCAACTTTGAATTAAGGGGAGGTGTTGAAAGAATGATTCAAAGTTAAATGAAGCATGCATCATGACTCTTGGAATGAAACATTATTACTTTTCATAATATTGTAGGGTCGTGCTTTTTCCTAATGGGGTTTTACTCAATCTTAACGACACTTTACCAATTTACCCCTATCATTTCATCTCAATTCTTTGATTTTCTCTCTAAAAAAACTTAAATCCAACTACCCATAAACAACCATCACCCAAAAGTACAAAACAGCACCAACATCGGAATGATCCACGTCGCCGAACTCCGTCATCTTGCCGACCAAACGTCCACGTTGGCGTGGTGGCCGTAGGTGGCGATTTGGGTTGTCAAAACCAACACGGGAGGTGGCGTTTGGGTGAGGGGTCGGGTTCGGTCCTGATGGTGGTAGGTTTGGGTGGGTCAGTGGTGGTAGGTTTGGGTGGTTTGGGGGGATGATTTGGTGGTAGGTTTAGTTTTTTTTTAATTTCCTTTTTTTTATGTAAATGTAATTTTTTATATCCTGTTTTTAAATTTTTTTATGTCAATTTCTTTTGTTTTTATTTTAAAAATTTTAATTTTCTTTGATCATGTAAAGTTTCTTTTATGACTTATGGTAATATTTTGTATTACCGATAATAACTTTTTTTTTTTTTCACTTTTCCCTTTTTATATTTTAATTTTTTTTTTTAGAATTCAATGATACCACATTCCACCAACTCCGAAACCCTAAAAAATTAAGTTTAAATAATTAATTCAACAATAATAATACAATAAACAAAATATTAAGTAAATAAATATTGTACTATAATTGATAAAACGTCGTCGATAATTAAATTACAATTAATAATCGAATTCGAATCATTAATTGATTGGGTAAGTTGATAATATGAAATGGAGGTAAATTAAATTTTTGGTAAAAGCTAGAGGTTTATAAAGGGGTATAATTGGAAAATTTTAGAAAAAATCGTTAGGATTGAGTAATCACTCGTTAGGAAAAAAATAATTTCGATATTGTATTGTATGGAATAAATCATGTACACAAAAATATCAATATAGTTTAGTATTATTATCTTCTCATATACTATTTGGGGATGCCTACAATAAATGGTAGAGTAACTCGAGCAACTTTTGATCATATTGTGCAAAAGATAGACAAATGACTCTCGGGGTGGAAATCTAAATGCCTCTCCTTGGCTGGGCGAGTGACACTTGTTCAGTCCACGTTAGCTTCGATTCCGACATATGCTATACAATCAGCCAAACTCCCTTGGACTTTATTATGTGATGATCTTGATAGAAAATCGAGACATTTTTTATGGGGAGGCATGGAAAATACCAGAGGGGTTAGCCTTGTCAAATGGGATGATGTAACCAAAGATAAAGAGCACGGAGGTTTGGGTATCAAATCAATGCGACAAACCAATGTAGCATTCATGGCTAAGTTGGGATGTCGAATTTTGACGGAGCCGAACTAATTGTGGGCTTGGGTCCTACGGCACAAATATTGTAAAGTCCGGTTCGACTTGGAAATGTTTGAACCCAAGATCAATTGCTCAAATATGTGACAAGGAATTGTGGATGGGGTGGCTCACTTGAAAAGTGGTTTTAATTATTCCATAAATAATGGCAGAACCACTTTGTTTTGGAAACATCCATGGGTAATGGATGTCCCTCTTGAACAATTGGCTAAGACCCAGTTACCTCAATCTACGGAAAATAACAGTGTGGCTGACATGTGGGATGGAGAAGTCAATTGGAATTGGGAGCTTTTTTCAGATTGTTTGCCAGCGGACATATTACAGTCCATTGCTGCTATCACAGTCCAACAAAGTGAGGAATCCGACATGGTTTACTGGGCCAAAACGCCTAGTGGTGTATTTACTGTGAAATTTGCCATCGGGTTGCTACGTGACCCAATTCTTGAGGATGCTAGCGCGGGATGGAAACTTCCTTGGAAGATAGCTGTTCCACAGAAAAATAGAATGTTTATTTGGCTTCTTATGCATGATAGGGTGATGACCAATGTAAATCGATTTCGGAGGGGCATGAGTGAGGACCCGTTTTGCAAGGTGTGTGGAGCTGAAGAAGAATCGGCTTTACATTTACTACGAGATTGTATGAAAGAAAGAAAAGTCTGGAGTGCCTTTGATGGTGCGAACTCCATGTTGGCGCATCAACAGGGGTCCATTATATCAAAGAATGGATTTTGTGGAATATCACAGGTAATAGATTTGAAGGGGTTCGAGATTGGCCGTCTGTTTTTACGATCACCTTATGGTGGTTATGGAAATGGCGGAATTGTCGGACATTTGCGAGAGAAGATGAAATCCCGAGTGACACTAGATGCTTCTTGTTTGGACGAATTGAGGACATTATGAAGGCTATGCAAGGAGAAGTTATACAATTTGAAAATGCTCTAAGGAAAAAAACAGAAATCTTCATCAAATGGAATGCTCCACCGAGTGATTGGATATCCCTCAACATAGATGGTGCGTCAAAAGGCAACCCGGGAAACGCAGGAGAAGGAGGAATTTTTCGGGATAGTACGGGAAAACATCTTTCTGCTTTCGCGGAGAAATTGGGATATGCTACAGTTACTCGGGCCGAGATAATGGCGCTTCGGAGGGGATTGCTTCTGGCGAAACAACACAATTTCAGGAAAATAGTAATTCATACAGACTCTCAGGTAGTCGTGCAATTACTAAGATAAGAAAATCGATATCCCAACGCCCACTCGCATATGATTAACATTTGTAAGGAGTTGCTAAACGAGTCTACGTGGTTGGTGAAGGTGATACATGTCTATCGAGAGTAAGAATGGCAACGGGGCGGGTATGGATCGGGTCCGACCGGACCCGGACCCGGACCCGGACCCAGACTTCAAAGGTTGAACCCCGACCCAACCCGGACCCTTAAGGGTCCAACAATTTTAGAACCTTACCCGGATCCGACGGGTACGGGTAGGGTCCGGGTCGGTCATGGGTCCAATGCGCGACAATTTAAAGTATATACGATTTATAACCCGACAATTTAAAAAGCCAAATTAAAAGGCAAAATAAAATCAATCACTTTAAGCTCCTTCCCCTATGTCATTGTGTTGCTGTGTAGTTGCAAAATAAACAAATAAGGGGTTGTGGTGGACGAAAGAAGCAGCAATATGAGAGGTCTAGAAGATGCGGTTGGTTAGGTGTGGTTGGGATGGTGGTGAATTGTTGGTCGAAGATGAAGATTGGTGGAACTTAGACCTGGCAAAACCCGATCCGACTCGACAAAACCGATCCGACTCATCCGAGATCGGACCCGTTCGACAATCGAGAATACTAAAATGTCTTAGTGACCGAAACCGACCTGGTTTGATCTGACTCAATCCGATACCTGATCGAATTCGGTAACAACCGATTCGGTTAAACTCGACAAGAAAATACCCGATCCAAATCAGACTCGAATAACCGAAAATTACCCAAAATATACGTAGCCGAAAATACCCGATCCAAATCCAACTCAAATAATAAAAAAATTATCCAAAAAATAGGTAACCGATATAACCAATCAGGTGACCCATAGTGAATTCCTATATACGGAGTACGAGTAAAATAGATTCGTACTTCATTTCATTGATAACATCCAAATTGGAAGTTAAATATACAAACATGGGAACATGGGGTGAATGTGGGATTCTCATGTTTAGTATACGTAGTAAGTAACAAGCGGCTCGTATGATTGTCATAAGTTATTGAGAGACCGTCTCTCCCAAGATTTTGTGTATAAAATATATAAAGTTTACTTACATGGAGTTATACGAAACTACCAATTAATTATATGTGTATACAAAGTATTTTATTTGATATAGGGCTAACTCGGTTAAGATTAATTTGAATTTCGTGTCCATTTGACATAAACTACTACTACATGACATATTATCCGAACGAACCCGTTCCTAAAACAACCGGAACCCGACCAAGACTTAGCCGTTCTAACCCGATACCTATACAGTATCATGACTCGAAACTACCCGACCGAATCTGAATCGACCCGCTAATTCAAATGAGCCGAAAAAATCCGATAGTTTGATAATCCGAACCCGAGACAGCTCGACTCGAACCCGATCCGCCCCATCCAATTGCCACCTCTAGTGGAACTGGAGAAGGGAGGACGAGAAAAGGAAGCAGGGAAGTAAGGGGAGTAGGCTGTAAATGAAGAAATTAATTGATTTTATGGTCTTACAGATTATTCATCACATATTAGTAGTTTTTATATATATATATATTTTATTTTATTTTTTTACACGGGTCCACGGGCCGGGTCCGGGTCTGACTCCTAGGACCTGGACCCGGAACATTTTTGAAGGACCCATACCCGACCCGTACCCAAAGGGTCCAAAAAAATCAGGACCCGTACCTGACCCGTTAGGGTAAGACCTGCAGGGTCTGGGCAGGGGTCTCGGACCCGTTGCCATCCCTAATCGAGAGGCTAATAAATGTGCGGATTGGCTTGCGAAAATGGGAGTGCATCAAAGTGACCAGGTAAGAATCCTAGAGTTTACTAAGACGCCAACGCCTTTGGTTGAACTCGTGAATCAAGACCATGCCGGAGTCCTATGGCCCCCGATATATTCCATCAGCAGTTCATTTCAAACCTAGAAATTAATTGTATTGGGCCTAGCCCTCTTTTTATCACCAAAAAAAATAAAAATGTTTTCGTTACTAGTATAGATCTCGCGCAATAATGCACGGTAAATTTAGAATTTTATATTTAGTAATTACTCAATTTTAAACATTTTCAATCTGTATATTTTGATTAAAGAAAATAATTTGAAGATAATCGAGTAATCTCATTTAATGCATTTGTGGATAAGTGCTTGACTTGCCAGCAAGTTGAAGAATATATATCTTGTTACAAAGCTAATGATAATATTTTATAATTTTTAGCTGATTATTTAATTTAATGTTTTTTTATCACGAAACTAACCGACTTGAAAAAAAAATACATCCCTTGTATATTCAGATCAGTTAAAGATTTTGTTAACAAATTTGAATATACGGAGTAACGTAATATCAAAATATTATTTGATAAAAAAGAGTATTTTATTTATATTTTAAAATCAAAATTTGAAAGGATTTTGTATAATTTTGCATTTTATCATATACTCGTAGTTGTATACGTCTACACTTAGTTTTGATAGTTTTAACACTCATATTTTGTTAGATAAAAAGATAGTATCATAAATGTCTTTTTTAATAGACCATACATAATTATTTTATTTATTGAAGAATTTTGCTTTATTTTGATTTGAATTTTGATACTTCCTCTAGCTTTATAAGATCTTCCCATTTGATTATTTTAATGTCTTTCAAATGAATATACAATGGAAGATATTAGAAAATTTGAGGAAATGATATATGGTATAATTATAGAAATTTAATAGTGTTTATTTGTTACCATATTGAGGTGATAGTATTTTGGAGGGAAAAAATGTTATGAGGGGTTGACACAAGCATCCACTATTCTCTTAGTAGTAGGAGGATTTTACCCAACTTTATGGTCTTATGATATTCGTGAATACATATCTACGAGAGATGGAGTTGAGAAAAGTTACCTGTATTATAGCTTTGATGCTCTTTAGATCTAAGCTTGAGTTGTTCACATTGTCCTGCTGCAGCTCAAGTAAAACATCAACTAAATCCATCGAGTTCTCATCCTTTTTTTCATCTTGATCTCTCCGGTGTAGATGTTGTTGTATTATTCCGTCAAGGCATGTATTCATATCTTTAACAACTTTCTTGATCTCACTTTCGACACCATTAACATAGTTAATCCAAGATAACCACGGTATGAACTCTCCGACATGGATACCCCCTACCAACCCTTCGAACTTTTGCATCAACAGTTTAAAATTAATCCCGCCGCTTTCCCCTTTGAATTTCACTCCAAAGGCAACTCTACAAATAACATCGCTAGTAAAGTTGGCAAACAATTTGCTTAAATTCACGGCTGTTGACGACTTTTCAATCTCTCGGATCATATGAGCCACCTCTTCTTCTCTAATAGGGTGGAAGGACTGAACTCTTCTAGAGCTTAGAAGATGAAGAACACAAATACTTCTTATATGTTTCCAATAATTGCCGTAGGGTGCCGCAGCTATGTCCTTGCAATCGCAAAGAAGTCTTCTGAATATTTCCAACTGAGGCCTATCTGCAAAAATGATGTCTTGGGTCTTCAAGATTTGACAGGCTGCCTTAGCTGAAGAGACGACAAGGACGGGTTTCTGGCCAAAATGAACCAGCATGAGTTCCCCATGTTGTTGGGCCAGAACGTGCAATGATCGATGTGGGAGTTGACCTATTTGGTGCAAGTTTCCTATGATTGGCAGCGTTTTAGGAGAAGGCGGTAGTTTCCTCGTCGAGGGGCTATTACAGTATAAGTGTTTGTAAAAGAAGAATAACAGGATCATTAACGATATAATCGTGAAAAAATACAACATTTTGAGTGCTTTGTTACGGAGATTCAGCGAAATGATTTAGAGTTATCTTGTGTATTTAAGGTTGTCCTATCCTAAGCGTTAAGTAGTTGATTTGTGGTGGATCAATGTACGTGTATGTGGTACTGTGGTGGTGGTGATAATGTTCTTGTTGTTTTGTTTGTACTTGTGTCTATTTACATGCCCTTCAGCTTTCGGTGTCCTTAATTACAAGAGTCATTTTTCGTTTGTATTTATCTCCTCCTATCAACATGTGTTTTCTGATGCATGCATTTTATCAGCTAATTTGTCATACTACATGTTAGTATTTGATGAATTGGGTGGTTGATTCCTTTTCATTCAATATATAAACATGCAATACAAAAAAATATACACTATGGTATAGTTTTGATACAATAATACAATATTCATGCACGGAAATTTTAGTATTAATACACTTATTACACATGGATTGATCGCAGATGTAAAACCGTCTCATTTGATTAGTACGCCGCTAACAAACAAGATAACTACAGAGTACTGCAGACTATATATGAGCCACTGCAACAGCAAGAAGAAGAGTTTGTCTGCTCAGAGCATTAGCAATAACAAACGTCCATCCAAGTTCATTCTCCGCCACATCACTGCCACTTCACTGCCACATCACTATCTACAAACTCAAACTCCAAAGAACCAATGTCAACAATAGCACAAGTTCATCCAAGTTTATAAATGGGTCCCACACACAATCCACCCCACACTACTTAACATTAATTTCTAACAAAACATTTCATTTTTAAATTAACATCATAATATTTTTTTAATAAATTAACATTTCATTTTTTAAATTAACAACAAAACGTTTTTTAATTTCGGTCATGATTCGTATCGTACATTAATTTCGTATCGGGTTCGTGTCGTATTTTTGTGTCATGTCCACATTTGGAAAAGCTAATAAAATTTATTATACAAACACTATAAATATTATACAAAACACTATAAGTATTAGTATATAAAATTTATTAATGAAAAGTTATCAATGGTGAATAGGAGTATGCAAATTTGAAGAGAAAATTTGAAGTGTACAGCCAATTTGAAGAGAAAAGGAACATTTGAAGAGAAATGAAGTGTGCAGCCAATTTGGGGGGCCCATTGCTCTGCCACACTCTTCACACAAACGAAGTTCGTAAACACGAACATGGATGAACGGTACGGGAACCAACAATAACAAAAACAAACGAACGAACGTTCATATTTAAGAACTTACTCTAAGAACATCCTATTGCTAATGCTCAGTGCTCACAGTAAGCCCAAAGCATTCCTACTCCATCAGGTAACCTCCAGCAAGTCAAACCTATCTATATATGCATGCATGAGGTTTGCTAGCTCACTATTTGCCATGCATAGGCATAGCAAACCCTATTATATTCCAGTGTAAATTCTTCTTCCAGCACCAAACGGAAGGAACTCACTCAAAATTTTGCCCTCGGAAATCTACACTAGTACTGTATTCAGAAACCTCGCTCTCTGGATTGAAATTCTCGATCCGGTTCATTCCAGTAAGCCGGGTCTCTACGCATTGGTGACTACATACAGCCGTGGCTGCAGGAATGAATGTCGTCCCCAAGTATTGTGGCATCTCGTGTTGTTAGTTAGAGGAGCTGATGGGTGTATATATGTAGTCGGAGACTCGCCGCTTTCAACTACTTCCTCGATCGATCTGCTCCAAATCTTCTTCATTGACTTTGACTTTACCTGCTGCTGTCATTTTTCTGACTTCCTCTTGTAATAGTCTCATGATTTTAGGGTGCCTTAAGAACGAGTTATGACATTGTCCATTCTACTAATATAATGTTGGAGTTGTATCAGTTCCACCAGTAAACATATCCTGCAGCATCCCACATTTACATAACATACATTAACTACACTCGATAATCTCTATAGAATCGAATCTGTTTGGTACTCTATAATTTGCGTAAAAAATGATGCATCTGTTGTCAATTAAACAAACAATTTGCAGAAGAACTAATTTAGAGGAAGATTTTTGTGTTTGTTATTATTGATAATGATGCTTGAAGCTACAACAGCTATATAAAGAAAAACGATTTCAACTGACTCCTACTTTTCCTGCTTCCTCTAACTGACTCCACTTATGACTCCACTAAAACATGATCAACCATCATGCTCTACAAACTTGGATCTTGACTAAAACAATAACAATAACTGAATGATAAACTCCTAAGATTTAGTGACATCAACTAACTAACTGACTTTAACTGAATGTGTTGAATCACATTTCAACACCACCCCTTGATTCAAACATTCGGACTCCAATCCTCTCCATGAAGAATAGATCAGCATTCCGCAAGTTTGTTCCACAGAACTTTAGCTCAACACTCCCATCACTTACTAAGTCTCTTATGAAGTGATGTTGAACATCTATGTGCTTGGTCCTAGAATGGAATGCGGGATTTCTTGTCATTGCTATGCTTGACTTGTTATCACACCATAACTCTGTTGCACCTTTCTGCTCATATCCAAGATCAGTTAAGAGCTTTCTTAACCACACAGCCTGTCTAGCTGCTGCTCCTGCAGCTACATACTCTGCCTCAGAGGATGACAAGGCCACAGTCTCCTGTTTCTTTGAGCTCCAGGTTACTGCACCTGTTCCAAGACTGAACACTGACCCAGATGTACTCTTCCTATCATCAATGTTTCCTGCCCAGTCACTATCTGTGTAGCCCATAAGCTTGAACTCTTCTGACTTGGAGTACCAGATTCCATATTCTGATGTTCCAGCCACATATTTCAGAATCCTCCTTGCTGCACCTAGATGTTGCTTGCTTGGATCATGGAAATATCTCGACACAACACTAACACAGTAAGATATGTCTGGTCTAGTGTGTGTTAGATAATTCAATCCACCAACTAAACTCCTGTATAACTTCTCATCAGCACTAGGAGTTCCATCATCTCTTTGGAGTTTGTCGTTGGTGTTCATTGGAGTAATAGCAGCAACATTACCATCCATGTTGAATTTCTTCAATAGATCTTGGGTGTACTTTCTTTGATGCAAAAATATGCCATTGCTTCTCTGCTTAATCTCCAGACCTAGAAAGTACTGCAGCAGACCCAAATCTGTCATCTCAAATTCACTCATCATTGCTTGTTTGAAGTTTTCCAGTAGTTTTGGAGATGAAATGAAGTAGATAATATCATCTACATACAGACAAACTACCAGAAATCCATGCCCTTCTTGCTTCTTGATGTATAGAGTGGGTTCATTCTCACTTCTCTTGAATCCATCTTTGGTGAAGAAGAGATCTATCTTGCTGTATCAGGCCCTTGGAGCCTGTTTCAGTCCATACAGTGCCTTTTTCAATCTATACACCTTCTGTACTTCCTTTTCTTTGATGAATCCTTGAGGTTGCTTCACATAAACCTCCTCTTGTAGCTCGCCATTCAAGAATGCTGATTTAACATCAAATTGAAACACAGGAAAGCCAAATTGCGCAGCCAATGCAAGTATGACTCTCTGTAACAGCCCTAAATTTTCGCAACCCAAAATAATAAACCAAAACGGAAAACTCAAAGCTGTTACTCCACACTTAGCTTACCGAGCCAAGTGCAAGGAAAAGGATAAATAATAAATGAATAAAAATAGAAATTTGATAACTAATAAAATGGAAACGTTGCAGCGGAAGTCATAAGTCTTACAAAATCCAAACGGTTTAAAACAATAGCAAACCAATAATAATAAATCCAATAATAATATAAATAGTTTGGAGTCAAGTTAAATAATAAAAGTCCTTCCTCGCTCAGCATAACCCGATACCAGAATGCACCCATGCAGTAATCAAGTGTACCTATCAGCTGTACCCAAAACACAAATAGGTACAGGTTCCAGCGGGGGAACGACCCAAAACAAAAGGACGTCAGCAAAGCTGAGTAAAAATATAATAATATAATAGATCGTGAAATAATAATAATAATAATAATAATAATAATAATAATAATAATATTAATAAACTGAAATCAGAATTAAAACTATCGTTTAAATATCAGAATACCATAAAAATAATGGTCAAAATAAAACCAACCAATATATATATATTTTTCGCAACCTGTGTGCTAAGGTTCTACCCTTGCACGGTCTAGAGGTAACCACCTGTGCTTAGCTAGACTCATAATAGTGCGCACCTCTCACATTTGGACAGCCAGTAGGATGAAACTGCCAAAGGAGAAAGTCTAACTCCCTAGCGAGTGAGGGTCGGACAATCCTCACTCAAAAATAGTTTCGGGACAAAGTCCCAGGAACGTCTTAGACGCACCTTAAAACCGTCTAGACCAACAGAACTCCCAGAGTCTGTTATAAGTTACTAAAATTTTTACCAAAATAGTATCAATATGTGAGTCGTGTCACAAAGTTCAATATCCAAACATTACGAGTATTATAGAAATATTAACGATCGACAAAATAATTTACAAAACCGTTATAAAAATATATTTTGATCCGAACATGCTCTTTACTTAAAAGTGAAAAGGGTAAAACGTCCTTACCTCTCAAGACAGACAAAACTCAGCTAGAATTACTTCAAGAATTCTCTCACCTCGAACCCACAAGCTACAAATAATATAAATAGTTCAATATTCTAGTAAATATTAAAACGGTCTTAACTATATAGTACCCATCTATACTATCGAAACTGCTCACCCTCAAGACACTAACTATTCGCTCACTCGAAGATGTCAAAAGACAGTAAAATTCCGAGGCTAATCCGAATATGACTCGATTTGAACTACTCGACCAAAAGTCAGATACCTCGTTCGATAAATTAAATCCCAAGAAATCAAATGAAATCAACTCTAACAAAATTAACCAATGCACACCCAATATAACGCATCCTCGTTACACCGTGACTAAAGTTCAAGAAGTCTGCATCATCACTGCATCATCATCAAAACACTAGCATCTTCTTTATTTATTTATTTTTTATTTTTTTTTCATTCTACACGTGCCTCCTTTTCAAATTGTTACAGTTCTATGCACAAATCTACTCCTTCATCATCATCAATCATCATCATCATCAAACCCAAACAAAAAAAACCGAAACTATATGTAACCCGCACAAAATTAGCGAACCTAACACCGAAACCCAATTACACCATTCTTTCCGACACAAATCGACAATCAAGGACCATAAAATCACTCTCTAAGTATTATTTAAACAATATCCATAAGAATACTCACAAAACTCGATTTACAGATTAAAAGAAGAGAACGAATAAAAGTCGGGACTTACAATTTGATGAAGAAGGTAAGGCGAGTTGGTGTTGAAAAGGATCAAAACCCAATCACAGCTCCGAATAGTTGATCGGAAATCGAAAATCGGGGAAGGAGTGTGCGGCAGAGAGGAGGAATAATTAACAGGGTGTGTGTGTGAAAGATTGAAGAATGAATGGGAGTTACGGGTGGGGTTTTTAAATAGAGTTATTAGGTTTTTTTTTTTTTTTTTGTATTTGACCCAAATTTCAACCCGATACAAGGTCGGTTTATAAAATAACGCTTCACTTTAAGAAAATCAAAACCGATTTATTATAAGACGAACCACAATACTTTAATTTTATAAAGAACTCGAAAATATTTTTCCAACTTGAAAACCCGATTTAAATAATTTAGAAAATTAAAGCCTTATAATTTACTCGGAAAATAACGGGGTGTTACAGACTTCCCTCCTTAAAACAAAACTTCGTCCTCGAAGTTTAAACTCCTCAAAATAAAGTCCCACATATCCCATATATATCCAAAATAAAATGTTTACTTCCTATCTCCAAATTCCGCCAAAACAACACAACCTCAAGATAACTTACATTTCTAAATTCTCCAAAAATCCAAAAGGGTCTAATTCCTCAATTCCAAAGTAACACAACTTCACTACCCTAATTCCACAAGGTAAGATCCCTATTTCCACAAGATAGTACTAGAGTTGAATCCACAAAATTCTCACAATCCTCAAAAGGGTCACTTAGAAAGCTAAGAGCATGCCGGGTAAATAATAATTAAATACTTTTTTCAAAGTTTTGAAATTTCACAAGTAAACCACCAATATAAATAAACAATTATTTCAAGAATTATCAAAACCAATATCAAATCATAACCAACAATAACCAATGGAAAAAACCAATCCAACAATAACCAACAACAACCAATAGGTTCATATTTGTAACCAACAAGCAATAATAACATGAAACCACACAACAAGGTTAATCCAACAAAAATAAAGTAGTCATGCATATCTTCTATCCCCCTTAAAATAAAGCTTCGTCCACGAAGCAAGAAAATTTACCTTGGGCAAAAAGATGAGGGTATTTCTCTTTCATGGCTGACTCAACTTCCCAAGTAGCCTCCTCCACATTGTTATTATTCCACAAAACTTTGACCATTCTTGTCTCAGTTCTACGGGTTTTACGCACCTTACTATCCAAAATCTGAACAGGAGTCTCCTCGTAAGTCATGGTCTCATCAAGCTCAATAGTCTCCGGGTCTAACACATGTGATGGATCACTGATGTATTTTCTTAGCTGGGAAACGTGGAATACATTATGCACTCGTTCTAGATCAGCTGGTAAATCAAGTCGGTAAGCCACCTCGCCAATACGCTCCAAAATTTCATACGGACCAATAAACTTTGGGCTCAATTTGCCCTTCTTACCGAACCGCATTACTCCTTTAGTAGGCGAGACACGTAAAAGAACTTTGTCACCAATCTCAAATTCCACGTGCCTACGAGTCTTATCAGCATAGCTCTTCTGACGGTCTTGAGCTGTCTTCATCCTGTCCTGTATAACCCTAACACTCTCAACCATTTCAGTGATCATCTGAGGCCCTAGAATCACATGCTCACTAATATCACCCCAACATACCGGACTTCTACACTTGCGTCCGTACAATGCCTCAAATGGTGCCATCTGAATTGTAGCCTGATAACTGTTATTATAAGAGAACTCAATCAGATCTAACTTATCCTCCCAGCCTCCCTGAAATTGCAAGATACAAGCTCGTAACATGCCCTCAAGTATTTGATTTGTTCTTTCAGTTTGACCGTCGGTAGCTGGATGAAATGCTGTGCTCATATTAAGTTTGGTTCCTAAAGCTGTCTGAAGTTTCTCCCAAAATATTGAAACAAATCTGGCATCCCTATCTGACACAATATCCTTAGGAACTCCATGAAGTCTTACCACATGATGTACATAAGCATCAGCAAGCTGCTTCTTCTTCCAAGTATCTTTCATCGGAATAAAATGTGCACACTTAGTCAGCCTATCAATTATCACCCAAATCATGTTATTACCTTTCTATGACCTTGCCAAACTAGCTACAAAATCCATGGAGATTGAACTCCACTTCCACTCGGGAACTTCTAAAGGTTGCAACTTCCCCTGGGGTCTCCTGTGTTCACTCTTAACCTTCTGACATATCAAGCATCGAGACACAAAATCTGCAATATGTTTCTTCATACCGGACCACCAAAATGCTATTTTCAAGTCTGCGTACATTTTATCACCCCCGGGGTGAACATAATACGGTGTTGCATGTGCCTCAGTCATTATTCTTTCCTTTATCTCCCGGTTGTGAGGCACACAAACTCTATCATGAACCTTAATCAATCCACTCTCGTCGCGCCAGAACAAAGTAGGCTCATTCACTAAGTTATCCTGCAAATACTTATCACCAACCTACAATTCTCTAATCTCCCCTATCAAATCACTCTCGACAGATAACACATTAGACGGGGTTCCAAGCTTCGCCATTTGGATAGCAAAGTTCACAAATTCTTCCCGTAGCTTATCACGGTTCATCACTAACTGTATCGTATGGAGAGATTTTCTACTTAAGGCATCGGCCACCACATTAGCCTTTCCTTCATGATACTGAATCTCGACCTCGTAGTCCTTAATCAACTCTAACCACCTCCTCTGTCTCATATTAAGCTCCTTTTGAGTGAATATATATTTTAAGCTTTTGTGATCAGAGAAAACCTTAAAGGGTACACCAAATAAATAATGTCTCCAAATCTTCAAGGCAAAGACTACGGCTGCTAATTCTAAATCATGAGTGGGATAATTTTCTTCATAAGGTTTCAACTGCCTAGAAGCATAGGCAATAACTCTCCTATTCTGCATAAGAACACAACCTAACCCATTCTTAGATGCATCAGTATAAACTTCATAAGCTTCATTCCCATCCGGTAAGGCTAACACCGGAGCAGTGGTCAACTTCTCCTTCAAAATCTGAAATGATTCCTCACATCCCTCATCCCAATGAAATTTTGTGGCTTTCCTCATCAGTGTAGTCATTGGTCTAGCTGTTTTAGAAAAATCTTTCACAAATCTCCTATAGTAACCAGCTAAACCCAAAAAGCTACGAATTTCAGTCACAGACTTCGGTCTAGGCCACTCCTTAACAGCTTTAATCTTAGCAGGATCGACTGATACCCCATCCTTAGATATAATATGCCCCAGAAAAGCTACTTGATCCAACCAAAACTCACATTTCGAAAATTTTTCATACATCTGTTTTTCTCTCAGAATCCCTAATACAATACGTAAATGTTCCTCATGCTCATCTTCACTCCTCGAATAAATCAGTATATCATCAATGAACACCACAACAAATTTATCTAGGTAAGTCCTAAAAGTTCGGTTCATCAAATCCATAAACACAGCAGGTGCATTAGTCAACCCAAAAGGCATCACAGTAAACTCATAATGGCCATATCTAGTGGAAAATGCAGTCTTAGGTACATTCTCAGGTGCTATTTTCAATTGATGGTACCCAGATCGCAAGTCTATTTTAGAGAAAACAGAAGCTCCCTTCAACTGGTCAAACAAATCATCAATCCTAGGTAAAGGATACCTATTCTTGATAGTAACTTGGTTCAATTCCCGATAATCAATACACAACCTCAAAGTTCCATCCTTCTTCTTCACAAATAAAACAGGGGCACCCCAAGGCGACACACTAGGCCTAATATACCCTTTCTCCATCAATTCATCTAATTGTTTCTTAAGCTCTTGCATTTCTAATGGTGCCATTCGGTAAGGTGATTTAGCAATTGGACCCGTCCCTGGCACTAGGTCGATTTTAAACTCAACTTCTCTAGCTGGCGGCATTCCAGGTATTTCCTCAGGAAACACATCAACAAACTCACTCACTACTGGAACTTCACTCAAGTCAAGATATTCCACCCTCAAATCTTTTACATGACACAAAATCAACTCAGCTCCCCTAGATAAATGCTTTTTCACTTTCATAGCAGAAATAAGTTTCACTCTAGGACCCCTTACATGACCCCTATAAGATACTCTCACATTTTTAGGCCCTCTCAAGGAAACTTTACTCTGTGCACAATCAATATTAGCCCCGTGAGACCCGAGCCAATCCATCCCCAAAATCACATCAAAGTGAGGTAACGGAAATTCTATCAGGTTTGCCTTAAAATCATGATCACCAATAAACACATACACATCCTTAAAAATTCTTTTACAGTTCACTAAGTCCCTAGATGGCATAGCAAAATCATAATCCACAATTTCACTAGATTCAACATTCATTTTATCCACAAACTTAGTTGAAATGAAAGAGTGAGATGCACCAGAATCAAACAGAACATGAGCTGAAATAGAATTCACAAGAAAGTTACCCGAAACGATGTCTGTATTTTCTGCTTCTTCTCTATTCATGACATAGAGCTTCCCAGTGGGCTTCTTAGTACTCTGTGTCCCATTCACTTGCCCTGCGGGCTTACTAGCTGATGTAGTGTTGCCCTAAGTCGGAGCTGGGTTCTTATAAGTGTTGTTAGATGCAGACCCACCATAACTCTGAGTTCTTCCCTGACCCTGAAATCGATTACCCTGATTCACACTCACCCTAGCAGATGGTGCACTACGGGGTCTTCCTGCCTTCTTATTAGTACATTCAAACTCACGGTGTCCCAATTTTCCACACCAGTGGCATGTCACTCTATTTCCCTGACAATCAACTCCTGGGTGATCTCCTTTACATATCTTGCAGTAATAGTGTCTGGTAAAAACTTGCCCTGTCCCCTGACTCTTACCATTCCCGTTATTCCATTCTTCTTTCACATTCCCGCCAAAAGATCGAGACTTATTCTGAGGGTTGTTATTATTATGGAAATTTCCTCCCTTAGCTGCGGTGTCAGATTGACTCCCCTGATACTCCCTCTTTTTGGTCACACTAGATCCCAACTCAACCTCCATTTTCTGGTTACTTCTCTCAATGTTCACAGCTCTAGCATAAATATCCCTCAATGAAGTGAAGGTCTCCCCAGCAAACCTACCCTTAATCTTCCAATTTAACTTGTCCTCAAACCTTGCCGCTTTAGTTCGCTCAGTCGGCACCAACTCCATAGCGAATCTGCTGAGTTCAATGAATTTGTTATAAAAATCCTTCACACTCATCTCATCTGTCTGCTTTAGATCCCCAAATTCAGCCAGTTTCTGGTTCTTCACATGATCGGGGAAAAATTCTTCCTCAAGTAGGTCTTTAAGGTCATCCCAGTCTTTATCATGAAGTACAACGGTACCATTAGCATTTCTCACCCTCTTAGGTTTCATGAAATCATCTTTCACAGTCTGCCACCAGATATCTGCTTCCTCCTTCAGGTAGAAAACAGCGATCCTAGCCTAAAACTCATGTGGGCACCCAACAACCAAGAAGATTTTCTCCATCTCCCTAATCCAGTTATCTAGCTCAGTAGGATCCCCTTTCCCAGTAAAAGATGGCGGCCTCTTCTTCTGTACCGCTTCAGACTTCCCAGCAACAGTAGGTGTAGGATCGTTTTCATTCTCAACCCTCTCATTCATATTCCGCGCAACCGTAGTCATTTGTTGCACAGCTTCGACAAGAACTGTGTTTTGAGCTATAAGTTGCGTCACCATAGCAGCCATATCATTATTGTTGTTTTCATTTTCCCTTCGTGCAGGCATTGGTTACTATATATATGAACAAGGTTCTATTAAGTACAAGCATAAGATCGTTCTATCACAAATAATATCACAATTTATAACATAAGTAGCATTCACAGTTCAAATAAGAGTAATAGCACAAAATATTATCATATATATACGAATATGAATATGTACATCATGCGTATGCAATGCACCCAAACCACCCAACACTCTGTTTTTTTTTTTTTAAAAAAAGTAAAAGTTTTTTTTATTTTTTATTTTTTTTTAAACCATTTCAAATTTTGCAAAACATTTTGGAAAACCTATTGCTCTGATACCAACTGTAACAGCCCTAAATTTTCGCAACCCAAAATAATAAACCAAAACGGAAAACTCAAAGCTGTTACTCCACACTTAGCTTACCGAGCCAAGTGCAAGGAAAAGGATAAATAATAAATGAATAAAAATAGAAATTTGATAACTAATAAAATGGAAACGTTGCAGCGGAAGTCATTAGTCTTACAAAATCCAAACGGTTTAAAACAATAGCAAACCAATAATAATAAATCCAATAATAATATAAATAGTTTGGAGTCAAGTTAAATAATAAAAGTCCTTCCTCGCTCAGCATAACCCGATACCAGAATGCACCCATGCAGTAATCAAGTGTACCTATCAGCTGTACCCAAAACACAAATAGGTACAGGTTCCAGCGGGGGAACGACCCAAAACAAAAGGACGTCAGCAAAGCTGAGTAAAAATATAATAATATGATAAATCGTGAAATAATAATAATAATAATAATAATAATAATAATAATAATAATATTAATAAACTGAAATCAGAATTAAAAATATCGTTTAAATATCAGAATACCATAAAAATAATGGTCAAAATAAAACCAACAAATATATATATATTTTTCGCAACCTGTGTGCTAAGGTTCTACCCTTGCACGGTCTAGAGGTAACCACCTGTGCTTAGCTAGACTCATAATAGTGCGCACCTCTCACATTTGGACAGCCAGTAGGATGAAACTGCCAAAGGAGAAAGTCTAACTCCCTAGCGAGTGAGGGCCGGACAATCCTCACTCAAAAATAGTTTCGGGACAAAGTCCCAGGAACGTCTTAGACACACCTTAAAACCGTCTAGACCAACAGAACTCCCAGAGTCTGTTATAAGTTACTAAATATTTTACCAAAATAGTATCAATATGTGAGTCGTGTCACAAAGTTCAATATCCAAACATTACGAGTATTATAGAAATATTAACGATCGACAAAATAATTTACAAAACCGTTATAAAAATATATTTTGATCCGAACATGCTCTTTACTTAAAAGTGAAAAGGGTAAAACGTCTTTACCTCTCAAGACGGACAAAACTCAGCTAGAATTACTTCAAGAATTCTCTCTCCTCGAACCCACAAGCTACAAATAATATAAATAGTGCAATATTCTAGTAAATATTAAAACGGTCTAAACTATATAGTACCCATCTATACTATCGAAACTGCTCACCCTCAAGACACTAACTATTCGCTCACTCGAAGATGTCAAAAGACAGTAAAATCCCGAGGCTAATCCGAATATGACTCGATTTGAACTACTCGACCAAAAGTCAGATATCTCGTTCGATAAATTAAATCCCAAGAAATCAAATGAAATCAACTCTAACAAAATTAACCAATGCACACCCAATATAATGCATCCTCGTTACACCGTGACTAAAGTTCAAGAAGTCTGCATCATCACTGCATCATCATCAAAACACCAGCATCTTCTTTATTTATTTATTTTTTATTTTTTTTCATTCTACACGTGCCTCTTTTTCAAATTGTTACAGTCCTATGCACAAATCTACTCCTCCATCATCATCAATCATCATCATCATCATCATCATCAAACCCAAACAAAAAAAACCGAAACTATATGTAACCCGCACAAAATTAGCGAACCCAACACCGAAACCCAATTACACCATTCTTTCTGACACAAATCGACAATTAAGGACCATAAAATCACTCTCTAAGTATTATTTAAACAATATCCATAAGAATACTCATAAAACTCGATTTACAGATTAAAAGAAGAGAACGAATAAAAGTCGGGACTTACAATTTGATGAAGAAGGTAAGGCGAGTTGGTGTTGAAAAGGATCAAAACCCAATCACAGCTCCGAATAGTTGATCGGAAATCGAAAATCGGGGAAGGAGTGTGCGGCAGAGAGGAGGAATAATTAACAGGGTGTGTGTGTGAAAGATTGAAGAATGAATGGGAGTTACGGGTGGGGTTTTTAAATAGAGTTATTAGGTTTTTTTTTTTTTTTTTTTGTATTTGACCCAAATTTCAACCCGATACAAGGTCGGTTTATAAAATAACGCTTCACTTTAAGAAAATCAAAACCGATTTATTATAAGACGCACCACAATACTTTAATTTTATAAAGAACTCGAAAATATTTTTCCAACTTGAAAACCCGATTTAAATAATTTAGAAAATTAAAGCCTTATAATTTACTCGGAAAATAACGGGGTGTTACACTCTCACTGTTTCAAATCTTGCAACAGGTGAGAATGTCTCACCATAATCAATTCCCTCAAGCTGTGCATACCCCTTTGCTACTAATCGAGCCTTGTGCTTCTGGATTGACCCATCTGAGTTGTATTTGGTCCTGAAAACCCATTTCAGACAAATGACATTCTTCAGAGTTGGCAAATCAACCAATTCCCAGGTTTCATTCTTTTGGATGCACCTGATTTCCTCCTGCATTGCAGACTGCCACTCAGTCTGATTCTGAGCTTCAGCAAAGTTGGCAGGTTCTGTGACTACCAATGCAAACCCACATGTGCTGTAGATATCATTCAGGCATCTCACACCCCTTGGACCTGTATCTTCTTCTGAATCAGAGTATTCAGGAGATGACCTTCCATGATTTTGTGGAGTAAATGGAGGGGAGTTCTCCACATTGTTTTCCTGAACTTGTTGTCTTCAGACTTCTCTTCCCAATCCCACTTACTTTCCTCATCAAACACCACATTTCTACTAAAGATAACCTTAGCATTAACAGGATCATAGAGCCTATATGCCTTTGATTGAGATGCATAACCAATAAAGATGCATTTTGTGGATTTCTCATCTAACTTGGTTCTTAAATTGAGCAAAGAATATGCAACACATCCAAAAACTTTCAAGTGATTAACAGTAGGCCTTACCCCTTTCCATACCTCATATGGAGTTTTGTTTACCACAACCCTAGTAAGAGAGATATTCAGCAGATATACTGCTGTTGCAACTGCTTCACACCAAAACACATTTGGCATTCCCTTAAACCATAACATACTTCTAGTCATCTCCACCACAGTCCTATTTTTTCTCTCTGCTACCCCATTTTGCTGTGGTGAGTAGGGTGCTGTTAGCTCTCTCTTAATCCCATGACTTTCAAAAAATTCATTGAACTCTTGTGAACCAAACTCTCATCCTCTATCAGTTCTCAGAGTTTTAATTCTTTTTCCACTCTGATTTTCAACCATTGCCTTAAATATTTTGAAATTCCCAAATGACTCACTCTTGGTTTGTTGAAAATAGACCCAACTCATCCTGCTATGATCATCTGTGATGAGCAGAAAGTACTTACTCCCACCTAGTGACTCAGTACTCATTGGCCCACAGAGATCAGCATGTAACAAACCTAGACACTCATTTGCTCTCCACAAACTCTCATTTGGAAATGTTTCTCTACATTGTTTTCCTTAGTGCAACTTTCACAAAATGGCATATTACCTAGTTTAGGTAATCCATTTACTAAATTCTTATGACCTAAGAGCTTTAAACTCTGCATATTCAAATGCCCATATCTTAAATGCCATAACTTTGCAGTGTTATCACCCTTCACTGTCAAAGCTTTGCCTACTCTTTTTGCTAAATTTAAGGAAAACATCCTATTCTTGCCCATAATGGCCTCAGCAATGACCTCATTGGAACTTTTGTCCTTAACCATACAAGACTTGTTATCAAAGACAAGAGACAGACCCGAGTCTAACAATTGACCCACGCTCAATAAGTTATATGCCAAAAGTGGTACATACTGAACATTGTACAGCAGTTTAGTATTACCTGACTCAGTTTTGACACCAACTGTACCAATCCCTTCCACACTCAGTTGCTTGTCGTCTCCTAGCCTTACTTTACTCTTCTTGGACTCATCCAAATCTTTGAACAAGGCTTTGGTACTTGACATATGATTGGAGCAGCCACTGTCAATGTACCATACACCTTGTACCTTGTCTTGTGCCTCTGAACTTGTGAGAAAGAGCCTTTCCTCCTTTTCTGCAGCAACACTGGCTTGTTGATCAGATTGGACTCCTTCCTCATCTCTTTCTTTCTTCCAACAGTTGGCCTGTTTGTGACCAGGCTTCTTACAGTAGTAGCATTTCAGGGAACTCCTTGTTCCTTGACCTTTTTGTTCTTGACTCTCAGCTACTTGGCTTGAGGACCTACCTCCTCTACCTCTAGAGCCTCCTCTTCCTCCTCTACCTCTACCACCTCTGCCTTGGTAAGTTGATGACCTCCCTTTGAACGAATCATCCTTAACCTGCAGTGGTTTTTCTTCTGCTTGCTCTGAGTTTCTTTTGATCCTTTCTTCATATGAAAGAAGTGACCCCACTAGATCATCAAATGTATACTCTTCAAGATCATTTGACTCTTCTATGGCAGCCACAATATGATCAAATTTTGCTGTGAGACTCCTCAGAATTTTCCCCACAACTTGCTCATCTGTCATATTCTCTCCATATGCCCTCATCTGTTGCACCACCCCAGACACTCTAGACAAGTAGTCTTGTGCAGACTCTTTGTCACCCATGAGAGCTGTCTCAAACTCTCGTCTCAAAGACTGTAGTCTAACCTTGACTACCTTTTTGTCGCCTACATATCCTTTCTTGAGGATATCCCAGGCTTCCTTTGAGGTGGTTGCTGATGCAATTTTCGAGAAGATTTCTTCATCCAAGCCTTGCTGAATGATGAACAAGGCCTTGGAGTCCTTTCTCTTCTCCTTTAGTTGTGCATCAGGGTCAGTTGCTTTTGAATCAACAAACCCCTGATCAACAAACTCCCACAGTTCTTGAGATTTGAAGAGAGTTTTCATCTTCAATTCCCAAAACTGAAACCGTACACCAGTGAAGACAGGCACTGAGAGACTATTGGAACATGATCCATTAGTGGACATGATGAAGCAATTCCAGAAAACGAGCCTGAATGCTCTGATACCAAATGTTGTCAATTAAACAAACAATTTGCAGAAGAACTAATTTAGAGGAAGATTTTTGTGTTTGTTATTATTGATAATGATGCTTGAAGCTATAACAGCTATATAAAGAAAAACGATTTCAACTGACTCCTACTCTTCCTACTTCCTCTAACTGACTCCACTTATGACTCCACTAAAACATGATCAACCATCATGCTCTACAAACTTGGATCTTGACTAAAACAATAACAATAACTGAATGATAAACTCCTAAGATTTAGTGACATCAACTAACTAACTGACTTTAACTGAATGTGTTGAATCACATTTCAACAGCATCTGCTTACCAGACTTAGAGCTTTGATACTGCTATCTCTATCCATATCGAAGTGAACTTTGTTATCAATAATCATCCGGCCTTCTGAAGATGAAGCAAAACATACACAACGTCCTTGTTAACTTTGTTGTTATCATCATTTGCTCCATCTGATCTTCACGCGTACAGTTTCAGCCCTCAACTCGCCTACACTCGTGTTCAACAACCATCTTTTCAAGAAACTGCTCAACATAGATAGTATCATTAGTCAATCAAATCCATCAGCATTCAACATCATCAACTTAAAGTCCCTGCCATCGGCCTTTATTTCTTCGAGGTAGATGGGTCTGTACGTACTGTTGGCGACACCACATGGACCGCTCTCGCAAGGCTGCCAATGCCAATGTGGATTAACTAACATACATGAGCTCGATCACCGTACCGTGCCTAATTAGCTAGCTGATGAAGGCCAGGTAAGGCTGCCTAGCTATATATAATGGGGAGTTTTGACGACGACGGAGATGGTAGCCTGGGATGTACTGTTTTGTCTGGGATCGTGGCTTAATTTGATTGGGTTGCGGTGAATTGAAGCCATTTAATTTGTAGAGGAACTAACATGATGAGAAACACAATGAAAGGCAGAGTAGGTGGTCAAACGAGAAACATGAATGAAGCTTTAGATCATCAACTAATCTATATACTGTATTAAACATCAAACAAATCATTCTTCATCCTTTATTTACCTAATGCTCACTTCTAACTAAGTCATGTGTCATGATTTTATTGGAGAAAAAAAATGTAGAAACATCCACTGAATAATATTTAATTACATAATAAATGTACTACTCGTAATAAAGTACATAAGCATCTAAGATTGTTAAAGCATAAATTGGATGAGGACGAATCAAATGGAACGTATAGATTTGTCATGTCACTTATTTTTCCGTTACTAAGGTATGAATTTGTCAAATATTACCTTATTTGACTAGCTGCGTTATAATTAGTACTTTAGACTAATTTATTTACAGATATGAATCACTGTACAATTGACGGAGACGAATAAAGTTGAATGTGAATAATTAATTACCGATTTCAGAGTGCCATCAGGATGCCTGTAATAATTCTAGAAGTGGGACAACTATTTTTTAACGCTTTCCTGTCAAACAGTTGCAGATAGGTTGATAAGGTACCGGTAGACCCTCGAAAGTGATGTCGAAAAATTGATTGGATATCCAACTTCAACTGGTACACCTCTAATAACGATAACTTTTGCTAAATAAGGTGATGTTAGTACTATATAATCAAAGCGACCCTTGAGTTCCTTGCTCTTTAAAACATTGAAGGCAATTGAGAAGGTGTATAGACAACCCACTAAGTAGAATGTAATTAAAAAAATGTCATAAATTACATTCAACACTTTACAAGGATAAATCAAAAGACATAGGTATAAATATCATAATAAAGTCGACATAAATATAAGAGTAACTAGAAATTACTTCCCTTCAAAGATGCGTTTATTAAAATTTTCTCCATTATGAATTTTTTTTAATATTTTATACCTAAAAAGATGCAAAACATCCAAATTTACTTGCAAATCACTACTCCGATGAGTTAATCCGGTGAGTTTGAATTATTTTGCTTGTTTCCTAATTTTTATACCGAAAGTGCCCTTTTCTTCTTCCTACCCTTCTTTCCCCCTTCCTTTATGCTCTCATTTAGTCTGCAGACTTGTAAAAAAAAAATCTCCACAATTGATTGATGAATGGATCCTCGAGTTTTGGGTTTGGTGATTTTCGATTTGGTAATTTAGGGTTCTCCTGGAATTGGGACTGAAAGAGTTAAAAAAGTCGAAATGAGGATGAGATGGGGTGGGGGAGGGACGTACTATTAATGAAGGACATTTCGGTCAGTAAAATCATAAACTCATCGAAATAGTGATTTGCAAGTAAATTTTGAAGTTTTGCACCTTTTTGAGTGTAAAATATTTAAAAAAAAATCATAAGGGAGTAAATTTTAATACACACATTTTTGAAGAGAGTAATTTCTAATTTACTCTAAATATAATTTCAAATACAAAAAAGTAGGTATAAATACCACATGCATAATGCTTTGACAATATACTGTTTAACACCCGAACTAAATATACAACACAATAATGCAGCAAAATAGGCAAGAGACATCCAAAAGAGAAAATCAATGTCGCCAATAACAACTACAATTACAGGCTTGGTTCCCTCATAGTCCAAATATCAAATAACAGCACGGGCCATGAGAATATGGCGAGTAACACCGAACAAGGATAACCCCGCATGCTGTCGATAGACATGGTGCTATTAGACAATGAAGTGCGGTCACAACCCTTTAATTGAACAAATATTCTGATTCGCTGTCTATTTTTAACGATGCAAACAAATTACTGAAAAGTGTGCGGTCTATTTTTATCGTTTCAAACCTTTAGAGGTGCGCTTACAATCCTCATAGGTTAAGTCTGATCCTTTAAATTGAAAGATCCAAGAATCACCAAAGAACAACACTTCATTATTTAGTTATATGTTACTTTCTCCAACCATTACAATGATTAAGATTAAGATGTGTATATTTATGTGATTTTGGCCAGGGAAATCGTATACATGCAACAATACCAAAGCGATGGGTGACCTCATATGAAGGATTACTACATGAGGGGAAAATTTACGGCCTCCAACACTTTGAGGTCGCACAAAATAATAGATCGTATAGGTCAGTCAAAGGAAATCCAAACATCATCAAGTGCACCCCATTTACATCAAAGCAGTACAGGAGGATACATTAATACAGTACAGTCAAATGAGAATAATTGCACTTCACAAATTCGAATTCCACCTGCTCGACAAGTTGAGCGATCCTAAGAACAAAAATGATTACTCACTCCCAAGCTTTACACTTATTATAAACGGATCATCCAATCCAAGCTTTATATTTCTTTTATGGCAAAAGACTTTACCATATATACAATCCACATAAACTTCCTCTATTTACAAAAAATGTCCTCACTTTTTACTCAGTTTAATTGACCCATTAAACCATTTGATTTACCAATAATACCCTTAATTTTTACCCATTTTCTTAAAAGTTACCCAAAATCCAATGTCAAGCATGGATTGGATGGGATAGAGTATTTGATAGAAAAGCACACCGATAAATGCACTATAAAATGCAACAATTATACGAGTATTATTTTTCTCATTCTATTTGCCTATTAATTCTTTTCAATCACATTGTGCAGATGTTGTGGGCTTGCTAACTACAATCGAGGAGAAGAGGGAAGTGGTAACAAAAAATGGTCAAACACATATAAGGCATATAGAAATACAAGATGAAATGTAACTTGAGCATCTTCAACACACATATAGTTACATGTAAAATAATTATCTTACTACAATAGAATGACTACATGCAGGCAAAAAATAATCAATGTGACTCTGTGGGGCGATGCATCAGACTTCGTTACTGAAGAAATCAGCAAAAAAAATGGACATGATATGGTCGTAGTGATCACGTCTATAAGAGTCATAAATTATGAAGGTAATAAATTTCATTAGTATACTGATAAGGTACATGTCATACTTATTAACAAGGATTATAACACCGATACATAAGATTATCAACTACAATCCACATACGGGTCCAAGGTTTTTCTTCATTTGGACTTGTCGGAGACTAAAATGTTACTGCAAAGGTAGACATTTGACCAAACCACAATAAAATTGTTGGACATTGAACATATAATCGATCTTACGCATACTAGAATAACCACATATTATTATTTGCGACGTCATTCCAACCTACAGGGACCAAGAACCTGCCCAAATAAGGATCCTCGATGCTGACGTGCTAGAAGAAATGCTCCCTTCAACACTTGCATAGCTTCTACAAATAGATGTCACAGATCAGGCAATGTCGACCTACATCGCATGCTTATTAATATGAGGTCGGTACTAGAAACGTTGTCGATTAATTGAAACTATTGGAACAAAACGATATATTCAAATGCCATGGAACAATAACTGAAGTAAGAACAAATGTTGACTGACGATATCAATCTTGCGCATCATGCCCAGCTGGAATCGATGACAATGGAAACTGTCACCAATGTAACGAATAAATACCCTACCCCAAACAAAGTTAAGAAAAACCAAGAAATAAAAACCAATCCAAAAATATGTTAATACCCACAACACAGGTACGATTAATCTTTACAATAGCGAACAAAACAGCTTACACAACTTTGGTGGTCTTTGGGAGGGAAGCTGAGAAGATCATCGACAGACCAAATGAAGCATTACTAACTCTATATGAAAAGGTACGCAAAAAATACCAAACCAACTACACGAACAAATATTTAACGTATTGTCCTAACAAGAGAAAAAAACTAGTACAGAGGAAAGGAGAACGTGCTTAACACACTTGTAGACACCCACATTTTGACCGCCAGGTGTCTATAGCAGCTTCCAAAGAACACCCGATGATGATCGGACATAAACATGGCTTAATACACTCGATTTTCGGACTCGAAATCAATGGTAGTTGGCACGAGCTTTTAGCGGAGTAAAAATCTCACCAAACCGACCTCAAATTCAGACCCAGTGGGTCGTTTCCAGTCAAATGAGACTAATTTGGGTCAAAACCGATACCAAGGGCAAAACCGTCTTTTAGCGACCGGGTCAAACTCCGGTCAAAGGCATTTCCGAGCCATAAATATCTGGCGCACCACCTCGAAAATCCAACTCGAAGTCAAACACCAACAAAAATTAGCAATGAAGAAGAGTTAAGCAACTAAAACTCTCCCAAAAAGACAAGACTCGATCTCTAAGGAGGTCTCCCACACGGCTAGACCCACTCGATCGAGTGGACCAGCTCACTCGATCGAGTGGACTCATAAAATCAGCCAAAACCGGGTGTTTTCTTCCCTTACAAGCAACCTTTTCCTATCCAAAGACGGAATCCTATTTGTGGACATGACGTAGGTCCACCCCGACGCGGCGAAGCGCGGGTTTGGGTAGGCGAATGAATCTCGTGGTAAGATTGTTCTCGGGTTCGAAATTTAAGTCAAAATGGAGTCGCCACCGAATTTTGTGGTTATTCGGAACCATACGAGCCCACTCTATGTCGTCATGGGCTATACACAAAGTAAGCCCACTCCGATTTCAGAGTTTATGGGGCTCGTCCCTTTGCATTGCGATACCGATACCATCTATACCGGTAATCGTGTAAAGAATGACTCTCGTGCGCCAAGGGTTTCGGACATCCGGAAACCAGAGGTTCTGAGTAAGGGGTGAGGGTACGTGTTGGGAAGCCCACTAAGGACACCCAACCCCGCCCGCACATGGCGGCCTCTACTAAGACATCGTTCGTGTTCATGATACGCGCGCTAGTAAAATAATGAAATGATATGCAAACAGCATTTTTAACTAAACATGCGAGTTTTGCGTTAACTACATCATTTAATGCATCTTAAATGTGGTCGAAATAATTTAGCATGCGAGGTTCATTTATAAAAGCGTAAAAGCAAATAAATAAAGCTCGAAAAGAAATAAATAAAAGCGTACAAGTTACACGGGCGGAAATACAACCCGGAATTCACAATACAACATTGCGTAAAATAAAGCAAAATAACGATGGAAACGGACCCGTATGTAAACTAGACCGCGAAATTTGTAGATGGACTAACCCCGATTAAGTACGCATTATGTCGCGTATTAAACGAAGGACGGAAATGTGAGACTGCGGCGTATTGTTAGCCTAATCTCACGTCCCGTAGTCTTGTCCCGACTTATCACGTTAAAGTGGTCAAAGTCGTTCTAGTGTCGTGACGTGTAGGTTTTGAAAATATGAGGGTCAGTCGATGGTCTAAAGTCGATAAAAGAACGGGCTCGAAATATGTGTCCAAGCCCTCGGGTTTGCGGTTTATGAGACCCACTCGATCGAGTCATTGACTGACTCGGTCGAGTGCGTCATTAGCGTGGCTACTGACCCCTTTTTGGGGTGCTACTCGATCGAGTGGCCTATGGCACTCGATCGAGTGCCCCCTGTACGAGTAGTGACTCGTGCGTTTTTTGACATGAAATCGATGGTCGGCCTAACCAAATACGAATATCGCACGATTCGTATTTAGCTCGACTTCCGGTACTATAGTCGTGTATAAATGAATATAATACCGTCATCGGGATTTTGTAAAAACGTTTACGTTAGATTAGGAAGTTTTGAATTAGTAACGAGATGCATCCCTCTACGTCACGACATCGAAACTAACCCTTTCGGGTTATGTGATGTCGGTGTTCGTGTCAACGGGTCTTGTACCAATTATGAAAGGGGATTAAATCCGTTCAACTACAACGGATCACGATCGCGTCACGCCCTTGAGTACATTGGGGCGGGGCTCCTCGAAAGGGCTCCACCTCCGTCGTTGCTCGTAAAGGGATTAGACGGACCAAAAGTGATTATTGTAGTTCAACGTTTTAAAACCGGTTTTTTGATATTAGTATTATATATACGCGGTATTAGTAATAATGTTAGTAGTATCATAAAATGATACAAAAAAATATGAACGCGAAAATATAAAAAAAAAGTTAGTGTTAATGTACGTGTTACTACGATGCAATAGTATGAAAAATATACATAAAAATGATATTAAAAAGAGATTAGAGAAGAGTTTGGGACACCCTCAACATACATGCTAGTATAAACCTCGGAGACGGACTCGTGAATAGCGACAAAGCTTGGGAGTGTCGAGGAATGTATGCGAGTTATGGTGTGTATGGATGTGTATATTTGGTGTTGGTTTTGGCCCAAATTAGTCTTATTTGACTCGGAACGACCCACTGGGCCTGAATTTGAGGTCTGTTTTGTGAGATTTTTACTCCGCTAAAAGTCCATGTCGGATATTATGAATTCCGAGCCCAAATCCGAGTATACTAAGTCACGTTGACGTCCGATCATCATCGGGTGTTTTTCGGAGACCACCATAAACACGTGGCAGTCAAAATGCGGGTGTCTACAGAGCCCCCACTCTGACTGAGGCTTGGACAAGGCGAAAGTCAGAGTAGCTACCAAGCCCGCTAAGACCTGGTAGACTTCCGGTCGGGTCGTTTATAGTCCAGTAGACTCGCGTGAAGGGCTCGCCAGCCATAAGCAGAGGGTCATACCTGTCCTGACGATGATAGCTTCGCGGGGAGTCAGACTTGTAGCATAAGTCCTGGGCGCGACTATATGCGGACCCATCCCGTATCATTTTGGGGAAAATGCCGCCTCGGGCGTTCCGCTGGGGAAGTATATGAGCTGTTCGGGCTTGCTTCTGAAGCCTTGGGTTGCATTTGAGCTGATGATGATGCTCCGTGGGGAGTAAAGTTTGCCTCTTTTGGGGAGTAGGTGTACCCGTATGCCGACACATCGCACTTTGGATGTAGCACACCGGGGGAAAGCTGACTCCGTTGGGGGAATTAAATAGTTTCGCGGAGACTTGCTTCTGAAGTCTGGGGTGTACCTGTATGCTGACACATAACAACTTGTATGTAGCACATAGACAAAACACCGACTCTCGCTGGGGAGAAAAGTAGCTGCGTGGGGACTTGCTTCTGAAGTCTTGGGTGTACCCGTATGCCGACACATCACATCTTGGATGTAGCATTCCAGGAGAAACACCGTCTTTGTTGTTCCGTTGGGAAGCAATGCTGGTACCTGAAATGTTAGATACATAGGCAGAAATAGCAGGCATAGTATATAGCAAGATAGCATATAGGAAATGCAGTTAGCATCTATAGACTGGCTTGCGCTGGAGAAAATGATTTTTGCTTCATTTTGAAATCGAAGTCCTGAAAGCAACTCACGCGCTAGGAGATAGGTTTTCAAAATTGAAAGAATTTCGCAGTTTAAATAGACCGAAATTTGACCTTGTCGAAAAGGATTTTATCAAATGGCTAAGTTTTGCAAATTTTAAAATGAGAATTTGAAAAGAGACATATCGACAGACTCGACTCTGGACGTGACAGGATGAGTTGACAGACACGACTGGGCTTTCGAGGGTTGGACCGTGACTCGGTAGGGGGGTGGGCCACCTAAGATGACAAGACTCTTAAGTTGCGCTATTCCGTAGCCTAGGCGAGTGGCAACACGGTCGAACATCAAAACGGGGAGGATCCGATATAGGGAAACTGCAGTAGTCTGTAATGAGACTGTTTTTGCAGGACTTAGCAGTAGCTGCTTTTTGAATTTTTGGTCTTGGGGTACATTCTCCAAAGTGGGTGGCGCATCGAGTCCCTGACAGATTCTCGTCTTCGACTGAGCCGAGTACTAGGACACGCTATAGAAAGGAGGCTAGTTTTTGAAAGTCACTTGGATTATGTGAGTGGATGGGGGTCTTCTGCCTAAGAGAAGCCCCCAGGATGACAAAGCTAGCTGCTGAGAACATGACAGTGTCGTGACCGGAATGATGGTGCCCTTTTTTATTTGTGTGAATGTGGGTGGTTGTGCCTTTGTTGAAAGGCTGCCTACGTATTCACGTGTAGTGAAATCAAACCAAGCCGTAGTTCAGTGGATTGGAAGATATTATTATGGTGCCTAGTTTATTAGGGCTTTGTGTGTAACTAGCCATAGCGATGGTGTAGGCTAGGTGCATTCCCAGTGATGTCTTGATCAAAGGGCTAGAACAGTTAGGATGTTGATCCTGTGACTGCGAGCGTTCTCCGGGATAGCCCCCAGAGGTGGTGTGAACTATTTGGGCATGTTCTATGCTGATCGCAGGTTGAGTTCCCGTGTTTGGGGCTGGTAACTGGTTTGGATGTTTTTGGAAATGTGGGGCTAGGTCGTAAATGGCTTTGATGATTCGAAATCTGGAGCTCGATTATGTGGAGCTAAGGCTTCGAGGGTAAGGTATTGTAATGTGGTAGGAAAGGGGGGAAGTCGAGTAAAAATGACTCGGGCTTCGATTGGGCAGGTTTGATGATGCGGGATCTGGTTTCCATGTCTGGCCCTAATGGTTAGGGTGTATCCTATGGAGCTAGAATCCTCAAAATTCCGGGCTGTCTCTTAGCCTAGGTCTCGGGAAGGTCTTGAGGGTTGTAATGTGGGAAGGCTAAGTGTGGTGTTAGCTGACCAGCTTGGTTGTTTCTCCCCTATTTGATGGTATGGGCATCGATAATTTTGAATTGACCGTACCCCGGTCAAGGAGCTTTCACTTGTGTTGACCATTGACCACGGTCATGGGTATTTGATTTTTTTTTTTTTGGGTTGACCTCTTAGCCCCGGTCGTGGGATTGACTGTATCTGGTCGGGGGATGCTGAGAGTTCTTTCTTTTGATGGCCAGCTCTTTTGTTTTGGCCCTTTTGCTTTTTTTCTTGGACTTTTGATTTTTTTTTTGTCCAACTCTTTTTTCTCTTTCTTTTTTTTTCACGGCTATCTCTCCCCTTGATGTTGTGGGTGGATATGGGGTGGGCCCATCGGTTGGATTAGGCTTGTGGAGCTAAACCCTTGTAAGGTGTAAGCCTAGTTGGTGTTTGTGTGAGTGCAACTCGCGGTGGAGTACTCTATGGTAAGCATGGTGGTCGAAATAATTTAGCATGCGAGGTTCATTTATAAAAGCGTAAAAGCAAATAAATAAAGCTCGAAAAGAAATAAATAAAAGCGTACAAGTTACACGGGCGGAAATACAACCCGGAATTCACAATACAACATTGCGTAAAATAAAGCAAAATAACGATGGAAACGGACCCGTATGTAAACTAGACCGCGAAATTTGTAGATGGACTAACCCCGATTAAGTACGCATTATGTCGCGTATTAAACGAAGGACGGAAATGTGAGACTGCGGCGTATTGTTAGCCTAATCTCACGTCCCGTAGTCTTGTCCCGACTTATCACGTTAAAGTGGTCAAAGTCGTTCTACGTGTCGTGACGTGTAGGTTTTGAAAATATGAGGGTCAGTCGATGGTCTAAAGTCGATAAAAGAACGGGCTCGAAATATGTGTCCAAGCCCTCGGGTTTGCGGTTTATGAGACCCACTCGATCGAGTCATTGACTGACTCGGTCGAGTGCGTCATTAGCGTGGCTACTGACCCCTTTTTGGGGTGCTACTCGATCGAGTGGCCTATGGCACTCGATCGAGTGCCCCCTGTACGAGTAGTGACTCGTGCGTTTTTTGACATGAAATCGATGGTCGGCCTAACCAAATACGAATATCGCACGATTCGTATTTAGCTCGACTTCCGGTACTATAGTCGTGTATAAATGAATATAATACCGTCATCGGGATTTTGTAAAAACGTTTACGTTAGATTAGGAAGTTTTGAATTAGTAACGAGATGCATCCCTCTACGTCACGACATCGAAACTAACCCTTTCGGGTTATGTGATGTCGGTGTTCGTGTCAACGGGTCTTGTACCAATTATGAAAGGGGATTAAATCCGTTCAACTACAACGGATCACGATTCTGTCACGCCCTTGAGTACATTGGGGCGGGGCTCCTCGAAAGGGCTCCACCTCCGTCGTTGCTCGTAAAGGGATTAGACGGACCAAAAGTGATTATTGTAGTTCAACGTTTTAAAACCGGTTTTTTGATATTAGTATTATATATACGCGGTATTAGTAATAATGTTAGTAGTATCATAAAATGATACAAAAAAATATGAACGCGAAAATATAAAAAAAAAGTTAGTGTTAATGTACGTGTTACTACGATGCAATAGTATGAAAAATATACATAAAAATGATATTAAAAAGAGATTAGAGAAGAGTTTGGGACACCCTCAACATACATGCTAGTATAAACCTCGGAGACGGACTCGTGAATAGCGACAAAGCTTGGGAGTGTCGAGGAATGTATGCGAGTTATGGTGTGTATGGATGTGTATGTGTTGTGTCGGTTTATCGAGAGACAAGAGCTCGGTTTTTGTAGGTTTTTTTGCTTAGGTTTTCTAAGGCTTTGATGGTGATGAAGTAGGGTTGAAATAGAGTAAAGTGTGGTTGAAAATGTAGGGCAAAGTATATGGAAAAAAAAGGTTGTGTATGCATGGGAATGTCGTGGTATTTATAGGCATTTCCCACGACCTAGGGGGAACTCGATCGAGTGGCCCTAGTGCACTCGATCGAGTGCCTTAGAAAACGGGCCAAGCCCAGTTCAAGATGCTCCACTCGACCGAGTGGGTCAATCCACTCGATCGAGTGGATCAACAAAATTGAGATAAAAAAGGAAAGAATATCTAGTTTGTTTTGACTAGTTTTTTGAATTCGAATTTGTGCGCTCAAATGAACTTAGCTGAAATATTGAGACGGTTTCGTCTTTGACCGGGTTTTGACCCGGTCGCCCAAAAGACGGAAAATATTTTTGGTGTTGGTTTTGGCCCAAATTAGTCTTATTTGACTCGGAACGACCCACTGGGCCTGAATTTGAGGTCTGTTTTGTGAGATTTTTACTCCGCTAAAAGTCCATGTCGGATATTATGAATTCCGATTCCAAATCCGAGTATACTAAGTCACGTTGACGTCCGATCATCATCGGGTGTTTTTCGGAGACCACAATAGACACGTGGCAGTCAAAATGCGGGTGTCTACACTATTGCATCCAAGACTACTACCTTTCCTATCCAAAACAGGAGTTTCTTCCCATCCAAGCCAGGAAACCTCCCCTATAAATACACCCCCCCCCTTGTACACACAAAACATCAACAATTCACAACATAACAATTCCAATCTCGACATACACAAGTTACAACCCGAAATTCCAACAATACTAGGCTTATTATATCCCGACGTTCCCCCTAGCTAGAAATTATATCCTATAGGATTCCCGACCATTAACAACCCGAAATTCTAGACAATTTTAGGCAAACCATATAAAACCCGAGAGCAAAACTCGCCAAATCCCCTCCCTAACCATACACACCATAACTCACCTATATACATCTTAACACTTCCGTGCCTAGGCCGCTACTACGAGTCCGTTTCCGAGATAATCAAGCATGTAGGTTGAGGGTGTTTCAAATCCCGACTTCTCCCTTTTTCTTCTCTTTCTCTCGTTCGTCCGTTTCTATTTACGGGTCGTCGTCACGTTTTTTTATTTCTTTTCTCGTTACTAATATCGATATTGTGCTATTTTCAATAAAGAGTCGTCCCTAAGGATTCGATATCGACTCTATATTCGAATATCGGATCTAAAGGAATCAATCATTAAAACTATTTTAAGCATAATCTCATTGATGCCGAAATAATCGTCACATAGTCCTAAAAAGACTAATTACGACATTACAACGCGGTGAGATTTATTTCGATTCAAAACAATTTCTAGACATCTTATTTTCCTAAAAATTGCTCTAAGTATTGGATATTGATTTCATAATCAAATATAAAATATTGACGAGTATCGAAAATTTAAGTCGGGTATAAATTATGCCATATTTTTACACGACTTAGCGAAATAATCGGTTTTCAAAAATTAAAAGCAATTTCGAGATCAGTACTGAAAGTGCGAATGGAGGCACCACTCGAACAGGGGGCACTCGATCGAGTGCCATAGCCACTCAGTCGAGTGACACCCAAAAACAAAACCGGCAGGAACTTTTTTTAAGGGAAACACGACCGAGTCCCTCCATGACTCGGCCAAGTAGCACTAATTACGCCTAAATAAACGCGTCCTACACGCTACAAGTCTCGACAAACTTTTTTCAAACGATTTCGCTCAACACGTGTCAAGTCTATCACGTGAATCTAGTCCTTTCAAAATCGCGTCGTGTCAGGTTTACAACTTCTAACTCGTTCTCCTCGTTATTATCGCAATTGTTGTATCGTTCATTGGATTGTATTCCCGGGTGGTATGCCGCTCGTATATTGTAACCTGTTCTTGGTTTCATTGTTTGTTTTATTGTACTAAAATGAATATTACATGCTAAAACAACTTTGACGTTAGTTTAGATGCGTTAAACGACGTAGTTAAGCATAATTCACATGTTTAGTCAAAACGCTTTTTGCGTATCATTTAACCGTCAAACTAACGCGCTTACACAAAAAACGAACGATATCTTAGTAAAGGCCGCTAAGTGCGGGCGGGGTTGGGTGTCCTTCGTGGTCTTCCCAACACATACCCTCACCCCTTACTCAGAACCGTGGTTTCCGGATGTCCGAAACCATTGGTATACGAGAGTCATTCAATACACGATTACCGATAATGTCGGTATCGGTATCGCAATGCAAAGGGACGAACCCCATAAACTCTGAAATCGGAATGGGCCGTACTTTGTGCACGGCCCACTACGACATAGAGTGGGTTCGAACGGGCCCGAACTACCACAAAGTTCGGTGGCGACTCCAACTTCGATTTAAATTTCAATTTGAGATCCATCTCACATGAGATTCATTCGCCGCCCCAAACCCACACGTGGCCGCGTCGGGGAGGACCTATGTCATGTCCACAATACTCCAACAATGTGTCGGGAGAGAATACACCATGAAATTCAAAATTGGATCACCAAATAAAATGCCGAACAGGAACTAAAGTGCCAATAGGTATTAACGACGTCAAAGGACCTTCCAACTCCCACCATAGTGGAAAGAAATAACGAAAATTCGAAGGTAAAAACAAAAATTCTGACCCAACAACAACAAATTCTATTTATCAAATATGTCATATATACTAACGAGGATAATGTTTTGACATGAGCAACCAAAAGAAGACAACTTAGAAAAACACCCTACAGAATTAGAGCATGCGGGTTGCGGTGAACAATATAGTTAAAATAAGAAGAGAAAGGTAGAGAAGGGGTAAGTGAACTATTATACGTCCATCAACTACAAGCAGTCTGTTGCTTATATTTTAAACGGAAAACTAATACACTTTGCGGTATCGATCTAAAGTGGTGGTTAGAAAAGCAGCCATAACAAAAGAAACAATGGAAAAAAGGGGCCAAGAGTTGAAAATCCCAAATAAAGCCACAACAGAAAAATAAAAGAAGAATGAAGCCATAATTCAAGAAGATTACGTACTACAATAAAAGTTTAGAAAAAACTTATTATTTATTATGCACATTATTTGATGTATGTTTCCCACTTTAAGTGCACCTTTTTAAACTCTGTCGTTCTTTACACATACATGCCATATGTATTTCACGATTTACGACAGCCTGTGGAAGTAGATACAATTACAAACACATGAAATCAAAACAAAAATTGTGTACTCCCGTGCGGTGCACGGGCATGGCGACTAGTTACTCCTATTATATATGTCCTTCAACTTGAACTTTGAACTGAAAACAACAGTACTAGTAGTGGGTTGTGCCTTACATCTCGAATTGTTTCGAAGTAATGGTTTTTTTTTCAAGATATTAATAGGAGTGTGCACGATCCAAAATCGGACCGGACTAGACTGGAATATATCAATTATACGACTTATACTTTTCCTTTAGTCAACCGTCGTACTCAATATAATATACTCTGAATGCGCTTGATACAAATTTTTGCACTCTACATCTTTACATCGAAGAATTTTCTAACTATATAAGTGTATATTAACTTGTAAAAAATTAATCGCCAACGACTAATCCACTAGATACACAAGATAACCCGCAAGATATACTTTAAAAGTCGTAATTAAATAGTTTCCTTTAACATGTCATTTGAGTGTTAATCGTGACCGTTACTTTGATTTGTATCCAAAATTGTTCTCACCAAATATATAAATATAATATATAGAAATAAAATTTGGTACATTCACTAAAACTTTCTACAAAACTAAATCTCTTTAACCACCATTAGATTCAACTATATCAAGGGCCGAGATTAAAACGTGATACTCAATCATGCCTAGACCTATCAAACTGGTAGGACGGGTCGGGTCAAAAAACGGATCAGGTTACACAGGTCTGGTCAAATACGGATCGGGTAATATGGGTCACGGGTCGAGTTAGGGTCAGAAATAATTCTGGACGTCTGATTATTTTTTATACCTTTTAAGTAAAAAAAATTGTTGATATTCAATTTTTATTTATTTTAATAGTATTATTAATATAAACTTTAATTATAATGTTTTTATTTGACAAAATATTAAAAAAACTTTTAATAATTACTTTATTATTAATTTACTAAAAAAAATTGCATTAAATTTAATATTTGTTTATCTTTGTAATTGAAAAAATAAAAAATATCAATTTTTAAATAAAAATTGAAATTTAATATTTTTAATATTTTATTAATTTTAATAAATTTTCTTTTTTTATCCAACGGGTCGAACCGAGCGGGTCAGGTTTCGACCCTAAATTAAGGGGTCATATCAAGTTCGGGTCAAACGGGTTAGGAGTCGAAAAAATGGGTTCATGATCCTAAAAAAGGATCGAACGGGTCAAACGTACGGGTAAGAAATTTACGCTTTATTCTTCTTATTCATGCATTCACGCACGATTCTGTTAAAAGTTAATCTAGAATAATCTAGAACTTATAATGGAAGAATTTTGTAGAAAAAATTATACTTAGAATTATGTAGAACAAAATAGAGGACATTATATAGAAGAAGAAGAAGAAGAAGAAGAAGAAGAAGAAGAAGAAGAAGAAGAGCGTAGAAGAAGAAGAATGTGATGGATGGTGGATGCCTATAAATATGCAAGATTGTAACCAAATTGGATGCATGAAAAATTCCAAACAAAAAATCAAAGCACAATTCCAGAACTAAAAAAAATATTGCAATACTAATCTTCCCCATATTCAATACAACACTAATCAACCTTGCCCAATTTAACAAACATTCAAATAAAAAACTAATAGTGGTATCAGAGTCAACCCAAGTCCTTCCGTAAATAAATATCCAAAAAATTAGTCCCAAATAAAACAACACAAAAAAAAACATGTCAACTACAATACAAGTTAATAGGGTACCAACATTCAAAGGCGAAAAATTCGACCTTTGGTGTATCCAAATGAAATCGATATTTATTTCCCAAGGATTATGGGATTTGGTACAAAAAGGATACGAAAAACTCATAGATACCAATGAAGAATCGACATTGGACACTGCAAAGAAAAATTTATACATCGAAAATCAAAGAAAGGACTACTATGCCCTTTCATTGATTTATCGAGGACTCGACGAGACAATACTCACATGGGTTATATCAACAACATCATCCGCGGAGGCTTGGAAGATCTCGGAAAACACATATAAAGGTTCTGGTAAGGTATTAACAATTAAACTCTAAACTTTATGGAAAGATTTTGAAAATTTATTAATGTCGGAAGACGAGTCAGTTGAAGCATTCTTTAATCGTGCCTCCAACATAATAAATCAAATTCGTTCTTACGGAGACACAATTGAGTATGCAAAAATTATTCCAAATATTTTACGAAGTATCCCGAGAAAATTTGAACATATATTGGCCGCAATAGAAGAGTCAAAAGACTTAAAAGAAATTACGATGGTCGAATTAATGAGCTCACTTCAAGCTCATGAAGAACGAATGAAACGGTTTAATGACGAGCCACTAGAACGGGCCTTTAAGGCCGAATTAAAATTTTCAAAAAAAGTCACGGTAAAGGGAGAGGATTATACAAAAATCCAGGAAACCGACAAAATATCCAAACAGAGTCTTATTGTAATTTATGCAAGAAAAATGGTCATAATACAAATGATTGTTGGTTTAAATGTAAGAGGTGTACAAGACACACCCATTTTGAAAGGGATTGTCGGTTTCGAAATAGAGATGAGGCTAATTTCATAGAAGAACAAGATTCGAGTGACCAATTATTTTACTCTTGCCTAAATGCACAAGAAAAGTCCACCGAGATTTGGTATATAGATAGCAGTTGTTCCAACCATATGACAGGCAACAAGGACTCATTCGTTAGTCTAAACAAAAAGATAAAGTCTCAAATTACCCTTGGTGATGGTACAAGCCAAAAGGTTGCAGGTAAAGGGGTAGTATTCAAGTGTAGCTTGAACCTCCAATTGATTACTCTTAAGTTGTGTAAACTTTGATTTCTCTTCCAAGTTGTTTAGACTCTTTACACTTTCATTAGTATTCTCTTAATTAAGTAGTTAAACATTTTAGAAAGCTATGTCCATGATATCGAATGGTTTTATGTGAATGAATTGTGGAGATGTTGGATTCTGAATGAATTGGATAATGAAGTTAATGAATGAAGGTTGAAGTAGGGGTGAGTAAAAATATACGATACGGTTTTATTATACGTATACGATACGGTATACGCTTTCAATTATACGAATTTTCGGATATCCGATACGAACAACCGGATATACGATACGGTTTTCCTTAAAACCGTAGCGGATATGTATCGAGAAAAATAGAAACCGGATATCCGGTTTCCGAACCGGTTTTTTAAAAATAATAAAAAAAATATGAAAAATATAATCCTAATATGAATTATAGAATAAAGAATTCAAAACTCATCAATTATTTTCAAAGGTAAAAAACAAAACTATTAGTAAGTTTATGATATTATGTATTAAAACGTAATATTTTGTTAGAATAATTATACCGTAAGACATATATACCATTTTTTTTAAGGTGTTTTATGTATTTTATTATATCAATTTATATAAAACGTAACGTTGCTTAAAAATTAATTAATTACTCAATTAAAAATGAAAAAATTATTTTTAAAAAAAAAAGAAAAATAGAAGAAAAATATAAAACCGGATACCGGATATCCGAAAACCGGATATCCGAAAAAACCGGATATACGGAAATCGGATATCCGGAAAAAACCGGATCGGATACGGATCGAAATTTTTTTGATTTTTAAAACCGGATATCCGATACGGTTTACAAAACCGGATCGGATATCCGGTTTTGCTCACGCCTAGGTTGAAGTGAATGATGTTGTAGTTTGAATGAGTTGAATGGTATGATGGTTATAATGCAGATTTGTATGTGCAAATTGGAGGACAACGAACAAACTAGACCCCTCAATTTTTATCCAATTTACCGACCGAAACCCCTATTTACCGACCGCGATAACCTGTTATCGACTGCAAGTTACTAACCACAAAAACTGTCATAAGTCGGTCGTTAAGGAATACCGACCGAAATACTTGGTCGGTAAAAATCACGTATGTCGACCGAACTACCGACCGCAGGAAGATTTTTCCCGACCAAACGTCTTCCAGGAGCTTCTGGTTTGGGTTTGGTCGGCAAGTGTTACCGACCGCGTATAGCAGTCGGTAAACCAATTTATCGACCGATTAGTGATGTTGCCGACTGATTATTCGGTCGGTAAGACCCGTTTACCGACCGACCTGTTCAGTCGGTATACCCCTTTTACCGACCGATATTCCATTTGCCGACCGAAACTCAGTCGGTAAATCACCGACCGCAATTTACGGTTGGCGGCTTGCGTTTCCGACTATAGTTTTCGAATAAATTCTGGCGGTCGGAAATATTACAATTTCGGTCGGTAAACGGGTTTTCCGATCGCTTTTAACTCTTACCGACCGATTTTGTCGGTTGCTAAATACCGTCTTCCTTGTAGTGGTAGCCGTTAAAACAAAAAACGGTTTCACTAAATTTATTCACGATGTCTTATACATCCCCGGCCTGGCACAAAATTTATTAAGCGTTGGACAACTATTACAAAAGAGTTAACCAAGTGACCAAGATCGAAAACAAACACAAGGCTCTCTCACTAGGAAAAACTCCCTCCTCTCTCTACAAAAAAAACCCCAAAAACAATACCCTAATTGACCACCATCACAGCCGCCGCCACCCTTTTCCCTTCCTATCTTTCAATCTTTGCCAGAGATGGGGCTTTTATTCGCTCCATCTCCGGCCACTCGATCAGTTTACACCTTTGATTGACTGTTCTTCCACTGATTTCTCAATGTTTCCGTGTGTTGGGTCCGCTCCCTCCTATCGATCCTTGTTTTACTGTGTGTCTTTGTTTGCGTTCCGTCTCGTCCGATCCCCTCGATCGTCGTCCGTTGCGTCCTGTCCTGCTCTGCCCCCTTTCTCTTGGTCGTTGTCGTTCGTCTTATCACCTGTTGGCCGTCGTCCTCGGCCTCTGATCGGCCGCCGATGATGTTGATTTGTGGTCCGTTATTTCTGTTGTTTGATTGTCATAATTATTTCAATTCAAAAAGTGTTTGATTCAAAAGGAAAAAAATCTTTCTTCTGATCTTTATCAAAAATTTCAATTCAATCTTTTCTTTCTTAAGTTGTAAGGTCATAATTTGTCCTTGCATGTGGTTTTTCTTCAATTTCTAGAGATGTTCAATTCCTCCTTCCCCTCACCCCCATCCCCCATCTCTGGTAAGTTGTGGATTTTTTTTTCTTTTTGTCTTCTTATCCTCGGTCCCGTTTTGTCTTGCATGGCTGGTGATAAGTTGGTCGTGTACCTATAAAAAATATAGCTAGGGAAGTCGGGATCGATTTCACAGGGAGACAAATAAATCCTACTCGTAATTAAAGTTTATCTAAGTAACAATCGGGGGGTTTTTATGTTTTGTGTTTAACTAAACTAAAGTAGTGAAGGGAAGAGAATTAAAAGAGAAGAAATAACTAAAATAAAATAAGACGAATAAGGATGAATAAATATAGGGAGAAAACTAGGATTGTTGGTTCACTACGAATCTCATATGGTCACGGTCTAAGTCACAGGTCTGTCGCAGATATTGGTCTAAGGGGTATCGAAAAGATCCTTCCGGTCCGCTATTCACCCTAGCATGCGTCTAAAGGCTTCCGATCTTATTAGGGCAAACTAATGTGTTGTAGCAGGTCTAATTTTTACCAGGCTTCCGATCTTAGGTTCAAGTTTACCAAATTCAATTAATCAATCATGCGAATTAACGGACTAATCGCGATTATATGCTACAATTGACAACTCAGACACAATATCATTGACAGATCTATAAATTATTTAGCGACCACATTCAATTCGCAGATCCCCTAAATCCTAGCGAGGGAAATTAGCTACTCATGATTAATTCAATAACAACAAGATTAATAAAAGAATTTACTAGATTAAAGATGACGAATAATAATAAATTTACGACAAGCATAAAACAATAATTAAGTATGAAGAAGAAGAATCAATCAAGAATAAAGAAGAAGGAAGAAAGATTAGATAAAATTACCAAACAGAATGAAGGCGATTCGAATCCGAGAGTTTTACAATAACCGAGGTTTAAAGGAAGAAACTAGATTAAAATAAAAGTATAAGGAGAGGAAGAGTATCAAGGGAAAAGTAAGAAGTAATCTAAGTTTTTGTGGCTGAAAAGCCTATTTATACAACTTAGGATAGGTTGAAATTGTTTAGGAAACTTCTTTGCTGAGCACAAAATCTGCCCGCAGTCCAAGAAATAGTCGGCCGACTATTATAATAGTCGGTCTACTATCGCCATGGTCGGCCGACTATTCCAATAGTCGGTCGACTATTCTGCCTATTTCAGCGACCAGCTTTTCCAGCTTCGTTTTGCCTCAGTTTTGGTTCTTTTTAGCTCCTTTGTTTTCTGTTCCTACAAAAGGACAATACACACCATAAAGTAGCCAATTCGGGACAAAATAATAGTTTTCATTATTCAATAAACACGAGAATGCGCGTAATAAGAGCATAAAAAGTGTATATAAAATACGTGCATCAAATCTCCCCAAACCAAATCCTTGCTTGTCCTCAAGCAAGCACAAAACGATAACTCAATCCTAATGGAATGTATATAACTCATAGCGGAATATGCTCCAAAGTCACCCAAACCAATGCGCAACGATTAAAATTAATGTAAACAACCACATACAACAAGCTTGACCAATGACAACAATACTGAACCTTCAACCTTGCAAGACTCGTTTATGTCGGACTCTCAAGGACCGCTCATCACACAAATCGGATGATATTGTGAGTTTATGTAAAAATGGAAAGACAAAGCACTCACCTAAACTGCGACCTAGAAGAAGATGCATGCAATCTAACATGAAATCAATCTCTAATAACCGTACATACGCATTCTATCGGGTAAAGACACGTGCCAAGGACTTACATATGGTATAAAGTGAGGTTAATCGGGTAAGAAGGGGCAAAACGATATGGATATGAGGAGGTAAAAGCCAAGCTAGTATTCCTTACACCCAACATAGAATTCATTCGGTTCTCACCAAACTCTATTCGACGAAATTAGGCATAGTAACAAGCGCCTTAAAAATTGCTTCTCACCAATAACTATGAAATTAGATAGATCAATTCTTTTCTCATAGCAAAAACACATTCTTCTTCTAGTTTCACTTCATTTTTTTTTCTTTTCTTCTTCTTTCCTTTTTTTTTCTTTTTTTTTTTCATTCAATTTTTTTTCATTGAATTTTTTCTTTTCATTTTTTTTTTCTCAATTCACCTTTTTTCAATCATCATGATACCAAAATTAACCCGAAAAAAAAACAATTCCGTCCAACTAATCTACTAGCTTGACTAGGGTAGGCAGTATATGGCATGTAGTTGATAAACGGGTCAAACAGGTCAATTTGGCTATGTGAGGCTTATGAGAATCAGATAAAAGAAAGGATTTGCCTTTTTCGCACATGTCAAAACCACGAGTCAAAAACGTACAGGTACTAAGAGACGAATGTCATGCTTATGCAGTTTGATATTACATGTCTTATAAGGAGTACTACTCTCAACTTAAATGAAACTGATCATGAATGTCATCAGTTTAAGGCTCTAATTCCTTACAATTCTGAGTAGTTTGCCAACAATGAGTCAAGTTTATTCGTTCAGTACCGTTAATCAAAGATGCAACACTGCCGCATGTAATTATATACAAAAACTCTAACAACGCACTAACATAAGCAACTAATGAAGACACAAAAGCAATATCATCATCGCTACATAGCATTCCGACTCAACTAAGACTCGACTAAATGCAAAAACATATTTTTGTTATTTTTTTCGATATTTTTTTTTATGCAAACGGAAATGCAATAAATATGCAGATGGATGAAAACAGACAGATCCATACCTTCCTCAAACCAAATCACACAATGCCCTCATTGTGTACAACCAACAATAAGAGGCAAAAATAAATACGGGTAAGAAATGCAAGACAATGGAAGTGCAAGAAAATAGAGAAAATAAAGGAACTACTTACAAGATATGTATAAGCGGAGACCTTCCCCAAACCGCTCCTAAGCATCAAAATATACCAACTTCGTCATTTTACTTAAAAAACACATCAACGCCCTAAGTAACATGTCATATTCCTGCGCATGTGAAATATGAAAGCAAATATAAGCACATGATAAGATATAAGTATCAAATGTCAAAAGTATGGAATGAAACATCTTATCACGTGGTGGAGGACCAATTTCCACATGAAGTACTGCACTAATCTCCTCATCCGCAAGACATAGAATATCAAAATTAAAATCAAAAAACAAAGTGTTAGTGGTCGTAGGAAAATGGTCAAAAATTGGCAGCAGTGAGGCCGATAAGCATAAAGGTGCAAAAAGGAGTGGAGCAGGGGGAACTAAGCCCAAAACCTTAAAAGGAGAGAGAATAACGGGCAAAGTAACCAATAATGGTTCATCTACAATGTCGTGCTCATACTCGTCCTATCTAACCTCGATTTTTGAATCAAAAGGTTCTTTATGAACCTCATCACGCAGATTCTCACAAAATGGAACCAAGGCACTCGTGTCATAACTTTCGTCACAACCTATCTCATTGTCAAAACAAGGTCCCTTAAATATAACCGCATTATTAGTCTCACCAACGGGTTCATCATTAGTCAAATAAAGTGAAAAACCAAGCTTCACACTTTCTTCAGCTAACCAGTCAAAGTACTTTATCACCTCTTCATAGGACTTGCTTTCGAAATCCATACAAGTGGAAAATATATAGGCTTTTGTAGAGTCTGTCATACTTTTAATGACCGTAAGAACAAGTGTTTCATTAGTTAAACGAGCGGATTTGAGAGAGCTAAGCCAATCGCAAAATCTCTCCATATAAGCTTCAAAAGTCTCATCGGGCTCCTGTGCAAAATCTATAATAATCCTCATGGAAACGGTGAGAACGGTCTCAAGGAACTGGAGTTTCCTAAGACAAAAGATAAATTAAAATAACAAGCAGAAATACACCGTCTCCCCGATAATGGCGCCAAAATTTGATAAGTTGGTCGTGTACCTATAAAAAATAACCAACTATTGTCCAACTAAAAATATAGCTAGGGAAGTCGGGATCGATTTCACAGGGAGACAAATAAATCCTACTCGTAATTAAAGTTTATCTAAGTAACAATCGGGGGGTTTTTATGTTTTGTGTTTAACTAAACTAACGTAGTGAAGGAAAGAGAATTAAAAGAGAAGAAATAACTAAAATAAAATAAGACGAATAAGGATGAATAAATATAGGGAGAAAACTAGGATTGTTGGTTTACTACGAATCTCATATGGTCACGGTCTAAGTCACAGGTCTGTCGCAGATATTGGTCTAAGGGGTATCGAAAAGGTCCTTCCGGTCCGCTATTCACCCTTGCATGCGTCTAAAGGCTTCCGATCTTATTAGGGCAAACTAATGTGTTGTAGCAGGTCTAACTTGTACAAGGCTTCCGATCTTAGGTTCAAGTTTACCAAATTCAATTAATCAATCATGCGAATTAACGGACTAATCGCGATTATATGCTACAATTGACAACTCAGACACAATATCATTGACAGATCTATAAATTATTTAGCGACCACATTCAATTCGCAGATCCCCTAAATCCTAGCGAGGGAAATTAGCTACTCATGATTAATTCAATAACAACAAGATTAATAAAAGAATTTACTAGATTAAAGATGACGAATAATAATAAATTTACGACAAGCATAAAACAATAATTAAGTATGAAGAAGAAGAATCAATCAAGAATAAAGAAGAAGGAAGAAAGATTAGATAAAATTACCAAACAGAATGAAGGCGATTCGAATCCGAGAGTTTTACAATAACCGAGGTTTAAAGGAAGAAACTAGATTAAAATAAAAGTATAAGGAGAGGAAGAGTATCAAGGGAAAAGTAAGAAGTAATCTAAGTTTTTGTGGCTGAAAAGCCTATTTATACAACTTAGGATAGCTTGAAATTGTTTAGGAAACTTCTTTGCTGAGCACGAAATCTGCCCGCAGTCCAAGAAATAGTCGGCCGACTATTATAATAGTCGGTCTACTATCGCCATGGTCGGCCGACTATTCCAATAGTCGGTCGACTATTCTGCCTATTTCAGCGACCAGCTCTTCCAGCTTCATTTTGCCTCGGTTTTGGTTCGTTTTAGCTCCTTTGTCTTCCGTTCCTGCAAAAGGACAATACACACCACAAAGTAGCCAATTCGGGGCAAAATAATAGTTTTCACTATTCAATAAACACGAGAATGCGCGTAATAAGAGCATAAAAAGTGTATATAAAATACGCGCATCAGCTGGCCAGGTTTCCCCCCCTTCCCTCGCCCCCCTTCCCCATCGCAGCCCTATGTAAGACTGTCTTGATTTATGGGTCGTCGTTTTAGGTCTAGGGTGATGAGGGGTTCGAATTTTTGGTCGGGTTAGATGTTGGTGGTTTGTGTCCGACGGTCGTCCTTTTCGTTCTTTTCGGGTGGTCATGGATTGAGCTTTTATGTTTCTCGTCCTTTGTCTCTTTCTTGTCGTGGGTGGTGACCGGCTCGCAATACATGTGATCAGTGCAATTGTTTCTTGGTGTGGTCGTTCATTGTTGTAGATTGATCGGTGTTAGGTTGACTTGGAGTTAGGTTGGATTTGGTGTTGTGTGGTTTGGGTCTGGTGGTGGGCTAAGGGAGTGGGGGCCCAGATATTATCTCGGCTTCCCTCTAACTTCTTGTAATTTGTTCTGGTGTTTAATGCATGTTCCGTTAAAAAAAAATAAAAAAAAAATAATAAAATAAAAAATAAATAATAATAATAATAATAATAATAATAATAATAATAATAATAATAATAATAATAATAATAATAATAATAATAATAATAATAATAATAATAATAATAATAATAATAATAATAATAATAATAATAATAATAATAATAATAATAATAATAATAATAATAATAATAATAATAATAATAATAATAATAATAATAATAATAATAATAATAATGAAGACTCTAGATCAGGTTTGCGTTGGTTCCACTTTAGAGTTCTACTCTTTCGTATCAAAGGTTACGAATATGGGTGAGGGGTGGTCCTTCCGCTGGTTGGTTGGCTTCTTCCTTTGGATCAATGGTATTTTGTTCGGCTGGTTCAATCTCTAAGATGCAGGAGTTTTATCTCCATCTGGGACTGGTCTTTTGACCTGTTTTTCCCTGTTTCCTTTGTACGTCCTTGTGGTGTAAGTGCAGCTTGTAATTGTTACTTGTTCATTCAGTGGAGTATGCAGTCTTTTGGAATGATCAACCAAGAAGGTGTGAAGTGTGCTGAAGCTCGTGCCCATTCTACTGCTCATTGCCAACACACTGATCTCGAGCATTACGATCTAATGTCTTTTAGTCTACTATCAGAATATTTTATCTTTATGTTCTACTATGTTGTATTTGGATTCCTAAACAATAGAGAGCAGACCTTAATGGTCAATGCTCTAAATTTGTTTTAGGATGGATTTGTTTTACCGTTGGCAAAAAAAAAACTATTACAAAAGGGTTATAAGAATATATTTGACAATAGAAAATGCCTTATCTACGACAAGAAAAATGGGCAATTAATTGCTTCTGTACAAATGGCCGAGAACAAAATTTTCCCACTAAGAATGCCCATAAACACAGAAAAAACAACCATACAAAAACAAACCTCTCTTCCTACACCAAAAACATCACATACTCCAAACTTCCAAAAACACAAATATCTACCTCTCAACCAAATAACCAAACACCACCGAAAGAATACGAGTGTAGTCAAGCAATAATGATACTCACAGCCACAGAAGCACCAAGCTACCAAAAATCAGCTAAAGAGAAAAGAAAGACTCAAACTAGCATATTCAGAGACAAGCCTAGAGACAAAGAAGTTATCAGTCTGAAGAAAATATCGAAGACTCATTACTACAAAAATCAGTCAATTCAAAACAAGACTCAAGTCACCGAATAAAGGTACTCGGTAAGAAGTTACTAGAAGAATCGTCACAGAATATTTTCACAGATCGTCAAAGCATATCAAGGTTCGACGTTATTTCATTCAAGAGCTCATGGGAAAAAAAGCATCAATGTAAAACAAGGAGAAGAACCAATAAGACATTTTCGGAAGATCAATCCCAATAGAGAAAAGCCATCAATGCAAGTTCAAGATTATAAAGGAAGTTCAACTACAACTCGAAGTTCAGGATTTCTCTGATTAATGGGGTTATTAAGAGTTAATCTACAAAAATCTAGAAATTATTTGGAAGAATTGTGCAGAAAAAATTGTACTTAGAATTATGTAGAAGAAAATAAAGGAGATTATGTAGAAGAAGAAGAAGAAGAAGAAGAAGAAGAAGAAGAAGAAGAAGAAGAAGAAGAAGAAGAAGAAGAAGAAGAAGAATGTTTTTTTTGCCAACGTGTCATCTATATATTACAGTCCTCTAAGCGCCATAGATGATAATCTATGCGCATTAGAGTTTTTACTTCTAGGAATGAATTGAAAAGAGCAACAGTGAAAAAAAGCACACTCGGAGAATATGTCGTTGATGATCGGTGATAGCTCGGTTGTTGGCTGAGTAATTCCGACAATTTGAGATAACAGCAGAAGACAATCAGACATAATGCAAATATGCCTAGTGTCCTTGCTCTTGATCCATCGTATCGCCTGGAGGATAGCAATTCCTTTAGCAAGAATTGTTGATTTCGCCCTGAAAGGCTGATTTGCTTCCTCCCAATTGTCTTCATCAATTTGGTTCCAAGTCCATCCTCCCGCAGCACAAAAGGTAGGCAGCCACCCCGCATCAACCTGCATTATGGTTCTTGAACAAACATCAGTCGACCCTGCCTGTTTGATTATCAAAAATTCCTTTGAAGATCGAAGATTTCGGAACTCAAATTGTTCGTCCAAAGTCTTTCCCTCGTCAGCAGTGGAGACCATGGTGGTTTCTGTTCCAGTCTCCTTGTCCTTTCTATCCTTAGGAGCCATAAAAGCTGATCTCTTCCTTGTTTCATTAAGGAAGATATGAAGTTCCTTGCAAGATGCCTCATATCTCTTCCAAAAACCGAAGGTAGAATTGCTCTATTTCTTGAAGATGACCCCATTCCGGAAAAGCCAAACCGAGTGTTATAAAAATATTCTGTCACACCAATTATGGCTGAAGATCTTTTCCAATACAAGTGAATTCCAAGAGTGGTCAGGCGTAATCAAGTCGTTTAAAGACCAAGGTAACCCATAATCATTGCAGATACCATCAATACCCGTTTTGGGTACAGGGATACATCCTTGAACCCACCTATCTTGGAAAATACTAATGTTGTGGCTTGTCTTGTTGTCTGATGAGGCACCTCCCATATTCCATGAAAGTCCTTTCTCGATAATCTCACTTCCCCACATAATGTCCTTCCAGTTCGTTGATGTGATCTTTTCCTAATAACATTCTCCTTTTTGAATCCAACTCTCAATTGGTCCAAATTTTCCTTCAAAGACACTTCTAAACAACGAACTTTCTTGAGATAACAATCTCCAAGCCATCTTTGCAAGTAGCGCCTGATTAACCATTGTGATGTCCCTAATACCAAGACCTTCCTCATTCTTGGGCAGGGATAGGAATCTTGAAGCCCTCCAGAAAATCGTTCCACCTGTTCTAGTGCCCGCCCACCAAAAATGAGTTAGAAGAGAATTAATCTTTCTAGCAACACTTACCGGCATTTTGAATACCGATAGAAAGAAAATGTAAAGGTTGGCAAGAACCGAGTGAATAAAGGTTAATCTACCAGCAGGGGATAAGAAAATTCCATTCCAAGACGAGATTCTCTTCCTAACTTTATCAAGGATCAAAGAGTGACTTATCGACTTTTTGTTGCTCCCAATATCCGGAATTCCTAAATAAGCTCCCAGATCTTCACACATTTTAATGTCCAGGAGCAGCAGGCTTCTTTGTGTGAAAGCTAGGGAACAATTCTTATTGAATAGAATTGAAGACTTTGCCTTATTAATGATTTGTCCCGACAAAATACAGTACCTCTGGATAATCTTCTAAAAAACAACCACATTATTCCATTCCCCTTTTAGGAAGAAGATTGAATCATCTGCAAAGAATAAGTGTGATATGGCTGGAGCTCTCTTGGCTATTCTAAATCCTTGGATACCTTCTTTTCCTGTCATTCCTCTGAGGTTTCTCGACAGGATTTCCGTGCATATAACAAAAAGATATGGTGATAACGGATCCCCTTGTCTTAGTCCACATGATGGGTTGAAGAATGTAATAGGTTCTCCATTAAAAAGGATCGAATACGATACCGTAGAAACACAATTGAGAATTAAATCGACCCACTTGTATGGGAAATTCAATCCAATCAGTGCTCCCCTCAAGAAGTTCCAATTTACTCGATCGTAAGCTTTGCTCAAGTCTGCCTTGATTGCCACCAATCCCACTTTACCCGATTTCTTCTTTTTGATGGTTCTAATACATTCATCTGCTATCAAGATGTTGTCAGAGATGGCTCTACCTGGAACAAACGCATTCTGAAACTCTCCGATTATGCTTCCCAATATCTTCTTCATTCTATTGGCGATACACTTTGTAATAATCTTCATTATGACATTGCACAGACTGATCGGCCTAAACTGTTCCACCTTCTCCGGATTAGCAGATTTAGGAATCAACGTGATGAATGTCCTGTTCATTTCCTTAAGAATATAACCCGAATCTATCGTTGCCCTGACCGCTTCACAGACTTCTTTCTTAACCACTTTCCAATATTTCTTGTAAAATTCACCCGGTATCCCATCAGGACCATGTGATTTATTAGCCCCCATTTGGAATACTGCACTTCTAATCTCTTTATTCGAAAAGTTACTCAGCAAGTCATTACTCTCCTTCTCTGTAACCTTAGGGCCCGAGATTTCGAAGAAGTTACAATTATCAACAAAATAACTTTGGAATGAAGGCAGAGTTTCTCCAACTTTGAACACCGAATTGAAATGCTCTTGAAATTCTTTAATAATACCTGGCTGATCTTGAGTCCATTGTCCTTGTTTATCCTTCATATAGTAAATGTAGTTCTTACTAGCTCTCCCTTTCATTATGTTGAAGAAATATATAGTACATAAATCTCCCTCCTCAGCCCACTTAATCTTCGCTCTCTGTTTCCAATATTTTGCTGTTGCTCTGCTGAAGTTAAGCAGATCTTCATGAGTATTATTCAACTCTTTTGGGTCCTCACCATTAAATACCTCTTTTAGCTCCCTGCTTAAAATCGTGTCAAATTCATCCCACTTTCTATTCCATTCCATTCTTTTGTCTAGTGCGCATTTCATTAGTTGCTTATTGATTCTTTCCAATCTTCTCATAAGGCTGAAATTTTTTGAGCCTTTGGTTGGTGATCCCCATTCCCTAATAATAGTGTCTTTACCCTCCTCTGTATCCAGGCACCAAATTTCCACCTTATATGGTCTTCTTCTTTTATCTTTCGTCAGGTCTGAGGCAAAGAAGATTGAAGCATGATCTGAAATCTGAATAGGTAAATGGATAACACCAGAGTTGGGGTAGTTAATCAACCAATCCCTTGAGGCATAAGCCTTATCTAATCTTTCGAATACTCTAGCATCTCCGTTCCTATTGTTGCTCCAAGTGAACTTCGGTCCCTTGAAAGGAATGTCAATGATCTGGTGTTGCATCTTCCACTTGACAAAAAAATCAAGGCCTGGAATGGTTCTTCTCGATGCACTAAGCTTGTCTTCAACCAAATCAACTTGGTTGAAATCCCCCATCATAAGAAAGGGATGTTCCAAGTTTTCTAAGTAGAGCCCTAACTGCTCCCAAACCCCTACCCTAAGGCTTTCTACAACTTCTCCATAAACCAATACCAAGTAAAAAGGAAAGGCTAAGTTAATATTCGACTTAAGGATTACAAAGTGAGGACACTTAGCCACAAAAGAGAAGGAAGAATAGTTCTTCCAACCAACAAAAAGGCCTCCACTAGAGCCTAAGGCATCCATGCCTTCAAAATGTCTGAACCCAAATGGGCGACAATAAGATGCAACCAAATCCACATTACACTTAGTTTCACAAAAGAAAATAAAGTCTAAGTCCTTATGACTACTAAGGATCGCTCTAATTTTTGAAATTGTCGGTACGAGCGGGTCCGAGAGTCCCCGACAATTCCATGAGAGTCCATTCATTTATAGGAAGAAGATTGATCAGGTCCAATCTTCGAATCACCATGCTGAGATTGTTGTGGATTATCACCATCCCTAGAGTCTCCCAAGTCATCATCTTCTTCTTTCCTTGAGCTTGTGCCTGCTTCAGTCATCCTTATCTTCTTACCCGGCGAACACATCACCTCTTCATCCTACATTTCCCCCTCCTCTGTGCTTTGATCAGCTTTTCTTTTTTTGCTTCCATCCTCTTCCACTATCCCTTTCATCTTGCCTTCATCCAATGATTTTTCTGACGAACAGCCTTCCCCTGCCTGCCTTGCCTTTCTCCTTCTTTCTGCATTTTTTCCTTTTCCGATTAAGTCCACAATTTGCATGTCTTGGAAGAAATTAGGATCTCCCAACCAATTGCCCAAATTCTTAATTGAGTCTCCCATGAGTTCCTCAATATTCTTCAGGTGTTGCCAAGTTCTTTCTGCCATCTCCATTTCTTCTCTATCCTCTGTAGTCATTTCATCATCCATAACCTGGTCCTGGACCTGTTCTGCCGCTTGACCCTCATCAGTTGTAACATTTGTCCTTGTTTCTTCCTCTATTGCTTCTTGCTCTTCAACCTCCATTCTTTCTTCTGTCTCATTCCTTCTTACATAATTCCAGTTGTCAGTTCTTCTAGGTGAGAGTGGCCATTCTGGTGAGGAGTCAGGAGTTTCATCTGGGTCCATACCTGCCACCCAGGCACCTTGTCTATTTGCTGCCTCTATGTTGGCCTCCTCTTCTGGATTCCCCACCTCATCCAACTCTTCATCATTCAGAGTAGCAGTATCTTCAGCCACATGTTCACCAATATCACCTCCTCTCATTCCATCCTCCCCCCTTCCTCCCTGTTCCTCTTGTGCAACATTGTTATCTTCCTCATCCCCAACCTCCTCGTCATCAATGTTAACATCATTATTATCCCCATTTATATTTCCAGGGTCATGGAAAATAATAGGAAATCTCGTTGGACTAACAAATGTTTGTGCCAACCCTTCTTCCTCATCCTCAAAAAAACCCTAAATTCATGTGGTTCAATCCTTCTCCTTAAATTTTCCCTCATAATTCATTCCGAATTATCAACATCCTCCGTAGCCCTGTGATTCATAGCCCTGATAAAAGGGTCATCAAATTGAAAGCCATGTGGAACATGGTTTCTGTTCCCCATCACACCACACCATGGGCCCCTTCCCTATCAAACCTTCTTCTTATGTCACCCCTACCTTCCCCTCTCAAGTCATCAGCCCCATCTATTTCCATGTTATCTTGATTCTGATTTAGATTATCTCCCACCCCATTTAGCCCTTCTCTCATCCACACAGGCCCATTGAAAGGAACATCCCTATTAAAAAACCTCATCCCCGGATAGATTCTACCCCCTAGTGTTGTTCCAATATCAAAGTCAACAAACCTATCTTCTGGCAAAGCATCCTGAATATCCCAAAAAAACTAGCTGCAAAGTCTATTCTAGTAGTAGCATATTCAATTTGTTTTGGGGTGGCACGTAGGTCTAAATTGAACATAGAGTGATTACTCTCCGTTTGAAAGATAAAAAAGCCCTTACTGACTGTCCTAGCTAACATAGCATTTACCTGTGTGGAAATTTGATTCGGTGTATCCACACATCTATCAACCTTATGACCTACCCTCCCACATCTAACACAATATTTAAACACTTCTTCATATTTGAATTGAACCCAAACCAGTATCCCATTAGAAACCAGGCATAAGAGGGTCACCAATTCTAATACCCACTCTAATGCGAATGAAGTCGTTTACTGGCACAGCTCCCATAGGTTCTACATATGGTCTGACCCCCAAGACATTACCAACAATTCTTCCTATGTCATCATTTAGAAATTCAAATGGTAATCCACATACTCTTACCCAAATAAAGGCTATAGGAAACGTTACCGTTCTTGGGACCATCTCCCTCCTCCAGTTTTTGAAGACCATAAGACCTCCAAAGAAGGATGCCACTCATTTTCTCAGAATGTCTCTTTTGTCCTCTTCCTCCTCACAGAAGAATACGAAAATGTCCCTCTGCTTGAACACTGAAATGAGACCTCTTGAGTGCCATTTAGCTTCCACTGCTCTATTTATCTGAAATGCCTCGAAATTCCTATAATCAACCATTTTTCCAAGTACACATTTGCTGTAAAATCTTCTTGTGTTGCCTAGCACATTCGAATTCAAAGTAAGAATAGGGCCTGCTCTTGGTAACCTCCAAGCTTCATTGAATTCATCTTCATTAGGGTCGTCTAATCTCTCTGGGATTTGTTGTTCTGGGGGTAGACCTCCACCAAAATCCCTTAAGTCTTCGTCTTCCATGTCAATACCTAGGTGATTTATCCATCCATTCACCATACCCCTGCGCCTCTCCCTATTTTCTTCCTCTCCTGATGAACTACTACTTGAAGAGGAAGATATTACAATTAGTGGGGCAATCCTTATTCTGCCTTCTGGCCTTCCATTTAAGAAACCATTTTGAAGTGGATCCCTTCTCACATCATTTGGGATATTTGCATTTTGATTGTTCATAGTTACCCTATTATTAAAATTCTTATTCTGATTTTTTCTCGAATTTTTAGAGAGAAAGAAATTGGATTTTTTGCTACCTTCAATCCACAAACCACCCATTCTTATATAGAGTCTTAACTCAAGACCTAAATTCTCGTAAGTTTCAATTTCTAGAACCGAGCACAACCAATGCCTGCAAGTGACTCTTCCACTTCTTTGCATGCAATCTCTGACTCCCGATTCTCTGCTATTTAGGATGATTATGCTGGTAGAAAATCTACTCAATCGAGGGAAGAACCCCTTTGCATGCAGCTTGCTTCTATTAGTTCTAAGTGTCTAAAGTAGGCAATAATTACCTACAAAGACTTTGGCAACTCTGATTGGGGAGATTAATCTCCCTTGCTCCTTTCTTACGAAAAGGAAATTATGCCTTTCTCCACTCAAAATTCTTCTCTTGATGAGAATTGATTTAGGGTTTTTAGGGTTACGTTTACCCTTGTTTTCCCATTTTCTTGATTTTTAGAGAGAGAAAATTTTTTGGAACCCTCTCACACTATTGACCTTCATGTAGAAGAAGAATGTGATGGATGGTGGATGAACAAAAAATAAAAGCGCAATTCCAGAATAAAAACAATATTGCGATACTAATCTTCCCCATATTCAATACAACACTAATCAACCTTGCCCAATTTAACAAACATTCAAATAAAAAACGAACAGATTCTTCTCTAATCCACGCCGTATTTTTTTTACTCTACAACCGTACCTCTAGTTTTCAAATTCACCTCCAACACTATTTAGGGTTTAGGTCTTTTGAAATTTTCTAACAGATTAAAGGTAAAGCTTTGCTTCTAAATTTCTACAACCGAGGTCAATTCAAGGTAAATTCACGTCAAACACTACAATCTCTACTATCAATTTTGCTTCAAAATCAGTTATTTGTTTGACTTTCGAGTTGTTTCATCAAAGTTTTTCAATTTCACCATACTTTTCGTAATTTTTGAATTTGTTTGAGTTTTGAATTTGTTCAATGTCATAATTTTCGTAATTATGATGTTCTTCAATTTTAAACTTAGTAGTTTTTTTTATGCTAATTGTTTTGAATTTTTTATTAAGATTTCTTGATTATCCACAGTTATTTTGATAATCAATTTTGCTTTATTTGTTGATCTATCTTTTCGTTGTCTGGTAATTTAGTACTTAGTTTTTTTGGGGGTAATTTCTTGATCAATTTCGCTATTATGATCAATCCCGTAGTTATTTCTGTTTCTAGGTAATTTGTTGATAAACTCAATTGTCTTTGCTTATTTTTTTCTAGGTAATTTCTTGATCAACTTAACTGTTTTGGTGCACTAATTCTTGTAGTTTCTTATGCATATTTGAACATGTTTGAGTATATTCTAGGGTTTATGGGTTATTTTCCTATAGTTATTATTATACCGGTTAGCGTCACACATTCTTTAGTTATTTTGTAGTTGCTCCTAAGTTAGTTTAATGAATAAACATGATTATTGTTTTTTTATATGCATAGTTATCATTATATTGGTTGTCGTCCCACTTTGTTTATGATCAGTTATTGTAAGTGATTACCAGTTATTCTAATTCACAAATTGTTGAAATAAATGAAATTGATTATCGTCACTAAATCTTTAGTTATTTTATGTTGCTCCTAAGCTATTCTAATGCCTAAACATGGTTATTATATTTTTACACAAATTCGAGTATGAGAAGGTCTCGCAGTAGATTTATTGTGAGATCTCATATACAAGTTAGTAGAGCTGGCAAATCGGGCCGGGCCCACCTCGGTGGCTCGGTCCGACACGAAAAAAAGCACGACCCGGCACGGCACGGTGATGACGTGGCAAAAGCACGTGCACGGCACGATCGGTCCCAAGTCGGGCCGCGGCGTCAATTTGAAGAAAAGTCCGTGCCTAGGCATGGCCCGGCACGAGGCACGGTTGGGCCGGCACGACCGAGTCCGGGCTAGGAACCGTGCCTCGACGCATGTTCTCAAAGTCTGGCACAGCCTGCGGCACGGCACGGTGGGCCTACCAAGCACGACTAAGTCAGGTTGGACAGGCACGAAGCACAACTGGGCCGGCACAAGCACGGCCCGGCACGTCCGATTTGCCAGCTCTACAAGTTAGTTAGAGCATTAGCAATAGCAAGTTTGTTGTGTGAGTTTGTAAAGATGGACGTTTGTCTAATGAACTTTGCTATTGTTGGTTTTGGTTTGTTTGTATGCGTCCGAGAAAACAAACCAAGTTTGTTGTTGATTCAAGTGGGCCCTGCCTGCACAATGGCAGGGTTGCACACCAATTTCTTCCTCCATTTCCTACCTTTTCTTTTGTTTGATCATCTAATTAATTATTAATTATTAGTAATTAGAATAAGTATTATACAAAAAAATCTACAAATACTTTAATACTAAACCATCGAAGTGTTAATTTTTTTTTAGATTGTTAAATTATTAAAAATAATTTAATTTAAATTAAGATTTGGTATTTTGTATACTAAATTTTATTAACTTTTCGATGAAAAAAAAAGTGGAATATAACTTCAGCGGGCCACAAATGACACGACCCGAAAACACGATACGTAATTAACGGATTCTGGTTGAAAGTTCATAACTCATTTATCTAATTGGGTCGACATGAGATTTAATTGGGTCGGGTTTAGGTTTAGGTCCCAAAACACGAACCCAACACGAATAAACAGTTTAGTAAATTAGTCGAATTTTTTAAAATCATTTCTAATATAAAAATGTAAATACTTTCCAAATATGGACATGACACGAAAACTCGATACGAACCCGACACAAAATTACTGGGTTTGGGTTGAAACTTTAACGATCCATTTATGTAAGTGGGTCGGGTTTGGGTTGAAGGATCCGTGACCCGTTTGCGTATGATCCGTGTTAATTTTTTTTTAGATTGTAGAATTGTTAAAAATAATGTAATTTAAATTAAGATTTGTTGTTTAAAAGTGTATGGAGTTAAAAACAAAAAATTATGATGTTAAAAAAAATATGGAGTTTAAAAAATTATGAGTTTAAAAAAAAATTATTAAAAAATGTTTTGTTGTTGATTTAAAAAATGAAATGTTAATTTATTAAAAAAATATTATGATGTTAATTAAAATGAAATGCTTTGGTAGAAATTGCGTGGAGTGGATTGTGTGTGGGACCCATTTATAAACATGGATGAACTTGTGCTATTGTTTTGGCGTTTGAGTTTGTTTTAGTTTGTAGATAGTGATGTGGCAGTGATGTGGCGGAGAATGAACTTGGATGAATGTTTGTTATTGTTGTTGCTCTTAGTTTTAATACTTCCTCCAATTTTCTTTTATCTTCCCACTTTGGAGATATTATATTCAAATGAGAAGATAAATTAAAACCGGAGCAAGTATATTTTTTTTCTGTTATTATGTGTTACGATAAGTTCTCACGGAAGAATTATTAGTATTCGAATTATTAGTATTCTTATATGCATAGTTATCATTATACGTTTATGACACACTATTAATAAATAAATGTATTGTCCGTTAGCATATTCATTTTCGAATTAAGTACTCGTAGTAGTGAAGACACACTCTATTTATGACATGTCATTCTCTTTTAATTAGAAAGTGTGATTTTTTCTCTTTCTTTTAAAACTACCAAAATGTTATCAGTTGAACAATGATTATTCAATTCTTGCAATTTATTTCATTGTATTATTAATTAGCTAGTGTGTTTTATCATCACTCAATATATATATATATATATATATATATATATATATATATATATATATATATATATATATATAATGAACTTTTCGAGCGATATGATTGATCCGTTGCATCAAAACTCAATTTAGGAAAATATCATTAATAGTAAATAAATCAAGTAGAGAATCTTTTAGTTATTATAATAATATATTTAATCTATCATATTAATGCGATGTTTTATAATTTTCATCTTAAAACCTTTAAATTTCGTTTATTAAAAAATTATCGCAAATTTTTTTTATAAAAATGAAATAATTAGATTCTTGGTAGAAAATGCTTTCATTTGACTATAAATCTCATATAATTTGTTTCATATTATTTGCTCGAAAAAGTGATGAATTTATTACATGTGTAAATAGTAAAGTTATCTCACATTGACAAATTATAATAACGTGATGAAATTCTATCTTATAAATAAGAGTAATTATCCGTTCTTAGATATCCACCAAAAATCTTTTGAGTTTTGGAAAAATCTTAAGATTAAGATTATAAACCTTAATTAATTTTCTCACATCGAAAAATTATGATAAGGTTATAGAATTTTATACTATAAATAAGATTAATCAATGTTTTTAAATATTGATCAAAAAACTTTTGAGTTTTAAAAAAATCCTTAATAAGACTACAAAATTAAAAAAGTCCATCGAAAAAATTAAAATAAGATGATTCTATATTATAAATAAGAGTAATCATGTGTTCTTTTGGGTCTTAAAAATATCTCTTAAGAGAATAAATTATCCGACATCAAAAAAATTATGATAATGGAATTCTATATTATAAATAAGAGTAATCATTCGTTCTTAAATATCACTAATAAAAACTTTTGAGTCTTAAAAAGTTTCTTAATAAGACTAAAAATTTAAGTAAAATAATCTCACATCGAAAAATTATAACAAGGTGTGATGAAACTCTATATTATAAATAAGAAATAAATAAGAGTACTCAATTATTGATAAGACGATGAAATTCTATTATATACAAATAATTATTTATTATAAACAAGAGTAATCATTCGTCCTTAAATATCAACAAAAAAAACTTTTTAATCTTAAGAAAACTTTTAATAAGACTACAAAGTTAAATAAAATTATCACACATCAAAAAATTATAATGAGGTGATAGAATTTCTATTATATAAAATAATCATTCTTTCTTAGATATTAATCAACAATCTTTTAGGGCTTAAAAAAAGCTTCTAAGACTATAAAGTCAAGTAAATTTATCTCACATTAAAAAAATTATGATGAGCTAATGAAATTCTATTATATAAATAAGAGTAATAATTCGTTCTTAGATTTCAATCAACAATCTTTTGAGTCTTAAAAAAGCTCAGAAGACTATAAACTTATGTAAAATTATCCCACATCGAAAAATTATGATGAGATGATGAAATTCTATGCAGTATTATAAATAAGAGTGATAATTCGTTCTTGAATTTCAACCAAAAATCTTTTGCGTCTATTTAAAAAGCTTTTAAAACTATAAACTTAAGTACATATTCCACATCGAAAAGTTATGATTAGGTGATGTAATTTTTTTTATAAATAAGGATATTAATCATTCATTTTTGTACTCCCTCCGTTCCAATGAATTGTTTGCCTATTTCATATTGTGGCGTCTCAATTAATTGTTTGTCTTTCTATTTTAGGTATGCTTTTTATATGTAATTTGACTCTTGGCTCCACATGTCACTTCCCCATTGGTTCTCTTTCCCTTGGTGCCAAAAGCAAAGGCAAACAATTCATTGGAACGGAAGGAGTATATAAAAGAAAAGTATTTTGAGTCCTTAAAAAGTAATTAAGACAATAAACTTAGGTAAGATTATCTCACATCAAAAAATTATAATAGGGTGAAGGAATTCTATTATATAAATAAGAGTAATCATTCATCCAAAAATTATAATAAGTTGCGAATTTTATTATATAAATAAGAGTAATCTTCCATCCTTAACTTAAATATAAAAACAAAAAATTATTTTGAGTCTTAAAAGGACCTTTTAAAATTATAAACTTAATTAAGTAAGATTATCCCAGATCGAAAAATTATTATAAGGTGATCGAATTTTATTATATAAAAATAAAAGCAATAATTCGTCATAATTATAATAAGCGATTTTTTACATGGTACCCCTTTTTTTAGCTTTTCTATATGGTATCCCCTGCACTTTTATAATCACACATGGTAACCCTCACTTTTAGGGACGAAAAAAGTCATTAAGGGTATAGAGACATAATACACTAAAAGTGAAGTGTATCATATGTGATTATAAAAGTGCAGGGAAACCATATAGAAAAGTTAAAAATATAGGTACATCATGTAAAAAATCTCTTATAATAAAGTGGTGGAATTAAACTTAAGTAATTATTCCACATCGAAAATTTATGAAGCGGTGATGAAATACTCTATTATAAATAAGGATAGTCATTCGTCAAATTATGATCTGATAAAATTCTATATTATAAACAAGATTCATATTATATTCTCGAAAAAAAGTGATGAATTTATTACGCACTCCATAGAAGTAGTAAAATTATCTCACATCGAATAATTATAATAAGCTGTTATAAGTATATATAATATAAAAGAGACTTTTTCAAAGAATTTTTAAAACTATAAACCTAAGTAGAATTATCACAATTAAAAGATATCATTCGTTTTTTTTTATATTAACCAAAAAAAATTAGTCTTATAAAAACTCTTATAGGTATAAATTTAAGTAAAATTATCCCACATCGATAAACTATAATAAGGTGATGACATTCTACTATATAAATAAAAGTAATAGTTTGTCTATAGATATCAACGAAAAATCTTTTGAATCCTACAAAACATTCTTAAAACTATAATTAAATTCAAGTAGAATTATCCAACATAAAAAACATATGTAATCAAATGGAACGAAGAGAATATATACTTAATTTATATGTCAATCTGTAATCTTTTGGGCCCTAAAAGAGTTTTTAAGACCATAAACTTAAGTAGAATTATCCACATTAAAAAATTATGAGGCAGTTGATGATTCTATCTCGTCAATAAGAGAAATTATTCGTTTTTAGATATTAATAAAAAAAATCTTTTAAGTCTTATAATAGCTCTTAAGGATATAGATTGAATTAAAATTATCCCACATCGAAAAATTGCAATAAGGTGATGAAATTTTATTATATAAATATCAGAAGTCTTTTGAGTCCTAAAAAGAGTTCTTAAAACTATAAATTTAACTAGAATTATCACACATCAAAAAATTATGATGAGCTGATGAAATTTTATACTATATCATAAATAAGATAAATCATTCGTTTTAGATATTAACCAGAAAAATCTTTTGAGCCTTATACCAACTCTTAAAGCTATAGATTGAAGTAAAATTATCCGTTATCGAGAAATTATAATAAGATGATGAAATTCTATTATATAAATAAAAGTTCGTCAACTAGTGGTTTCGCCAATTTATGTAATTCTCTAACTTGGTGTCATTATTATTGTCACTACAATCGGTTCGTGCATCGCACGGGCTTTCCAACTAGTTATTTTATAATGTGTTCACAACTATTCTAACGCACGTATGTTGGTATAGTTATTTTAATTAATTTTACACAGAACTTAATTTAATGTTATTATCTTTTGTATTTTAATTATCCTAACGCATATTATATTTCGTATAGATATGGCAAAAAAAATTAGAAAATGCTAAAACAACGGAAGGCAACCGTAGGTGGTGCCACTAAATATAAATGTGCTAAGATTGATAATACGAAGATTAAGCCAGATAACTTTGTAAGTTATTATTTTATTGTATTTTTTGTTTATTACTCCATTACACACTCCTTTCGCTTTATTTATCTTGATCTGTGCATTGTTTGGTTCGTAGGCAGATAAAATACAAGTATGATGTCGACCGAAGAGCCTAATGGAGGTGATATCAAATCTTGGGTCAAATCATCAAAAGACCATAATTGATATTGGTTTTGGTGGATTGCTTGAGTTGAAGGTGACAAAATTGTCCTTGAATATTATTCCACTATTTTTCAAGCACTTTAAAGCAACTGCACAGATGTCCAAGGCGCGGAAAGTAAAGTTTGTGGTGTCAAAGGAGGATGTCCATGATATATTTGAGTTGCAAATTGGAGTTGTGGGATTGAAATTGTACCCACTGGACACAATATTATGTCATCCCAAGATACATTGCTTGAAAGATGATTTTCGTAAGGAGTTTGGGATGTACGCTAAGGCAACAAAACTGGAATCCTTGTGCATCTTGTAAACAAGAATTAGCTAGAGTGAGTGACGACGAGGGAGACGAGTACAAACGTCTATTTTTTCTCTATGCGATGTCGATTTTTCTTGCACCAACCTCGAATCATGTTGTTGATTTTGCCCTTCTAACAGCTGTGCAGAATACTGTTGTGTGCTAAATTTAGACCGTTTTTCCTCCCATTTAGACCCGTTTTTCCCTCGTTTTGCGAGTCTTGAGTGCGATTATCGCCATATTTTGAGTATTTCTTGCATTAGCATCCCTCTTGTGCGTTTTACGTGTTTTTGGTAGTTTTTCTATCAATTTTGATAGGATTTGGCACCGAATCCACGAGCGAGCTTCCACGAGCACAAGAGAAGGGAATACCGTCCAAAGAGCAAAGCACACAACTTAAAGTATAAAGTCATCCAATCATACGACGAAGAATGAGACAAGAATCGAGGCCAGAAAAATGACAGGGTGAAATTTCACCCGGTGAGACACCACCGGGCTAAGTTTCACCCGACAGTAAATTGCCTCCCCGAAGATTTTCCGAGCTTCCCCACCGGGCGAAATTGGGTGAAATTTCGCCTGATGGAGAAAAGCGCCAGAAATCGCAAAATGAGAAGCAAATCTCACCGGGTGAAATTTCACCCGATGGTGCTAACTCGTTAGCCGCAGGGTGAAGTTTTGCCCCATGAAAATACAAAGGGTGATTATCTCACTAATGGAGCAAAGAGTTGGATTTGGGCTTTAGGTTAAAAATTCATTTATATATATATATATATATATATATATATATATATATATATATATATATATATATATATATATATATAGTTTGTTGCCCAAGGATCCACTATCATCCTCATATCCCACCATTAGTGTAGTTACACCATCTATTAGTAGAGTAATTTAGTAGTATTCTTAGTAATTCTCTATAATTCTAGTAGTAATCTAGTAGTAGATCTACATAATTTTCATCAACAGTTCTCTAGTTTTACATTCAAGTTTGTTGAAGATTATTATTTCAAGTTTTATTTGAAGATTTGTGGGGTTTATTGAAGAATTAGTGACAAGTTCTTCATTCTCTTCATCAAAGATTCAATCTTTATTTATGCAATCTTCTTATTTCTTGTAGATCTTCATAGTTGTTATATTTCTCTTCCACTCTCTAATCTCTAGTTTAGATTTATTTTATTGTTCTTTCATTATTGTCATGTTTAGATCATCTTTGTTTATGTTGTCTTAGATTGTTTTATGTTTTAGTTTTGTTGATTGTTGTTTTGATCATCTTTGTGTTGTTAATTTCTCTTGATTTTATTAATGTTGTTCTAGATTATTCTCTAGTTTATTTTGTTAGATCTTATTTCTTTCATAGTTTAGTGGGTAATTGTTAGATCATAGTTTTCTTATTGTTTTGTTGTTAGTTTCTTTAGATTTACTTATTATGCATGTTGTAGTTATTTTCTCCTTAGTTAATGTTTTGTTGTTTACCATTATGATTAGTGAGTAGATTTCTTGTTGGGAGGTTTAGGGATGAAGACTTGGATTATTTGAATTAAGGGATGTTGGTGGGTTGCTTGCTTGTTGGTTTATCTTGTTTATGGTTGTTGTGTCATTGTTGTTTTAGTCCGGCCAACTAGACCGACCTTGACTCGTTTCTATGAATATGGGAAAACTCGGGGTAGAAATTACCATAACTAGAAACTTACCCTTCTTCGCCGCGAAAGCGGGTTTTTAGGTGGGTTGGGCGAAGAAACCAAAAGGTGGCATTCTCCCTTTATCAATGTTGCGACAAAAACTCGATTCCGACCTTCTTAGACTCCAAGTTCCAAATCTCGACTTCCCCCTAACACCTTTCCCTAGATTGATCACCCCTAGCTATTCTTGTAGTCATTTTCCAAGTATAGACTCGACCCTTAGAAACCCCCCTCTAGACACCAAACACGTTGCTTTTAACTCGCTACTACTACGTTCCGTTCCCTGTGGACCGACCTCGACTTACCACGATTACTCTAGTAGTTTTTGTGCTATGCCGAGTCTATAAATATTGTTTGACCCCCCGTCCTTCGCTAAACGACCGATCCGATTGGGGTGCCCGTCAAATACTTCTACTATCAGCCAACATGATTAGTATGTCTTTACTTTGACTAACCGTAGTCGTAGATGAATGTAAGAAGTGGGCAAATACTTTGCGTGATTGTATTATTGTGTTAACGATGACATACTTCTGATTAGTATTTCAATGCGGGAGAGGACCGATGCGGAGATGGATGCTGGTTCGTTAGGTAATGGCGAATTTATCAGAGGCGTCTACCCTATATGCCAAAATAAACAGTCGAAAGCAATACAACGTATATTATACCTTAACTTGTATTTTATCGTATATATGCAATGTTACTGTACGTCTAAGGTTTGAGATTATACTTATGTAATTGTGTAGGTTTTCGGGATGTGCAAGGTTCTCCAAAGCCAGTCGTAGATACCAAAGGAAGGCCATAAAAATTACATGGAACTTTTGGATTGCTTTGAAACAGATGATGTAATACGAGTCAGGGTTGTTGATATAACGCATAGTACTCTTTTATCCTTTTATTAATGTGCAATGTTTGTGTAGTTATTTAATAGTCGGTCTTCAGTTATTCTAATGCCCAAACGTGGTTATTGAATTTCTATATGCATAGTTATCATTATACTCCGTACAAGATACTGTAAGGTGTTTATTCGTTTATAATTTGTTATACTGGGTATACGTTGGTTATTTATCCTGTTATTTTAATTCATAAATGTAGTTATTGTATCACAATTTGCATAACTATCACAAACGTACTATACTTATCACTGCCATTTAATCCCTCCATCCATAATTAAACTTTTTTTGAGGGAAAACGTGAGTAACTGATGCGCGTCGAATCGTCGCCTATCCCACGCGGTCAAACAATATTTGTAAACCCCGGAATACTACTACGTAGTAGCGGCAAGTCGGGGATCGATCCACAAGGACGGTCGAGAGGTAGTCGGTCAAGTCAAAGTCTAGGAGTGATTGGGTCGAGAAGGGGGGTTTTGGGTCGAGAGAGGTCGAGAGAGGTCAAGAGAGGTCGAGAAATCGTAGGCTAGGGTCAATAAGTAGGAAAGGTGTTGGGGAGAGTCGGGATTCGAAAATGGGGTCTAATAGTCTCGGGATCGAGTTTTTGTTACAACGCTAAAAAGGAGAGTGTCACCTTTCGGTATCCTCATCCAACCTACCTAAGCCCGCTTTCGCGACGAAAGTGTAAGTCTCAATCTAAGGTAATTTCTACCCCGAGTTTCCCCATATTGGTAGAAATGAGTCAAGGTCGGCCTAGTCGCGATTCTAAGTCAACAAAGACACAAAAACCTTAACATCGATAATTAACAAGTAAACAACCCACCAACATCCCTTGAATAAAATAAACCAAATCCTCCTCCCTAATTCCCCAACAAAGAAGTCTACTCACAATTCATCATGGAAATCATTTCAACATACATATTAATTAGATCTAAACAAGATAATGATGAGAAGACAACATAAAAACTAAATTAGAGATTATGGAGTGGAAGAGAATTATACCAACTATGTAGATCTATAGGAAATAAGAGGATTGCATAAGTAAAGATTGAATCTTTGATGAATAAAGTGAAGAACTTGTCACTAATCCTTCATTAAACCCAACAAATCTTTAAATAAAACTTGAAAATAATCTTCTTGCAAACTTGAGATCTAGATAATTGTTGATGGGAATTATGTAGATCTACTATTAATTACTAGAATTTTTGGAGGATTTCTACTAGAATACTACTAAACTACTACTAATGGATGGTGTAATAGGATGGTGAAAGGGTGTAATGTCTTCCCTCCTTAGCACAGAGAGGTGACTTGGGCAATAATCTAGGGTTACATATATATAGTAATCTCTTAATGGGTATTAACCTAAAGCCCATAATCTAATCCTTGCCCATTAGTGAGACCTTGTCCTTTGAGATGCAACTTTGCCCAATGAGTCTTCATAGGGTGAAGTTTTGCCCTGCGGTTGACGACATTAGCACCACCGGGTGAAATTTCACCCGGTGAGATTTTCTTCTCGAATCGCCATTTTTGGCGGTTTTCTCCATCGGGGGAAATTTCACCCGGTGGGCGAAATTTCGCCTGGTCGTTTCGCCCGATCATCTCATAGGGTGAAATTTCACCCTATGAACTTTTCGTCCAAAATGGCAATCTGGGGAGGAACACCGTCGGGCAAAATTTTGCCCGGTCAAATTCTCATCGGGTGAAATTTCGCCCTGTGACTTCAGAGGGTCATAACTCTCTCGTTTGATCTCCGATTGGGGCGTGTGATATGTCGTTGGAAAGCTAAGAAGATAAGCTTTCACCCCCAACTAGAATCGCTTCGATCCGAGGTCTATAACTCTAGATATATCCATTTGAAGTTTGACCTCTCCGGTGAAGATGCACAATGGACTATACTTTTTCCTTTTCACTCAAGGTTTCACCTCTTGGGTTTGGACTTTGGATTTTAAGTTGTGTGCTTTGCTTTTCGGACGATCTCCCTTTCTCTCTCATGCTCATAGGAGCTCGGACACGTTTTTGGTCGAAAATCCTATCAAAATAGACAGAAAATTACCAAAAACACGTAAAATGCAAAATAGAGACGTTAACGCGAGAATTACTCAAAATACGGCGATAATCGCACTTTATTCTCGCAAAACGAAGGAAAAACAGGTCTAAATGGGCGGAAAAATGGTCCAAATTTGGCACACAACAATTCCCCCACACTAAACCGTTGCTCTTCCTCGAGCAAAGACCCAAAAAGAAATTAGCTACCACTTACTAAGCTAGACTATGCTAAGCCGATACGAGGCAATTAACGGGCCCGCTCCGTCCCTTCAACTCACATCAAAATACCTATGAGGCAAGGTACTCCCATGCAAGGCAAGTTGGGGCTTGCTCAAAATGGTGGATGCGACTAAACACACAAAAACACATAACACGAAAGAATAGACGCATCCAAAGCAAAAATAAAACACTGAATCCCTCATCGAGACGGCGGGGAAAGACACCAATTACTTACCTAAAGCAACAATAAACTTCCAAGATAAATCACCCACGTAAATAAGGACCAAAGCCTAATACTATGACAATTAAGCAATATAAATGTTGATAACTTAGCTAGGTCCTCCTAATCTTTTAAAGGGGTACTACGGGGCGTATAACGGAGTGGAAAAAGTGAACCATGGATTCGTTCGACACTGTAGGTAGGTGCAGTCCCGCTCTCTTTGGCTAAGGCCAAGAGGGTCGTTCCAAACTCGAATTTCCTAAATTAGCCCAAACAAAAAGGTGGAGTGTTTACAATTATTGTGTGGATCGACTCATCACCGCTATCTTCCTACCTCGGGACTCGGTCCTCTAGTTGGCACTTCACGGCGACGAATCGATCAAAGGGCTTTTCTTCTTCTTTTTTTTTTCTTTTTTTTGTCTCAAGGAGACGTTTTTGACGATACGATTTTTTTTTTTTTTTCATTTGAAGCTCCTTTTCTTTCTCCTTTGTTTTTCTTTTTCATGTTTTTGTCATGTTTTTGTGCCCTTTTTCCTCTTGCTTTGGTTTGCCCATTTTGGCTTTTTGATGTGGTTCGAAACCATGTTTTAAGGTTATTTTTGTGTAAACTTATTGTGGTGACGTATAGGTGGAGGAAAAATAGATAACCGAGAACGGCGCCTTCCCCGGATAACCCACAAAAAGGCGAATAGAATTTGGACTAAAGGTGCAATGGTCATTCAAGCAAGGTCACCTAGAAAACGGGATGCGGGAACCAAGGCCTAACTCCTCCATGGGTGGTCAAGGTGGTCAAATGCAAACCCCTAAGTAAACCTCTAGTAGAAAAGGTGGACTCAAAGCTAAAGGATCAAAAAATTCATTGCCTAAGAGTCATTCTACTAGACTAAGGTCCAAAATCTACAATGGGTTATCCATAATGGAATGTAAACTCTTGCAATAAGTTCGTAATCGGGTTTTCAAAAACATTTAGTCCCAGACACGCTATACAAAAGCAAAAGGGACACACGAAAAAGAAAAGGCAAATAAAAGAAAACACGAGTAAAGTCATGCACTTCGTACTCCATCGACATTCAAGCACAAAAATCAACCACAACACCCAAAATGCTCATCTCTTCGAGAGCCTCCCAATTGCAACAACCTAACTCCTCTACGAAAGTAAAGAAGAAAGCGAAAAGGAAGGAAGTTACCTAGCGGGTTGCTTCCATAACTCTTCAAATTGTGCTATCAAGGTGGTGGTTACCTATAAGAGTAGAGAACATGACTATACAAGGGACACGAAAACATGACGAAAACGAGAAAAGAAAAAGTTTTTGGTTTTTCGGAATTTTTCAATTTTTATGGTTTTTTGAAAGATTTTTGAAAAACAAAAGGATAGTAGATCCCTCCCCCACACTAAACCTGTGCATTGTCCTCAATGCACAAGTAGGGGAAAAGATCAAAAAGGATGAAAAAGAAAAATAAGAAAAATCTTAAAATATTTTTGGATTTTTCGAAAATTTTTAAAGAAAGAAAACAAACAAAAAGAAAATGATAAAAGGGTGGCGGGCCTAGGTGCAATCACATCACCTAGACCCTAGCCAAGTGACTAAGAAAATGAGAATAAAATGAAATAAAAGAAATTAAAAGAAAGGATGAAGAGTAGGCGTAGGTGTAGTCACATCACCTAGCCCGGATTAAGAAAAATTTGAGAAAATGGGAAGAATTTGGATTTTCAAAAGGTCAATGGCGTAATCACATCGCCTAATGACCGGAAGCAATACCATGGCCGCTTTGGCCGCAACAATCGAACACTAGGACAGCTTGCAAAGTTATGTTAGAGGTAAAACAATCACAATGATCAAGGAATAAGAGGAACAAGAAAGGAATCAATCAAAGGACATGCAATTATAGATTATTAGAGACTCACCGACCCAACCCACACACAAATACACAACACACACACACACACCACCGACTCCAGGAGAGGGTCTAGTCTAAGCGATCGTCCGACGCAAATGAAGCGCTAGGAGACCCATAGAAAAAGGGTATACCCTCGGAGGATGGCTCGGGAGAAAACTCCTCCGGACCGTCGCTAAGCGAGAGGGCAAAGTCGGATTCAATCTCACAAAGGTCGTAGATCGTACGACCTTCCGGCAACTTATAGTGTGCATACTCCCAAACTCCCCTTCCTCCCGACTCAGTCTTAGTCAGTCGGAATTCACCGGGACCCAAGGGTAGGTCCCAATTTTGGTGAACATGGATAGTGGTTCGGTGTGTGTTTGGAACTATTAGAGCTCTTCCATGGCTAATGTAGACGAGGCGTTGATGAGGTACATGAAAAATCCAAGTCGGAAAATAGGCCTCGTCAAGCCATATGGAATCGTCTAGTGGGGTGAGGTGGTCAGTCGAATAACCCAATTTGTTTGCAATTACGGTCACGAGACCTCCACAATCTAAGGAGGGGCGTTGGGTAACAATGATACGGTGAAAGTGCAACGCCACGACAAGTGGTAGGTCTAAGGGGTTAGGGTTACCGAACAAAGAGTCACAGATCAATTGCAGGACACACACATTAAGAGTATAAATATTATCGGCCGAGGGTAGCAAGCAGTGGGAGAGCATCTCGCAAAAATAGCGAATTGCGGGGTTACGGAATTCGGAGGCAAAGGATAAATTAGCCTTGTAACCCCCTTTACAGCGTGATATGCGCTTCCAAAGATCTCTCCTAGATACACAGGCTTGTACGTTGCTCGAGGGTGCACTATGTCCGGTACCCGATGAGGGTAGGCCTAGCACTAGGCCGAACTCGGAAATAGTTAAACGATGGGGTTTGCCGAATAGTCTAAATTTAATCGCTCTAGGTGTGGTCAGATTGTCAATGGCGAAAGTTCCTAGGAACTCGCAAGTAAGATCTTTATAGGTGAAGGTCGCGAGGCTAAGGAGCTCGCTAGTTCCGGTCCTCGACGATAACTCTTTAATATCGTCAACTTGTAGACACCCGCATTTTGACCGCCAGGTGTCTATGGCAGTTTCCAAAAAACACCCGATGATGATCGGACGCTAACATGTTTCTACGCGCTCGGATACGGGCTCAAATCCATTAATCGCTGGCTAACACACTTACAGAGTAAAATATCACAAAATCAACCTCGAATCCAGGCCCAGTGGATCATTCCGAGTCAAACAAGACTAATTTGGGCCAAAACCGACACCGGAAATAAAACCGACTTTTCACGATTGGGTCAACACCGGTCAAAGTCATTTCCGAGACACACAAAACAACCCATACAACCATCAAAAGTCCAAGTCAAATGCAAAACCCATCAAGCAATCAAAGTCAAGGTCCAAAACAAAGGACCCGTGCACCCCGACTGGGCCACTCGATCGAGTGACCCACCCACTCGATCGAGTGGGCTTGTTTTGAGCCCGACGGCTGGCTTCACGGGCCACTCGACCGAGTTAGCCCTATACTCGGTCGAGTAACCCTAAATCGGGTGCCCTAGCTCTCCCTATATAAGCAACCCCCATGCAACACAATTACACATCCTGGAGCAATCTTAAAAAACCCTAGTACACTCTAGGACAACCCTAACACATCTACACACACTTCAAAACCCTAGCAATTCTACACTAGCAAAAACCCTAAACCTAGTTTTAGGAATCAAACCCGAGTCACCATAACTTAGCCTCCATATACCTCGAAGACTCTTGTGTTAAAGCCACGGTTACGAGTCCGCACCGAGACAAGAACATGTAGGTTGAGGGTGACAAACCTTGTTCTCCTTTCCCTTTTCTTCTCGTCGTCCATCTCTTTTTTTTATTCCTTTTTTCGTTTATTATTATTATTATTATTATTATTATTATTATTATTATTACGCTTATTATTATTATTATTATTATTATTACGTTTATTATTATTATTATTATTATTATTATTACGATTATTATTATTATTATTATTTACCTCGTTATCATTATTGCGTCATAATATCGGTAATATTGTTAGTATCAAAATATTAAAATACTCATTGATTTGTGTCAAGTAAGAAAGATATCGGGATAAGAAAACACGAACATACAAGTGTACTGCACACAGCGTTAACGGTCGCTTATCCCGGTACCCCGATTATTTAATTATTGAGATGAGTCAACTTAAACAAGAATTCGTCATTATTTCTCGTCGTTATCATCTTTAATATTGCATTCATCGAATTTTCTAAAACCAATTTTAATAAGGGTCGAAACCCGTTGACACGGATCCGACATCACGATCTCTAGGGATTTATCGATGTCGGAGAAGTCGAGGGGATCAAGTTTTTTTATTATTTAATCAAAGAGTCAATCTTTCTAAATCGCATTAAATCAACTTAGGGCAATTTTCGTTGATGCTAAATAATTGTCAAAACAATTCTTTAGAATTATGACATTATTAACGTGGAGAAAATTTAATCACATCTCAATAATCAATTTAAAACGATTTTCGACATAAAACACGATTTTACAAACGAATCTTAATTCGTACAGAGGGCACTCGACCGAGTGCCTAGCCAACTCGGTCGAGTGGCACCTCAAAATCAAGTCAGAATGCTAATCACGATCACCACTCGATCGAGTCTCACAGTGACTCGGTCGAGTGGCCATGTACTCGACCGAGTTGGTCAATAACTCGGCCGAGTACGGTCCACAATGCAAAACAGAATCACTTTTTACAGGCCCACTCGATCGAGTCCATCGACCACTCGATCGAGTAGCCTCATAACGACTAAAACGCAAGTCGTACATTATTCTAATTTTCAAACTCGATAGTATTTTACGACTTAGGTCAACATGCGTATAATTAATCACATGTATACTATCTTTTCAAATCGTGCATCCTCATATTTGCATCTTTTCTATTCAATTCAATAGTTGCAAACCGTTATTATTCGTTTCTTTACATCGTTTACTAACGCGTTTTTTTTGTTTCTTTTGTCAATTTAATTATTATTCGTTTATTGTACTAAATGAACCCGCATGCTAAAATACAACTTCGACGTTAATTTTAGTTGCATTAAATTGACATAGAAACCCACTTTTCAATTCCTTTCGCATGTTTAGGGAAAGTAAATCTTTGCATATCATTTTCCCGTTACTAGCACGCGTATTAGAAAGTCATTCGAGTTCTTAGTAGAGGCCGCTAATGTGCGGGCGGGGTTGGGTGTCCTTTGTGGGCTTCCCAACACGTACCCTCACCCCTTACTCAGAACCTCGGTTTCCGTATGCCCGAAACCGTTGGCGCACGAGAGTCATTCAATACACGATATCCGATAATGTCGGTATCGGTATCAAATGCAAAGGGACGAGCCCAATAAACTCTGACATCGGAAATGGGCCGTATTTTGTATACGGCCCACTACGACATAGAGTGGGCTCGAATGGTTCCGAATAACCACAAAATTCGGTGGCGACTCCACATAGACCTAAATTTCAATTCGATCCATTCTCATATGGAGATTCATTCGCCTACCCAAACTCGCGCGTGGCCGCGTCGGGGTGGACCTATGTCATGTCCACAATTTGGCGACTCCGCTGGGGACTAACTGATGTGTGACTTACCATCGGCATCCTCAGGGTGAGACTCGAATAGAAATCGTTTGACAAATACAATACGCGTTTTAGTTCTACGGTTCATGCATAACCCATATTTTCCCAGGCCGGTACTCGCGACCGACGTCCCACTATACCGTTGATGTACTCTAATATGGATATGTCAAAAGGTGTCCATAGTCGATTCGAGTGGGTTTCGCGGCATGTTCTAAGATCAACTCGACTTAGGAAGTCCGTCCCGATCAACGTCTAGACTATGTACACTGGTATAGACCCCTTATAGACCGACCGAGACTTAGTATAGAGCATACATGGCGTCGTTATAATGCTTGTGTGACTACGTGCTACTTGGTTTCCGAGTCGTTTTCAAAAATCGTCAATTTTTCAAAATTGCATCCTTTTCAAACTATTCAATTTCAAAACCCGGGACACATACCGAATTTAGGATTTATGATTTTACTCAAAATAGCCTATTTTCTAGACGGTGTGCTGCCCGATTCAAAACTCGAAAATCATTTCGAACTTTCAAAACCCGTGGCCCAATACCCTTTTCGTTTTTTTTTTTCGAAAATTGGGCCCTCAACCGAGTTTTCTCGGACCCCTTTCAAAAACAATCAATTTTCAAAACATTCCTCTTCTTAGGACTTCCCATATTTAGCAGTGTCGGGTCGTGTCTTAAGTCGTCAAGGTCCTTAGCGTCGAAACTCTGTCGATCTTACATCACGAGTTTCTTTCCTATCCCAGTCCGCCTTATTAGACTAAGGCAAGGCCCACCTACGTAGGACATACTCCTACAAAGGAAGGCCCGTTTACACAATCGAGTCAACCTTCCTTCGGACAGGACTAGGCCCACATAGCCGAATCCTAAGGAAGGCCCATCTTGCACAAGTCACCCATCCAGGTGTTTTTTCCGAGTCAACCTTTTACAAGGCATAGCCTTATAACAAAAGGTTCACGGTCCTTACGCCTAAGGGTCACTCGTCCGACACTTGAGTCTTAACAAAATTATCGATCCCACTCCGGGCTACCCCTTAGCAGGGCGATCGATCACGGTTGCTCTAAGGGTCATGTCTTACACGTGTCTCACATACTCCACTTTCGAGTTACTTAGATGCCACACCATCTGAGTCCTTAGTCTCACTTGGGGGCTATTCTCCGACGGAATGACTAATCACAGTCACTCCGAAAATTGTACCCTACACATTTGTCTTAGGAGGGTCTATCCCGAGTCAAACATGGTCGCCCCATTTTCGAACTCACCCTTCTGCAGTTCGAGTCTAATTTACGGTCGTTACCTCGTCTAGGTCAACATTCAAGTATCCCGGTCCGAGAGTCTTTGTTGACTCGTCACCCCGGGCCATGTCTAGTTTGACTCTGTCTCTTGCACAAAGCCGAGCTTAGGCGAGTTCTAACACCTGTCGTTTTTTCCGATCAGGGACCCTATGAACGAGACACTACCAAACCACAACAAATCCCACGCCGTCATGAAAGGGGATATCCAGGGGAGTATGCTTATGCTATCTTGCTCCATTAACAACAACTTTTCGAAAATCAATACTGCCCTAGATAACCTAAATTCCAGGGTAACCATCATCGAAGAAGATCTTGTAAGAACCCGATCCCGCCTAACACAACTAGAGCGGGTAAGGCAGCCAATCACCCAACAGAGCCATTTGAAGGGTGAGCACTCTTACGAAACTGTCCGATACCCTCAAGATGGCAAGGCCGAGAGAGGTAACCCTCAAGTCACCTCTCCAAAAATCAAGAACCAGTCAAAGGAAAGGACATTTACCCACTTGGATATGTCCTACACCGTCGCTTTCCAGAGGTTAGTCTCAAAGGGCCTAGTGCTACCTATAGGCCCAACAGCCGACCCATTTGTGGAGAAACGTTCCAAAGCATGGAACGCCGAGCATTACTGCAAATTCCACAGAGGGAGGGGACACGATACAGAACAATGCTGGAAGCTGAAACACCTCATTCAGGGCTTCCTCGATGCCGGGAAGACTTCCGTTTTGGAAACATTGTCACTTGCGAAGCCCCTCGTGGACTACACAGGGCCCGATGACCGAAGCATCCAATCTACCTCCCATGCACTCAAGAGTCCGGATTTGATTTAAGTCCGAGTCTGAGTCTGAGTCTAGGATGTTCTATTCCAAAGTCAAAGTCAAAGTCAAAGTCAGAGTCAGAGTCAACTGTATTCTGTCCTCTTTTCAAATTCAATAAAATCAGCTTTCAATATTCTTTCTCATATACACTTTCCTCATGTGTTTCCGAGAACATGATGAACACCATCATACACTGTGAGCACACGCACGTGACTATTATAGGCACATCTATAATGACTGCAGGAAACCAAGCCCATGTTTTCTTTTTACCTATTCCATGTCTGGTATAGAAAAAACCACACAACTACCCGTATCAAGAGCGGTATCGAATCCTTTGACAAATCTAGGTAATCTCCTAGTTTGGGTTCAAGACGGGAGGCAAGCCCATTTCCCACAATAAAACACCCCTCCGATAAGACTGACCAATCTCTACCTTAGGTGTTAGTCTGACTGGACAAAAAAAAATCAAAAGTCAAAAAAAAAAAGAAAGGGCCAAAGCAAAAAGAAGGCCATCAAAAAAAAAGAAAACTGGTCACAAAAAAAAATTCGAAAGTCCATGAAAAAAAAAAGCAAAAGGCCAAAACAAAAAGGCAGGCCATCATCAAAAATTCAGAATATCCATGACCGTGATCAACGGTCAATTCAAGTGAAAGCCCCACGACCAGGGTACGGTCAAAATTATCAAAACCCCATGACCGCAAGGTCAATCAAAAAATCAAAAAATCAAATACTCAAGTGAAAATCCTTTGACCGGGGTACGGTCAAATTCAAAATTATCCATGCCATCCAAAAGGGGTGTGACAATCAAGCTGGTCAGATAACACCACACTCAGCCTTCCCACATTACAACCCTCAAGACCTCCCCGAGACCCAGGCTTGAGACAGCCCGGAATTTTGAGGATTCAAGCCCCATAGGATACCCCTAACCACTAGGGCCAGACATGGAAACCAGATCCCGCATTATCAAACCGGCTCTCGAAGCCTTAGCTCCACAGAACCGAGCTCTAGATTTCGAGTCATCAAGGCCATTTACTTCATTATCAAACCGGCTCTCGAAGCCTTAGCTCCACAGAACTGAGCTCTAGATTTCGAGTCATCAAGGCCATTTACTTCATTACCAAACCGGCTCTCGAAGCCTTAGCTCCACAGAACCGAGCTCCAGATTTTGAGTCATCAAGGCCATTTACCTCTATCAAACCGGCTCTCGAAGCCTTAGCTCCACAGAACCGAGCTCCAGATTTCGAGTCATCAAGGCCATTTACTTCATTATCAAACCGGCTCTCGAAGCCTCAGCTCCACAGAACCGAGCTCCAGATTTCGAGTCATCAAGGCCACTTAATTCCTAGCACCACATTCCCAAAAACATCAAATCCCGAGAGCAAAACTCGTAAAAATCCCATCCCAATTTTTCACATCCAAACCAGTTACCACCTCCGGACACGGGAACTCAACTTGCAGTCGGCATAGAACATGCCTAAATAGTTCACACCACCTCTGGGGGCTACCCCGGAGAACGCTCACAGTCACAGAATTAATATCCTAATCATTCAAGCCCTTTGATCAAGACATCACTGGGGATGCACCTAGCCTACACCATCGCTATGGCTAGTTACACACAAAGTCCTATTAGCTTAGGCACCATAATATATCTTTCAATCCACTGAACTACGGCTTGGTTTGATTTCACCACACGTGAATACGTAGGCAGTTTTTCAACAGAGGCACAACCACCCATATTGACACACATTCAAAAAGCGTCATTATTCCGGTCACGACACCATCGTGTTCTCAATAGCTAGCTTTGTTGTCCCGGGGGCTTCTCTTAGACAGAAGACCTCCATCCACTCACAAAATCCAGATGAATCCAACAAAAATCTAGCCTCCTTTCTGTAGTGTGTCCTAGTACTCGGCTCAGTCGAAGATAAGAATCTGTCAGGACTCGAGGCAATACCCACTTTGGAAATGTATCCTAAAATAGGAAATCCAGAAGGGCACCAGACTAAAACAGTCTCATTACGGGCTACTGCAATTCCCCCCATAGCATATCTATCCCATTTCGATGTGCGACCGTGTTGCCACTCGCCTAGACTACGGGATATCGCAACTTAAGAGTCTTGTTAGGCGGCCCACACCCCTACCGAGTCGCGGTCCAACCCTTAGAGAGTACAGTCCGTGTCAGTCAACTCGTCCTGTCGTGTTCAGAGTCGAGTCTGTCGGTAGGTCCCTCTCTTCAAATTCCACTTTGAAATTTACAAAATTTAGCCATTTGAAAAAAGATCTTTTTCGACAAGGTCAGATTTCGATCTATTTAAACTGCAAATTTCTTTTCTACCCCCTTCCATTTTGAAAAACCTAGCTCGTGATTGCTTTCAGGATTTCAAATTCAAAACTTCAAATTTTCAAAAAATTCAAAAATCATTTTTCCCAGCACAAGTCATTTTACTACCTACGTGTTGCATGCATTCTATGTGACTTATACAGGTACGACTCAAACAGGGACATGCAAGTCATCAAATCTCCCCAGCGACATTATTTTCCGGGATATCGAGGGATGGGCCAACACACAGGCACACTTAGGGCTTACGTGACAAGCCCAAATTCCCCACGGAGTACAATCATCAAGCTCAGGTATGATTTCTGTCTTGCAGCTGGCGAGCCCTTCATGCGAGTCTAACGGACTATAAACGACCCGACCGGAAGTCTACCAGGTCTTAACGGGCTTGGTAGCTACTCTGACTTTCGCCTTGTCCAAGCCTCAGTCAGAGTGGGGGCTCTGTAGACACCCGCATTTTGACCGCCAGGTGTCTATGGCAGTTTCCAAAAAACACCCGATGATGATCGGACGCTAACATGTTTCTACGCGCTCGGATACGGGCTCAAATCCATTAATCGCTGGCTAACACACTTACAGAGTACAAATATCACAAAATTAACCTCGAATCCAGGCCCAGTGGATCATTCCGAGTCAAACAAGACTAATTTGGGCCAAAACCGACACCGGAAATAAAACCGACTTTTCACGATTGGGTCAACCCCGGTCGAAGTCATTTCCGAGACAGACAAAACAACCCATACAACCATCAAAAGTCCAAGTCAAATGCAAAACCCATCAAGCAATCAAAGTCAAGGTCCAAAACAAAGGACCCGTGCACCCCGACTGGGCCACTCGATCGAGTGACCCACCCACTCGATCGAGTGGGCTTGTTTTGAGCCCGACGGCTGGCTTCACGGGCCACTCGACCGAGTTAGCCCTATACTCGGTCGAGTAACCCTAAATCGGGTGCCCTAGCTCTCCCTATATAAGCAACCCCCATGCAACACAATTACACATCCTGGAGCAATCTTAAAAAACCCTAGTACACTCTAGGACAACCCTAACACATCTACACACACTTCAAAACCCTAGCAATTCTACACTAGCAAAAACCCTAAACCTAGTTTTAGGAATCAAACCCGAGTCACCATAACTTAGCCTCCATATACCTCGAAGACTCTTGTGTTAAAGCCACGGTTACGAGTCCGCACCGAGACAAGAACATGTAGGTTGAGGGTGACAAACCTTGTTCTCCTTTCCCTTTTCTTCTCGTCATCCATCTCTTTTTTTTATTCCTTTTTTCGTTTATTATTATTATTATTATTATTATTATTATTATTATTATTATTATTATTACGTTTATTATTATTATTACGTTTATTATTATTATTATTATTATTATTATTATTATTATTATTATTACGATTATTATTATTATTATTATTTACCTCGTTATCATTATTGCGTCATAATATCGGTAATATTGTTAGTATCAAAATATTAAAATACTCATTGATTTGTGTCAAGTAAGAAAGATATCGGGATAAGAAAACACGAACATACAAGTGTACTGCACACAGCGTTGACGGTCGCTTATCCCGGTACCCCGATTATTTGATTATTGAGATGAGTCAACTTAAACAAGAATTCGTCATTATTTCTCGTCGTTATTATCTTTAATATTGCATTCATCGAATTTTCTAAAACCAATTTTAATAAGGGTCGAAACCCGTTGACACGGATCCGACATCACGATCTCTAGGGATTTATCGATGTCGGAGAAGTCGAGGGGATCAAGTTCTTTTATTATTTAATCAAAGAGTCAATCTTTCTATATCGCATTAAATCAACTTAGGGCAATTTTCGTTGATGCTAAATAATTGTCAAAACAATTCTTTAGAATTATGACATTATTAACGTGGAGAAAATTTAATCACATCTCAATAATCAATTTAAAACGATTTTCGACATAAAACACGATTTTACAAACGAATCTTAATTCGTACAGAGGGCACTCGACCGAGTGCCTAGCCCACTCGGTCGAGTGGCACCTCAAAATCAAGTCAGAATGCTAATCACGATCACCACTCGATCGAGTCTCACAGTGACTCGGTCGAGTGGCCATGTACTCGACCGAGTTGGTCAATAACTCGGCCGAGTACGGTCCATAATGCAAAACAGAATCACTTTTTACAGGCCTACTCGATCGAGTCCATCGACCACTCGATCGAGTAGCCTCGTAACGACTAAAACGCAAGTCGTACATTATTCTATTTTTCAGACTCGATAGTATTTTACGACTTAGGTCAACATGCGTATAATTAATCACATGTATACTATCTTTTCAAATCGTGCATCCTCATATTTGCATCTTTTCAATTCAATTCAATAGTTGCAAACCGTTATTATTCGTTTCTTTACATCGTTTACTAACGCGTTTTTTTGTTTCTTTTGTCAATTTAATTATTATTCGTTTATTGTACTAAATGAACCCTAAAATACAACTTCGACGTTAATTTTAGTTGCATTAAATTGACATAGAAACCCACTTTTCAATTCCTTTCGCATGTTTAGGGAAAGTAAATCTTTGCATATCATTTTCCCGTTTTACTAGCACGCGTATTAGAAAGTCATTCGAGTTCTTAGTAGAGGCCGCTAATGTGCGGGCGGGGTTGGGTGTCCTTTGTGGGCTTCCCAACACGTACCCTCACCCCTTACTCAGAACCTCGGTTTCCGTATGCCCGAAACCGTTGGCGCACGAGAGTCATTCAATACACGATATCCGATAATGTCGGTATCGGTATCAAATGCAAAGGGACGAGCCCAATAAACTCTGACATCGGAAATGGGCCGTATTTTGTATACGGCCCACTACGACATAGAGTGGGCTCGAATGGTTCCGAATAACCACAAAATTCGGTGGCGACTCCACATAGACCTAAATTTCAATTCGATCCATTCTCATATGGAGATTCATTCGCCTACCCAAACCCGCGCGTGGCCGCGTCGGGGTGGACCTATGTCATGTCCACACTACTATTCCTAGATTGGTCATTGTGTGGGGACAAGGCCACCTAGTGCTCTGAAAGATCTTTTCAGGGAAGGTCCGAGACAAAGAAGTATTTAGACAAGGTAAATTCATAGGCTTAGAAGACTTAGAAGATTTATAAGATTTAGAAGGTGTAGAAGTCGAAGCCATACCTTGCTTACGAGCGGCTCGCCTTGCTCTTGTCTCCATAATGATAACCTTGCAAGAATATCCCCAAAAACTTGAGCTTCACCTCTTCAAAGAACCCAAATATAATCACCTAAAATGGAGATGGAACTATGAATGGAGATTTAAATGTGGTTGGGGTGTATGGAAGGTGGTTTGATGTGTTTATGATGGGTGAAAATGTGGAGTGAATTGTGGGATAAAAAGGGTGATATAAATAAAGGTGGTTGAGGAGGGAAAGTGAAAGTTTTAAAGTAAGTGGTAAAATTTGGTGTAAAATTTTTTGGAGGGAAAGTTATGTGGGATATTTGGGAAGGAGGGAATTGATTTTGTAGTGAGAAAATATGTTATAGGTGATTGACGTTCAAGCTCATGCCGCCGGGTGAAATTTCACCCGGTCAAGCACCACCGGGTGAAATTTCACCCGGCGGTATTCCGTCATGAAAATCGATTTTTCCAATTTTTTTTCCACCGGGTGAAATTTCATCCAGTGAAAATCTCACCGGGAAAAATTTCACCCGGTGAAAATCTCACCGGGCGAAATTTCGCCCGGTGGTATCTTCATTAGTTCTGGCAGATCTGGCACTTTTTCGTAGGGCGAAACTTCGCCCGGTCAAATCTCACCGGGCGAAATTTCGCCCGGCGGTCTTGATTGTTTCCTTTTTCTGCCTTGTCATTCCATGGTTCTTCAATAATCACCTAAAATTTCAAATAACGACACGACTCACATTACATAATCAATATCTCCCACAAACATGCTTGTGGTCTTCAAATTAAGCTCCATAACTTCTCCAAAAGCTTGATCTTCATCCAAATAATTGCTCCATGACGAAATCCAAGTTCATCCATTGTTCTCAAGCTAACAAAGCTAACAAACACAAAGAAATATAATACATATATACAAGGTGGTTGTTGAGGATACCACCAAAACTACATCAAATCGAGAGGAGGATAACCAATGCTCCCCAACGGGAGCACACCAAGTTTCTCGGTAACAAAGGTCTCACGAACGTGACCGGCATGATAAATCTTTAAGCGTTGTCCATTAACCATAAACTTCTCGGTTTTCGGGCTTGAGATTTCAATTGATCCAAATGGTTGTGTCTTGGTCACCTCGTATGGACCCGGCCATTTCGATTTCAACTTACCGAGGAAAGACTCATTCGAGTTTTCAAGTAAATAGCAATTCAATGCTCTTAGAAGTAGATCAAACAATCTTGCATGGAACTCAAAGAAATGACAATATGAAGCATTGATGCACAAAGATAGCACATAAACATAAGAGGTCAAAGCAAATAATAGAGTATCCATCATGCCTCTATGTTCAAAAGGCGCTTTCATGTCATTGTTAAACTCCTTATGTGAGTGAGAAAGGAATATCAAAGAGGATGGAGGATATATGGTGTAGAAACCATTCAAGTCTAGCTCAAATGAGGCTTGTAAATAGGTAAGGAGAGACATTTTATCAAAAAGGTGAGGGTAAAAGAAGTCATCCTTAGACAATACCTCAATAATGATTACATTAGAGCTCTCCTCATTCTTTCCATTATCACTCAAAGCTTCATGCTTCTCAATAAAGTGGTTCTTAGGAGCTTCTCCACAATTCGCTCCATCATCAAACATCTCACCCTCTTTACTTCTAACTCCCTCTATCATGCGCTCAAATAGAGGATTATGCATCGCAACCTCACATAAGCTCTCAATTGTCGGATTTTCAAAGGTGTTGGTCATGGAAAGCTCAATAGGCTTATCACAAGTAGTTGTAGGTATGTCCACACGTTTACTCTCATCATCAACAAAGTGGGGGATGCAATCATTCTCAAGGGAAAGAACGGGGTTCTCAACCTCTATTAACACACAATCATCATCCCTCTTCATGTCAAGAACATCACAAGACATACTCACAATTTCCTTATTATAAGGCTCATCAACATCCTCAAAATTCTCAACAAGAGTCTCCTCAATAACCTCATCACCAACACATCTCCTACTCCCAAGATTATCATCAAGTGTCACATTTAAAGGCTTGGAGCTCATATCATGTTGCATAGAAGAAGAGTTAATTTGCTCAAGCGCATCATCATTACAAGACACATTGACATCATTACAATCCTTACGTGACTCCATAAGATTATTATCAAGAGCATCATTATCAATAAGATGCAAAGGAGGATCATGTACAACACATGTATTCAAAGGGAGTGGGGGAGCATGTTGGGATTGAACAATATGCACATCATCTTCTTCATCCTCTTCTTCCTCTTCATATATTATATCCAAATTAGAAAGTGGTGGAGGTGAAAAGGAAGCATTAAATTCATGTTTCTCATCCTCACAAATGGCATAAGGTGAAGAATCATGCAAATTATCCAAAAAAAATTGGAGAAGAGTTAACAAGAGAGGATTGAACATTGCAAAATAAGAGAGGAAGATTCAACTCTCGGTTCTCTCAAAGGTGTCACTCTCCCATATCCTCACAGGCATCGGTTCTAGCCACTTTCTCAAGCAATAATCTCGCCTCATCATCTCCTAATTCATAAAAGTTACCACCGGCCGAAGTATGAATCAATTCTCTAACGTGTTCAAGCAAGTTGTCAAAGAATATTGTGGTGGTTAGCCAAACCGAAATCCCATGGTGTGGGCAATATGTCAATAAATCTCGAAATCTATCCCAAGCATCACTTAAACACTCAAACTCACCTTGTTCAAAGGTAAGGATCTCTCGTCTAAGTTTATTGGTCTTGTGATATGGGAAGAAGTGGTTTAAAAAGGCTTGAACAAGTTCATCCCAAGTACAAAATGTGCTAGGAGGATAAGAACGTAGCCATTTCTTGGCTTTACCTCCAAGGGTGAAAGGAAAAGCTAAGACTTTAAAGGTGTTGATTGGCAAACCATTCCTCTTCGCAACTAAACAATTTGTATGAAATTCCGTAAGGTGGTCAAGCACATTTTCATTAGGCAATCCCCAAAACATATCTCTTTGAAGCACCGTGATAAATACTTGATTCACTTCAAATTTTGCTCTATCCTTATCTCTAACGGTGATAGGTGAGGTAACCATGTGGTCATAGAGTCTACTATGATCGTCTAAGGTCTTCATGAGAGACATAGATGAGATTGATCAACGAATGAGATGAATGCAAGAGACAAGCAACACGAACACCAAGAAGCACACAAAAAGACTAGCCTTATTTATTTATTCGTTTTTTTTTTGTTTTTTTTGTTTTTGTTTTTTTTTGTTTTTTTTAATCCAAACATAATAAACTAAAACTCGACTAACTGATCACCGTCCCCGGCAACGGCGCCATTTTGATGCGCGTCGAATCGTCGCCTATCCAACGCGGTCAAACAATATTTGTAAACCCCGGAATACTACTACGTAGTAGCGGCAAATCGGGGATCGATCCACAGGGACGGTCGAGAGGTAGTCGGTCAAGTCAAAGTCTAGGAGTGATTGGGTCGAGAAGGGGGGTTTTGGGTCGTTAGAGGTCGAGAAATCTTAGGCTAGGGTCAATAAGTAGGAAAGGTGTTGGGGAGAGTCGGGATTCGGAAATGGGGTCTAATAGTCTCGGGATCGAGTTTTTGTTACAACGCTAAAAAGGAGAGTGTCACCTTTCGGTATCCTCATCCAACCTACCTAAGCCCGCTTTCGCGACGAAAGGGTAAGTCTCAATCTAAGGTAATTTCTACCCCGAGTTTCCCCATATTGGTAGAAATGAGTCAAGGTCGGCCTAGTCGCGATTCTAAGTCAACAAAGACACAAAAACCTTAACATCGATAATTAACAAGTAAACAACCCACCAACAACCCTTGAACAAAATAATCCAAATCCTCCTCCCTAATTCCCCAACAAAGAAGTCTACTCACAATTCATCATGGAAATCATTTCAACATACATATTAATTAGATCTAAACAAGATAATGATGAGAAGACAACATAAAAACTAAATTAGAGATTAGGGAGTGGAAGAGAATTATACCAACTATGTAGATCTATAGGAAATAAGAGGATTGCATAAGTAAAGATTGAATCTTTGATGAATAAAGTGAAGAACTTGTCACTAATCCTTCATTAAACCCAACAAATCTTCAAATAAAACTTGAATAATCTTCTTACAATCTTGAGATCTAGATAATTGTTGATGGGAATTATGTAGATCTACTATTAATTACTAGAATTTTTGGAGGATTTCTACTAGAATACTACTAAACTACTACTAATGGATGGTGTAATAGGATGGTGAAAGGGTGTAATGTCTTCCCTCCTTAGCACAATAGAGAGGTGACTTGGGCAATAATCTAGGGTTACATATATATAGTAATCTCTTAATGGGTATTAACCTAAAGCCCATAATCTAATCCTTGCCCATTAGTGAGACCTTGTCCTTTGAGATGCAACTTTGCCCAATGAGTCTTCATAGGGTGAAGTTTTGCCCTGCGGTTGACGACATTAGCACCACCGGGTGAAATTTCACCCGGTGAGATTTTCTTCTCGAATCGCCATTTTTGGCGCTTTTCTCCATCGGGCGAAATTTCACCCGGTGGGCGAAATTTCGCCCGGTCATCTCATAGTGTGAAATTTCACCCTATGAACTTTTCGTCCAAAATGGCAATCTGGGGAGGAACACCGTCGGGCAAAATTTTGCCCGGTCAAATTCTCATCGGGTGAAATTTCGCCCTGTGACTTCAGAGGGTCATAACTCTCTCGTTTGATCTCCGATTGAGGCGTGTGATATGTCGTTGGAAAGCTAATAAGATAAGCTTTTACCTCCAACTAGAATCGCTTCGATCCGAGGTCTAGAACTCTAGATATATCCATTTGAAGTTCGACCTCTCCGGTGAAGATGCACAATGGACTATACTTTTTCCTTTTCACTCAAGGTTTCACCTCTTGGGTTTGGACTTTGGATTTTAAGTTGTGTGCTTTGCTTTTCGGACGATCTCCTTTTCTCTCTCATGCTCATAGGAGCTTGGACACGTTTTTGGTCGAAAATCCTATCAAAATAGACAGAAAACTACCAAAAACACGTAAAATGCAAAACAGAGACGCTAACGCGAGAATTACTCAAAATACGGCGATAATCGCACTTTATTCTCGCAAAACAAAGGAAAAACAGGTCTAAATGGGAGGAAAAACGGTCCAAATTTGGCACACAACAGTAACTATATTAAATCAATTTCCGCCAGGTTAAGAATAACCGACGAAAAATTAAGGAGAGAGAATATGTGGTGGAAAATGAAAGTTATGGAAAGATATGAGATCAAAAAGCATAATGACCACAAATATCAGACTAATGAAGAAAGATTACAAGTATGAAGTTTAAATATGGACAACTAAAAAACGAAAGTAGAAAGTTATAAAATGGATGGAGTGAGTATTTTATAGTGTTAATTTACTTACTCCTATTTTATAGTATTCATTTAGTTTATTCTAAATACTTAAATAAGGTTATTATATTTCAATCTGCATATAGTTATTACAATTGAATATATTTTACTTGTTATCATCAATACTTGTTATATCACATTATTCTAAAATGTCTATGGTCAGTTATTATAAAGTATTTATCCAGTTATTCTTATCAACAAATGTAGATTGTATCACTATTTGCATAGCTATCACAACTAAACATACTATACTTGTTATCACCATAGTGTTCATTTAGTTATTCTATGAAATTCATTTAGTTATTCTAATGCTTAAAAAAAAGGTAAAAATATTTCAATCTGCATAGTTATCACAATTGAACAATTGTTCTAAAATGTTTAATCAAATATTCTAACTCACATATGTGGTTATAGTACTCACACAAGAACTATGCAGATTGAAATCCTGTCAAATGTGGTTATAGTATTGCAATTTGCATAGATATCATAATATCTTATTATGACTTATGATCATGTTGTACATATGTTTTCATTTGCAGGCTTTTCAAGCTCATTGTTTGTTTATGAAGAGCGACATTGATCTATTTTATCATAGATACAAGCAACGAAAAAAGTTATGGAAAGATATGAGATCAAAAAGCATAATGATCACAAATATCAGACTAATGAAGAAAGATTACAAGTATGAAGTTTAAATATGGACAACTAAAAAACGAAAGTAGAAAGTTATAAAATGGATGGAGTGAGTATTTTATAGTGTTAATTTACTTACTCCTATTTTATAGTATTCATTTAGTTTATTCTAAATACTTAAATAAGGTTATTATATTTCAATCTGCATATAGTTATTACAATTGAATATATTTTACTTGTTATCATCAATACTTGTTATATCACATTATTCTAAAATGTCTATGGTCAGTTATTATAAAGTATTTATCCAGTTATTCTTATCAACAAATGTAGATTGTATCACTATTTGCATAGCTATCACAACTAAACATACTATACTTGTTATCACCATAGTGTTCATTTAGTTATTCTATGAAATTCATTTAGTTATTCTAATGCTTAAAAAAAAGGTAAAAATATTTCAATCTGCATAGTTATCACAATTGAACAATTGTTCTAAAATGTTTAATCAAATATTCTAACTCACATATGTGGTTATAGTACTCACACAAGAACTATGCAGATTGAAATCCTGTCAAATGTGGTTATAGTATTGCAATTTGCATAGATATCATAATATCTTATTATGACTTGTGATCATGTTGTACATATGTTTTCATTTGCAGGCTTTTCAAGCTCATTGTTTGTTTATGAAGAGCGACATTGATCTATTTTATCATAGATACAAGCAACGAAAAAAGTTATGTTAGCTGAGCTAGGGCAAGATGTTGATGTCGATGCTTCTCAGGTGTCTTCTTTACTATCCCAAACTCCCATGTTCATCGGCGAGAACAATTCTCATTACTCCGTTATTTTGATTATGTCAGCAAGAAAGCCAAAGAAATGAGAAATGCTGGAGATCGTCTCCCATCTTTTGATACATTCTTCAAAGAGATGGTGGTGGGGGAAGGTAAGGAGAAGGTCAATGAGGAGGAGAGAAGCGTGATTTCTAATACGTTTGAACAAGAGCTTAAGATGGTGGAGTATACCGGGAATTTCACTCCGTTAAACGATGTAGTAGCTCGCACTGTGATAAATGTTTTTTCCAGTGAATCATCTCAAAGCAAGCGTATGATTGATTTATATCTTTCCCATACTGCAGTTATCCATAAGTATAAGGGTATCATTACCGAGGATTTAGGTTGTGGTATAGAATGTAGGTCAGTAAATGTTTTTCAAGTTGGTGTGTCTAAGTTCTTGTGTGATTACAAGGACTTTTTATCCTAAATTTTAAAGTTTTTAAAAGATGTCTTTGATGACAGCTTCTTTAATGACATCGATAATTTTTGAGACAGGTAAGCACTAAATATGCACATCTTATTAATGTTTGTTTTTTCTCTTTTTGTTAACAAAACCCACTGACCTGGTTTGTCTACTCATTATGGCAAGGAAGATTTATTTATCTACACGGTCTATAACATGCTAACCATGAATGATGTAATTTCATTGTTTCCTAATTCCTATAACTATGATCATGTCTCCGGTGATTGACTGTTGGACATGCTTATTGAATAACATGGTGCAAAAGGGTGGCAATGATTTTTCCACTTGAAGACTCTTTTTCTGGACTAATCATTTGGTATAAGTATTTAATTCTTAAATGATAATGCTATATGATTAGTATAACATAAAATAATGTAGTTGATTATTCGTTCTCTAAGTTTGTCTAGAAACTTTTTGATCCACCTAATTATCAGAAAGCAGTTTTTATAGAAGTTATGAGTGAATGGGATATCTGCATCACATACATACCCCATTCAGTTAACCTTGATTCTGATCTACTAATTGTTTGTAATTATCATTACTATATTCATTATCATTTTCGTTGTTGTTGTTGTTGTTGTTGTTGTCATCATCATCGTCATCATCATCAAAGAATTTTATTGAAGAATCAAAACGTAGTTTACAAAGAAAGTAATATTATTATTTTTTGTTTTTTTATAAGGAGAATTTTATTAGAGAATCAAAACAAAGTTTACAAAAATTGGCCGACAGACGAGATAGAATTTGGGCCCCCACTCCCTTAGTTATAGCAAAGCTAAGTATATTATTATTATTATTTTTTATTATATTATTATTATTATTATTATTATTATTATATTATTATTATTATTATTATTATTATTATTATTATTGTTCCGGTCACGGAAACAATCAACCCGACTACGAGTTCGGGTTTTAGTACTTGAATGTTGCTTGATTGAGTTAACGGTTCTCTCCTTCTTCCTACTCCTTAGGTCGGACTTTTCCCGGCGAAGCTGGCCTGCTCTCTGCACAATGAACGCACAGGGCCCCGGAGGTTGTCCGAGGGAACCCTCTCCGATGCCTAAGTTAGTCCGTGGAATGCCTTGATGAACCTAGCTCGTGAGGAACTAGGCGGCGTTTTTAGGAGTAAGAGTCTAGAGAGAGAAAATCCAACCCTCTCTAAGTGGGAAATGAGGGGGTATTTATACCTTCCCACAAGAGATAGAGGAGGATAGGGAAAAGAGCGGGAGAATGGGTGGACATGAGGACGACACGTGGCCTCGCCTCATCCACCCACTTTCCCTTACCTGAGGCGGAATGGCGGATGGGCCCTCGGTTCCCCTGCTCGTTACTGGGGGTTTGGGCCCCCTGGAAACCAGCACGTAGGGGACTTGGTGGCCCTGCTCGGCTGACAGCAAGACCCTGCCGAGCAGGCGCAAGCCTTGGAGTGCTTTCAGTAGTCTTTTGCAGGGCGGGCCTGCTGGGCAATCCTCAGTTCACCCTGGGGGCGAATTATTCCAGGGCGCCACAGGCAGGCGACCCGTGGCACTTAGTCAACTCCCATCAATTGGCCCACGTCGGCCAGAGGGAGGCAGGGTCTTCCTCTTGGCAGGCGTCTCACGAGATGGGGTGCAGTTGACTTTTCGACTCCCTTGCATTTAATGCGTTGCTTGTTCCCGAGGTTGGAGGCCCAAGCGCATTGGTCATGACAAGGAAGGTTGGAATGTTCTTCTAGTAATGATTACTTCTCGCAAAGCGGATTCTCGGGTAACGCGCAGATCCTATGATTGGTCGCTTCCTCTTACAGGGGTGGTTGAAGCGCCATTAATGCACAGCCTTAGTTCCTTGTATAAATTATGTTCCTCTTGCCATTCTTCATAATTCATTCTTAACTTTCTTATTCCCCAAAGAAAACATGTCATGGATTACAAAAATTCTCCTTCATCGCGGGGCTCGGGTGGTGACCCGCCGCTGGAAAGGATGTTGGAGACTAAGTTATCACAGGATGTCCTTCTATGCCCTTCGCCGTAGTCGGCAATTCAGCACCCGACTTCGTAGGAAACTCGGGAGGAAGGCGCGCTTCAGGGCAGGTAAGCGCCCCAAGAGGGCTTCACCGACTGCTTCTAAGTTCAAGCGTTGCCCCCAGGGAGGGGGCTGCTTTGACAGGGGATGCCATGAATGCTTTCCCTGGCTGCATCCTGAGCAGTTTGACCCCAACTGCTCGAAGCTAACTTCTTCTCCGGAATCAGGTCCTTCCTCTCCCTTAATGAAGGTCGGCTGTGGTTCTTGCGATAATGCTCGGACAGTCCCCTATGGCAGGGATTGAGACGTTAGCAGCTGTAACTCCGGAGACAGCGACGGCCAGGGCTACTCTTCTGGCTGGAATGAGGACGACGAGTCTGCGGACCCCTTTAAAGACTCAGATGACTGGGATTGGGGTTCCGACGCAGGGGGGTATAATAGTCCTGGGGATTACTCCCCAGGTTTTGACGATGACTAGGCTTGCCTTTGTCAGGCAGGCAGGTTGAGCCAGGCTCCCTGGCTCTTTTTGTAATTCGGTCCGGCTTTGTAACTTGCCCATTTTTGGGCTTTTTCTAATGAAAAAAAGATCAGGCGGTTTATTATTATCGTTTGTTTGCGTTTTTTTTTTTTTTTGGAAGGGAGTGACGTCATTGGGGGGTGTTAGCCCTCTGTCGCCTTTTGTCTTCTCGAGGCTTTTCTTGGGAAGAGGAGGTTGGTTGTTAGAAACGTGACACGTGGGGGGTAATTTGTGGGGAGAGCTTTGCAGAGAAAGGTGACCCTTCAGTTGCCCAGACCTATATAAGCCCATTCTCCTCCCCTTAATTCCCTTTTTTAACATTTTCGAAACTCAAACCTCTGCTACTTCCTCACTGTCCTTGCTACTGAGAACTCTTTCAAGACTTCGAGGAACGCCTAACTTCGGATTTTTTCAGCGACGGTCATCTTTCTAGGTTAGAATCTTGATTCCAACTCTTCGTTTTTCTTCCTTTTTCTCATACTCCTTCACGAAATAGAATGTCTCGCGCTCGCGCTCTTTCTTTTAGTCCGTCGTCTGGAGGGACGGAGGGTAGGAGAGGGGGGAGATCTGACTTAGCCTCTTCCTCTGGGGTCAGACCCGGCGGGGGAAACCGCCCCGAGGAAGATGGGGGTGCCAACTCACCCGAACCCGCTCCTTTTGACGCTGTCGACTCCGACGACGACGCATTGGAGATAGACCCCACTACAATTGCTGGCCTTGTTCCTAGGGAGAAGGGGAAAAAGTATTTCTTGGACAAAAGCAAATACCTAATTCCCTTGAGAACCTACCCTGAAACCAAGAACCGAGACCTAATTTTGGAGAGCAATGCTGCCGGGGAAATCGATAAGTTTTATCACTTTGGGGAGGGATACACCGTTATAATTCCCGGGGAGAGAGACACGGTGTGCTGTCCTCCCGACGGTTGTGTGGCCGTTTACCACAAGAGCCTGGAATTCGGCCTACGATTCCCTCTACACCCCTTCTTGGAGGAGGTTTTTAGGAGGATGAACGTGGCCATTGCTCAGTTGACTGCTTCGGCGATTAGGACCCCGGTGGCCTACACCTGGACTTGCCTCTTTCATGGGGAAGGGCCTTCTATTGATGCCCTGCGCGCCATGACTTGGCTACAAATGGTGTCTTCATCAAGGGGGGATGATTCCTCTGGGTACTGGTCTATTTTAAAGTCGAAGAAATACGCCCTAGTCTGGCCGGCTTTAAATAGCCTGAAAGACTGGAAGGACAATTTTCTGTATGTACATAGTGCTTCAGGGTGGCGGATCCCTAGGCACTTTAGGAATCATGTGCATACCCGTATGGAAACCCGTGAAGAATACCATCCGGGTGTCGGGGGGAAAGATCTAAAGGTGAAGTTGAGCCAGGCAGACGAGAGTTTAGTCGAGAAGTTTAAGGTTACTGAGGGGCCTCCCCCTATTGAGCCTGCTTTCTGGCTTCCTCACGCAGATCTCATTACCACGGATGAATATCTGATCCCGCTGGGCCTGATTCCCGGTCTTGAAGGTAGTTTAGGGGCTTCAGTTGGCCTGATTTTTCTCGAGGTTTCCATCTCTGTTTTTTCTTAACTGGCTGTTTTATCTGCTTTACAGGTTCTGCTTCTCGCCTTTGGACAAGGAAGCAGGTGAGGAGGGTTGGCCTGTCTGAGGAATTTGTTGTTACTTTAAAGTGCCCCTCTCTTCCTTCCAACTTCAAGAAAGGAGAGAAGAACTTAATGAGGTTTGTGAAGGAATTTGCCTCTGGCCGACGACTCCCCTTCCCTCCACGGCTAAAGCCGGCGGCTCCTTCCCCCAATGCCCAGGGTGGGGAGGCTGAAGTTACTTCTGTGGCGACCCCTTCCCATGCTCACTGGCATGGTGATTCCCCTGCCGGGACTCACATTTCCCAGGGGTCTCACCCTGCGGACTCTGAGCAGACTGGAGAGAGTGCTCCCTTGGTTCACAGGAGAAAGAGGAATAGGGAGACTCCAGGGGCTGTGCCTATGGTTGACTTGGAGGCTGATGTGGAGACCCCCGAAGCGAAACGCCCTGCTCACGACATCCCGGGCACTTCTCTCTTGGAGGAAAATGTGGAGTTCCACTGTATTGCAGGCGACAGCATTGATGTGTCAGGCCTGCTTTCGGATTCTGGTATTGTTTTGGCGGACCGCCTTACCAAGTCTATAACTACTACCTCCAACCAGGTGATTCAATACATACAGCGCACTTCCAAGGTGCTGCAGGCCTCTGCCGAGCTGGTGGCCCTCAGCCGCCTAAGTGATGAGGAGCTGACTGTCACCCCTGGGGTCCCTCCTCCTGATCGCCTAGCTATGGTTGAAAGGGATGCGGCCCTGATCAATAGCTTGAAGGACCAGCTGGCAAAGCAGGGGAGCGAGCTAGAGGAGGCGAAAGACCAAGCTAATCGGTGGAAGCTCCAAGGGGAGAAGGCTGTGAGGGAGGCGTCTAAGTTGTAGGTAGAACTGAAAGAGGGCCGCCTGGCCATAGAGCGCGCCACAAAGTCCCTGGCTGAGATGGAGAGTTTCAAGAAGAAAGCAGCTGATTTAGAGGAGAATCTTTCCAAGGCCAACTCGGATCTTAAGCAGGCTCAGGCTGGGTGGCAAAATGAGAAAGATGCCATTCTGAAGGAAGCTGAGGCTGCCGCGGACTTGAGTTTTGAGAATGGGGCTAAATCCTCTCTGGAGCTTGTTATGGAGGTGATCAGTGAAATGTTTCCTGTCTTCGACGAGGATGCTTTTCGGAACCTTTATGCCGCCAAGAATGAAGCTCGGGCAGCTGGAGCCTCTAAGGAGACTGCTGGTCCCAGCCAGGATGCGCCTAATGCTTAGGCCTTTTCTTTGATGATAACTCTAACTCTTGTGCTGAGCCTTAGTATGGCCAGCTTGCCTGTAATGCTCTGGCTTTTTCGGATCTTTATTTTGGGTTTTGTTCAAACAATGTTACTCTTTCCTGAATTGATTTACGAATATTTGTCCTTTGTTTCTGCTTGCTTTTGTTTTCCATATAGAGTATGGCCTGCCCCCTGCTTGCCCAGAGGTAAGCAGGGAGGCTCTTTGTGTTTTTTATACAAGGCTAGGAAGCCGTCCTCCAGTCCTTGTTGATTTGGCCCGTCCCTGGCTTTTGATCAAAAGTCCAGGGGGCCTGCCCCCTGCCTGCCCATAGGTAAGCAGGGAGGCTCTTTGCGTTTTTTATACAAGGTTGGGGGGCCTGCCCCCAGTCCTTGTTCATTTGGCCTGTCCCTAGCTTTTGATCAAAGTCCAGGGAGCCTGCCCCCTGCCTGCCCAGAGGTAAGCAGGGAGACTCTTTGCGTTTTTTATACAAGGTTGGGGGGCCTGCCCCCAGTCCTTGTTCATTTGGCCTGTCCCTGGCTTTTGATCAAAGTCCAGGGGGCCTGCCTCCTGCCTGCCCAGGGGCAAGCAAGGAGGCTTTTTGCGTTTTTTATACAAGGTTGGGGGGCCTGCCCCCAGTCCTTGTTCGTTTGGCCTGTCCCTGGCTTTTGATCAAAGTCCAGGGGGCCTGCCCCCTGCCTGCCCAGGGGCAAGCAGGGAGGCTTTTTGCGTTTTTTTTACAAGGTTGGGGGGCCTGCCCCCAGTCCTTGTTCATTTGGCCTGTCCCTGGCTTTTGATCAAAGTCCAGGGGCCCTGCCCTCTGCCTGCCCAGGGGCAGGCAGGGAGGCTTTTAATTTCGTTGGGGGGTCCATTTTCCTTGGTTCTGGCAACAGGGGGGCCTCCCCTTATTGCCCCCTGCTCGTTTGTGTGTGAAGACGCAAGTTTGAACAGGCAACGAGTATAGACTTGAAGTTCTTTCATTTCTTTGTAAAATTTTAACACAAGGGTGGTCGGAGCCGTCGACATTCTTTGACCGTTCTCCGCCAATTTTCCAGGAAACGAAAACTATCTTAAGATTTTGCTAGACATAATACTTCTTCAGGGTGTCTGCGTTCTAGTGAGCACTCAACTCTTGGCCCTCAAGATTGGCGATTCTATACGTGCCTGGCCCTAGGATTTGAGTTACTTGGTATGGACCTTCCCAGTTAGCGCTTAGTTTGCCGTGCTCTTTCGATTTTCCCACAGCCTGTGTTTTCCTGAGGACTAGATCCCCCATCTGAAAATTTCTCTGATGCACTCTCTTATTGTACGCCTTCCTCATTCGCTGCTGGTAGGCGACGATATTGGCACTGGCTTCCTCCCTCACCTCACTGACCAGATCTAAGGCCTCGGCCATTGCTACTTCATTCTCAACCTGGTCGTATTGTAGGGAGCGCAAAGAAGGGATCCTGGCCTCGATTGGTAATAGAGCCTCTGCACCATACACCAGGCCGAACGGGGTCTGGCCCGTAGATTCCTTTCGGGTGGTCCGGATTGACCAGAGTATGCTGGGGAGCTCGTCGGCCCATCTGCCCTTGAGGTTATCTACCATCTTCTTAAGGCCATTCAGGATCTGTTTGTTGGCTGCCTCTGCCTGTCCGTTGGTTTGAGGGTGGCAGACGGCAGAGTAAGCAACTGCGACGCCATGGCCTTCCAGCCAGATTCTCAGAGGGTCGTTATCGAATTGCCTTCCATGATCAAACACTAGCATTTTTGGCAGGCCGAATCTAGTGATGATGTTCCGCCATATCACCTTCCTGACTGCAGGCTCGGTAATGTTAGGCACTGCCTCAGCTTCCACCCACTTGGTGAAGTAGTCGATAGCCACGATCAAGAAATTTCTGCCCCCGGTGGCCACCGCAAAAGGTCCTAGTATGTCCATCCCCCACTGAGCGAAGGGGATGGGGGATAGGATTGGCCTGAGCTCTTGGGCCGGGGCATGGATGGATGGGGCGAAAAGCTGACATTTCCTGCACTTTTGAGTCAAGTCTTTGGCGTCGGCCAGCAGGGTCGGCCAGTAGTATCCGGCTCTCAAGGCCTTGTGTGCCAGCGACTTTCCTCCTATGTGATGGCCACATATGCCAGAGTGGATGTCATCCAATACCTCCGCCGCCTGCTCTGCCCCCAGGCACCTGAGCAGGGGGGACGAGAAAGATTTCTTGTACAAGTCTTCTCCCATTATGATGAACCATGCAGCCCTTGCCGACATTTTTCTTTTTTTGTACGGGGTCAGTCGGTAGGATTCCGTGTTTCTTGAACAGGATGATGGGGGTCCTCCAATCTCCAGGCCCTGCCTCCTCCACCGCGCCGACGGTTTAGCAGGGGACGGTAGATTTTTCCTGGATGACGTCCACCCATACCGACCCCCTTATATCCTGCAGGCTGGAACTAGCCAGTTTTGACAGGGCGTCCGCCCGATTGTTCTGGGATCGAGGGATCTGTCTGACTTCATACGATTTTAGGCCTGACAATTCCCTCTTCACCATTTCCAGGTACGCGGCCATCGTTTGATCCCTGGCCTCATACTCTCCATTGATTTGGTTGGCGATGAGCTGGGAGTCTGTTGCCAGGACAATTCGCTCCGCGCCTGCGGCTTTGGCTAGGTTGACGCCTGCGAGCACTGCTTCATACTCAGCTTCATTGTTTGACGCGGGGAAGACAAATCTGAGTGCATGCTCAAAGTCGGTCCCCTCTGGGCTGGTCAATACTACTCCGGCCCCTGCTCCATTAGCCGTGGAGGACCCATCGGTGTATACTATCCACTCGCCGGCGGTTGGGCTATCCTCCTCAGAGTGGGAGTATTCTGCTAGAAAGTCGGCCAGGGCTTGGGCCTTGATGGCTGTTCTTGATTGGTATGTTATCCCCAGTCCACTCAACTCAATAGTCCACTTTAGCAGCCTACCTGACTTTTCAAATTTCTCTAGCACTTTTTCTAAGGGCTGGTCTGTCAATACCACGACAGGGTGTGCGTCGAAGTACGGCCTTAATTTTCTGGCTGCTATGACAACCGCATAAGCTGCTTTTTCGACCATAGGATAATTTTTCTCTGCTGCCCCCAGGGCATGACTTACAAAATATATGGGCTGCTGAGCGCCTGCTTCTTCCCTTAAGATGACCGCGCTGACTGTCACATTAGTTACAGCGATGTAGAGGAAGAGTTTTTCCCCTGCCACTGGCCTTGCCAGGGTGGGGAGTTTCTTTAAATGCTCCTTCAATTGTCCGAATGCTTCCTTTTGCTCGTCCTCCCACTTGAATTGCTTGTTGCCTTTCAGTATTTTGAAGAATGGGGTTGACTTGTCTGCTGACCTGGCGATGAATCGTGCCAGGGCGGCCATGCGGCCTGTCAGACGTTGGATGTCCCTGATGGTCCTGGGTTCAGGAAGGTCCAGAACAGCCTGAACTTTCTCGGGGTTAGCATCTATCCCTCGAGAGCTGACCAAAAAAACCAAGAATTTTCCAGAACGAACCCCAAATGTACACTTCTTCGGGTTGAGTTTCATTTTGTAGGCGCGCAGGGAGGAGAAGGTCTCCCGCAGGTCTGCCAGGTGCTCATTGTCTCCTTTGCTCTTTACAATGGCATCATCGACATAGGCTTCTATGTTCCTGCCCTTTTGACCCTCGAACACCTTGTCGACCAGGCGTTGGTACGTGGCCCCTGCGTTTTTAAGCCCGAATGGCATCATCTTGTACATGTAGGTGCCTGAACTAGTGATGAATGCGCACTTCACCCTGTCCGGCTGCCATAAGTACACCTGATGATACCCTGAGAAGGCATCCAGGAAGCTCAGCATAGTATATCCACTGGTAGCGTCTACCAGTTGGTCGATCCTGGGGAGTGGGTAGCAGTCCTTCGGGCAGGCTTTCTTGAAGTTCGTAAAGTCCACGCACATTCTCCATGCGCCTGATGATTTTTTGACCATGACTACATTCACCAGCCACTCTGGGTAGTCACAAACCTCAATAAAATCTGCCTTCAGAAGTTTTTCAATTTCCTCTTTTATCGCCACGTCTTTCTCTGCGGACATATTCCGCTTTTTCTGCTTCACAGGGCGGGCGTCCGCGTTTACGTTCAGCTTGTGAACGATACACGCTGGATCGACCCCTGGCATCTCGTCCGCCGAGTAGGCGAATACGTCCTTGTTCTCTTTCAACAGCTTGACCAGTTTCACCTGGTAGGACTCTTCCAGGTCAGCCCCTATAAGGACTTGCCTCCCCGGCTCCAGGTCCACCAGCATGCTCTCTTCCCCAGGTTCCAGGTGGTTTGACGCCTGATTACCGGCTGGAATCTCACCTTCCCTGCTGGGGGAACTGTCGGCTTTTCTCTTTCCTTTTCTTTCACTTTCGTGAGTTTGCAAGGCCACGAAGTAGCACTGTCTGGCCGACTCCTGGTCTCCGTAAACTTTTCCTTCTAGGCCAAAATCAGTAATATAGGCTATAGTGAGGGCCCTAATTGATATGGCCGCTTCAATCTCGTCCAGGGTGGCCCTGCCGATTAGGGCGTTGTAAGCAGACCTTGCATCCACTACAACGAATGATGCCCTGACATTTCTGGCAGTAGCCCCCTCCCCAAATGTTACAGGTAGGTCTATGATCCCCATGGGCAATATACCTGCTCCGCTGAACCCATATAATCATCCAGGGGCAGGTCGTAGGTGCCTTTTCTCCAGGCCCATTATGTCGAAGGCGTCTTTGTACAGCAAGTTCGTGTAGGCACAGGTATCCACCATGCACCTCCGAACAATGTGGTTGCTGATTTCCAAGGATAGCACCAAGGGATCGCTGTGAGGGTACACCACTCGTCCTGCATCCTCGGGGATGATGCTCAGCGTTACTCCCTTCGGGCTTCCTGCTCTTTCAGCGTAGCAGATTTGGTTCCTCAGCTCACGAATTTGCCTTTTCTGACCCCTTCGGCTGATTTGGCCTTCCGCGTCCCCTGATATCACATGGATTATCAGGCGGTTCTGTACTGAGCCCTCGGGCTTTTCAGGCGCTTCTTTCTGAGATTTAATCCTGGCTGCGTAGTTGGCCAACCAGCCATTCCTGATCAGCTTCTCAATTTCGTCTTTCAGGTGGCGACACTCTTCGGTGATGTGGCCTACGCAGTCGTGGAAAGTGCAGAATTTCTTGGGGTCCCCTTTTGGACTACGCGGTTTGCTCGGGCGATTCCATTTAGCAGTCTCCTTTTCCAGTTCGAAGATCTCCGCCCTGGATTTGTTAAGGGCTGTGTAACTGTCGAACCTGGGCTGGTAGACAGTGCGCTCCTTTTTAGGGGTATCCTCTTCTTCAGTTCTTTGCCTTCCGGATTCGTTTCTACCGAGTCCACCCTGCGGTCCCCCCTGCTGCCTGGTGGGGCCTGCGGGGATCTCCGGCAGGCTGTGGAACTCCTCTTGCAGCATAAACCCCTCTGCAATCTTTCTGGCTTTGGCCAGGGTCTCCGGCTGGGCCCTGATCATTTGGTTTTTCATCTCGCCGGGGAGCAGGGAGTTGGTTAGTGCATATGCTGCTGTCGGGTCGTCAATTTCCTTCACCTGCTGGAATGATAAGTCGAACCTCTTTAGATATTCCCTGACAGTTTTGCCCTTGTTTTGCCTGAGGGTCATCAGGTCAAAACAGGCGAGACGTCGTCTTTTGTTTCCAGCATACTGGTCCAGGAACATTTCTGCCAGTTCAATGAAGAAAGAGATTGACCCCTACGGGAGGTCCCTGAACCAACCCTGGGCTAAGCCCACCAGGGTGGTGGGGAAGATCTTGCACCAGACTGCGTCGTCGGCGTCGTACATGCCCATATGACTCTCGTACGCAGCCAGGTGATCTTCCGGATCTGTAGTTCCGTCGAACTTTACAGTCGGCATCTTAATCTTTGGGATAGGATATGCCTGAACCTCAGGGTGAAGCGGGGTCTTGGTTGGCCTGCCCACCATTTTTTACCTGCTCGTGCCTGAGTAGTGACCGTAGTCGTCCCTTCTGTCAGGGGTCGGTCTCCTACTTTCAGGGGAGCGGTGCTTTGGTGGGCGCCTGCTTATCGCCTCGTCGTCCCTGGAAGGGGAGTGATACCGTGAGCGCTTTTTCTGGGCAGGCTCGAGGTTATCACCCTGCCGGTGCCTGGGCCTCATAGGCTGACCGTTGTTAAGCCAGGATTGTAGGCTTTGGGATAGCCCTGGGGCAGGCTGCAATTCCTCAACCGGTGTCAGCCTGGAGAATACATCTCCTTGTTTCTCTCCCAGGCGTTTGGACACTGGCTCCTTGTGTCTCATGCGATTTCTCAGGTCCTGGGATAGGCCCCCTCTTTCACGAGCGGCCGTGGATTCTGTAGTATGAATGGAGAATGCTTCCTCAGGACCAGCAACCTCCTGCTGTGCAGGCGGTTCCTGACGGGCTTCTGTGATTCGCCTTTGCACTTCTGCATACGCCTGAGCTGTCTTCCTGGCCTTTTTCTGAACGTTTCTGACGGCGGTTCGCTTTGTGCCCCCGGTTCCTTCTTCACTTTCAAAGTGGAGCAACCTGGGGGTCGTGGCGACCCTGCCTACCAGATCGTCCGGAGTGAATTTCTGATCCAACATAGCTGAGAAGAACGCCGCAGTCTGTACCATCTGAGCAGGGGTGAGGTTCAGAACTTGCCTCGGATGGCTCCCCTGCCCTGCCATGGCAGCTGCCTCCTGACCCGGTGCCCCCTGGAGACTGGCTCGCCCCACGCCTGGAATCGTGGCGGCAGGTGTTAAATCTGGTGGCATGCTATATTGGGGGGCTTTGGGCGGGTTTGCCACCGAGCTGGTGTCGAAAATTTCAGGCATGTTCGATTGTAAGTGGTTAATTTGTTAATTTCGCGTTTTGGAATGGTTGATTTTGTGGGTAATTTCGTGGGTACAACCTAGATCTTCCCCACAGACGGCGCCAAATTGTTCCGGTCACGGAAAAAATCAACCCGACTACGAGTTCGGGTTTTACTACTTGAATGTTGCTTGATTGAGTTAACGGCTCTCTCCTTATTCCTACTCCTTGGGTCGGACTTTTCCCGGCGAAGCTGGCCTGCACAGGGCCCCGGAGGTTGTCCGAGGGAACCCACTCCGATGCCTAAGTTAGTCTGTGGAATGCCTTGATGAACCTAGCTCGTGAGGAACTAGGCGGCGTTTTTAGGAGTAAGAGTCTAGAGAGAGAAAATCCAACCCTCTCTAAGTGGGAAATGAGAGGGTATTTATATCTTCCCACAAGAGAGAGAGGAGGAGAGGGAAAAGAGCGGGAGAATGGGTGGACATGAGGACGACATGTGGCCTCGCCTCATCCACCCACTTTCCCTTACCTGAGGCGGAATGGCGGATGGGCCCTCGGTTTCCCCTGCTCGTACTGGGGGTTTGGGCACCCTGGAAACCAGCACGTAGGGGACTTGGTGGCCCTGCTCGGCTGACAGCAAGACCCTGCTGAGCAGGCGCAAGCCTTGGAGTACTTTCAGTAGTCTTTTGCAGGGCGGGCCTGCTGGGCAATCCTCAGTTCACCCTGGGTGCGAATTATTCCAGGGCGCCACAGGCGGGCGACCCGTGGCACTTAGTCAACTCCCATCAATTATTATTATTATTATTTTAGAACGAAACTTGTATTAAGAACGAAACAAATTACAAGAAGTTAGTGCGTAGCCGAGATACTATCTGGGCACTCACTCCCTTAGCAATACCAAATAAAGCTAAGTCTAGTGAAAATAAAAGCAGCTGCGCGAGCCCCCGCGTCCTGAGAGATAGAGAATTTTTGAATCTGCTTGAGTAATGCAACAGCCTCCGCGTCAAGCTCCCCCAGCGAAGAGAAGGAGAAAGGCAGGAACTTATAACCCATCCTGGTGCACAAATCTCCATACTTCGCACACTTACGCTGAGCCGCATTAACGACCACGCGACCAGGTAGAAAATCAGACTTCGCAGACTGAGTCAAAGGGAACGACCCTGTCAGATTGACACCCACACATCACGCCCCCTATCCCAGGAATAAAGAAGCAAATCCGTTAGGCGTAGGGGCTTGTCGTGCCCATCAATCAAACCGACATCCACCTCCTTACCGGCCAAAATACCAGATCGGAAGCAGATATCCAAAAGGGTGTCGCGAACCAGGTTATGTCTATGCTTAATCACCACGGTACCTGCGCACGACACAACATTCTTAATCATCATCATCATTATGAAACGGAACTTGCATTAAACACCAGAACAAATTACAAGAAGTTATAAGAACAAATTACAAATTACAAGAACTTGCATTACTATTATTACTTTGTTGTTGTTGTTGTTGTTGTTGTTGTTGTTACTTTGTTACTTTATACCGTTACCTTTTTAATATCCGGTTTTTTCCCTGTGCATTTCGGAGATTATTTTGTCTGTGTGGTTCTTAATTTCTTGAAGAAGACGGTTGACTATCTCAACAATTGTATATACGATCATCATTTTGACACGAGTGGTTGTATGTATTTTCTCATATGACTTTTGTTTTTACTTGTTATACATCTCTTTAACTATTTCGGGTTGACGTTGATGATATTGATTGTCTTACTATTTTAATGCAGGTTGAACTTTTTGCCAAGTTTCTTGTAAAAAATGATCTCAAGAAAGGTTGGGATGTTGAGCAGTTCGAGTTTGTGATGCGCGCTGTCGTAAACCCGCATTCAAACAATATTTATAATTCCAACAAACTACTATATAGCAGTGGTAAGTCGGAGCCGATCCTCAGGGAGAGGTGAGATGTAAATGGTCAAGTCTAGGTATAATCGCGATTGCGGTCTGAAAGGGGTGTGATTAGAGGCAGGCTAAACTAAAGCAAACGAATAAACAAGCTAGAACGAAGAAACAATGATAAGAAAGGCGTTAGGGGGAGTCAGGAAGTCGAAGCTAAAGACAAGGGCACAAGAATTACAAAAATCATCACAAGGTAAATAAAGGGAAGAGCCACCTTTCGGTTTCCCTACCCGACCTAGCAAAAACCCGCTTTCGCGACGAAGAAGCTAAGGGCTCAAGACAAGATTGCCTAAACCCCGAGTTTCCCCATATTGGTTCGAGTGAGTCAAGCTAACCGAGTTGATCAGACTAAGTCAACCAAACACAATAATCTCATACAAGACATATCACCACAAATTTTAAAATGCAACAATCTCCATAAAACCAAGGCCCAAATCTAAAGTACCTCCTCCCCTAACCCCCTAACTAAAATCTACTCACTAGTCATAATAAGCATAACAAAATAAATAACAAAGAGGCTAAGTGAAAGGTAATGCATATTGATCAAGAGAAATGAAAAGTAATCTAACACAATAGAGAGGAAAATACTACCAAAACAACAACCAAGAAGGAAATAAACAACAAGGCAAAATAAAGAAATGAACACAAATACTAGAAAGGAAAATGAAGAAAATAAACAAAGGAGAGAGAAATTAAGAGAGTACCAATAATGGAAAAGTTCATAAAAGAAAAAGATGAAGACAATAATAATAAGAAGAACGAAGCTTCGAGGCACCCAACAAGAATCTTGTCACATAAACCCTTGCAAACCCCTTGATCTTCAAATAAAAACCCAAATCTTCAACAAAGATGATCACTTGATTGCTAAAATGAATAATCAACATAAACTAAAAGAGTAATCTTGATATAATTTGAGAGTGATTATATGGAAACTTCAAAGATGATAATCTATTAGAGAAAGCTACTAAAAACTATGAAGATGAAAATGAAGCTAAGAAAAGATGGTGATCTAATAGATGACTACTAAAACTAAAAGATGAAAGGTAGTGTAATAGATAGCTTAAGGATGGATGAGAAATGGAAACCTAAGGTTAACTATATATACATAGTCCTTAATGGATCACATAAACTAAAATCCAAATCCAATTTTGCTTCCTTAATGAGACTTTTGCCCAACGCATCTTCATATGGTGGAACTTCACCCTGCGATCAACTGCCATCCACGAGCTGATACCACCGGGTGAAACTTCGCCCGGTGGTTTCACCCGGTGGACATCTCTTCCAGACCATGCGTTTCGGATAGCTCCTTTACCGTCGGGCAAAACTTCACCCGATGGGTGAAAGTTTCGCCCGATCATTTCGCCCGGTGGTGAATGTTTCTCGAAGATCTTCGGGGAGGTAAAAATGTTGTCGGGCGAAACTTCGCCTGGCGATGTCTCATCAGGTGAAACTTCACCCGATGGTTTTCTGCCCTCGTTTCTGGTCTTTTCCTTTGCCGATTGATTGGATTACTTGAACTTTTAGTTTGCACGTTGCTTTTCGGACGATATTCCTTTCTCTCGTGCTCGTAGAAGCTCGGATACACCTTTGGTTACAAATCCTATCAAAATAGATAGAAAAACTACCAAAAATAGATAAAATGCAAACGAGAGACGCCAATGCGAGAAAGACTACAAATAAGGCGATAATCGCACTCTGGCAAAACTTAGGAAAAACGGGTCTAAATGGGAGGAAAAACAGTCCAAATTTGACACACATCAGTTTGTGAATGTTCTTTTTGAGTGAAAATCCGATGGCCCTGAAAATATGGATTGTGGTGTATTTGTGATGATGCACATGATGTTTTATGTGAAGGATGTATTTTTTTATGAATTTCATTATCCGTTGAAAAAGATACTGTACAGAAATTGTTTCCATTCTATTTCCAGCTTCCATCTACTTAAATCAATGGAAGCTTTCACAAGGACAAAAGCGTTCTTATTGCCTGGTTTAGCTGAGAAATGTAGGCTAGCATTTTTCGATGTAAGTGAGTCAGTGTCGAGACAGACTCCAAAGTCATCGTCCAAAAAAAATTGTGGACTGTAATGGCGGGGATTATAGTGGTTGACAGATTTGAACAACGGCCGGAGAAAACGACTTTTGAGTTTGTCTTATTTTTTTGATGATGACTTTGGAGTCTGTAGACTTACTTACATTCAAAAGTGTTAGCCTACGTTTCTCAACTAAAACGGACAATAATTACATTTTTGCCCTTGTGAAAGCTTCCACTAATTTAAGCACTTCTGTCCTATGGGTGTTGATGTCAGCTAGAAGTAGAATGACAACATTTTGAGCTCTGTACAATATCATTTTCATCAGATCACAAAGTTCGCAAGAAAAAACATCCCCCACGTAAGAAATTATGTGCATCATCACAAATACACCACAATCCATGTTTTGAAGTCCATTGAATTTCCACTCAAAATGAACATTCATAAACTCAAATTGCTCAGCATCTTGACCTTTGTCGAGACCATTTTTTACAAGAAACTTGGCAAAAAGTTTAGCCTGCATTAAAATAGTAAGACAATCAATATCAACAACGTCAACATCAGCCCAAAATAGTTAAAGAGAGGTATAACAAGTAAAAACAAGTCATATGAGAAAATACATACAATGACTTTTGCACCCAATCTAAACGCTCTCGTATCAAATTGATCATCGTATACACAACTGTCGAGATAGACAATTGTCTTCTTCAATGATCTCCAAAATGCGCAGGAAAGAAACCTTATATTAAAAAGATAACGGTAGAAAGTAACAACGTAATAATAATGATGATGAAGATAATAACAAACAATTACCAGATCAGAATCAAGGTTAACTGAACGGGGTGTGTATGTGACGTAGTTATCCCATGAACACATAACTTCTATTATAAAAACCGCTTTCTGATAATTAGGTGCATCAAGAGGTTTCTTCAGAGGGGACTATATAAAAAAAATGTAGACAAATTTAGAGAACGAATAATCAGTTACATTATTTTATAATGTTCCAATCGTATACTCCCTCCGTTTTTTATGTTTCTTCTCATTTCAAGGGAGTAAAAAATAAGTGCATTATTTTTTAAGAATAAAATACTTATACCGAATGATTAGTCCAAAAAAAGTCTTGAAGTGGAAAAATCGTTGCCACTCTTTTGCACCATGTTATTCAATAAGCATGTCCAACAGTCAATCACCAGAGACATGATCATAGTCATAGAAAACAATGAAATTATATCATTCTGGGTTAGTATGCTATAGTCTGATTAGACAACATATCCTCTCTGCCATAATGAGTAGACAAACAAACTCATGGTCAAATGGTTTTGTTATCAACAAGAAGAGAAAAGACAAACATTAATAAGATGTACATATTTAATGCTTACCCGTCTTGGAAATCATTAACGTCATTAAGGAAGCAGTAATCAATGACATCCTTTCTAAGCTTTAAAAAAATTGGGGATAAGAAGTCCTCGTAATCACGCAATAACTTAGACACACCAACTTAAAAAACATTTACCAACCCACATTCTATACTAGACCCTAAATCCTCAGGAATGATACCTATACTAATGGATAAGGGCATAATGGAAAAGGTGCAAAGCAATCATACGCTTGCTTTAAGGGTCAAATCATTCAATTTCAACAGGACCGATAAGTTTCTTAACAACCGACCCTGTCGAATATCATATGTAAACTAATTACGAGTATATGTGGGCATATATTGAGGAAGAGGCAAACTCACTATATTTTCTAGCTTAGCTTGGTGACGACGGCAAATAAAGAAAAGCTAAGTAAAATAACATAAATGAAAAGTATCTCAAAAAAAGATAAGTGAAAAGTTGACTTGGAAGAGCCTGAAATGAGTTTGACGATAAAGTGTATTTAGTTTTTTTGTCTAGAGAAGAGTGCACTACGTCGCAGGTGAGAATTGAACCATCAACCTCTCTGTCGGAGTAAGTGAACTTTTATCACTTGAGTCTACCCCTTCTTCTCAAGAGTGTATAATTAAAGTGTATTTAGTGAAGATGGATCTGATGAGTCTGATAATGAAAAATGGGTGGAAAACTGAGGTGGCAGTCGCAAGTGTGAAGATAGGTATGTGGATAAACTTAGTCTTCAGACTTTTCACATTCGACTTGGCACGACTTAAGTCGAATAATCGGGTTTGTAGCAATAGTTACCTTCTCAATGGCTTTATTGTCTCTTCTCATGCTATTTGAGTTAGGAGGTGGTTAATCTGACCATAAATAGGTCTTGTATGGTGATCGACTGTTGTTAAGAGTTTGGTTAAGGGAACTGGGGAAGTTGGTACCCTCGACTTTTGCACGTTGGATCTCTTTGTAGTAGCGTTCGATCAACAAGGTATAGGAATTATCTCTCCTTTGAAAGTGGACTACGTTTCTCTTTATTCCACAATTTCTTTCTACGCTTTTTTTTTGCAAGGATTCAACCGTGCAAGTGCATCTTCTTCTCGACATTAGGCGGCTCATTGTTTTGTCGATACCTACATTTGACAGTTGTGTTATATTGTGGGAAAGATGTTAGATTTAATCTAACGTAATACTGAAACTTCATACTAAATTAATTGGTATATACCGAATAGCGGAAGCGTACCTAAGTTAATTGGAGAAGGGATGTGGAATAGGAAATGGGAATCACACGATTATAGTCTTCTAACAGACACATCGCCTTTTGGGGTTTCTCCATACCGATTGAATATATGTGAGACTAGGTCAAAAGTGTGCTGTCAGGGACCATAACCCTGACTATATATAGGGAGGATATGAAACCCTAGTCATCTATCACTAAAACAAAAAACCCCATTGCGTCGCTTTAATTGCGTAGGTTATAAGCACAAATGACGTTAAAAAACTTTTCGCATCGGTTTTGATCAAATTTGACGTATTTAAGGCTATATTTTGCGTCGATTATTATTAAAACCGATGTATTTGATCAAATACATCGGTTTGAAGTATAATTGACGCCAAAAAGTCATCTTAAATGCATCGTTTTCAAGAGCGAACAGACGCAAAAATCTTTCTAACGTCGTTTGTGGTTAGAACCGACGTAGTTAAAGTGACGCGATAGGGGCTTAGTATAAATTTTAGTATAAATTTATAATTTCGTATAAATTTTCTTTATATACATTAATTTTGATGGACAATAATTTCATAAATATAAATAAGAAAGGACTAAATTTCCATTTAATATATACATTATTTTTTATACATAATAATTTCGTAGATAATAAAAAGGACATTTTTTTAATTCTTTGATCGTGAGACCGTCTCATATGAGTTTTTATGAATTGCGATTAATAATGCGTTGGGGGGTTGGGTCTTGGGTCGGATCATGCGGGTCGAGTCGTATACGGGTCACTGGTCGACTTAGGGTCAGAATATGGGTCAAATTGTTTCGAACGCCCAATTTTTGGGTTCGGTCAATGGGTCATGGGTCGATAAAACAAATTCATGACCCTAAAAATAGGTCGGGGCGGATAGAATTTTGACAGGTCTAATTGTGATACATAATAATTTCATGAATAGAAAAAGACATATATTTCCTTACATTATTTACAAGTTTATTATGAATTTTAGACTTAGACTATGTTTATTCACAGACTCATCATTTTTCCTCAGATTCGGCCAGCTCAGCTTTCCACCCACTTTTCATTCTTCAGACTCAGACTCAGACTCACTACAAAAGTACACTTTATCCACAGACTCATCTCAGACTTTCTCCCCTCACCTATCTTATTTTATATTACGTATTTTTTATTCATCTCACCTCAACTTTTTACCTACCTTATTTTATTTTTTTATTTTTTATTTACATCATCTCACCTCAACTTTCTACCTAACTTATTTTATTTTTTATTTATCTCAATATCTACGTTTATTTTATAACTTGATTAATTACTCGAATAATTACAATTAAATAATTAATTATTAAATAAATCTTGTGACATATGAATAAATTTATCTCCAAGTGGTTATTATTAAAAGTGGCAATCGGGCAGGTGGGTCGAGTTCGGGTTGGGTTGTCATAAACTGGCAAACAAGTCAACCGGGTCGGGTTTGGGTCAGGTGAGTTTCGCTTTGACTTTGGGTCGGGCCAGATCATTTCCGGTTTGCTATTTTCATCTTTTTAGGGATATCGACTCGCTTTTTATAATAATAATAGTCGGGTCAATTTCGGGTTTACTCTGGTCATTTCAGGTTACGAGTCCACCTAGAATCTATAGTTTGGATATCAGATCGGGATCGAGTTGGCTTATTCAGGTTGGGTCATTTTGGGTCGAGTCAGTTTTGTCATGTCTAGTTGTCGGGTCTGGGTCAGATGCGAATCATTTCCGGGTCGGATCGTTGGTTCAGGTCAGTTTGGTCATGTTCAAGTCGAACTAGGTTTTGTTTGGTTTGGTCGGGTATAACCATCAATTCATTATCCGTTTTTATTACTACGTGTAGCATTAATTATTTATCATTTATTATACGAATTTGCTTTTTATCATCTATACAACTATATCATCTAATACAAATTATTTTGGTCATGTCCTTTTATACTGAAGTGAAATGAGCTAAAGTAAAATAAGTTGAACTAAACGAACTGAGCTGAGGCAAACTGAACTGAAGTAGCCTAAAATGCATAAATAACAATAACAAGTTTACTAGTTACAAAAAAATTATTAATTATTATTGTAACAACAATAATGTTAATTATTGTTTCAAAAATATTAATTATTATTATTATTATTATTATATTAATTTTAATTTTAATAAAAAAAAATTATAATAATAATAATAATATTTATAACAATAACAATAACAATAGTAGTAATAATAATAATAATAGTAATAATAATAATAATAATAATAATAATAATAATAATAATATTATTATTATTATTATTATTATTATTATACGAGTAATAAATACTAATATTTATTAATAATCAATATTAATATTTAATAGTAATAATATTAATAATAATAAAAATAATATTAATTTTTATTATTATACTAATATTAATTTTTATAAAAATGTCATTAATTTTAATATTTAATAAATAATAATAATACTAATTAATATTATTATTATTAATAATTAATAATAATAATAATAATAATAATAATAATCTGCTGGATTGTTTGAGTGGTGCTGCTATTGCCATTTCTGATGACCTGATTGCCTCTATCGCTCGGGTGGTCAACCTTTTTCTCGAGGGGAAGTGCCCGCAGGTGTTAGGTGAGTACATTGACAGTGCTCCGCTCACCCCGCTCGTTAAGCCAGGGGGAGGGGTCCGTCCCATTGTTGTGGGCACTATCTGGAGGCGCCTTGTCTCCAAGGTTGGAGCTTACTTGGTTGGCCCATCTTTAGGTGGCTATTTTGAGGGCCTTCAATTCGGGGTAGGTGTTTCTAGCGGGGGTGAGGCTATTCTGCATTCCTTGAACCGCCTTGTAGAGGATCGTGGTGCTGATGTGGGTCTCTCCATGTTACTTGTCGATTTCCAGAATGCCTTTAACTTGGTTGACAGGGAGACAATGCTAGGGGAGGTCCGTCGCCAGTGTCCTGCCCTCTCCCGCTGGGTTGAGTTTTGCTATTCCAGCCCAGCTAGGCTCTACTACGGGGAGCACTGCCTCCGCTCTTGCCAGGGGTCCAGGAGGGTGAACCCTTAGGCCCCCTCCTTTTCTCCCTGGTTCTGCACCCCCTGGTTTGTAGGATCAGGGACTCCTTTGATCTTTGCTTCCAGGCTTGGTACCTTGATGATGGTACTATTGTCGGGGATACGCTTGTTGTGGGAAAGGTTCTCCAGATGATTATGGATGAGGGTCCCCGCTCTGGCCTCCATCTCAACGTTACTAAGACGGAGGTTTTCTGGCCTATCGAAGACCCGAGGAGTAGGGTTGCTGGTGTTTCCCCCACCGATATTGCTAGACCCTTGGATGGTGTTAAGGTTCTGGGGGGGCCGGTCAGCGTGTGTCCCGCTTTCAGCGGTGCTCTTGTCTCGAAGAGGGTTACCCGTACTATAGAGCTCATGGACTTGGTTGCTACGATTGAGGATCCCCAGTGTGAGTTACTTCTTCTCCGGGCGTGCACAGGTATTTCTAAGCTATACTTTGCTTTATGCACTTGCTCTCCCCGTGCTTTTGGGTCGGCCCACCTTTCTTTTGACACTGTGCTCCGCTCTAGTCTTGAGCGTATTGTCACGGCGTCCGGACCCGGTTTCAGGGAGTGGCAGTGGCGGCTGGCTACCCTTCCCTTTTCCCTAGGGGGGCTCGGTGTCTTTGCCGCTGCTGATGCGCTGCACTTTGCCTTCCTTGCTTCTCGCCTCCAGTCTGCCGATTTGCAAGCTAAGATGCTTCGTCCCTCCGAGATCGCCTCCCCTGGATTTGCCTTTGAGTCTGCCTTGAGTGAGTTTGTTGAGGCTACCAGTTCCGACTTCTTGAGCAACCCCTCTGAGATCGCTGCCCCAAAACTTATGAAGAAATTGGCAGATATATATTTCACGAGGGTTGCTTCAACGGCGGAATCTGTTTTCTCCTTGACTCCTCGACAGGTTGCCCTGTGGAAGTCTCAGCAGGGAGACCATTCTTCTGACTGGTTGAGGGCTGTCCCTATTACTGGGCTTGGGCAAACCATGAACGGTCGGACTTATCGCAGTGTGCTTAGTTACCGCTTGGGGGTCCCTTTGTTTCTGCTTTCCGGGACTTGTTCTTCGTGCTCCAGGGTCCGCAGAGAGGATATTTTTGGTGATCACGCGGTTTCGTATGCTGGTACTATGGGGATTAAACATCGCCATAACCTTGTCCGTGACACATTGTTGGATATTTGCTTCCGGACGGGGATCTCTGCAGGCAAGGAGGTGGAGATTGGCCTCTTCGACGATAACGACAAGCCCTTGCGACCTGCCGACCTTCTGCTCTACTTGTGGGACAAGGGGCGGGATGTTTGTGTTGATCTGACTGGGTCCTCTCCTTTGACCCAGTCCGGCTTGACCTCTTTTGAGCCCGGACGGGTCGTTGCTGATGCTGCTCGTCGTAAGTATGTCAAGTATCAGGCACGATGCACGACTATTGGGTATGGTTTCCTTCCTTTCTCCTTCTCCTCTCTCGGCGAGCTCGACACGGAGGCTGTTTCTCTGCTCCAGCGGATTCGTAAATTCGCTATGTCACAGGATGCTGGAGCGCGTGCCACAGTTCATATTTTTACTAGAATTAGTTTTGCAATTGCTAAGGGAGTGGGAGCCCAGATAGTATCTAGGCTCCCCTCTAACTTCTTGTAATTTGTTTCGTTTTTAAAGCAAGCTCCGGTTTTTTATAATATAATAATAATAACAAAAACTTATTTGAACTGAACTGAGCTAAAATGAACGGGACTGAACTGAACTGAATGAACGAGTCTGAGGATGAGTCTTTGAAATCCAAGACTCAACTTCAGACCGTCTCAACCACTTTAACCAGGTATGAGTCTCAGACTCAAAGAATCTGAGACTATGACTTTTGTTCAGACTCAACTTCAGACCCCCTTTAATCTTCCATCCATCTGAGCCTCAGACTCGTACCAAGCACATTATCCAGGTATGAATCTCAGACTCAGAAAATCTGAATCTCAGACTCTTACTCAGACTCATGCACATGAATTATACATAAACATAAATATATAAAAAAAAAATAGAAAAAAAATTGCAAAATGAATAAACCTACATCTACCATTACGTCTGCTACTTAGTTACCCTAAATACAAAAATAAATGTCTGCTACTTAATTACCCTAACATGATAACTGTTTTGGTAAAAATTTACCGGGTTACGATTTAAGTTGCGGGTTAAAGTGATCGGGCTAACGTTTCACGAAGCGATGAAATGAATCGAATCAACGAATGAACAAACGATGAAAGAAATCAAGAAGACACGAGAGTTGGTGACGCGGAAACCCAATGTGGGAAAAACCGCGGGGGGAGTCGGAATCCCGCCAAATTTCTACTATGAACGGAAAGGACGAATAATTAATACAAGTATAGGTTTTGAATTAGCGGGACTATGTTTTGCTAGTATGCTTTGCTTTAGAGTTGAAGTGTGTTGAAAATCATGTATCCCTTTGCCTCTGTTTGTTGTTGCACTTATATCCCATCTCCTCCTCTTAGCCGTTGCCTTCCTTTTTTCTTTCCTGATTTCCCTCCTGCTCTGGTGGCATTCCCTGAATTCTAGGGGGTGGTTAATTGACCGGGTCTGCTGTTTGGGGTAGGGTTACTTTGAGTGGTTGGCTGTCTTCGGCCCATTTAGGGGCTTGGATGCTCTTCGGCCCAATGCTACTGTTGGGTTTTACTTTGTTGATTGGTTGACTTTCTTCGTATCGAATCCTTGACTTTTACGACTTTGGACTTTTCGAGTATTACTTCGTGATTTTCCTTTTTGATTCTTTGACTTCTTGACTTTGACTTTAGACTCGGGGAATTTCCACGTCATATCTGAGGGTGTGGATTTTATCCCGAACAAATGCCCCCAAATTTCCGACTAAGCTCATCTTAGGCGGGAATTTTCGTTTCTGATGACGATGTTCTTCCACAGAGTTTGTCTTTGAGTCTGTCACTTCTCGTTTTTCTAAATGACTCTTCTCCTCCCTCATAATGATTTTATTCTTCCCCCTCAACAGCTCAAGGGGCGCCTGGTCCTGTGGTGACAACTGCGGATGCTGTGGTGATGGAGCCGCTCGCCTCTCTTCCTCCTGAGGAAAATATCTAGGCTGTTCAGCATGTTACCTTTTGTTATCTTTGGCCCTGAATCCTCTTTCTGCTCAGGGGAGTAGAATCGTTTTGAACTTGCTTTTATGGTACTTGTTTGCTTACTCTGTGGTGCTTGTTTGTTTTGCTTGTTTTGTTTTGCTGTCAGCTGTTTGTATGCATGCCTTTGTCCGTATGGTCGACCCATGATGGTTGGTGGCCTGGGATTTTGTTTGCCCACTCAGTCGAAGGTGCCACGCTTTGCGTGGGTGCTGAGTGGCGCAGGGGACTTGTATTGCCCTGGTTGTAGGCACTCAGCACAAGACGCACGCCTTCTGTGGAAATTATACGCTCCACCAGATCAATTGTCACTTTAAGTTGGAAATGAAATGAAAATTTGTGAAAAGAAATTCGATTTTAGTGGCACTAAGAGAGAATAAAATGAAAACGTGTGAAAAGAAATTTGAAAATAAAAAAAAATAAAAAATTGTGTCTTGAAAATATATGAGAAATGTTTCAAATTTCTAGATTTGAAAATGGCAGGAATCTAGTTAAATTTGAAAATGGCAGGAATCTAATTAAATTTGAAAATGGCAGGAATCTAATTAATTCCCTTTAAGTTTCACGATAATCGAGTCAAATTTTGAGTTAAATTTCAAGTTTTGGGAGAGATAAAAAGGATGAAGAAAATTTTGAAAGGCTTTGCAAACAGGAAGTACTTTTGAAAGATAGAGTAGGTTAAAAGAGATGATAAGTGAGATTGAACCTGGGTTCTGGTGGAGGCGTACCTGGCAGATTGAATGCCTTAGCTTTGGCGACAGTGGCCCCTACTTCGGGTGATTCTTACTTAGAAGAAGTACTTTTTTAAGTGTACTATGTTCCAAGGTTTTTGGATGATTTCTCCTTCCATGGTCATAAGTCGATATGCTCCATTTCCAACTACTTTCTCCACCTGGTAGGGCCCCTCCCAGTTATAAGCGAATTTCCCTGCTTGTTGATTTCTGGTGTTCTGGAATACCTTTCTGAGGACTAGGTCTCCTTCCTGCAGGATCCTGACTTTAACATTCTTGTTGTAGCTTCTGGCGACTGTCTGCCTGTAGGAGGCCATTCTGATCTGAGCACCAGTTCTGAGTTCGTCTATGGTGTCTAAGCTGTTTGCCATTTCAACTTGATTTCCTTCTTCTGTTGTGCAGCCATACCTGTGAGTGGGTACTCTCACCTCTGCAGGAATGACCGCCTCAGAACCAAAGACCAAGCTAAAAGGTGTCTGCCCAGTAGCCACCTTAGGTGTGGTTCTGTCAGACCATAGCACTAAGGGAAGTTCCTCTGCCCATCTGCCCCCTGCTTCCTCCAGCCTCCTCTTCAGGTTGTCCATCACAATTTTGTTGCTGGATTCCGCTTGGCCATTGGACTGCGGATTTCTGGGAGTAGATTTGTTGAGAGCGATGTTCCACTTGGCGCAATAGGCTTCCATTTTATTGCCAATAAATTGTGACCCGTTGTCGCAGATGATTTCTGAGGGGACTCCGAACCTGCAGATAATGTTACGTTTAATAAAGGATATAACCTGCTTCTCAGTCACCTGAGGGAACGCTTCTGCCTCTATCCACTTGGAGAAGTAGTCGGTCATTGCGAGCATGAAGACTTTGTTTCCTGGTGCCCTTGGCAATTTGCCCACGATATCCATTCCCCACTTCATGAAGGGCCAAGGAGAGACTATTGGGTGCAATGGCTCTGCTGGCTGATGATTGACCGGTGAATGTCTTTGGCAGGCGTCACATTTTTTCACGTACTCTTTGGTGTCCCTGCGCATTGTTGGCCAATAGTAACCTTGGCGAAGTGCTTTGTTGGATAGACTCTTGCCCCCTGCATGATTTCCACATTCTCCGCTGTGGAGATCATGCATTACCATCTCTGCTTCCTTCTGGCTTAGGCACCTTAGGTATGGCCCAGCAGTTGATCTCTTGAATACCACGCCATCAATGAGGGTATACCTGGATGCCTTCATTCTGAAACTTTGTGCTTCTCTTTTGTCTGTGGGCAGGATATCATCTTGCAGCCAGTCTCTGTAGGGTTTTCTCCAGTCGGAGATCTCTTCTGGTTCTGCTGTGGTGCTGCAGATCCTTGCTTCCTGAAACCATTGCAGCCCCTGATCTGGTGAATCTCCTTCTGGTGCTTTCTGTTCCTGTGCATCTTTCCGGATTGCTGGCTCCAGCACATGGACTACGGGTATGGTGGATACTTCCCCTGGTTTGAAGGTTGCCCCCAGAGTTGCTAAGGCGTCTGCTTCCACGTTTCGCTCCCTCGGAACTTGGTTGATTGAGAACTCTGTGAACCTCAGGGAAAGGTCTTTCGCCACTTCAAGGTAGGCCATCATCTTTGAGTCTTTCGCGGCATACGAACCGTTCATATGGTTGACTACCAGTTGGGAATCACCATACACCTCCAACTTCTTGATTTTAAGGTCTATGGACAACTGGAGACCCAGGATCAAAGCTTCATATTGTACTTCATTGTTTGTCATTCGGAACTCACATCGGACTGCTTGAACTATGAGATCTCCCTGAGGTGACCTGAGCACCAACCCTGCTCCAGATCCTCTCATGTTTGAGGCGCCATCTACGTTGAGCTTCCATACCTGTCCGCCCTTATCCTCTTCTAGGAGGATGATATGTTTCTCTGCTTGTGCTTGCAGCGCAGGGCTGAAGTCGGATATGAAATCTGCTAATGCCTGGGATTTGACTGCTGTTCTGGGGACAAACTTCAAATCAAAGCCGCTCAAGTGCATAGACCACTTCGCCATCCTACCCGACAACTCAGGTTTTCTCATAATAGTTTTCAGCGGATAATTTGTTATTACAGATATAATGTGTGACTCAAAATAGGGACGCAACTTATACGATGCGGTAACTAGTGCAAGTACAAGTTTTTCAAGGGACGTGTACCTGGTCTCTGCAGGAAGCAGAGACTTACTGACGTAGTAGACAAGATGCTGTGCTCCTTCATGTTCCCTTATCAATACTGCACTAACCGCCACCTCGGTCACCGATAGGTATAGAAAAAGTGGTTCTCCAGGCTCCGGTTTTGATAGGAGTGGTGGAGTGCTCAAGTAGTGCTTCAGCTCTTTGAATGCTTTTTCACGCTCCTCCGTCCAGTCAAATCTTTGAGCCTTCCTCAGGATATCATAGAATAAGCGGCACCTGTCTGAGGATCTGGAGATGAACCTGTTCAGGGCGGCAACCCTTCCTGTTAACCGCTGCACGTCCTTTGGTTTCTGTGGAGACTCCAACTGCAGAATGGCTTTGATCTGCTCTGTGCTGGCTTCGATTCCCCTCTGGGTGACCATGTACCCCAGAAATTTTCCACAGGATACTCCGAACGTGCACTTTGAAGGATTTAACTTCATCGTGTACTCTCTCAAGGTATTGAAAGCATCTTCCAGATGTGTCGTATGCTGTGAGGCTTGCTTGGATTTGACGACCATATCATCAATATACACTTCCATGGTGTTGCCAATTTGCTTCTTGAACATCATGTTGACCAGCCTTTGGTAGGTGGATCCTGCATTTTTCAGACCAAAAGGCATAACATTGTAACAATAAATACCTCTCTCAGACCTGAACGCAGTTTTCTCTTGATCTAATGGTTGCATCTTGATTTGATTGTATCCACTCCACGCATCGAGGAAGGTCAGCATCTCATGGCCTGCTGTGGCGTCTACCATGGCATCTATGTGAGGCAGGGGGAACGGGTCTTTTGGGCATTCCTTGTTCAGGTCGGTGAAGTCGACGCACACTCTCCACTTGCCGTTCTTCTTTGGGACTACCACCACGTTGGATAGCCACTCTGGGTATTTGACTTCTCTGATTTTTCCGGCAGCCAGCAGGTTATCTACCTCCTGGTTTATGACTTGGTTCCTTTCTGGAGCAAACTTCCTCCTCTTCTGCTGGATCGGCTTGTAGCTTGGGTCTACGCTTAGCCTGTGCGTTATGATACTCGGATCTATTTCTACCATATCATCATGAGACCAAGCAAAACAATCCATGTTAGTTTTTAATAGTTCAATAAGGTTTTGTCGAACATTACCTGTGCATTCTGAACCGATTAGCACTTTTCGCTCTGGGTGTTGTTTGTCTAAGTTGACTTCATCTATCTCCGCCTGAGGGGGCTCAAGATACTCTTGCAGAGGTAGGTGAAGACTCTGTAGTTGCTATGCTGGAGGACTTGCTGTCTTCTTCAGCGCCACTCTGTAGCAGTCTTTGGCTTCTCTCTGATCACCACTGATTTTCTGCACTCCCCAGGGTGTGGGGAACTTCAAGCATTTGTGGTAGGTGGATGTGATGGCCTTCATCTCATGTATCCACGGTCTCCCTAAGATCACATTGTAAGTGGATGGGCCGTCGATAACTAGATACCGTACTTGCTTGTTTACCCCTCCAGCATAGGTGGGAATTGTAATTTCCCCCAGGGAATATTTGGTTTCCCCACTGAACCCTATGAGGGGGACCGCTCTTTTGCTCAGATCTTCCTCGCTGAACCCCATATTCTGCAAGGTTTCCAACATGATGAGGTTGACAGAGCTTCCAGTGTCCACCAGTATCTTTCTTACGGTGCAGTTTCCTATGGAGAGCGTGATGATAAGGGCATCATGGTGGGACTCCGGCATAGGAATAAGAGGCACGTTCTAACGAGACCCCTCGTGCCTGGTACTAGCAGCTTTATCGGGGAATTGGTTCCGCATCAGATTCGTCGAAGGTAACGGCGGGGAGGTCTGGACAGCTGATTCTGCAGGAATGTTCTGGCTTGTCTCCTCTGGACTGGGAAGCGTGTCTTTTAGCTGCTGAGTAAGTTAGACCGCTTAATTCTGATCCTCCTGTGATCACATTGACAATCCTGGTGCACAGGGGAGGGGGCGAAGGTAACACTTGGTCTGCCGCGTTTACTCTGCTGGAGTTCCTGGATATCAGGTGATCCAGATTTCCCTGGTCATAGTGATACTTTACTTCCTTCCTGAGGAGGACACATTCTTCGGTATTGTGCCCGATATCATCATGGAATTCACATCTCTTGCTGGTGTCCCGACGGTCGTTGGTATACTCCTGTCTTCTGGGCCATCTGACTTTGCGCCCCAACTCCTTTAGGGCCTTGAGCAGACCGGCCACGTTGGTAGAGAACCCGTACTCGCTTATTTTAGGTGGGAATCCTGGGTTCTCCTTCCAATCTTTGTCTTCAGAGATCTTGTGAACACTTCTATCGTAGGGCTTGGATCTTTCGCCTCTCTTCTCTGCTGACGCTTTCCTGAAGACGTGCTCAGAACCATAGGTAGCCCTTCTGGGGCCCGAATCCGCCTCTAGTCTGATGGCTGCCAATGCTTTGGTTTGCACATCCTCGAATGTAGCACAAGGTTATTTGGTGAGATCTTTGTAAAGATCTGAATCCTGGAGGAGCCCTTGACGGAAGGCCTCGATGGCGGTGGCCACGTCACATCTGGGAATAGTTACTTTCTCCTTGTTGAATCTGTTGAGGAAATCCCGCGTAGATTCTTCGAATCTCTGCACCACCCGGTACAAATCACTAGTTTGCTTTTCCGGCTTTCTGCTACTGGCGAATTGTTGGTTGAAAGCATTAACCAGATCAGCAAAGGAGGCGACACTTCTGTTCGGCAGGCCAACGAACCAGTGAAGGGCTGCTCTTGAGAGGGTGGAGCCGAACCCCTTGCACATGCAAGTTTCCTTCAGAGGCCCTGTGGCGGTTATCACCATCATTTTCTGCTTGTACTGGTTGATGTGGTCCAGGGGATCTGCAGTGCCATCATAGAGCGTCATGGCTGGTGGCACAAAGCCCTTGGGCACAGCAACACAGGCCAGGTCGTCTGTGAAGGGTGAGTCTGCATAGCTGTCTCTAGCCGCTCTCTCCAGGGGGCGCGGCATTCCAGGAATTTTGTTGATCACCTCCCTCATCTCCTTCAATTCTTGGGACTGCTGGTCTGCAGCGCTGTTGGTCCCTGCAAGAGGGTTAGAAGCAGAGGGAGAAAACTGAAAGGTGTACTTCCTGCTTGGGGTCTCCCAAGGTGCAGACTGTTTGGAGAAGGCGGCGAAGGGAATGCAACTATTTTAGGCCTGGGTTGCCACTCTGGTGCTTGCTGGTTGGGAGTAGACGCCGCCCACGCCCCTCCATAGGGTTGGTTGCTGGACAGGGGATACACTCCTGGTGATTGCATTGGTTGCCATCTTAGCGTCTGATGGACCGGGGTACCCGCAGGAGATAATGCGTTAGTCTCTCGGTTTTCAATGCCGGAGAAGAGATTACCTGAGACGCGCGATATGTCGGGTGTGGGCCCATGGGTCAGGTAGCCTAGCCCCTGTGGCGCAACGGTTTGGACGGGTGGTGATAGCTCCAGATCCAGCTCAGTGACCACCTCCTGAGGAATCGTCCTTGATGCTTGCCCACTGACGGCGGGTTCTCCGTGGAAGCTTGATTCTCCCCCAGATATCATAGGCAGGATCTCTGGTGGTGGCTGAATTGGAGCAGATGGTGGCCTTGATGCCGCTTTTATCTGAGCACTGATGTCCCGGTTGTCTTTCTGCAAGGTCTTCACCGCTTGCTGCAGAGTATTGATCCCCTGAAGTATCTCCATTACAGGATCTGGGGCTGATGGAATCCTGAGGGCATCTCCAAACAACCCCCCGTGGACCGGTATTTTGGATGGCGTACCCTTCTTACTGGTTCTGAAGGGGTTGGGCATCCTTGATGTCGGAGGCCCTTGAGGTGGTCTGGAGGTTGCTGGTGTAGGTCCTGCCGTTAGACTGACAGGGGTCACCTGAGTGGATGGTGCGATGGGCTGGCTTGCTGCTCCTGAGGATGGTGTTCCTCCAGCAGGCTGGGTGGAAGCGTCTTGGCTACTGACAAGGTTTTGATCGGATCCAGACATGACGGTAGGTCGCTTCACTGTAGAATCTTGGCTAGCAAACGATCACTCTGCCCCACGGTGGGCGCCAAATTGCTTTGGTAAAAATTTACCGGGTTACGATTTAAGTTGCGGGTTAAAGTGATCGGGCTAACGTTTCACGAAGCGATGAAATGAATCGAATCAACGAATGAACAAACGATGAAAGAAAGCAAGAAGACACGAGAGTTGGTGACGCGGAAACCCAATGTGGGAAAAACCGCGGGGGGAGTTGGAATCCCGCCAAATTTCTACTATGAACGGAAAGGACGAATAATTAATACAAGTATAGGTTTTGAATTAGCGGGACTATGTTTTGCTAGTATGCTTTGCTTTAGAGTTGAAGTGTGTTGAAAATCATGTATCCCTTTGCCTCTGTTTGTTGTTGAACTTATATCCCATCTCCTCCTCTTAGCCGTTGCCTTCCTTTTTTCTTTCCTGATTTCCCTCCTGCTCTGGTGGCATTCCCTTAATTCTAAGGGGTGGTTAATTGACCGGGTCTGCTGTTTGGGGTAGGGTTACTTTGAGTGGTTGGCTGTCTTCGGCCCATTTAGGGGCTTGGATGCTCTCCGGCCCAATGCTACTGTTGGGTTTTACTTTGTTGATTGGTTGACTTTCTTCGTATCGAATCCTTGACTTTTACGACTTTGGACTTTCCGAGTATTACTTCGTGATTTTCCTTTTTGATTCTCTGACTTCTTGACTTTGACTTTAGACTCGGGGAATTTCCACGTCATATCTGAGGGTGTGGATTTTATCCCGAACAATAACCTAAAAATACTTTCTTATAAACCCGCGTTTACCAATACGTTCTTTCTACTAGGTTTCACCAATTTCCTTGTTCTTAAATAAAAATTGTCCTTCTCCTTCTCCTTCTCCTTCTCCTTCAACATCCTCTCAACTCTACGACAAATCTCACAGCAATATACGTTCGTCTGAACTTGGAGCGCATCGCCAAACTTGTAGCACCAAACTTGCAGGTATCTTGGATTTCTTTCGTAATTAATTACTATCCTTGATTGTATACACGTCCGTCTGATTGTTCAATTCACACCTTAATTCCAAGTCTACACAATTTAAATCAAATTAACGTGTTCTCTTTATTTGTTGAATCGATCATGCTTTGTTGATACGAATACACAACCAACCAACCGTTGCAGATTTGAAGTCATCGGTATCGGTATATCTATTAACATCACCTCTTCATTGTCCTATCTGCAACATTGAAGGTATGTGTCAACGCAACTGTTAACTTATACTACTACTGCACTTGATTGCAAATCTACTTACAAAGTTATAAAGTACTTTTATACTCCTGAACCCACGATACTTGTACTGTTGGGCAACTTCAGTAACTGAAGTAGCCATGCTTAGGTGTAAACTCTCTCGAGAATACAAATATATTGCGTCAACTTGGACCATTATCTACTGGGTTTGTCCTCGAGGTTAACTGAAAGGGTTCAACAGTCTAGAGCCTTGGGGCTTTGAGTCCCATTTGGAGTTGTTTGCCTAGGATAGACTCTTGACTCTGTTTCATGCATGACTATCAAGACAACCACAGTACTAGAAGTTACAGAAAGAAAACAAATACTACATGTCATGACTATCATGACTTTCAAGACTTAACCACAATACTAGAATTGTAATTGCCTTATTTATTTTCGATTCAACTTTTAACATAAATATAAGACGACATACAATCAAGATTATAATTTGACTTTGAGCCAAAGTTATACAACAAATTTAACACAAGCATATGAGCTGAAGTCATACAACAATACTCCATTTTGATATTTAATTATGTGGCTAAAAGATTTCATAAAAATTACTGTAAAAAATTGTTGGAAAAAACAAGTTTATTAGTAATTAGAAAAAAGAAATATCCTTTGAAACTAGTAGAACTTACTTTTCATACCAATGCAACTAAAAGATGAGAAGCATCATTTTCTTATTTAAGTGATGAAAATACGAAAAGCATCATCCTTACTTTGTATATTGTTGTGAGAAATGTAACATTTAGTGAGTACAGCACTATCCAAGAGAAAAAAAAGGAGTTAAGAGTGATTGAGTACATTGCTACGAGAAGACTCACCAGCATTCCAAAACACATAAGTGTCAATAGCATCCAATCCTCCTTCCTTTGCATTCTGTTTGGGATAAAATTTGCATCCTCAGAATTACAACGTGACAAATTAAAGTCAAAAGTCAAGAGGGTCAAAGGTCAAAAGTCAAAGTCATTGAAAGTCATCGGGCTGGCCAAAGACCCAAAGCGATGTAAAACAATGGGCCGACTAGGACGATGACAACAATATTTAGCCCAATTAAAGCAGCAGCCCATCAGAAGCAGGCTCGATGCGTGCACAGGAGGAATGGGTCAAGGAACTAACCCCCCCCCCCCCCCCCCCCCAAATTTTAGGGGCTCCCCCTGAAGAAGAGGAGGAGATTCAGGGAAGGGCAACGGAAAGGACCCTAGGAAGCAACAACATTATAAGCAAGAGAAACGTAGAAGGAAATGATTCAACTCATTCTCAACAACACTACCATCAAGAAAAATCACTAAAAACCATACAATCCTCCATAGTTAATTATTATAAAGCATAAATACTTGTACGCTCGATACTTTTTTCGTTCTTTCGGTCATAGTGGAATCTTGACGGGATTCCGACTCCCCCCGTGGTTTTTCCCACATCGGGTCTCCGGCGTCACCAAAGCTTTGTGTGTTGTTTTCTCTTCCTTTTCGTCGTCCTTTGTTTACTAGTTTCGTCGCAATATCGTAAATTCGTAGTTATAGGACCAATCGCTTTAACCCGCTACCAAAAACGATAACCCGGTAAATTTTTACCAAAACAAATTGGCGTCCATCGTGGGGCAAAGTGATCATCTCCTATAGCCAAATCTCATAATAAACGATATGCATATCATCATGTCCGGATCCAACCACAGCCCCTCCAGTAGCCAGGAAGCATCAACTCAGCCTTCTGGAGGAGAACCTTTCCTAGGACCAACAAGGCCAATTTTCACACCTCTCACCCAGCCGATTCCTACCAGCTTAGCGACAAAACCTACACCATCGACGTCTAAACCCCCTCAGGGGCCTAAGCTTTCCGGGAGATCCAGTTCTTTCAGGACCAGCAGGGAGAGTGTTCCAGCCAGGACCCCGGTTCACGAAAGATTACTTGGAGAAACTTTCAGAGACACAACGTCGCCAGATCCGATGCAGAGTATGATCCAGGGAATCAACGCTCTGTGTCAGACGGTGAAGACCCTACAGAAGGACAACCGAGACCTCAAGGCCTAGATTTCAACGGTAATCAAACCTCCGCCCTTGGTACCTGAAGGAGAAGCCAACGTCCTCAGAAAAACGGATACCTGCAGAAGATCCACCAGAGCAATCCCCTCAGAACTGGTCACCAGGCTGGAACTAGGATTGGCTCCACCTGGCGAGATCATTGAACCTCAGGCACTAGGCTGTCTATCCTATGATCGCACACCTAGCTGACCACAAATCACAAGTAACACTCTCTCTTACATCGAAAGTCGGGAAACTAACTTGTTGTCCCTCGCAGGTACCCCTGTCCACCATACGCCAGAATGACAATCTGCAACTCAACCAGGAATAGTCACCTTATCCAGCAATCAGTCCTCTGGAGGAGCATGGTCAGCAGCCACTCCCATCTAGCAGGCCTCAGGATTGCAGCCAGGAGCCCCAACCTGCACAACGACCCCAGTCAACAATTCGTATCCTGGAGGAGTTTGACCAGCAGGAGGCCTATTCCAACACACGACAGGATAGCAACCCGGATCTGCAATCAACGGCACGCCATTGCCTAACCCTCCTAGCAGTCAACATCCTGGAGGACCGTGGTCAGGAAGTACACCGTTTAGCTTCTTTCCACCTGTTCCTAACCCTCTTGCAGGAACAGGTAGCGCAATGGATCAGCAGTACCAAGAGCTGAGGGACCTGATCAACAGGATTCCATGAATGACACGCCTCTTGGAAAGAGTAGAAAGAGACAGCTATGCGGATTCTCCATTCACCGACGATCTAGCCTGCGTCACCGTGGCCAAAGGATTCGTTCCACCAGCCATGACACTCTATGACGATACTGCAGATCCACTGGATCACATCAATTAGTATAAGCAGAATATGATGGTGGTGACTGCAGCATGACCCATGAAGGAGGCATGCATATGCAAGGGATTCGGCTCTACCTTGTCAGGAGCAGCTTTGTAGTGGTTCGTCAGTCTGCCCAACCAAAGTATCGCTTCCTTTGTAGACCTGGTTAACGCCTTCAACCAGCAGTTTGCCAGCAGCAGAAAACCAGAGAAGCGGACCAGTGATCTATATCGGGTGGTGCAGAAGTCTGAGGAATCCACGCGCGATTTTCTCAATAGGTTCAACAAGGAGAAAGTGATCATCCCCAGATGTGACATAGCAATCGCTATAGAAGTCTTTCGCCAGGGACTCCACCAGGATTCAGACCTGTACAAAGACCTCACCAAATATCCAAGTACCACCTTTGAGGATGTGTAGACAAAGGCGTTGGCAGCCATCAGGCTGGAAGAGGATTCAGGTCCCAGAAGAGTTGCTTACGATTCAGACGACACCTCCAGAAAGGCGCCAGAAGAAAAGAAAGGTGAGAGATCCAATCCCTACAGCAGGAACGTGAATAAGGTGTTTGGAGGAAAGGACTGGAAGGAAAACCCAAAGTTGCCACCAAGAGTGAGTACGGATTTTCCACTAACCTTGCAGGTGTGCTCAAAGCCTTGAAAGAGTTGGGGTGCAGAGTCAGGTGGCTCGGAAAGCAAGAGTACACCTATGACCGGCGAGATGCTAGCAAGAAATGTGAATTCCATGATGAGTACACTAATGAATGTGTCCTACTTAGGAAGGAGATCAAATTCCACTACGACCAAGGGAACCTGGATCACCTCATGCGCAAGAGCTCCACCAGCATAAATTCAGCAGATCAAGTGTTGCCCTCTCCTCCTCCATTATCCACCATAGTCGTTAATATCATCACGGGACGTTCGGAGCTATGTGGACTAACCTACTCAGCAGCAAAAAGGCATGCCGCCCAGGCTAAAGAAGAAAAGCCAGAACACTCCTACAGAATCAGCCGCAAAGATCTCCCAACCGTCACCTTTGACGAAACCGATGCGCAATCTACTCCAGAACTGCACCATGACGCCTTAATAATAACGCTCTCCATAGAGAATTGCACCGTGAAGAAAATCCTGGTGGACACCGGAACTTCGGCAAACCTCATCATGCTGGAGAGCCTCCAAAACATGGGGTTCAGTGAGAAAGATTTCTCCAAGAAGGTCGTTCCCCTGATAGGTTTCAGTGGTGAAACCAAACATTCCCTCGGAGAGATTACCATCCCAACCTACGCTGGAGGAGTTAAGAAGCAAGTGCGATATATGGTCATTGATGGGCCCTCCACCTACAATGTAATCCTGAGAAGACCTTGGATTCATGAAATGAAGGCAATAACATCAACCTACCACTAGTGCTTAAAGTTCCCCACACCATGGGGAGTGCAGGAAATCAGAGTACATCAGAAAGATGCCTAAGACTGCTACAAGATAGCCCTCAAGACAACAGCAAATCCACCAGCATAGCAATCACAGAACCAGCATATTTAGGAGTACATCGAACCACCCCAGGCGGAGGTAGATGAAGTCAACCTGGATAAGCTGCACCCAGAGCGGAAAGTATTAATCAGATCAAAATGTACAAGTAGTATCCGCCAGAATCTCATTAAAATATTAAGAGCTAACATGGATTGTTTTGCTTGGTCACATGATGATATGGTAGGCATATATCCCAGCATCATAACCCACAGACTCAGCGTAGATCCCAGCTACAGGCCAATCCAGCAGAAAAGAAGGAAGTTTACCCCAGAAAGGAACCAAGTAATAAACCTGGAGGTGGATAACCTGCTGGCTGCTGGAAAAATCAGGGAGGTGAAATACCCAAAATGGCTATCCAACGTAGTGGTGGTCCCAAAGAAGAACGGAAAATTGAGGGTATGCGTTGACTTCACCGACTTGAATAAGGTGTGCCCAAAAGACCCATTTCCTCTGCCAAACATAGACGCCATGGTAGACGCTATTGCAGAACATGAGATGCTGACTTTTCTTGATGCATAGAGTGGCTACAACCAGATAAAGATGCACCCAGAAGACCAGGAGAAGACAACATTCAGGTCTGAAAGGGGAATTTACTGTTACAATGTTATGCCTTTTGGTTTAAAGAATGCAGGATCTACCTACCTGAGGCTCGTCAATGCAATGTTCAAGAGACAGATTGGCGATACAATGGAGGTCTACATTGATGACATGGTGGTCAAGTCAAAGCAAGCCTCCCAGCAAGTGGCACATCTAGAGGACAGCTTCAACACCCTTAGAGGATACAAAATGAAGCTGAATCCATCGAAGTGCAAATTCGGGGTATTATGGGGGAAATTTCTGGGGTACATGGTTACCTAGAGATGAATTGAAGCCAACACAGAGCAAATTAAGGCCATCCTCCAGCTGGAATCACCTCAGAAACCCAAAGACGTGCAACGCCTGACTGGAAGAATCGTCGCCCTGAACAGATTCATATCCAGATCCTCAGATAGATGCATGTTATTCTACGATATACTCAAGAAGGCCCAGAGATTTGATTGGACAGAGGAGCATGAGAAGGCGTTTAACGAGCTGAAGCACTACCTTAGCACTCCACCACTCCTGTCAAAACCAGAGCCTGGAGAACCCCTCTCCTTGTATCTATCTGTGACTAAAGTAGCAGTTAGCACGTGCTGGTGCGTGAACATGAAGGAGCACAACATCTGGTATATTACATCAGTAAGTCTTTGCTTCCTGCAGAGACCAGGTACACATTCCTCGAAAAACTTGTACTTACACTTGTTACAACATCTTGTAAACTGCGACCTTATTTTGAGTCACATACTATTTCTATGATAACCAATTATCCACTAAAAACTATCATGAGGAAACCTGAGTTATCAGGAAGAAAAGCTAAGTGGTCCATGCATCTGAGCGGTTTCGACCTGAAGTTCATCCCTAGAACAGCAATAAAGTCTCAAGCACTAGCAGACTTTGTATCCGACTTCAGCACAACACTCTAGTCCCAGGCAGAGAAAGACATCCTAATCCTGGAAGAGAACAAAGAAGATCAGATATGGAATCTGAATGTAGATGGCGCCTCCAACATGAGAGGATCTGGGACAGGGTTAATCCTCAGGTCACCACAAGGAGACCTCATAGTCCAAGTAGTTCGGTGTGAATTCCGAACAACGAATAACGAAGTCCAATATGAAGCCCTAATCCTAGGCCTTCAACTGGCCCTTGACCTCAAGATCAAGCACCTGGAGGTGTGCAGTGACTCCCAGCTCATAGTCAACCATGTGAATAGCTCTTATGCAGCAAAGGATTCCAAGATGTTGACCTATATGTAAGTAGCAAAGGACCTGTCCCTCAGATTTGCAACTTTTACAATCAAGCAAATTCCTCGGGACCAGAATGCAGAAGCAGACGCCCTGGCCACCCTGGGGGCAACGTTCAAGCCTGGAGCAATCTCCACCATACCTATCGTCCACGTCCTGGAGCCAGCAATCCAAAAGAAGTAGGAAGCATCTAGAGGAGGCAAAGACAGAACCCAATGGCTGCAAGAGGCAGGGATATTCAACACCAAAGCCGGCCAGGGAAAGGCCCCAGACTAGAGGAAACTCTACCAGGATTGGCTACAGAATGACGTGCTGCCAACAGACAAGAGCGAAATCAGGAGCTTCAAAATGAAGGCATCAAAATTAACCCTCATTGAAGATATCCTATTCTATTCAGAAGATGTGCTGGACCATACTTAAGGTGTCTAGGTCAGGAGGAGGCAGAAGCTATTTTTCAAGACCTCCACAATGGTGAATGTGAAAATCATGCAAGGCAAGAGCCTATCTAACAAGACACTTCGCCAAGGCTACTTCTGGCCAACAATGCGCAAAGACACTATAGAACACGTCAAGAAGTGTGAGGCATGCCAGAGACATGCACCAGTCAACCACCAGCCTGCAGAACTACTGCATCCTGTAATTTCACCATGGCCCTTTATGAAGTGGGGGATGGACATTGTTGGCAAACTACCCAGAGCACCAGGAAACAAGGTTTTTATGTTGGCCATGATAGATTACTTCTCCAAGTGGATAGAAGCAGAGGCATTTCCACAGGAAACCGAGAAACAAGTTATATCCTTCATAAAACGTAACATTATCTGCAGGTTTGGCATTCCCTCAGAAATTATCTGCAACAACGGATCCCAATTTATCGGCAATAATATGGAGGCCTATTGCGCCAGGTGGAATATTATGTTAAGCAAATCTATCCCCAGAAATCCTCAGTCTAATGGTCAGGCAGAGTCCAACAACAAAATTGTGATGGACAACCTGAAGAGAAGACTGGAGGAGGCAGGGGGCAAATGGGCTGAAGAACTCCCCTTGGTGCTATGGTCTGATAGAACCACACCTAAAGTGGCTACAGGACAAACATCATTTACTTTGGTCTTTGGTGCTGAGGCGGTCATTCCCTCAGAAGTCAGAGTACCTACTCATAGGTATGGCTGAATAACAGAAGACAAACATCAGGTGGAGATGACGAGTAATCTGGACACCTTAGATGAGCTCAAAACTGATGCTCAAATCAGGATGGCTTCCTACAAGCAAACAGTGGCCAAGAGTTACAACAAAAATGTCAAAGTCAGAATTCTGCAGGAGGGAGACCTGGTTCTCAGAAAAGTCTTCCAGAACACCAGAAACCAGCAGGTAGGGAAGTTTGCCTACAACTGGGAAGGATCATACCAGGTGGAGAAAGTAATTGGAAAGGGGGCCTACCGACTCATGACCATGGAAGGGGAAACCATCAGGAAACCTTGGAATATCATACCCCTGAATAAGTACTTCTTTTAGATGGGCAATGTCGCCAGAAACAAGGCATCCATTCTACCAGACGTACCTCCACCAGAACCAAGGTTTTGCCCCATCAAATACTTCTCAACACACATTCACCTTTTGTTGTTTTAAATACGTAAAGTTCAGTCGTTATTATCTTTGAGTAACTTACCTATTTTTCTGATTGCATCGCAAAGGATTGATGAAAAACCTGGTGGAGTGCGTATTTTTTATAAAAGGCGTGCGTCCGTGACTAAGTGCCTACAACTAGGATATTACAGTCTCCTGCGCTACTTAGCACCCATGCGAAGCGTGGATCCTCTGACAGAGTGGGCGAACTAAATCCCAGGGCCACCATTTCAAAAGATCAACCACACAACACAATGCATGCAAAACACACAGACACACAACAGAAGGTAACCTGACAAAAAACAAAACTACCGCAATCAAGCATGATAAAGTTAAGGTACAAAAGTACCACAGCATCCTAAAAACACTTTGCCCCTTAGGCAAAGGTAAAGAAAATACGAGAACAAAGTCTGAAATACTAATTTATGGTGTTCTGGAAGACTTTTCTGAGAACCAGGTCTCCCTCCTGCAGAATTCTGATTTTGACATTCTTGTTGTAACTTCTGGCCACTGTTTCCTATATGAAGCCATCCTGATTTGAGCATCAATCCTGAGCTCATCTATGGTGTCCAGATTACTCGTCATCCACCTGATTTTTGTCTTCTGTTATGCAGCCATACCTATGAGTGGGTACTCTAATTTCTGAGGGAATAACCGCTTCAGCACCAAAGACCAAACTGAATGGTGTTTGTCCTGTAGCCACTTTAGACGTGGTTCTGTCATACCATAACACCAAGGGGAGTTCTTCTGCCCATCTCCCCCCTGCCTCCTCCAGTCTTTTCTTCATGTTGTTCATCACAATTTTGTTGTCGGACTCTGCCTGACTACTAGACTGAGGATTTTTGGGGATAGATATTCTTAACGTAATATTCCACCTGGCGCAATAGGCCTCCATCTTGTTGCCGATAAACTGGGATCCATTGTCGCAGATAATTTCTGAGGGAATGCCAAACCTGCAGATAATGTTACGTTTTATGAAGGATATAACTTGTTTCTCGGTTACCTGTGGGAATGTCTCTGCTTCTATCCATTTGGAGAAATAATATGTCATGGCCAACATAAAAACCTTGTTTCCTGGAGCTCTGGGTAGTTTGCCAACAATGTTCATCTCCTATTTCATAAAGGGCCATGGTGGAATTACTGGATGTAATGGTTCTCACACTTTTTGACGTGTTCCACAGCATCCTTGCGCATTGTTGGCCAGAAGTAACCTTGGCAAAGTGCCTTGTTAGATAGACTTCTGCCCCCTGCATGATTTCCACATTCACCATTGTGGAGGGCATGTAAAACAGCCTCTGCGTCCTCCTAACCCAGACACCTTAAGTATGGTCCAGCAAGGGATTTTCTGAATAGGATATCATCAACGAGGGTGAATTTGGATGCCTTCATTTCGAAGCTCCTAACTTCCCTTCTGTCTGCTGGCAGCACGTTATTCTGTAGCCAATCCTGGTAGGGTTTTCTCCAGCCTGCGGCCTCTCCCTCGCCGGCTATGGTGTTGAATATCCTTGCCTCTTGCAACCATTGGGTCCTATCTTTGCCTCCTCCAGATGCTTCCTGCTTCTTCAGGATTGTTGGCTCCAGGACGTGAACGATAGGTATGGTGGAGATTGCTCCAGGCTTGAACGTTACCCCCAGGGTGGCTAGGGCGTCTATTTCGGCATTCTAATCCCGAGGAATTTGCTTGATTGTGAAATTTCAAATCTGAGGGACAAGTCCTTTACTACTTCTAGATAAGCCAACATTTTGGAATCCTTTACTGCATAAGAGCTATTCACATGGTTGACTATAAGCTGGGAGTCGCTGCACACCTCTAGGTGCCTAATCTTGAGGTCTAGGGCTGGTTGGAGGCTCAGGATTAGGGCTTCGTATTCGGCTTCGTTATTCGTTGTTCGAAATTCACACCGAACTGCTTGGATTATGAGGTCTCCCTGTGGTGACCTGAGGAATAACCCTGCCCCACATCCTCTCATGTTGGAGGCGTCATCCACATTCTACTTCCGTATCTGCTCTTCTTTGTCCTCCTCCGGGTTTAGAATGTCTTTTTCTGCCTGGGACTGGAGTGCTGGGCTGAAGTCGGATACAAAGTCTGTTAGCGCCTGAGATTTCATTGTTGTTCTGGGGATGAACTCCAGGGCAAAACCGCTCAGATGCATTAACCACTTAGCCATTCTTCCTGACAACTCAGGTTTTCTCATAATAGTTTTTAGTGGATAGTTGGTTATCACGGACATAGTGTGTGGCTCAAAATAAGGCCGCAGTTAATAAGATGTTGTAGCAAGTGCAAGTACAAGTTTTTCAAGGGATGTGTACCTAGTCTCTACAGGAAGTAGAGACTTGCTGATATAATATACTGGGTGTTGTGCTCCTTCATATTCACGCACTAATACCGCGCTAACTGCTACTTCATTCACAGATAAATACAGGGAGAGGGGTTCTCCAGGCTCTAGTTTTGACATGGGTGGTGGAGTGTTGGTGTAGCGCTTCAACTCATTGAACGCCTTCTCGTGTTCCTCTGTCCAATAAAATCTCTGGGCCTTCTTGAGTGTATTGTTGAATAACCCGCATCTATCTGAGGATCTGGATATGAATCTGTTCAGGGCGACCATTCTTCTTGTCAGGCGTTGCACGTCTTTGGGTTTCTGAGGCGACTCCAGCTGAAGGATGGCCTTAATCTGCTCTGTGTTGGCCTCGATTCCTCTCTGGGTAACCATGTACCCCAAAAATTTCCCGCATGAAACCCGGAATGTGCACTTTGATGGATTCAGCTTCATTTTGTATTCTCTCAGGGTGTTGAAGGTATCCGCCAGGTGTGCCACGTGCTGGGAGGCTTGCTTTGACTTGACTACCATGTCAACAATATAGACCTCCATTGTATCGTCTATCTGTCTCTTGAACATCGCATTGACGAGCCTCTGGTAGGTAGATCCTGCATTCTTGAAACCAAAAGGCATAACATTGTAACAATAAATTCCCCTTTCAAACCTGAATTTTGTTTTCTCTTGATCTTCTGGGTGCATCTTTATCTGTAGCCGCTCCATGCACCAAGAAAAGTCAGCATCTCATGTCCTGCAGTAGTGTCTACCATGACGTCTATGTGTGACAGAGGGAATGGCTCTTTTGGACACGCCTTATTCAAGTCGGTGAAGTCAACACATACCTTCCATTTGTCGTTCTTCTTCGGAACTACCACCACGTTGGATAGCCATTCTGGGTATTTCACCCCCCCCCCCCCCCCCTCTAATTTTGCCAGCAGCCAGCAGGTTGTCTACTTCCTGGTTTATAACTTGATTCCTTTCTGGGGTAAACTTCCTCCTTTTCTGCTGGATTGGCCTGTAGCTGGGATTTGTGTTGAGCCTATGGGTTATGATGCTGGGATCTATGCCTACTATATCATCATGTGACCAAGCAAAACAATCCATGTTATTTCTTAATAAGTCAATGAGGTTCTGGCGGATATGACCTGTACATTCTGTTCTGATTAATACTTTCCGCTCTAAGTGCAGCTTATCCAGGTTGACTTCATCTACCTCTGCCTGGGGTGGTTCAATGTACTCCTCCTGAATAAGTTGGCTCTGTGATTGCTATGCTGGAGGACTTGCTATTTTCTTAAGGGCTATCTTATAGCAGTCCTTGGTGTCTTCCTGATCTTCTCAGACTTCCTGTACCTCCCATGGTGTTGGAAACTTTAGGCACTGGTGATAGGTCGATGTTATGGCCTTCATTTCGTTGATCCAAGGTCTTCCTAAGATTACTTTGTAGGTGGAGGGCCAATCAATGACCGGATACCACACTTGCTTGTTCACTCCTCCAGCGTAGGTGGGAATGGTAATTTCTCCAAGGGAATGTTTGGTTTCACCACTGAAACCTACCAGGAGGCCCGCCTTTTTGAACAAATCTTTCTCACTGAACCCCATGTTCTGGAGGGTCTCCAGTATGATGAGGTTTACCGAACTTCTAGTGTCCACCAGGATTTTCTTCACGGTGCAATTCCCTATGGAGAGCGTGATTATTAGGGCGTCATGGTGCAGTTTTGGAGTAGATTGCGCATCGGATTTGTCAAAGGTGACGGCTGGGAGATCTTTGCGGCTGATTCTAAAGGAGTGTTATGGCTTTTCTCCTTTAGCCTAGGTGGCCATGGCATGCCTTTTTGCTGCTGAGTAGGTTAGTCCACATAGCTCCGAACCTCTCGTGATGACATTAACGACTCTGGTGCATACTGGAGGAGGAGAGGGCAACACTTGATCTACTGAATTTATTTATTCGGAGCTCTTGGGCATGAGGTGATCCAGGTTCCCTTGGTCGTAGTGGAATTTGATCTCCTTCCTAAGTAGGACACATTCATTAGTGTTGTGCCCGATGTCATCATGGAATTAACATTTCTTGCTGGCATCTCGTTGATGACTGGTGTACTCCTGCTTTCTGGGCCACCTGACTCTGCGCCCCAACTCTTTCAAGGCTTTGAGCACACCTGCAAGGTTAGTGGAAAATCCATACTCACTTACTCTAGGTGGCAGCTCTAGGTCGTCCTTCCAGTCTTTGCCCTCTGAAACCTTGTTCACATTTCTGCTGTATGGTTTCGATCTCTCGCCTTTCTTCTCTGTTGGCGCCTTTCTGGAGGTGTGATCTGAATCATATACAGCCCTTCTAGGGCCTGAATCTTCTTCCAGCCTGATGGCTGCCAACGTCTTTATCTGCACATCCTCAAAGGTGGTACATGGATATTTGGTGAGGTCTTTGTACAGGTCTGAATCCTGGTGGAGTTCCTGGCGGAAGGCTTCTATAGCGGTTGCTATATCACATCTGGGGATGGTCACTTTCTCCTTGTTGAACCTGTTGAGAAAATCACACATGGATTCCTCAGACTTCTGCACCACCCGGTATAGATCACTGGTCTGCTTCTCTGGTTTTCTGCTACTGGCAAACTGTTGATTGAAGGCGTTAACCAAATCTTCAAAGGAAGCGATACTCCGATTGGTCAGACTGACGAACCACTATAAAGCTGCCCCTGACAAGGTAGAGCTGAATCCCTTGCACATGCATGCCTCCTTCAGGGGTCCTGCTGCAGTCACCACCATCATCTTCTACATATACTTATTGATGTGATCCAGCGAATCTACGGTACCGTCATAGAGTGTCATCGCTGGTGGCACGAATCCTTTGGGGACAGTGATGCAGGCTAGATCATCGGTGAATGGAGAATCTGCGTAGCTGTCTCTTGCTACTCTTTCCAAGGGCCGTGGCATTCCTGGAATCCCGTTGATCAGGTCCCTCAGCTCCTGGTACTGCTGATCCATTGTGCTACCTGTTCCTGTAAGAGGGTTAGGGACATGTGGAAAGAAGCTAAAGGGTGTACTCCCTGACCAGGGTCCTCCAGGATGCTGATTGCTAGGAAGGTTAGGCAATGGCGTGGCGCTGATTATGGATCCGGGTTGCCACCCTGTTGCGTGCTGGAATGGGACTCCTGCTGGCCAGACCCCTCCGCGGTACGGGTTATTGACTGAGGGCGTCGTGCTGGTTGGGGCTCATGGCTGCCATCCTGACGCCTACTGGGTGGGGGTAGCTGCGGACCATGCTTCTCCAAAGGACTGATTGCTGGGTAACGTGACTATTCCTGGTTGAGTTGCAGAATGCCATTCTAGTGTCGGGTGGACGGGGGTACCTGCGAGGGATAACAAGTTAGTTTCCCGACTTTCGATGTGAGAGAGAGTATTACCTGTGATTTGTGGTCTGTTGGGTGCGCGGTCATAGGACAGACGGTCTAGTCCCTGAGGTTCAATGATCTCGCCAGGTAGAGCCAATCCTAGTTCCAGCCTGGTGACCAGTTCTGAGGGGATTGCTCTGGTGGATCTTCTGCAGGTATCCGTTTTTCTGAGGACGTTGGCTTCTCCTTCAGGTACCAAGGGCGGAGGTTTGATTACCGTTGAGATCTGGGCCTTGAGGTCTCGGTTGTCCTTCTCCAGGGTCTCCACCGCCTGGAGCAGAGTGTTGATTCCCTGGATCATACTCTACATCGGATCTGGCGATGTTGTGCCTCTGGAAGTTTCTCCAAGTAATCCTCCTTGAACCGGGGTCCTGGCTGGAACACTCTCCCTGCTGGTTCTTGAAGAACTGGGTGTCCCGGACATCTTAGGCACCTGAGGGAGTTTAGACGTCGATGGTGTAGGTTTTGTCGCCAGGCTGGTGGGAATCGGCTGGGTGAGGGATGTGAAAATTGGCCTTGTTAGTCCTAGGAAAGGTTCTCCTCCAGAAGGCTGAGTTGATGCTTCCTGGCTACTTGATGGACTCTGGCTGGATCCGGACATGATGATACGCAGGTCGTTTATTGTGAGATTTGGCTATAGGAGATGCTCACTTTGCCCCACGGTGGGCGCCAATTTGTTTTGGTAAGAATTTACCGGGTTAACGTTTTCGATAACGGGTTAAAGCGATCGGCCTATAACTACGAATTGATGATATTGCGACGAAACTAGTAAGCAAAGAACAACGAAAAGGAAAAGGAAATAACATACAAAATTTTGGTGACACGGAAATCCGATTTGGGAAAAATCGCGGGGGGGGAGCCGGAATCCTGCCAATATTTTACTAAGACTGAAAAGAGCGGGGAAAGTAGAGGAGTACAAGTATAGATATTTGTAGGATAATTAGCTATGAGTATTGAGTAATGGTGCTGCTCGTGATCGATGTCGTTGAAGATGGGTTGAATGATTTTCTTCTACGTTTCTCTCGCTTATAAGTTGCTGCCTCCTAGGGTTTCTCCCCCTAACCTCTTCCTGAAACGTCTCCTACTAAGCAGGAGGAATCCCATAGATTTAGGGAGCATCTTTTGACTTCTTCCTCTTGTGTATAGGCCGAGTTCCTTGATGAGCTGCATTCTTCAATGGGTTGTTTGATGTTGCTATACCCTGTTCGGCCCATTGTCTTGCATTGTTTCGGGTTTTGACTGGCCTAATGACTTTTAATTGTGTTGACTTTGACCCTTGACCTTTAACCTTTGACCTTTTTTATTTTCCGACTATAATTTGCCAGGTTGTAATTCTGGGAATGCGGATTTTATCCCAAACAATAATGAGGGATATTTAACTATCATAGATGCAGGTTCCTGAACCAAGTTACAGGCTTACATCACCAAAATCCGAGCACATGATTCAGTAACCATCATAAATAACGTTCTACTACTCCAAATGTCCGGAAACAAAATTTGAGGAGGTAAATTTATTTTGATAAAAGTGGAATAATTTCTAAATGTTTTGTTTTCGATTAACCTTCTTAATATATAATGATTTTGATAAATGTAGGCAATTGCAGAATCAACCATGTCAATTGACGATATGGATGTCGCTAGAGAGACTTGGGCTGTCAATTGCTTAGAGAACTATAGGATAGATCTTTAGCTTATTAGTGAACTTGACATTTGTGGTACTATCAATTACAACTCATTTGAATGTATTATTTTGACCTTCTTGATATTTTGAATGAGAAACAATGTTGGTTAATTACATGTGGTGCAAGAGTGTTTGGTTAAATTTCATTTGCAAGTATTTAAATTTTTGTAATTGGTTAATGACATTAACGACAATTATTTGCGTCATTTCTAAACGACGACGATGCAAAATGTTATTTCTATCATCGGTTTTTTAATATTATAGCGTCGATTTCTAGTTTAAAATTGATGCAAAATTTTCACTAATTACATCGTCTCTAACTAAAAAGCATTGCAAAAGATTCTATTTGCGTCGGTTCTCAGACTAATTTGCGCCGATTGTTTAGAAAAAATTGACTCAAAAAGTCACTTATTGCGTCAGTTTTTTCCAATAAAGCGACGCGATTAATAATACATATTGCATCACTTCTAAACAACCGACGCAAAGGAAAAAATACCTCCTCAATATACGTCAACACAAAACGACGCAAATGACCAATTAGAACCGATGTTATAGGGTTTTTTTTCTACTAGTGTATTAGCCGCCTTAGTAGATACGCCCATCATGTATCACTTAAAGCTCTAATGGGTCTCTACACTATTATAGTATCCGATCCATACTTTATAAGACGTAAATAAGCACGTATCATTTGTCTTATGACGGATCACGTATTTGAGCTCAACTTTAATGATAGCTAATAAATACATTAGGTCCAAATATTGTTGTCCACATATATTGTATTAGACCCATAATTCTTACAATCTCCCACTTGGGTCATATAATAGTATATGTAGGGTACTGAAAATTGTATTCATTATAATTGTATGAGCTCAATATTGCTATCAAACATTCTAACCATCTTATACAATTCGGTCCATTAATCATATGTGCATAGAACCTAAGCGGCTTTTGCCACAGTTTGTCGTAACAGGACCCATCAATGATCACATATGTAAACATGACTAACGACATGAATCTAGTTAGGAGTGTAGCATTGAAACAGCAACCGAATGTGATCCTATTTCCAACTGGTCTACCTTAAGCCTTAGTGAGATCAACCAAATGAGTCAAAGTGAAACTGAAAACCGTAAACCTTATTTATGCAGAACTGAATAACCGTATACCATAATGTGTCTAATGTGGCAAACTCCCACTTAACCTGAATATCCTTAGAACCGAAGCACCCATTTGAGCAATATGCTCAAGAAAGACCATGGGTGGTAATTCCTTAGTAAGCGGATCCGCAAAAATGGAGTTTGTACAAACATATCTTAGACGCCTTTCACTCTTAATCATTTCTATAACAACACATCACTTGTATTGTTATTTGAAACTATAATAACTCTCAAGTTGTCACAAATAACTTAAATGGTCTTTCAATACCGAACTTAATTTGCAGCCTTGTGACAAATAAGCATGACCAAATAGAAGTCGAAATACCGAATGAACTCAACCTGAATCGATCTCCTTTATATGATAACATTGTTTTGCTCCAAATGACAAACAATACGTTTGGCTGCCCTATTAGTGGATCTCAATATCCAATTGTCTTTCCTTAATATCTGTCAATTAAACTATAGGATGTACACGATAACCAAATATGTACAAACTAATTTTAATTATACCTTATTACTTAAACACATGAAAAATATCTTGAAGTACATGAATTTAAGTAATACTATGTATTCTAAATGAATTTTTCCTTAAGGACATCAATGAGACTGCATTAGTCCCATTTACTGAAAGGGTATAAAACTTGATGTATTTTCATACTCCCACTGAATCTTGAGTATCTACAATCATGTACCACATCCATACAAAACCAAATGAGATGATATCATGGTAGATTGATGTACTCTTTGACGAAAAACCTTATTTGAGTTTTCATTGGACGATTATTAACCTTAATTTGCAGAAACTTTACCTTGAATCTATCAAGTCAAGATTTTCAGTATCTGCAACAATGGGTCTATCAATGTCACCATTGACAAACTTGTCTTTACCATTCATCCAATGTAACTCCAGAACTTGATATACCATCTGTCTTCATAGCAATTATTGACAAGACGAGCCTTACTGTCTCATTACCGAATGAGTTTGTCTTGGTAACAAATAACCATTTGAAACTAATATGTTTTATACTTTTAGGTAATGAAACAATTCCAAAGTGTCTTTATCAATCAAATGACTTAATACTTTATTGATGACATATATAAATTCACATGTATTAGTTAGAACTTTCAATGATTCGGTAAGATGCTGAATGAATACTTTTCTATCGTTTCATCATCTAACTCTTACTCTTGAATGTATGCAATATATTAATCTGTTATTACACCGAAATATGTCAGTCATGACATGAAAACAATGTAATCCTCTAAAACTGCATACATTCTTCCCTTAGTGAATTTCTTTAATAACAATTGTTCTTGAAGTATTTGAGTTTGTTTTACTAGAATGATCTTGCGACCCCTTATAATGAGACGTAGAATCATCTCCATAAGTCTCATTTCTTCCCCCCAAATTCAATAACCGCAATGAACCCATATTATCCGTCTCAAAATAACTTGCATGTGGGATGATTACTTTATTATCTTATTACCCTTAAACCTTATAAAGTTATACAACAAAATAATTATTGATTTTCCTAAGTCGTCCAACTATATTACCTCAAAAACATTCTTACTTAGTTGGACATACCTTAAGTGTAAATAATTTACACTATAATTAATCAATCAACAGTATTGTTGTAACTTTATCCAAAACAAACAAGCTGCAATTCTATAATTATTTCTAGAGTTATCTGGAGAAGAGTGTGAATAATCATACTCCTACCAAGCCCCATGATCAGACTTTGCACACATAATACACCATACATATTTAAACCTTCATATGGTGCAATCTTTAATGTAAGATCAAACTTCTCTAGAAAGTATCCGAAATAACCTTGACGTTATTATCATGAATAGTCAATTTGTCAAAGTGTTTCCACTTATGATCGATATAACATCTTTAATCCTGTACCGAGAATATATCTCAGTCAAATATGTGATAAAAACGTCTAAGAACTTGAGAACTTCTCAAGATCGAGATATAAATATCATACATAATTTTGTCTAAAAATTGATATAGTGATGTGAACTAATACAACTTAAAACATAAAATAGTTCGCATATCCTTATATATCAATTATAAGACATCCAAGGTCATTTTGATATCTATTTTCTCTTTTCTTCTATATTCCCCTTCAATATGAGAATCCGAAGTAGAAGGGTCAATAATTTCATTTTGATACAACTTTAATAATTCAATGTGTCATACCGAAAAGAAATTATTGTCCTCAATTCTTTATATTCACTGGAGTTTTAATGCAAGTCTTTAAATAATATTCCAATCTACGCTATATAAAATTATCAAAAAATGACAACTTTATCATTATTTGAATTAGGAAAATAAAAAATTAATTATTTCTCAATGGACAATGAACGAAATTTGACCAAACGAAAAATAACTGAACTCCAATAAAAGGCAGTACCGAAAATTTTCCAGATTCAAATAAAATAACAAGTCAATAGTGATAACTAAATTAGCCGATTGTCTCTAACTCAGATGATGACATGCCCAAATAGATGAATCTTTTATCACCAATTGACATACAACATCTTAGATCTCACTTTTACTTGCATTAATGTACTTATGTGAATGAAAAAAAACCAAATTCACCCACAAAACATGATTGGATATAATAATTTACCTTTAACAAATCTTAAATGAGAAGAGTGTCCTTACCGACACGCGATGAGGCGTACAAATTAATACTATATTCCTTATGTGTCCATACTCATAACAAGCCAACAACCAATAACTCTACCCTTATTTAGCTTGTTATTTTTTGAGTTGGACACTTGCAGTTAATAGAACCAATGCCCTTTAAGACTTTCTTAATGTCGCATTAAACGATCATTAAATACATGCATTAAATTTTTCTTCCCCACAAAAACACGTGAGTCACACGATATTTTCATCCTTAAGAGTAGCAAAATCATACATTTTTATTGTTGTGTTAAGATTGTGACGACCCAAAATAAGTATTTACATTCTCTTACCATTCATTTAAATAAATGGCGTTGTCCGAATTGAGAATGTAACCTGAATATGACATTTATAATGAAGAATAATGTCAAATTCGATGAACAAAACAATATTTTCATAATTGAATAAATTCAAACAGTATAGTGTTTTTGCAAATTTAACATTTAGCCGTTGGGCATAAATTATTATCTAAGCATCGACACTACAATTAAATAATCGTGATCAAATATTGACGATAAAATCATGCCGAATATTAAGCCTTCCTTTGGGCCGACTTAGTATACACATGAAAATACCGAATAATAATCACATATTTATCACCTGAAATTGTATATGTATTCGGCCAAATAATGGCCTTCCTTTGGGCCGCCGACCATTATCCGCATGATCACACATACTACCAGACTTAAAACCCGAATGTTTGAATTTACTCTCCGTATTCTTATAATGGCCTTATGAGTGTCATAAACTTAAGAACACTCCCTTAACTTGTAATTCAGATTCGAATATTGGCATTCCCATCATAACAAGATACCTAGCACAACATCTAATTTCATCTTTGGATGATAATTAGACTTATAAGTGGTACTCTCGGTGTAGTAATCAAATATTAACAGTAAGATCATGTCAAATGTGAAGTCTTCCTTTGGACCGACTTAACATCTACACGAGAACCGAATAACTGTTACATATTTATTACCACAAGTATGATTGAATTTCGGCCAAATAATGGACTTCCTTTGGGCCGACCATTACCCGCATGAAATTCAATCTCACACAATCGTCTAATTATTTAAACTATCTAATCTACGCAATAGAGGTAATTGGCAACGTATTGTTTCGATCAATCAATCCAAAATTATTAGACGTCTTATAAAACCAAATAGTCAATATTATTGAAACCGAAATCAAGTTCTTTTAATCAAACCGTAATTAACAAGTGATTGAAACCTCAAATGATAAAAGAAATTATAACCCAAATTAGTTTTTTCATCATACAAGTCAACTTGTCAATTATAAATACGCGACAATAATCGCAACCGAAATTTCAAACATGTCTCAATTCATACATAAAATCATAATATGCAATAATAATCAAACTTACGAGACCATTATACATCATATGACTGAATACCAAAGAAAATTATGAATCAACCGCAATCAATTTAAAATACCTTATATACTGAATAACCAATTATAAGTATCCGAAACTTCAGATCCGAAATATAACGCTTTAATCTTTATATAAGATCATCAATTGCATAAAAAAACATCCAAACATATATTCTGTATGTAATCAGTCATAATGTCACAAAATAAAATTATAATCCAAATGTAATCGAGAGATATTACTAAATCAACGAACAGTCAAACATGATTATAAATAAATCGTAAACATGAGTGATACCCATAACGCACTAATAATACAGGACCCGCATAAATAATACTCCGTACGTAAGAACAAAGTGACTCAGTAGTAAATACGACAATCAGACATATTACTTGAGTAGTTATCATGTTGAACCATACAATTTGTAGGAGACATATCTTAATAGTGAGTTATATCAACCATCCTAATGTGTGAATGCATCACGGCACAAAACTCAATATTTTAGTGACTTTTACCATAAAAATCATCCTAGATGCAAACATGCAGTACACAATTGCAAAGGTGCATTCACCGATTAAGGACTATGATAGATCGAAATAAAACGTAGTAAAATTTCTTACATAATACTGTATAATTCAATCAGTCTCAAATAATTCAATATGAAGACGGTTCTAATACCACTTGTTAGATTTAATCTGACCAAGACTGAAATTTCATACTAAATTAATTGGAGAAGAGAGGTGGAATGGGAATCACCCGATCATAGTCTTCTAACCGAGTAACCGACACACTCACTTTTGAGTTTCTCCATACCGATGAGATATATGTGAGATTAGGTCAGTCAAAAGTGTGCTGTCAGGACCATAACCCTGACTATAGGTAGGAAACCCTAGTCACCTATTTAGCCGCCTTAGTAGATACGCCTATCATGTATTACTTAAAACCCTAATGGGTCTCTATACTATTGTAGTATCCGACCCATACTTTATAAGACGTAAATAAGCTCGTATCATTTGTATTATGACAGATCACGTATTTGGACTCAACTTTAATGATAGTTAATAAATACAATAGGTCTAATAATATTATCCACATATATTGTATTAGACCCATAATTCTTACCAAAAATGCTTGTACCCATTTTTCCCTTTACTCGTTAACAACTCGCTTTAGTTTCCATAGCTTTTACGGAGTATTTTATTGATATAGTATTAGTAGTAACTCTTTACTTCGCTATTGAGTTACTAAATGATGTAACGTGAGTTCTGAAAATCCATCCACGGAATCTTCAGATAATTTTCCGGTTGGCCAAAAAAAAGGCTTATTTACACTAGAATGCACCGGCTTTTTTTGAAAAAATCATGAAGCATGCATGCATAGTCTGGCTCAGCTCATGAGCCCAAACAAAACAATACTGACATACTCGTACTTGGTAATTGATAGACAAATATCCTGCCGTAATAACTATATTATCTACATCAACTGAGCTTTATTTGTCTCATTTCCTTGCATTTATGATAGATCTGCAACTGGCCAGCCAACTAGCAATGCAAGCTAAGTCCCTCCTTGACTGATTCACAGCCTTACACCAGCAACGTGAGATAATAATTTCGTTTTCATTCTCACTCAACTTGCCCCTTTAACACATTGTTTGACTTTTAACATACACAAAACAAAAGGCCAACTAAATACAGGGTAGGTTATCTCTACAACTCTGATAATTCACCCAGTGTCATCATTTGTATCAAACAATTTGGTGAGCGATGAGAAGCTCGACTACGGAGGATGCAACTCCGACACCAATAATGTCAATGTCTGTGGAAGACGTGATCGAGGGCAGCCTTGGGAAGATGACATGGAATCAGATACTGCAAGCCATGCTGGCATGCATTCCACCTGTTTTCGACAACCAGCAGACGTTGATCAGCGTCTTCACTGATGCACAGCCAGCGTGGCATTGTATTCGCAAAGACTGCAACTCCATTTCTAACAACATGTGCTCTCTTCCGAGAGCAGACTGGAGTTGGGTGGGGAATAAGAAGAGTACAGTCATATCTGACTGGGATCTCGAGTGTGCCAGCTCATTCATCAAGGGCTTACCGGCAACATGTTACTTTGTGGGTTGCTTACTGACTGGGTTTTTCGTGGCGTCACTTGGTGACACCTCACTAGGCCGTAAAAACCTTCTGTTAATCTCCTGTGGGATGATGTCCTTAGCGGCACTCGCCTCTGGGTTCGCTCCCAATTTCTGGTGGTACTGCGCCCTTCGCTTCCTTTGTGGGTCTGGTAGAGTGTCAATAACAATTTCCTCCTTCGTCCTATTGTCAGAGAAGGTCGGGAAGAAGTGGCGAGGGCAGATAGTCCTGCTCGGTTTCATGTCCTTGACTCTCGGCATCCTGTCACTGACAGGCATCGCTTACTTGTCTCGAAACTCGTCCTGGAGAGCCCTTTACATTTGGACTTCCACTCCCGGGATCTTGTCTTCTATACTCCTTCATTTCTGTTTATTTGAGTCCCCTAGATGGCTCTTTCTTCAGGCGAGACACAAAGAGGCCGTGAGTGTGCTCAAGAGAATTGGAACAATGACGGATCATCTCACCTCGGAGTACTTGGCACGGAACATGCTCAAGATGGAACAATCAAATAATGTGAATCCATTCTCATCAGTCAAGATTTTAGTCAGGAAAGGATGGGCAATTCAAAGGCTACTAGTGACCATGGTGCTCAGTTTTGGTGTGGGAATGATGTACTTTGGCATGTTCTTAGGTGTCGGAAGCTTAGGCCCCAACGTCTACCTAAGCTCGATTTTCAACTCACTAATCTTTCTCTGCTCATCTCTGATTTCCTATTTGTTTTGGATCCAAAGAGTTAACAGACGAAGCTCACTTCTCGGATTTTGTACAATCAGTGGGACCACAAGCATTGTCTCCATCATAGCAGGAGTTGATGATCACAAGGGTCTTCGAGTTGGGTTAGAACTGACAGCACTGTTTTGTGCTTGTATGGTTTTCAACATCCTGTTCATCTACACGGTGGAATTGTTTCCGACATGTATAAGAAACACGGCAGTGTCACTGTCGAGGCAGGCACTGCTGTTTGCCTCGGTATTTGTACCTGTATTGGTGGTGATAGGGAGGAAAAATGAAGTGTTTGGTCATACAGTGTTCGGAGTGACTATAATCGTGTGCGGGCTTTTGGTGCTGAGCTTGCCTGAGACAAGGGGTAAGGTGTTGTGTGACACCATGGACGAACAAGAAGTGACCGCTAACGCTAAGGATTCTGGTCTTTGCGCTTGCATTTAGTGTACTGCCACTGGCTTTCTGTTATTACTCAATAATTACTACAAGAATAATACAAGTCCTCCAATTCTGAAATGCATTGAAGGTGCCCCCCCTCAACCAAAAATAGCCGATATAAAGCCATTTTACACAAATATTACTCCGTATTACTTATTCATCCCAACAACCCCCCGAATCTTGTTGGATGGAAAAAAGACACGAATTCAAGATGTTGAGTAACATGAAGACGATGGTTACTTGACGACACAAATACATGATAAACATTTTTTTTTCAAAATTTTCGTCCAGGCGTAATTTTTATATATTAGTGCACTACTATCGATATGAGCCAATAACATTTTCATTAATAGTTAACCGATGTTAAATTCACTTACTCCGGTTCTGTTTAAATTCAATTGATAACATACCACATTTTTAAAAGATGGGTAGAACCACATATTGAGGCAAATCAATGTAATGTCATACTCCAGTCGAGCATAATACATGTCCAGAACTCATATAAGCTCTCAGAAAGCACAAACAATTATACTCCGGTCGAGCGTAAATACATATTCAAAACTCATGTAAGCTCTCACGGAGCACAATTACATTGATTCACAGGAAAAGTTGAAGACACTTGCTACGTGATCGAGGCTGAACGGAGATGGCCTTTAGTAATGGTGATTTGCCTTCCTAGTGACTACATCATGATATCTGATCTATACGTAGCTTAAGATCACGAAATTCAGGCAAGGATGAAGAAAAAAGGAAACCTATCTATTAAACAAGAACTTCGTACTTACCAGCCATTAAGGCATTGCAATGTTTCCCAACAATTTTTTCGGGTGTACTTTCTTGTGTTTCCCTGCAAATTTCCGAATGTTGTCAGCAAATATGACGAAGTATTAATATTGAAGATAAATGAGGTTTTGATATGACTTGCCTTAATCACAAGACACAACTTTCTTAATTACTGACTGAAAATGGGTACTGAACTCACTCTGTGCAGAATATGATATCCCTTGTACTGAATAAGACAACAAAGCCACCAGAGAATCCTCTAAGATCCAACTATTCATTCCCTAAGTTACCACTTAACTAAGTGGAATTAATTGCCTAAATCAAACTAAAATTAATGGGGTTGAACTTATCTTAACTAAACTGAATAAGGATGAATTCAGCTCAACTAACCCGAAAACTTGTTTGTAGCCATCCGTACATGTCCAAGTATCCCTTTGTTATTTTGACAAATCACATCTAGGGTTAAAATTAAATATTAAACCCTAAAGAATTAGAGGCACAATCATTTGCATCATTCCTCCTCCCATCCATCTCCGCCTCTTTTTTTTTTGCCCAAACACACCCTACGGGTCGTACCATGTCGCCATGTTCGAGTATCCAATGGTCACATAGCTCATTCCCAGTGACTGAAAACCTAAAATTCTCACTCGTCCACATGTATGCAACTTGGGAGCATGTGTGGCAGCGGACTTGGTTGTCTTTAAGATCGGCAAGGTGTTGTCTAAGAATGAAGTATCCAAGTGTTGTGCCAAAATGACTCGAGTATGATAAGTATACCTGAGATGTCAAACGAACTAGCTGGCAGAAGAAGTGCAGAACCTATCACCCAACCTCATCAATTTATCATAGTATGTACGCCACTTGAGAAATATATAAGAGCCATACTCAAAAAAAACAAGGGATAACTTGGTCGAAAGGAGAGCTACAATATGCATTGCAATTACATCAACTACATAGTGCAACGATAAGTACAATGTCTGCAACAACTATATAGCCACCTAACTCGTAAAGCCCACATCCAACTCTTCATACCCAGAATACTTCATCATCACCCAAAAACATTAGAGTCCGTCCATTAACTAGCCGCCACGCTTGGATCTGTACGATGTACAACAGGTACTTCTAAATAAGTAGCATAGAGGTAACTCAAAAACAAAGTCTTAAGAGTGGCAACTAATTCCACTCACAATGCCCCCCTCATGCCCACGACACCCCATAAGATTTTCTGTACTACAGCTGCCAGTCGATGGGTAGTTCCCCATTCTTCTCCAACAACTGGTTTGTACGAGAAAAGTGCCTGCAGAATTACAGAAAGGAAAACGATTAATCCTGGACTAAACCATCAACTTCATTCCGACAAGATATAAGATATCTTCGCACGGTAAAGACTTCAATTTGGTAGTTTTGTTTGAGGTTGATTAAAAGTGTCAAATGGATTAGAAAGTATGGGATTTCAGGCATGACGCTCATACCATCCGCATCAAAACTACAATGTGAGCTTCCAACGTAAAAAAAGGTGGCACATGGCCATTCTGTTTCTTGTTCGTGGTCGAAAATGAGTGTCAAGTATTTGGCAAGAAGACCAAAGTCAACATGCAATGTGCAGCACAAAGTGAAGTCAAGAAGTAACAACTATAGTTTCAGTTTGAACTTTAAAGTTAGTTGCTAGCCAAAGCCTTATCAATGTGCTTATGAACCAAAAGCCATGCCTGCATCCGAAGAACCCTCTGTTTGCAGATAGACCAGAAGGATGGGCTGACTTGAGGATATGATGCTTAGTCTCATCTATCAGCCTGTACAAATTGAGGATGTCAATGATACGTAAAACAGCTAAAAAAGAATAATCATTCTACTTGATATCTGCACACAAAAAGATAATCTGATAATGACTAATGACTTGTCCGAAGATAACAAGTCCCTTGAGGTAGGAAATGTTGCAGGAAACAAACCTTGATTTCCCTTGAGCAGAATTTCCCCAGAGAATAAATACAATCCCTTTTTTCTTTTCAGAAATTGTTCGGATGACGGCATCAGTAAACTGCTCCCAACCTCTCTTAGCATGAGAATTTGCTTCATGATTCCTGACTGAGACAAGTAGACATAAACCTAATTAAAAAAACTTATATCTCAAGTGACCGTACAACTTGCAAATAAATTATAGGAAAAAATGAACAATAGTAACCTTGTAAAAACCACGTTTAAAAAAAAGGTTTATTTTTACTACACTATAGAGTACTTCAGGCTAGAAGTTGACACCTTAATGGCTTTCGAGAATTCCAGTGATTAAAAAGGGAATAGTTTGGCTCTACTTAAATTTCCCCTCCTAAACATATGTTTTATGATTAAACTACTCTTATCAATCGATGTTAAAAACTTTACTTATCTCAAACTATCATCGCAAGCAATCATTTCCTTCTCCCACCAACCTTCTCCTAGTGGATTTTAATTACTAGCAGGCAATGAAATTGCAGATTTATTACAAATTTTCTTATCACTTTATGGTTGAGTTAGTCAGCAGTATGTCGAGGACAGTCAACACCACCACCACCACCAACAACAACAACAACAACAAGAGCCTTAGTCCATAAAAACATTTGGGATCAGATAACATGAATAATTATCCAAAATCAACAAGTAGTCTCCAATAAAACAATCATATAAAAAGGTATAATAGTAGTAATAGTAATAAGGAGAATACCTTTCATTCGAAGTTCCTCGCTATGGTAAATCACTTCCCTTAACGGTTGAAAGTGAAAATAATAATAATTTTGTTAAAGGTTGCAAGTTCCAAGTTAAGGAAACAAAAAAAATTAAGTAAAGACAATAGTAGTAATAATAGTATGAAAAATAAATAAATAAAAAAAATTAAGGAAAAAAAAAAGGACAAGAGACTCAAATATCATCAACTACCCGAATTCTCTTCCTCCACATCATTCTATCCAACGTCACACGTCATAACTTCTCTAATCCCAAGAAACTTTATATCATTTTTAGGTCTTCCTCAACCCCTCACAAACCTATGCCCTCTTCATCCTTCAAAATTGGTGCATCAATCGACATCCGTCTCACATACTCAAACCATCTTAATCAATTTATCATCTATATGTGTCAACCGTACCTTTTTTTCCCTCGTAACCTCATTTCTAAGTCAATCATTGCTTGTAAAATCACCCACGCATTTCTACCACGTTCATTTGTTGCACATGACTATGTTTTACAGCCCAACATTTCGTGCACTCTAAAAGTGCAAGCCTAATTGTTGTTCGGTAAAATTTATCCTTTAAATCTGTGAGGTACGACGTACACCTTGATCACATAGTAATCCCGTTGCGCTCTTCCATTTCAACGATCCCGTTTTAATCCTATGAGCCATGTCTCGTCGTCTAATTGTCCATCCTTTTGGAGAATGGACCAAAGATCCCAAAAAAGCTCCGATCCTCAAATAATATTCCCATTAAAAATGATTGCAACCACCTCTTTTCTGCTAAATCCGCACTCCACGTATGATAAAATCAATGATCTTTTTTTTGGTGAAAAAAAACGGTTGGGTTTGTTGATGATGACTAGCCTATTTAATTTGTGTTTTCATAGTTCAAACTTTTCATGTTATGATTAATCAAGAATTAGTCGACGAATGTTGAGAATGATTTAATGAAGATCAAGACGAATCACTCAAAGAATCAAGAATGAAATTGAATGTCACAATGTAAAGATAAGAACTCTTGACATTTTGTAGTTAGTTCAAGTAACTAGCCAACCAAACTGTTTGTAACAGTCTGGTTGACTGTTACTTCTGTTCAACATTCTTCACTAAAAGAAAAGATTTCAAAATTCAAACCTTAAAGTTTTATTCTTTCAAATCTTTTCAAAAATGACTTTGGAGTTTTTTGTGGTATGCAAGCAACTATTTTGAGTCATCAAAACACTTTCTCAAATAATCCCCAATATTGTTGTAATACTTTTTACCAAACACCAAAGAGGTTGGCTTGTTTTTGTTTGTCCCAACCGTGAACCTCTTTCTCTCCTACACATTTGGTAAAGGTTTTAGTTGCTTTCTTTGTTTCACTTCCTCAAGATTGCCTTCCCCGTGCATCCTTGAGAAATTACAACCTTTTTGCCTATCCCCAAAAAGGCTGACTTCTTAAGAAGCTTCAATCTTACCTTTGCTCCACTATATAAGGAGATGTTTACCACACACAACACTTAAGACTTTTCAGAAAATCCCTCTTTGGAAATTGTCATTTTAAAGTTTCAAAAACTAAGAAAGCTCTTTGCAAAATATTTTAAAGCCTTTAAAAGTCACAACTGCTACATCTTGTCATGACTGCTCTTATCTAACTTGGTTAGATTGTAATATTGTGACTTATTTTTAAGTTATTTAGAGTTGTGACCGGAGTAGATCATTAGAGAGTTAGGAGACAAAGTAGTCTTCCAAACTCGAGAGTAGGTTATGGGGTTCTTATTGTAAGGGTTTAAGTTTTCGGAGTAGATTACTTAACAATTATTAATAAGAAAAGCCGTGGACGTATGCCTTTAGAGTGTTGGCCGAACCAATTCAAAAACGCAAATGTGTTCATGTTTTTCTCTTTACTTCCATTGCATACAAATTAGAACACATGTCGTTTAGCTTCGCTCTTATTTGTTCGTGGATCAATATTAGTTTTAGTTGTGTTTTTCAAAGTAATTGTAACAGTCGATATACTGTAATCACCTTTGGTTAAGAGAAATAGAGGCAGTCAGACAACGGTCTACCATACTGTAACTTTTATTCTGTGGCTTAATCCTTTGCCAAGGCAAAATTGTTACAGTCAGACCAACTGTTACATTTACTAGTTCTTATTTCTTTAAGCTTTTAGTTGTCCACGTAATCTAACTCTCTTTAATTAATAAAGTTTGAGTTAAAATTTTTAAAGGTACCTGATTCACCCCCTCCCCCTCTTAGGTACTTAGGATCCATAAACTCTTCAAAAACAATGATCTTTATATTATTACTGGATGTCGTGTGAACAGACTTAACGAAACACTAGAAGTATCTAAATTCATATGATAAGCAACTGGTTTTAGAAATAACAAGCATGAAACTTTCAATTAAACGGCGAAGCTAAAAAGGGAAACATGGAAAATAAATAGCCTACCAGTCAAGACCGTATTGAGCAGCAAGACACCCTGCAGTATATCAATAATTCAATATCAAAGTTAGTCAGGCATAGAAGTCAACGACACGATACTACAAAAGTCGAGTTGAGATTTCAATATTTCATCTGTATCACTCTTAATTCATGCTTTTAAGCAAATAATCATTGCCAATACTTTGTATCTTACAACCTTAAGAGTAAAAGGACAGCACAAACATACAAACAATTCATGCAGTGCGCTTGACTAGATACTAAATGAAAGGAAACAAGATCTAGCATATATGTTAAATATAAAAAGGATTTCACATGTGCAAGCTATAGTTAGGGACTTGAGGGATAGGATAAGTAACTACTCCGTACTTGACATGTCTGTGCATACAAAAATAGTTCTATCAATGATGGAAACTAAAAGTGAACGACTACTATTCTGGCAAGAAAAATTACCTGGACAGCCCATCTCTCCAAATTCCCATGAGATGGAATTGAACATCCAATGTCTTGTTTTAGTTCTTTAAAAATATTTCCAAGACTTGAAGGGATCTTGATTCCCTCAGGCACAGAGAAAGAAAGGCCCATTGCTTGTCCTGGACCATGATACGGATCCTGGCGAAAGCAATATTATTTACAATATCTCAATGCCAACTTCACATATATTTAGGTTGTGTTTAGATAAGAGGGATTTGAAGGGAAAGGGAGGGGAGAAATTTGGAGGGAAGCTTGCTTAGTAAAATGCGTTGGAGGGATTTGGAGTGGGTGGAATAAATCCCTCCATTTCCCTCGGGGCTTGCTTGGGATGACGGTAATACATTAAGGGGTAATAGAGGCTAAAATGTGAAGAAAATGGAGGAAGGTGGTGGATAGTGGTGGTGTTTTTTAGTGTAAAGGAAAGATGAAAGAGTAATAATTACCCCATATGGGGGTAATGCATTACTTAGGGGGAAGGGGAATAATGTATTACCTCCATATGGGGGTAATTGTTCCTCCTTCACCTCCTCTTTACACCATAAATCACCACCACTAACCACCTCTCACCTCCATTTTCTTCTCATTTTAAGCTCTATTACCCTTTAATGTATTACCTTCATCCCAAGCAAGCCCTCAAAGGTAAAGTATTGCCCCTCCAATTCTCCCTCCATGTTCCTTCCTTCCCTTTCCCTTACCTCATTTCCCCTCCCCTCCCCTCCCGTTCCCTGCTATTTATGTACCAAAAGAGAGCCTTAAAGTCATTCAATGAAGGCAGGGGAACAGTTACACAAAACAGACAAGAAAAACAGATTTACAGAACACTCATTAATATAGTTAAGGTATTAAAGGACTTGCAATTTATTTCTTGAATCCTTTTAACCAAACATCCCCTACAAAGCCAACTTGCAGTAGCTATGGAGTTAATTGTTATGTGTTGATAACCTTTGTTGTGCAAATCAGTCTAGTGCTGTTCTCATTTGTTGCAACATAAAGGTGGCAGTATTATAACTTATAAGTGTTGTGTAAACAAACTACATCCCAATGTAGTGTAGGCTAATGGTGAGGCTAGAGTAATAAAAAGACATGATGAAGAGAATCGGTGAAAATAGGAAGGGTACCTGGCCGAGGATGACAGCCTTGACTTTATGAAATGGAGTCGAATTAAGAGCATTGAAGATCAAGTGTTGAGGAGGATAGATGGGTACTTTGGCGCAACAGATTTCCGTTTCCACGTACTTGCATAAGCTCTGTGCATAAGGTTTTTGGAATTCCCCTGAAAGTGTTGTCAACCAAGATTCTTCCACCAGCAGCTCCTCCAGCTTCACATAGCCGCTACTGCTACCCCCTTCAACTCCTACGATTATACCCTCCGTATTATTCCCTCCGTATTTAGAATTTCATAATCAAACCCAACTTTGGAAATCGACTTTAAAACACATTCATTACATACAATTCATGGCAATTACGGAGAATTGGAAATCCATGGGTATTATATTCCAATTAACAAGTGTAAAGTGTTATTTCTAGTGAAATGAAATTAAGGCAGTTTAAAATGTAAAATTACAGGAAATAGTAGTTGCTCGGAATCGTAAATTTGAATAGGGAAGAGAATGGTAAAATAGAGCAAAAATGAAACCTTTAGAATTGCGAATCTTGTCACAACAAATCCTCAAATTGTTCTTAGACAAAGCGAGCGACTTCTTCAACTCCATTCGCGTCCTTTGCTCAGGAGTGAGACCCAATTCATCACACGAACTTGGATTGAAATCAGATTGGTTATCTAGGGTGGCGGTGGCGGTGGCGGTGGTTTTGAGACGCTTGTTGGGATTGGGATTGGGATTGGGATTGGATTTGGGGAAGAAGTCGATTAGGGTTTTGGATGAGGAGCAAGGCATGGTATGGAGGAGGTGGGAGTGGGACGAGGAGTACAAATTATGGCGGGAGAATGAGAGACGGTCTGGTTTTTTTGTCAAGCCTTGTGTTGTTATTACCAATACCAGCGGGTGCAAATGCCCAATCACTGCTTTCATCATTTTCCCTTGCAACTCCACATTTTGGGTTCTTCTTCTACGGAGTACATGATACGGTTTTATTTAGGAAAATGAGATAGCCGCTCAATTTGTGTCCCATCGGGATATTATTGTAATTTATTATTGGGTAGTATAATACTCTTTGCGTCTCGGTCATTTGTTGTTATTTGTTTAAAATACTCCTCACAGACTAACGACCGAGACGGAGGGGTAGTATCAAAGACAAGTTTTGCCCAAGTACTTTCCTATCAGTTCTGAACAATTTTGCGGGCTTAACTCCAATTATACTGTGATGTAATTTCAATTTTGCCCACAGACGTCTAACTCACCACCTTGTCATGGATGACAACAGCCCATCATGATTCATGACCAACCTGCTCCCCTTTGCTGTTCTAAATCTGTGGTGACAAATAGTGATAAATGAGGGTGGCGAGAGAGGTTTAGCAACCACGGTGGGTGGCAACTGGCAAGGTTGATTTGGTAATAATGGCAGGGTGGTACAAGTATGGCAGTGTTTAAAAAAAATTTGGCGAGGCATCCGCAAATAATACTCCAGTATAAAAGAAGGAAAGTATGAGCAATGTCTAGTCTGACAAAAACCTGTTTACGTTTATAAATACACAAATATATAAAATTAAAAGTGTATAAATTCTACCATCATGTCTTATTTGTATAGCTTTTGATATGCATCCTTGGAAAACTTTTCACACAATCATCTAAACAATGTGAATAATACTCGTAGATAATTACATTATATGGAGTACAGTAATAATGCAGTATATACGAACACACATCAAAATGAGAAGTGCTTAGAAACACCGATGCCACAGTTCAAACTTCAAGTGATGCAGTCTATAGTGCACGTCGTGTTGTTTTTCCGAACAGCAGTTGTTCTCAGGCATTGTGTTCTTGCTTCCAAGCTCCTCCTCTAAAGCCAACACCTTCAATCGGGAAATGTTTCAGTTCAGGACACCAATGAGCATGGACAGTCCTCAAGGAAGGCATCACTTTCTTAGTTGCGTCCCAATCCAATCTCAAATGCGACAACGAATCCAACTTCAAACCCTCTATTTTCCATGACGAGTTACCACATGCCCAGAACGTCTCCTCAAAACTCGCCAGATTCCCTCCTGTTATGGAAAGGTAACTTAGCATAGGCAGAGAAGCCGGGTTCAGCCATTTAGGGCTGGTTTTCCCGGGGTAGAATTTCAGAGACAGCTCATGGAGATTGGAGGGTGGATGGAGTTTTTCGAGTTTGTTGACAAGCTCCCTCTCAAAGCTGTTAAAACAGTTTATGGTTAAGCTCTGCAGTTCTTTCAGTCCAGTCAATGCATCAGTCTCACGATCATTGATTTCATCTGCTCGAGTTAGTTGCAATTCCAGTGTCCTCAATTGACTTAAGTTTCTCAAGTCAGATAGGTTGGAACCGACTTTACCCGGTCTAGCAGGCTTGAAGCCTAATAAGACTTGGAGCTTTGAGAGCGACTCAAGGTTTCGTGGGAGACATTCAAGGGACCCACAGTGACTAACATCTAGCACAACTATGTGCTTGAAATTCATGAGAAATGGAGGAAGAGATTTCAGGCTCTGGCAGTAACTCAAGTCCAAAATCTGAAGGCCGTGGAGTTTCTCGAGTGACTGGGGAAGTTGAGTCAGTGGGTGGGTGTTGCTTAAGTTCAAGCTTGTCAAGTGCTTCAAACAACCAACCTTGCCAAGTAAGGCTCCGATTGACATTTTAAACACTGTTTTGGACATGTCCAGAACTCGCAAGTACCGAAAATCACAGAACTTGTTTCCTGTGTATGTGTCAATTTTGTTCACTTCACCGCTTTTGACAGTAGATATCAAAGCTCTTAACTTTTGGCTAACTGTGATATGGTGGTTTTGACTGATGTTTGTGTTGATGCCAAAGTGACGACAATCAGCAGTGCTTACTCCCGAAAAGGTGTCGTCATTAGCAATCTTGATTACAAGATCCCGAACCATATCATGTACTTTACAAGTCAATATCTTTCCATTGTAATCCCATTCTACCACTTCAACCAAACATCTGTTTGTCAATCCAGAAAAGCAATTTTCACTAGCTTCAGTCGTTAGCCTACCATTTCTCACTGGTACAAATCCCTCTCCAACCCACCAACGGGTTAACTGGTCTTTGCTTATTTCACAATCCTCGGGGTATATCGAAAGAGATAGAAAACAAGACTTCAAGTAAGAAGGGAGCTCATCATAGCTTAACTGTAAGGAAGCCATGACCGAACTATCATTGTCAGCTAATTCATCTCGAAAATGATCTGCAATTCTTTTCCATTCATGATAATAGGGTCTCTTGCATAACATCATTCCTCCAACTGCCTTAATAGCAAGAGGGAGACCCCGACATTTGGAGACAAGTTCCTTCCCAATGCTTTCAAGGTCGGTTGATGTACAAATCCTGTTATTATTAGCGAATGCCACATTGCAGAAAAGCAACCAGCTATCACTCTCGCCAAGAACTTTAGGGCGGTGAATTCTTGCTTCTTGAACCCTCATCTTCCTGGCGACACCCTCATTTCTAGTTGTGACAATAACACAACTTCCACTACCTTTGGGCAAACCTTCATATATTTTTAGCCACCATGAAGTGTCCTCGCACCAAACATCATCCATAACAATTAGAAACCTCTTACCTAGAAGGTGATGGTTTATCCTCTTTAGTAAGTCGCCAAGATCATCTCCAATGTTTGCATCACCAAGGTTTCTCAAAATGCTCCTAAGAATCTGCTCTTCAGTAAACGTCTGTGACACCGAGACCCAGATCCTCTTCTCAAAATGGTGCTCCATCTCTTTATCATTAAACACAGTTTGAGCGAGAGTAGTCTTCCCCAACCCACCCATACCAACAATCCCAATAGATAGCAAGCCATCATCTGCTTGGAATAACCAATCTTTGAGCTTTATCGTGTCACCTTCTAATCCCACCACCTGAGTATGATCATAAACGGGAGAACTCCATCTGGATTGCCCTTCTTCATGCGAACTACCATCCCGGGACTCAGAGCTAAGTTGGGGCCCAACATACGATGTGATCTTTTCTTTAATGCCCATTATTCTCTCGTTGATTTGCCCGAGTTGCTTTGTCATTTGATATTTGGCTCGGACTTTCAGGAGGAAGTAATTATTCCCTGAATTACTCCTACTTGACAATAGCTCGCAGTCGGCTAGTATGTCTTCAGCTTCATAAACCAGTTCCCGTAAATCAGCCAAGGCACATCTGAGAGTCTCGTTTTTTCGTTTAAGTCTCTCCGCATCCTTTAGAAAGCTTCTCATATACTGGAGTTCACTCCGTAGTTTGTGAAAGTGATCCCCAAATCCAAATAGAATACGACCCTCATTTTCAAGGGTACGGAGTAGTTTCTCTAAAAAGACTGTGACTACTGCATCCACCATTTTTCTATCTGGGACAAACAATCAAACACTAATTAAACTAAGTCGAAGAAACTTCAGCCATGTTGAGAAACAATAAGCAATGACCACCAGACAAGAATTCATTTTATTTTCTCATACGGTATCTACTTGTGCAGAGCAAGTGCCTTAAGTCGCATTACCTCTCATGCTGTCCATCACAACCATGAAGCACCAGTATCAAAAATATAACGTAGCGACAGAAAAGTAGATAGATCGATAAACTTGACAATGAAAATATCAGCATAGCTGCATAGCTACAAAGATTCAAGATGGCCTATGCGAAAGAATATCTTGAACTATTGCTACGATATCTTCTACGGAGTACCTTTTAAAATAGTTGTTCATTTGCAAGACATTTATCTTTATTGCTGATAACTCCTGCAATATATGGGAAACTACATGGAACGGGCATCAAGAAATCAAGAACAACTACCTAGCACCACCAGTTGTGAATGAACTAATTCATGAGCAACTACAAGTAAATAAACTCTCATCATAGGCAATCACCCTCATTTCCAATAGTTTCATCTACCAATCATCGTCCTCATCTCGTACACACTTGAGAGAGAAAAATAAACATGCCATTGAAACATAGAAAGACTAAAGAAAAGACCGAATAGGCTATATTCAAAAGATGGGATGTACGCTAAACTAAGCAGAAAAATACAGTCCAAAATAGATTGTACAGATCTCGGCCGGTTCGCTCTCCAAATCAGGGTCCCCATACCCAGTTCTGTAAACTTAACATCAAGAAATGCTATGTACACAAAAGGTCACAAATTTGAAACCCCTTTCACCCTTAATGTCCTGGTTTTCTGTGTTCTGTCTCACAGAATAAAAAAAATGCAGCAAAAGTGTTGTAAGTGGTTGAAAAGAGACAGGCAGCATCAGTTGGATTATATTCTCAAATTTTTCCCAAACCAGGGGTCAAAACTCACAAGAATATTTGGTGGGAAGTTTCAGAGCTCAATTAGACATAGAAATATGATATTGTCAAATGTCAATGGTGTAATTCAATATGAAGTGGTGAATCGAAATTGGAAACTACTGATTCAATAGTGATAATAACTAGGAAAATCTGATAAAAATATACAGAGATTGTATAAATCAAATGAGCAGAGCATAACACAGTAAGATTTGAGACGTATTAAAATGATTGCAAAAAAAAGTTGTATGAGACGGTTTCACAATACGAGAGAGATCGAAGCGGTTGCTTACAGAGATGAGGGGATGGATTGTTCAGAAGGATAAGAAACTCACTGTGTTCATCACATATTTGTATACTTGATTAATGATGACACTGTTACTGGATGATTCATGATTGCATTACTATTACCTTACTGTGGACTTGTGAGTTGTGAGACCATTGACTGAGTAGCTAGCTAGCTACCATTTTCTTTCAACATTCCCGGTCTCATTACTCAACTCATTTAGTGGCTCTAAAAGCTTTGACTTAGTCATATTCATACTACTCATGGTCGCGTAGAGTGGTTGGGCAAGCAAAAAATACTCTTGATAGTGATGTAGAGTTTGCAAATTTGGGCTGTTCCGACATATTCGGTCCGTGTCTGGGATCCAACTAGATACAAAATACTGTGAATGTGAATCAAGCCCGACCTCATCATATCCTTTCCGGACTCGACATACGATACAAGTATACAACCTCATAATCAATCACCCAAACCTAGACAATCCCAACCCGATTTATTCTAATAAGATTAGTGATCTGATTGAAGGAGTTATGTCAACTGTCCTACGGATTAACCCGCTTAAGTCTATGTATCCGATATGCCTTGCTAGAGGTCGATGCCGGGTTGACATGTAAATAGGTTACGTGTCTGGTAGTCTTAAGTGGGCCCATTGGGTCACACACAATATGTACGGGATATTATTAATATATATCGATATATTAAATATATATCGGGTCAGTAGTAATATTGACCCAACTGCGTTGTCAGGTTATGGTAATTAGAGTTATACTAATAATCTAATTATGGTAATTAGGGTTATTGTAATAACCTAATTCTAGTTTCTCATCTCCTATATAAGGAGGCTCATATGATGAACCAAGATATGGAATTAAGAGTATTGACTCATAATATATATATATATATATATATATATACGGAGTATTCTTCTTATAAATAGTTATAAGAGAGATATAGAGAGAAGTTGTGAGACGGTCTCACGTACCTTTATACTAGCATATACGTCGCAGTTCTGTACCCGTGTGGATACCAAAGGAGGCATCACGTTTGGGGTGCTTTATTCTATCCGTGAAAATTATTTATTCTGTCCGTGAGAATTATTTATTCTGTCCGTGAAGATTATTTATTCTGTCCGTGGAGATTATATATATTTATGGGTTTATTATACTTCTTATTAATACGTTGTTCCGCTGCAAATAAGGTATAATTGTTATCCCTCTTCTTTTGTCTTTTCGGTTAATACTCGTAACAGGTCCTTGGGTTTAAGGGTTGCAACACTACAATGGTATCAGAGCCTAGTATTAATCAAATCGACCTGAATCTTTGACTCATAATTGGTTATGAGGGATTCAATCCGCGTATTAATTGGATTTTATACGATGTCTTGCTGGTAAATTGTACTGATTTGACAACGTGGTAAATTGATAAATTCCTCACGTAGTAATTTTTTTTTTCGTCAACATGGTGTGTGCAAATTTGGTGTATTGCTGCGGGTGATTTGACATAGAGTAATGATTAACATAATTAATGGTTGTTTATCATTTGTTTTTTGCAAATTGGTTGTTTTACCGTATATAACCTTTTAACGTATTACTTGGTTAGTCTAGTAATTTTCGTTTAAATTTAGGATTTATTTTAATTTGTGAATTTAAACCGTTAAATTCTATAATTGACTCGTAAAATTAATTTAAGATTTAATATCGATTATGTTTTAATATAATTTTGCCCTAAATTGACCCACTATAATCTTAAATTTACGATGAGACTAATTAGATTAGTCAAGATTCGATTGAAATTGGGAACGTAAAATTACTAGAATTTATGGTTGATGATGAGACCTAATAAGATTAAGACAAGACTCGTTTTAATTATGGTGGAGACGGAACGAAAAGAGACCAACCCAGTTAACACGAGTATGACTCGGTGGGCACGAGTTTGACTCGACAAGCACGGGTGTGTCCCGGTCGGAACGGGATGACCCGGGCGATACAGGTTTGACCAAGATGATACAATATTTACTCGGACGACATCGTGTCGGGTCGAGCGACGCTTTTAAGAAAAGTCGTTTTCTTGCGTTTGTGTGTTGATTATGAATCAAACATGGATTATACTTTTATTTTTCCGAATCAATGAAAAATTAGTTTTCTGAATCGGCTAAATAATTTTATGCACTTTAATTATCATATTATCATAAATAGAACGGAAAAAAGAGTTTCTCGAGTCTTATTTGATTTTGATGAATTGTTCATCTATATGACAATTATAAGTTGCAGATCGATTGTGAATCGAGTTTTGTATATCCGTTCAATTTTTCCGGGTGGGAAATTGTTCATCATAGTTGGAAAAATGAAAGATATTGGTGAAATTGTTCAAACCAAATAGCAATTATGAATTGTTATATGATTATGAATCAAAATATGGGATCTTTTAACTTGTTTTATGCGCAAATTACTAATAACAATTAAATAATTATGTCATATGATGCATAAATTTTATTGTTTAGACTTGTGACTTGTGTGCTTAGGTTGCCTTGTAAGTTGACCTAGCAACATGTTTAGGACCCATATGCATTTAATCCCTCGCACAAATATTAAGTATTGCCTTTTCAGAATTGACCACTACAATAATTTCATATCATTGGTTGAAGTGACTGCCTAAGCGGTGCTTTGCCGATGTGTGTGAACTGAGTAGGTGGGTAACGGTTACCCACAGGTTCAGTCTGGTTTGCTTAACATTGCTATCAAGTCGGACTTGGGCTTTGAGGCAAATAGTTGGTGTCATATGATGACTAATTCCGGCGAACCAAGAATTACATAGAGATGTAATTGACAAATTTGTTGTCTACCTTTACTTTTGAAGCTTGAGCAGTGAGCCCAAGTTCACTTGAGCGACAAAAGGTTTAGGATCTTGGAATATTATGCGAACTTGAGGGTAGTTTGCATGATTTTATCTTAAAATTGTTAAAGATTGTTAATATTAATTATCATTTTACTTTGCATATAGTTGTAGTTGTAAGTTAGTCACCGTTATCACATTTATTAAAGATGAGTTTGAATTGTTCAACCTCGTCGATTGGTATCTTGAAAATTGTTTTCAAAATTAGAGATATGGATTTTTTCCTTGTGAAGGATAATTTCGACAAATTATAACCAGTGCTAATGTACAGTATAGACTGTATAATTAGAGTTATGGAGATGACTACTATAAGTACCAAAATCAATTGTTTCAATAAGGGAATCGTTCCCATTGAGTGAGAAAATGTTAAAGATGATCAAATTAATCCATGTCATATGATGAATGATTATCTTGATAATCAGGAGAATTTTGGATGTTTCTTTCTAAAGAATTAGGAATTGAAATCGTTTCAATTAGTACTAAGTTTAGGTCACTTTATTATGAATAAACATGTGACTTAATAAAGTTTCTCACCTTTTAGCATGAGATGTTAAAAGACGATTGAACATTGTATCAAGAAGGCAAATAATACAAATGTTCTATGAGTTCATTAAGAAAATTGTTTGAGATAATGATTAATAAATCTAAGATGTTGGTTAAAGTAAGGGAAGGATAATTGTTATCATATCCAAACTTGTTGCCAAATTTAGATTAGGTACGATTTTATTAGTCATTAATGTAATGACAAATATATGAGATTGGTAGATAGCTTTCTAGAAGTGCCTAGAAATTCTGCAAATCAATTGAAGTATGACTTCAGGTGTGTATGTTACTGAAGTAATAGTTACTTTCATTCTACTGTTTTGGTATAAGATACTAAATGAAACTATTACATTGTGGATGTGATGGCTCAAAGAGGGTGGAATAATGGTATATAAGTGAAGTGTTTTATGATGAAATAGACAAACGTTGTTGTTTCATATATAAAAGGAAAATCACTTAATTTTACCATAAAGCTGAATACTAGAATTGAATAATTGTTATTCTTGTACTAGTCATAAGCAAGGACATTGATTCTGTTTCATGTATGGGCATGAAAAGTTTTGATAAAAGTAGAACAATTGTTGCTCTATATCTTGCAAGAATATGAGGTACAATAAGGCTAAACATGATTGTTGAGCTCTACATTCCTAGTAGTGAATGCTTTTATTTGTAACATAACGACCAAAAGGTTCAACTCCCTCGACCTGAATTTTACCCATCACGGCATTGTCTTTAATCCATGAGACAAGAAACATAAGAATAAGTTTCATAATGATGATATTATTAACCTTATTGATAAAGATCAACTGAGGTGAATGGATCTTGTTAAGATGGATAAATGACATTAGAAGCGACTCCTATTATTTGTAATGGGAGGGTACTTAGACTTGTTGGATCACACATATAAAGATACGTGTGAGTTTAACTAGTAGTGTTGCAAAAATGGGTAACATGTATGGTTTTGTTCATTTGATGAATTTTGAAACCGAATGCTTTGAATTGTTCAAGGAAATTCAGATAAAAGCACAAGATCAACTTGATAAGTTGATACGAGTCGTTCGATATGATTGAAACAGGGAGGAATTGAACTAAAAGATTGTGATCATCTTAGAAGTAGTGAAAAGTGTTTCAAACTACATCGAACCATATTTGATATGATTTGGTCTATGATGAGTTATGCAGATTTTATTGACTGTTTAGAAAGTTATGCACTATAAAAGTCTTTGTACGAATGTTGATGAGATTGTCCATGTAAGTCGGAGAATAGACACCATATGAGATATGGATTGAAAATGTTCTAAAAAGTCTTTTCTTAATTATCAAGTCTTGAAGTTTAAAGAAAATTGTTTTGTAGAACTTAGACTCGAATATGACGTGTGTTTTATTAGGGTATTATGTTAATTCTACAAACCATCCAAAGAACAAAACTGTTTTGTCGCATGGAGTGATATGTTTCTTTTAAAAATATGTGATTTCTAATAGAAACAGTGGGAGTAGATGCGACACTTGAATTGTTCAAGATTAACAGGAATTCTCTACAATTGTTGAAGAGGACATTGATGAATCCATGAAAGTCATGATCATCTTACCTGCGAAATATTACCCTACACAGGTTTGACCTATGATGAAACAATAATGGGCAACGACTCCAAAATTCACATAAAATCTAATAGATTCTATATACCATAACTACCAAGTATAGACTTTGGTTAAATGGGTCTTATAGTGAAGCATAGTTGGTAGTTAAGGAATGATCTCATAGTAGTGACTATGGAAAAATTCCTTTTACAACATTATGCTTAAGTCTATTAGGATTGATTTAGCATTTTGAATGTCATCACTCATATGATGAGTTTTGGACATATATATGTGAAATACATTTCTTGAAAGAGATGCAATATGATGTGTGTGCGACTCATCGTATGAAGTTCATATATTATCAAAATTGCTAGACAAATTTGAATGATCCAATTTGATTGGAGCAAGTATTATGGAGTAGTATCTTCGTTCTCAATGTGGTAATTCAAAGATGTTTGTTTTCCTTTGAGACGAAGAAAGACAGTGTGTACAAGAGGCTAGTGGGAGTGCATTTATCATTATGATTTGGTATGTATGTGACATACTTCTCTAACTAAACGACATTTGATTGCTTTGCAAGAAATGTGTTTATTATGTGCTCGTGTGACGAGTAGATACTAATCTAGTGAGTGTCACTAGAATGCTATCTAAGAATTGTTCCTTTGCGCTTAAGAAGCAAAAAAGGAAATTATTTAAGAGATGCGCATGATGTGATAAGCGAATTATTGTAAACAAGTTACAACGATTCATATTTCCAAATAGACAAAGATGACATGAGATTGTAATCTCAGTAAATTTTGTTTTGGATGAGAAGTTGTGTATTGGAACGGTTCCAAATGACAACTTGGTGACTAGTATTATAACTAAAGTTGGTGTTCTATTGCTTTTGAAGCAAATAGAGGTTTGGTTACGAATCAAACACGCACTCAACTTTAAAGTTTATGAAGCAATTTGTTGCTTATGAAACTAACAGTTTGCCTCAATTGAGAGAAGGTAGATTGGTCATATGCTTGTAAATAACCAATACAAATGTTGTATGTCCCGAAACCTCCTCTATATAAAGATCATATTGTTATGATTGGTATAAGACGCATGGGCGAGTGGTCTTAGTACTTTTAGAGGTGTTTGGTTTAGTGGGAGTTATTTTGATAATTGATATATGTATGACATATTGTCATTTGGTTAATGTAACCGAGTTTTGTCCCTAAATAATTTACATTGATGAAATAGATCACTAAGTACGTGACTTAGTCTTGGAACTCTATTTGGATGATGTAATTATTTTGTCTCTAGTCAGGGTATTATGTTGGGACATTTGAATACCTTTAAATGACTAGTGTGTGAGTTGGTTGATGACTAAGTTCCTTGAGTCATAAGTATTGAGATACTAAACCAGACACACGGGTGTATGTTAAGAACATGCATTAGACAGACCCGCCGAAAAGGATTTTACTAAGATTTCGCTTAGTGTCAGTAAAGTTCTTTGCAAGTTATGAACTTGTACGGTCTTTAGACCTAAGTCTTTGACTATTCTGTACATGTGATGTGCATGCTTTGATACTATTCCTTGTCAGCTGTGAAAGGGGGCTATGGATGGTTATTGGGCATGCATGGATCATGTGATAGGATGTGGTTAGACAAGAGGGGATTTGCTCTTCCTTTATTGAAGGGAATTTATTGTTTCTTGGCCACTCGAAGAGTGTGACTTGTGCAAATGCGTGGCCGCGCTCAGATAGGATGATTGTCATCTATATGCTCTTTTAACAAGTCAACTCAAAGATTCGAGTAAAAGATTGAGATATATGAGGATGACACTTCTTCTTACCTCATTCTCAATTGGAGACAATAGTAGTAAAGAGACTTAACGCCGTTCTTGAGAGGACATGTACAAGTGGGAGACTGAAGGAGTTATGTTCACTGTCCTACGGATTAACCCGCTTAAGTCTATGTATCCGATATGCCTTGCTAGAGGTCGATGCCGGGTTGACATTTAAATAGGTTACGTGTCTGGTAGTCTTAAGTGGGCCCATTGGGTCACACACAATATGTACGGGATATTATTAATATATATCGATATATTAAATATATATCGGGTCAGTAGTAATATTGACCCAACTGCGTTGTCAGGTTATGGTAATTAGAGTTATACTAATAATCTAATTATGGTAATTAGGGTTATTGTAATAACCTAATTCTAGTTTCTCATCTCCTATATAAGGAGGCTCATATGATGAACCAAGATATGAAATTAAGAGTATTGACTCATAATATATATATATATATATATATATATATATATATATATATATATATATATATACGGAGTATTCTTCTTATAAATAGTTATAAGAGAGATATAGAGAGAAGTTGTGAGACGGTCTCACGTACCTTTATACTAGCATATACGTCGCAGTTCTGTACCCGTGTGGATACCAAAGGAGGCATCACGTTTGGGGTGCTTTATTCTATCCGTGAAGATTATTTATTCTATCCGTGGGAATTATTTATTCTGTCCGTGGAGATTATATATATTTATGGGTTTATTATACTTCTTATTAATACGTTGTTCCGTTGCAAATAAGGTATAATTGTTATCCCTCTTCTTTTGTCTTTTCGGTTAATACTCGTAACAGGTCCTTGGGTTTAAGGGTTGTAACCCTACACTGATAATCTCTTATATATTAAAGCGAAGACCATGTGCAACGACGTGGCACAATGAGTATCCAATTTCCTACGTTTGTATGTGCATCCAAAGCAATTCCAAAGTTTACTCAAAATTTCCTCCAAAAACTACAGCAACGGGAATCGAACCCGCGACCTCTAAGGTGAATCCCACAAATGCAAACCACTGAACCAAGACGTAAGTTTGAATTTTTTTTGTAGAAAATAGATATAAGACCCTTGAAAATATCCACTAATTGTAATAGTCCCCTTGAAAACATCAGTCAGTAATTGTCCTTGAAAATATCGTACCCTTGGGCAATGGAATCTCCTCCATTAACTCTGCCAATAAATTATCCTTGAAAATACAAATAGTCTTCTTTCAATTTCTTTCAATTACAGAGTAATTGTCGAGCATCGTAAATAACAAATACTAAGTAGCATTTTCGTTCTTCCAAATACACACTTCCCAGCAATGCTATATAATTCATCTACCCATCTACCCATCTAATCAAAACTTTCGATCTACCCGATTTGTTGAGATTTGGGTTTTTTTCCTCTCATAATTTCCATTTCTCAGTTTCCTTTATAATTTATCTATTTGTTTGGGTTGATTAGGTTTGGAAGCGTAATTGTTGTCTTAATTTGCTTTAATGAATGTGTGATCTCAGAAAATTCAATGGAGATGAATATGGCAGTAGTGGAATACGTGGAAAGAGCTGACATTTCTTTCAATCAGTACTCTTCTAATTTCTCTTCTTCTTATTCCTTTTTCAATCAATTCTGTGTTTTTTTTCTCTAATCGTTGTTTTTGTTTTCTATTTAAAAATAGATTTTTGTTTGAATTCAGAAATTGTTTTCCAGCAATTTCATCAAACTGAATTGTTTTGTAGATTTTGATTGAATCCATGAATTATTTACCAGCAACTTTATCCCATATTCTGGAAGTTATTTTTATCCGTCTTCTTTATTATCTTGAATTTCTTTTAATTTGGTTGCCGATCTTTTAATTTTAGGATAATTATTGTTGCATATTTGTTTTCCAGCAATAAATTTTAGAATTTAGAACTTTAAACGTCAATATCAGTAATTTTAGAATTTTTGTTTGCGTATTAGTTTTCCAGCAATAAATATTTGTTTGGGTCAATTGATTTGGGATTAATTATTGATACATTTTTGTGAGAATTTCAATTATTGTTGCATATTAAACATCAATTGGCTTAGAATTTAGAAAAAAAAATAAATGAAGATGCAAGGTTGGCGAGCTTAAATTTGGTATCGAATTGATCTATATTGTTGTTTTTTACTTCGTGTTTCGTTGCCTCATAGTTTCGAACTTTGGGTTCAATCTGTTTCTTCTGTATGAATTAGATTATGAATTAATAGATACTTTAATTACATTATAAGAGATGATTTTGTTAGTTCAAAGTTCTACATTAATTTAGTTTTTTAATAACAGATACAAATGAAATTTTGAAGATAAGAGATTATCGATCATGACAGTGACATAAGGAATGTCGTTTAAAAATTCAGGTAAGTTTATCTGGAGTTTATAATATAATGACGAGTAGATTTTTTTTAAGGGAGTTTTAATTATTATTATTATTATTATTATTATTATTATTATTATTATTATTATTATTATTATTATTATTATTATTATTATTATTATTATTATTATTATTATTATTATTATTATTATTCTTTATATTGGGTTCTAAGAACTCAATTTGTCGATTTTATTTTGCATTTTTATTAACCATTAATTTTCTTGGTATACATAATATCATTTGTATATATGGATTCATATATACGCACGGGATCCATTCTATTAAGAAGATTAATAATATTATTTGACCCAAAGAGGAATGGTATTAAACTATCATCACATACTTGACATGATACTTGAATAGTTGGAGAAGCTATTTTCTAATTTGGACTGTTTTATACTCCTAATCACTACAATACGAGCTGTAGTTTTTTTTTATGATTTTAGTGGTCAATTTTCTGAGTAATTATTATCCTGATTATTACAGTAATATGAGTTTAAATTTTCTGATTTTATTCATATAATGGTCAATTTGATTTCAAAAAATCTAATTTTTTTTCCAATTTATTTGGTGAATTTTCAGGCAAAAGAAAGAAGGGGAGGGCAATAAATAACAAAGCATCGTCATCTAATTAATACAATTGAATGGTTTGTCAAACCATACAATTGTAGAAATCTTTTTTACAATTACCAATTTTCTAACATTTAGTTGATGTCATGTACTGAGTACTTCTTTTTAAATTCAATCGAAATTAATCTGAATATTTTTGTGATTTGATGCAGATGATGAACATATATTAAAGATAAATGATGATGAAGATATTATAAAGAAAGAAAAGTAAAGATGATGAAGGTATAGAGAAAAATGATGCAGATGAAGATATGAGGGAAGCCGCCAACAATAGTCAAAGATAAATACGCTACTTCTAATTAATTACTGTAATTAACTAATTATTTTATTCATTCATTCTCTCATTATTCCAAAAATAAGGGAGTAACCGAGTAATACTCCATGTTAGAGTATTTTTTAAACGTGGAATATGGTCGAGGTTGGGGTGCTCTAAAAAAATTGATATATTATCTTTTTTAAGTATATTATTATAGTATATTCCGAAAAAATTATTATTTTAGTATATTATCTAAACATTTTTAGAGAAATTTTCAGTATATTAAGTTTACATTTTTAGATAATATTTGTGAAATACATGAAAACATTTCAGTATTAAAATTAATTGATGAATTGAATCTAAATACTTTTGACATAAGAATTCGAAAAATAATTGTTCGAAGTATAATCTTCATAATTAAGTGAAAGGATAAGATCGACCACAGTTTGCTGTATTTTCTTAATGTCTTTCTTTCGTTGCATTTTTCTTAATATTTTTTAATGTTTGTCGGAAGAAGATAATAAAAATACGTGTATTCTTAATGGTGTATATTTTCTTAATGTTTTTCTTTTGTTGTATTTTTATAATGTTTCTCATGTTATAATTACTTTCTCAACATAAATGATTTTCATAATTTACACCGTCCTTTAGAAAAATTACTGGATACATAATGAATTAATGACCTTTTTTTTTACAATAACAGACGGCGTCATATGAGAATAGTTGTTATTAGAGTGATATGTTGTCTACAATTTCTTGGTATCTCGATAATGTCGATTGTATTATGCAGTTACTATTTATTAATACTCCGTATAAAATAACCAGCAATTAAATAACATGGTTCAAAAAATCAAAATACATATACAGAGATTAATAGCATAATACATTTTACATAAACAACACGTAATTAATTTTTCACTCTTCCCCGTAAATTTCTTAAATCCCATCATATGTATTTTGATTCCCCAAAATTTATAAATTTAAATACATTGCAATTTTTTTTAAACATTTAATACATAGTGTGGATAAAAGAGTTCTTTCATTGATGTATGTAGTACTCTATCTGACATTTTTTTTTTGTAGAGCACAATTAGATTATATGTTCCCGAGGCTGACTTGCTTTCTATTCCCCAAAAATTTAAATTGTTTAAATACTTTGCAATTTTTTTGGAATTTAATGCATAGTATGGGTAAAAGAGTTTTTCATTGATATATGTATGTAGTACTCTACCTAACATTATTTTTTGTCTATTTTTGTAGAGCACAATCAGATTTTATGTTTCCGAGGCTGACTTATCATATTTCAATTGTTTGACCTATAGGACTATAGAGACCTATAAATTGTAAGACCTTAATTTCTCTATATTTCACAAGTATACGTAATTTCTCTATATTTCACAAGTATACGTAAACTTAAATTTAAACGATCACAGGATGAACAAAATAAAATTTTGAAATATTTACCTAATATATTTGCCTAACCAAATCTGATGTTTATAAATTTATTTTTGATATTCAGTGTTATTGCTAAATGCTAAAATAGGTTTTGTATTATTGAATTCGTTGTTCCAAACAAGTACATGACGCCATATTTATAGGACTACGAAAATATTGCATTATCTTCTAATATGGTAGATAATAGAACATATTCTCTAAATTTCGATATTATTCTGATTACGGTATATTACAATATACCGTAATCTTACTACATATTATTCTCAATCTTTACCATCTTTATCATGATACCGTAATACTAAGGTATCCTCTATCAGTTATGCATTTTTTGATTTTGTTGAGAGTTTTTTTTTTTTTGAAAGTTGAAGTTTTTGGTATCTCGATAATGTCAACTGCATTATGCAAATACTCCGTACTATTTATTTATACTCCATATAAAATAATCAGCAATTAAATAACACGGTTCACATAATCAAAATAAATATACAAAGATTAATAGCATAATACATTTTACATAACCAACATGTAATTAATTTTTCAATCTTCCCCGTGAATTTCTTACTTCCCATAACTTGCTTTTTGATTCCTCAAAATTTTAAAATTTTAAAATACATTGCAATTTTTTTTAAAAATTTTAATACATAGTGTCGGTAAAAGAGTTGTTTCATTAATGATATAGAATTCTATATTTCTATCTGACATTATTTTTTGTCCTTTTTTTTTTAATTGAACAATTAAAAGATTCCAATTTTAATATAAGCATATGGATTTGAGCACAAATTAAACGTGCAATTTTAATATGTCCCATATACCAAAGAAACGTTTAAGTCCCATGAATTTTCACGGGTATTACCCTATTAATATTAAGGGCAAGAAAAATTGAGGGGTATCGGTAAGATTGTTATTGAGCAATATCTAGGTCGGGTTTAAAGGGTTTTTCGTGTGAAAATGGTTTATTAACACATTTTGAAAATATTAACTATACGGGTCGGGTTTGTACGGATTTTGAGACGGGATTCAGGTCAAATACGCGTTATTATCGCATTTACGGGTTATTAACACATATTAATCACATTATTTACACGAGTCGGGTTTAAAAAGATTTCGGGTCAAAACGGTTTATTAACGCACATTAAAACATTAATTATACGGGTTGAGTTTATTAACAAATATGCGTTATAAACGCTATCGAAGAATGTATACTGTCTTCAATTTATACTGTAACTCATAGAATTTGAATTCCCTGTAATTTATACTGTAACTCATTTGGAGTTGGGACTTTACTGTGTCAAGTACTCTCTCCGAGTCTAAGATATGTTCACCTAGAGATTTTGGGGAAAAAATAAGAATGTGAAAATGTGTGGTGTAAAAATAAAAGAGAGAGAGAGAGAGAGAGAGAGAAATAAATGAAAGAATATGAGCCACATATTTATGACTTAAATGGGGAAGAAGAAAGAAAGAATGACACACACAAAAAAGAAAAGAGAGAACATAAATTAGACTCGGAGGGGTTATGATTTATTGAAGATATAAATATATTTCTCCGTAACTCCTACGGATTATATATATTGTAGATAAGATTTCAGTATAATTAATACGAAGTAAGTAGTACATGCATGAGTAACATTTCACTATAATCAAACGAAGCCAAAATATTCATTTTAACTATTTCACTATAATCAAATGATATTCAAGACGGGTCAACCTATATATTTAACTATTTTAATTTTTCTTATGAGTATATTTAATTGTACTTTATATAATTAGTAAAGTATGAAATAAAGAATAAATTGTCTTATTCTAGCAGCAAAATTATCCTTTAAGACGATTATGTTGTTCGATCTTTCGTACTATTAACCCACATATTGATGATCACACTCTTTTGTCTAATTTAAAAACCAATCTCGCTTCCTTTATCTTTAAATGTCAATAAAATTGGGCAATTCGTGAAATTTTTCACGGGTAACACACTATTACTAATCTAAAGTTTATCTTCGATTGTAATCAATATTTATCAAAATAGTAGTGAACAGCCCGTGAAAGTTTTTCGCGGGTATCACACATTGCTACTCAGCCCACCGAACGTATATTGTTGTCATCCAATTCACATCACGTAATCGTGCTAATCATCTCCAACTTTATAATCGAGCTAACATCGAGATAGAGAAATTAAAACACTACCAAAACGTAATATTTGCTAAAAGTCGATCTATGTAATAATAAGTTACAACAAACAATGATTCCAAATGCACTCAAAACTAAAAGAACTCAAATCGTAGCCAATATTTACCGGTGAAAAATATTTTGCTTTGGTACATCCAGCAATTTGTCGTGCTCTCCGTCAACGCTTTGGTCGATGTTTGATTTTGTAATCTATGAAGTTATTATGATATATGATGTGCTGAGATTATAGGCTGCGTTCATGTACCAACCTCTTCTCTAATGAAGCGGTAAAATATACATACCTACGGAGTAGAAAGTGCAAGATCATGAGTCGTATACGTAATAGCCCTTAATCTAATCTACGGCCTCTTAACAAATAATCTAATTTCAGTTGTTGCTTCATTGTACTATCTATGAAAAAACAAGCGAGCAACCCGTGAATTTATTCACGAGTATTACACTAGTTATTTTTAATATTGACCCAAATGAAATTGGTTTGTTTGAGTTGAAATGTTCTTACTAAAGAAGCAACTACATCATATATGATTAAGGATGGCAATGGGTCCGTGACCCTACCCGGACCCGTCGGGTCTTACCCTAACGAGTTGGGTACGAGTCCTCTTTTTTTTAGACCCTGCGGGTACGGGTCGGGTATGGGTCCTTCAATAATTTTCCGGCTCCGGGTCCTATAGGTTGGACCCGGACCCGACCCTTGGACCCGTTAAAATTATTTTATTTTTTTTAAAAAGAAAAAAAAGAACTTAGTGGATGCGGTAATTCAATGGGTAATATAGTAAATGAAACTAATACAAACCACGATGGGAGAGGGAGACTTTACATTAGCAATAGAAAATCCTCCTTTCCACTAACCAAATAATACAACTCACATATTTTCTCGCCTAAAGCTACCTACAACAAAAATAAAAAAAACTAAGCTAGGTGTCAATCGAACCCTTGACCTCATGCATGTGACTCTTCTCCTCTCCAACTACACTCTAACATCTTACTGATATAAATGTCACTACATCACATATAAAGCTATACACCACATAAAGTATGTAATTAAGGAAATTTGATTGATTACGTTGATTACAAAAATCACATGTTTTACATGGAATATATCACATACAATATTTAATATGGAATGTATGATCAAATTTTTTAAAAAAAGTATAAACATATTGTATTCCGTTTTAACGAAATAGTTGCATTATTTTTGTTAATAGGAGATTGCACTATCCCGTACAATTTTACATAAAATATAAAATAGTTATGATTATTATTGTATATCTTTCTGATCATATTCGAAAATCATATTCTTAACATCGATATAAAATTTAGTAACTATATAAAAATGGAATATATATATATATATATATATATATATTCCGATTGCTCTTACAAAGCCTGATACATAGTAAAAACTCACCGAAAATTCTCTATATACTACTCTAAGACAATAACAGTTACTAAGATTTTCCTCAAAAATACACTAATTTAAATTGAGAAGTAAAAGAACATTTCATTAATAAATTCGCAAACTATTCATTTTCATTAATGTTAAAGAAATTGACAAAAAAAACTTCTTTTTATGAAAATAATTAGATAAATTTTAAGATATGATATCATTAACTTTGAGAAAAAAATCAGTTATCTAAAAAATTTATTTTTGAAACGAGCTATTTACTTTAACTTTTACAAATATATAATCTCCCCGTCCCAATGAATTCTTTGTCTATTCCATATTGGGGCGTCTCAATGAATTCTTTGCCTTTCTATTTTAGGAATGTTTTTTTTATATATATGTAATTTAACCTCCTCATGAATTTGGCTTCACATGTCACTTCATCATTGGACCTTTTCCCCTTTGTGCCAAAAGCAAAGACAAACAATTCATCGGGACGGAGTGAGTATATACTCACTCGATACCACTAAGATCTTCTCATTTATTCAAATGTGAGGATTATAATTATCATATAGAATGATTATTTTGGTAGGAGAGACTACAAAATACGGAATATACTATTAAAATCCATATAAAAAAAGTTTCACAAATTACATAATATAAGTCTTACACATGAGATAGTCCATTTTTAATTTATTTTTTAATTTTCTAATGAAAAACTGAATAACTTTTTTACACAAAGAAAACGTATCACGGCGTGCTAACCATTAAAAAAAGTTCATTATTATACAATTTTTGATAAATATTTATGTATTTTATGGTATGTTAAAGAGAGAAGTGAGTATCTCGAGATGTGATATGATATAAACCGAGTATATAAAAAATATAAACAATATTTTCATTAATTACACGTTATTTAATATTCCGTACATTTCAAGACATTACTCAAATATTTTGATTAGTTTTGCGATTTAAAAAATATTTTTCTATTTCTAAATTATACAGTCGATAAATAGTAAAAATAAAATAATAAATTTTTTATTTTAAATCTTAAATGAAATATTCTATAAGATAAATATATTATAAATACCGTGCATTGCACGGGGTCTATACTAGTTAGAAATTAAAAGCTAGTTATTATAATACGTGTACCGAAACTCATTAAATACCAAATTTCACCTCCTTTATCAGTACGTCAGGTCTTTTTAGCGTCCGGTTTAAAGTCATACAACTTCCGTTTTATTCATTTATTTGCCTTTATTTTAATCAAAGGCAAACAAATAAAGGAGACGGAAGAGTATATATTAAAAAAATGTACAATCGGGTCCGGACCCGGACCCTACCTAGACCCATCGGGTCCGGGTAAGGCTCTTAAAATTTTGGACCCTTACGGGTCCGGGTCGTGTCCGGGTCCAACTTGTGAAACACGGGTCCGGGTCTTGCCGGACCCGACCCATACCCTACCCGTTGCCATCTCTAGATATGATCGAAAACTAAACTATTGGACAAAGGAAAATGAGTTAGCGTCACCCCCTCAAATGAATCCTTTCGTATGAAGGTCCACCCTTTTAATAAAGGGTATATGTGAGGGGGTGGCGTCATATCATCATCCACAATTGGGAACATGCCCTACATGACCATTAATAGGCAACTTTAATTAAAAAATGAGACATGGACCCTATCTACTTTCATGTCCACTCAAGGTCAATGTTACTCATTGTATGTGTATGTTTAAGCATGGGTCTAATGGTGAGCTATAGAGACTCGATGTTTGTCTTGTTATTGTCAATGGCATGCATGTCTTAATTAATAGGTTGGGATCGAATATGGCTAGACGTTCAATCCCGTGGTTAAGGCAGCTACCATACGCATTGTCCTCAGCTTATTCGTGTCTAAGATGCCACTACTACGACAACAAGTTTCTACAACGTACAACAACAGATGATCACAATTTTTAACTATAGAAGGTAGGAAAAATTGTCAGAATCGACAGGAAGACAGCTAATGCCGAGAGAGAGCAATTCACGAGAATGAGTGTCGAAATTGATCTAACAAAGCCACTGCTATCCAAATTTCGCTTAAACGACAAAGTCTATAAGATTCAGTATGAAGGGATTAGAATGATCTGCTTTCAATGTGGAAAATATGGGCATGACAGTGAGAGATGTAGTCAGTCCCACGCCCGAACAGAGAATGGAACAGAAGGAGATAAGAAAATCGAATAGCTTTCCGATGAAAGGCGACAAGACATAACAAGGGATGAGGGTACCAAACCGGAGGAGGCTAATGATTTTGGGGATTGGATGATGGTTAAAAAACCACAGAGGAAGAAGCCACCACCAAGAGTTGACAAGCCTGCTGATATTCAAAGTGATACTACAATATCTAAAGGATCGACTATGTTCAATTTCGGGAATCAATCTAATAATATAATGGGGTCCAGATTTAATGTTCTTGAAGCCAACGAAGAGACAGTTCGAGCTAGGAAGGATGGTGCGAGTACTAGTCAGACGAAGCCAGCTGCAATAGTGGGTAATGGAAGGAATGAAAGTTCCGTGAGCACACGAATTCCTAGAATTCACATTCCAAAAATTACCAAAACCACGAAGCAATCAAGTAATATTAAAATTTTGGCAAGAAAAGATACCATGAATAAGGAAATTATCTCCTCCCAAGATTATGCCTTGTTACCATTAGGAAATCACAATATTAACCCTAGAATTCAGTCAAACACAGGAGCCAAACAAACTAAGTCAACTACTGAGACTCCCCAAGGCAAAAAAAAATACAAAGCCAACCACCGAGCAAGTAGTTCCCGTTGATCATGTCACACCACTTTTCATCGACACTATTAGTTCCCCTCCCCGAGACGCCACTTCTACCGGAATATCCATCATTATTCATGATTCCACCAGCCCGCAGGACCAGGATCAGTTCAAGGAGGGAGCTTCAATCACCGATAATGGGAATTATGGTTCTGGAGTCCCCCTCAATGCAGGTTCAGTTCGAATGGACAAAGGCGGATCAAACAAATCTTTGGGTCGAAATGTCGATTCCATGGAATGCTGAGAAGGTACTCTCGTATCTTAGTAGAGCCTATCTATCTTCGTTACCAGCTATACCATTTCTTATGGTTGATAGAATTCCTACCTTATGTCGAAACTCCCACCATGTGACTTTTATGGTCAGGAATATCCAAGGTACTGAGAATAAAGCCACTTTAGCAGTTATTAAGGAGGTGGTCAAGACGTATAAACCTACTGTTTTAGCCTTGGTCGAAACCCATATGGGAGGCGATCATGCCTTGAAAGTAAAGAGAATGATCTCGTATGAAGGTCATACCCGAGTTGATGCTCAAGGTTTTAGTGGCGAAATCTGGATTTTTTGGAGAGACCAAGTAGTTGATATAAAATTGATTACAGCACATGATCATTTTATAACGTTGGAGATTAATCGGGTTGGGGATATTCCTTGGTATTTCTCAGCGATATATGCAAGCCCAAACCAGGTTAATAGACGTGCACTTTGGGAAGAGCTTGAGAACTTTTCGAAACAAAATAACATACCGTGGCTACTTGTGGGAGATTTTAATGAGACTAGATCGATTGAGGAGAGGCACAGGGGTAATCGTGATATGGAGCGACGGTGCGAGTTATTCAATAATTGGGTTGAAAATTGCGAGCTTATAGAGTTAGCTTTTTCCGGACCAGCTCATACTTGGTCTAGAGGTAATTCACCCGAGACCCGTCAGAGTGCCCGACTAGACAGAGCATTATGCAATAGCACCTGGGGAACCATGTTTGAAAATGCGGAACTGAAGCATTTACCTGCGCTTCAATCTGATCATTGCCCATTATTTTTGTCACCAAACGGATTCGTTCCCATCAGCTCTATTAATAGACTGTTTCGATTTCAAGCAACTTGGTTGACCCATGAAAAATTCTCCAAATTTATTGAGGATAGTTGGGACAAACAGGGCAACCTTACAACCCAATTATCAACCCTATCACAACAGCCTCAACTTTGGAATGAACAAATTTTTGGAAATATTTTTTCAAAAAAAAGGCCCCTCAAAGGAAGGATCGAGGGCTGTCAACGTAAACTATTTGAGGGATTCAATGGGGGCTTGGTCAAATTGGAGGCTAAATTGCGACGGGAGCTTGACGAAGTGTTGGAACAGGAGGAAATATTATGGTATCAGAAATCACGAGCGGATTTTATTCGGGACGGAGATAGGAACACATCATATTTCCATGTGAGCACTCTTGTTCGTCGTTGGCAAAACCGTATCAATGCATTAAAAGATGGAGAAGGGAATTGGATTGATGATGGATAGGCAGTGAAAACGCATGTCATTGAATTCTTCAAGCATTTGTATACGGACGAAGGAGGCGATACAAGTTCGAATATTCCATATGATTTGTTCCAGCATTTCTCAAACGAAGAATGGGAGGGTTTGGGCAGGCCTTTCAGTATAGCGGAGGTCGAAAAAGCAATATTTAATATGGGCGCGCTTAAGGCTCCGGGTCCGGATGGTTACCAAGCTCTCTTCTATCAGAAATTTTGGGGTACCATCCAGGGGTCTGTCATTGATACGATCATTAGGGCTCTAGAAGGTAAAGGTTTTCCGGAGGGGCTTAATGATACCCACCTTGTCTTGATCCCTAAGATTACAGGCCCGGAACTCGTTTCACAATTCCGGCCAATAAGCCTCTGTAATGTAGCCTATCAAATAATAAGCAAAGTTCTAGCTAATCGGATCAAAAAAGTCCCGCCTCGCCTTATCTCGGAAACACAAAATGGGTTTGTCCCGGGTAGGCAAATAACCGACAATATAGTAATCTTCCAGGAAGTGATCCACACAATGCGAAAGAAGAAGGGACAAACAGGCTATATGGCTATCAAAATAGACTTGGAAAAGGCTTATGATAGACTTAAATGAGATTTTATTAGGGCAACTCTGATCGACATGGGTTTTCCTACCTTAATCGTTAATAGTATCATGGAATGCGTAACCACTTCAACTCTTCGAGTTCTCTGGAATGGCGAGTCGACAGACCCTTTTACCCCCACGAGAGGTATACGTCAGGGGGATCCCTTATCCTCATATTTGTTCGTAATGTGTCTGGAAAAAATGCAGCAAGCCATTGATGTCACGACACATTACTATGGAAAAAGGTGACCAGTCCCATTCCTGATGTCAAGACACATTTACTATGGAAGCCAATCCGAGCAAGCAAGTCCGGACCCCATATCTCCAATTTATTCTTCGCGGATGACATGGTTCTATTTGCGGCAGCTACCCCAAAGAATGCATATATTATTAAGTCCGTCTTGGATAACTTCTGTCGAGCTTCTGGGGAGAAGGTTAGCTCGGCAAAATCTCGGGTTTTTTTCTCACCTAATGTTAATAATGATGAGCAGGACCAACTTTGCAACATACTAGGATTCAGTAAGACCGACGATCTCGGGATTTATCTGGGAATGCCTACAATTAATGGCCGGGTTACGAGAAAAACATTCGAGCACCTCGAACAGTAGATGAACAGAAGACTAGCAAGTTGGAGCACCAAATATCTATCATTGGCAGGTCGGGTTACCCTCATACAATCAACTATGTCGTCGATGGCTTATTATAGTATGCAGACGGCCAAGCTTCCGCGAACAACTTGTGACTCGCTAGATCGAAAAACGAGACGATTTCTTTGGGGAGGGAACGAGGATAAAAAGAAGATTCATCTGCTATCTTGGGAAATAGTACAAAAACCAAAATCGAAAGGTGGACTCGGTATTGTCTCGTCTCAACAAGCAAATGCCGCATTCCTAACTAAGTTGGGGTGGCGTATCCTAGCGGAGCCGACGAGTTTGTGGTCTCGTGTGATACGAGCCAAATATTGTTCGGGAAGGTGCGACGTAGATATGCTCCAACCCAAACAAAATATGTCCAACGTTTGGCCGAGAATCACTTCTCAAGCCAAAATTCTGATGGAAGGGACGACGAGTGCTGTGGGAAATGGTCGGTATACACTTTTTTGGGACCACTCATGGGTTGAGCTGGGATGCTTATTGACAGGCTTAAGTCGTATGCCTCAAATTACAATTTATAATCACTTAAATCTAAATACTAACGTAGTAAAGTAGAAATAAGGGTCGAACCCAAGGGAATCAGATTAATCTAATTATGCTAACTAAGGTGTAGATGAAATCGACCTCTAACGTAATTAAAGACCGTAGTAACCAAGGGGGGGTTTTGGATGATTTTCTACCAACTAAAATTGATAAAGATTAAAACTTTAAGTAAATCAAAGGATGAGAAATAACTTAGACACAAGCACAAATCCACACTCAATAGCGATTGATCATCGTAAGACGGTTTCAATTAATAACCTTGACTACTCTATCGTGAACATGAAATTCCAATTCTCTTAAGAATAGTTAATTAAAACGAATCCCGTTCTTAATTAACCCTAACCGTAAAACAACCTAAACAATCCAGTTCTAGGTTCAATTAGACGGAAGCAATATAGATATGAGAATTCGATAGAGAATAAATAGCACGTACAATCCAGTCGTGCCTTAGATATTTATATGAATCGCTTCTAAGTACTAATATCAACGTATCCCGTTCAATATTAATTCCTAGTTGTTACTAATGTAAAGTTAATCAGTAAATCCTACTCAATTAACAATACTAACGATAGAACGATGCAATTAAATACTAGTTGCGCACCTAGCAATCAATAACAATCATTCATAAAATTAATAACAAAGCAATTCATAATAATCAAGGTTAATAATCAAAACATTCAAACTCACAAACAATTATCGAGCGTTTCAAAGGCTTGAATCTAAGTAGAGAAATTAGTTACACATACTTGCGATGGAAAATTAGGGTTCTTCAAAGTTCTCCCTTTTCTTCCTTGATGTAATGTAAAAACTAGATGTGAATGATTATGATATCTAAACTAAGGCTAAGCTTAACCTAATAAGAGTTTACTAATAATAAAATAATAATAAAAATATCCTAAGGTAATAATAAAGTTTCCTAATTAAAATCCAAGTCTTAAAACGTAGCAAAATAAAACAAAATAAGCCGGAATGCGTCGTACGTTACAGGCCACCGTGCGAGTCGCATAAGGTCCGCGCGACTCGCCCAGTCGCGCGACTCGCCTGATCTCTGGGCGACTCGCGTGGCGAGCTGGAATGGTCTCGTGCCATTCTTCGATTCTTATCGTCCCGGGTCTTTTAAGCGGGCTTCCTTTTCCTTCGTTCTTAGCCCAAATCAACGGTCCAGTGGTTAACATCTTCAAATTAGCCTGTATTACATTCATACCAAACTGACACAAATGCAATACAAGACAACCGATTTAGCTCACAAAATACCCCAAAACCGTCGTAATAAATACGACTAAATACGGCCCATCCAATATCCCCACGCTTGAACCTTTACTCGTCCTCGACTAAAACTCAAGGAACACAATAAACACAACCGTCACCGGTCTAAAATGCGTGAGAATAACATTACACACCGGCCCTCACTCGTCTTCCATCAAACTCCCTCATTCTGAGACTATGCACAAGTTAATCCACCATTTGAATGAAACTCAACTCCAATGTTCAAGTGAATCAACACACCCACTACCAAACTACTATCATCGACTCAAATCATCAAAACAAGGGACATTAGCAAATAAGGATAAGCTAATGTCGATATCTAACGCCCCTTATTTCTCCAATCCTAGAAAAGATCGCATGTGCTACAAATGTCACCGGTGGTACAAAACATATACCACAATATTCCACAACCCACACATGCAATCAATCCTAGACGCCTCTAATAGTTCAATATAATGGACAAAATACCACCAATCGCATGGAATTTAGAGCTACGACTACACCGCACCGCGATTCTTCTCACCTTAGCCAACTAATCCTACCCTTCCGACCTTCTATGTCACCCTTCTTATGACGCCAACACCAAAAACGGAGAAAGTAGTAGTGATTTTTTTCCTAATTCCCTCATTTTGCCTAGAGCGTCCGCCCTTGCGGATTTTCACTCTAGCTTTCATTTTTTCCTCACACTACTCTCGTGGCACGCAACTCGATTTTTCTTTTTACCCGGAGCGCCCTTTCGGGTTTTCACTCCGTCCTCGGCCACATTCCCCATTCTTGCCTAGGCGCCCTTTCCGAGTTTTCACCTAGCCGGGTTTATTTATTTCTTTTTTTTGTTTTTTTTTTTCATTTTTTTCTCTTTTTTTTTCGTTTTTTGTTTTTTTATTTTTATTTTTATTTTTGTTTTTTAAATTAAAAAGACGTAAAACAAGCTAACTACTATATACAACGAGATAATTCCCCTCCCCACGCTTGAATAACACATCGTCCTCGAATGTGTGAACTAAGGACAAATAAAAGAAACGGGGAGAGAAATACCTCGGGCTCAAGAGTGAGAAGAGGAGCCGACGTCACGTGACTTAGCCTCACGTGCCGCCCTCCTAGATGATCTTGCCTGCTCACGGGCTGCAAGCTCTTCATAAAACTCGGGAGATGGTTCCGAGTAGTCATTAGGAAGCAACTTCAACTGCAACCGATTCATACACCGACCGAACTCAGCGGCCAACCTACTGTTATCAACCGATTCTTCGACTCGATCTTCTATTGATTCGCGCCAATCTCTCCAACGATCAAAATCAGACGTACCCTCGGGCTCCTCTACAACCGGGGCACTAGACTCGGTAGTCGGCTTAGAAAATTGCTCATCATGTTCAATGTAAAAATCAGCCGCAGTAGGCCCCAATGGTAACGATTTCCCATCCGGACGAGGCAAAATCAAGAAATGCTGGTGGGACGTGCCGAGCGTCCAGATTAGGTGGTGTTTAGCAATCGGTCGCGAAATCATAGAACAATTCTCCATAAACTTAATGCTGATAGTAGTATCACCTACGACAGGAGAATCCGTCATCTGGGGTAGTCCAAGATATCGAGCTAAAAGAGTAATCATACCTCCCATCGGAATGTTCCCCGAGACCGCCTTCTGGTGCTTCTCACAACGAGTCAAGAATATATCGACCCAATCCGGGGTTCCTAAACATTCGGGCATCATTGGCCACAAATACATCAAATCCGCCCTAGGTAGATGTGTCGGTTCACCTTTACAAAGAAATGTGGAGTTCAAAAGTCGGTGAACATAACGAAGGGCGGGGTGACGAATATCAGCATTCTTAGCTCCTACGTTACCATATGCATGACCGGCAATTTTCAACCAAAACGCATCCATCATTCGAGACGTAGGGGTCAAAAACTCCGCTCCCCCTTTCGGTGCTATACCCAACGCCTCCCTCAATTCCGTGAAATCTACATTTCGTTCCGCATCTCCGAGATGAAAAGTAATGTGAGGGGGGTTGTCATCACGATGGACTTCTAAGGTGGACAAGAATTCAAGTGTGTAGCGCTTATACGTGTCCGCGTGCTTATCATAAAAGTTCGCTAGCCCAATACGAGTCAATAACGTATACACCTCATCAATTATCCCAAGCAACCTCAATGCCAAATTATCGACAAACTTAGTCGACATAACAACTCGATCAAATAGTTGGCGCCATACCGCTTTCTGTTTCGCACTCAAATTCTTACACCCCATATAGTCAACCGGGGTCGTCTTTTGCTTTTTCGGGGCCATGACTCAAGTAACAAGCAAAGTTGAACTTTCTCTAGACACAGACTTGAAATCTACTAACTAGACGGACCGTGACTGACTTACTTGACAAAGAATGGAGCCGAACTATGACTCGAATCAGCAACCCACAATACACAACCAAGACAAACCAAACACCCACAATTTGACAAATTGACAAACTTGAATCAACAACTCACAAAACAATTTACAAAAGCAATATGAAAGGAGGGAGTTGGGTGACTTACTAACAACACACAAGGAGGGATGTACCCACTCAACACCGACGAAACCCGACTCACGCGCTCGAACCGACAACAGATCGGGCTGCGGACCCACACGCGAGTCGCTTGATGCCCACGCGACTCGCCTGACCCCCACTCGACGCGCTCCCGCTCACCGGACCACCTGCACCGACGACAACTGACTCCGGCAACAACGACGCGACCACGACCGAAGAGGACCGGCGACGCACAAACCGGGATTTTCACTCTAGATTATTGGGATGATTGATTGAGATTGAGATTATTGGGGGAATTGAGATTAAATTGGGGGAAAATGGAAATTAGGGTTTTTGGATTGATGAGGATGAAAGGAATAGAAAGGGAAAAGTGAAAATTTGACCGGCAACGGCGCCAAAATTTGACGGGCTTAAGTCGTATGCCTCAAATTACAATTTATAATCACTTAAATCTAAATACTAACGTAGTAAAGTAGAAATAAGGGTCGAACCCAAGGGAATCAGATTAATCTAATTATGCTAACTAAGGTGTAGATGAAATCGACCTCTAACGTAATTAAAGACCGTAGTAACCAAGGGGGGGTTTTGGATGATTTTCTACCAACTAAAATTGATAAAGATTAAAACTTTAAGTAAATCAAAGGATGAGAAATAACTTAGACACAAGCACAAATCCACACTCAATAGCGATTGATCATCGTAAGACGGTTTCAATTAATAACCTTGACTACTCTATCGTGAACATGAAATTCCAATTCTCTTAAGAATAGTTAATTAAAACGAATCCCGTTCTTAATTAACCCTAACCGTAAAACAACCTAAACAATCCAGTTCTAGGTTCAATTAGACGGAAGCAATATAGATATGAGAATTCGATAGAGAATAAATAGCACGTACAATCCAGTCGTGCCTTAGATATTTATATGAATCGCTTCTAAGTACTAATATCAACGTATCCCGTTCAATATTAATTCCTAGTTGTTACTAATGTAAAGTTAATCAGTAAATCCTACTCAATTAACAATACTAACGATAGAACGATGCAATTAAATACTAGTTGCGCACCTAGCAATCAATAACAATCATTCATAAAATTAATAACAAAGCAATTCATAATAATCAAGGTTAATAATCAAAACATTCAAACTCACAAACAATTATCGAGCGTTTCAAAGGCTTGAATCTAAGTAGAGAAATTAGTTACACATACTTGCGATGGAAAATTAGGGTTCTTCAAAGTTCTCCCTTTTCTTCCTTGATGTAATGTAAAAACTAGATGTGAATGATTATGATATCTAAACTAAGGCTAAGCTTAACCTAATAAGAGTTTACTAATAATAAAATAATAATAAAAATATCCTAAGGTAATAATAAAGTTTCCTAATTAAAATCCAAGTCTTAAAACGTAGCAAAATAAAACAAAATAAGCCGGAATGCGTCGTACGTTACAGGCCACCGTGCGAGTCGCATAAGGTCCGCGCGACTCGCCCAGTCGCGCGACTCGCCTGATCTCTGGGCGACTCGCGTGGCGAGCTGGAATGGTCTCGTGCCATTCTTCGATTCTTATCGTCCCGGGTCTTTTAAGCGGGCTTCCTTTTCCTTCGTTCTTAGCCCAAATCAACGGTCCAGTGGTTAACATCTTCAAATTAGCCTGTATTACATTCATACCAAACTGACACAAATGCAATACAAGACAACCGATTTAGCTCACAAAATACCCCAAAACCGTCGTAATAAATACGACTAAATACGGCCCATCCAATATCCCCACGCTTGAACCTTTACTCGTCCTCGACTAAAACTCAAGGAACACAATAAACACAACCGTCACCGGTCTAAAATGCGTGAGAATAACATTACACACCGGCCCTCACTCGTCTTCCATCAAACTCCCTCATTCTGAGACTATGCACAAGTTAATCCACCATTTGAATGAAACTCAACTCCAATGTTCAAGTGAATCAACACACCCACTACCAAACTACTATCATCGACTCAAATCATCAAAACAAGGGACATTAGCAAATAAGGATAAGCTAATGTCGATATCTAACGCCCCTTATTTCTCCAATCCTAGAAAAGATCGCATGTGCTACAAATGTCACCGGTGGTACAAAACATATACCACAATATTCCACAACCCACACATGCAATCAATCCTAGACGCCTCTAATAGTTCAATATAATGGACAAAATACCACCAATCGCATGGAATTTAGTGCTACGACTACACCGCACTGCGATTCTTCTCACCTTAGCCAACTAATCCTACCCTTCCGACCTTCTATGTCACCCTTCTTATGACGCCAACACCAAAAACGGAGAAAGTAGTAGTGATTTTTTTCCTAATTCCCTCATTTTGCCTAGAGCGTCCGCCCTTGCGGATTTTCACTCTAGCTTTCATTTTTTCCTCACACTACTCTCGTGGCACGCAACTCGATTTTTCTTTTTACCCGGAGCGCCCTTTCGGGTTTTCACTCCGTCCTCGGCCACATTCCCCATTCTTGCCTAGGCCCATCACTTATCCGAGAAGGTGACCAGTCCCATTCCCGAGAAAATGCTTGGTGCTACTGTTAAAGACATGTGGTCGACCACATTAGGGTGGAAATGGGATGTGTTCTCGGATTATCTACCACAAGCCGAATTGTTCAAGATAGCAGCGATTTCACTTTTTGAGGACGAGAACCCGGAAGATACACTTTACTGGAGTGGAACAACCTCAGGTAAGTTTAATTTACTATTAAGTCGGCTCTTGGGTTATTGAAAGGTCCCGAAATTAGCACCCTCCACAGCCCTATAGAGTGGCACTATATATGGAAATTGCCTGTCTAACAAAGGATACGCTTTTTCATTTGGTTAGTTGGACATGATAGACTTATGACAAACACCAACCGGGTGAAAAGAAATTTGTCCGACGACCCTTTGTGCCCACGATGCCAGCAAGCCGAGGAGACCACAGACCATTTACTGAGGGAATGTCTAGTTTCAGTGGCAATTTGGGAATTATTGGGAGAGGCAGGCTCCGACGAGCCGTTCTATTCTATGCCTTTAGGGGAGTGGTTAACCAAAAATGCTAGCAATAGTTGGCCCGGGACATCGGATGACTAGTCTCTTAAGTTCGCTATCACGTGTTGGTGGTTATGGCGTTGGAGAAATAACATTGTGTACAATCGGGCTGAAGAAAATGCTATCGACCCATTGTACTTCTTACGCGACCAATTTGAGACAACAAAGAAAGCGCTCAACAAATTTTCTATTCTTATCCCTCAACCGGGTCTGACAAGACAGGAAGTAGTAATTAGGTGACACGCTCCTCCCCACGGATGGATCACTTTAAACACCGACGGGGCATCTAAGGGCAATCCAGGCCCGGCTGGGGGGAGGTGGCATTTTTCGAGACGGGACAGGAAATTTTTTGTTCGGGTTCTATCAAAAGTACGGACATTGTACGTCTATGAGGGCAGAAAAATTAGCTATCACTTCCGGTCTCGAAGAGGCTATCAGATTGGGGATTACAAGATTAATTGTGCAGATGGACAATGCTACTTGTATCAGTTTCCTCCGAGAAGAGCAATTAACTAGTAATAGCCTCTGGTCACTCATATATCGCTGCAAGAGTTTAATTGGAAATCCAAATTGGGAGGTGAAGCTCGAACATGTCTATCGTGAGGCTAACCGTGCTGGCGACTGGTTAGCTAATCAAGGAATAAACGCCTCCTTAAAACTTACTACCCTCGAAGAACCGCCTATTGAACTCCGCTCTATCATCCGTGAAGATGCTTTAGGAGTTGATTTTCCCCGCTTTGTTATGACTTAGCATCGGGCTTTGCCCTCTTATGTACCAAAAAAAAAAGACGTTATATCTCCTTTTCATTCTGGCGCGTCTCTATACTAAAAGTATATACAACGGGTTAAAGGATAAGCCCATTGTAAAAACTTATAACAACGGGCCTATCTATATACCCGTTGTTAAATACATTCTATAACGGGCGTCTTTACCCGTTATCAATAGTTTCTACAACATATCATGCTTCTCTTTTCACCCGCGGTAGATTCTTTTGACATTATGTTGGGCTTTCCGCTCAGCTTCTTTTACTCGTTGTTACCATAATAATTACTCCGTATATATTATCCGATCCCACTAGGGGTGTTCACCGGTCCAAACCCGGATCGGACCGGACCGGACCGGTTTGACCCGCAGACTGGAAACCCAAAAAACCCAAACCCGCGGACCGAACCGGTTAAGAAAGAAACCCGGACCGGACCCTCTTAAGACCGGACCGTAAAAATACACTAAATTTGATATTTTTTTAAAGTGTGGACCGGACCGGACCGGACCGCGGACCATTTACCAACTTTTTTGGGACCCGGAGACCGGACCAGTACGTGCCCCGGTCTGGACCGACCCGGACCTTACGGTTCGGTCCGGTCCGGTTTGCCGGTCCGGGTCAATTTTTGAACACCCCTAGATCCCACCATTGTGTGTGATCTAGTGTGGATTCATTTAAGACTATTAGACACGTAAATCATTGATGCGCGTCAGATTGTCGCCTATCTAACACGATCAAACAAAATTTATAAACTCCAACTAACTACTACATAGTAGCGGTAAGTCGGGGATCGATCCTCAAGGACGGTCTAGGTAAAGTCGGTCGAGTCAAAGTCTAAGCACGTTTGGACGTTTGGGGTCTATTTTTGGGGTTTTCGGGTTAGGTCTACACTAGTCTATACTAAAAAGTTACGAACTACGAGAAGCTAGTCTAATAAGGAGAAGGTGTTAGGGGAAGTCGGGAATCGGAAATTGGGTTCTATGAGTCTTGGAATCGAGTTTTAGTCACAACGTCGATAAGGAAAATTGCCACGTTTCGGTTTCTTCGCCCAACCCACCTATACCCGCTTTCGCGGCGAAAGGGTAAGTCTCAAGTTAAGCTAATTTCTACCCCGAGTTTCCCCATATTGGTAGAAATGAGTCAAGGTCAATCTAGCTGCAGTCTAGGTCAACAAAGACACAAAAACCTTATACTTGATAAATCAACAAGCAAACAACCCACCAACATCCCTCAATTCAAATAATCCAAGATCTTCCTCCCTAAACCCCTAACAAGAAATCTACTCAAAATTCATAATGGAAACTACTAAAATAACAACTAAGGGGAAATCAACTAAAACATGCATGATAATTAAATCTAACTAGAGATTAGGGAGAGGAATAGAAATATACCGACTACAGAGGAAAACGATAATAATAATAATAATAATAATAATAATAATAATAATAATAATAATAATAATAATAATAATAATAATAATAAAGGAAGAAGCTTGATGAAGATGACAATGGATTTGTCACTAACCCCTTGAAAATCTCCAAAAGAACTTCAATAAAAACTTGATTACACTAAAGATGGAGTCTTTACACTAATTAATTAGATCTAGAATAAGTGGAGATTTTTGGATTGTCATCCTCCAAAAATCTCCCTACTAATTAATCTACTAATAAACTAATAATATTCTATTAATAATCTACTACTATTCTAATAGCTTAGGTAGTGTTGTGTGAAGTGGTGGAATTGTTGCCTCCTCAAAAATGAGGGGTTATATATATATATATATATATATATATATATATATATATATATATATATATATATATATATATATATATATAGGAGAGAAAAGAGGAGTCTCCAAAACCCTAATCTAAACCCAAGGCCCCCAAAACCCTAATCTAAACCCAAGGCCCAATAAAGTGGCAGCCCAATCTCATCCATTAAACTTCACCCTATGATTCCCATCCGGTGAAATTTCGCCCTTCGGTTTTACATAATTCACCACCGGGCAAAACTTTGCTCCGCGGTAATCCGAGTTCGCCCGATTGCTTCAAAGGGTGAAAAATCACCCGACACACTTTACGGTTTTACCCATTCCAATTCAATTGCATCTCGACCCAACTAGATCTCACCCGTCCTTCTTGATCCAAATTAGATCTCACCGTTCATTCCAATTAAACTCCTCGAGTCTCCAATCAATTGACGGTTTCTAATCCTCGAACTTCGGATCCGGATCGAATAGGGTCGACACCGGAGTCGGTGGTCGACGGAATCTGGGCGTGCTCGCCGCTGCTGCGTTGCTGTTGTTGTGGGTCGACCAAGGAGGGCGGAGAACGGCGGTGGTCAGGCGAGAACGACGCCGGAGGCGGCGCAGATGCGCGACGCTGCTGCTGATGTTGCCGGTGCCGCTGCTTGCCGGATCTGGGGCTGCCGCTGCTGCTGCGCTGTCGAGGTGGTCGCCGGAGTCGACAGAGGAAGATGGAGGTTGGAGGGAGAAATGGTGGTCGGGCGAGCTGCTGCTGGTGTTGTGCTGCCGTCGGAGATGAGGAGAAGGAGGTGGAGTAGGGTGGTGGTTTACGGAGGTCGAGCGAAGGTGTGGAGGCTGGTTGATGGTGGGGAAGGAGGTTGTGGTGGATATGGAGGGAGTTGCGTCGGAGCTCCGGCGAAGTGGTCGCCGGAATCCGGGCAGAGTTGGCTGGGGGTTGAAGATGGGTCAAGGGTCAAGGTCAAGGTCAAGTTGACCTTGACTTGAGTTGGTTAATGGGTTAGGGTTGGATTGAATTGTGGAGTTGGGTTATTAGTGATTGGGTTTGTGTTGTAGTTGGGCCAAGTTGGAGTGATTTGGGTTTAAGTGAGTTATGATGAATGGGTGGAATGAGTTAGGTGAATCGGGTTTGACTTGGGGTTTTGACTCGATCCCTTGACTTGCTCCTCTAGTTCCAATTCGCCCCTTTATTCACGAACACGTACCTAAAACACAAAAACACACAAAAGTAGTACGAAATTCTACGAAAAAGACGATAAATACGAAAAAAACCAAATTCAAACTAGAAAATACGAAATATAGTAAAAATGAGTTATATTGACGTTAAAGCACACAAAATCGAGTCAAATATGAGTGAAAATAGGGGGGTAAAACGGTCCAAATTTACGTGTTATCAATCATTTATATGTCGGTCCAGCCTTGAGCTCTAGCAAGATATACTCCGTATCTAATACATAGATTGGTTAATCGTATAACACAATAGTGTACATATATAGCTCCTTCAGATAAGAGTTCCATAACACCGTTAATTTTTTCAGCATCGTATCACCATTAATCATTTATTGAACTCGAGCTCCTTATTTATCATGAATGGAAAATTTCATTATAATTATTGTTCGGGCCAAAAATTTACACCTACGGAATGCAACGTGGCATGCTACGAGTGGACGGTCAAGAAGTCAAAAGTCAAGGGTCAGCGACAAAGGATCCCCAGTCCGCGAATGGAAGTCAAAACCAAAGACTAAAATACAGAAGTCAAAAATACTCAAAGATCGTCAAGTCGAGCAAACCCAGGATAATATACAATGACGGGCTGAACAAAACATAAGATTAAATCAAACCATGGGCCACTTAATCAAGCAGGCCCAACAAACAAGAGGAGGAACAAAGCCCATATGAAGAGGAAGAGGCATCAGCTGCCACTCCTACAAATCAGGAAACCCTCCTAAATACTAGGAGAGAGAAGGAGAAGAATAATGGGTTGACTGTAACAGCCATAACAGTCACAGAGCAATGAAGAGCAATAATTGCTTGATAAGTGTAGTTTGTAGTGCCTAATTTGTTGTGATTTGGTCCCGTTTTCCTTGTGGAATCGTTCTTTGGAGCGATTTCTGGGCTACTTATACTTCCTCTAGCTCGTTTTAGGTTCCCAAGACTATTCATGGAGAATTTGGAACGATTTCGACTCGTTTCATACACTTTTGGAGCCAACGAAGAGAAGGAACGATCACTTGATGCCATGAATTCGATCCCGAGACCTTGGGACCCATTCCCGAGCCCCTTAGACTCGATCCCGAGCACCGAGAATGGATGATAAGCCCATGAGAAGCAAGGAGGGACACTTGAGATCATATTTGAGGCCTATAAGACCCATCATGGTCGAGATAAGAGCCATCATGGTTGGGATGAAGAGTACAAGCAAAACCGAGCTACTGGAGTGGCATCTCGGCCGAGATCACCACCTTCTCGGTCGAGACCACTTCATCTCGGCCGAGATGCCCTCTTCTCGCCCGAGACTGACCACTTGCAGACCCGCGTCACTTCTTTTCTTCTCCTTCATTCTTGTAACCTTAAAAATACTTCCCCCTTGTTTTGTTTAAGGATCATACATTACCTTACACTATCTTAGACCTCTCTACATTGTTTAAACCCTAGATTTAGTTTTTCCTCTCATTAGCTTAATCTTCCTTTAAACTTTTGTTAATCCTAGTTTAATATAGTTAATTAGTCTTGTATTAAGAAGATTCTTGAAGACTCATCCAAGATTGACAACCTTGGAGATTATTTTGGGTTTCTTATTTATGCAAGTTCTCATCTTTTTATATCCTTGTTAGTAGGTATAATCTCTTTTCTCTTTTTCTTTGTTTATTTATCAAGTTTTAATCTTTACATATTGTTTATTGTTCTTGTTTGTTCATAATGGATGTTTGGATTATTATGTTGATTTCTCTTGTTAGTCTTAGATTTAACTTCACTATGAGTGAGTAGATTCCTTGTAGGGTTAGTAGGGGGATTAAATGTGGATTATGGGTGATTAGGGTTTGATTATGGGTAAAGGTGAATCCTTTGTTGCTAGTCACTTATTGGACACTCTATGTGTTTGTTGAATTGCTTGTGTGGGTAGTAGTGGCCAATGCTTCTCATACTTGTCTTCCTCTTCTCATTGTGTGACTAATTTGTGATTGAATCCTTGTGTTTTGAGTAGCATCTAGCATGAGTGTTCGGGTCTAGTCTTTGACACGAGAGTGCGGACTTTGGCTTTGGCGCGAGAGCGCAAACCGACATTAGTAACTAAGAGACACCTACACCCTTGATTACCCAATCATCCTACCACATTTATGAACCCGACCTAACCCTACTCTCTTCCATATTTGATTCATCCTTCTAGTTAGTCATCATTTCTCTAGTTCATTGCTTAGTTAATCTTTAGTTGTTTCATTTAGCCTTTATCACATTTAGTTCATTGTTAGTCCACTTTCTTCATCTCCAACCACCATAGTTTATCAATTATCATCTTCTTTGTGTTTGTTTGTGACTTAGTCTCGTTTAGGTCGACCTAGTCTAGACTTTACATAACCGTCTCCGTGGACACGACCCGACTTACCTTAGCTACCCACTAGGATTAGTTGGTTAATTACTTGACGGTGGGGGACGCGGCAAAACCCTACCATCAATTTGGTGCCGTTGCCGGGGACGGTGCATTGTTTAGACTTAGTTTGCTTATTAGCTAGACTTAGTTACCCTTCTTTGTGCTCTTCTTCTATCTCTTGTACATATTTAGTAGTCTTTTTCCTTGTTTTTATCATTTTCTTTCTTCTTTGTCTCCCGTTGTGCTGTTTATTGTCTTTGCTTAGTGCCCATAAAGCACTAGGTGTTCTTACGTTTGTTCGAGTGTGTAGTGTATGCCTAGGAGGAGAGGCGATTTCTTTCTCTTCAATCCAGAGCCGGAAAGACTCTTTAGAGCCTTTCGCCAACGGATGATTGACCGGGTTAGAATCTCTCAACCAAGTGCTAGCAATACCAATCAAGAACAAGCTCAAGGTTCTGACTTGAACGAGTTACCTCGAGAGACGACCGAAGGGAATTTCATCAATCCTTTCGGTACTTCTAGTCCTAGTTCTCCTTCTTCAACTACATCAACACCGTCTACACCAACATCTCCCGCATATCCAATCATGCCTAAGTTCTCTTCTCATTCAACCTTTACGGAAGACGTTTTGCCCAGTCCCACCACTTTACCGGAGGCATATACCGGCAACTTTGTGGCAAAAATGCAATTCATCCAATTGGTCGAGAGAAGTCAATTTAGTGGGTTACCAACCGAAGATCCTCATCAACACATGGAAACCTTTTCGGATTATTGCGATGCTATCTCACAAACGGGAATAACCCAAGACCATATCTGGTGGGTATTATTTCCATTCTCTTTAATCGGTAAGGCTAAGCAATGGTTCAAGGGATTAGACAAGGCGACTCTTGGTATTGATACTTGGAAGAAGCTAGCCTTAACTTTCTACCAACAATTTTATCCCCCGGAGAAGACAAATCTATTGAGAGCTTCTATCACCGGATTTCAACAACGTGATGAAGAAAGCCTCTACGAATCGTGGGAAAGATTCAAAGCCTTGATCCGCTCTTGTCCTCACCATGGTCTATCACAATGGTTCCTAGTTCAACAGTTTTGGAACGGGTTATATGAAGACTCAAGGGCCATACTCAATATGGGATCGAATGGTAGGTTTACCGAGGTGGATGATGACCAAACTTGGTCAAGAATCGAGGAGATGGCGGTGCACAACTCCCAATACTCAAGGCCTAGAAAGGCGAATCGAGGAGGAAGGCACGAGATCGATGCCATTACACAATTAAGCATTGATCTTGGAGCTCAACTAAAAACCCACCACTACAAGAGATTAATTATTAGGTAGCATTTATTTAGTAGCATATATTGAAATGCCACCTTAATTCATCTTAATTGATAATTAAACTTACAAATAAACCAAATGCTGCCTAAACTAAAATAACTTGGGCACTATAGCTTTTTCAGTCAAAACGAATCCTGCGCTATTCTTTTCACAATAACCCACAAACATAATCCTAAAACCTAAACCTCCATTATCGTTATCCCACGCTATATTTTTTCACAATAACCCACAAACATAAACCTAAAACCTAAACCATCATTATCGTTCAATCCGAAATCTACTTAGGCCGATCAATTCTGTTGTCAATCCTTCGATAGTAGACGTACGTTCAATCCTTCAAGCAGGTCGATCAATCCAGCTATTGTCAATCCAAGAGTAATTGATTAACCCGCGCTAATTCATGTTGTTTGTCCTGCAGGTTGGTTGTTATCTTCTTAGTTTTTTTATCCTCCTTGCTATTGATTAAGAGTTGATTCGGGACAACTTTGTTGATTAAATGATTAAGGGTTGCTATTGTTTGTCCCGAATCAGCTAAGTTGATTCTCGTTCAATCCACCAATTTAGCTGATTCAAAATTGTGTTATTGCTTTTAATTTAGGGTTTTTTGTGTGTTAATATGACCAATTGTTGATGACAGTAATTACGTCACAAAATTTCGAACCTGTTTTTTTCGAACCTGTTAATATGACCTATTGTTTGTCCCAAATCAACTGTTTTTTTGAAACTATATTTATGTCTGATTACGATTGTTGATGACCTGGTATTCGGGTTGTACTACTAGTAATTTGACTGGGTTCGATTCAGATAGCTTGGTGGCTTACAGTTTGTTGTTTGGGACTGCTTAGTAGAGTGTTAGGCAATGTTTTAGATACCATTCAATCTGATTACGATAGAGCCTTAGAGGGGGGAAAATGACAGTTTCAATGCCCTGAGTGAACAGTGCTACCGTTGCCAAGGTTTGTGGTACTTTGGTCAATGTGAGGTACGGAAACAACTCGTATATTTGAATGTTTCTTTTGTTGCTAGAATTTCATTGTGAGAGGAATGGTAATTGTTCAATTACTTGATATCTTCAATTAGCTGGACTTGGTCCAGTATCTAGTCATTCTCAGTTTTATTTTTTCCTGCAACTTCTAAAACGAATGCATCTTTTTTGTGGAAGGGAGCCACAAGGACAGTTTGTTACTGTGGGTTTATGAAAGGTCATGAGACGACATTACTTAAGAATGATAGTTTCAATTAGGCTAGTTCTAGTTGACATGTTTTTTCTCAGAAGTATGCTAGTCCTGGTTCTTTTAAAATCTTTTTATGTTACCTATTTCTTATGAATGACAGTTTTTAGTAGTCTGAATAGTCAAGTGGCAGAATTGTGCAAGTTGACCAAAAGTGGAAAATCACATGTTAAATGGCTTCCTTCATGAAGTATCACTTCTCCTGCTACAGCACCAGCAATTATCTGCACATTTATGGGCAGAAATAGATGTATAAGGCACTCCGTATGTAAATTATATTGCTGATGTATTCCTATCAACTTTATAATCTCTTCGTCAACATTTGATACCTTATGAAAGTTTATATTGTCATCAAAAGGGACGAAGTACCTTGCTCGTGTTGCGCGTAACCACGTAAGTGTGTTTCTAGTCACAGGTAGAAGGACCAAAGCCATGTTAAACTTCAAAGTCTCGGCGACCCCTTTGGCAGTGCACAAGCAATGATCCATGACAACAAATGCAGCTTTTTCTCTTTACTGAAGGAATTCCCAGACGAACAGAGAAGTGAAGACCATTAACCAAAGAAATATCATCCATATTCTCTGCCATTTCTGTAGCATGAAGCATCTCATAGAGAAGCTTACTCTTCTCACCACACTCACCGATGACCTATAATCTCTTAGGTTCACCGATAAGCCATTTAACATGTGTGACACCGAAGCTACATGGAAAGGGTAGTAACATTTTGGAGAGGCAGGAAGTAGTGCACAATTGGACATAGGAAGTAGTGCATAATTGCACGAGATCAAAGGATTTCATTAGTTACTTACTAGAGTTCAACAAAAGCAAAGGTATGGTGTGCACTTATATATTCTCTTATTTTTAAACTTTAACTTCAGAATTTATGTGGACAATCATAAATGTTTTAGCTTAAACACATGCAAGACTACGTGCACTTGGGTTGTAAGACTAGTGAAGGATCTTAGGACTCTCGATTCCCGTTCTTTGTATATTAATATTTCTTGGTTTTTTATTTACCTACTTTTTTCCGATAAATTGTGTTAACTCCTTGATTTACTCGTTTCTTGTTATCGTGCACTTGGCCTCTAAGACTAGTGAAGTATCTTCGTTTCGTTTTGCATTTGTCGTTTTTGAGCTGATCCATCAAAACACGATCATTTAATCTTTCTTCTTGCTTGTGTCTCAATTGTTATGATAATATATATATATATATATATATATATATATATATATATATATATATATATATATATATATTGCAGGCACGTCTTGTTTTTTTACACTTTAGCTTAAACACATCTTGCCTCCCCTTGATAAATTATTCAAGATCAGTCAATGTGCTACTTGAGAGGAGTGTTTTTTTCTTATCATTTTTTTTTTGTAATTATTGTTATTGTCTGATATGCTACGGATGTGGACAGGAGCGCTCTATTAAAAATAGACAAAGACGTGAATCTCAAGTTATGACACATTTTTGGATCAAAAAGTTTTTCCCGCATTATTGAAGAACAGGTGTGTAATTTTTTTACGGACGCAATTAATTAACTTAGAGTTTATATGTTCAAAGTTGTGCTTATTTTAATTAACGTCTTTTGGACAGACTATTGATGGAGTACCACCATCCCGTGTTCATGTGTTCTTGGAGACTCATAAGGACCGAAAAAATGATCCTACTCCAATGGATGAAAAATCAAGGCAAACGGTGGTGAGAACAATGTTCAATTTTTATTTAATTGCTCATATATTGATTTGATAAATTTTTTGGGTAGACTTATTATGTGAATTTCACATGGAGGTGTATATTTTTTTTGTTGCTTATAGGAAATGATCCATGCGAAATTAAATGATTTGCCAAAATAATAAAGAAGTCACAAATGGAGTTGTTGCTTGAGATGGAGATATATATGTAATTAATGAGATTATCGGTCCTTAGAGAAGAGGACGACTCCGCGGGCTTGGTAGAGGTCCATCGTCTATTCCATTTACGACGTGCTATGGTAACAAGGAAGGTTTGGATAACGATCATGTGTTATGTAACCAAAAAAATCAATTTTTGGAGTGTGAGCTCAAGAAGGTTAATGATAAATTTGTCAAGCTACAAGAAGAAAATTTAGAAGTGCAAAGGAAAATGCGAGAGGAGTTAACCATGCTCAAGATGGCTTTATTTGGTAGAGACATCCTTAATAATCCTCATACGTAGCCACAATAATCGCTTTTGGTTTTTTTGGGATAGCTAGCCATTTCTACTTCTCTATTTTGATAGAGATATAACTATAGAAAATTTGGTATTCGGATTGTATCTATTTACGTTTTTATTATCCTTTGGTTAATATTTAATGAATTGAGTTTATTCCCATATAACCTATTGTAATGGTCACTTGACAGCTACGAATTTTATTATCAATATTACAAAATCAGTTATTCTATATGTTTGTCCTTTTTTTAATTAGTTACTTTTAATATATCTTTTTAATTAAAACAATATTATTAAAAAGGAAAGAAAAAAACCTCCAAAATTAGAAAGGTGCGCCTACCAATTAAAAAAAGCAAATGAAATAAATAAAATAAATAGCAGATTTTTGAATTTATGAAAGGTCTATAGTGGAGTTTATATAAGGCTTTACCAGCATTTGTATTAAATGCCACAATGACTTCTCCCTACATTGAATCTATAGGCAAATGATTAAATGCCGTGAACACTTTGCGTGGCATTTATAAATGCCGCCTAATCACAAAATAAATGCCGCTAAAGATGTGATCTCTTATAGTGCACATGGAATCTATTGACAAGAAGCTCCAAAGCCATTTTGATCAAGGTCAAAGTGCAAGTGCCTCCCACCAACATTCTACTCATCAAGTCAATGCTTTGGGAGTTGTATCTCCTACACCTTATTATGGGATGTGCGATATTTGCGGGATAGTTGGACATGAGCCTATACATTGCCGAGGTAGTATTGAGCAAGTGAACGCCTTTCAAGCGTTCAAGCAAGGTGCCCCCTATCCTCATATGTTCCAAGCTTCCCATCAAGCTTCCCAACAACAATCTCTACAACACCGTCCATATGTGCCACCCCCCTTAAGGGACAACAACTAAGGTTATATCGGCAACCCAAGGCCATTCAACAATTTCAAGCAACATAACCAAGGTAACTTCAACAACAATCAAGGGTTCCAACAAGGGAACTTCAATCAAGGTGGTTTCCAAGGAACCCAACACAATCGAGGCAACTCTCATGGGTTCCAAGGGAACCATCAACAACAACAAGCAACCCAAGGTAATCGACAAGAAAGCAAGCCAAGGAGCCGGTCTCCTATTCATGATTATGGTACTCCATTAGCCCTCACCGATACTCCGCACAATCCACAATCTCCACCTCGAGATTTCGACATGCAAAAATCTATGATGGATGTGCAAAAGAGTAACCAAGAAATGCAAAGAAGCCAAATGGAGATGCTAAGAAACCAACAAGAGTTCTTTGCTCATCTTCCAAGGGAGAACATAGCAAGGGATGCTCATATGAAGATGCTCGAAACCCAAATAGCTCAAGTTGCTTCGGGTAGCTCTTCAAGGCAAAAGGGGCAATTACCTCCTCACGGCGAAATTTGAGCATGTGAATGCTATTACCACGAGGAGTGGTGCATCTTATGATTCCCCCTTAAACCCGATTGAGCAACAAGCAATGAAAGAAGTTGCATCACCAACTAAAGAAAATTCAAGCTTGGGAAATCCAATGGAGGAGCAAGTTTTGTGGGAGATTGAGAAACCCCATGAAGAGAAGCTTCCCCTACTTCAAGGAAAAGACAAAGGAAAAGGGAAAATGTCAATTGAAAGGTCCAACCTTAATGAGCAAGACAAGGTGCATATCAAGTTGCCTTTCCCAACAAGGCAAATGAAGACCAAGGTGGGTGTTCAATATGACAAGTTCCTTAATATTGTGAAGAAATTGGATATGAGTGTCCCTTTTACCGAGCTACTTACCCAAATCCCGGCATATGGAAGATTCATGAAAGAAATTTTGGCTAGGAAGAGGTCCATCGACAAGGAAGATACCATAGCGTTCACAAGAGTGGTGAGCGAGCTTATTCAAGGTTCTACGCTTCCCAACTTGAAGGATCCGGGTAGTTTCTCGATCCCGTGCACCATAGGCAACTTCAAGATTGAGAGAGCACTATGTGATTTGGGTTCGAGTGTAACCATCATTCCCTATTCCATTTGTGAGCAACTCGGGATGAAGAAGCTCAAGTGTACTTCTATTACACTCCAAATGGCCGATAGTTCACTCAACCGACCATTAGGGATGTTAGAAGATGTGCCAATTAGAATTGGGAAGTACTTCATTCCGGTCGACTTCCTTGTACTTGACATGCCGGAAGATGCTATCACTCCCATTATCCTTGGGCGCCCATTTCTACATACTGCCGGTGCTATGATTGATGTGAAGAATGGTAGGATCACATTTGAGTTAGGCGACGAGAAGCTAGTGTTTGACATCCAAGGCAACACCTCGCCTACTAATGATGAGTCTTGTAAGATGATCCACGCCATGAAAGACATCGGTCTAGGGGATGAGTCGGGTGAAAGCTTGAAGAACAACTTCTATGGAATTGAAGATGATGATTGCGAGCTTGGGGCGGATGAATGCCCATGTCATGATGTTGAGGACAAGTTGCAAAGCAAGAAGAAAGATGAGCCTCCCTTGGGGCCACATGAAGATAGATGGACGTTTGGTTATATACCGATGGATCGAAAGTACAAGTTCAAGCCATTGAACTTAGTAGATCGGGATGCCCCGGGAACGTCGAGACAAGGTTGTGAAGAACCTTGGAGTGTAGATGCTTATACAACAAGCTTGATTGAAGACTTTGCAAGAGCCTTCGATTTGTTTCTTCGTGCCCTTGATGGCGATGGAGTTATCCTTAGTATTGTTGAAAAAGAATTGAAGAATGCACCATCCTTGGTTTGATGGAGTTCCAAAAGAACCGTCTCATTGTATATATATCTTTTTCTTATCCTTTTGAGTTTTTGTGAAATCCTTGTAATTTGGTATTTTGATGAGTGATGTGAGGGAGGGATCTTGATGAATTTTATTGAGTTTATTTGATAGGTTGATTGTGAAGATGAAGCATTGAGAGAGGAGCTTGGACTAGGAAGTCGGTTTTTGAAGCTTTTGTCAAGCTTTTGGGGATGAGATTCGAGATCCCGATGTATTAGTTGTCATGGGGGTGGAGCTATCATGAGGATTGAAGAGGTATATAAGTCATCCCGGCCGAGAAAGACTTCATCTCGACCGAGATGAAGTGTGCGCGAAAGTTGGAGCTACTACCTGTCCATCTCGGCCGAGAAGGAGTTTCATCTCGCCCGAGAAGGGATCTTCCCGACCGAGATGGGATCATCTCTCCCGAGATGAGGCCCAGCTCCCCCATTTTGCTTCCTCTTCGACATTTGAGCCCACCCAACCACTTTATACCCCCTCCCAACCTCCCTACTTACTCTTGCACCTATCATATGACCTTACACTTCATATATGTACCCTCACCTCATCTTATCTTCACTACATACCGAGCCTTACATCAAATCCCGCCTCCTTCTACCAATGCAAGCTTAATACTTCAACCATGCGGGCTTATCAATATTAAAGAGGAATAGCAATGACGAAGACTAGCTATGTGCCGATATTGAATCATGAGACGATGAAGCGAGCGAGTTGCTAACCGATGGGTACGGCAACTATCCTTTCTTTTCCGTCTTTTATCGCTTGTCTTCCTTTGTTTGTCCCCTTCCCCTTATACACCTTTGTGTCATGGTGGCCCTCGGGGCCTTGGTAGTTATTGCTCCCGACTCTCGATGACGTGGCTACGTCGGGAGTCATTTCAAAATCCAAATTTACAAGATTTTCACCCTTTTTGTAGGATTTCGTCGGATTCGGGCGGAATCCAGGCTAGGTGACTTGATTACACCTAGTCCTCCCCTCCCATTTCCTTTTATTGTTTATTTTTATATCTTCGCCCATCCATATCTTTTCTCGTTTCGGCCCATGGTGACTTGACTACACCCCGACCGGACAATTTCTACCCTTTTCTCCGCTTTATGTTTGATTCTTAGCTTTATTTTCGTAGTTTCTTTTCTTTTCTTTAGTGTCTCCATACACTACGATCGAGCATGAGGACATTGCTCGGTTTAAGTGTGGGAGAGCGATATTCTAGTATAGTTTAATTTTATTTTCGTTGTTTTTCGAAATATCTTTAAAAAAACCCTAAAAATTTGAAAAAATGTCATAAAAATCAAAAAAGATTTTCTTTTGTGTCTTTCTCTTTTTGTGTCGTCGTGTCGTACTTTTGTTGTGTTGTGTGTGTTTGCCTCCCTTTTTCCTTGTAGGTCGCTTAATCACCGCTAACTTTGGAAAGCTTTAAGACATCCGGTAACCTCTTTTTATCCCTTTTTCCTCTTTGTCTCTTGTGGAGTTTGGAGGAGATTTGTGATGATGTGTGCTCGGGTGGAGCTTTGTGAAGATTTGTGGTTGATTAGTTGCTTATTTGGAAATTCGGGGTGGTGTTTGTTCTCGTTATGTGTTTGTTTTGTTTTGTATGTCTCATTTTCTTTTGTTTTTGTTGTGTCTTCGTCTTGTGATGTGTAGTTGTGTTTAGTGTGTAAAAAGGTTTTCGAAAACCCGGTTTTGGGGCTAGTGTGTAAGTGTTTACTTTCCCTTTCTAGTAGTATGAATCGAGTCTTGGACTTTAGTCTAGTAGAATGACCCTAAATCAATAGTTTCGTTGGTTCTTTACCTTGAGTCCACCTAGCTTACTAGGGATTTACTACGGGATTTGCATTTTGACCATTATGACCACCCACGGTGTGAAAAGGCCTTGGTTGCCGAGTCCCGTCCCTTAGGTGACCGTGTTCGGAATTGTTTGATTAGTCCAAGTTTCTCCCCTTTTTGTGAGTTTGAAGGGAAGGCGCCGTCCCGACTTACCCATTCCCCTATCTCCTACACATATCCACAAAAATAAAGTTGAAATTTGTTGAAATCTCTTTCTTAGTTGCAAAGAAATGCCTACAACTCAAATCTAGCCAAAAGAGCAAAGAAAAGAAAAAGAAAGAAAAGATTGAAGAAAAAGAAAAGGCACAAAAAGCCAAAAAGAAAATACAAAAGATGAAAAAGAAATGGCATAGCAACACACAAAGCAAAAATGCAAAAGAAAGAAAAATGCCAAAAGAAAACCGTCTCACAAAAAGAATCCCCACATCTAAAAAAAAGCCTTTTTCCGATCGTTACCGTGAAGAGCCTACCAAAGGACCGAGTCCCTAGGAAGGATGATAGCGGTAATGATCGGTCTTCCCTCATTTTGCAAACCTATCCACATTTTTACTTGGACTAGTTGAGCGGTTTTGGGCATGGGACGACCCTCTTGGCTCATCGCTAAAGGGGGCGGGGTCTCACTTACCTACAGTGTCGACTAACACCGTGGTTCATCCTTTTTCCATCCCGCCGATCGTCCCGTAGTACGTTCTTAGAAGGTTAGGAGGACCTAGTTAAGTTATCAACGTTTTTATTGCTTTGTTGTCATACTATTAGGGTTTAGTTCATTTCGATTTGTATTATTAGCTTGGGAACGTTGTTACTTGCCTTGAGTCCTAAACCGGTGCTTCTTTCACCGCTTTTTAGAGGGAAGCGGTATTTGTTTCCTTTTGGGTGCAACCGTTTGTTTGTTTGTTTGTATGCTTGTTTGTTTATGTGTTTTTGTGTCCGGTTGCATTCACAGTTTTGCCGCAAGACCTTACTTGCCTTGCGGAGTGCACTTTTCCTCTAAGTGTACTCAAGTGAGTTGAAAGGGCGTAGGGTGCGCTAATACCCGCTCGGCTAGTTTAGTAGTTAGTTTGTGCTTACTCGAGGGCGAGTAAGGGTTAAGTGTGGGGGAGTTGATAAGTGTAGTTTGTAGTGCCTAATTTGTTGTGTTTTGGTCCCGTTTTCCTTGTGGAATCGCTCTTTGGAGCGATTTCTGGGCTACTTATACTTCCTCTAGCTCGTTTTAGGTTCCCAAGACTATTCATGGAAAATTTGGAACGATTTCGACTCGTTTCATACACTTTTGGAGCCAACGAAGAGAAGGAACGATCACTTGATGCCTTGGATTCGATCCCGAGACCTTGGGACCCCTTTCTCGAGCCCTTTAGACTCGATCCCGAGCACTGAGAATTGATGAGAAGCCCATGAGAAGCAAGGAGGGACCCTTGAGATCAGATTTGAGGCCTACAAGACCCATCATGGTCGAGATAAGAGCCATCATGGTCGGGATGAAGAGTACAAACAAAACCGAGCTACCGGAGTGGCATCTCGGCCGAGATCACCACCATCTCGGTCGAGACCACTTCATCTCGTCCGAGATGCCCTCTTCTCGCCCGAGACTGACCACCTGCAGACCCGCGTCACTTCTTTTCTTCTCCTTCATTCTTGTAACCTTAAAAATACTTCCCCCTTGTTTTGTTTAAGGATCATACATTACCTTACACTATCTTAGACCTCTCTACATTGTTTAAACCCTAGATTTAGTTTCTCCTCTCATTAGCTTAATCTTCCTTTAAACTTTTGTTAATCCTAGTTTAATCTAGTTAATTAGTCTTGTATTAAGAAGTTTCTTGAAGACTCATCCAAGCTTGACAACCTTGGAGATTATTTTGGGTTTCTTATTTATACAAGTTCTCATCTTTTTATATCCTTGTTAGTAGGTATAATCTCTTTTCTCTTTTTCTTTGTTTATTTATCAAGTTTTAATCTTTACATATTGTTTATTGTTCTTGTTTGTTCATAATGGATGTTTGGATTATTATGTTGATTTCTCTTGTTAGTCTTAGATTTAACTTCACTATGAGTGAGTAGATTTCTTGTAGGGTTAGTAGGGGGATTAAATGTGGATTATGGGTGATTAGGGTTTGATTATGGGTAAAGGTGAATCCTTTGTTGCTAGTCACTTATTGGGCACTCTATGTGTTTGTTGAATTGCTTGTGTGGGTAGTAGTGGCCAATGCTTCTCATACTTGTCTTCCTCTTCTCATTGTGTGACTAATTTGTGATTGAATCCTTGTGTTTTGAGTAGCATCTAGCATGAGTGTTCGGGTCTAGTCTTTGACACGAGAGTGCGGACTTCGGCTTTGGCGCGAGAGCGCAAACCGACTTTAGTAACTAAGAGACACCTACACCCTTGATTACCCAATCATCCTACCACATTTATGAACCCGACCTAACCCTACTCTCTTCCATATTTGATTCATCCTTCTAGTTAGTCATCATTTCTCTAGTTCATTGCTTAGTTAATCTTTAGTTGTTTCATTTAGCCTTTATTACATCTAGTTCATTGTTAGTCCACTTTCTTCATCTCCAACCACCATAGTTTATCAATTATCATCTTCTTTGTGTTTGTTTGTGACTTAGTCTCGTTTTAGGTCGACCTAGTCTAGACTTTACATAACCGTCTCCGTGGACACGACCCGACTTACCCTAGCTACCCACTAGGATTAGTTGGTTAATTACTTGACGGTGGGGGACGCGGCAAAACCCTACCATCATTGCTCCACATTAAAAGGGCCATAAAGACGCCAGAGAAAGAGGAGCCATATATAAAGGAAAGAGAGGAAGAAGGGAGGGGCATTCAAGCACACCGACTCCAAGCATACACAACACTAAAAATTCTAGCATTCAACTATAGATAAAATACTCATATTTGTACTCTCTTCTTCATTCTTTTTCCATCCATAATGAAACTTTGGTGGGATTCCGACTCCCCCCCGCGGTTTTTCCCACGTTGGGTTTCCGCGTCACCAAAACTTTGTGTGTCGTCCATTTTCTTTCATCGTCCTTTGTTTGCTAGATCCGTTCGATTTCATCGACCCATAGTTATAGGACGATCGCTTTAACCCGCAACCGAAATCGTAAATCTGGTAAATTTTTACCAAAACAATTTGGCGCCCACCGTGGGGCAAAGTGATCATTTTCAATAAGCCAAATCCAACAGTGAAGCAATCCTGTATCACCATCCTTTCAACAGTCAAGGAATGTCGACCCAGCCCATTGGAGGAGAATCGCCCCCGGAGTCAGCAGAGCCAATTCTCACGCCCCTCACCCTGGCAATTCCCACCAGCCTGATGGTGAAACCCTGCAGAAGGACAACCAAGATATCAAGGCCCGGATCTCGGCAGCAGACAAGACTCCAGTGGCATCGCTCCAGATGTCACCAGAGATGCTGCCCCAGATGCTTAGGGGAGGACCCAGCACCCGCAGGGAATCAGTACCTGGCAAGAGGACCACCAGAGAAGTCCCCTCTGAATTGGTCACCAGACTGGAGCTAGGATTGGCTCCACCAGGCCCGGTCATCGACCCTAAGGGTTGGGTTACCTAACCTATGGCCATACACCCGGCAGATCTCGTACCGCAGGTAACCTTCTTTCCAGCATCGAAAGTCGGGAAACTAACTCGTTATCTTTCGCAGGTACCCCTGTCCATCAAACACTAGAGATGACCACCTTATCCAACCACCAGTTCTCTGGAGGAGTGTGGACAACGCCCACCCCAAGCTAGCAGACACCGGGATGGCAGGAGCCCTAGTCAACCTGGCGACTGCTGACAACAGCCCGTACGCTGGAACAAACTGGCCACCCAGGGTCCCACTCCAGCAGGCGTCTGAATGTCAGCCCGAATCTGCGAAAGCAACAACGCCCTTACTTCCTCCTCCTAACAGTCAACGCCCTGGAGGACCTCATGTAGGGAGTACTCCCTTCAGTTTTTCTCCTCCTGTTTCTAACCCTCTTGCAGGAATAGTCAGCACAACAGATCAACAATACCAGGAACTGAGGGAATTAAGGGACCTGATCAACAAAATTCCTGGGATACCACACCCCCTGGAGAGAGCAGCCAGAGACAGCTACGCAGATTCACCCTTCATCGACGATCTAGCCTGTGTTGCTGTACCCAAAGGCTTCATGTCACCAGCCATGACGCTTTATGATGGCATTGCAGACCCCCTAGATCACATCAACCAGTACAAACAGAAGATGATGGTGGTGACCGCTACAGGGCCCTTGAAGGAAGCCTGCATGTGCAAGGGGTTTGGCTCCACTCTGTCAAGAGCAGCCCTCCATTGGTTTGTCGGACTGCCTAACCGAAGCATTACCTCCTTTGCCGACCTAGTCAATGCCTTCAACCAGCAGTTCGCCAGCAGCAGAAAACCAGAGAAACAGACTAGCAGTTTGTATCGGGTGGTGCAGAAGTTCGAGGAATCTACACGCGACTTCCTCAACAGATTTAACAAGGAGAAAGTAATCATTCCTAGATGTGATGTAGCCACCGCCATAGAAGCCTTCCGTCAAGGGCTCCACCAAGATTTAGACCTCTATAAGGATCTTACAAAGTACTCATGTGCCACGTTCGAGGATGTGCAGACCAAGGCGATGGAAACCATCAGGCTAGAGGAAGATTCAGGCCCCAGAAGGGCTACTTATGGTTCTGAGCGTGTCTCCAGAAAGGTACCAGCAAAAAAGAGGGGTGAGAGATCGAAGCCCTACGCCAGGAACGTGAGCAAGGTTTCCGAAGAGAAAGACTGGAAGGACAATCCGGGATTACCTCCCAAAGTAAGTGAGTATGGGTTCTCTACCAACCTTGCTGGGATGCTCAAAGCTTTGAGGGAGTTGGGACGCAGGGTCAGGTGGCCCAGGAGACAGGAATACACCGATGACCGAAGGGACGCCGGCAAGAGGTGTGAATTCCATGACGACATTGGACACCACACCGATGAGTGTGTTCAGCTCAGGAGAGAGGTTAAGTTCCAGTATGATCAAGGGAACTTGGACCACCTTGTATCTTGAAGCTCCAACAGGATAAATGCAGCAGAACAAGTATTGCCTTCTCCACCTCCACTATGTACCATAATTGTCAATGTGATCACAGGAGGATCGGAATTATGCGGACTGACTTACTCGGCAGCCAAGAGGCATGCTTCTCAGACCAGGGGAGACAGACCAGAGCACTCTTGCAGAATCAGTTGCAAGGATCTCCCAGCCGTCACCTTTGACGAAACTGATGCAGAATCTACTCCAGAAATGCACCATGACGCATTGATAATCACTCTCTCCATAGGGAATTGCACCGTGAAGAAGATTCTGGTGGACACCGGGAGTTCAGTCAATCTCATCATGTTGGAAACCCTCCAGAACACGGGGCTCAGTGAGAAGGACCTAACCAGGAAGACGGTTCCCTTGATAGGTTTTAGTGGAGAAACCATGTACTCTCTAGGAGAAATCACCATTCCTACTTATGCTAGAGGAGTGAATAAACAAGTACGGTACTTGGTCATTGACGGACCCTCCACCTACAACGTGATTCTAGGAAGGCCTTGGATCCATGAGATGAAGGCAATCACCTCAACCTACCACCAGCGCCTGAAGTTTCCTACACCCTGGGGAGTGCAGAAGATTAGTGGAGATCAGGAGGAGGCGAAAGACTGCTACAAGGTGGCTCTCAAGAAAACCGCAAGTTTTCCAGCATAGCAATTAAAGAGCCTTCATCTACCTCTACAGGGGTACGTAGAGCCACCTCAGGCGGAGTTAGATGAAGTCAACCTGGATAAGCAACATCCAGAGCGAAAAGTGTTAATCGGATCGGAGTGCACAAGTAATATCCGCCAAAAGCTCATTGAATTATTAAAAACTAACATGGATTGTTTTGCTTGGTCGCATGATGATATGGTAGGTATAGATCCGAGCGTTATCACCCACAGGCTAAGCATGGATCCAAGCTACAAACCAGTCCAGCAGAAGAGAAGGATGTTTGTCCCAGAAAGAAATCCAGTCATAAATCAAGAGGTAGACAACCTGTTGGCTGCTGGAAAAATCAGAGAGGTGAAGTATCCAGAGTGGCTGTCTAATTTGGTGGTGGTCCCAAAGAAGAATGGCAAGTGGAGGGTATGCGTTGACTTTATCGACTTAAACAAGGCATGCCCAAAAGATCCATTCCCTCTACCGCACATAGATGCCATGGTGGATGCTACAGCAGGCCACAAGATGTTAACCTTTCTTGATGCATGGAGTGGATACAACCAGATCAAGATGCATCCAGCAGACCAAGAGAAGACAGCCTTCAAGTCTGAGAGAGGTATATATTGTTACAACGTAATGCCTTTTGGTTTGAAGAATGCAGGGTCCACCTACCAGAGACTAGTCAATAAGATGTTTAAGAGGCAAATTGTGGACACGATGGAGGTATATATTGACGACATGGTCGTCAAGTCAAAGCAAGCTTCACAACATACGACGCAACGCACTTGGAAGACACCTTCAACACCTTGAGGGAATACAAGATGAAGTTGAATCCTTCAAAGTGCACGTTTGGAGTGTCGTGTGGGAAGTTTCTGGGGTACATGGTCACCCAGAGGGGAATCGAAGCTAGCACGGAGCAGATCAAAGCCATCCTCCAGCTGGAATCCCCGCAGAAACCTAAGGACGTCCAACGCCTGACTGGGAGAATCGCCGCTCTGAACAGATTCATATCCAGGTCCTGAGATAGGTGCAGATTGTTCTATGATATACCGAAGAAGGCCCAAAGGTTTGATTGTACAGCAGAGCACGAGAAGGCGTTCAGCAAGCTGAAACACTACCTCAGCACTCCAACTCTGCTGTCAAAACCAGAACCTGGAGAACAACTCTTCCTGTACCTGTCAGTAACCGAGGTAGAAGTTAGTGCGGTCTTAGTTCGAGAGCAAGAGGGAGCACAACACCCAGTATATTATGTCAGTAAGTCTCTGCTTTCTGCAGAGACCAGGTACACTTACCTTGAAAAACTCGTACTTGCACTTGTTACGACATCCTATAAACTGCGACCTTATTTTGAATCGCATGCTATTTCTGTAATAACGAATTATCCACTAAAAACTATTATTAGAAAACCTGAGTTGTCAGGAAGAATGGCCAAATGGTCCATGCACTTGAGTGGTTTCGATCTAAAGTTTGTCCCCAGAACAGCAATAAAGTCCCAGGCGTTAGCAGCCTTCATATCTGACTTCAGCCCAGCACTGCAGACTCAGGCAGAGAAAGACATCCTCCTCCTGGAGGAAGACAAGGGCGAACAGGTGTGGAAGCTAAATGTGGACGGCGCCTCCAACATGAGGGGATCTGGAGCAGGATTGGTTCTCAAGTCTCCTCAAGGGGATCTCGTAGTCCAGGCAGTACGGTGCGAGTTCCGGACAACAAACAATGAGGCAGAATATGAAGCTCTAATCCTAGGTCTCCAGCTGGCTTTAGACCTCAAAATCAAGCGCCTGGAGGCATACAACTATTCCCAGCTGATAGTCAACCACGTGAATGGTTCGTATGCAGCTAAGGACTCCAAGATGATGACTTACCTTGAAGTGGCAAAGGAACTCTCCCTTAGGTTCGTAGTCTTCTCAATCAACCAAGTCCCTAGGGACCAGAACATGGAAGCAGATTCCCTAGCCACCCTGGGGGCAACCTTCAAACCAGGCATAGTTTCTACCATACCCATTGTCCATGTACTGGAGCCAGCAGTTCAGATAGGCACACAAGAACACCAGATGCTGAGGGAGGAGGGAAATTCACCAGACCAGGGGTTGCAGTTGCTGCAGGAAGCAGGAGTCTGCAGCACCTCAGCAGAACAAGAAGGAATCCCAGACTGGAGAAAACCGTACCAGGAGTGGCTGCAAAATGACATTCTGCCAGCAGATAAGAAAGAAGCTAGGAGCTTTAGAATGAAGGCATCTAGGTACACCCTCATTGATGGTGTTATGTTCAAACGATCAATTGCTGGACCATACCTGAGGTGCCTAGGTCACCAAGAGGCAGAAGTTTTTATGCATGACCTCCACAGTGGTGAATGTGGAAATCATGTTGGGGGCAAGAGTCTATCCAACAAGGCACTCCACCAGGGTTACTACTGGCCGACAATGCGCAAGGATGCCAGGGAATACGTTAAGAAGTGTGACGCCTGCCAGAGACATGCACCAGTCAGCCACTAGCCAGCAAAACCATTGTACCCAATAATTTCTCCCCGGCCCTTCATGAAGTGGGGGATGGATATTGTTGGCAAGTTACCAAGAGCCCCGGGAAACAAAGTTTTCATGCTGGCCATGACTGATTACTTCTCCAAGTGGATAGAAGCGGAAGCATTCCCTCAGGTGACTGAGAAGCAGGTGATATCCTTTATTAAACGCAACATTATCTGCAGGTTTGGCATTCCTTCAGAAATTATCTGCGACAATGGATCCCAGTTTATTGGCAACAAGATGGAAGCCTATTGCGCCAGGTGGAATATCACATTAAGCAAGTCTACCCCCAGAAATCCTCAGTCTAATAGACAGGCAGAATCTAGTAACAAAATTGTGATAGACAACCTGAAGAGGAGACTGGAGGAAGCAGGAGGTAGATGGGCAGAAGAACTCCCCTTGGTGCTATGGTCTGACAGAACCACACCTAAAGTGGCTACTGGACAGACGCCTTTCAGCTTGGTCTTTGGTGCTGAGGCAGTCATTCCCTCAGAAGTGAGAGTACCCACCCATAGATACGGATGCATAACCGAAGACAGGAACCAGGTGGAGATGGCAAGCAGCCTGGATACTATAGATGCTCAGGACCGATGCTCAAATAAGGATGGCCTCCTACAGACAGACAGTCGCCAGAAGTTACAATAAGAATGTCAGAGTCAGAGTCCTGCAGGAGGGAGACCTAGTTCTCAGGAAAGTCTTCCAGAACACCAAAAACCAGCGGGCAGGGAAGTTCGCCTACAATTGGGAAGGGCCCTACCAAATAGAGAAAGTAGTTGGGAATGAAGCCTACCGACTTATGACTATGGAGGGGAAAATCATCCAAAAGCCGTGGAACATCATACACCTAAATAAATACTTCTTCTAAATGGACCACAACCGCCAGCAATCTGGGCCACTGCCGCCAGAAACATGGGCTACAACCGCCTGAAACATGCTGGCATCTATTCTGCCAGGTGCACCTCCACCAGAACCCATGTTTCATCTTATCAAACCTTGCAAACATGTATTTAAAATTTCCTTTTGTCCTTCTATCTGTTTTGCTTTCTTTTCGCAAAATTTAAAAATCAAATGTTTCATCCTCAGGTATGCCTTTAAGAGTTTGACCCTCTTCTTTCATGTCATCAAAATTTGATTTTCTTTTGCATCAAAGTCCGATTTTTGCATATGTCATCGAAATTTGATCTTCTTTTGCATCAAAGTTTAATTTTCTTTTCATACGTCTTCGAAATTTAATTTTCTTGTCACATGTTCTCAAGATTTAATTTTCTTTTCATATGTTTTCGAAATTCGATTATCTTTTCACATGTCTTCAAAATTGGATTTTCTTCCTTCACATATTTTCAAAAGTTTGATTTCCCCCCGCGTATACCTTCAAACATTGCATCTTTACCATCTTTCGTCAGCTTTTTTCAAACTAAACTGGTGACTAATCTGGTGGAGTGTACAATCTCTGCAGAGGCGTGTGTCTTGTGACTAAGTGCCTACAACCGGGACATTACAGTCTCCTGCGCCACTTAGCACCCACGCAAAGCGTGGCACCTCCGACTGAGTGGGCGAACTAAACCCCAGGCCACCACTATATCAAAGGTCGACCATACAAACATAAGGCATGCATACAACAGAAGGTAGTAAGACAAAACTACAACAAACGAGTACAATCAAAAGCAAACACTTATGATCGAAAGCAAAAGATTACGATCGGCAGTTAAAAACAAAATACCACAAGTATTCAGATAAAAACTTTTACCCCATGGGCAAAAGTAAAGAGAATTAAAGTACGAGATTTGAAAACTAAAGTGTTTTTGTGCTACACAGGGCAACAAACAGATTCAAAGCATAACGACAAAAGGAGGTTCACACAGCAGCTCTTTCTGGAGATAGGGAGGTGAGAGGTTCCAAGGCAGCTGATAAGGCTAAAGTCGTATCACCTTAATCAAAAAAAACCTAACTAACGACTAACAAATAGCTAGTGGCAAGCAAGGGTCGAACCACAGAGAGATGGATGAATATTGCAAACTATTTATAATCGACTCTAAACTATTCTAATTCCGGTGTTTTGTGATTGATTTTCTAAACTATTGCAGTAATGTAAAGTATGAGGTTCTATCAATATTAAAGGGATCTAGGGTCTTTCGGTTCACTATGTAATTAAATTGGGTAAAGTTAATTAATTATTCAATTAATCAATCACAGTTATTCAGGGCAAAGACACGGCCTTTTGGATCTTATGTCAACCTTAGGATAGATTCTGACGGGCTCTCGCAACTTACCAGATTATCCTACCCACTTACTTGTAAGTCTACCCTTACCAGGCTTTCGATCTTAGGTTCGGGTTCCTAGACATTCAACCAGTTCAACGTCTCAAACTAATCGAACGACAATACAAGACAAGTAGTAAGGTAATAACATATGAATGATCAATCAAGTAATTAATTAAACTAACATCCCCAATTCAATTAACATAGATCCCCTTCAACCCTAGATGAATAAATTAGCTACTCATGACGAAAGATGGAACAATAAAAGAATTAAGCATAATCGAAATCAATATGAAAATAAGGGAAAAAGGAAAAATACCGATTATTAAGAACTGAAAGATTGAATAATAATTGAAAGCTAAAAAGTACCGCTACAAGCTTGCTAAGTTCCGATGCTAATAATAAAACTAAACTAGAGTTTTTTTTCTTTTGAATGAATCAAGATGTCCTTAACCTAGCCCTAAGAAGGGTATTTATACTTATTACAAAGGATCTAACTAGGAAATAGAATAGAATTTAATAAAATAATCCCGCAGGATTCTAATTAAGGTAGAGTACGGATTCTTCAGAAAATTTAGGAAAGTCACTTGAACGAGTCGCGAACCGCTCGGTTCACAAACAAACCGAGCGGTACAGGAACGAACCGATCGGTTCGAAATCGAACCGCTCGGTACATCTTCAAACCGACCGGTTCGGTATCATACCGACCGGTTCGGCCTTCGTTGTCCTCTTTGCTGCCTTGTTTTTCTTGTTTTCTTCATTTGTAACTCTTAACTCCGTCTTTTGCTATGTTTCCTGCCAAAACATAAACCATATACCCAGCATAACAAACTACGGATAAAAGGATACTAAATTATTCTTAAGGCCTGTGAAAACGGTAAGAAATGGAGGATAAAGTAAGAATAAATATGCATATGAACTGCGTTCATCAAATCCCCCCAAACCGAACCTTTGCTTGTCCCCAAGCAAACTCACATTGGACAACAAAAAAATAGCTCAGAGCAAACTTTGTCAACATGCACCATCCCAAATCTAAAACTCTTGCAAACAAATGACACTAAAGCTAAAGAAACAAATTCTAAAGCAAAGGATGGAGTATAAGAATTCCAAAAACCAAGACCCAATTAATATTCAAATGCCAAACTTTTAATCTTGCATAACCATTTATGTCGAGATTTCTCGCGGTTTATACTCAGCACTCATCAAGGGCAATATTGTGAGTTTATGTAAAATTGGAAAGACAAAACACTCACCTAACTGCGACTTACGAGAACATGCATGCAATCTAACATGATATCAATTTCTACCAACCGTACATATACATTTAATCGGACCAAAACACATGCCGAGGACTTACATATGGATAAAGTGAGGGTAATCGGGTAAGAAGGGGCAAAACGATTTGGGTATGTGGAGGTAAAAGCCAAGCTAGTCCAACCGTAACCAAACTCACTCATTCCATTCCTAACCAATCTTCAATCAAAGGAATTATGAGTAGTACCGAGCACCATTTTATTTTCAACTTTTCATAACCGACTTTGTACCAACAACTACGAAATCAGAGAGATAAATTCTTTTCTCATAGCAAAAACATGTTCCTTTTCTTGATTCACTTCATTTTTTTCTTTCTTTTCAACCATCTCCTTTCTTCTTTCTTTCTTTTCTTTTTTCTTTTCTTTCATTGATTTTTTTTTCAATTCATTCATTATTTATTTTCAATTCCATTCCTCAATCAACATGACATAGTATCAAATTTCACCCGAAAAAAAACAATTCCGTCTAATTAACCAAACTAGCTTGACTAGGATAGGCAAATATGGCATGTAGTTAATAAACGGGTCAAAACAGGTCAAATTATGGCTATGTGAAGTTCATGGGAATAAGATAAAAGAAAGGGAGTGCCTCTTCTACATGTGCTAAAATCACAAACCAAATGCATACAGGTATTTAAGAGACGAATGTCATGCTTATGCAATTTGATGTTACATGTCTCATAAGGAGTGCTACTCTCAACCTATAAGAAACTGATCATGGATGTCATCAGTTTAAGTCTCACAATATAAGTAGCTTACTCGACAACAGGTCAATTTACTCATTTGGCATTCAAAACATAACCGGCGACAAGATCAAAGAAATCTCAAACTCAACTAACGGGAAATAAGTGTCATTCACAAGAAAGAGCAAAGAACTAGGGAAAAGCATGCGGCAAACGCAATGTCATCATCGCTGACACGACTCTACTAAAACACAAAAAAAACGAAAAAAAATTAAAGCAAAACGTTTTTTTTTTGTTTTTTGTTTTTTTTTTTACCAAATAAATAAAATAAACCAAATAAAATATACCAAACATCCCCCCAAACCAAATCACACAATATCCTCATTGTGAACCAATATGCAAGAATTAGGACAAAAAGTATAACAAAGAATGGGGGTAAGACAAAAGGATAAGAGAAGGTACCGACACTATATGTACTGCAAGTAAGTCCCCCAAACCAGCAACTAACCAACCGGGGACTAAGAATCGGACTCATAACCATCAATGTCGTAATCATCATCCTCAGCTGCCTCCGGGCTAGATACAAGATCCACGAACTCTCGTCCACCATGTTGGGTCTCATCTGCGAAAGTAGTACCTCCATGTAGAGAAGCATCATGACAGGAATAGGTATCGTCGTGTCCATAGTAGCTAACACCGTGATCATAGTCATACTGCACCCCGAAGTTGGACTGACCAAAAGGAGGTGGACCGGTAGGTCCTTGAAACGAACCGTCAGGACCGAACCAGGAGGGTAAGTGATCAGTCGGCTGTAGCTGACCCTGCTGCTGAAGCTGTCTGAGATGTGGAAAATAGGCTCTCTGTTGGTCGACATACATCGACCGCATTAAGTGAAGCATCTCCGTATAACCCGACTGAGGCGGATAGTAGGCACCTGTAGGTGGGAGAATTGGCCTCTGATAGGGCGGAGAAGGAGCCTGCAGACGAGGTGGCTGAAACTGAGGGGCTTGACGAGAACCTGAACCTTCACCTTGTTTGAAAGTGGAACGCCCTCGGTTACCTTGTGGAGTAGCTCCGGGAGTAACGGTAAGTAAATAACTAGGTGCGGCAGGAGGCGGGACATCGTCATCGACCGGTGGATGCTGCCAAAGCTCCGGTAGAGAAGGATCGGGAAGAGTGCGAGACTGACCCGGAGCAAAGTGCCAAGTATACTTATTGTCAGCATTCACGGAGAACCAACCTACAGGAAAATCACTTGCAGTGTATACAGTTTCCGTTGAAATAGGCACCCGGTTTTCCTCATCAAAAGTACCTCGTAGTAAAGTCCGGGCAAGATGAGTCACCAATCCTCCACCATTAATCGACTTTAAGCGACCTATTTTAGTAACTATCAAACCAAAATGTTTCATGATTAGTGCAGAAATATCTAGATCAAATAAGGGTTGGGATTGAACATTAAGAGCCATCCCGATCATCTCAATTTCAGTTTTGGTCACAGCACCATGCTCGAAACGACCAAAAATCGACCCAGAAACAAATCTTTGCCAAATACGAATAACAGGGTGTTGAATGGCCTGACAAGGAACACGCTTAAAACAGGGTGGTAAAACTTGACCTGTAAGACAGTCCCAAAGCAGCTGATGATTAAAAGAATCAGGAGCACACAAAACATCACCAGAATCCAAGCCAAAAGCATCCTTAAATAATCGGAGAGGGATGGTATGATTTTGATTCATCAATCTAAATGTCATTGTAGCAGTAGAATCAGAGTATTGAAAACTGCTAAAGAATTCTAGGGTTAAGTCTTTATAAGTGGGTAAATTCATATTAAAAAGACCACCTATACCAGTGCCATCAAAAAATTGCTCCATAGACTCCTCGAGACCACAGCGACGTAATAAAGCATGGCTAAGAAAACGAGTATGTGTTACCGGTTTGGACGCCATAACAAGGAAGAGTTCGCGCTGCCTTTCCGACCCAAAAATAATGTGCTCAAACCCGGTTACTGATGGGAATTCCGGTGGTGATGGCGGAGCCTCCGATGATTCCGTTGCATGTGATGATTCCGGTGGAGAATCTGACCGGCGGTTGACGTTTCGCCTTTTCCTTCCGAACACCATGGTTGTAGATGAAGAAGTGTGATGAAGGTGATGGGTGAAGGTAAGGTGGAATATGGTAATTAGGATGGTGGAGGTGTTTTATGGGGGTTTTGTTGTAGAGAGGGATGGGAGGGGTTTAGTGAGAGAGAGTGAAATGAGGGAATGAGGGGTGAGTAGAGGGGTAGAGGTGTATAAATAAATCCGGAAGAAGAAGCCCGTCAAGCGAACCGATCGGTTCAAATTCCGAACCGCTCGGTTTGATTCTGTACCGATCGGTTCGATTGTGTACCGCTCGGTTTAATATCGTACCGCTCGGTTTGATTCTGTACCGAGCGGTTCACCTGCCGTGCCTGCATATTATTTTCTCACAACGTACGTCAGTACCCTCCCTTACTTTCACTCAAAATTAAAAATCTAACACACGACAGAGAAAGGAAAATTACAAAAGTTATACACACGGGTTGCCTCCCGAGAAGCGCTGGTTTTTACGGTCCCGCTCGGCCGAAATTACCTCAAGAGGAAGGAGATTGTAGGTAAATCACATCGATGTTACCTACAACTTCATCTTCATGATATAGCTTTAATCGGTGTCCATTGGCTATAAAGACTTCTCCCGATTCATTCTGCACTTCAATTGCTCCAGATTTTCTAACATTGGTGACGGTGTAGGGACCGGACCATCTAGATCTTAGCTTACCCGGGAATATGCGAAGACGAGAATTATGTAGCAAAACTTTGTCACCCTCCTTAAATTGCTTCGGGAGGATACGTTTATCATGCCACTTCTTCGTGCGCTCCTTATAAACTCGGGAACTCTCATAAGCACTTAGACGGAATTCGTCCAATTCATTTAATTGGAGCAACCGCTTCTCCCCACTCAGAGTCGGGTCAAAATTAAGCTCCTTGACTGCCCAAAAAGCTTTATATTCTAACTCGACGGGAAGATGACATGCCTTACCATAGACTAACCGATAGGAGGATGTACCGATGGGTGTCTTGTAAGCGGTGCGATAGGCCCATAATGCATCGTCTAGCTTGGCACTCCAATCCTTTCTTGATTTAGAAACCACCTTTTCGAGAATTGATTTAATTTCTCGATTAGATACTTCCACTTGACCGCTTGTTTGAGGATGATAAGCCAATCCGGTACGTTGCATAACACCATACTTGCGTAGCAAAGTGTCCAATCTCTTCTCGTGGAAGTGTGAACCTCCATCACTAATAATAGCTCGAGGAACCCCGAACCTAGGAAAAATTATTTTCTTAAAGAGATTTATAACCACTTTAGCATCGTTCGTAGGACAAGCTACCGCCTCGACCCATTTGGATACATAATCCACCGCGACTAGAATATACCGGTTTCCAAAGGAAGAAGGAAACGGACCTTGATAATCTATCCCCCATACGTCAAAAATCTCGACCTCTAATATACCGGTTTGTGGCATCTCATGTCGTCTAGAAATATTTCCGGATCGTTGGTACGCGTCACAAGCAAGGATAAATTTTTGTGCATCTTTGAATAAAGTCGGCCAATAAAATCCGGATTGTAATATTTTAGCAACGGTGCGAGACGGACCATGATGACCACCATAAGGAGAAGAATGACAACCTTCCAAGACACCTCTAACTTCCCATTCGGGTACGCACTTTCGAAAAATTCCATCCGCACATTCTCGAAATAGGTAAGGATCATCCCAATAATATCTTCTCACATCGGATAAGAATTTCTTCTTTTGCTGATAAGTACAATTAGGAGGAAAATAATCGCCTACCAAAAAGTTAGCAAAATCGGCATACCATGGCTCGTTGGTGGTCAACTCGGCAAGGGTGATTGCAAATAGTGAATCGTCGAGAAAAGAATCATCGATTGGTAGGATTAATCCGTCTTCATCGAATCTAAGCCGTGACAAATGATCAGCTACAACATTCTCGGCTCCCTTCTTATCCCGAATCTCTAGATCAAATTCTTGGAGTAGTAAGATCCAACGAATTAATCTGGGCTTTGCTTCCTTCTTTGCTAAGAGGTACTTTAGTGCGGCATGGTCGGTATAAACAATCACCTTAGAACCTATTAGATAAGTTCGAAATTTATCGAGGGCATATATGATGGCTAATAACTCCTTTTCCGTCGTCGCATAATTGACCTAAGCTTCATCTAAAGTCTTACTAGCATAGTAAATAGCATGTAAAACTTTATCTTTTCTCTGACCCAAAACTGCTCCTACGGCATAGTCGCTTGCATCACACATAATCTCGAAAGGTAGATTCCAATCTGGCGATCGAATAATGGGTGCTGAGATTAATGCCTCCTTAATCCTGTCAAAAGATTCAAGACAAGCATCAGTAAAGCAAAAGGGGGCATCTTTAAGAAGGAGCTGGGTAAGTGATTTAGCAATTTTAGAGAAGTCCTTGATAAAGCGGCGATAAAATCCCGCATGACCAAGGAAGCTTCTAACCCCCTTAACATTAGTAGGAGGAGGCAATTGCTCTATCACTTGAATTTTTGCTCGGTCTACTTGAATGCCCTTATCGGAAACTAAATGACCAAGCACTACTCCCTCGTTGACCATAAAGTGACACTTTTCCCAATTAAGCACCAAGTCATCTTCCTCACAGCGACCTAAAACTTTAGACAAATTCAGCAGACAAGAATCAAAGTCAGAACCATACACACTGAAATCGTCCATAAATACTTCCATAATTGATTCAATGAAATTAGAAAAAATACTAATCATGCATCTCTGAAAAGTGGCTGGAGCATTACATAATCCGAAGGGCATCCTACGATAAGCGAAGGTACCATAAGGACAAGTAAAGGTGGTTTTTTCTTGGTCCTCGGGATGAATGGGAATCTGAAAAAAAACCTGAGTAGCCATCTAGATAACAGAAATACTTATGACGAGCTAATCTCTCTAACATTTGATCAATGAATGGAAGTGGGTAATGCTCTTTTTTAGTGGCGACATTTAATTTCCTATAATCAATGCACATGCGCCATCCTGTAACAATTCTAGTAGGAATTAGTTCATTCCTATCATTCTTTACTACCGTGGTACCTCCTTTCTTAGGCACCACTTGAACCGGACTGACCCACCTTGAGTCGGATATAGCATATATAATACCTGCATCTAGAAGTTTCATAACTTCAGTTTTGACAACTTCCTGCATATTCGGGTTCAGTCGACGCTGACCCTGGATAGACGGTCTATGACCGTCTTCAAGATGAATGCGATGCATGCAAAAATCAGGAGAAATACCTTTTAAGTCACTTAAACTATACCCTAATGCCTTCTTATGTTTCCTCAAAATAGTTAATAAATCAGTCAACTGAGACTCAGTCAAAGAATTACTTACTATAACTGGGTTTAGCTCACCCTCATCGAGAAAAGCATACCTGAGATTCGTGGGTAATGGTTTAAGTTCAGGTTTCTGTACCTCGACCGAACAAGAATAAGACAAATCAAGGTTGACGGTTTTGACCGTCTCAGCTTCCTTTGGATCTTCGGCATATAATAGTGCTTCTATTTCATCAACCTCAGCTTTCCAAATTCCTCCATCACCTGTATAACTCGATTCACACATTAGCAACTCCAAGGGATCCTTTGTCAAGGATCCGAGTAAAGTAGACTCAATAATATCATCGACCGAATCCAAGGTATCTAAACAATAGCATGACTCGTCAGTTATAGGGGCTTTTAAAGCTTTATTTAGATTAAATGTGACTTTATCTTCCCTGACCTCAAGTGTCAGACTACCGTTTTTGACATCTATAATCGCGCCTGCGGTGTGAAGGAATGGACGACCTAGAATAATAGGGATGTGTGTATCCTCAGCGATGTCTAAGACAACAAAGTCGACAGGAAAAAAGAACTTCCCTACCTTGACCGGGACGTCTTCTAAGACACCTAGAGGTCTACGGACTGATCGATCAGCCATTTGAAGTGTGATACTAGTACACTTCAACCCTCCCATATCTAACTTCTCACTTATAGAGTAAGGCATAACACTAACACTAGCCCCAAGATCACACAATGCATTCTCTACAACATGAGTACCTATAGTGCATGGGATAGAAAAACTACCAGGATCCTTAAGTTTTGGAGGTGATTTATTTTGAAGGAGTGCACTGCACTCTCCCGTAAAAGCAATTGTTTCAACCTCATTAAAAGAGCGCTTCCTAGTAAGTATATCTTTCATAAATTTAGCATATGCAGGTACTTGTGTAATTAACTCAGTAAATGGAACGGTTACCTAAGATTTTTCACAACGTCCATAAACTTACTGAATTGACCCTCGATCTTGCTGTTGCGCTGACGACCTGGGAATGGGAGCTTTACGTGTTGAGCTGTGGTGGCTGTAGGCTGCTCCGACGGACGAACCGATCGGTTTGATTGAGAACCGGTCGGTTCGTCTTTGTCCCGTGCGGTATGTTTTTGAACCGATCGGTTCGAATTTGTACCGGTCGGTTCGTCTTCGTCCCGACCGGTTTGCCTGTCGTCTCTTGCTTCTTTCTCGACTTCATCTGGTATTTCCTTTCCGACCTTGTCTTCCGGTTCTGGCATCTTCGGACCATCGTAGGCTGTTCCACTCCTTAAGGTAATAGCATTGATATATTCATTCCCAAGAGGTGGATTTCCTTGAGGCGGTAAAGTTCCTGGCTGACGTGTAGCTTGAGAATTAGCTAACTGAGTAACTTTTTTCTCGAGCATCTTATGACCTGTCTGAAATTGAGTCATCATGTTCATCATCATGTTCCTTAGCTCGGCTATTTCAACAGAGTGTTGGTGTGCTTGAGCCTCTAGTGCAGAGGGAAGCGGTGGAAACTGTTGTTGATTGTTCTGAATTATGTTTTGGCCTTGAGGTCTTGGGTTCTGTTGATTTCCTTGCATTCGACCGTGGGGAGGCACATATGGTGGATTGCGGGGTGGAGGTGTTGTAGGATTCAACACATTCTGACTTGCATAAGATAATAGAGCACGGTTATAGCCAGGTTGATTCATGTAAGGCAAATTCTGATTCCGTTGGAACGATTGATAAGCATTGACTTGTTCTTGTGTTCCCATGCATTCGTGAGCATGATGTCCTGATACACCACAATCATCGCAAACTATTTCTTGGGTCATAGCATGTACTCGATGCATTCCCTTATCTGAGTTAGATGCTTCCCAGGAATCGAATCGTTTAGTCAAAACAGCTAATTGATTACCGATTGCAGAGTCAGACTCGTTACCATTACCTCGGGTATTGCCGTGTGGATTTCCCCATCGTGCATGGTGGGATGCCATATCCTCAATAGTTTGCCATGCCTTGTCATAATCAACATTAGACTGGAACCTCCCGTTGCAAGCCGAATCAAGAGTATTACGACAATCGTCGTATAAGCCATTATAGAACTGATTGCAAAGGAACCATTCTTCAAACCCATGATGAGGACATTCTTTGACTAGTTTCTTGAACCTTTCCCATGCCTCATGAATATTCTCATGAGGTGTTTGACGAAAATTTGTAATCTGACTTCGTAGCATATTCGTCTTCTGAAGCGGATAATAATGTTTGTAGAAAGCCAATGCAAGAGAATTCCAGTCATTGATTCCAGCTGAGACTTTGTCGAGATCAGTGATCCATTCCCTTGCCGCATCACGTAGGGAGAACATAAAAAGCATCTCCATGACTTGCTCCTGTGTAACTCCTGCAGGAAGGGGAATAGTAGAGCAATAGTCAGTAAAAATTCTCATATGTTTAGCGGGATCTTCCCTAGCATCGCCTCCAAACTGATTCTTCTCGACTAAGGTAATGAAAGCGGGACGGATCTCAAAGACGCCATTAGTAGCAGTTGGACGTTTGACCAACTTTGGAAGGGCAGCCTGCTCTGGCTCGGAATGACTGGCGAGTTTAGGCATCTTGACTGGCGGGGGTGGTAGTAGACGGAGAGGTGGTGAAGTATCGAGAGCGGGAATGTCCTCTTCTAAGGACTGATATTCCGCGATGAATTCCTGGTGTAGATCTTCCAAAATTGAAAGATCTGATGTCTCTGCGATTTCCTTAAAGAAATTTCGTCGCTTACGAAGGGTCTTCTCTGGTTCAGGATCAAACGGATATAATTCTGAACGGGAACACCTGGGCATAAGCAAGAAACTACAATAAAGAAGTGAGAGACTGTCTCAAGGAATTTGTGGATTCCCTGAGACGAAGAGAAATAATCTAGAATCTAAGACAAATAAAAAGCAATAAAACAAAACCGTCTCCTCGGCAACGACGCCAAAATTGATAAGGCTAAAGTCGTATCACCTTAATCAAAATAAACCTAACTAACGACTAACAAATAGCTAGTGGCAAGCAAGGGTCGAACCACAGAGAGATGGATGAATATTGCAAATTATTTATAATCGACTCTAAACTATTCTAATTCCGGTGTTTTGTGATTGATTTTCTAAACTATTGCAGTAATGTAAAGTATGAGGTTCTATCAATATTAAAGGGATCTAGGGTCTTTCGGTTCACTATGTAATTAAATTGGGTAAAGCTAATTAATTATTCAATTAATCAATCACAGTTATTCAGGGCAAAGACACGGCCTTTCGGATCTTATGTCAACCTTAGGATAGATTCTGACGGGCTCTCGCAACTTACCAGATTATCCTACCCACTTACTTGTAAGTCTACCCTTACCAGGCTTTCGATCTTAGGTTCGGGTTCCTACACATTCAACTAGTTCAACGTCTCAAACTAATCGAACGACAATACAAGACAAGTAGTAAGGTAATAACATATGAATGATCAATCAAGTAATTAATTAAACTAACATCCCCAATTCAATTAACATAGATCTCCTTCAACCCTAAATGAATAAATTAGCTACTCATGACGAAAGATGGAACAATAAAAGAATTAAGCATAATCGAAATCAATATGAAAATAAGGGAAAAAGGAAAAATACCGATTATTAAGAACTGAAAGATTGAATAATAATTGAAAGCTAAAAAGTACCGCTACAAGCTTGCTAAGTTCCGATGCTAATAATAAAACTAAACTAGAGTTTTTTTCTTTTGAATGAATCAAGATGTCCTTAACCTAGCCCTAAGAAGGGTATTTATACTTATTACAAAGGATCTAATTAGGAAATAGAATAGAATTTAATAAAATAATCCCGCAGGATTCTAATTAAGGTAGAGTACGGATTCTTCAGAAAATTTAGGAAAGTCACTTGAACGAGTCGCGAACCGCTCGGTTCACAAACAAACCGAGCGGTACAGGAACGAACCGATCGGTTCGAAATCGAACCGCTCGGTACATCTTCAAACCGACCGGTTCGGTATCATACCGACCGGTTCGGCCTTCGTTGTCCTCTTTGCTGCCTTGTTTTTCTTGTTTTCTTCATTTGTAACTCTTAACTCCGTCTTTTGCTATGTTTCCTGCCAAAACATAAACCATATACCCAGCATAACAAACTACGGATAAAAGGATACTAAATTATTCTTAAGGCCTGTGAAAACGGTAAGAAATGGAGGATAAAGTAAGAATAAATATGCATATGAACTGCGTTCATCAGCAGCAGGAGTAACAACATGTTCCTGATCAGCTCCACCAGCCTTCTCAGCTCTCTGGGAGGGGGAAAGCAACTGACTCACCCACGACTTCCCCCTCTTCGTCAGCAAGAATATCCAAGTCAGGCGCCACAGGAAACTGCTCCGCAAGTTCTTCTTTCTCAGCTGATAAATTCCAGGATTCATGTTCTCCCTTCGAGTAGGCCTCCATCATCTCCACTCGAGTTTGGAGAGACGCCCAACTGAGAGCATCCATCAAGATTCGCTTCAACTTAGTGTTCTTCTCCCTTAGAGAAGAACTGGCTTCCTGAACCCGAGATAGTTCGCCCACCACAACCTCACGACGGCTCTTCTCCTGCGTCAACAACTTCCTGACCTGCTCTAGCTCCCCCTCCAGTTTGGAAACCTCCTCCTTGGCTCCGTCGACCGTGCTCCGCAAACCGTCCCTTTGATCCCTAAGGAAGTCCACCTCGTTTTCCAGCCGGGGCACGACATTGCGCATATATATACCCAGTTGCAAGACCTAGGCAAGATCTCAGCAAGTCAGGGTACAGTCAGGGAAACCACGACCAACAATAGACAAGGGAATAAGTACCTCAAAAGTCTGCCCTGTTAACAGGTCAGTCACCTCCCCTAGAGAACTCCTGTCCATAGCAGTCTCAGGGCGAGGAAATAACAATTGCTCCAAAGCCACCCACTCCTCCGGAGATTTGAGGAAGCCAAAACCACTAGGAAACTTAAGTGTTAACTCGGGAGATGCGTTGTCTGGTGACTGGGGGACAGGGTCAGTAGTGGGGGCAGAAGTGTCAACTACCGGGGATTTCCCAGCAGAGATGTCTCCAGAGAGTGGAGAGGAGGCGCGTTTCCTTTTGGCTCCAGGAGAAGCAGGGGGAGTGGAGATGGATTGTCCCTTAGACAAGGACCCGGCGGCTGCTTTCTTCCTCCGGGAAGCGATTAGTCGATCCAAGGACATGCGAGGTTTAGGATTTCCTGAGAAAAAAGACAAAAAGACAAACCTCAAATCACGGCAAAAACGTAGTATCCCAGCCAGACGTAAAAACGAAATATACCTGAAGACATGATACCAGCAGAATCTTCTCTTGAAGTGAAAAGCGAGAAAGGATTTTTACCAAGAGGATTTACCAGGTGATGGAAAGATCGAAACTCAGGTTCCAAACCAAAGAGGCGAGCCGAAGAATCCGGATCTTCAGAATCAAAATCAGGCTCCTCCAAGGCTGCACCACGACATCAGTAAGAAGAATGAGCATGAAGTGAAAGCCCAGAGATAGGGAGAATACTTATACCTTCAACAGAGTTCCAAGGAGAGAAGAGATAGTTGGCAGCACATGGGGAGATGCTGTCAATCCTCACAAAGATAAAATATCGATACCATTTGTCGTCCGGAGGGTTAGCGGGGAAGGAAATACAAGATTCTTTGCCCTCCTGCAGACGAAGGGTCACCAGGCCACTTCCAACAGATCTAGCTCGATAGACAAAAGAGATATCACCCAAGGTAATACCTCTTTGGTATCGTTGGTTCAAAGCGCAGAAACACAACAAGAGACGCTACACATGTGGTATCAGTTGGCAGGGGGCAAGGCGGTAGAAGGATAGAAAATCGCGAATCAGCGCGAGAAGAGGAAACCTAAGGCCTAGGCAAAAAGGGTAAGCATAGAGACAAGTCCATCCAGGACAGAAAAAATCCGCCCTCTGATCACGAAGGGGAACATGAATAATTACATTCTCATGGACGCCTAAGATCCTACTGATGGTAGGGAGATCTTCCTCAGTATAGCAAGAGTTAAGGGTAAGTGTAGAAGGAAATAATACCGGGGACGACGAGGGAGATGACGACGGCGAAGGAGGGGTTAGAGATTTCGAGCAGGAACGAGTAAACTTGGGAGCCATGACAGAAACGAAATAAACAAAGGAGAAAAGAGGATCACTACGGAAGAAAAATCACCTGAAATCGATGTAAGGAGTGCAGAAACTCGGCACCACAGCAAAGGCGAACAAGGAAGATGGGGGTTACCTTTTTGAAAATTTGGGAAGAAGGTTAGAAGTGATGGGAAGGTGGAAAGAGAGTAAAAGTAACAAGAGTAAGAAAGGGTAAAAAGTGATTGGGAAGACAAATAATGATGAGGGGAAGAAGTAAAAAATTAATTAGGGAGATGGGGCGTCAGTTTTGTGGAAGGTGGACGGCGGATCGTCACCAGAAGCTATCTACTGAGAAATGGAAATTCCCGCCTAATATGATCTTAGTCGAAAATTTGGGGGCATTTGTTCGGGCCAAAAATTTAAACCTTCGGAATGCAACGTGGCATGCTACGAGTGGACGGTCAAGAAGTCAAAAGTCAAGGGTCAGCGACAAAGGATTCCCGGTCCGTGAATGGAAGTCAAAACCAGTGGAAATCAGCCCATATGAAGAGAAAGAGGCAACAGCTGTCACTCCTACAAATCAGGAAACTCTCCTAAATAATAGGAGAGAGAAGGAGAAGAATAAGGGGTTGACTGTAACAGCCATAACAGTCACGGAGCAATGAAGAGCAATAATTGCTCCACATTAAAAGGGCCATAAAGACGCCAGAGGAAGCGGAGCCATATATAAAGGAAAGAGAGGAAGAAGACAGGGGCATTCAAGCACACCGACTCCAAGCATACACAACACTAAAAATTCTAGCATTCAACTATAGATAAAATACTCATATTTGTACTCTCTTCTTCATTCTTTTTCCATTCATAGTGAAACTTTGGTGGGATTCCGACTCCTCCCGCGGTTTTTCCCACGTTGGATTTCCGCGTCACCAAAACTTTGTGTGTCGTCCATTTTCTTTCATCGTCCTTTGTTTGCTAGATCCGTTCGATTTCATCGACCCATAGTTATAGGACGATCACTTTAACCCGCAACCGAAATCGTAGACCCGGTAAATTTTTACCAAAACAATTATGAAACCAATTTTCTGATTTCACATAAGTAACATCTTATTTTATAAATTAATCGGTAACAAGTAAGGAATTCCTTATAAGAATAAAGCAGCTCCTTATTTAATGTTTGTGTCCTTGCTAATTACCCTTAGGTCTGCCAAAAAAAGGGTACTCCGTACATGCATTATAATTTGTACGGAGTACTCCGTAAGATATAGGAGTAGTTAGCCATTGGCATCGATCAACATATAAGTTTCATCCAAAGGTGGAAGTTTAACCCAAAGTACATACTCCCTTTAAAAGCATTGCATGGGAATAAAACTAAACTACCACTCTAGCTACCCTTTAATTATTGTACATTTGTAAAGTTGTACTATATATGCTTCATCCGTTTTACGTGAATAATAAAACACACACAAATATTAGACTACAACCAAGCTAGCTTAGGTGAGACTTGAGAGGCCAACCTACATGAGCATCATCACCAATAATTCTTCATCTCATTCCAAAATGGCTAGTAAGTTTCTAAGTTCAATCGTTTGAATCATTTTCTTTCAATGTTTTTGGTATAAATTCAATCTTCTTATGATGGATATATACGTCGTAACCTTATAACGATTGAATAGGGCAAGAGAAAAAGTCGTAAGAACATCCAATTATCCAAAGTGTTTGTCTCATGCATGAGATGATATTTGATTCGTTATAATGTTATTCATCTTAATTAAGAGAGACGAACTGTATGTTTTAACAATTTTGAACTCGAAATGATATTAATGAGATATTGGGCGTTAATAAGTAGAAGTTTTAACTTTGTTCACACTGATGTAACACCTGAATCAACAATATATATAATTTGGCAGATATAGCCATGCCCATGCACAAGAACAAGCTGCAAGAGTATACGCAGAAACAACGTCTCCCACTACCGGCATATCGAACAGCTAACGAGGGGCTCCAGCACGCACCAAAGTTCAGGACGACCGTGTATGTGGATGGAGCCGAATACACTTCTAAGTCGACCTTCCACCGTCTAAGAGAATCTGAGCAGGACGCTGCCAAAATTGCTTATGAATGCATCGTTAAGGATCATGGTGAAATCCCAAAGTACAAGAAGACAATAATACTGGGAGATCAAGGGGATAATAATGAAAGTCGTCTCTCCCTTTATGTCTCGAAGGTGATTGTCAGTGATAAGACCTTCACTGGTGGTGGAGCAAGCAACAAGAGAGAGGCTGAACAATCTGCTGCGCGTGCTGCTCTCGACTCACTTCAGCTTGGTACACTACTTTGATTACATTACAAGTACTCGTATTATATATGATTTGCATTTTTGTCTATTGATGACTGCAACTTTTTTAACTCTGCTGAAAAAAATTGACATAGTGGCTTTAGACATTCTCTGAAAAATCAAGCACACACTTGAGATAATTTCAGATTGAGGTCGTATCATTCTCTCTATGTTATTTCGACTCTATGCATTAACTTGAAACACGGTGTCTGATGCTTGATGCTCAAACATGGACATGGCAAAAATACATGTATTTTTAGGAGTATGAAATTGTCTCGTCTAACACTTGGACACATCGATCAGTTTTTGTTGATGTTAATGATCAAGGAACATTTTTTCCGTTGTTTTTCCCTGTATTCGACTTCCTAGCAGAAAAAGATCCGAGAGGTGATCTGAGCCAAATGACGAGCTCGAAGAGGAAATACTCTGCTGGAGCTATACAGGTAAACAATCTGGTGGAGAAGAAGATCAAGAATAGGAGTTTTGAAGGTATGATCGTTTATCTTTTTCTTCCCACTCTCGTAATCATAATTAAAGAATGTATTTGTAGAAAGTAAGTCTAGAAACATAATTATGCATATACGGAGTACTAATTATTAATGCATTTTCCCGAACTCTTAAGAATATTGTGCAGAAGCAGGGGATGCCTCACAAGTGAAAAGATTGGTAAGTTAACAAATTAAAGTTAACTCGCTTCAGTTTGAACCACTATAGTTAGATATAAATAACATAACGTACTTATTTATTTTTCGTCGTCCATGCATCTAAGTTGCATCAAGGTTCTTTTAGGCATGTCCAGTCGTCAATCGACATATATATGTAACAGACCTGCAAATTTCAGGGATAGTTTTAACTTGTTCGAGATATTGAAAGGTGTATGAGTCTATCCCCAATGCTAATATCTTCTACCCTTACGTTCCTAATTGTTTTATTATCTCTAGTCGTTGCAGGTAACAGCAACAACAGCTCGTCCTCCTCTTCCTCCCTCCTCGAGACCTGAAACTAGACATGTTTTCCGAAGACGGCCTGCTAATCAGAGGGTCAGAATTGGGTTGGGAAATGTGCCAGGAGATGGTGGTACCTTAATGAACATAAAAAATCAGCAGCATGGCCGTGGACCTTAGTTTTTTTAAGGACATCTATCTATGAGCCTTAACACATGGAATGGAATTTGTTACTAAAGTAGTCATGGTAATGTATGGATGAAAGTCAGGCGTTGCCTTAATGCTAACGGACTACTAGTCTACTAGATAGCAAGATATATGTGGGATTATATTTCAGCTTTTGCAAGTTTATATAACCCTTTTAACTCGGTTTTACTAACCGAAGATGTCTTAGTCTACTGGTTAAGTCTAGGTGTTCTGGGACAATAGGTCTCAGGTTCGTTGAATAAAAAAAACTCGGTTTTACTGACCTTTCTTTTAAAATCAAAGTGATAGGTTCAACAAGAAAACATAATTGGTACCACAGAAATACCATTAGTCACAAAATGCTAGAGTTAATTTCCTTCCTTCAAATCAGGGGTGGAATTTTTTCCCCCAATTTCATGAGTTTTTATATTAACTTTGTTTTGTCATTTTTCTATCTTTAATATGCTTGAACAATTACGGATTTATTAAAATAATTACACAACTAATCTACCAAAATATTTAAAAATAAATTAGCAATCCAATCGACTTGTAAAAATCGTTTAAATGAATTTTAGGTCTCAATTTAGTCAAATGTGGAAGTTGTTGGAGTGGTTACGGTATAATTACTTCAGATAAGAGATACCGGTTCAATAACTTTCAACAATGATTATGTTTTAAAACTATACTCTCTCCATCTCTTTCTTTTCTTTGTCTTCAATTAAAATTATAAGGAATATAAAAGAAAAAGAAATGAACGAGGTAGAGGGACTCATACAATCCCAACAAAAAAGCTTTATATGTTATGGAACGTAATATTTGGATGTCTATTGGGTCTTGTAGCCCATTATGATGTAATCCTAAATGTACAATAAATTGTATATATGCGCGATGGGATGAATAAATACCTCTCTTATTTCTCTCATTTTCTTATCTCTCTCTAGTTTCTCTTATATATTTCTTTCACAACACGTTATCAGCACAAGTCTCTAACCTATATTTTATTTTATTTTTGTCTCTAGCCCTAATTTTATTTTATTTTACTTTTACGGGTAAGGTATGATGATTCTATACTATTGGTGCGGCGATTCATTGTTTTATGATTCTATATACGGAGTATATGATAGCCGACTTATTTGATGCGGTGATTCGTTGTTTTTATGATTCTATACTATATGATAGCCGACTTATTTGGTGCAGTGATTCATTGTTTTTGATGGGGGCGGCATCATTGCCACACCTCGGCCCAAATCTTCTCTAGACCAAGCCAAGCCTCAGTAGTCCTGCCAGAAGTTCATCCAGACCCTCGGCCAGGGGCCTCGAAAGGACAGGGTCGGGATTACCCTCATCATCACCGAAGATGCCGAGCTTAAACTTATCCGAGCCTGCGGGGCCTCGAGCTCCGGGGAGTTCGGGAAGCTTACAAGCCCCGAGGTCCCATTAAAGATGCAAGAAGCGGGCTGGCCGTACAGCTTTCCAGTCCCTGGACACGGCTAAGGAGACCTTCTCTCTCAGCTACATCCGAAGGCAGGAGGAAGGGGCAAAGGCGACCCATCTCATGGGACTCTCTCTCTCTCTATCTCTCTCTTTCTTCTCTTTAGTAACCTATAAATACCCCATGGTGTTCTTCATTAAGGGACAATTAAATTCTCTCTCTTTAAAGTAAATTCTCTGCATTTAAAGCCTATTAACTCTCCTTGATTAATGACCAGTAACGTCCACCAGAGGCTTACTTAGGCATCGGAGAGGGTCCCCTCGGAAATCTCCGAGGCCGTGTTTGTTTCTTGTGCATAAATTGATAAGCAAAGCGAGGACGTTCCTTAAGTGAAGGGAGAAGTTCTAAAGACACGGGAGTCCAAGACAACGACAAACTCAAGACTTCATAATCCGATTTGGAGTCAATTGTTTCCAACGGAAATAATTTGGCCCCGTCTGTATGGATTTTCCAAGTAATTTTCGCGAAAAGAACAAAAGAGTCACGTAAAACATGGTGAATGTGGAAGAAAACATCAATCCACTTTATGGGATGTCGCGGACTGACCTGGAGACCGGGGCGGCCGCCAATACCCCTTGGGGGGGGGGGGGGGTCGGTGACCGCCTAGGTCACATCTCGCCGGTAATTCGGAGAGGCAGCCAACGCAGGCGTCCAACAATCTTCATTGGATCTTGCTCTCACGCCTTCCATGATAACGCAAACAGCGTCGTTTCTCTCTGCGATGTTAAACAAAAATGTCACTCCCGAGGACCTCACCGGGGGTGCTGATCCGCAGCCCATGCGCCTGATATGGCTTAAGTCGTCTCACCAAATCAAGAATAACCCAATGCTACTACAAAGAGGATAGCGGCAAGTAAGGTATCGTATCCACAGGGAAGCGGTAAAAAAATGTTTAATAGCTATGACGATTCTAAGATGCTCATAATAGCTGGTTGAATGAAATATCTAAAAGGCTACTAAAATGCGATAATGAATAATAGATTCTAACAATGAGATGAGAACAAAGGTCACGGGTTCACGATAGGTGTTCAACAATTATGCGACAACAATAATAAACACATAAACATGCTAGTCGGCTATAACACGTTCTCTCGAATCGTATCAACCTAGGAAGGATCTAACAAGCTTTTGCAACTTATTAGGCTCCTTACCAAATCGCGCGTGATCTAATCCTAATTCGTCTTTTGCACAAGAACTAGAATTTCTCAATCATATTAAAAAGTTGTGGCCTTTAACAGATTAATTAGCAAATAAAACACGCGAAAATGACACTAGCACAATTACAATTTACTATCGAAGTAGCAAAATCATGTAATAACCCATCAATCCCCCTCGACCCTGGGGGAATTTTGCTACTCATAATAATTACGGAAAAACTAATCGCAAGTATATAATTCAAGATAAAAAGGCAAATGAATCTAATGATAAACAATCGAAAATCTAGTAAACTAAACGAAACAACAAATCGTTAATAGAGGAAGAAAGTTACGACGAACTAAGTAATTAATGATATATGAAGATTGAAATATAAAACAAAGAATTGTATAATTTCTTTTACCCAAATCGAGTACGAGTTTGAGACGGAGTACGGAATGCTAAGAGTCACGTAGTAGTTTTTCTAAGGAAAGTCTAAGTAATGAAGTAGTGATAATGAGTTGCTACTACAAGTCCCCCTAGTAATACAAAGTTGGCGACACTATATGTGCATGGCGGACGGCCGACAGGGGGCCGCTCACACGCAGGGACCGAGGCACATCATAAATTCAGCCTAGAATCTTCAAAAACTAAGTGATGTACACTCAGGCCGGCCCACAAGGGGTCTGTCCTCTGTAGGGTGCCGCGCACATCATGCTTGAAGCATGGGTTGGGCCGCTTTTAATGGCCCAACGACTTAACTCGTCACAAGCTCTTCTTCGACTAGGCAACTTATGGTACGAATCTCGTTCCGGGATCGTTCTTCTAACCAGAAATGAGTGTAGATGCGCATAGGAATACAAAAACATCCACTCAAGGCAAAATGTTAGAATAAACGGCTCTAAAGAGCATGTTCCGACCGAAAAAGACAACGAAATCGAGGGAATAAATCTATATAAACACGACACATCAGCGCCTCGTGTTTCGGAACCCAAACGCTACAGTGGGATCAAGGCGCACTGTAGTGAGAAACCACCACCGGAAGGCCCGTCGTGCTGCAGCAGGCTATCTTTAGGTTCGAAAGAAGCTCCACATCGCGCCATCCCAGGTTCAGAGGCCAGTTCCTGAGAACGAAGTCTATGATGCTCGCAACGATGAATCCATCGCCTTAGCTGAAAGATCGCCCCTTGCGCCGGCTAGCCAGCGCCGGGGACGTAGGCACGACAGAGTATTCTCACGCCCGACACCAGCTGGCCATACTGTAGACACCCATATTTGGCTGCCAGGTGTCTATAGCAGTTTTCAAAAATCACCCGATGATGATCGGGCGCAAACGTGCTTCTACGCGCTCGGATATGGGCTCGAAACCGTTAATTTCTGGCTTGGGCTTTTTACGGGGTACAAATCTCACAAAACCGACCCCAAATTCAAGCCCACTGGGTCATTTCCAATCAAATAAGACTAATTTGGGTCAAAACCGACACCGGAAATAAAACCGACTTTTAGCGACCGGGTCAAACTCCGGTCAAAGCCATTTCCGAGAACACGAAACAGCCATGCAACATATCAAGAATCCAACCCAAACACAAAATCCTCAAAAGATTTCGTCCTCCTCATCCACTCGATCGAGTGTCGGCCCACTCGATCGAGTGGGCCTCTAGCAGGCCCGCTGTCACCTTTGTGTTGGGCCACTCGATCGAGTCAACAGGGGCACATGATCGAGTAACCCTAGATGAGGGTGGGGAGAATTCCTATATATACACCTCTTTGAAACACAATTTCGAGACCTTTTGATCATACTTCTTCAACCCTACAGCCCTTAGTATCTAGCAAATTTACAAACCCTAAACCACCATAACTCCATCTACATAATCTCGATACTCCCGTGCTCAAGCCACAATTAAACGAGTCCCGTCCGAGAATACGAAGCATGTAGGTTGAGGGTGAAAAAATCCCAATTTCTTCCTTCTCTTCTCCTCTCGAGTCATCTCCCTCGTCTTCTCTCATCTTTTTTTCGTTTTTTTACTTCTAATATCGTTAATATTACTAGTATCAAAGCATTAAATTGCTCGCCAATTCATGTCAAATACAAAGGATGACGGAATAAGAAAATCCGAATACAAGGGTCTCGTACCCGATGCGGCCGGTCGCTTATCCCGACACCCCGAGTATTTGATTGTTGAAGCGAGCCAACGTCAACATGATCGTTCTTTTTTATTTTATCACGTCGTTAGTCTCGTTTTATTACTCGCATATTCGTCATCATCATTAATATCGCATATTCATCGATTTCTAAAACTATTTCAAATCAAGCACGTTTAATTAAGTTAGGGTGAAACCCCTTGATGCAGATCTGACATCACATAATCCGTAAGGACTTATTACGATGTCGAGATGCGGAGGGAATCAATTTTTAATTCAAGCAAACATAAAGCGTCGTTCTTTAGATGCGATACCAACTCGATAGTCGGATATCGTATCTAAACGAATTAGTCTATAAATTTAACAAATACGAATTCGTTGATGCTAAAATAGTTGTCACATAGTTCGAAAGAACTAACTACGACACTATAACGCGGAGATAATCTATTTCGTTTTAGTTTGATTTAAAATGACTTACAACATCTTTTCTAGATTTCGCTCTAAGTACTCGATATTGATTCCATAATCAAATATCGGATACGACGAGTATCAAAATCCGAATTGAGCACAAATCATATAATATTTCTGCCCGACTTGACAAAATTAGCGATCTCCCAAAATCAAAAAGCAATTTCGAAATCCATAACAAATTGCGTAACGAACCCTTGTTCGTACAGGGGGGCACTCGATCAAGTGGTACCCCGAAAACCGAGGCAAAAGGTCTTTTTGAGGACCACTCGATCGAGTCCCTCAATGACTCGATCGAGTGGCACCTCAAATTCCGGGACATAAACTTTTTCCGAGGTCCACTCGGTCGAGTCCCTCAATGACTCGATCGAGTGGCCTTAATCACGCCAAATCCGTGAGTCCCACAACGTCGTTCGAGTCTCGATAAAATTCTTTTTATGACTTCGGTCAACACGTGTCAAGTCAATCATGTGTCATACTACTTTCCAAAATCACGCATCATATCTCGTTACGTCTTTCTATATTATTTGCAAACCGTTATTATCGTTATTACCGTTACTAACTTGTTTGTTTATGTCTTCTCGATTTATTTTTCCGTTTGTTTTATTGTACTAAAACGAATCTCGCATGCTAAATAAAACTTTGACGTTAATTTATGTGCATTAAATCGACATAGCAACTTATTCTAATTTTCGCATGTTTAGTCAAAATACTGTTTGCATAACATCTCATCGTATTACTAATGCGCGTATTCAAAAGTCAGGCGATATCTTAGTAGAGGCCGCTAAGTGCGGGCGGGGTTGGGTGTTCTTTGTGAACTTCCCAACACATACCCTCACCCCTTACTCAGAACCGTGTTTTCCGGATATCCGAATCCATTGGCACGCGAGATTCATTCAATACACGGTATCCGATAATGTCGGTATCGGTATCAAAATGCAAAGGGACGAACCCAATAAACTCTGAGATCCGAATGGGCCGTACTTTGTGCATGGCCCACCAAGATATAGAGTGGGTTCGAACGGGCCCGAACTCCCACATTCGGTGGCGACTCCACTTCGATTTAAATTTCAATTCGATCCATCTCACATGAGATTCATTCGCCTCTCCAAACCCGCGCGTGGCCGCGTCGGGGTGGACGTATGTCATGTCCACAATTTGGCGACTCCGCTGGGGATAACTGATGCGTGACTTACCATCGGCATCCTCAGGGTGAGACTCGAATAGAAATCGTTTGACTAGTACAATACGCATTTTAGTTTTACGGTTCATGCATAACCCTATCTTTTCCCGGGCCGGTACTTGTGACCGACGTCTCACTATACCGTGATATACTCCAACATGGATATATCAAAGGTGTCCATAGCCGATTCGTATGGGTTTCGCGGCATGTTCTAAGATCAACTCGACTTAGGAAGTCCGTCCCGATTCTCGGAAAGGCTATGTGCACTGGTATAGACCCTATTTAGACCGACCGAGACTTAGTGTAAAGCATACATAGCGTCGTTATTATGCTTGCGTGACTATGTGCTACTTGGTTTCTAAGGTCATTTTTCAAAAACCGTCATTTTCAAAATTGCATCTTTTCCAAAAATAACCAATTTCAAAACCCGGAAAGCTACCGAATTTAGGACTTATGATTTTACTCAAAATAGCCTATTTCTAGCCGGTATGCTGCCCATTTCAAAACTCAAAAATATTTTCGAAACTTCGAATTTGCGGCCCGATGACACTTTTCCGATTTTCGAAAAAGTCGGGCCATCCACCGAGTTTTTTCAGATTTTCTTAAAAATTCCTTTTCAAAAACTTTCCTCCTCTTTGGACTTCCCGTATTTAGCGGTGTCGGGTCGTGTCATAAGTCGTCGAGAGTCTCTAGCGTCGAAACTCCGTCGATCTTACATCACGGGTTTCCCCCTATCCCAGTTCGCCTTATTTGACTAAGGCGTGGCCCACCTACGTAGGACATACTCTTACAAAGGACGGCCCGTCTACACATTCGAGTCCAAAGTCTGGGGGATGTCTCACGTGGACCCTCCTTCGAACAGAACTCGACCCACCCGCCAAATCCTAAGGGAGGCCCGCCTTTCACGTGTCACCCGTCTATGTGTCTTTTCCGAGTCATTTCCTTTTCAGTCTTTCCTTTGCTCGGGATGTACTTTTTATTCGAGGATCTGGGTTGGTTACTAATTACGCGGTATTCTTACAGACAAGCCACCGATAACCAGACGCCAGAAAATGCAAGAAACTTTGGACCAACTGACAGCCGCACTGGCTATGATGGAGACCCAATTGACAGCTATCAGGACCGACCAAATAGCCATTGCCACCCGTTTGAGTGCCGTGGAGCAAGGGACTCCCAATGTTGGAACTGAACCCACTGGGCCCATAGCGCTGAACTGGTCAACGCCGTCCGCAAGCTGGAAGAGCAAGTCCATTTGTCAACAAACAACTCGATCCATACGGAAAATGCTCGCTCCTATTTGCCTCTGAATGACGAGCTACCCGCCAACCTCAACCTTACGGGCATACCGATGTTTGAGGGTACTGAAGACCCGGTTCATCACATTCGGGCTTTCAAGGAGTTCATGGCTGTCAAGGGGGTGAAATCCACCATGTTCAAGCACCTATTTGCTTCTTCCCTCAAGAAGCACCCGAAAGTCTAGTACTACATGCTTGATTCCAAGAAATAAAACACTTGGGATGATGTGGCAACGGAGTTTGCTCGGAATTACGCTGATAATACCGAGATCCAGACTACGATGCGTACTCTGGAAGTTATGGCCCAAGAGCCCAAAGAAGGTTTCACCAAATACCTTCAAAGGTGGAGGGCCGAGAGTGTGAAGTTGGTCGATAAGCCCAACGAAAAAGTGTTAGTGGAGGCCTTCGTGAAGAACCTCCTCCCTTCCTACCGGGTCCATCTCCGGTATGCCGTCATACCCAACTTTGCCACTTTAACCGAAATGGGGACAAGGATCGAGGATGACTTAAGGTTAGAGAGCCTTACTAAGGCTTCTACCAAGGGATATCAAGGGGCCAGCTCATCCACCAGCAAGCCCATATCCGCAACTGCAACCCGCAGCATCTTCGACGAGGTTAATTTGTTGGATACCTCATCCAAAACGAATACTCCAGCTCGGGTATTCACTGATATAGGGACCACCTATACATACGCCTTACGAAGGCTATCTTCGAAGGGTCTGATCCAACCGATAAGCCCAACTCCGGAAGTCCCGGTAGAAAAGCGATCCAAAAGCTACAATGTCCAAGCCTACTGCTAGTATCTGATAAGTGTAGTTTGTAGTGCCTAATTTGCTATGTTTTGGTCCCGTTTTCCTTGTGGAATCGCTCTTTGGAGCGATTTATGGGCTACTCATGCTTCCTTTAGTTCGTTTTAGGTTCCCGAGACCGTTCATGGAGAATTGGAACGATTCCGACTCGTTTCATGCACTTTTGGAGCCAACGGAGAGAAGGAACGATCGCTTGGTGCCTTGGATTCGATCCCGAGACCTTGGGACCCATTCCCGAGCCCCTTAGACTTGATTCCGATCCCCGAGGATCAATGAGAAGCCCATGAGAAGCAAGGAGGGATCAAAAAGATCATAATGGAGGCCTACAAGGTCCTTCCCGGGCGGGATAATGCCTTCCCGACCGGGAAGGAATGTGCAAATGGAGCTGGGTCTGTTTTGGGTCCGTCCCGGTCGGGACCACCCAGTCCCGGTCGGGACCATTTCGTCCCGGTCGGGATGGTTGAGCTGCAGCCCGTGTTTGCTTCTTTTCTTCTCCTTCATTCTTGTAACCTTATAAATACTTCCCTCTTGTATTGTTTAATTATCTTACATTACCCTAGACTCTCTTAGGCCTCTCTTAAGCATTCAAAACCCTAATTAGTTTCTCTTCATCTCTAGTTTAATCTTTTGTTAATCCTAGTTTAATCTAGTTTAATTAGTCTTGTATTAAGAAGATTCTTGAAGACTCATCCAAGATTGACAACCTTGGAGATTATTTTGGGTTTCTTATTAATTCAAGTTCTCATCTTTTCATATTCTTGTTAGTTGGGTATAATCCTTTTCTCCTCTTTACTTTTAATCTTTGTTCATCTATTCAAGTTTCAATCTTTACATATTGTTTATTGTTATTGTTTGTTCATAATGGATGTTTGGATGTTTATGTTTATTTCTCTTGTTAGTCTTAGTTTAGATTTCATTATGAGTGAGTAGATTCCTTGTGGGGTTAGTAGGGGGATTAGGTGTGGATTATGGGTGATTAGGGTTTGATTAGGGGTAAAGGTTGCATCTTTGTTGCTAGTCACATATTGGGCACTCTATGTGTTTGTTGAATTGCTTGTGTGGGTAGTAGTGGCCAATGCTTCTCATACTTGTTCTCATCTTCTCATTGTTTGGCTAGTGTGTGATTGTGTTCGGGTATAGTCTTAGACACGAGAGTGCGGACTTGGGTTTAGACGCGAGAGCGCGAACCGACCTTGACCTAGGTTTAGACGCGAGAGCGCAAACCGACTCTAGTAACTTAAGAGGCACCTACACCCTTGATCACCCTATTATCCTTCTACACTTACGAACCCGACCTAACCTTACTCTCTTTCCCTTATTTGATTCATCCTTCTAGTTAGTCATTATTTCTCTAGTTTCATTGTTTAGTTTGTCTTAGTTATTTCATTTATCTCATATCATACATAGTTCATTGTTAGTCCATTCCCATCCTCCTCAACCATCATAGTTTATCAATTATCATCTTCTTTGTGTTGTTTTGGTATCCTAGTCTCGTTTTTAGGTCGACCTAGTCTAGACTTTACAATACCGTCACCGTGGACACGACCCGACTTACCCTAGCTACCCACTAGGATTATTTGGTTATTTATTGTTGGTTAGGACCCACGACAAAATCCTACCATCAATTTGGCGCCGTTGCCGGGGACGGTGCATTGTTTAGACTTAGTTTGCTTATAGCTAGACTTAGTTACCGTTCTTGTGTTCTTCTTCCATCTCTTGTGCATATTTTATGTTTTTCTTGTTTTCTTAGCTTTCCTTTCTCTTGTCTTTCGATTGTGCTCGTTTATTGTTTTTGCCTAGTGCCCATAAAGCACTAGGTGGTCTTACGTTTGCTCAAGTGTGTAGTGTTTGCCTAGGAGGAGAGGCGATTTCTTTCTCTTCAATCCAGAGCCAGAGAGACTCTTTAGAGCCTTTTGCCAACGGATGTCTGACTGAGGCTTGGACAAGGCGAAAGTCAGAGTAGCTACCAAGCCCGCTAAGACCTGGTAGACTTCCGGCCGGGTCGTTTATAGTCCAGTAGACTTGCGTGAAGGGCTCGCCAGCCATAAGCAGAGGGTCATACCTGTCCTGACGATGATAGCTTCGCGGGGAGTCAGACTTGTAGCATAAGTCCTGGGCGCGCCTATATGTGGGCCCATCCCGTACCACTTCAGGTAAAACGCCGCCTCGGGCGTTCCGCTGGGGAAGTATGTGAGCTGTACAAGCTTGCCTTCGAAGCCTTGAGTCGTACTTGAGCTGATGATGATGCTCCGTGGGGAGTAAAGCCTGCCTCTTTTGGGGAGTAGGTGTACCCGTGTGCCGACACATCGCACTTTGGATGTAGCACACCGGGGAAAAGCTAACTCCGTTGGGGAAATTAAATAGTTTCGCGGGGACTTGCTTCTGAAGTCTGGGGTGTACCTGTATGCTGAGACATAACAACTTGTATGTAACACGTAGGCAAAATGTTGACTCTCGCTGGGGAGGAAAAGATTGAATTTTTTTTGGAAGGACCAAAATTTTGGAAAAATTTTTATCGTGAAGAAATTTTAAAAATTTTTCTTTTTAGAAACTCTTAGGAAAGCTCGGGACAGCTTGATTCCTATTCTGGGTTTAAGTTTGAAATCAGGCCTGCGCGCGCATAGGGCCCAGCTTGCTGAGGAGGCAGGGTAGTTAGGTTTTCTGTTACGTTTCCTCATTATAAATATGAGAATCCCTGCTTCAGCTTTTTGCATCCCAACTCAAACTCTTCTTTCCTCTCTCAAAATCTTTTAGACTTTTAGGAAATTTAGAAATTCCTGCTATGGGTATCGATCATTTGACGGCTATGCTTCTCGCCTGGTCCCAATACTTTCGGGACGAGGAGAAGGTCCGGCTGACTCAGATGGGGATAGTCAATTTATTCCCTTTTCAACGTCTGTTAGTGGATTCACATTTTCTGGATGCTTGTCTGTCATTTTGGGACACCACCCATCACGTGTTTGCATTCCCGAGGGGCGAGATGTGTCCTTTGCCCGAGGAGATTGCGGCCATAGGCGGCTGGGGTCTTGCTGTTCAGCCCGCCATTCCCCCGTTCTACCCGGATCCGAGGAGGAGATTAAGGGAGTTTTTGGGTTTGTCTCATGCTGAGGCAAACCGAATGGTGCAGGGAGATACCGTTTCCCTGTTTGACCTGGCCGACAAGTTCATGAACCCTCGAGATATAAGGGTCACCCCTGCTCATAGGCGTAGGGCATTCGCCTTTTGCATGCTGCACTGCTATGTCTTCGAGGGGCTGATGGAGCTTGACTCATGCAGGGGTCAAATCAGGCTAATCGGAGTGGTTGACCAGATAAAGACTGGTCATAGCCCTGCTTGGCTAGCCACTGGGGAGATTATTACGGGTCTGGATGCTAGACGGCTCGACCCGACCCGACGGTTGATGGGGGGGAGTACCCGTTTCCTGCAGGTATACCTCTCGAATTTTTCGATTTGTTTTTTTTTTTTTTTTTTACGTCCCACGCGAATTTCCTGATTCTCGTAAGTCACTCGATCGAGTGGACTTGTCACTCGATCGAGTGACACTCATACCGGGCTACTGCCTGTTTTTGACAGGCTTACTCGATCGAATCAGCTGCTGTACTCGATCGAGTGGGTTGTAGCGGACCACCCAATGGCTTACGAAGCTTGCGTATGCTTTTCAGATATGGTTGTCGGAGCGGTTATCGATCATAGAGACCCCTCCGAGCATTTCCAACTATCGGAGCAGTCAGATTAGCTCCCGAAGGCGGAAGATAAGCTCGAGTCATCGGATAGATCGAGCTTACTGGGACGAGGAGTTGGTGTTTCATGGGGGTCCTTTGATCAGGTGGACCGTCGCTTGGTGGTTCCTTTCAAAATTGACCGGACTGGCTAAGAGAGACCAAGACCGGTACCTGACGATCCTGTCTTTAGACTGGACAATTCACATTTATCCGGACCGTCTCCTAAGGCAGTTCGGTTCGTCTCAACGCATCTCTGAGACGGAAGCCATTATCAGCGTCCCGCTCCAATTGACGGACGCTATGTGCGACACCTGGTTGCAACGATGGTTCACTCGTCCCACATGGACGGTACCTAGCCCTTGCCAATCCGCTTGGGTGTCACGGGCTTATCAGAAGTGGACTTCTGAAGAGTCCGAGGAAGCTCGAAAGGCCTTGAAGGTTGATGAGGCCATCGAATTGGTTCAACGTGAGTCGGCGAAGGACAACAGGGACTTCTTCACCGGGGAACACATTCCTGAGACCACAGTCCGGGGAGAATAGGGTCTTAAGTCACAAACTAAGACTCGATCTAAGGAAGTCGGTTCTAGCAGCACTCGAGGGCAGACTGACTTGGAACGACGACTTGGGCCTAGGTTGGCGGTCCGGGACCGACTTGGTCCGCGTGACCGGCTCCCTGAGCCCGTCAGGGCTCGACTTGGGCCCATTGATATGACAGGGGAGTCGGGCTCAAACACTCGAGCCCGAGCTAGAGAAGTTCCTGTGGTGATTCGGGAACGCTCCCCTCCGCGTTGTCGTCAGTGGACGACTAAGGAGGCTAGGGACAAAGGGAAGGGCAAGATGCCCTAAATGCCGAGTCCTTTAGCTTTATTATTATTTAAGTATTATTATTATTTTTGTTGTGTGCCCCTTTTTTTTTGTGCATATTTTTTTGAATTCCTGCACTTTGTAATTTTCCGAGTTTATCGGGATTTTTTTGAATTAATAAAGGAAGTTTATTATAAAACCACTCCTGTCTTTTCTTGATTGCATTGGTTGTGCCCTTTTGAGGGGCTGCCTACGTATCCGCGATTAGCAGAATCAAACCAAACGTAGTTCAGGCATAGGAAATTTGCAATCTCGAATTACACCAAGGCTATTGGTTCAAGATGTTTATGACAGTAGAATAAGTAATTCTAGCTAATTGACTTGCTTTTTGTAGGAAATAATTTTTATAAAACTTGCTAATGACATTGAGAAATGGCTAAGGGTAGTAACGCTTCAGCTGGTCCAGGTTGGTTGGGTTGACAAACTCATTCCCGTCCAGGTCTGTCAGCATCACTGCTCCCCCTGATAGGATTTTCTTCACCAGATATGGCCCAGCCCAATTGGGTTTGAATTTTCCCCTCGGGTCAACTGGTAGTAGAGCTCGAATAGACTTAAGGACTAGATCGCCCTCCTTAATGTTCCTGGGCCTTACCCTTTTGTTGAAGGCCCGTTGGATCCTCTTCTGGTAGATTTGGATGTTATTGAGGGCACGAGACCGTCGTTCATCTAGTAGAACCAGTGAGTCATATCGTGCTCGAACCCAGTCAGCTTCGGGTACTTGACTTTCTAACAGAATTCTGAGGGATGGTACCTCCAGCTCGATTGGTTGGACTGCCTCCATCCCGTAGGTTAGGTAATATGGTGTCGCCCCGGTTGCGGTGCGAATTGACGTTCGGTATCCCCATAGGGCAAAAGGTATTTTGTCGGGCCAGTCCCGGTAATTATCAGCCATCTTTTTGAGTATGGTGACAATTGTTTTATTAGCCGCCTCTACTGCTCCATTTGTTTGGGGACGGTAAGGCGAGGAAGTATGCCTTTGGATTTTATACTTGGTCAGTAGGGCCGCGGTCTCGGCTTGAAAATGAGTCCCGTGATCACTGATAAATTCAGAGGGGATCCCATACCGGCAGATTATCTTGTTATGGATGAACTTGGCGACGTGCTTGGCAGTGAGAATGCGATATGATTCAGCTTCGACCCATTTGGTGAAATAGTCGATAGCTACCAAAATAAAGCAATGCCCACCGGTACCCGAGGGATTTATTTTCCCGATTATGTCGATACCCCACGTTGAGAATGGCCAGGGTGACGTCATGGTATAGAGTAGCGATGACGGCATATGTTGCACATTGCCGAAGATTTGACAGTTATAACAATGTTTGACATACGACCGGCAATCGGCTTCCATGGTATTCCAATAATAACCGAGCCTCATGATCTTCCGGACCAGCATATGGGCATTCATGTGTGGGCCGTTCTCACCATCGTGTACTTCGGCCATAACCTTTTCAGCTTTATACTTGTCAACACAAAGGAGGAGAGCCCCCTGTGCTGTCTTTTTGTACAGTTGCCCGTCGTCGGTACGGATAAATTGGGTGGCTAGCCTTCGTAAGGCTTTCTTGGCTCGACCTTCCGTCCCGGGAGGATATTCTCCGTTTGTCAGGTATTTTAACACAGCTTGATACCATGGTTCGGGATCAGTTATCTCAATGTCTTCGATGTCGCAAATGTATGCTGGCTCGGACCGTCTTTCGACGCAAATCGGCATACTAGTCACGTGGTCGGGAATATTCAGTAAAGATGCCAATTTTGAGAGTGCATCTGCAAACTGATTCTCTTCCCGGGGTAGGTATATATACTCCACCTTTTGGAATTGTTTCTCGAGATCCCTTACTCGTGCCTGGTAGGCCACGAGATTAGCATTTCGAGTCTTTCATTTTTGAAGTGCTTGGTTAATGACCAAGGATGAATCACCATGTACCCGGAGATTTGTAATCCCCAGATTGGCGGCGGCTTGTAGCCCGTAAATGCATGCTTCGTACTCTGCTGCATTATTGGTAACATCAAAGTCCAGTTTGATGGAGACGGGAGTGTGCTCCCCTTTTGGTGAAATTAGGAGGATCCCGACTCCGAACCCTCGAAAATTAGATGCACCATCGAAGTATAAATCCCAAGTTTCAGTATCAGTATGGAAAATATCTTCGTCTGGGAAGGACCAAGTGTCGGTGTGTCCTTCCTCGGTTACCGGGCTATCGGCGAGAAATTCAGCTACTACTCGACCTTTAATAGCCTTTAATGGTACAAACTTCAGGTCGAACTCTGCCAGCATTAGAGTCCATCTAGAGATTCGGCCGTTGAGAACGGGCTTTTCGAAGATGTATTTGATGGGATCCATCTTGGATAGCACATGGACCTCGTAACTGAGCATATAATGTCGGAGTTTCCTGGTGGCCCAGACTAGAGCCAAACACGTCTTTTCGAGCATGGTATATTTGCACTCATACTCTAAAAACTTTTTGCTGATGTAGTAAATGGCTCTTTCTTCGGAGTCAACTGTCTGTGCCAACATAGCCCCCATGGCTGTCTCGGTCGTCGTTAGGTACAACGACAGAGGCAAACCGGGTTGAGGTGGCATTAAGACTGGCGGTGCAGACAAAATTTCCTTGATCTTGTCGAAAGCAGTTTGGCACTTGTCATCCCATAGTACCCGTTCTGCCACTTTCAGTTTCTTGAAAATTGGTTCACATACCATGGTTAGTTTGGAAATGAACCGACTGATGTACTGGACTTTCCCGAGAAATCCCCTTATTTCTTTTTCGGTTTTAGGAGGTTGCATCTCGGTAATGGCTTTGATTTTAGCTGGGTCGACTTCGATACCTCGTTGGCTAACGATATGACCCAGTAATTTGCCTGATGTTACCCCGAAACTGCACTTTTGAGGGTTTAACCTCATGTTGTATTTGCGCAATCGGGTGAAAAATTTTCTTAGGGCGGTGATGTGACCGTCCCGCTCTTTGGATTTGACGATCATGTCGTCTACGTAAACTTCTACCTCTTTATGCATCATGTCGTGTAATAAAGTGGTAGCAGTCCTTTGGTATGTGGCCCCGGCGTTAATGAGACCGAAAGGCATGACGGTATAGCAGTAAGTACCCCAAGGTGTGGTGAAGGTAGTCTTACTCATGTCTTCTTCCGCCATCTTGATTTTATTATACCCGGCATACCCGTCCATGAATGATAGAAGGGCATGATCGGCCGTGTTATCCACCAGTATATCGATGTGTGGTAACGGAAAATCATCTTTCGGGCTCGCCTTGTTAAGATCCCGAAAATCTACACATACCCGCACCTTACCGTCCTTTTTAGGAACCGGCACGATGTTTGCCACCCAGTCCGGATACTCGGACACTTGTATGAAGCCGGCTTTGAATTGTTTGTCGACTTCTTCTTTTACCTTGAGAGACCACTCGGGCCTCATCCGACGAAGCTTTTGTTTGACCGGTTTGCACCCATCTTTGATTGGTATGTGGTGCTCGGCTATTTCCCGGTCTATCCCCGGCATGTCCTTGTAGGACCATGCGAAGACATCCTTGAACTCTTGGAGGAGGCTTATGAACTGTTGTTTCTCCTCGGGATCTAAGGATAACCCTATCTTAAGTGTTTGAGGCTCTAAGGTTGTTCCCACATTTATGGACTCGGTTTCTTCGATCACCGGGTTTCGGGACTCCCTTTGCTATAGTTGCTCGATCAGATGCGGAGGTAAAGGTACCTGTTCGTCTGATTTCTCAATGTCATAGCATAAAATATTTTTAAAAGCAGAATTTGAAAGAGACAAGTCGTAAGCAGAACGGTTGTTATTATTGATTGAAAATTTGGAGAACAACTCAAAGAGAGCAGCCATCTGACCATTGGTCAGTGGCGGGATAGGTAGGGCATTCGGGACAGACCCCGAAGTGCCAGCAGCAGGAATAATAAAAGGGAGAGGGGTTACAGGAGTGACTCTAGCACCGACTTCCCTAGACTCGACCTCAGACTCTGACTCAGACTCCGACTCAGACTCGGACTCAGACTCAGGCATGTCTCCCTCTCCGGTGACCAGCTTGTAAATTCTTCCCTGACTGTCAGTCCACTTGACAGTCTTCCTCCAGGCCCTGTTTCCCGTCTCGGAACCAACATCCGAGATCAGCTTGGTCGGGTCAAACCTGTTGCTGCGCAGGATCAGGTTGACCAGGTCTTCCTTTGGAATTGGGGCTATGGTGTCTTCCCCAAATAGTAGCCCTAGAGCGGGCTCAGCATCTTCAGCTCCGTTGGATTGGATGAGGGCGAACACGTCATCCGGGATGTAGTTGCAGTCCCGGGCCAAGTGGGTCCCGAGCTGCATAGCATTGGGTTGGTATAGACCAACCTGGATAGCCCCAAACACTGGTGTGACAAAGTATTCAACCAACCGTGGGCTATAAGGGCTCAGGTAGATACCCTTAAGGATGTTGCAGGCCTTTTCGATCCCTGCCCGGACAACATTGTCGAGGGTGATGACATAACCGAGACCAAAGTGAGACTCTTCGTCCTTGAGAACCTCGATGATCTTCCCAGCTGGAAGATCGGGTCGAGAGGTAGCCCCCGGAAAGTATCCTAGGTTTTGGAGCATCATGTCGATACTCGTAGTGAAGTAAGGCCTAAAGAGGTACTCTTCTTCGATCATCCCCACAAAGTCGAACCCCCAAAGGTCCGTGCGTCCCGTGGCGTTACAGCTAGCCACAGTCATTGGTGTTGCCTCTAAAGTGATGACATCGTTAAGCAGAGGCATCTTAATCTTTCGGTGGAGGGTGGAGGACACCGCTTTGACCGCGTGGATCCACGGCCTACCTAGGAGCAAGTTGAATGATGAGGTGACGTCAATCACCTGAAACTCGAGCTCCTTCTCTATCGGGCCAGTGATGATGGTCAGTTTCACGGCCCCAGCTACCGACTTTGGGCTCCCATCGAAAGCTTGGATGGTCTGAGCAGTCGGGATATAGTCAGCCTCGGTAATGCCGAGGGCTTTTGCGGTCCTCAAGGGAAGGACGTTTACAGCAGACCCGTCATCAACTAGGGTCATGGGGAGGTATTTTCCTCGGCAGACCACCGTAATGTAGAGGGCCAGATTATGGGTGGCCCCAAATGGTGGTAGGTCGGCTTCGGAGAAAGTGATTACCGGTCCTTCTTCCTTAGCCTTGCCCTTTAGGTGGGGCAGGACTGTGGCTACCATCTCAGCATGGGTAACCAAAGAGTCGACTTTAATTTGATCGAGAGCCTTTGTAAGTGCTTCTCGATGTTCTTGAGAACTAACCAGGAGTTGCCATATAGTGAGGTCAACTCGGGTTTTCTTCAACTGTTTCACGAGAGCCGTTTCAGCAGTCGGCTCTTCAGAGGCGACTTCCGTAATGACGGTTGTCGGGATAGGGGTGTCCCTAGAGCTAGTGGCTTGATAGGGACAACCAAGGTGGTTACTGGTTAAGACTCGAGATCTAGTCTTTCGAATCTCCTCGGCGGTGATGGGGACAGCTTCCCCTTTTACGAGATAGACATCATCTTCGTCATCGAACCAGATCCCGTTCACTTGCGGGATAAGTGGAGAGATAAGGTGAGAACAATCAATCACCTCCCCGGTAAAGATGGCGTGGGAGCTGAAAGGGTTCTCCTTGTTGCTGGGCTTATCTCCGGGTAGCGGGATTTTACCGCTTTCAATCAGATCCTGAATCAAGTGCTTCAGCTTCCAGCACTTCTCGGTATCATGCCCATTGCCCCGGTGGTATTGGCAATAGGCTTGGGCATTGTAGTTCTTGGAGCGTCGCTCAACCGGAACTTCAGGAGTTGGGCCTATCGGTTGGATTAGGCCTTTTGAGGACAGCCTTTGTAAGGCATAAGTATAGGTCGTACCTATATCGGTGAAAACCCGAGGTGGGGTGTTCCTCTTGGACGGGGTATCTAGTAGATTCACCGCGTCGAAAATACTGCGGGTTGCAGCTTGAGGCTTGGTTGTGGAGGAAGAAGCCCCTTGGTAACCCTTAGCAGCGGCCTTAGTGAGGCCTTCCAGTCTCAGATCATCTTCAATCCTCATACCCATTTCAGTAAGAGTGGTGAAATTGGGTATGACGGCATATCGGAGGTGAACCCGGTAGGATGGGAGGAGGTTCTTGACAAAGGCCTCCACCAAAGTCTTCTCACTGGGCTTATCGACCAGTTTCACGCTCTCAGCCCTCCAGCGTTGAAGGTATTTGGTAAAACCTTCTTTTGGCTCTTGGGCCATAACCTCCAGAGATCTCATTGTAGTTTGGATCTCGGTGTTGTCAGCATAGTTCCGAGCGAACTCGGTGGCCACATCATCCCATGTAGGGTATTTCTTCGGGTCTAGCCTGTAGTACCAGGCCCGAGGGTGCTTTTCAAGAGACGCAGCAAAGAGGTTCTTGAACATGGTGGAGTCCACCCCTTTGATGGCCATGAACTCCTTGAAGGACCGTACATGTAGTAACGGGTCTTCAGTCCCTTCGAACATAGGCAAACCGGTGAGGTTCAGGTTTGCAGGCAACTTGTCACTTAGCGGGTTATACTCCCGACTGTTTTCCCGGTGAATGTTGTTACTCCCAGTTAAATGAACTTGTTCTTCCAGTCGGCGGACCGAGCTAACCAGTTCAGCTAAAGGTCCGGTAGTTCCGGTAGTAGGAGTCCTGTGCTCCACCGAAGCCAATCGAGTGACGATAGCAACTTGCCCAGCCCTCATTTCACTCAGTTGGGCATCGATGTCGGCCTGCTTCTCGATCATGGCATCAACGGAGGTTATCAGTTCAGCTAAGGCAGTTTCCATCCTGCGAGTGTGTCTGGTTGATGGTGGCCTGTCTGTAAGAACACCACGTAATCAGAAACCGAACCCAGTCTTGGAATCAAAGGAAACAGTACATCCCGAGCGACCCAAAAAGAAAGGACTGAGTGGAAAAGACTCGAGAAAGACATCTAGACGGATGACTCGTGGGTGGTATGACTTCCTTAGGATTTCGGCTTTGTGGGCCTAGTCCCGTTCGAAGGAAGGTCCACGTGAGATTACTCCCCAGACTTTTGACTCGAGTGTATGGACGGACTTTCCTTTGTAGGGGTATGTTCTACGCGGGTTGGTCGTGCCTTGATAGATAAGGCGGACTCGGGAAAGGGGGGAAACTCGTGATATAAGATCGACGGAGTTTCGACGCTATAAACCCTCTACGTACTATGCAAAGACCCGACACACGAATTGACGGTAGGTCCTATAATAAGGAAGGTTTATTTTAGGAAAGTTGAAAATTGAGGTTTGAATGCAAAAATGAACGAATTTCCGAGAGTTTTGAAAACTGAAAACGGAATTTCGAAAACCGAGATTAGAATTTTGAAAAGAAAAATTCCGAAAATCAAGGTGGTGGGGGTGGAAATTCGAGAATTAAAACGGACAGCATGCCGACTACAGAAAAGGATATTTTGAGTCAAATCGTTGATCCTAAATTTCGACGGCATTCCGAGTTTTGAAAATTGGATATTTTGAAAAGGTGAGTCCCGAAATGGGCAGCATTTCGGGTTTTTTCAAAATTGGGCATTTTGGAAAGACGAGTCCCGAAATGGACAGTATTTCGGGTTTTTCGAAAGGTGGGTATTTTTGGAAAGATGCAATTTTGAAATGACGGTTTTTTTGAAAAATGACACGGAAACCAAGTAGCACGTAGTCAAACAAGTATTATAACGACGCATATGTATGCTTTACACTAAGTCTCGGTCGGTCAAAATAGGGTCTATACCAACAACGATGGCTTTCTCGTGTGATGGACTGACTCCCTAAGCCGAGTTGGTCTTAGGACATGCCGCGAAACCGAGATGAGTTCCACCATCGATGTTTTTAGCGCACCCATGTAGGAATGCACCGCGGTATAGTGGGACGTCGGTCACAAGTAACCGGCCCGGGCAAATTTGGGTTATGCATGAATCATTAAACTAATGCACGCACACTAATCTACGAACGATTTCTCTTCGAGTCTCACCCTAGGAACCCCGATGACATGTGGTACATCAGGTATCCCCAGCGGAGTCGCCAAATTGTGGACATGACGTAGGTCCACCGCGACGCGGCGAAGCGCGGGTTTGGGTAGGCGAATGAATCTCGTGGTAAGATTGTTCTCGGGTTCGAAATTTAAGTCAAAATGGAGTCGCCACCGAAATTTGTGGTTATTCGGAACCATACGAGCCCACTCTATGTCGTCATGGGCTATACACAAAGTAAGCCCACTCCGATTTCAGAGTTTATGGGGCTCGTCCCTTTGCATTGCGATACCGATACCACCTATACCGGTAATCGTGTAAAGAATGACTCTCGTGCGCCAAGGGTTTCGGACATCCGGAAACCAAAGGTTCTGAGTAAGGGGTGAGGGTACGTGTTGGGAAGCCCACTAAGGACACCCAACCCCGCCCGCACATGGCGGCCTCTACTAAGACACCGTTCGTGTTCGTGTACGCGCGCTAGTAAAATGATTAAATGTTATGCAAACAGCGTTTTAGCTAAACATGCGAGTTTTACGTTGACTACGTCATTTAATGCATCTTATTAGTTGTCGAATTGATTTAGCATGCGAAGTTCATTTATAAAAGCGTAAAGCAAGTAAATAAATGAAAATCGAAAAGCAATAAAAAAATGTACAAGTTACACGGGCGGAAATACAACCCGGAATTCACAATACAACATTACGTAACGAAATAACATAAAATAAAGATAGAAACGGACCCGTATGTAAACTAGACCGCGAAATATGTAGATGGACTAACCCCGCTTAAATACGCATTATGTCGCGTATTAAACGAAGGACGGGAATATGAGATTGTGGCATATTGCTAGCCTAATCTCACGTTCCGTAGTCTTGTCCCGACTTATCACGTCAAAGTGGTCAAAGTCGTTCTACGTGTCGTGATGTGTGTGTTTTGAAAAAATGGTAGAGTCATGCGATGGTCTAAAATCGATAAAGAACGAGGCTCGAAATATGTGTCCAAGCCCTCGGTTTTCTGGGTTGTGAGACCCACTCGATCGAGTCATTGACTGACTCGGTCGAGTGCACCATTAGCGTGGCTACTGACCACTTTTTGGGGTGCTACTCGATCGAGCGGCCTATGGCACTCGATCGAGTGCCCCCTGTACGAGTGATGGCTCGCTCGATTTTATGACTTGAAATCGGTAATCGGCCAAGTCAAATACAAATATCGCACGATTTGTATTTGACTCGGCCTCCGGTACTATAATCGTGTATGAACGATTATAATACCGTCACCGGAGTTTTATGAAAACGTTTGTGTTAGATTAAAAGAATTTGAATCGGTGACGAGATGCATCCCTCTACATCACGACATCGAAACTAACCCTTTCGGGTTATGTGATATCGGTATTCGTGTCAACGGGTCTCATACCAATTATAGAAATGGAATGAAATTCGTTCAACTACGACCGTTTGCGATCGCGTTACGCCCTTGAGTACATTGGGGCGGGGCTCCTCGAAAGGGCTCCACCTCCGTCGTTGCTCGTAAAGGGATTAAACGGATCTTAGGCAAACATCGTAGTCAAACGGATTTTAGACCGAAATTTGATACTAGTTTTATATATACGCGGTATTATTAATGTTAGTAAAAAGATGATAAAAAAAATAAAGATGCGATAATGTAAAAAAAGTTAGTGTTAGTGTAAGTGTTACTACGATCATAATACGATAATGCGAAAATGTACATAAAAACAATATAGAAAAGAGAATAAAAAGGAATTTGGAACACCCTCAACATACATGCTAGGTGTAGACCTCGGAAATGAACTCGTAAATAGCGGCACGGCTTGGGAGTATCGAGGATGTATGTGAGTTGTGGTGTGTATGGATGCGCATGTGTGTTACGTCGGTTTATCGAGGGACTAGAACTCGGTTTTTTGATGTGTTTGACTTAGGGTTTCTAAGGTTTGTAAGGTGGGATGTAGGGTTGGAATATGGCTGAAAAATGTAGGGCAAAAGGTGGTGAAAAGCTGATCATAAAGTTCTGAAAATGCATGAGGGTGAAGCGGTATTTATAGACTTCACCCCTCGACCTAGGGGCACTCGATCGAGTGGCCCTAGTGCACTCGATCGAGTGCCTTAGCAAATGGGCCTTACCCAGTTTAAGGCACGCCACTCGACCGAGTGGGTCAATCCACTCGATCGAGTGGATCAGTTGGGCGAGAAAAATAAGGAAGACTTGGTCTTGTTTGTTTTGGTTGCTTTTTTTTTTTTTTAATTCAAATTTATGCGCCAACTGAACTTAGCTGATTTATGAGACGGTTTTGCCTTTGACCGGGTTTTGACCCGGTTGCCAAAAGACGGGAAATATTTATGGTGTCGGTTTTGGCCCAAATTAGTCTCATTTTGCTCGGGACGACCCACTGGGCCTGAATTTGAGGTCCGTTTTGTGAGATTTTTACTCCGCTAAAAGTCCATGTCGGATATTATGAATTTCGAGCCCAAATCCGAGTATACCAAGTCACGTTTGCGTCCGATCATCATCGGGTGTTTTTCGGAGACTACCATAGACACGTGGCAGTCAAAATGCGGGTGTCTACAGGATGATTGATCGGGTTAGACACTCTCAACCGGGTACTAGCAATACCATTGAAGAACAAGCTCAAGGATCCGACTTGAACGAGTCACCGCGAGAGACCGCCGGAGGGACCTTCATCAATCCCTTCGGTACTTCTAGTCCTAGTTCTCCTTCTAGTTCTACATCAACACCGTCTACACCATCATCTCCCGCATATCCAATCATGCCTAAGTTCTCTTTTCATTCAACCTTCACGGAAGACGTTTTGCCGGGTCCAACCACTTTACCGGAGGCATATACCGGGAATTTTGTGGCAAAAACGCAATTCATCCAATTGGTCGAAAGAAGTCAATTTAGTGGGTTACCAACCGAAGATCCTCATCAACACATGGAAACCTTTTCGGATTATTGCGATGCTATCTCACAAACGGGAATAACCCAAGATCAAATCCGGTGGGTATTATTTCCTTTCTCTTTAATTGGTAAAGCTAAGCAATGGTTCAAGGGGTTGGACAAGACGACTCTTGGTATTGATACTTGGAAGAAGCTAGCCTTAGCCTTCTACCAACAATTTTATCCCCCGGAGAAGACAAATCTATTGAGAGCCTCTATCACGGGATTCCAACAACGTGATGAAGAAAGCCTCTACGAATCGTGGGAAAGATTCAAAGCCTTGATCCGCTCCTGTCCTCACCATGGTCTATCACAATGGTTCCTAGTTCAACAGTTTTGGAACGGGTTATATGAAGACTCAAGGGCCATTCTCAACATGGGATCGAATGGGAGGTTTACCGAGGTGGATGATGACCAAACTTGGTCAAGAATCGAGGAGATGGCGGTGCACAACTCCCAATACTCAAGGCCTAGAAAGGTGAATCGAGGAGGTAGGCACGAGGTCGATGCCATTACACAACTAAGCATTGATCTTGGAGCTCAATTAAAAACTCACATGGAGACTATTGACAAGAAGCTCCAAAGCCACCTCAATCAAGTTCAAAGCACTAGTTCCTCCAACCAACACTCGATTCATGAAGTTAATGCTTTGGGAGTTGTATCTCCTACACCTTATTATGGGATGTGCGATATTTGCGGGATAGTTGGACATGAGCCTATACATTGTCGAGGTAGTATCGAGCAAGTGAACGCCTTTTAAGCGTTCAAGCAAGGTGCCTCCTATCCTAATATGTTCCAAGCTTCCCATCAAGCCTCTCAACAACAAGCTCTACAACACCGTCCATATGTGCCACCTCCCTTAAGGGACAACAATCAAGGATACCAAGGTTATGTGGGTAACCCAAGGCCATTTAACAATTTCAAGCAACATAACCAAGGTAACTTCAACAACAATCAAGGGTTCCAACAAGGAACTTCAATCAAGGTGGTTTTCAAGGAAACCAACACAATCAAGGATATCAAAACAACCAAGGTAACACTCAAGGCCTTAATCAAGGCAACTCTCATGGGTTCCAAGGGAACCGTCAACAACAACAAGCAACTCAAGGTCAACAACAACAAAGCAAGCAAAGGAGCCGGTCTCTTACTTATGACTATGGTATTCCTCTAGCCATCACCGACACTCCGCACAATCCACAATCTCCACCTCGAGATTTTAACATGCAAAAATCTATGATGGATATGCAAAGGAGTAATCAAGAATTGCAAAGAAGCCAAATGGAGATGGCAAGAAACCAACAAGAGTTCTTTGCTCATTTTCAAAGGGATAACATAGCAAGAGATGCTCATATGAAGATGCTTGAGACTCAAATATCTCAAGTTGCTTCGGGAAGCTCTTCAAGACAAAAGGAGCAACTACCTCCTCAAGGTGAAACACCGAAATTTGAGCATGTAAATGCTATTACCACGAGGAGTGGTGCGTCTTATGATTCTCCTTTATTCCCTAGTGAGCAAGTACCAATGCAAGAAGTAATGAGGAAAGTTGCATCTCCAACTCAAGAAAACTCAAGCATGGAAGATCCAATGGAGGAGCAAGTCTTATGGGAGATTGAGAAACCCCATGAAGATAAGCTTCCCCCACTTCAAGGAAAAGACAAGGGTAAAGGGAAAGCGTCATTTGAGAAATCCACCCCTATGGAGCAAAACAAGGTTCATATCAAGTTGCCTTTCCAAACAAGGCAAATGAAGACTAAGGTGGATGTTCAATTTGACAAGTTCCTAGACATTGTGAAGAAATTGGATGTGAGTGTCCCGTTTACCGAGCTACTTACCCAAATCCCGGCATATGGAAGATTTATGAAAGAAATCTTGGCTAGGAAGAGATCCATCGACAAGGAAGAGACCATAGCGTTCACAAGGGTGGTGAGCGAGCTCATTCAAGGTTCTACGCTTCCTAAGTTGAAGGATCCGGGTAGTTTTCCGATCCCATGCACCATAGGCAACTACAAGATTGAGAGAGCATTATGTGATTTGGGTGCGAGTGTAAGCATCATTCCCTACTCTATTTGTGAGCGACTTGGAATGAAGAAGCTCAAGTGCACTTCCATTACACTCCGAATGGCCGATAGTTCACTCAACCGACCATTGAGGATGTTAGAAGATGTGCCAATAAGAATCGGAAAGTTCTTCGTTCCGGTCGATTTTCTTGTACTTGACATGCCAGAAGATGCTATCACTCCCATTATCCTTGGGCGCCGATTTCTAAATACCGTCGGTGCTATGATTGATGTGAAGAACGGTAGGATCACATTCGAGTTAGGCGAAGAAAAGCTAGTGTTTGACCTCCAAGGCAACACCTCGCCTACTAATGATGAGTCTTACAATATGATCCACGCCACGAAAGACATCGATCTAGGGGATAAGTCGGGACAAAGCTTGAAGAATGACTTCTATGGAATTGATGATGATGATTCCGAGTTGGGGGCGGATGAGTGCCCATTTCATGAGTTTGAAGAAAAGTGCCATGACAAGAGGAAGGATGAGCCTCCCTTGGGGCCACATGAGAATAGGTGGACGTTTGGGTATATACCGAAGGATCGCAAGTACAAGTTCAAGCCATTGAACTTAGTAGATCGGGATGCCCCGGGAACGTCGAGACAAGGTTGTGAACAACCTTGGAGTGTGGATGGTTATATTACAAGCTTGATCGAAGATTTATCGAGAGCCTTCGATTTGTTTCTTCGTGCCCTTGATGGCGATGGAATTGGTTATAGTGTTGTAGAAAAAGATTGAAGATTGCACCATCCTTAGTTTGACGGAGTTCCAAAAGAACCGTCTCATTGTATATATCTCTTTCTTGTAGTTCCTTTATATTTTGTGAATTCTTGTAATTTGGTATTTTTGATGAGCGATGTGAGGGAGGGATTATGATGAATGTTTTGAGCCTATTTGATAGGTGTGAAGTGAAGATGAACCAAAGAGAGGAATGGTGGTGGATAGAGCTTGGACTTTGAGTTCGGGAGTCGGTTTTTGAAGCTTTGGATAAGCTTTTGGGGTTATCGAGAGTTAGAAGACTCTTCCCGGCCGAGAAGAAGGCTTCCCGACCGGGAAGGATGATCCATCCCGACCGGGAAGGAGTCATCCCGATCGGGATGAGGGTACCAGAATCGGGGTTTGCTGATGAGGAGTCCCGACCGAGACGGTTGAGGCATCCCCACCGGGACCATCCATCCCGACCGGGATGGTCCCCTGCTCCTCTTTTTGCCTCTCCTTGGTCATGAGAGCCCACCCAACCACTTTATACCCCCACCCAACCTCCCTACCTATCCTTGCCCATATCATATAACCCATGTACTTCATTTACATACCCTCACCTCATTTTCTCTTCACTTTACACCGTGTTTCACATGAAATCCCACCCCTTCGTACCATTACTACCTCAACCATGCGTTATTATCAAGTTTGAAGCGGGATGACAATGAAGAAGACGAGCAAAGTGCCTATATTGATCATTGAGACGATGGAGCGAGTGAGTTGCTAACCGATGGGTACGGCAACTATCCTTTCTTTTCCGTCTTTTGTCGCTTGTTTTCCCTTGTTTGTCCCCTTCCCCTTATACACTTTTGTGTCATGGTGTCGTGGTGGCCCTCGGGGTCTTAGTAGATATTGCTCCCGACTCTCGATGATGTGATTACATCGAGAGTCATTTGAAAAATCCAAACTTACAAGTTTTTCACCCTTTTTGGGATTTAGTCGGATTTAGGCGGAATCCGGGCTAGGTGACTTGATTACACCTAGTCCTCCCCTCCCATTTCCTTTTATTTCCTTCTTTTTATTTCTTCCCCCATCCATATCTTTTCTTGTCTCGGCCCTTGGTGACTTGATTACCCCCCGGCCGGACATATTCTACCCTTTCTTCACTTTTCTTTTTGATTTTTAGCTTTATTTTCATAGTTTCTTTTCTTTTCTTTTGTGTCTCCATACACTACGATCGAGAATGAGGACATTGCTCGGTTTAAGTGTGGGGGAGCGATATCCTATCGTAGTTAGTTTTATTTTCGTAGTTTTTCGAAAAATCTTTAAAAACCCTAAAAATTTGAAAAATTTCACAAAAAATCAAAAATATTTTCTTTTGTGTCTTTTCCTTTTTGTGTCATTGTGTCGTGCTTTTGTTGTGTTGTGTGTGTTTGCCTCCCTTTTTCCTTGTAGGTCGCTTAATCATCGTTAGCTTCGGAAGGCTTTCAAGACATCCGGTAACACCCTTTTATCCCTTCTTCCTCTTTATCTCTTGTGATGTTTGGAGAAGATTGGTGATGATGTGCGCTCGGGTGGAGCTTTGTAAAGTTTGTGGTTGTTTTGGTGACTTGTTTGGAAGTTCGGGGTGGTGTTTGTTCTCTTTATGTGTTTGTTTTGTTTTGTTTTGTTTTGTTTTGTTTTGTATGTCTCATTTTCTTTCGTTTTTGTCGTGTCTTCGTCTCATGTGTGTAGTTGTGTCTTGTGTGTAAAATGGTTTTCGAAAACCCGGTTTTGAGGCTAGTGTGCAACTGTTTACTTTCCCTTTCTAGTAGTATGAATCGAGTCTTGGACTTTAGTCTAGTAGAATGACTCTAAATCAATAGTTTCGTTGGTTTTTTACCTTGAGTCCACCTAGCTTACTAGGGATTTACTATGAGATTTACATTTTGACCATTATGACCACCCACGGTGTGAAAAGGCCTTGGTTGCCGAGTCCCGTCCCTTAGGTGACCATGTTTAGGATTGTTTGATTAGTCCAAGTTCTCCACCTTTTTGTGGGTTTGAACAGGGATCGCGACCCCCGACAAACCCATTTCCCTACCTCCTACACACATCCACAAAATAAAGTTGCAATTTGTTGAAATCTCTCTTTCTTAGTTGCAAAAAAAAGAAATGCCTACAACTCAAATCCAGCCAAAAGGGCAAAGAAAAGAAAAGAAAAAGAGAAAGAAAAAGAAAAAGAAAGAAAGAAAAGATTGAAGAAAAAGAAAAGGCACAAAAAGCCAAGAAAAAAAGAAAATAGAAAAGAAGAAAAAGAAATGGCATAGCAACACACAAAGCAAAAATGCAAAAGAAAGAAAAATGCCAAAAGAAAACCGTCCCCCAAAAAGAGTCCCCACATCTCAAAAATAAGCCTTTTACCGACTATTGCCGTGAAGAGCCTACCAAAGGACCGAGTCCCTAGGAAGGATGATAGCGGTAATGGTCGGTCTTCCTTCATTTTGCAATAATATCCACCTTTTTACTTGGACTAGTTGAGCGGTTTTGGGTATGGGACGGCCCTCTTGGCTCATCGCTAAAGAGGCGGGTCCTCACTTACCTACAGTGTCGACTAACACAATGGTTCATCCTTTTTCCATCCCGCCGATCGTCCCGTAGTACGTTCTTAAAAGGTTAGGACGACCTAGGTAAGTTACCAACGTTTTTATTGCTTTGTTGTCATACTATTAGGGTTTAGTTCATCTCGATTTATATGATTAGCTTGGGAACGTTGTCACTTGCCTCGAGTCCTAAACCGGTGTTTCCTTCACCGCTCTTTAGAGGGAAGCGGTATTTATTTCTTTTTGGGTGCAACATTTTGTTTGTTTGTTTGTATGCTTGTTTGTTTATGTGTTTCGTGTCCGGTTGCATCCACAGTTTTGTCGCAAGACCTTACTTGCCTTGCGGAGTATACATTTCCTCTAAGTGTGCTCGAGTGATTTGAAAGGGCGTAGGGTGCGCTAATACCCACTCGGTTAGTAGTCTAGTTTCTTTTAGTTTTTAGTTAGTTGGTGCTTACTCGAGGGCGAGTAAGGGTTAAGTGTGGGGGAGTTGATAAGTGTAGTTTGTAGTGCCTAATTTGCTATTTTTGGTCCCGTTTTCCTTGTGGAATCGCTCTTTGGAGCGATTTCTGGGCTACTCATGCTTCCTTTAGTTCGTTTTAGGTTCCCGAGACCGTCCATGGAGAATTGGAACGATTCCGACTCGTTTCATGCACTTTTGGAGCCAACGGAGAGAAGGAACGATTGCTTGGTGCCTTGGATTCGATCCTGAGACCTTGGGACCCATTTCCAAGCCCCTTAGACTCGATCCCGTCGATTCCGAGCCCCGAGGATCGGTGAGAAGCCCATGAGAAGAAAGGAGGGACCAAAAAGATCATAATGGAGGCCTACAAGGTCCTTCCCGGGCGGGATAATGCTTTCCCGTCCGGGAAGGAGTGTGCAAATGGAGTTGGGTCTGTTTTGGGTCCGTCCCGGTCGGGACCACCCCGTCCCGGTCGGGACCACCCCATCCCGGTTGGGATGGTTGAGTTGCAGCCCGTGTTTGCTTCTTTTCTTCTCCTTCATTCTTGTAACCTTATAAATACTTCCCTCTTGTATTGTTTAACTATCTTTTATTACCCTAGACTCTCTTAGGCCTCTCTTAAGCATTCAAAACCCTAATTAGTTTCTCTCCATCTCTAGTTTAATCTTTTGTTAATCCTAGTTTAATCTAGTTTAATTAGTCTTGTATTAAGAAGATTCTTGAAGACTCATCCAAGATTGACAACCTTGGAGATTATTTTGGGTTTCTTATTAATTCAAGTTCTCATCTTTTCATATTCTTGTTAGTTGGGTATAATCCTTTTCTCCTCTTTAGTTTTAATCTTTGTTCATCTATAAAACATTCAATCTTTAAATATTTGTTTATTGTTATTGTTTGTTCATAATGGATGTTTGGATGTTTATGTTTATTTCTCTTGTTAGTCTTAGTTTAGATTTCATTATGAGTGAGTAGATTCCTTGTGGGGTTAGTAGGGGGATTAGGTGTGGATTATGGGTGATTAGGGGTAAAGGTTGCATCTTTGTTGCTAGTCACATATTGGGCACTCTATGTGTTTGTTGAATTGCTTGTGTGGGTAGTAGTGGCCAATGCTTCTCATACTTGTTCTCATCTTCTCATTGTTTGGCTAGTGTGTAATTGTGTTCGGGTATAGTCTTAGACACGAGAGTGCGGACTTGGTTTTAGACGCGTGAGCGCGAACCGACCTTGACCTAGGTTTAGACGCGAGAGCGCAAACCGACTCTAGTAAGTTAAGAGGCGCCTACACCCTTGATCACCCTATTATCCTTCTACACTTAAGAACCCGACCTAACCCTACTCTCTTTCCCTTATTTGATTCATCCTTCTAGTTAGTCATTATTTCTCTAGTTTCATTGTTTAGTTTGTCTTAGTTATTTCATTTAGCTCATATCATACATAGTTCATTGTTAGTCCATTCCCATCCTCCTCAACCATCATTGTTTATCAACTATCATCTTCTTTGTGTTGTTTTGGTATCCTAGTCTCGTTTTTAGGTCGACCTAGTCTAGACTTTACAATACCGTCTCCGTGGACACGACTCGACTTACCCTAGCTACCCACTAGGATTAGTTGGTTATTTATTGTTGGTTAGGACCCACGACAAAATCCTACCATCAGTATCACCGAGGTAATGGGCATGATACAGAAAAATGTTGGAAATTGAAGCATCTGATCCAAGACTTGATTGAGAGTGGGAAGATACCGTTGCCCGTGGACAAGCCGAGCAATAAAGAAAACCCGTTCAGTGCTCATGCTATATTCACTAGAGAGGTAATCGACTGTTCTCACCTCATTTCCCCTTTTATCCCACAAATTAACGGGATATGGTTCGATGATGAAGAAGATGTCTACCTAGCCAAAGGGGAAACTGTCCCCATCACCATTGAAAAGGTTCGAAAGGCTAAGTCTAAAGCGTTAGTCACCAACCACCTCGCCACCGCCGGACGCCCTACCCTAACATACGTCACTGAACCTGCCAGGACGGAATCTACCCTTGAGGAACCAAGCAACGACACGACCCTGGTCAAGCAATTGAAGAGGGTTCGAGCTGATCTCACCATATGGAAACTGCTGGTTAGCTCGAAAGAACATCGGGAAGCATTGACTAAGGCTCTCGATCAAATGAAGGTCGACTCACAGGTTACCCCTGCTGAAATGGTAGCCACTATTATGCCCTATCTCAAGGGCAAGTCCAATGAAGAAGGCCTACTTATCACCTTCTCCGATCTGAGTCTGACCTTCCACCGTTTGGGGCCGCCCATAACTTGGCCCTGTACATCATGGTCATTTGCCGAGGGAAATGCCTCCCAATGACCCTGATACGAGATGATACGGGTCCGTCTTAGGCAGTTTGATCGCAAGTGACGATTTTCATTTTATTTGCTTTATTTAATAAAGGTTTTATAACTAGTCAAATAAAGCAAATAAAATGAAAAATCGTCACTTGCGATCAAACTGCCTAAGACGGACCCGTATCATCTCGTATCAGACCCTGATCGATTATGGATCCGCTGTGAATGTCCTACCTTTGAGGACCGCCAAAGCCCTCGGCATCACCGAGGCCGACTACCTTCCAACCGCACAGACTATCCAGGCTTTTGATGGGAGCCCAAAGCCGGTTGTTGGGTCCGTTAAACCAACAATCATAACAGGCCCAATCGAGAAAGAACTGGAGTTCCATGTGATTGATGTCACCTCCTCTTTCAACTTACTACTTGGAAGGCCTTGGATCCATGCGGTCAAAGCCGTGTCCTCTACCCTTCACAGAAAGGTCAAGATGCCTCTACAAGATGGTGTCATCACTCTAGAGGCAACTCCCATGACCGTGGCAAGCTGCAACGCCACGGGCCGGGCCGACCCACGGGGATTTGATTTCGTGGGAATGATCGAAGAGCAATATCTCTTTAGGCCCTATTTCACCACTAGCATCGATATGATGCTACAAAACTTGGGTTATCTACCGGGGGCCACCTCAAGACCGTATCTTCCGGCCGGGAAGATCATCGAGGTTCTAAACGACGGAGAATCACGATTCGGCCTAGGGTATGCTGCGACCCAGGAAAACATGGTTCAGGCCGATTTTCAGGAGGCCCAAAGCATCATCAAGGGTACCTACTTGGGCCCTTACAGCCCAAGACTAACCGACTACTTCGTTACACCAGTATTCGGAGCTATTCAAGTGGGTCTTTACCAACCCACCATCACATATCCCGAGACCAAATTGGCTCGGGAATGCAATTTCATCGCCGATGACATATTCGCCCTCATCTAGACTGAATCCAAGGAGGGTGCTGACAATGCTGGGCCCGTGCTGGGGCTCCTATTCGGGGAAGACAAGGCCATCCCCACTCCTAAAGAAGATCTGGTCAATTAATCCTCCGCGGCAACAAGTTCGATCCAACGAAACTGATTTCCGAAGTTGGAGCTGACACTGGAAAAAGGGCCTGGAGGAAGACCATCAAGTGGACCAACAGCCAGGGTCGAATCTACAAGCTCTCCACCGGTGAAGGAGACATACCGAATACCGAGTCTGAGTCAGAGTCGGAGTCTAGAGGGTCTGGTGCTAGAGTTAAGTCTATAACCCCTATCCCTTTAGTCACTTCCACTGGAGTCTCGGGGTCTGTCCCGAGGGCACTCCCTATCCCGCCTCTGACCAACGATCAGATGGCCGCTCTCTTCGAGCTGTTTTCCAAATTTACTATTAATAATAACGAAAACCATTCCGCTTACGACTTGTCTTATTTTCAAAATGCTTTGAAAATTTTTATATGCAATGACATTGAGAAACCCGACGAACAGGTACCACTACCTCTGCATCTGATCGAGCAGCTCGAACAAACGAAATCCCGAGATCCGGTAATTGAGGAAATCGAGTCCATTAACGTGGGAACTACTTCAGAGCCCCAGATGTTTAAGTTGGGCTTATCCTTAGATCCCGAGGAGAGAAAACAATTCACGGACCTCCTCCAGGAATTCAAGGACGTCTTCGCATGGTCCTACAAGGACCACTACTACAAATCCCTTACTTTTGTGACACTTTGTCATTGACGCTCTCATAGGGTGTCAACCTCATAATCTTCCCTCTTTTATATTGTGACACCCTTTAATGTCATTAATTAAATTTGATATTCTTATTTAACCCAAAACCCACAAATTTTGTTTAAGCGTGTTAATTAAATTTTCTGAAAATGAAAACCAAAAATAAACCCGCTCATTGTCCCGCTTTATTCATCCCTAATAACTCCACATCCCTAATTGAATCATTTTAGTTCCCCTTTCATCCATCATCATACCGATCTCCACCTCGGCTTCGACCACCGAGCACCGTCGCGTGACCCACAACAGGACAACACCACCGGCAGCACCGTACTCAGACTACGACTCCGCCGTTCACCCCCAGATTTCGGCCGGCCGCCGTGATTCGTGCCTCCGCTGTTCAGAAATCGCTGGAGCCCCACCAAGCTCCTCCACCAAGCCACCACTGAGAGCAGCGAACCAAACCCTAAAATCATTCCGCACAACAGCGCTATGACTGTGGAATTCATCCCTAATATTCATCAGGTTTGTTTTTCAATTATTTACTTCGTTTGTAATTTTGATATGAATAACCAATGCTTCTTATAATTTCGTATGTAATTTTGATGATGAACACACTTCTTGTTGTTGATGTATAACTTCATCAAGAGAATGGACAATAAATTTGATAGATGAAAGTTATGAGACAAGTTTTTTTGGTAGTCGATGGACATTCTGCTTTTTAATATACGCTGCTATTTGATCATTTGTTACCCTTTATGCGTAATGCTAATGATTTCTTCTGGTCTTGATATATGCTGCTTTTAAATACATTGTATTTTGCTTACATGAATGATAATATGGTATTCCAGCACTTTGATATGGTATGGTGGTAGAGATTATAGAGTTTATAGTTTATACTACTTGTACATTTTATTTTTCTTCCCCTCCATTTTTCCTTTTATCTTTTTTTTTTTTTTTTAGTTTTTTGGGTTTTCTTTCTTGCGGTAGGTGTCAACTTTCTATACCATCTTTTGAGTATTTTGTAGAGATTTTTAGAGAAGAGGATGAGGGAAATTGGGAAATGTAGGAAGGAAGGAATATGCAAAGCCTAAACTATCAATTGGTGAAGATTAAATACAATATGGATTCATGTTAAATTGTTGATTGTTGATAATGGTGAAAATGTGTATTTAAAGAACGAACCTAAAAGAGACAAGGTTACGAGTATGGTGTATGCTGTTCTTTTATAATTAGTTTAGACTTACGGTATGTACTCCGTATTTGTTTGGTCTGATTTTTACTGTGTGAGTCTGTTTGGTTTGTCAATCTAGATCAATTTTTATCATGTTTTTATCCTGTTTCTTTTGGTTCCAACAATTTTTATCATGTTTTTTTAATTGTATTAAAGAAAAATAATGGTTGGTTACTGGAGTGCAATCTCTTATTTTCTTCTTTAGTATTGTTTCATATCCTTCTTTTGTTCAAACCTTTGATACACATTCATGGTCATTTTGATAAACTGTAAATATAGAATGCACACTCAATGCAAAAATTCTAAATAACTAGTGGCTGAAACAAGCTTCAAACTCAATTAAAAGGGATCTCATAGGTTTGAATTAAAAAGTTGAAGTTAGGTTGTTACCAATTTCAATTAAAATAAGTATGGAATTAAAATTAAAGTTAGGTTGTTACCAATTCAATTAAAAGGAAATTTGAATAATTAAAAGGGATGGAGATAAACGGACCAGCTAATAAATCATTTGACTCCATGGGGCATACACTTAGTAATTAGTACTCGTATGTTCTTATTAGATAGACCGCCTCCAACTAGTTTGCTAATAAATCGGAGAATAAGGGTCGAATGTGATCTTATATGTGGAAGCCAACAGACTTTGTTTAGGTCATGCAAATTGTTAGTGCTGATAAGGTTTCTAACTAAGTCTACGCGATTTAAGAATTACTTGTACTACTTACTTTTAATTGGATCCAAGGTTAGCTGCTAAGTCATTCATCATCACCTAATTAATTACCTTTTGGTTCCTTCCTTTGGCTAACTTTTGATTAATTAGTAATTGACCTTTGCAAGTTGTAGGTCTCAAAGTTGTAGGCACTAAGTCACTGACAAACGAATGAAAATTTCAAGTCTCTGTACTGTTCTAGTAGTGTTTTTTTGTTGGATTAGGTCAATTATTTTAGCCTACAATGGAAGATTGGAAGGAGCTACGCTTGAATATTAAAGACGTACTCGTAATAAGCTGGGAAATAAACAAAGGAAACTTAATGTTGCTGACCCGGATTATGTAGTAGGTAGAGTGGGGGAAGTGGTTGGAGGTTGAAGGAGGATGGCCTGGGGGAGTTAGAGTAGGGGGGGTATATATGGGGAGGGGAGTACAGAGAAGCAGAGGGCAGAGAGGGGTGACAGAAGGAGGAGGAAGAAAGAGAGGATTACATTACTGTACATTACATGCCAAACAGTGATCAGCTTTATGCAGTATGCTATGCCTCCATGTTTGTTATAACCAGGTGAGACATTCTTTATTGGTAATTATCTGTCTTATGCTTCCACTAAATATACTCCGTATACTCCTACCACTCTTCCCTTTGTTTCTATTTTCCATTACTGTTTTTTTTAAGTTCATTTTACCTCAATTTGAATTGTAATCCGGGTCAGCTTACCTTATACTTTCCCTATCGAATTTTACTTCTCCTGTTATTGTTGTTGTTAGCATTGATGTTCGAATATTACTTCTCCTGTTGTTGTTGTTGTTAGCATTGATGTTCGAATTTTACTTCTCCTGTTGTTGTTGTTGTTAGCATTGATGTAGTGATAATAGTCGTATGAATAACCTGTTTGCCTGACGTGTTTGAAGGTGGAGAAACACCAACACACAGTTTGAATGACCTGATACTACTATCTTTTGTGTTGATCAAAGCTCATTTTTTGTTTGTAGGTTTCAAAGTCTGCAAATGGTGAAGAGGCGCCTGAAGATCACTCTTAGCACATCAAACATAAGCATTTATAGTCTTTTTTCTTTTAAGTGACGTTCTTCAACAACGATAATTGTTATAGCTTTTTTAGTTTTTTTGTTGGAACTATATGTCAAACTTAATCATTTTGAATAATCGCAACGACATTTGTTATAGCATTTTTTTTTGTCGACCATGGACATATATTTTTCTATGAAGAAGAAATGTCTTGCTATTTTTCTTTTTGACGTTCTTTTTAATCTTTTTTCTTTATGATGATTTAATTAGGTTTTGCTATTGTTCTATGTATATCACGATTAGCACGCCATCGTTACTTGTGATAGGAAAAGGTGTCATAATTATTCTTATGAAGTTTTATGGCATACACAAAAAAGGCGTCAATAATAATTTTATGACATAATTTTGCATCAAAAACTATTGACGCAAATGAGCATCACTAAATTAAGACGCATAAATGTGTTAAGATTATTGACACTAAAAAGCGTCAAAAAATTAAGGCATCCCAAATTTTGACGTTTCTTGTAATTTTTGACGGTTTTTAACGTCATAAATAGGCTTAAAAAGCATCATAAAAGCAAGGGATTTGTTGTAGTGGACATGCTAGGGATAGATCGGGAAATAGCTGAAGACCTTATACCCATCAAAGATGGGTGTAAGCCGGTGAAACAGAAGCTCCGGAGAATGAGGCCCGAATGGTCTCTCAAAGTCAAAGAAGAAGTCGACAAGCAATTCAAAGCGGGCTTCATACAAGTGTCTGAATATCCAGACTGGGTTGCAAACATCGTGTCGGTACCAAAAAAGGACGGTAAGGTGCGGGTATGTGTAGACTTCCGGGACCTTAATACGGCCAGCCCAAAAGACGACTTTCCGTTACCACACATCGACATACTGGTGGATAACACGGCCGACCATGCTCTCCTATCATTCATGGACGGGTATGCCGGGTATAATCAAATCAAAATGGCAGAGGATGATATGAGTAAGACCACATTCATTACATCTTGGGGGTACTTACTGTTACACCATTATGCCATTTGGTCTCATCAACGCCAGGGCCACTTATCAACGAACCGCCACTACCTTATTACACGATATGATGCATAAGGAAGTGGAGGTTTTTGTGGATGACATGATCGTCAAGTCCAAAGAACGAAGTGGGCACATCACAGCCCTAAGAAAATTCTTCACCCGACTGTGCAAGTACAACATGAGACTAAGGCCCTGTTCTTTTCGGCTGAAACAAGGCTGAGCTGAGCTGAGCTGGTCTGATAGGAGCTGAGCTGGACTGATAAGAGCTGAACTGAGCTGAGCTGAGCTGAGCTGAGCTGAATTTATAGAAGCTGAAACTAATAATTTCTTATATAAATTATCTAATAATTTTAAGAAAAATATTGGAGCTGAGCTGAGCTGATAAGAGCTGGGCTGAGCTGATAAAAGCTGAGCTGGTCTGAAACGGGCTGAAATTAAGCCGAAAAGAACAGGGCCTAAACCTTAAAAATTGCAGTTTCGAGGTAACATCGGGCAAATTACTGGGCCATATCGTTAGCCAACGCGGCATCGAGGTCAACCCAGCTAAAATCAAGGCCATTACCGAGATGGAGCAACCTAAAATCGGAAAAAGAAATAAGGGGGTTTCTCGGGAAAGTCCAGTACATCAGCCGGTTTATTTCAAAGTTAACCATGGTATGTGAACCAATTTTCAAGAAACTGAAGATAGGAGAACGAACACTGTGGGATGAAAAATGTCAAACGACTTTCGATAAAATCAAGGAGATTCTGCCTGCTCCGCCGGTATTAATGCCACATCAACCCGGTCTGCCTTTGTCGTTATACCTAACAACGACCGAGACAGCCATGGGGGCTATGCTGGCATAGACAGTCGACTCGGAAGAACGGGCTATTTACTACATCAGTAAAAAGTTTCTAGAATACGAATGCAAGTATACTATGCTCGAAAAGACGTGCCTAACTTTAGTTTGTGCCACTAAAAAGCTTCGACACTATATGCTTAGTCACGAGGGATATGTATTATCCAAAATGGATCCTATCAGTACCTGTTCGAAAAGCCCATCCTCAATGGCAGGATGTCCAGATGGACTTTAATGCAAGAAGATTTTGACCTCAAGTTCGTACCATTAAAAGCCATCAAGGGTCGGGTAGTAGCCGAACTCCTTGCCGACAGTCCCGTATCTGAAGAAGGGCACACTGATACTTGGGCCTTTCCAGATGAAGACATTTTCCATACCGACACAGAGACGTGGGATTTATATTTTGATGGGGTGTCCAACTTCCGAGGATTCGGAGTCGGGATTCTGCTAATATCACCGAAAGGAGAGCATACGTCATTATCCATTAAACTGGACTTTGACGTGACTAACAATAGCCGAGTATGAAGCATGCATTCACGGGTTGCAAGCCGCCGCTGATTTAGGGGTAACGAACCTCCGGGTCCACGGTGTCTCATCTCTAGTCATCAATCAAGCTCTCCAAAAATGGAAGACGCGAAACGCCAACCTCGTGGCTTACCAGGCGCGAGTAAGGGTTCTCGAAAAGCAATTCCAAAAGGTAGAATACATCTATCTACCTCAGGAAGAAAACCAATTTGCAGATGCACTTTCCAAATTAGCCTCCTTACTAAATATCCCAGAACATCTGACCAGCATACCGATTTGCGTCGAGAGACGGTCCGAGCCGGCATATATCCACGCCATTCAGGATATCAAAATAACTGATCCGGAACCTTGGTATCAGGCTGTTCTAACCTATTTAACAACGGGAGAATATCCTCCGGGAACTGAAAATCGGGCCAAGAAAGACCTAGGAAGGTTGGCCACCCAATTTATTCGTACGGACGACGGACAATTATACAAAAAGACGGCACAGGGGGCTCTCCTCCTATGTATCGATAAAGTACAGGCCGAGAAGGTTATGGCCGACGTACACGACGGTGAAAATGGGCCGCATATGAATGCCCATATGCTAGCCCGAAAAATCATGAGGCTCGGATATTATTGGAACAGCATGGAAACCGACTGTCAGTTATATGTCAAACACTGTTATGACTGTCAAATTTTCGCCAACGTGCAACATATGCCATCGTCCCTACTATACACCATGATATCACCATGGCCATTTTCGACGTGGGGTATTGATTTAATTGGAAAGGTAAACCCTTCCGGGACGGGAGGTCACTGTTTCATTTTGGTGGCTATCGACTATTTCACCAAATGGGTCGAAGCCGAGTCATACCGGATTTTGAACGCCAAGCATGTTGCCAAATTTATCCAAAATAAGATTATATGCCGATACGGGATCCCGCACGAGTTCATCAGTGATCACGGGACCCATTTCCAAGCTGAAACCGCTACCTTGCTAGCGAAATATAAAATTCAAAGGCATACATCTTCGCCTTACCGTCCCCAAACAAATGGGGCGGTAGAGGCACCTAATAAAACGATTGTCACCATACTTAAAATGATGGCTGAGAATTACCGGGGCTGGCCCGACAAAATACCTTTCGCCCTATGGGGGTACCGAACGTCAATTCGCACCGCAACCGGGGCAACACCATATTATTTGACGTACGGAATGGAAGCGGTCCAACCAGTCGAGCTGGAGGTACCGTCTCTCAGAATTATACTAGAAAGCCAAGTACCTGAAGCAGATTGGGTCCAAGCCCGATATGACTCGTTAGTTCTTTTAGACGAACGACGGTCCCGGACCCTCAACAATATTCAGATATATCAAAAAGGATACAACGGGCTTTCAACAAAAGAGTTAGGCCCAGAAATATCAAGGAAGGAGATCTGGTTCTAAAATCAGTTCGGGCATTACTACCAGTCGACCCAAGAGAAAAATTCAAACCCAATTAGGCTGGGCCGTATTTAGTAAAGAAGGTCCTATCAGGAGGAGCAGTGATGCTGACAGACTTGGACGGGAATGAATTCGTCAACCCAACCAACTTGGACCAGCTGAATCGTTACTACCCCTAAACCTTATCTCAATGTCATTTGCAAAAAGTTTATAAAATTTGTCTTTTCATAAATTTTCAAAATTATAGGCAAGTCAATAAGTTAGGATTATTTATCCTACTGTCGCACACCTCGAACTAATAGTCTTGGTGTATTTCAAAAATTGCAAAAAAAATCTATGCTATGAACTACGTTTGGTTTGATTCCGCTAATCGTGGATACGTAGGCAACCCCTCAAAAGGGTACAACCGCTGCAATTACGAAAAAGACGGGAACGATATTCACTAATAAAGTTATCTTTTACTAAACACCCGATAAACTCGGGAATTTCAAAAAAAAAAAACCAACATAAAAAAGCACACCACACAAATAGTAATAATACTTAAATAATAAAATTAAGGAGACTAGTATTTATGGCATTTTGCCTTTCCCTTTGTCCTTCGGGTCGCGTAGAGCCCGATGTCGCCGGGGCGGGGGCGAGCGTTCCCAGATCACGAGGGAAACCTCCTTTGCTCGAACCCGTTTCTTCGACAGCGGGTCTTCCGCCATTGTAACCGGTCCAAGTCGGGCCCATACACGCTCGGGTAGCCTTTCCCAAGGACCAAGTCGGTCCTGAACTGCCAGCTTCGGACCAAGTCTCCTTTCTAAATCGGTCTGGGGGCTCACTCTCCCCTACGCTCCTCTAGCGCTGGAGCCTTCAGCTTGAGTCCTAGTCCTCCCTCTCTGACCTGACATAAGACGGACCAATGTAGCCGGAGTGTCGCCTTCGTCGAAAAAGCCTCTATTAACTTTAACTTGCTCCCTTCGCAGCAGGTCAAAAGCTTCATCAACCTTCAAAGCAGCTTGGGACTTGGCAGAATCTGCTTTCGTCCACCTCACATAAGAATCTGATACCCAAATTGAATGAAGAGATTTGGGAATGGGCCAAGTGGGCCGGGTGTACCATCGTTGCATCCAAGTGTCACACATCACATCAGTCAGTTGGGTAGATTCACTCACAACTGCTTCAACCTCCGGGATTCTTTGGGACCAACCGTACTGCCTTAGTATGCGGTTAGGGTAAAGATGAATCGTCTGTCTAAAGGACAAGATTACCTGATAGCGAGCCTTATCCCTCGGAGCCAAGCCCGTCCAAACATAAATGGGCCACCATGGCACTACCCATCGGACCAGCGGACCGCCATGGAAAGACAACACTTCGTCCCAATACTTCTGAGTAATGTGGCGAGAAAAATCAATAGCCCGTCTCCTTGTCATCACCTGATTAGGACGGTATTGACTCGGGTTAAGGGGAGGATCTATGACTGATAGCCTCTCAAATAACCAAAGCTGAAAAAAGAAACAAAAAATATGAGTTCTGTAGACACCCGCATTTTGACTGCCAGGTGTCTATGGTAGTTTCCAAAAATCACCCGATGATGATCGGACGCTAACATGTTTCTACGCGCTCGGATACGGGCTCAAATCCATTAATCGCTGGCTAACACACTTACGGAGTACAAATCTCACCAAGCGGACCTCAAATCCAGGCCCAGTGGATCATTCCGAGTCAAACAAGACTAATTTGGGCCAAAACCGACACCGGGATTAAAATCGACTTTTCACGATTGGGTCAACCCCGGTCAAAGTCGATCCCCAGACACACAAAACAACCCGTCAACCATCAAAAGTCCAAGTCAAACGTCAAAACGCATCAAAGTCAAGGTCAAGGTCCAAAATAAAGAGACCTGTGCGACCCATCTAGGCCACTCGATCGAGTGACCTATCCACTCGATCGAGTGGGCCTGCTTTGAGCCCGGCGGCTGGCATAACGGGCCACTCGACCGAGTTGGCCTCTTACTCGGTCGAGTGCCCTAAACCGGGTGCCCTAATCTTTTCTATATATACACCCCATGCAACACCCCTTTACACAACTTTTTCACCTCTTACAAAACCCTAATCTTTTACAACCCTAGCAAGCTACACAACCCTAATCCGACGCATCTACAACAAACCCTAGAAAAACCCTAGGAAAACCGACTTTAGCAAACCCTAAACCTAGTTTTAGAAATTCAACCCGAGCCACCACAACTTAGCCTCCATACACCTCGAAGACTCCCGTGTTGTAGTCACGCTTACGAGCCTTAGTCCGAGACAGAAACATGTAGGTTGAGGGTGACAAACCTCCTTCTTCTTTCTCTTCTATTTTCTCCGTTTTTTTTTCGTATTATTATTATTATTATTATTATTATTATTATTATTATTATTATTATTATTATTATTATTATTATTATTATTATTATTATTATTATTATTATTATTATTATTATTATTGTTATTATTATTATTATTATTGTTATTATTATTATTGTTATTATTATTATTATTATTATTATTATTGTTACTATTATTATTATTAGTATTACGGTATTATTATTATTATTATTATTATTATTATTATTATTATTATTATTATTATTATTATTATTATTATTATTATTATTATTATTATTATTATTATTATTATTATTATTATTATTATTATTATTATTATTATTATTATTATTATTATTATTATTATTATTATTATTATTATTATTATTATTATTATTATTATTATTATTATTATTATTATTATTATTATTACGTTATTATTATTATTATTATTATTAGTATTATTATTATTATTATTATTATTATTATTATTATTATTATTATTATTATTATTATTATTATTATTATTATTATTATTATTATTATTATTATTATTATTATTATTATTATTATTATTATTATTACGTTTGTTATCATTATTATTTACCTTGTTATCATTATTGCATCAAAATATTAAAATACTCATTGATTTGTGTCGAGTAAGAAGGATATCGGGATAAGAAAACACGAACATACAAGTGTACTGCACACAGCGTTGACGGTCGCTTATCCCGGTACCCTGATTATTTGATTATTGAGATGAGTCAACTTAAACAAGAATTCGTCTTTATTTCTCGTCATTATCATCTTTAACTTTGCATTCATCAATTTTCTAAAATCAATTTTTAATAAGGGTCGAAACCCGTTGACACGGATCCGACATCACAATCCCTAGGGATTTATTTCGATGTCGGAAAAGTCGAGGGAATCAAGTTTTTTTATTATTCAAGTAAAGCGTCGATTTTAGATTCGATACCAATTCCATAATTGGATATCGAATCTAACAATCAAGTCATATGAATTAATTAACGTGATTTATTCATATCACGATAATTAATTCAAAGCGACTAAAATTAGTCCATCTTTTTTTATTTTTCACTCTAAATATCCCATATCGATTCAGTAATCGAATATGGGATAGGATGAGTATTCAATTTTAGAATCGGGTATAAATTCAACAATATTTATATTCGGTTCAACAAAATTCGCGATTTATAAAAAAACCAAGTCGAACATAAATTGTGCAATATTTATGTCGGATTCGGTAAAGCCGTCGAATTATCAAAAATCAAAAGCAATTTCAAAATTAACGATTAAATTGCAAACGAACCAAGTTCGTACAGGTGTCACTCGACCGAGTGCCTTAGTCACTCGATCGAGTGACATCCTAAAATCAAGTCAGAACGTTAATGACGACCACCACTCGATCGAGTCTCACAGTGACTTGGTCGAGTGGCCATGTACTCGACCGAGTTGGTCAATAACTCGGCCGAGTACGGTCTGTAGCGCAAAGCAGAATCACCTTTTTCCGGTCTACTCGATCGAGTTTGTCGACTACTCGATCGAGTGACCTCATAACGACTCAAATTACGAGTCTTACATTGTTCTATTTTCAAAACCCGATAGTATTTCTCGACTTAGGTCAACACGTGCATAATTAATCACATGTATACTATCTTTTCAAATCATGCATCCTCATATTTGCATCTTTTCAATTCAATTCAACAGTTGCAAACCGTTATTATTCGTTACTTTACATCGTTTACTAACGCGTTTTTTTTTTGTTTCTTTTGTCAATTTAATTATTATTCGTTTATTATACTAAATGAACCCGCATGCTAAAATACAACTTTGACGTTAATTTTAGTTGCATTAAATTGACTTAGAAACCCTTTCAATTCCATTCGCATGTTTAGGGAAAATAAATCTTTGCATATCATTTTCCCGTTTTACTAGCACGCGTATTAGAAAGTCATTCGAGTTCTTAGTAGAGGCCGCTAAAGTGCGGGCGGGGTTGGGTGTCCTTTGTGGGCTTCCCAACACGTACCCTCACCCCTTACTCAGAACCTCGGTTTCCGGATGCCCGAAACCGTTGGCGAACGAGAGTCATTCAATATACGATTAACCGCTCAAGTCGGCATCTATATCGATATGCAAAGGGACGAGCCCAATAAACTCTGACATCGGAAATGGGCCGTATTTTTTATACGGCCCACTACGACATAGAGTGGGCTCGAACGGTTCCGAATAACCATAAAATTCGGTGGCGACTCCACATAGACCTAAATTTCAATTCGATCCTTCTCATATGGAGATTCATTCGCCTACCCAAACCCGCGCGTGGCCGCGTCGGGGTGGACCTATGTCATGTCCACAATTTGGCGACTCCGCTGGGGATTAACTGATGTGTGACTTACCATCGGCATCCTCAGGGTGAGACTCGAATAGAAATCGTTTGACAAATACAATACGCGTGTTAGTTCCACGGTTCATGCATAACCCATATTTTCCCGGGCCGGTACTCGCGACCGACGTCCCACTATACCGTCGATGTACTCCAATATGGATATGTTGAAAGGTGTCCATAGTCGATTCGAGTGGGTTTCGCGGCATGTTCTAAGATCAACTCGACTTAGGAAGTCCGTCCCGATCAACGTCTAGACTATGTACACCGGTATAGACCCTCTATAGACCGACCGAGACTTAGTATAGAGCATACATGGCGTCGTTATAATGCTTGTGTGACTACGTGCTACTTGGTTTCCGAGTCGTTTTCAAAAACCGTCAATTTTTCAAAATTGCATCTTTTTTTCAAACTATCTAATTTCAAAACCCGGGGCACATACCGAATTTAGGACTTATGATTTTACTCAAAATAGCCTATTTTCTAGACGGTATGCTGCCCAATTCAAAACTCGAAAATACTTTCGAACTTTCAAAATCCTCGGCCCAATACCCCTTTTTGTTTTTTTTCGGAAATTGGGCCCTCAAACCGAGTTTACTCGGTCCTTTTGCAAAACCAATCACTTTTCAAAACCTTCCTCTTCTAGGACTTCCCGTATTTAGCAGTGTCGGGTCGTCTTTTAAGTTGTCAAGTTCCGTAGCGTCGAAACTCTGTCGATCTTACATCACGAGTTTCTTCCCCTTCCTAGTCCGCCTTATTAGACTAAGGCAAGGCCCACCTACGTAGGACAAACCCCTACAATGGGGGGCCCGTCAACACAATCGAGTCTAAAGTCTGGGGATGTCTCACGTGAACCTTCCTTCGAACAGGACTAGGCCCACTCGCCAAATCCTAAGGAAGGCCCACCTTTCGCAAGTCACCCGTCTAGGTGTCTTTTCCGAGTCATTTTCCTTTTTTTAGTCTTGTTCGGGATGTACTTTCTACTTCAGGATTTTGGGCTAGTTCTAATTACGTGGTGTTCTTACAGACAGGCCACCCGTAACCCGACACCAACGCAAGATGGACGAGTTGAAGGACGCACTAGCTAAGCTCGAGAGTCAACTAACCTCCATCCAGACTAACCAAGCAGCGATAGTCACCCGCCTAAGTGCCGTGGAAAAAGCGGCCCCAGTCGAAGGAGCTGAGCCCAATGGGCCCATGGCCGAATTGGTTTGTATCGTTCGTAGGCTCGAGGAACAAGTTCACCTATCAACGAACAACTCGATCCACACCGAGAATGCTCGTATTTATTCGCCTTTGGATAACGAGCTACCTGCTAACCTCAACTTAACGGGACTTCCTATGTTTGAGGGTACTGAAGACCCGGTCCACCACATCCGGGCTTTCAAAGACTTCATGGCAGTCAAGGGGGTGAAGTCAACAATGTTCAAGCACCTATTCCCCTCCTCTCTGGAGAAACACCCCAAGGCCTGGTTCTACAGGCTCGACCCCAAGAAATACAAGACTTGGGACGATGTGGCGACCGAGTTTGCTCGGAATTACGCCGATAACACCGAAATCCAGACTACAATGCGTACTCTGGAGGTAATGGCCCAAGAGCCCAAAGAAGGGTTCACAAAATATCTGCAACGATGGAGGGCCGAAAGTGTGAAGCTGGTCGACAAGCCCGGCGAAAAGGCCCTAGTAGAAGCCTTCGTCAAGAATCTACTCCCATCCTACCGGGTTCATCTCTGGTATGCTATTATCCCAAACTTTGCTGTCCTTACTGAAATGGGCACAAGGATCGAAGATGATTTGAGGTTGGAGAGCCTGACTAAGGCCTCTACCAAGGGTTATCAAGGGGCTAGTTCATCCACAAACAAGCCCACACCTGCAGCTGCGACCCGCAGCATCTTTGATGAGGTAAATTTGCTCGAGACCTCATTCAAAAAGAATACACCAAATCGGGTATTCACAGATATAGGGACTACCTATACTTATGCCTTACAAAGGCTATCTTCAAAGGGTCTGATTCAACCAATAGGCCCAACTCCAGAGCCTCCAGCAGAGAAGAGGCCCAAGTATTACAATGCTCAAGCCTACTGTCAGTATCACCGGGGCAACGGACATGATACTGAAAAATGTTGGAAGTTAAAGCATTTAATCCAAGATCTTATTGAGAGCGGGAAAATCCCGTTGCCCGGAGACAAGCCGAGCAACAAAGACAACCCGTTCAGTGCCCATGCCATATTTACGGGGGAGGTAATTGACTGTTCTCACCTTATTTCCCCGTTTATCCCACAAATCAACGGGATATGGTTTGATGATGAGGATGATGTATACCTGGCTAAAGGGGAAGCTGTCCCCGTCACCAGAGAAGAAGTCCGAAAAGCCAAGTCCAAGGCCTTGGCCACCAACCACCTCGCCACTGCTGGGCACGCCACTCCAACATCCGTTACTGAACCTGCCAGGACGGAACCGACCTCCGAGGAACCAAGCAATGACACGGCCTTGGTCCAACAAATGAAGAGGGTTCGAGCTGACTTAACCATATGGCAACTACTGGTTAGCTCACAAGCTCATCGGGAAGCACTGACTAAGGCTCTGGATGAAATCAAGGTCGACAAAGAAGCTACCCCCGCTGAAATGGTAGCCACCATCATGCCCTACCTTAAGGGCAAATCCAAAGAAGAAGGCCCACTCATAACCTTCTCTGAAACTGATCTACCTCCATTTGGGCCCAATCATAATTTGGCCCTATACATCACGGTCATCTGCAAGGGTAAGTACCTTCCCATGACCCTTATCGACAACGGATCAGCCGTGAATGTCCTACCATTAAGGACCGCTAGGGCCCTCGGCATCACTGATGCCGACTATCTCCCAACGGCACAAACTATCCAGGCTTTCGATGGCAGCCCAAAACCAGTCGCCGGGGCCATTAAACTGAAGATCATAACGGGCCCAATCGAAAAGGAGCTAGAATTCCAGGTGATAGATGTCACCTCATCATTCAACCTCTTGTTAGGAAGGCCTTGGATCCACGCAGTCAAGGCCGTGACATCTACCCTCCATCGCAAAGTCAAGATGCCACTTCAAGACGGTATCATAACACTGGAGGCAACACCGATGACCGTGGCTAGCTGCAACGCCACAAACCGGGCCGAACCACGAGGTTTTGATTTCGTGGGTATGATTGAAGAAGAATATCTTTTCAAGCCCTACTTCGCCCCTAGCATCGACACGATGATACAAAATCTGGGTTACCTACCCGGAGCTACCTCAAGACCATATCTTCCGGCGGGGAAGATTATCGAGGTCCTAGACAACGCAGAATCCCGACTCGGATTGGGATATACTATAAGTTCGGAAGATGTGGGCCGGGCCTCTGCAATCAAAATTGTCACTCCAGTCTTCGGAGCCATCCAAGTGGGCCTCTACCGACCCACCATCACATATCCCGAGACCAAAACGGCTCGGGAATGCAACTACATCCCCGATGACATATTCACCGTTATCCAGGATGAGTCCGAGAAAAGGGAAAGCAACTCCGAGCCCGTGCTGGGGCTCTTATTTGGAGAAGACAAAATCGTCCCTGCTCCAAAAGATGACTTGGTCAACTTGATCCTCCGTAGCGATCGGTTCGACCCAACCAAGCTCATTACCGAAGTCGGCGCCAACACCGAAACAAGGGCTTGGAGGAAGACCGTAAAGTGGACCGACAGTCAAGGACGGTCTACAAGCTAACTGCCGGCGAAGGAGACATGCCAGATACCGAGTCTGAGTCCGAGTCTGAGTCTGAGTCAGAGTCGGAGTCTGAGTCCAGGTTTAGAGAGTCTGGTGCTGGAGTCGAGTCTGTAATCCCTCTTCCCTTAGCCACCGAGGTCTCGGGGTCTGTCCCAAGACCTCTATCTATCCCGCCACTGACCAACGATCAGATGGCAGCTCTATTCGAGCTATTTTCAAAATTCACCATTAATAATAACGAACACCGTTCTGCTTACGACTTGTCTTATTTCCAAAATTTTCTCAATTTCAAAAATTTTATATGCAATGACATTGAGAAACCCGACGAACAGGTACCTCTACCACAACATCTGGTCGAGCAGCTCGAGCAAAGGGAATTCCGAGATCCGGTAATCGAAGAAACCGAGTCCATCAACGTGGGAACCACTTTAGAGCCCCAGATGCTTAAGTTGGGCCAATCTTTAGATCCAGAGGAGAGACAACAGTTCACGGACCTCCTCCTAGAATTTAAAGACGTCTTTGCATGGTCCTACAAGGACATGCCGGGAATAGATCGAGAAATTGCAGAACACCGAATACCCATCAAAGATGGGTGCAAACCGGTTAAGCAAAAACTCAGAAGAATGAAGCCCGAATGGTCTCTTAAAGTCAAAGAAGAGGTCGATAAACAATTCAAAGCAGGCTTTATACAAGTGTCTGAATATCCAGACTGGGTTGCAAACATCGTGCCGGTACCCAAGAAGGACGGCAAGGTGCGGGTATGCGTGGACTTCCGGGACCTAAACAAGGCCAGCCCAAAAGATGATTTTCCGTTACCACACATCGACATTTTGGTGGATAATACGGCCGACCATGCCCTTCTATCATTCATGGACGGGTATGCCGGATACAATCAGATTAAAATGGCAGAAGAGGATATGAGTAAGACTACCTTCATCACACCTTGGGGTACTTACTGTTACACCGTCATGCCATTTGGGCTGATTAATGCAGGAGCCACTTATCAACGGACCGCTACCACCTTATTGCACGACATGATGCATAAGGAAGTGGAGGTCTATGTGGACGATATGATCGTTAAGTCTAAAGACCGAAGCGGGCACATCACGGCCCTAAGAAAGTTCTTTACCAGACTACGTAAGTACAACATGAGACTAAACCCACAAAAATGCAGCTTTGGGGTAACGTCAGGCAAATTACTGGGCCATATCGTTAGCCAACGCGGCATCGAGGATGACCCAGCTAAAATCAAAGCCATCACCGAGATGCAGCCACCCAAGACCGAAAAGGAAATAAGGGGGTTTCTCGGGAAAGTCTAATACATCAGCCGTTTCATTTCGAAGTTAACCATGGTATGTGAGCCCATCTTCAAAAAGTTAAAAATCGGAGAACGGGTACTATGGGACGACAAATGTCAAATGGCCTTTGACAAAATCAAGGAGATCCTGTCTGCTCCGCCAGTACTAATGCCACCTCAACACGGTTTGCCTTTGTCGTTATACCTAACAACGACTGAGACAGCCATGGGGGCTATGCTGGCCCAGACAGTTGATTTAGAAGAACGGGCTATTTACTACATCAGTAAAAAGTTCCTCGAGTACGAGTGCAAATACACAATGCTCGAAAAGACGTGTTTAGCATTGGTTTGGGCCACTAAAAAGCTCCGACATTACATGCTTAGCCACGAAGTACAGGTTTTATCCAAAATGGATCCAATCAAGTACTTATTCGAGAAGCCCATCCTCAACGGCAGGATGTCAAGATGGACTTTAATGTTATCTGAGTTCGACCTCAAGTTCGTACCATTAAAAGCCATCAAAGGTCGGGTAGTTGCCGAATTTCTCGCTGATAGCCCAATACCCGAGGAAGGCCACACTGATACATGGGCCTTTCCTGATGAGGACATATTCCATACCGATACCGAGACATGGGATCTGTATTTCGATGGAGCATCCAACTTCCGAGGATTTGGGGTCGGAATTCTATTAATCTCACCCCGAGGGGAACACACTTCCTTATCCATCAAATTGGATTTCGACGTGACCAACAACGCAGCCGAATACGAAGCATGCATTCACGGGTTGCAAGCCGCCGCTGATTTAGGGGTAACAAACCTCCGGGTCCACGGTGATTCATCATTGGTCATCAATCAAGCACTCCAAAAATGGAAAACTCGGAACGCCAATCTCGTGGCTTACCAAGCGCGAGTACGGGTTCTAGAGAAACAATTCCAGAAAGTCGAGTATATTTACCTACCCCGAGAGGAAAATCATTTTGCAGATGCACTTTCCAAATTAGCATCTTTGCTGAACATCCCAGATCACCTGATAAGCATGCCAATCTGTGTTGAAAGGCGGTCAGAGCCGGCCTACGTCCATGCCATTCAAGATATCGAGATAACTGACCCAGAACCTTGGTATCAAACCGTCTTAACATACCTGACAACGGGGGAATATCCCGCGGGAGCTGAAAATCGGGCCAAAAAGGCCCTACGAAGATTAGCAACCCAATTTGTTCGTACTGATGACGGGCAATTGTATAAAAAGACGGCACAGGGGGCTCTCCTCCTATGTATCGACAAAATTCAAACCGAGAAGGTCATGGCCGAGGTCCACGACGGTGAAAACGGTCCGCATATGAACGCCCATATGCTATCCCGTAAAATCATGAGGCTCGGGTATTACTGGAACACCATGGAGACAGACTGCCAGTTATACGTCAAGCACTACCATAACTGTCAGATCTTCGGTAATGTACAGCATATGCCATCCTCCCTATTATATACCATGACATCACCATGGCCATTTTCGACATGGGGTATAGACATAATTGGGAAAGTGCATCCTTCCGGGACGGGAGGACATCGCTTCATTTTGGTGGCCATCGACTACTTCACCAAGTGGGTAGAAGTCGAGTCATACCGTGTCTTGAACGCCAAGCACGTGGCCAAATTTATCCAAAACAAGATTATATGCCGGTATGGGATCCTGCACGAATTTATCAGTGATCACGGGACCCACTTTCAAGCTGAAACTACTGCATTACTGGCAAAATACAAAATTCAAAGGCATACATCCTCACCTTACCGACCCCAAACAAACGGAGCGGTAGAAGCAGCCAACAAAACAATTGTCACCATACTTAAAAAGATGGCTGAGAATTATCGGGACTGGCCCGACAAGATACCTTTTGCCTTATGGGGATACCGAACTTCTATCCGCACTGCAACCGGAGCAACTCCATATTACCTGACATATGGAATGGAAGCAGTCCAACTGGTTGAGTTAGAAGTACCATCCCTAAGGATTCTACTTGAAAGCCAAGTACCAGAAGCAGATTGGGTCCAAGCCCGATACGATTCGCTAGTCCTCTTGGACGAACGACGGTCCCGAGCCCTCAATAATATTCAAGTATATCAAAAGAGAATCCAGCGGGCCTTCAACAAAAGAGTCAGGCCCAGGAAAATCAAAGAAGGTGATTTGGTCCTAAAATCGGTTCGTGCCTTACTACCGGTTGACCCAAGGGGAAAGTTCAAACCCAATTGGGCTGGGCCATACTTAGTCAAGAAAATCCTATCAGGAGGAGCGGTGATGCTAACGGACCTGGATGGCAATGAGTTCGTCAACCCGACCAACTTAGACCAGCTGAAGCGCTATTACCCATAAACCCCTGTCTCAATGTCATTTGCAAAAATTTATAAAATTTGTATTTTTATAAATTTTCAAAATTTTAGACAAGTCAATAAGTTAGAATTAATTATTCTACCGTCGCACATCTCGAATCAATGATCTTGATGTATTTCGAAAATTGCAAAAAAAAATCAAATCAATCAAATTTGAACTACGTTTGGTTTGATTCCGCTAATTGTGGATACGTAGGCAACCCCTCAAAAGGGTACAACCACTGCAATATCGAAAAGACGGGAACGGTTTCAAATAATATGTCTTTTATTAATATCTCGATAAACCCAGGAATTACAAAAAAAAAAAAAAAAAAAAAAAAACCGCAAAACAACAACAAAAAAAACGCACCACAAAAATAATAATAATATTCAAATAATAAAATAAGAGACTAATATCCGGGCATCTTCCCCTTTCCCTTGTCCTTCGGGTCGTGTGGAGCCCGAGGTCGTCGAGGTGGGGATGAGCGTTCCCTAATCACAAGGGGAACCTCCTTAGTACGGGCCCGCTTCTTTGACGACGGGTCTTCAATCACAGTCTTTGGCCCAAGTCGGGCCCGGACATGCTCGGGTAGTCTATCCCGTGGGCCAAGTCGGTCCTGCACGGCTAGTCTGGGGCCCAGTCTCCTTTCCAAATTTGTCTGGAGGCTCACCTTCCCCCGAGCACCTTTAGCACCGGACCCTTTAGCTTGAGTCTTAGCCTTCTTCTTTTGCCCTGACATTAGACGGACTAGGGTAGCTGGAGTGTCTTCCTCATCAAAGAACCCCCTGTTGTCTTTAGCCTGTTCTCTCCTCAGCAGGTCAAAGGCTTCATCAACCTTCAAAGCAGCTCGGGCTTTAGCATCACCTGCTTTAGTCCACTTGGTGTATGAGTCTGAAACCCAGATCGAATGCCGAGATTTGGAAACGGGCCAGGTATGCCGGGTGTACCATCTTTGCATCCACGTGTCGCACATCACATCCGTCAATTGGGTAGGATCACTCACAATGGCCTCTATTTCTGGTATCCGCTGAGCTCGTCCATACTGCCTTAGTATGCGATCCGGGTAGAGATGAACCGTCTGGGTAAAGGACAAGATCACTTGGTAACGAGCTCTCTCCCTCGGGTCCAAACCTGACCAAGCCGGGATGGGCCACCATGGCACGACCCATCGAATCAACCGTCCACCATGGATGGATAGCACCTCATCCCAATACTTATGGCTAATCAAGCGAGAAAAATCGATGGCCCGCCGTCTCGTCATCAGCTGGTTATGGCGGTAGGTACTGGCATCAAGTGGGGGATCTATCACCGATAGCCTCTCATAAAGCCAAATTTGAAAAAAAAGAAAACAAAAGCTTTAAATTTCGAGACAAAACGGACGACACTCGATCGAGTGTCAGCGTGACTCGATCGAGTAGCGTCACTGGAAGCAAACAGAAAGCCTTTTCACGAAGGCACTCGATCGAGTGCCGGGGTGACTCGATCGAGTGCTCGCCGCAGTAGCTGAGTCCACGAAAAAGATTCAAAAAAAATCGAGGAATCAAAAAATAAAAATCCGACTTACTTGCAGCAAACGGGTGCTTCCGGTGAGACGAACGAACTGATCCCTTTTGCGCCTATCCAACCCTTGGATGATTTCCTCCGTGATTAACCAAGCCGGACTATGTTTCGTCTCCATCAAATCTACCACCGTTATAAGACGGGCATTACCCATGCAAGATAACCAATCCATGTGACCCTCAAAAGCGTAAACATGGAGCATGCAGAAAGAAAAGGCCCTACGACTATGGGCCGACCTCACCCGGACATCATGCGGATTCATGAATTTCTCAGCCAAGTCGATCAGAGAAATATTGCCACCTTCCATCATACGGGATACTTCGTTATGGGATAGCCCCAGAAATTCCCTCAGCTTCCTCTTTGGGTCATAGACTGAATACGGGACGGCAGGCCGAAGCGTCGGGTTCCATCCTCCTATGGCAGCAATCTCTTCAGGTAGAGGGCAGATCTCGCCCCGAGGGAAGGCAAAAACATGATATATGTCATCCCAATAAGCCAAGCAGGCATCCAAGAAGTAAAGATCTACCACCATCTGACGGAACGGGTACAGCTGAGTTATACCCGTCTGGTTCAAAACCACCCTATCGGCATCCCTAAATTGACGGGACCACGCCTGCAGCATAGCACTCAACCTATTGATTCCCCTGATAAATTTCTTAAAAGGAATAAAGAGACTTTCTTTTTGCCTTAAGGGAAGTAAAAGACTTTCTTGTGATGAGAATTATGAAGAAGTTCAAGAACATGGAGGACTATATATAGCAATAGCCTTGCAAATTTCTTTCCATATTGCTTATAGGAAAAGTTTCCTAATTGCAAGTAGAATCAAGCCACAAGCCTAGTCTCGATACTAGTGTGCAAATAATCATCCCGAACTTTCCTAATTTCTTTAGGAGTCGATGTCAAAAATTTCAAAAATTCAAAATTTTCAAATTTCAAAATTTCAAAAATTCAAAGGTCATTTTCCCCAGCACGAGTCATTTTACCACCTACGTGTTGCATGCATTCTATGTAACTCATACAGGTACGACTCAAACAGGAACATGCAAGTCATCAAATCTCCCCAGCAGCATTTTCCGGGATAGCACGGGATGGGCCAACACACAGGCGCACCCAGGACTTACGCGACAAGCCCAAATTCCCCACGGAGTACGATCATCCAGCGCAGGTATGATCTCTGTCTTATGGCTGGCGAGCCCTTCACGCAAGTCTAACGGACTATAAACGACCCGACCGGAAGTCTACCAGGTCTTAACAGGCTTGGTAGCTACTCTGACTTTCGCCCTGTCCAAGCCTCAGTCAGAGTGGGGCTCTGTAGACACCCGCATTTTGACTGCCAGGTGTCTATGGTAGTTTCCAAAAATCACCCGATGATGATCGGACGCTAACATGTTTCTACGCGCTCGGATACGGGCTCAAATCCATTAATCGCTGGCTAACACACTTACGGAGTACAAATCTCACCAAGCGGACCTCAAATCCAGGCCCAGTGGATCATTCCGAGTCAAACAAGACTAATTTGGGCCAAAACCGACACCGGGATTAAAATCAACTTTTCACGATTGGGTCAATCCCGGTCAAAGTCGATCCCGAGACACACAAAACAACCCGTCAACCATCAAAAGTCCAAGTCAAACGTCAAAACCCATCAAAGTCAAGGTCAAGGTCCAAAATAAAGAGACCCGTGCGACCCATCTAGGCCACTCGATCGAGTGACCTATCCACTTGATCGAGTGGGCCTGCTTTGAGCCCGGCGGCTGGCATAACGGGCCACTCGACCGAGTTGGCTTCTTACTCGGTCGAGTGCCCTAAACCGGGTGCCCTAATCTTTTCTATATATACACCTCATGCAACACCCCTTTACACAACTTTTTCACCTCTTACAAAACCCTAATCTTTTACAACCCTAGCAAGCTACACAACCCTAATCCGACGCATCTACAACAAACTCTAGAAAAACCCTAGGAAAACCGACTTTAGCAAACCCTAAACCTAGTTTTAGGAATTCAATCCGAGCCACCACAACTTAGCCTCCATACACCTCGAAGACTCCCGTGTTGTAGTCACGCTTACGAGCCTTAGTCCGAGACAGAAACATGTAGGTTGAGGGTGACAAACCTCCTTCTTCTTTCTCTTCTCTTTTCTCCGTTTTTTTTTTCGTTTATTATTATCATCATCATCATCATCATCATCATTATTATTATTATTATTATTATTATTATTATTATTATTATTATTATTATTATTATTATTATTATTATTATTATTATTATTATTACGTTTGTTATCATTATTATTTACCTTGTTATCATTATTGCATCAAAATATTAAAATACTCATTGATTTGTGTCGAGTAAGAAGGATATCGGGATAAGAAAACACGAACATACAAGTGTACTGCACACAGCGTTGACGGTCGCTTATCCCGGTACCCTGATTATTTGATTATTGAGATGAGTCAACTTAAACAAGAATTCGTCTTTATTTCTCGTCATTATCATCTTTAACTTTGCATTCATCAATTTTCTAAAATCAATTTTTAATAAGGGTCGAAACCCGTTGACACGGATCCGACATCACAATCCCTAGGGATTTATTTCGATGTCGGAAAAGTCGAGGGAATCAAGTTTTTTTATTATTCAAGTAAAGCGTCGATTTTAGATTCGATACCAATTCCATAATTGGATATCGAATCTAACAATCAAGTCATATGAATTAATTAACGTGATTTATTCATATCACGATAATTAATTCAAAGCGACTAAAATTAATCCATCTTTTTTTATTTTTCACTCTAAATATCCCATATCGATTCAATAATCGAATATGGGATAGGATGAGTATTCAATTTTAGAATCGGGTATAAATTCAACAATATTTATATTCGGTTCAACAAAATTCGCGATTTATAAATAACCAAGTCGAACATAAATTGTGCAATATTTATGTCCGATTCGGTAAAGCCGTCGAATTATCAAAAATCAAAAGCAATTTCAAAATTAACGATTAAATTGCAAACGAACCAAGTTCGTACAGGTGTCACTCGACCGAGTGCCTTAGTCACTCGATCGAGTGACATCCTAAAATCAAGTCAGAACGTTAATGACGACCACCACTCGATCGAGTCTCACAGTGACTCGGTCGAGTGGCCATGTACTCGACCGAGTTGGTCAATAACTCGGCCGAGTACGGTCTGTAGCGCAAAGCAGAATCACCTTTTTCCGGTCTACTCGATCGAGTCCATCGACCACTCGATCGAGTAGCCTTACAACGACTCAAAACGCGAGTCGTACATTGTTCTATTTTTCAAAACTCGATAGTATTTTACGACATTAGGTCAACATATGCATAATCAATCATATGTATACTATCTTTTCAAATCATGCATCCTCATATTTGCATCTTTTCAATTCAATTCAATAGTTGCAAACCGTTATTATTCGTTACTTTACATCGTTTACTAACGCGTGTTTTTTTGTTTCTTTTGTCAATTTAATTATTATTCGTTTATTATACTAAATGAACCCGCATGCTAAAATACAACTTTGACGTTAATTTTAGTTGCATTAAATTGACTTAGAAACCCTTTTGTAGACACCCGCATTTTGACAGCCAGGTGTCTATGGTAGTTTCCAAAAATCACCCGATGATGATCGGACGCTAACATGTTTCTACGCGCTCGGATACGGGCTCAAATCCATTAATCGCTGGCTAACACACTTACGGAGTACAAATCTCACCAAGCAGACCTCAAATCCAGGCCCAGTGGATCATTCCGAGTCAAACAAGACTAATTTGGCCCAAAACCGACACTAAAAATAAAATCGACTTTTCACGATTGGGTCAACCCCGGTCAAAGTCATTTCCGAGACACACAAAACAACCGTACAACCATCAAAAGTCCAAGTCAAACACAAAACCCATCAAGGTCAAGGTCCAACAAGACCCGCGCGACCCATTTAGGCCACTCGATCGAGTGACCCATCCACTCGATCGAGTGGGCCTGCTTTGAGCCCGCCGGCTGGTGTAACGGGCCACTCGACCGAGTTGGCTACTTACTCGGTCGAGTGCCCTACCCCGGGTGCCATAATATTTTCTATATAAGCACCTTCCCATGCACACATCTAGACACCTTTACGCATCCTCTACAACCCTAGCATCCTACACACATACATACTACGTTTTACCAACCCTAGAAAAACCCTAGGAAAACCGACTTTAGCAAACCCTAAACATAGGGATTCAACCCGAGCCACCACAACTTAGCCTCCATATATCTCGAAGACTCCCGTGCCATAGCCGCGTTTACGAGCCTTAATCCGAGACAGAAACATGTAGGTTGAGGGTGACAAAACCCCCTTCTTCTTTCTTTTCTCTCTTCTCCGTTTTTACGTATTATTATTATTATTATTATTATTACGTATTATTATTATTATTACGTATTATTATTATTATTATTACGTATTATTATTATTAATGTTACGGTTATTTTTATTATTTATTTCACCGCGCATTCATCTTTTTTTTTCAAGTAATTATTTCTTAAGGGTCGAAACCCGTTGACGCGGTCCGACATCACAATCCCTAGGGATTTATTCGATGTCGGAGAAGCCGAGGGAATCAAGTTTTATTCGTCTTTTTTTATTTTGGTTTCTAGTACATCGATCTACTAAATTAATTAAAATCAATTCAAAACTCTATTTCCGTTGAGGCTAAAATAATTGTCAAAACGATTCATTAGAATCATGACATTATTGAACGCGGAGGAAATTCAATTTTATTGCCATAATCGACATAAAACGGTTTTAAACGACTTTTGAAACAAACACTATTTTCGTTGATGCTAAATAATTGTCAAAACAATTCTCTCGAATTATGACATTATTAACGCGGAGGAAATTTTACACCAATCAATTCAAAGCAATTTCAAACGATTTCAAAATCAACACGATTTCTTAATCGCATAGAGGGCACTCGACCGAGTGCCTGATCCACTCGGTCGAGTGGCACCTCAAAACCGAGTCAGAACGCATGTCACGACCACCACTCGGTCGAGTCTCACAGTGACTCGATCGAGTGGCCATGTACTCGACCGAGTTGGCCAATAACTCGACCGAGTATGGTCCTAAACGCGAAACAGAAACTTTTTTTTATGCTTACTCGATCGAGTCCATCGACCACTCGATCGAGTAGCCTTACAACGACTCAAAACGCGAGTCGTACATTGTTCTATTTTTCAAAACTCGATAGTATTTTACGACATTAGGTCAACATATGCATAATCAATCATATGTATACTATCTTTTCAAATCGTGCATCCTCATATTTGCATCTTTTCGATTCAATTCAATAGTTGCAAACCGTTATTATTCGTTTCTTTACATCGTTTACTAACGCGTTTTTTTTTTGTTTCTTTTGTTAATTTAATTTTGTTCGTTTATTATACTAAATGAACCCGCATGCTAAAATACAACTTTGACGTTAATTTTAGTTGCATTAAATTGACTTAGAAACCCTTTCAATTACATTCGCATGTTTAGGGAAAATAAATCTTTGCATATCATTTTCCCGTTTTACTAGCATGCGTATTAGAAAGTCATTCGAGTTCTTAGTAGAGGCCGCTAATGTGCGGGCGGGGTTGGGTGTCCTTTGTGGGCTTCCCAACACGTACCCTCACCCCTTACTCAGAACCTCGGTTTCCTGATGCCCGAAACCGTTGGCAAACGAGAGTCATTCAATATACGATTAACCGCTCAAGTCGGCATCTATATCGATATGCAAAGGGACGAGCCCAATAAACTCTGACATCGGAAATGGGCCGTATTTTGTATACGGCCCACTATGACATAGAGTGGGCTCGAATGGTTCCGAATAACCACAAAATTCGGTGGCGACTCCACATAGACCTAAATTTCAATTCGATCCTTCTCATATGGAGATTCATTCGCCTACCCAAAACCGCGCGTGGCCGCGTCGGGGTGGACCTATGTCATGTCCACAATTTGGCGACTCCGCTGGGGATTAACTGATGCGTGACTTACCATCGGCATCCTCAGGGTGAGACTCGAATAGAAATCGTTTGAAAAATACAATACGCGTGTTAGTTCTACGGTTCATGCATAACCCATATTTTCCCGGGCCGGTACTCGCGACCGACGTCCCACTATACCGTCGATGTACTCCAATATGGATATGTTGAAAGGTGTCCATAGTCGATTCGAGTGGGTTTCGCGGCATGTTCTAAGATCAACTCGACTTAGGAAGTCCGTCCCGATCAACGTCTAGACTATGTACACTGGTATAGACCCCCTATAGACCGACCGAGACTTAGTATAGAGCATACATGGCATCGTTATAATGCTTGTGTGACTACGTGCTACTTGGTTTCCGAGTCGTTTTCAAAAAACCGTCAATTTTTCAAAATTGCATCCTTTTCTAACTATTCAATTTCAAAACCCGGGACACATACCGAATGTAGGACTTATGATTTTACTCAAAATAGCCTATTTTCTAGACGGTATGCTGCCCGATTCAAAACTCGAAAATACTTTCGAACTTTCAAAACCAGTGGCCCAATAACTTTTCGCTTTTTTCGGAAATTAGGTCCTCAAATCGAGTTTACTCGGTCCATTTTTCAAAAGCAAAACATCAATTTTCAAAACCTTCCTCTTCTAGGACTTCCCGTATTTAGCAGTGTCGGGTCGTGTTTTAAGTTGTCAAGGTCCGTAGCGTCGAAACTCTGTCGATCTTACATCACAAGTTTCTTCCCCTTCCTAGTCCGCCTTATTAGACTAAGGCAAGGCCCACCTACGTAGGACAAACCCCTACAAAGGAGGGCCCGTCAACACGATTGAGTCTAAAGTCTGGGGATGTCTCACGTGAACCTTCCTTCGAACAGGACTAGGCCCACTCGCCAAATCCTAAGGAAGGCCCACCCTTCGCAAGTCACCCGTCTAGGTGTCTTTTCCGAGTCATTTTCCTCTTTTAGTCTTGTTCGGGATGTAACTTCTACTTCAGGATTTTGGGCTAGTTTCTAATTACGTGGTGTTCTTACAGACATGCCACCCGTAACCCGACACCAACGCAAGATGGACGAGTTGAAGGACGCACTAGCTAAGCTCGAGAGTCAACTAACCTCCATCCAGACTAACCAAGCGGCGATAGTCACCCGCCTAAGTGCCGTGGAAAAAACGGTCCCAGTCGAAGGAGCTGAGCCCAATGGGCCCATGGCCGAGCTGGTCAGTATCGTTCGTAGACTTGAGGAACAAGTTCACCTATCAACGAACAACTCAATCCATACCGAGAACGCTCGTATTTATTCGCCTTTGGATAACGAGCTACCTGCTAACCTCAACTTAACGGGACTTCCTATGTTTGAGGGTACTGAAGACCCGGTCCACCACATCCGGGCTTTCAAAGACTTCATGGCAGTCAAGGGGGTGAAGTCAACAATGTTCAAGCACCTATTCCCCTCCTCTCTGGAGAAACACCCCAAGGCCTGGTTCTACAGGCTCGACCCCAAGAAATACAAGACTTGGGACGATGTGGCGACCGAGTTTGCTCGGAATTACGCCGATAACACTGAAATCCAGACTACAATGCGTACTCTGGAGGTAATGGCCCAAGAGCCCAAAGAAGGGTTCACAAAATATCTGCAACGATGGAGGGCCGAAAGTGTGAAGCTGGTCGACAAGCCCGGCGAAAAGGCCCTAGTAGAAGCCTTCGTCAAGAATCTACTACCATCCTACCGGGTCCATCTCCGGTATGCTATTATCCCAAACTTTGTTGTCCTTACTGAAATGGACACAAGGATCGAAGATGATTTGAGGTTGGAGAGCCTGACTAAGGCCTCTACCAAAGGCTATCAAGGGGCTAGTTCATCCACAAACAAGCCCACACCTGCAGCTGCGACCCGCAGCATCTTTGATGAGGTAAACTTGCTCGACACCTCATCCAAAAAGAATACACCAAATCGGGTATTCACAGATATAGGGACTACCTATACTTATGCCTTACAAAGGCTATCTTCAAAGGGTCTGATTCAACCAATAGGCCCAACTCCAGAGCCTCCAGCAAAGAAGAGGCCCAAGTATTACAATGCTCAAGCCTACTGTCAGTATCACCGGGGCAACGGACATGATACTGAAAAATGTTGGAAGTTAAAGCATTTAATCCAAGATCTTATTGAGAGCGGGAAAATCCCGTTGCCCGGAGACAAGCCGAGCAACAAAGACAACCCGTTCAGTGCTCACGCAATATTCACGGGGGAGGTAATCGATTGTTCTCACCTCATTTCTCCTTTTATCCCACAAATTAATGGGATATGGTTCGATGACGAGGACGACGTATACCTAGCTAAAGGGGAGGCTGTCCCTATTACCCTCGAAGAAGTGCGAAAAGCCAAATCCAAGGCTCTAGCCACCAACCACCTCGCCACTGCTGGGCGCGCCACTCCTGCATCCGTCATTGAACCTGCCAGGATGGAACCGACCTCCGAGGAACCAAGCAATGACACGGCCTTGGTCCAACAAATGAAGAGGGTTCGAGCTGACTTAACCATATGGCAACCACTGGTTAGCTCACAGGCTCATCGGGAAGCACTGACTAAGGCTCTCGATGAAATCAAGGTCGACTCAAAAGCTACCCCCGCTGAAATGGTAGCCACCATCATGCCTTACCTTAAGGACAAATCCAAAGAAGAAGGCCCACTCATAACCTTCTCTGAAGCTGATCTACCTCCATTTGGGCCCAATCATAACCTGGCCCTATATATTACGGTCATCTGCAAGGGTAAGTACCTCCCGATGACCCTTATTGACGACGGATCAGCCGTGAATGTCCTACCATTAAGGACCACTAGGGCCCTCGGCATCACTGATGCCGACTATCTCCCGACGGCCCAAACTATTCAGGCTTTCGATGGAAGCCCAAAACCAGTCGCCGGGGCCGTTAAACTGAAGATCATAACGGGCCCAATCGAAAAGGAGCTAGAATTCCAGGTGATAGATGTCACCTCATCATTCAACCTCCTGTTAGGAAGGCCTTGGATTCACACAGTCAAGGCCGTGACATCTACCCTTCATCGCAAAGTCAAGATGCCACTTCAAGACGGTATCGTAACATTGGAGGCAACACCAATGACCGTGGCAAGCTGCAACGCCACAAACCGGGCCGAGCCACGAGGTTTCGATTTCGTGGGCATGATTGAAGAAGAATATCTTTTCAAGCCCTACTTTGCCCCTAGCATCGACACGATGCTACAAAATCTGGGTTACCTACCCGGAGCTACCTCAAGACCATATCTTCCGGCGGGGAAGATCATCGAGGTCCTAGACAATGCAGAATCCCGACTCGGATTGGGATATACTATAAGCTCGGAGGATGTGGGCCGGGCCTCTGCAATCAAATTTGTCACTCCAGTCTTCGGAGCCATCCAAGTGGGCTCTACCGACCCACCATCACATATCCCGAGACCAAAACGGCTCGGGAATGCAACTACATCCCTGATGACATATTCACCGTTATCCAGGATGAGTCCGAGAAAAGGGAAGGCAACTCCGAGCCCGTGTTGGGGCTCTTATTTGGAGAAGACAAAATCGTCCCTGCTCCAAAAGATGACTTGGTCAACTTGATCCTCCGCAGCGATCGGTTCGACCCAACCAAGCTCATTACCGAAGTCGGCGCCAACACTGAAACAAGGGCTTGGAGGAAGACCGTAAAGTGGACCGACAGTCAAGGACGGGTCTACAAGCTAACCGCCGGCGAAGGAGACATGCCAGATACCGAGTCCGAGTCCGAGTCTGAGTCAGAGTCGGAGTCTGAGTCCAGGTTTAGAGGGTCCGGTACTGGAGTCGAGTCTGTAATCCCTCTTCCCTTAGCCAACGAGGTCTCGGGGTCTGTCCCAAGACCTCTCCCTATCCCACCACTGACCAACGATCAGATGGCAGCTCTATTCGAGCTATTTTCAAAATTCACCATTAATAATAATAACAAACACCGTTCTGCTTACGACTTGTCTTATTTCCAAAATTTTCTCAATTTCAAAAATTTTATATGCAATGACATTGAGAAACCCGACGAACAGGTACCCCTACCACAACATCTGGTCGAGCAGCTCGAGCAAAGGGAATCCCGAGATCCGGTAATCGAAGAAACCGAGTCCATCAACGTGGGAACCACTTTAGAGCCCCAGATGCTTAAGTTGGGCCAATCTTTAGATCCAGAGGAAAGACAACAGTTCACGGACCTCCTCCTAGAATTTAAAGACGTCTTTGCATGGTCCTACAAGGACATGCCGGGAATAGATCGAGAAATAGCAGAGCACCGAATACCCATCAAAGATGGGTACAAACCGGTTAAACAAAAACTCAGAAGAATGAAGCCCGAATGGTCTGTTAAAGTCAAAGAAGAGGTCGATAAACAATTCAAAGCAGGCTTTATACAAGTGTCTGAATATCCAGACTGGGTTGCAAACATCGTGCCGGTACCTAAGAAGGACGGCAAGGTGCGGGTATGCGTAGACTTCCGGGACCTAAACAAGTCAGCCCAAAAGATGATTTTCCGTTACCACATATCGACATATTAGTGGATAACACGGCCGACCATGCCCTTCTATCATTCATGGACGGGTATGCCGGATACAATCAAATCAAAATGGCAGAAGAGGATATGGGTAAGACCACCTTCATTACACCATGGGGAACTTACTGCTACAGCGTCATGCCATTTGGGCTCATCAATGCTGGAGCCACCTATCAACGGACCGCCACCACCTTATTACACGATATGATGCATAAGGAGGTGGAGGTCTATGTGGACGATATGATCGTCAAGTCTAAGGACCGAAGCGGGCACATCACAGCCCTAAGAAAGTTCTTTACCAGACTACGGAAATACAACATGAGACTAAACCCACAAAAATGCAGTTTTGGGGTAACGTCAGGCAAATTACTGGGCCATATCGTTAGCCAACGCGGCATCGAGGTCGACCCAGCTAAAATCAAAGCCATCACCGAGATGCAACCACCCAAGACCGAAAAGGAAATAAGGGGGTTTCTCGGGAAAGTCCAATACATCAGCCGTTTCATTTCAAAACTAACCATGGTATGTGAACCCATTTTCAAGAAACTGAAGATCGGGGAACGGGTGCTGTGGGACGACAAATGTCAAGTGGCCTTTAACAAAATCAAGGAGATTCTGTCTGCTCCGCCGGTACTAATGCCACCTCAACACGGTTTCCCTCTGTCGTTATACCTAACAACGACCGAGTCAGCCATGGGGGCTATGCTGGCCCAGACAGTCGATTCGGAAGAACGGGCTATTTACTACATCAGTAAAAAGTTCCTCGAGTACGAATGCAAATACACCATGCTCGAGAAAACGTGTCTAGCCTTGGTTTGGGCCACTAAAAAGCTCAGACACTACATGCTTAGTCACGAGGTACATGTATTATCCAAAATGGATCCAATCAAGTACTTATTCGAAAATCCCATCCTCAATGGTAGGATGTCAAGATGGACTTTAATGTTATCCGAGTTCGACCTCAAATTTGTACCATTAAAGGCCATCAAAGGCCGGGTAGTCGCCGAGTTCCTCGCTGACAGCCCAATATCCGAAGAAGGCCACACTGACACATGGGCCTTTCCTGATGAAGACATATTCCATACCGATACCGAGACATGGGATCTGTATTTCGATGGAGCATCCAACTTCCGAGGATTTGGGGTCGGAATTCTATTAATCTCACCCCGAGGGGAACACACTCCCTTATCCATCAAATTGGATTTCGACGTGACCAACAACGCAGCCGAATACGAAGCATGCATTCACGGGTTGCAAGCCGCCGCTGATTTAGGAGTAACAAACCTCCGGGTCCACGGTGATTCATCATTGGTCATCAATCAAGCACTCCAAAAATGGAAAACTCGGAACGCCAATCTCGTGGCTTACCAAGCACGAGTACGGGTTCTAGAGAAACAATTCCAGAAAGTCGAGTATATTTACCTACCACGAGAGGAAAATCAGTTTGCAGATGCACTTTCCAAATTAGCATCTTTACTGAACATCCCGGATCACTTGACAAGCATGCCAATCTATGTTGAAAGGCGGTCAGAGCCGGCCTACATCCATGCCATTCAAGATATAGAGATAACTGACCCAGAACCTTGGTATCAAACCGTCTTAACACACCTGACAACGGGGGAATATCCTGCGGGAGCTGAAAACCGGGCCAAAAAGGCCCTACGAAGATTAGCAACCCAATTTGTTCGTACTGATGACGGGCAATTATACAAAAAGACGGCACAGGGGGCTCTCCTCCTATGCATCGACAAAATTCAAGCCGAGAAGGTCATGGCCGAGGTCCACGACGGTGAAAACGGTCCGCATATGAACACTCATATGCTATCCCGTAAAATCATGAGGCTCGGGTATTACTGGAACACCATGGAGACAGACTGCCAGTTATACGTCAAGCACTGCCATAACTGTCAGATTTTCGGTAATGTACAACATATGCCATCTTCCCTATTATACACCATGACATCACCATGGCCATTTTCGACATGGGGTATAGACATAATTGGGAAAGTGCATCCTTCCGGGACGGGAGGACATTGCTTCATTTTGGTGGCCATCGACTACTTCACCAAGTGGGTAGAAGCCGAGTCATACCGTGTCTTGAACGCCAAGCACGTGGCCAAATTTATCCAAAATAAGATTATATGCCGGTATGGGATCCCGCACGAATTTATCAGTGATCACGGGACCCACTTTCAAGCAGAAACTACTGCATTACTGGCAAAATACAAAATTCAAAGGCATACATCCTCACCTTACCGACCCCAAACAAACGGAGCGGTAGAAGCGGCCAACAAAACAATTGTCACCATACTGAAAAAGATGGCTGAGAATTATCGGGACTGGCCCGACAAGATACCTTTTGCCTTATGGGGATACCGAACTTCAATTCGCACAGCAACCGGAGCAACTCCATATTATCTGACATATGGAATGGAAGTAGTCCAACCGGTCGAGCTAGAAGTACAATCCCTAAGGATTTTGCTTGAAAGCCAAGTACCAGAAGCAGATTGGGTCCAAGCCCGATACGATTCGCTAGTCCTCTTGGACGAACGACGATCCCGGGCCCTCAATAATATTCAAGTATATCAAAAGAGAATCCAGCGGGCCTTCAACAAAAGAGTTAGGCCCAGAACAATCAAAGAAGGAGATTTGGTCCTAAAATCGGTTCGTGCCTTACTACCGGTTGACCCAAGAGGAAAGTTCAAACCCAATTGGGCTGGGCCATACCTAGTCAAGAAAATCCTATCAGGAGGAGCGGTGATGCTAACGGACTTGGATGGCAATGAGTTCGTCAACCCGACCAACTTGGACCAGCTGAAGCGCTATTACCCATAAACCCCCTGTCTCAATGTCATTTGCAAAAATTTATAAAATTTGTCTTTTTATAAATTTTCAAAATTTTAAGACAAGTCAATAAGTTAGAATTAATTATTCTACCGTCGCACATCTCGAATCAATGATCTTGATGTATTTCGAAAGTTGCAAAAAAATCAAATCAAATTTTGAACTACGTCTGGTTTGATTCCGCTAATTGTGGATACGTAGGCAACCCCTCAAAAGGGTACAACCACTGCAATATCGAAAAGACGGGAACGGTTTCAAATAATATGTCTTTTATTAATATCTCGATAAACTCGGGAACTACAAAAAAAAAAAAAAAAAAAAAAAAAAAAAAAAAACGGCAAAACTACAAAAATCACACCAAAAAATAATAGTAATATTCAAATAATAAAATACGGAGACTAATATCCGGGCATCTTCCCCTTTCCCTTGTCCTTCGGGTCGTGTAGAGCCCGAGGTCGGGATGAGCGTTCCCTAATCACAAGGGGAACCTCCTTAGCACGGGCCCGTTCCTTTGACGACGGGTCATCAATCACAGTCTTCGGCCCAAATCGGGCCCGCACATACTCAGGTAGCCTATCCCGTGGGCCAAGTCGGTCCTGCACGGCTAGTCTAGGGCCCAGTCTCCTTTCCAAGTCTGTCTGGGGGCTCACTTTCCCCCGAGCACCTTTAGCACCGGACCCTTTAGCTTGAGTCTTAGCCTTCTTCTTTTGCACTGACGGACTAGGGTAGCTGGAATGTTTCCCTCATCAAAAAACCACCCTATCGGCATCCCTAAATTGACGGGACCACGCCTGCAGCATAGCACTCAACCTATCGATTACCATGATGAATTTCTTAAAAGGAATAAAGAGACTTTCTTTTTGCCTTAAGGGAAGTAAAAGACTTTCTTGTGATAGGAATTATGAAGAAGTTCAAGGACATGGAGGGCTATATATAGCAATAGCCTTGCAAATTTCTTTCCATATCGCTTCTAGGAAAAGTTTCCTAATTGCAAGTAGAATCAAGCCACAAGCCTAGCCTCGATACTAGTGTGGAAATAATCATCCCGAACTTTCCTAATTTCTTTAGGAGTCGATGTCAAAAAATTTCAAAATTCACAGTATCAAAATTTCAAAAATTCAAAGGTCATCTTCCCCAACACGAGTCATTTTACCACCTACCTGTTGCATACATTCCATGTGACTTATACAGGTACGACTCAAACAGGGACATGCAAGTCATCAAATCTCCCTAGCATCATTTTTTTTCGGGATAGCACGGGATGGGCCAACACACAGGCACACCCAGGGCTTACGTAACAAGCCCAAAGTCCCCACGGAGCGCAGGTATGATCTCTGCCGTATGGCTAGCGAGCCCTTCACGCGAGTCCAACGGACTATAAACGACCCGAGCGGAAGTCTACCAGGTCTTAACGGATTTGGTAGCTACTCTGACTTTCGCCCTGTCCAAGCCTCAGTCAGAGTGGGGGCTCTGTAGACACCCGCATTTTGACTGCCAGGTATCTATGGTAGTTTCCAAAAATCACCCGATGATGATCGGACGCTAACATGTTTCTACGCGCTCGGATACGGGCTCAAATCCATTAATCGCTGGCTAACACACTTACGGAGTAAAAATCTCACCAAGCAGACCTCAAATCCAGGCCCAGTGGATCATTCCGAGTCAAACAAGACTAATTTGGGCCAAAACCGACACTGGAAATAAAACCGACTTTTCACGATTGGGTCAACCCCGGTCAAAGTCATTTCCGAGACACACAAAACAACCGTACAACCATCAAAAGTCCAAGTCAAACACAAAACCCATCAAGGTCAAGGTCCAACAAGACCCGCGCGACCCATTTAGGCCACTCGATCGAGTGACCCATCCACTCGATCGAGTGGGCCTGCTTTGAGCCCGGCGGCTGGTGTAACGGGCCACTCGACCGAGTTGGCTACTTACTCGGTCGAGTGCCCTAGCCCGGGTGCCCTAATATTTTCTATATAAGCACCTTCCCATGCACACATCTAGACACCTTTACGCATCCTCTACAACCCTAGCATCCTACACACATACATACTACGTTTTACCAACCCTAGAAAAGCCCTAGGAAAACCGACTTTAGCAAACCCTAAACCTAGGGATTCAACCCGAGCCACCACAACTTAGCCTCCATATACCTCGAAGACTCCCGTGCCATAGCCGCGTTTACGAGCCTTAATCCGAGACAGAAACATGTAGGTTGAGGGTGACAAAACCCCCTTCTTCTTTCTTTTCTCTCTTCTCCGTTTTTACGTATTATTATTATTATTATTATTATTATTATTACGTATTATTATTATTATTATTATTATTACGTATTATTATTTTTATTAATGTTACAGTTATTTTTATTATTTATTTCACCGCGCATTCATCTTTTTTTTTCAAGTAATTATTTCTTAAGGGTCGAAACCCGTTGACGCGGATCCGACATCACAATCCCTAGGGATTTATTCGATGTCGGAGAAGCCGAGGGAATCAAGTTTTATTCGTCTTTTTTTATTTTTGTTTCTAGTACATCGATCTACTAAATTAATTAAAATCAATTCAAAACTCTATTTCCGTTGAGGCTAAAATAATTGTCAAAACGATTCATTAGAATCATGACATTATTGAACGCGGAAGAAATTCAATTTTATTGCCATAATCGACATAAAATGGTTTTAAACGACTTTTGAAACAAACACTATTTTCGTTGATGCTAAATAATTGTCAAAACAATTCTCTCGAATTATGACATTATTAACGCGGAGGAAATTTTACAACAATCAATTCAAAGCAATTTCAAACGATTTCAAAATCAACACGATTTCTTAATCGCATAGAGGGCACTCGACCGAGTGCCTGATCCACTCGGTCGTGTGGCACCTCAAAACCGAGTCAGAACGCATGTCACGACCACCACTCGGTCGAGTCTCACAGTGACTCGATCGAGTGGCCATGTACTCGACCGAGTTGGCCAATAACTCGGCCGAGTATGGTCCTAAACGCGAAACAGAAACTTTTTTTTATGCTTACTCGATCGAGTCCATCGACCACTCGATCAAGTAGCCTTACAACGACTCAAAACGCGAGTCGTACATTGTTCTATTTTTCAAAACTCGATAGTATTTTACGACATTAGGTCAACATATGCATAATCAATCATATGTATACTATCTTTTCAAATCGTGCATCCTCATATTTGCATCTTTTCGATTCAATTCAATAGTTGCAAACCGTTATTATTCGTTTCTTTACATCGTTTACTAACGCGTTTTTTTTTGTTTCTTTTGTTAATTTAATTTTGTTCGTTTATTATACTAAATGAACCCGCATGCTAAAATACAACTTTGACGTTAATTTTAGTTGCATTAAATTGACTTAGAAACCCTTTCAATTACATTCGCATGTTTAGGGAAAATAAATCTTTGCATATCATTTTCCCGTTTTACTAGCATGCGTATTAGAAAGTCATTCGAGTTCTTAGTAGAGGTCGCTAATGTGCGGGCGGGGCTGGGTGTCCTTTGTGGGCTTCCCAACACGTACCCTCACCCCTTACTCAGAACCTCGGTTTCCGGATGCCCGAAACCGTTGGCGAACGAGAGTCATTCAATATACGATTAACCGCTCAAGTCGGCATCTATATCGATATGCAAAGGGACGAGCCCAATAAACTCTGACATCGGAAATGGGCCGTATTTTGTATACCGCCCACTACGACATAGAGTGGGCTCGAACGGTTCCGAATAACCATAAAATTCGGTGGCGACTCCACATAGACCTAAATTTCAATTCGATCCTTCTCATATGGAGATTCATTCGCCTACCCAAACCCGCGCGTGGCCGCGTCGGGGTGGACCTATGTCATGTCCACAAGTTCTTGAGACAAAATCAACGTCCGCCTAAGGGCACTCGATCGAGTGCATAGGGATCACTTGATCAAGTGACACCCCTGAAATCGAACATGAGGTTTTTTTTATGAGGGCACTCGATCGAGTGCCAGGATGACTCGATCGAGTGCCTGCTGTAGTGGAAAATCGCAAAAAAAAAATCAAAAATCGAAAATTGAGAAATCGGAAAAAGTCAATTAAACCCGAGGCGAGATACCTGCAGTAGACGGGTGCTCCCGGTCAGACGAATCCCTCTCACGATTATCCAAACCCTGGATAATTTCTCCCGTAATCAACCAGGCTGGACTATGCTCCGTTCCATCAGATCGACCACAGTAAAAAGACGAACGTCGCCCATGCACAACAATAAATCCATGTGACCTTCAAAGGCATAAACATGGAGCATACAGAAAGCAAAAGCCCTACGGCTGTTGGCCGGCCTGACCCGGACATCATGCGGTTCATAAATTTCTCAGCCAGGTCAATCAAAGGAATAGTATTATCCTTAACCATTCGAGATACTTCATTATGGGAAAGTATAGGGTTCCATCCTCCCACAGCAGCAAATTCCTCAGGTAAAGGACAAATTTCGCCCCGAGGAAAGGCGAAGACATGATATGTGTCGTCCCAATATGACAAAAAAGCATCAAGGAAATGGCGGTCCACCTGCATCTGACGGAACGTATACAGCTGAGTAATACCCGTCTGGTTCAAACCTACCTTATCGGTGTCCCTAAAGCGTCAGGACCATTCTTGCAACATCGCGGTCATGCTCTCAATTCCCATGGCTAGATTTCTTGAAAAATATAAGGGGCTTTCGTTTGAGGAGAAGAGAATTGTGAAGAAGTTATGAACAGGGGATGGGTATTTATAACACCAAGCCCTACAACCCTCTTTCCATATCCTCATTCCATAGAAGTTTCCTAATTCTAGTGGGCTTAAGCATACAGGCCTAGTCTCAAATTCCTCAATGTTATCACAGGAATTAGTCATCCCAAGAATTCCTAATTTTCAAAAGAGTCAAAAATTTCAAAAATTCAAAAATTTCAAAAATCCAAAATTCAAAAAATTCATTTTTTATTCTCCAACGCGAGTCGTGTTTTACCTACGTGTTGCATGCAAAACTTTATGTAAGTTATACAGGTACGACTCAAGGGTTCAGAAACAAGCCCGCACGCGCAGCTTACATATCTCCCCAGCGGAAAGCCCAAGACGGCATTTTCCCAAAATAGCACGGGATGGGCCCATATATAGGCGCACCCGAGACTTATACGACAAGTTCGACTTCCCGCGGAGTTATCATCATCAACTCAGGTATGATTTCTATCTTATGGCTGGCGAGCCCTTCACGCGAGTCCAATGGACTATAAACGACCCCACCGGAAGTCTGCCAGGTCTTAATCTTTGATTGGCCTGGTAGCTACTCTGACTTTCGCCCTGTCCAAGCCTCAGTCGGAGTGGGGGCTCTGTATATACACATATTTGGTTGCCAGCTGTCTATAGTAGTTTCCAAAAATCACCCGATGATGATCGGACGCAACCGTGCTTCTACGCGCTCGGATATGGGCTCAAAACCGTTAATTTCTGGCTTGGGCTTTTTACGGGGTACAAATCTCACAAAATCAACCTCAAATTCAGGCCCAATGGGTCATTTCCAATCAAATAAGTCTAATTTGGGTCAAAACCGACACCGGAAATAAAACCGACTTTGTCACCTTTGTGTTGGGACACTCGATCGAGTCAACAGGGGCACTCGATCGAGTAACCCTAGACGAGGGTGGGGAGAATTCCTATATATACACCCCTTTGCAACACAATTTCGAGACCTTTTGATCATACTTCTTCAACCCTACAGCCCTTAGTATCTAGCAAATTTACAAACCCTAAAGCACCATAACTCCATCTACATAATCTCGATACTCCCGTGCTCAAGCCACAATTAAATGAGTCCCGTCCGAGAATACGAAACATGTAGGTTGAGGGTGCAAAAATCCCGATTTCTTCCTTCTCTTCTCCTCTTGAGTCATCTCCCTCGTCTTCTCTCATCTTTTTTTCGTTTTTTTATTTCTAATATCGTTAATATTACTAGTATCAAAGCATTAAATTGCTCGCCTATTCATGTCAAATACAAAGGATGACGGAATAAGAAAATCCGAATACAAGGGTCTCGTACCCAATGTGGCCGGTCGCTTATCCCGACACCCCGAGTATTTGATTGTTGAAGCGAGCCAACGTCAACAAGATCGTTCTTTTTTATTTTATCGCGTCGTTAGTCTCGTTTTATTACTCGCATATTCGTCATCATCATGAATATCGCATATTCATCGATTTCTAAAACTATTTTAAATTAAGCACGTTTAATTAAGTTAGGGTGTAATCCCCTATAAATTCTAACGAAATACAGTGGCGGAAACACTGTAGATTTGGGATTAAAACAAACCGATGTTCTAAATTTCACAAAAAGAACGGTCAGTCAATACAAATGTCTGTAGACACCCACATTTTGACCGCCAGGTGTCTATAGTAGATCCCGCCAAACACCCGATGATGATCGGACGCAAACATGCTTTAATGACTCGGATATGGGCTCGAAATCATGGACATTTGGTTTAGGCTTATTACGGAGTACAAATCTTACAAAACCAACCTCAAATCCAGGCCCAGTGGGTCGTTTCGAGTCAAATGGGACTAATTTGGGTCGATTCCGGCACCCGGGGTAAAACCATCTTTTTACGACCGAGTCAAAACCCGGTCGAAAAATATTCTCGGGACACACGAGTCAGCCGTGACACCTCACACGGCTGATTCGATCCCAAACACCACAAAAATCAGCTTTCAAATAATATTAAACAAATCCGTTTAAGGATAGAATTCGATCTCAAGTAGGAATTCTATCAGAAAACCGAAACAAATCGCCAACCAAGCTCAAACACTCGGCCAAACAGCCGAGACACTCCCCAACCAGCCGAGTTATTTGGCTTCTCCACCAAGAAATGAGACTTTCGTTCCCTTTCAAACTCTCGTGTTTCCTATCCAAACCGGTGTTTCTTGTCACACAAGCAAGACTACCTCGACTCCTATAAATAGGACCTCATATTCAACACAAAACACAACGATTTCAGACAACGATTTCAGACAACAATTTTCACCAACCGAAAAACACAACACTCACGATTATTAGCATATACCCTCGATATCTAGTAATTCCCGACGTAATTCCGAAGTAGCCTTGAAATACCGACGAAACCGACCCCCCACCCGGCCGAACCCGATGCCTCACACACATAAAATCGCACCACCCTAAACTCACCCACATCATCTCGACGCTCCCGTGCCTAAACCACCGTCCGACGAGCCTTATACCGAGAAAATGAAGCATGTAGGTTGAGGGTGTAAATCAAACCCGATTCTTCTCCTTTCTCTCTCTCTCTGTCACGTCTTTTTTCTTTTTTTTTCGTCCGTCACTTTTTTTTACGGGTGGTCGGTCGTTTCATATTATTAATATGGGTCGTTCGTCACATATTTTTATTTATTACTAATAATCGATACTACAAAAAACTATTTTTATAACGTTATTAAAATACGATACCGATTCTCTAATCGAATATCGTATCTACAAGAACTAAATTAATTAATTCTCGTGGATGCTAATAAAATCATTACATCTTTTTTTTAAACAAAATTCGACAATTTTATACGCGGAGAGAATTAACATTTTTTTCGTTCAAAATTCTTTTTTTTTTTACTTTTCGTTCAAAACAAACTTTTTTTTAAAACTTTTTCTAAAACATTCCGACTATTTGATATTGATTTCATAATCGAATATCGAATACGACGAATATAGAAAATATAAATCGAGTATAAATTAATCCATATTTGTACGCGATTTATAAGAATTAACGATTTTCGACAAATAAAAAAAAACCCGGCAGGCCACCACGCGGGTCGCGCGCCTGTCAGGCGACCCGCGCGGCAGCCGGTTCGCCGGTCCTTTTTTTTTTTTTTGTTTCTTCGCTTTTCTATTTTTAATTCTTTTCGAACCTTATATTAGAATGCGACTTTCGCGACATATTTCGATAAAATACTTTTTTCGACCTCGGTCAACACGTGTTAATTCATCACGTGTCATTAAAACTTTTTTTTCGAGTCATGCATATTATTTATTCATGTCTTTATTCGATTTATTTATCGTTACTAACTCGTTTTCTCGTGTTTGTAGCTATTTATTTGTTTTTATCGTTTTATTAGACTAAAATGAACTTCACATGCTAAAACAACTTTGCCGTTATTAGTTTAACATGCATTAAACGACTTAGCAACCCATTTAATTTTTCTCACATGTCTAGGGAAAATAATGTTTGCATATCATTCAACCGTCGAACTAACGCGTGTACATAAAAAACGAACGATATCTTAGTAAAGGCCGCTAAGTGCGGGCGGGGTTGGGTGTTCTTAGTGAACTTCCCAACACGTACCCTCACCCCTTACTCAGAACCATGGTTTCCGGATGTCCGAATCCATTGGCAACGAGAGTCATTCAATACACGATATCCGATAATGTCGGTATCGGTATCGTAATGCAAAGGGACGAGCCCAATAAACTCTGACATCGGAAATGGGCCGTATTTTGTATACGGCCCACTACGACATAGAGTGGGCTCGAATGGTTCCGAATAACCATCAAATTCGGTGGCGACTCCTACTTCGATTTAAATTTCAATTTGACCATCTCATATAGAGATTCATTCGCCTCCCCAAACTCGCGCGTGGCCGCGTCGAGGTGGACCTATGTCATGTCCACAATTTGGCGACTCCGCTGGGGATCAACTGATGAGTCACTTACCATCGGCATCCTCAGGGTGAGACTCGAAAAGAAATCGTTCGAATAGTAATGTACACGTTTTAGTTCAATGGTTCATGCATAACCCAATTCTTTCCCCGGCCGGTTACTTGTGATCGACGTCCCACTGTACCACGGTGCGTTCCTAAATGAACCCACTAAAGACTTCGATGGCGGAACTCTCATGGGTTTTATGGCAGGTTCTAAGACCAACTCGGCTTAGGAAGACCGTCCTGATTTGCGAGAAAGCTATCGTCGTTGGTATAGACCCTATTCGACCGACCGAGACTTAGACTAAGAGCATACATGGCGTCATTATACTATTTCCGTGACTACGTGCTACTTGATCCGTGTCTCGTCTTTTCAAAAACCGTCATTTTCAAAAACTTGCATCTTTTTCGAAAACTATCCATTTTTCAAACCCGGAAAGCTACCGAATTTAGGACTTATGATTTTTACTCAAAATAGCCTATTTTCTAGCCGGTATGCTGTCCAAACTTTTGAAAAAATTCAAAATCTCGGTCCGATAAACCTTTTTTCCGATTTTCAAAAAAAATCGGGCCTTCCAATCCGACTTTGTTCGGGTTTTTCAAATCCAAATTCTCCTTTCAAAGCTTTCTTCTTAGGACTTCCCGTATTTAGCAGTGTCGGATTTTGTCATAAGTTGTTAAGAGTCCATAGCGTCGAAACTCCGTCGATCTTACATCACGGGTTTCTACCCCATCCCAGTCCGCCTTATTTGTCAAGGCACGGCCCACCTACGTAGGACAAACCCCTACAAAGGGGAGCCCATTTACACTTTAGGGTCCAAAGTCTGGGGAATAGCTCACACGTAGGTCTTTCTTCACACGAGACTAGGCCCACTTTGCCAAATTCTAAGGAAGGCCCATCATCCACGAGTCACCCGTCTAGGTGTCCTTTCCGACTCATTTCCTTTTCGGGCTTTTCCTCACTCGGGGGCTACCCTTCAACAAAGCGATCAATCACGGTTGCTCTAAGGGTCGTATCTTACACGTGTTTTCTCACGTACCCCACTTTTGAGTCACTTAGATGTCACACAATCTAAGCCTTTAGTCTCACTCGCGGGCTGTCCTTCACCCGAGCAGTCGACCACGGTCACCTTAAGGGGTAGTACTTTACGTCCATCCTACACCGGCGTCCTTATGATGCCTTCTCCGAGTCAAACCTATGCTACGAACACTCGAGTCATCTAGGGTTAGGTCACCGCGGTTGGTCCAAGCACGCGACACGGTCAAACACGGTTGCCCCCATTTTCGGACTCACCCTTCCGCATCTCGAGTCCAAGTCGCGGTCGTTACTTTGTCTAGGTCAACGTTCGAGTATCCCAGTCCAAGAGTCTTAGTCATTCCCGTCACCCCGGGCCATGTCTAGTTTGACTCCCTCTCTTGCATTTGCACAAAGCCGAGTTTAGGCGAGTCGTGGCACCTGTCGAAGACCTTACCAAAAAAAACAACCAACCGAGCATCCGAGTCCGGATCTGATTCGAGTCTAAGTCCGAGTCCAAGTCTAGGATACCCTACATCCTCATTTCCAAATCAGAGTCAGAGTCATTTGCATTCTGTCCTCTTTTCACATTTCAATAAAATCAGCTTTTCTATTTTCTCATATATTTCCTTATGTGTTTCCGAGAACATGATGAACACCATCATACACTGTGAGCACATGCACGTGACTATTATAGGCACATCTATAATGACCGCAGGAAACCGAGCCCGTGTTTTCATTTTACCTGTTCCATGTCTGGTATAGAAAAGCCACATAACTACCCCTAGCAGGAGCGGTATCGAATCCTATGACAAATCTAGGTAGTCTCCTAGTTTGGGTTCAAGACGGGAGGCAAGCCCATTTCCCACAATAAACACCCATCCAACAAGACTAACCAATCCCTACCTTATGTGTTAGTCAGACCGACAAAAAAAAAGTTGGACAAAAAAAATCAAAAGTCCAAGGAAAAAGCAAAAGGCCAAAACAAAAAAGCTGGCCATGATCAAAAAAAGAATTATCAACATCCCTCGACCAAACACGGTCAACTCAAATGAAGAATCCCATGACCGGGGCTAAGAGGTCAACCCAAAGAATTCAAAAACCCATGACCACAGTTAACGATCAACTCAAGTGAAACGGTCAATTCAAAATTATCAAAACCCATACCATCAAATAGGGGAGAAACAATCAAGCTGGTCAGCTAGCACCACATCTAGCCTTCCCACATTACAACCCTCAAGACCTTCCCGAGACCTAGGCTAGAGACAGCTCGGATTTTTGAGGATTCAAGCTTCATAGGATACCCTAACCATTAGGGCCAGACATGGAAATCAGATCCCGCATTATCAAACCTACCCCGATCGAAGTTCGAGCCATTATTACTCAACTTCCCCCTTTCCTACCACATTACAATACCTTACCCTCGAAGCCATAGCTCCACAAAATCGAGCTCCAGATTTTGAATCATCAAAGCCACTTACTTCCTAGCATCACATTTCCAAATATCAATCAGTAAAAAAAAAATCATTTCCTTCCCCAGCATGAGTCAATGTTTTATCTGAATGTTGCATGCAAAACAGGCAGGTATCCCAAGACTCCCGAACAATTCTCAAAATTCCAAGTGAAAATTCAAGCAACATTTTTACTGAAGAATCGGATGTATCAGTAAGCGGTACATCCGCAGCTTCCAATGGAGGCTCCAGCGCAATTCAAAAATGGGACGTATCTGTAAACAGGTACACCCATAGCCTCCAATGAAGGCACCCGCAATTCAAAGATGGGACGTATCTGTAAACAGGTACACCCATAGCCTCCAATGAAGGCACCCGTATAATTCAAAGATGGGACGCGTCTGTAAACAGTCGCACCCATAGCCTCCAAGGCAAGCTCCCGCGCAATTTCAAGATGGAGACTGTCTGTAAACAGACATACCCAAGATTTTTTAAGAAAAGTCCCCACGACATTATTGACATCTACCCATGTATGATTTCTATCTTATGGCTGGCGAGACCCACCAACGCAAGTCTAATGGACTCTAAACGACCCGATCGGAAGTCTGGCAGGTCTTAATCCTCAATGGTAGCTACTCTGACTTTCGCCTTGTCCAAGCCTCAGTCAGAGTGGGGGCTCTGTAGACACCCACATTTTGACCGCCAGGTGTCTATAGTAGGTCCCGCCAAACACCCGATGATGATCGGACGCAAACATGCTTTAATGACTCGGATATGGGCTCGAAATCATGGACATTTGGTTTAGGCTTATTACGGAGTACAAATCTTACAAAACCAACCTCAAATCCAGGCCCAGTGGGTCGTTTCGAGTCAAATGGGACTAATTTGGGTCGATTCCGGCACTAGGGGTAAAACCGTCTTTTAACGACCGAGTCAAAACCCGGTCGAAAAATATTCTCGGGACACACGAGTCAGCCGTGACACCTCACACAGCTGATTCGATCCCAAACACCACAAAAATCAGCTTTCAAATAATATTAAACAAATCCGTTTAAGAATAGAATTCGATCTCAAGTAGAAATTCTATCCGAAAACCGAAACAAATCGCCAACCAAGCTCAAACACTCGGCCAAACAGCCGAGACACTCCCCAACCAGCCGAGTTATTTGGCTTCTCCACCAAGAAACGAGACTTTCGTTCCCTTTCAAACTCTCGTGTTTCCTATCCAAACCGGTGTTTCTTGTCACACAAGCAAGACTACCTCGACTCCTATAAATAGGACCTCATATTCAACACAAAAAACAACGATTTCAGACAACAATTTTCACCAACCGAAAAACACAACACTCACGATTATTAGCATATACCCTCGATATCTAGTAATTTCCGACGTAATTCCGAAGTAGCCTTGAAATACCGACGAAACCGACTCCCCACCCGGCCGAACCCGATGCCTCACACACATAAAATTGCACCACCCTAAACTCACCCGCATCATCTCGACGCTCCCGTGCCTAAACCACCGTCCGACGAGCCTTATACCGAGAAAACGAAGCATGTAGGTTGAGGGTGTAAATCAAACCCGATTCTTCTCCTTTCTCTCTCTCTCTCTCACGTCTTTTTTCCTTTTTTTCGTCCGTCACTTTTTTTTACGGGTCGTCGGTCGTTTCATATTATTAATATGGGTCATTCGTCACATATTTTTATTTATTACTAATAATCGATACTACAAAAAACTATTTTTATAACGTTCTTAAAATACGATACCGATTCTCTAATCGAATATCGTATCTACAAGAACTAAATTAATTATTTCTCGTGGATGCTAATAAAATCGTTACATCTTTTTTTTAAACAAAATTCGACGATTTTATACGCGGAGAGAATTAACATCTTTTTCGTTCAAAATTCTTTTTTTTTTTTTTTTACTTTTCGTTCAAAACAAACTTTTTTTTAAAACTTTTTCTAAAACATTCCGACTATTCGATATTGATTTCATAATCGAATATCGAATACGACGAATATCGAAAATATAAATCGAGTATAAATTAATCCATATTTGTACGCGATTTATAAGAATTAACGATTTTCGACAAATAAAAAAACCCGGCAGGCCACCACGCGGGTCGCGCGCCTGTCAGGCGACCCGCGCGGCAGCCGGTTCGCCGGTCCTTTCTTTTTTTTTTTTTTGTTTCTTCGCTTTTCTATTTTTAATTCTTTTCGAACCTTATATTAGAATGCCACTTTCGCGACATATTTCGATAAAATACTTTTTTCGACCTCGGTCAGCACGTGTTAATCCATCACGTGTCATTAAAACTTTTTTTTCGAGTCGTGCATATTATTTATTCATGTCTTTATTCGATTTATTTATCGTTACTAACTCGTTTTCTCGTGTTTGTAGCTATTTATTTGTTTTTATCGTTTTATTAGACTAAAACGAACTTCACATGCTAAAACAACTTTGACGTTATTAGTTTAACATGCATTAAACGACTTAGCACCCATTTAATTTTTCTCACATGTCTACGGAAAATAATGTTTGCATATCATTCAACCGTCGAACTAACGCGTGTACATAAAAAACGAACGATATCTTAGTAAAGGCCGCTAAGTGCGGGCGGGGTTGGGTGTTCTTAGTGAACTTCCCAACACGTACCCTCACCCCTTACTCAGAACCATGGTTTCCGGATGCCCGAATCCATTGGCAACGAGAGTCATTCAATACACGACATCCGATAATGTCGGTATCGGTATCGTAATGCAAAGGGACGAGCCCAATAAACTCTGACATCGGAAATGGGCCGTATTTTGTATACGGCCCACTACGACATAGAGTGGGCTCGAATGGTTCCGAATAACCATAAAATTCGGTGGCGACTCCTACTTCGATTTATATTTCAATTTGACCATCTCATATGGAGATTCATTCGCCTCCCCAAACTCGCGCGTGGCCGCGTCGAGGTGGACCTATGTCATGTCCACATATTGGCGACTCCGCTGGGGATCAACTGATGAGTCACTTACCATCGGCATCCTCAGGGTGAGACTCGAAAAGAAACCGTTCGAATAGTAATGTACACGTTTTAGTTCAATGGTTCATGCATAACCCAATTCTTTCCCCGGCCGGTTACTTGTGACCGACGTCCCACTATACCACGGTGCGTTCCTAAATGAACCCACTAAAGACTTCGATGGCGGAACTCTCATGGGTTTTATGGCAGGTTCTAAGACCAACTCGGCTTAGGAAGACCGTCCTGATTTGCGAGAAAGCTATCATCGTTGGTATAGACCCTATTCGACCGACCGAGACTTAGACTAAGAGCATACATGGCGTCATTATACTATTTCCGTGACTACGTGCTACTTGATCCGTGTCTCGTCTTTTCAAAAACCGTCATTTTCAAAAACTTGCATCTTTTTCGAAAACTATCCTTTTTTCAAACCCGGAAAGCTACCGAATTTAGGACTTATGATTTTTACTCAAAATAGCCTATTTTCTAACTGGTATGCTGTCCAAACTTTTGAAAAAATTCAAAATCTCGGCCCGATAAACCTTTTTTACGATTTTCAAAAAAAATCGGGCCTTCCAATCCGACTTTGTTCGGGTTTTTCAAATCCAAATTCTCCTTTCAAAGCTTTCTTCTTAGGACTTCCCGTATTTAGCAGTGTCGGATTTTGTCATAAGTTGTTAAGAGTCCATAGCGTCGAAACTCCGTCGATCTTACATCACGGGTTTCTACCCCATCCCAGTCCGCCTTATTTGTCAAAGCACGGCCCACCTACGTAGGACAAACCCCTACAAAGGGAAGCCCATTTACACTTTAGGGTCCAAAGTCTGGGGAATAGCTCACACGTAGGTCTTTCTTCACACGGGACTAGGCCCACTTTGCCAAATTCTAAGGAAGGCCCACCATCAACGAGTCACCCGTCTAGGTGTCCTTTCCGACTCATTTCCTTTTCGGGCTTTTCCTCACTCGGGGGCTACCCTTCAACAAAGCGATCAATCACGGTTGCTCTAAGGGTCGTATCTTACACGTGTTTTCTCACGTACCCCACTTTTGAGTCACTTAGATGTCACACAATCTAAGCCTTTAGTCTCACTCGCGGGCTGTCCTTCACCCGAGCAGTCGACCACGGTCACCTTAAGGGGTAGTACTTTACGTCCATCCTACACCGGCGTCCTTATGATGCCTTCTCCGAGTCAAACCTATGCTACGAACACTCGAGTCATCTAGGGTTAGGTCACCGCGGTTGGTCCAAGCACGCGACACGGTCAAACACGGTTGCCCCCATTTTCGGACTCACCCTTCCGCATCTCGAGTCCAAGTCGCGGTCGTTACTTTGTCTAGGTCAACGTTCGAGTATCCCAGTCCAAGAGTCTTAGTCATTCCCGTCACCCCGGGCCATGTCTAGTTTGACTCCCTCTCTTGCATTTGCACAAAGCCGAGTTTAGGCGAGTCGTGGCACCTGTCGAAGACCTTACCAAAAAAAACAACCAACCGAGCATCCGAGTCCGGATCTGATTCGAGTCTAAGTCCGAGTCCAAGTCTAGGATACCCTACATCCTCATTTCCAAATCAGAGTCAGAGTCATTTGCATTCTGTCCTCTTTTCACATTTCAATAAAATCAGCTTTTCTATTTTCTCATATATTTCCTTATGTGTTTCCGAGAACATGATGAACACCATCATACACTGTGAGCACATGCACGTGACTATTATAGGCACATCTATAATGACCGCAGGAAACCGAGCCCGTGTTTTCATTTTACCTGTTCCATGTCTGGTATAGAAAAGCCACATAACTACCCCTAGCAGGAGCGGTATCGAATCCTATGACAAATCTAGGTAGTCTCCTAGTTTGGGTTCAAGACGGGAGGCAAGCCCATTTCCCACAATAAACACCCATCCAACAAGACTAACCAATCCCTACCTTATGTGTTAGTCAGACCGACAAAAAAAAAGTTGGACAAAAAAAATCAAAAGTCCAAGGAAAAAGCAAAAGGCCAAAACAAAAAAGCTGGCCATGATCAAAAAAAGAATTATCAACATCCCTCGACCAAACACGGTCAACTCAAATGAAGAATCCCATGACCGGGGCTAAGAGGTCAACCCAAAGAATTCAAAAACCCATGACCACAGTTAACGATCAACTCAAGTGAAACGGTCAATTCAAAATTATCAAAACCCATACCATCAAATAGGGGAGAAACAATCAAGCTGGTCAGCTAGCACCACATCTAGCCTTCCCACATTACAACCCTCAAGACCTTCCCGAGACCTAGGCTAGAGACAGCTCGGATTTTTGAGGATTCAAGCTCCATAGGATACCCTAACCATTAGGGCCAGACATGGAAATCAGATCCCGCATTATCAAACCTACCCCGATCGAAGTTCGAGTCATTATTACTCAACTTCCCCCTTTCCTACCACATTACAATACCTTACCCTCGAAGCCTTAGCTCCACAAAATCGAGCTCCAGATTTCGAATCATCAAAGCCACTTACTTCCTAGCATCACATTTCCAAAAATCAATCAGTAAAAAAAAATCATTTCCTTCCCCAGCATGAGTCAATGTTTTATCTGAATGATGCATGCAAAACAGGCAGGTATCCCAAGACTCCCGAACAATTCTCAAAATTCCCAGTGAAAATTCAAGCAACATTTTTACTGAAGAATCGGATGTATCAGTAAGCGGTACACCCGCAGCTTCCAATGGAGGCTCCCGCGCAATTCAAAGATGGGACGTATCTGTAAACAGGTACACCCATAGCCTCCAATGAAGGCACCCGCAATTCAAAGATGGGACGTATCTGTAAACAGGTACACCCATAGCCTCCAATGAAGGCACCCGTATAATTCAAAAATGGGACGCGTCTGTAAACAGTCGCACCCATAGCCTCCAAGGCAAGCTCCCGCGCAATTTCAAGGTGGGGACTGTTTGTAAACAGACATACCCAAGATTTTTTAAGAAAAGTCTCCACGACATTATTGACATCTACCCAGGTATGATTTCTATCTTATGGCTGGCGAGACCCACCAACGCAAGTCTAATGGACTCTAAACGACCCGATCGGAAGTCTGCCAGGTCTTAATCCTCAATGGTAGCTACTCTGACTTTCGCCTTGTCCAAGCCTCAGTCAGAGTGGGGGCTCTGTAGACACCCACATTTTGACCGCCAGGTGTCTATAGTAGGTCCCGCCAAACACCCGATGATGATCGGACGCAAACATGCTTTAATGACTCGGATATGGGCTCGAAATCATGGACATTTGGTTTAGGCTTATTACGGAGTACAAATCTTACAAAACCAACCTCAAATCCAGGCCCAGTGGGTCGTTTCGAGTCAAATGGGACTAATTTGGGTCGATTCCGGCACTAGGGGTAAAACCGTATTTTTACTACCGAGTCAAAACCCGGTCGAAAAATATTCTCGGGACACACGAGTCAGCCGTGACACCTCACACGGCTGATTCGATCCCAAACACCACAAAAATCAGCTTTCAAATAATATTAAACAAATCCGTTTAAGGATAGAATTCGATTTCAAGTAGGAATTCTATCCGAAAACCGAAACAAATCGCCAACCAAGCTCAAACACTCGGCCAAACAGCCGAGACACTCCCCAACCAGCCGAGTTATTTGGCTTCTCCACCAAGAAACGAGACTTTCGTTCCCTTTCGAACTCTCGTGTTTCCTATTCAAACCGGTGTTTCTTGTCACACAAGCAAGACTACCTCGACTCCTATAAATAGGACCTCATATTCAACACAAAAAACAACGATTTCAGACAACAATTTTCACCAACCGAAAAACACAACACTCACGATTATTAGCATATACCCTCGATATCTAGTAATTCCCGATGTAATCCCGAAGTAGCCTTGAAATACCGACGAAACCGACCCCCCACCCGGCCGAACCCGATGCCTCACACACATAAAATCGCACCACCCTAAACTCACCCGCATCATCTCGACGCTCCCGTGCCTAAACCACCGTCCGACGAGCCTTATACCGAGAAAACGAAGCATGTAGGTTGAGGGTGTAAATCAAACCCGATTCTTCTCCTTTCTCTCTCTCTCTCTCTCTCTCACGTCTTTTTTCCTTTTTTTCGTCCGTCACTTTTTTTTACGGGTCGTCGGTCGTTTCATATTATTAATATGGGTCGTTCGTCACATATTTTTATTTATTACTAATAATCGATACTACAAAAAACTATTTTTATAACGTTCTTAAAATACGATACCGATTCTCTAATCGAATATCGTATCTACAAGAACTAAATTAATTCTCGTGGATGCTAATAAAATCGTTACATCTTTTTTTTAAACAAAATTCGACGATTTTATACGCGGAGAGAATTAACATCTTTTTCGTTCAAAACTCTTTTTTTTTTACTTTTCGTTCAAAACAAACTTTTTTTTTAAACTTTTTCTAAAACATTCCGACTATTCGATATTGATTTCATAATCGAATATCGAATACGACGAATATCGAAAATATAAATCGAGTATAAATTAATCCATATTTGTACGCGATTTATAAGAATTAACGATTTTCGACAAATAAAAAAAAACCCGGCAGGCCACCACGCGGGTCGCGCGCCTGTCAGGCGACCCGCGCGGCAGCCGGTTCGCCGGTCCTTTCTTTTTTTTTTTTGTTTCTTCGCTTTTCTATTTTTAATTCTTTTCGAACCTTATATTAGAATGCGACTTTCGCGACATATTTCGATAAAATACTTTTTTCGACCTCGGTCAACACGTGTTAATCCATCACGTGTCATTAAAACTTTTTTTTCGAGTCATGCATATTATTTATTCATGTCTTTATTCGATTTATTCATCGTTACTAACTCGTTTTCTCTTGTTTGTAGCTATTTATTTGTTTTTATCGTTTTATTAGACTAAAACGAACTTCACATGCTAAAACAACTTTGACGTTATTAGTTTAACATGCATTAAACGACTTAGCAACCCATTTAATTTTTCTCACATGTCTAGAGAAAATAATGTTTGCATATCATTCAACCGTCGAACTATCGCGTGTACATAAAAAACGAACGATATCTTAGTAAAGGCCGCTAAGTGCGGGCGGGGTTGGGTGTTCTTAGTGAACTTCCCAACACGTACCCTCACCCCTTACTCAGAACCATGGTTTCCGGATGTCCGAATCCATTGACAACGAGAGTCATTCAATACACGATATCCGATAATGTCGGTATCGGTATCGTAATGCAAAGGGACGAGCCCAATAAAGTCTGACATCGGAAATGGGCCGTATTTTGTATACGGCCCACTACGACATAAAGCGGGCTCGAATGGTTCCGAATAACCATAAAATTCGGTGGCGACTCCTACTTCGATTTAAATTTCAATTTGACCATCTCATATATATGGAGATTCATTCGCCTCGCCAAACCCGCGCGTGGCCGCGTCGAGGTGGACCTATGTCATGTCCACAATGTCACTTTAAAAAAAGGGCTAAAAATATAAATTCTCCAAATTGGTTTAACAATCCAAAAATTAATATAAATGAAGTAGAGTAGGATCCATGCTACTCGCTAGCTCACACCCAAAACCCAGCAGCAAAAACCTGTCATGTTATAAACATAACAGCCACAATTCAGTGGGGAGTAACGACGACGTTCTCCCAGCCATATTACATGACATTAAAGCATAATTACTATTATATCAAAATAGTTCAAAATGGAAAACGTTTAAAATGATATAGTAAAATAATTTAAAATGATTGCCAACCTGCAATAGTAATATTAATCAATAATAATAACGGCGTTATGGATATGAATCAGTGCAACAGAATAGACTTTCACTAGGAGAATACTAAAAACTAGCTTCGAGAACTTTGTTCAAACAAATCAAACTTCGATCTCTGACTAGGCTACTCAACCATAATAGGACGGCGACTTATCAATGCGAGGTCCTAGCTTAAGTAAATATGCACACCCCTCCTGGAACACCAAGTGTGCCCAGTTCAACCCGACGGTGTCTTACATGCGAGGTACGAGCTTAAGGTCAAAATGAACATACACTCCTGGACATGAACATGCCCAGTTCAACAACCAATGCATCACGCTCGGATACACTAGCCTTATAGCTGATGGCAAAACGTATACTCTAGACTGTATTACTCTACCCGTACACTTCCTCTATTCCATAACTCCAAAACAACGCCATTATTGTAATTCAATAGAAATATAGTTCGTTCTTAAAAGAGAAAACTTTATGAAAATATAATTTTTCTTAAAATAATAACTTTTCAAAAGTAGGTACTATTATAAATAGAAATCGATTAAAATAGGGGTTAAATAAAATAGTTAATATTAGGCCTCGAGACGTAAACATTATATTTATTATATAAATTTATAATTCATGATTAAAAGTCAAGTAAAGTCAAAATCATAATTATTTTTAAAAAGGTTCAAGTCTAAGTAATTAAAAATATTTAAATAACAAATTGACAGATTTTCCAGATTTGCACTGTCTTACTATAAACTTTGTAATTAAATCATTACAAATCAAAACAATGTAATACCAGTGGCTTTGAAAACATAAGAAACTTAGCTGCAACTTGTATTTCTCAAGAAAATCCAAATTCCGAATAGAATATGGATTTTTGTTCGTATATTTAAAAACTATCAGGATTAGACACCCGATTGTATATCTTTAATAAAACACGTTTAAAAATTTATTTTAAAGAAATTCCTATTGGAAACCTTAACTAGACTCTTCATAGTTTCTTTATGTAAATTACCAATATTAAATAAAAAGTTTAACATATGTTTCAATTTAGATCTTATCACAACTGACAGAATTGCGGATTAGTTTGACACTTGTTCAGAAACAATTTATTATGACCAAAATACTTGGAATTAGTTTACGAAATGAAATAGGAATAAATTAGACTTAAAATAAATAGTAGTCCCTTTTCAAAGTTTTTGGAAATAAAGTATTTAAAATAGATTATTAATTCGCACAAAAACACTATCAGATTCTGAAACATGCTGTAACTTTATTAAAAACTTTAAAAACAATAAAACTTTCAATTTGACACTTTATATCAAAAATCACGAAAATTATAAAATTAATTATTATTTTTATGTTTTAGTCTCGGCCTTTTAATACTTTTTAATAATTAAAAGAAAGACTTATTTGCAAATCTTGTAAAAACGATTTAAAATAACGAAACATGTGAAAATTTACGATTTTAAAGCCTTTGTTATTAAAAACGAGACATATATATATATTGTCTAACAAAAATCTAATTTCTATACATGTAACTAAAACAATAATATCACTTAATACCGAGTAACGTGTCAATGTTACCTTAACCGAGATCCAAATTAATTAAATAATCGTCTTCATCGGATCTAGCACGATAGCCTACGAAATAATTAAACATATGGTATTAAAACCACATTAGGTGAATAGAAAGGAGAAAAAGAGATGAAGAACGAATAAGAGTAATTAAATTACCCTCGAGATCGGAAAGAATTAGAGACGAAGTAGGCTCGGATTGATGAACAAAAAGGCGGAAGTTTAACGTAATACATGGAGAAGAAAAGAAACTTGTGTTGTGAATAAAATAGACTAGAATGAATGAATGAGAATATAAAGAGAAAATAGAAAGCTAAAAGATAGGAATTATCAAGCCACAAGACTCTTAACTCAACTAGGAAAAGAGATGGTTTAGATGGAAAGAACATGCAACGAATCGATGTGATAAATTTTCGATTAAAATAAATAGGATAAAATAATATGTAGTGTTGGTAAAAGGTGTACAAAAATATTTCTCAAGTCGATAAAAGAAGGTTCGTAAAATAATATAAACGTTTATGAAGAAATCGGATTAAAAACGCATTAGAAAATAATTATTTATGAAATCGCGTAGTAAAATAATTAATTAAAATCCTTTTACGAAAATAAACAATTTTAGGTTCGATAATGAAAGAGACCTCAAAATGGGAAAAATGTAGTTAGACGAAATATTACAGAGTTACGATATAATCGTAATGAAACAAATAAAAGAGTTAGGAAATTTGCGGGTGTTACATAGGGTGAAACCCGTTGATGCGGATCTGACATCACATAATCCGTAAGGACTTATTACGATGTCGAGATGCGGAGGGAATCAATTTTTAATTCAAGCAAACATAAAGCATCGTTCTTTAGATGCGATACCAACACGATAGTCGGATATCGTATCTAAACGAATTAGTCAATAAATTTAACAAATACGAATTCGTTGATGCTAAAATAGTTGTCACATAGTTCGAAAGAACTAACTACGACACTATAACGCGGAGATAATCTATTTCGTTTTAGTTTGATTTAAAACGACTTACAACATCTTTTCTAGATTTCGCTCTAAGTATTCGATATTGATTCCATAATCAAATATCGAATACGACGAGTATCAAAATCCGAATCGAGCACAAATCATATAATATTTCTGCCCCACTTGACAAAATTAGCGATCTCCCAAAATCAAAAACCAATTTCGAAATCCATAACAAATTGCGTAACGAACCCTTGTTCGTACAGGGGGCACTCGATCGAGTGGCACCCCGAAAACCGAGGCAGAAGGTTTTTTTGAGGACCACTCGATCGAGTCCCGCCAATTTGTGATTCATCATTCCTGCTGTTTACGATTTCCTTTATCTCCTCCTTCTCGTCCTTTCCCGATTCTCATTATCCCAATCTCGTTCATTTTCGTTTCGTGAAGGCCTTGGAATTTTATTGAATCGGCTTTCAAGTTCTAAGGTTCGAGCTTGGTCTAATCAAGAGAGACAAGTACGTGACCGGTCAGATATCGCCTAAAGGTAACTTTAGGACGTTACTCGATTTTATATCGTATGTTTGAGTAGTAGTATGTACTAAATATTTTAGCTTCGATTTTCTAATTTTAGCCATTTATTATTTGCTAATAAAATTATTCTTGTAAACCGTGTGCTTTATAAATATTTTACAACTTTCGATATCGTTTTATAAATCGTTAATAATTTTATTATTTATGATCGTTTATAATATTTTGTTGGTTATCGTGACACTAGTAACTAAATAATAATGATTTCATATTTTCTTCATATTTCGTTAATTTATAATTTTAACTAAAAACCGTATATTTATAATATAATCGAGGTTTGTTACTTGTTTAATAAATAAATTTTCGTTTTACGAATTATACTAATAAATGAGAAAATAGTCGATTTTGTTTTAAATATATTTTTAGTCGAGACTATTTTCACTAATAATTCCTTATTTGTTTACAATTGACTATTTTTGGTAAAATCCGTATTATTTATTAATAAAAGCTATTTGTTAAAAATACTTTGAAATCTTTTTAAATTCATTTCATTTATAAAACTCGTGACTCAATTAATTTTGATATCGTTTTTGTAAAACATCTATTTTCTAAAATTTATTGTTTTAACTCGAGTTCCTAATTATTTATAAAATACTACTGTATATTGACTCCTTATATTTCATTTATATTTTGAATAACGAATTTAGAAATATAATAAAGTTACGATAATGACGATAATAAAAAAATGTTAATTCCGTTAGAAATGCTATTTTTATACATTTCACTTATTTTAATAACTTACGTATTTTCTATAACAATATTTCTATTTTAAGTAAAGTTTTAAAATTAGTAAGTTTCTATTTATAGAAAGTTTCCTTTTATATATATAAATGTTTATTCCTTTCATCTCCATATTATTTATAATGATTATATCTCTTGAATATCGATAATGGCTGTTTTGGAGTTATGGAATAAAGTCAGGTGTGGGGTTAGAGTAATATAATCTGGGGTTTACGGTTTTGCCATTAACTATAAGGCTAGTGTATCAGGAATCGGTACATTAGTTGTTGAACCGGGTGACAGGTATCCCGGGAGTTGTGTACATTTTGACCTTAAGCTTAGGCCTCGCAGTAAGTCGCCGTCATAAGTTGAACTGGGTGACAGGTAATCCCAGGAGGGGTGTGCATTGTCTTAAACTAGGACCACGCATTTATAAGTCGCCGTCCTATTATGGTTGAGTAGCCTTGTTAGAGACCGAAGATTGATTTGTTTGAACTGAGTTCTCGAAGCTAGTTTTTAGTATTCTCCTGGTGAAAGTCTGACCTTCTACACTTAATATTTCCATAACGCCATTTTGAATAATTTTATTATTATCGATACATTTTGGTTTGCATGTTGGCAAATATTTGATGTTTTCTTCTGAAAACTTGTTCTGATCTCATTGTTACAATATTTTAAGTTTTCTCCAAAAGCTTATTTTTATTATATCGTTTTAATGTTTTCCATTTTAATTATTTTGATATAATAATACTATTATTTTCCATATGATATAATATGGCTGGGAGAACGTCCGAGTTACTCCCCACTGACATGGCTGTTATGTTTATAACATGACAGGTAAATGCTGCTGAGTTTTGGGTGTGAGCTATGGAGTAGCGTGGATCCTACTCTTTATTTATTCACGTTTATTTATGGATTTGTATAACCTTATTTGGAGAATTTTCTTTTAGCTCTTTTGTAAAAAGAGGCATTTGTATTGACTTACCATTTCTTTTAATAAGATATAGTTTGTCAGTGTGTTTTAATCCCAACTCTATAGTGTTTCCGCCACTGTATCGCGTTAGATTTTCTAGGGGATTACAGTTGGTATCAAAGAGTCCTTCAACGACTCAATCGAGTGGCACCTCAAATTCCAGGACAGAAACTTTTTATGAGGTCCACTCGGTCGAGTCCCTCTATGTAACACCACAGCCACCACTTGGGGACTGTGGTATCACTTATGGCGCTCAACAGGTCGTGTACTAGCCCCACAGATCAACACGGGTCTTTTCCAGACCATTTTGACCTCACTCATGCGCATCCCGGAACCTTCCCAGGAGGTCACCCATCCTAAGACTACTCCCAGTCAAGCACGCTTAACTATGGAGTTCTTATCATGGGGAAACCAGAAAAGAAAGTGCACTTTGTTGACATGAGTAGTACAATAAATCCCTTTAAGCACTCATCCGAGCCTCTTAAACCATATCCAATACACGCTCCTCTGAGCACCATATCCAATATATACTCTTTAAACTCGGGGTATTACACTCAATGACTCGATCGAGTGGCCTTTATCACGCCAAATCCGTGAGTCCCACAACGTCTTTCGTGTCTCGATAAAATTCTTTTTATGACTTCGGTCATCACGTGTCAAGTCAATCACGTGTCATACTAATTTCCAAAATCACGCATCATATCTCGTTACGTCTTTCTATATTATTTTCTAACTGTTATTATCGTTATTACCGTTACTAACTTGTTTGTTTATGTCTTCTCGATTTATTTTTCCGTTGTTTGTTTTATTGTAATAAAACGAATCTCGCATGCTAAATACAACTTTGATGTTAATTTATGTGCATTAAATCGACATAGCAACATATTCTAATTTTCGCATGTTTAGTCAAAATACTGTTTGCATAACATCTCATCGTATTACTAACGCGCGTATTCAAAAGTCAGGCGATATCTTAGTAGAGGCCGCTAAGTGCGGGCGGGGTTGGGTGTTCTTTGTGAACTTCCCAACACGTACCCTCACCCTTTACTCAGAACCGTGATTTCCGGATATCCGAATCCTTTGGCACACGAGAGTCATTCAATAACGGTATCCGATAATGTCGGTATCGGTATCAAAATGCAAAGGGACGAACCCAATAAACTCTAAGATGTGAATGGGCCGTACTTTGTGCACGGCCCACCAAGATATAGAGTGGGTTCGAACGGGCCCGAACTCCCATAAAGTTCGGTGGCGACTCCACTTCGATTTAAATTTCAATTCGATCCATCTCACATGAGATTCATTCGCCTCCCCAAACCCGCGCGTGGCCGCGTCGGGGTGGACCTATCTCATGTCCACACATACGAAAGGGCCTGACTGTCCGATCCCAGGACAATGGGCAGGGGGCACGACCAGTCATGCCAGAACCCAAGGGGCCATCGGGAAGATGAACCAAATTTGACTTCTGGGCGAAAACCCCCAGTCCTCCTAGGTCCGTCGCAAGAGAATTTGAAACGGGCGGGGGATGGGATGAATCTTTTCAACCCCAACAGTCTGAAAGGGGAGCGCCGAAGCGCCGTGGTGAGTCCGTGTCGCAACACTATCGCTCCGAGATAACTTGACCCAGGGCTCTGGGAAAACCTACCTGAACCCTGTTGCACTCCGAAGTTCAGAGCTGGTTGATCCAAAAAAATTAAGATGCCCACAGTGAAGTTTGATGGGACAACCGACCCAGACGATCACTTGGCAGCCTACAAGAGTTATATGGGGATGTATGACTTAGAGGACGCGGTGTGGTGTAAGGTATTTCCCACGAAACTCGTCGGCCTTGCCTAGGGGTGGTTCAGGGACTTACCGAAGGGGTCCATATACACCTTCGAGGGGTTGACGAAGGTATTCCTGGATCAGTATGCAGGGAATAAGAGGCAAAGGCTTACGCGCTTCGACCTCATGACTCTGCGTCAGAAAAAAGGAGAGACTATACGGGAGTACTTGAGAAGGTTTGACCTGGAGTTCCACCAAGTCAAGGAGATAGACGATTGACCTTCCGCATATGCCTTAACCTATTCCTTGGTACCTGGCGAGCTGAAGATTCAGCTAATACGAGCCCAGCCAGAATCTCTGACTAAGGCTAGAAAAATCACCGAAGGATTTATGGTGGAGGAAGAGTTCCACTCCCGGCATGGCCCCGCATCAGCGTCAAGCCAGGTCCCAGCCGCCCATAGGGAAACCGAGGGAAAGGTGATAGGTCGCAGAAGTAGAGAAGAGACGACGAGGTTAAGAAACAAAGAACTCCCTTTTCACCAAAATTTGAGAATTACAATTCCCTCACCAAAACAAGGTCTGAAAATTTTGAATTAGAAAAGAATAGGGTCAAATAGAAAAGCCCCAGGAAGCCCACCAACTCGAGGGGTGACCTGAATAAATTTTGCGCTTTCCATGACAGCATCGGGCACACCACGGAAGAGTGCCGCCACTTGAAAGATGAAATAGAGGAGATGATCCGGAAGGGTTGGCTCAAAAATACGCGGCCAGAATGAAATCATAGAAGGCCCCATAAGATAAGCCTGAGGGCTCGAAGCAGCGGGACAAACTTGTGATTCATGTTGTTTCAGGGGACGCTGAGGGTAGAGTCAGCAATAGAAGCCGTAAGCGGCGCTTGCGAGAGCTTCACAATCAGATTTGTTATGCAGAGGTCAAGCCAGCCCCGGTGGCCTTGACCCTAAGTATCACCCCCGAAGACGGGGGACAGATAGTATACCCGCACAGTGACCCCCTCGTCCTGACGTTAGAGATCAGCAATCACACCGTCAAACGGTGTATGGTCGACACCGGCGCGTACACTAACTTGCTCTACAAGAAAGCCTTTGAGAAAATGGGCCTCCAGCCGAGGCATCTCAAACCTGCGGCAGGCTCATTTTATGGGTTCAATCGAGCTGAAGTGGTGCCCATGGAAATGATTGAGCTCCCCGTCACATTCGGCGATAGGAGGACCGCCAGAAATGTACGCTCAAATTTTGTGCTAGTAGACACCAAATCGGTGTACAACGCGCTGATAGGTCGCGCTACCCTCGACGAAATCTAGGTAGCAATCTCTATCCGAGCCCTTACAGTATCATACGTCTCGGATGCGAACACGGAGGGCAAAGTATATGGTGACCAGAAATCACCCAGACACTGCTACTTCGTAGCCGTGCAGGGCCTCCAAAGGAGGCCCGAAAGGGAAAGAGAAACTGCACAACTCCTCCAGCAGGGGCACTGATCTTCAGGACGACCAACCGACCCAACAAGTGTCGGCTATACCGGAGCCCTGGGGGAGAGCATAATGGTGGAACTGACAGAGGGTCGATCGGTGTTAATCAGGTTGGGCCTAGATCTAGAATATATACCAACGCCGGTTGGTTGACCTACTCCAATAGCATGCAGACGTGTTCACGTATTCTGCGGAGGAAATGTTGGGGGTCGACCTGGAAGTGACCGTTCATAAGTTGAACGTCGACTCGGTCCACAGCCCGTTCAAGCAAAAGAAAAGGAACATGTCAGCCGAGAAGGATGAAGCCATCCGAGAGGAGAACGGAAAGTTACTGAAAGCAAGATTTATCGTGCCATGTGACTACCCGAAATGGCTCGTGAATGTGGTGATGGTGAAAAAACGTCCGGCTCCTGGTGCATGTGTGTTGACTTTACGAACCTCAAGAAAGCATGCCCCAAGGGTTGCTATCCTCTGCCACGAGTTGACTAGCTAGTAGACGCGGTGAGCGAATACTCCATGTTGAGCTTCCTGGACACATTCTCGGGCTACCACCAAGTGTACTCATGGGAGCCGGACAGGGTCAAATGCGCATTCATCACCAGCGCAGGCACATTCATGTAATAGATGATGCCATTCATTCGAACTCAAGAATGTCGGTGCCACGTACCAGAAGCTGGTAAATTGGATTTTCCAGGAAAAAAAGGGCAGAAACGTGGACGTATACGTTGATGATGCCATAGTAAAGAGTAAGGGAGACGATTGACACCTAAATGATTTGAGAGAAACGTTCTGGTCACTGAGGCGGTACAAAATGAAATTAAACCCCAAGAAATGCACCTTCGGAGTACGCTCGGGAAAATTCTTAGGTTTTTTTCGTTAGCTCTAGGGAAATTGATGCTAACCCTGAGAAAGTCAAGGCCATCCAAGATCTACCTGAGCCCCGAATCATCAGGGACATCTAACGGATAACCGGCCGGATGGCCGCCCTTGCACGGTTCATCGTCAGGTCAACCGACAAGACCACACCTTTGTTTAAGGTCTTGAAAGGAAATAAACAGTTTCGGTGGAAAGATGAGCAAAAGGTAGTCTTTGAACAGCTGAAAGAGCACTTGGAAACCCTTCAAACACTCGCTCGGCTGACCGCAGGGGAGAGGTTGTACTTGTACATAGCTGTGACAAACGCAATAGTAAGCTGCGTGATCCTCCGAGAGGAAGTCGGGATCCAGTTGGCAATTTATTTCATCATACATGCCCTAGGGCCGGCAAAGAAGAACTACCCATTGGTGGAGAAGGCCGCCTACGCCGTGGTTATCGTGGCCCGGAAACTCCGGTCGTACTTTGACGCACACCCGGTGGTTGTTCTTACAGACCAACCTCTGGAGAAGTTTGAGAAATCCGGGAGACTGCTGAAATGGACAATAGAACTAAGTGGACTAGGAATATCATACCAAGCACAAACCGCTATTAAAGCCCAGGCACTGGCAGATTTCCTGGCCGAGTGTTCCCACTCGGAAGAGAACACCCCCCCCCCCCCCCGACCGGTGAGTGACAAGTGTTCATAGACGAGTCATCGACAGCGGCTGGTGCGGGGGCGAGAATCGTGCTTATGAGTCCTGAAGGAGTTGAGTTCAATTCGAGCATGCGCTGAGGTTCATGTTCTCCGCCTCGAACAATAAAGCTGATTGTGAGGCAGTGCTGGTGGGCGTTAGCCTAGCCGCGGGGGCAAAAAGAGTAACGTTAGCCACAGACTGGCAGCTCATCGCTAATCAGATCAATGGAGAGTATGAGACGCGAGACCCTTCCATGTCCCAGTACCTTGAAAATGTAAAAGTCGGGTGAGTTGTCAAAGCTTAATTCGTACAGAGTAAAACAAGTCCCAAGATCGCAGAACCACCGCGCAGACGCCTTGTCAAAGTTGACGAGTTCCAGCCTGCAGTATATAAGAAGGTCGGTGTGGGTTGATGTTAGGAGAGCCAAGTCAGTTGGTGAAACCCCCACCCCTTACACGATAGGCGCGATTGATGGAGAAGAACAGGAAACCTTGATGACTCCCACCATTCGGTTTAAGAAAGATCGAATCCTACCAGATGACCCAGCACAAAAAAGGAAGATACAAATGAATGTTGCGCATTACATCATGATAAATGATGAGTTGTACAAGAAGTCCTTCTCCGCGCCTCTGCTGAGATGCCCCGAACCCCGCATTGCATCCCTTGTCCTTGATGATATACACTCGGGGATTATTGGGCATCATGTAGGAGGAAGAAGCTTGGCCCACAAGGGCCTAAGAGTTGGATGCTACTGGCCGACCATGAAGGCTGACGCAAAGAAGCTGACCCAGAAGTGCAGAAAGTGCCAGCTCCACGCTCAAGTTATTCATGCCTCGGCCCAGGAACTTCGGCCAATCATATCTCCCATTCTCTTCGCTCAATGGGGAATGGACATCCTCGGTCCATTCAGCGTTGCTACTGGGGGAAGGAAATTCCTAATAGTCGCCATTGACTACTTCACAAAGTGGATAGAGGCAGAAGTCGTCCCTAACACATTGAGCCGATGATCAGGAAAGTCATTTGGAGAAACATTATGCCCGCTATGGTGTCCCTAAAGTACTAGTGTTTGACCACGGTCGACAGTTTGACAATGACCCCTACGGGAATGGTTGGAGGGGCACGACATGGCCGTAGCATACTCAGCTGTATGCCACCCCTAGACGAACGACCAGGCTGATGAGGCCGCTAATAAACAGATACTGAATGGATTAAAGAAGATGGTGGACGACCTGAAAGGCCGGTGGGCCGACGAATTGGCAAGCGTCTTGTGGTCCATCAGAACCACCCGAAAAGAGTCCACAGGCTAGACACCCTTCCGTTTGGTGTACTGAGACGAGGGTCTCCTACCAATCGAAGCTCTTCTTCCTACTCTCTGATTCCAGATGTTCGACAAGATGAGCAAAAAGAAAGCAATGACCGAAGCACTTGACCTGGTGAGCGAAATAAGCGCTGAGGCCTGCGCCAACATCGCCGCGTATCAACAAAGAAGGAGAAAGGCTTACAATAAAAGGGTGTTAGAAAGAAGCTTTCATGTAGGCGATCTATTCCTCAGGAAAACCGAGGTTATAGGCAAGGGTCGAGAGCGTGGGAAGCTGAGTGCCAATTGTGAAGGCCCATACCAGGTTGTCCGTAATCTCAGGCCCGACACCTATAAGATCGCTAACCTCGAGGGAGATGAGTTAGCGGTGCACTGGAACATCGACACCTTGAAGAAGTACTATGTTTAGTAAGGGCCGAACGGGATTTGTCCTCAGGTTTCCTTAAAAAATTTCTTTCAAAATTTCTTAAAAGCAACAGAGGATAATAAGGCTAAAGTCGTATCACCTATATCAAAATAAACTTAACAAACGACTAACAAATAGCTAGTAGCAAGTAAGGGTCGAACCACAGAGAGATGGATGAATATCGTTAATTATCTACATTCGATTCTAAACTATTTAAATCCAGTTTGATGAGTTTGATCTAAACTAATGCGATTATGTAAATTAACGAGGTCTGACAATATTAAAAGGAATCTAGGGCTTTCCGGTTCATTATGCAATTAAATTGGGTAAAATTAATTAATTATTCAATCAATCAATCATAGTTATTTATGGCAAAGACACGACCTTTCGGATCTTATGTTAACCTTAGGATAGATTCCGACGGGCTCTCGCAACTTACCAGATTATGCTACCCACTTACTTGTAAGTCTACCCTTACCAGACTTTCGATCTTTGGTTCGGGTTCCTAAACATCCAACTAGTTCAACGTCTCACACAATGATAAAAAAACAAGTATTAAGGCAATAACGTATGAATGATCAATCAAACAATTAATTAAACTAACATCTTCAATTCAATTAACATAGATCCCCTTCAACCCTAGAATAATAAATTAGTTACTCATAACGAAAGATAAAACAACAAAAGAATTAAGTATAATAGAAATCAATACAAAAATAAGGGAAAAGGGAGAAATTACCAATTACGAAGAACTGAAAAGATTGAAGATCTAAAAGTATGGCTACAAACTAGAAGAATTTTGATACTAATAAAAATTCTAAACTAAACTACTGAATATGAAAGTGTAAATAAACCTAACCCCAAGGAGGATATTTACAGGGGCGGCTCATAGGGGGTTCAGGTTGAGCGGGGGAACTGGGCCTCCAAATTCATTGGGCCTCATAATTCTCTTTCTGAAGATTTACTCTATATACAAAAATATAAGATATTATGTACGTAGTGTAGTGGTTTCAGTGTTATCCGCCGTTTGAAAGATCATGAATTCGAACCATGGTGGATGCAATCCTATTTATTTTATTATTAAGTCTTGCTAGCTTAGTCTTCTATTTTTATAAGGGCCTTAAATTCGAGACTCGAACTAGGCCTCCGAATTTTGTAATATCCCCCTGGATATTTATATTTATAATGATAAAGAGTCTCATTACTCCAACTTTCCTAAGGATTAGGAGAAACTAATTAGGAAAGAATATCACGTAAAATAAGAATTATGGTAAGTTACGGAGTCTAAAAACTAAAAATCCCGCAAAACAGTTTCAAACTAGTCGGTTCAGATATGTTCCGACCGGTTCAGGGCTGACCCGACCGGTTTGGATTCATCCCGACCGATTCGGGTTTCCCTACACTGTACGATGAATTTGACATGCTTTCTGTTTCTTTGTTACTTATCGGATTTAGACGTGTGATATACCGTTGGAAAGCCAAGAGAAAGCGCTTTCCAACGCCACATGAACCAATTTGATTGGAATTGTAGAACTCAAGATATTTACGTTTAAATTCGACCCTTGTTTAGCGATCATTCTTTCTTCTCGATTTGCATTTACTCGAGCTTTTCAACTTATTTCTTTTAAATCATTTTATGACTCAAAAGATTTTTGATTAATATCTAATAACGAAATATTACTCTTATTTTATAATAGAAATCTATGACTTCATCATGATTTTTCGATGTGAGATAATTTTACTTAACTTTATAGTCTTAAGAGATTTTTTAAGACTCAAAAGTTTTTTGGTTAATATCTAAAAATGAATGATTATTACTCTTATTTATATAATAGAATTTTATCACATTATATTATAATTTTTCAATGTGAGACAATTTAACTTAAATTTATATTCATAAGATCGCTCTTTTTAAGACTTAAAAAGATTATTTTTTTGACATCTAAGGACGAATAATACTCTTATTTATAGAATTATAATTTTTCAATGTGGACAATTTAACTTAAGTTTATATTTCTAAGAGTTTTTTTTTAATTTATAGTAATATTTTTGGTTTATAGTCTTAACAGTTTTTTTTTTAAAACTTAATAAGATTTTTTGTTGATATATAAGCACGAAAGATTACTCTTATTTATATAATTTAGAATTCTATTACTTCATTATAATTTTTCGAAGTGGGATAATTTTACGTTTTATATATATGTGATAAGAATAGATTCATCACTTTTTCGAGTAATTAATACTCGTATGAAATTTATAATCTAATGAAAAAAAAAATTACCACAAAATCTAACTACTCGTATTTCATTTTTATATTTCTGTTACGAATTTTTTTTGATAAATGAACCTTAAAAGTTTTTACTTTAAATGGTAAAACATCACATTAATATAATAAATTAAATATATATTATAATAATTAAAAGTTTATAATCATATGAGCTTTTTTTAATAATCAAAAGATTGTTGATTTATAGATACACTCCCTTCCCTTTAATAAGATGTTCCACATATCCCTATAGGAAAATTCAATAAGATGTTTCACTTTCCTTATTAGTACATATTTTGTGGTTCATATTATTTGTGATCCCACTTTTTTTTTTCACTTTCATTTTTGTCCACAGAAGGGGAGGGAGTATCTAAGAATGAATGGTTACTTTTATTTATATTGAATTTCATCGCCTTATCATAATTTTTCGATGTGCGATAATTTTTATCTAAGTTTGTAATTTTAGCAACTTTTTTAAGATTTAAAATATAGTTGGTTGATATCTAAGAACGAATTATTGATCTTACTTATATAGAATTTTCATCACCTCATCATAATACTTGTGTGAGACTATTTGTTCCCTACACAAATTTCTATATATTCTTTATTTAAATTAAAAAAATATATTGAAACTATAATAATTATTAATAATAATTATTTTAAAAAATCAAAATTTTAATTATATATTTTTTGAGGGTGAGTAAATAAATATTAAAACAATTACTCGTAGCAAACAAAATGGACTGTCTAATCGTCGATTTGTATATTGAAAATTTTTTAATCTTAAATGGAGTGTGATTGTTTTTTTCTATACAAATTCATATATTCCTTATCTAAATTTTAAAAAATCGATTCTTAGGTGGAGTAGGATTTTTTTCATATACAAATTTTCATATTCTTTATTTAACTTAAAAAATTTGGACCAATCATATCGCTCGAAAATTTTATGCTTTATTAATATAATATATTGATTGATTGATTAAAATTTGGGGCTTACCACTACCAAATTTGGTAGATGGCAGCCCCGAAGGAAGAAGATTTTTTTCTTTTAGGGTTTGGAGGGGAGGAGCCGAGAATATCTCTTCGAATTTCTTGGGCTCGGATCTAACTCGTTCAACATATACTTCATAAGATTCAATACAAACTTTAACATACCATAATAATTAAATTACATACGCTGATGTGTAGTTTTAAATTGTTTGATTACATCAGACATAAAAACATGAAATTAGTACTACTAATAATAATGATATTGTTTACGACGAAAATAATGTTACATACCACGAATCGCATCCACCAACTTCTTTGTTACTCATGATTACTTGTTGATAACGTTGCGAACTTGTCTTACCTTGCCGGACTTACAACCGACAATAGAACCCATTCCCAGCATAGCAACTGCAAACTGCACTTTCCACAATTTCTCATCCTTGAGAAATGGTTGACCAGTCTATCGGTAATACGGCTACCCATTAAAGCCTTGTCCGATTGGAAAAAACTTGTATGAACACCGACATTCTTGTAGAATTTGTTGTCGAGGCGGTTGGGCGTATGAAAGTCTAGTGGAACTGTTGGGTTTTCAGTGGAAGTTACACTTGAGGGGCAGATATCCTTGAGGTACTCCGCCCGGTGCTCGTCCATGGAGGGGTCTTAGGGGCGTATGGCATTGAAGACATACAACCTCCCCCGAAACTCGAACAGTGGGCCACAGTACTGGTGGCAGTTGGGTATGGGAAATATTAGTGGATTTGAAGAATATTTTAATTATTCAAGCGCTCAATAAAATAAGGGAATATTATTCGACAGGAAATGTTTGGTTCCCTCAAGAGTTTCATATGGAGAAAAGAGGAATGGAGGACTCCGAGTGATTGTGCCCCCAATAGAGTTACCGTATCTTCTACCGTTAACCCTTGATCGACGAACTTGTCCTCGAGTTCGTCGATTGTGACAAAGGGTCCCGGAAGTTTGGTCCTGGCCCATCTATCAAACTGACCCTCCCATCGAGACGTCCACATGGGACATCGTAGGTGATTATTATTCATCTTTAAATTTACGTGATTTCTTTAGATTTAATTTACGGTATTTTAGGGTAAAAGTAACGTACATGTGATTGTATGCGTAATTGAGAGAATATTGTAAATATAACGATCTGGACATGCTGAATACATTTTTATATTGAATACAATATATTTTTATATTGAGTACAATATATTTTTGTACTAATTCTATGGTTTAACCCAATATATTTTTGTATTGGGTTTAATGTATTTTTATACTGCGATTAATATATTGTTGTATATGCTTACTAAATTAAAAAATAGGAAACTTTACAAATGTTCGGAAAATAATAATTAAAAGTTTATGTTTAATATAAATTTGATACACCATAGAAAAATTCTAGATCCGCCCCTACTCCACCACGCCCTCTTCCCTGCCTGCCTCCCACCTACCCCACTGTGTCGTCTGTCCTTGCCCCACGCTCCACCATGCCGGTCGTCACCTGACACCACGTCGCTCGAGGGCCTGTTACCACCTATAAACCCTAATTATTAAGAAAAATTTTAAAATTATGATTTTTTTTATAACAATTACTCGGTAATAAAACTTATCGAATTATAGTTCATACTTTCTCTGTTCCATTCATTTGTTTGTCTTTGATTAAAATACTTCTCACAATGAATATAAAAGGCAAACAAATGAACGGGACGGAGGGAGTATAAAATTGTAACTATGATTTATTAATATTTTAAGTTCGATCCACAACTCTAAAATTGCTTTAATTACTGTCATAATCACATACTCTGTATATACTTGGCAAGTATGTTAAATATTGTGTCTGACCTAGTTACGTAAGTATAGACAAATTGTAACACCCCGTATTTTTCAAATAAAATTAAAATATTAAACATTTATTTAAATCTAGTTTAACGCTTGAAAAATTATTTTCGTGAATAAAATATTTTATTTTCGTTAAATTAAAAATTATTCTGTCATAAAAACATATGAATTTATTTATCGAATTATTAAAAAGTTTTATCTTTTGTTAAATAAAGTTTAAAACTCGAAAATATTTTTAATAATTGTAAAAATTATGGGTCTAATACAATATATGTGGACAACATTATTTGGACTTATTGTATTTATTGGCTATCATTAGAGTTGAGCCCAAATACGTGATCTGTCATAATACAAATGATATGAGCTTATTTACGTCTTATAAAGTATGGGTCGGATACTATAATAGTGTAGAGACCCATTAAGGTTTCAAATGATACATGATGGATGTATCTACTCAGACGGCTAATATGAGTCACTAGGGTTTCATATCCCTCCCTATATATAGTCGGGGTTATGGTCCCTTATAGCACACTTTTGACCTAATCTCACATATATCCCATGGGTATGGAGAAACTCAAAAGGCAAGTGTGTCTGTTAGAAGACCGTAATCGGGTAATTCTCATTCCACCTCCCTTCTCCAGTTGAGTCAGGTACACTTCCGCTATTCGGTACTAATTAATTTAGTCTGAATTTTCAGTCTTGGGTCAGATTAAATCTAACAAGTGGCATCAGAGTCACCTTCATATTGAAGTATTTGGGATGGATTTATTATTCTGTGTAATTGTGTGTTTGGCCTTAGCCGTGATATTAATCTAATCATATTGCTCAATATAATTTTTGGACTCATGGTTTTGCAGTCATCTCTCTAATTGATTTGTTTTTTGCATGGTTGATAATGAACAAAATCATTGCCTGCAATTTTTTTTCTCATGATAGTAATTTATGTTAATGAATCCTTTGATTCGCGGCCTATGACAATTACTCCGTACGATTCAAATTTTTTGTTAGCTTTGAATTTCGCTAGATCGCATAGGTTGAATCAGACTGTATTACTTAATTACTATCATGAATTATTTTTGTCATGCCAGTTTCCTGATGTGATATTATGATTACGGAATATATGTTTGGATAATTTATTTATTCTGTTATCGATACAGTTATATGGATTAAAGATCTATATTTCAGATATTAAGTTTCGGATTCTTATAATTAATTGACTACTCAATTTATGAGGTGTCTAAAATTTTTGAATCAAATGCAGTTGGTTAATGATTTCATTTAGTATTCAGTCATATGATATATAATGGTCTCGTATGTTTGATTATTATCGCATACTGTGTTTTTATGTATGAATTGTGACATGTTTGGAATTTCGGTTGCGATTATCGTCGCGTATTTATAATTGACAAGTTGACTTGTATGATAAAAGAACTAATTTGGGTTATATTTTCTTTCATCATTTATTGTTTCAGTCACTTGTTAATTACGGTTTGACTATATGAATCTTGATTTCAGTTTCAATAATATTGGCTATTTGGTTTTTTTAAGACGTCTAATATTTTGCATTGTTTGATTGAAACAATACGTTGCCAAAGTAACCTCTATTGCGTAGATTAGATAGTTTAAATAATTGGACGATTGTGTGTGATTGAATTTCATGCGGGTAATGGTCGGCCGAAAGAAAGTCCATTATTTGGCCGAAATTCAATCATACTTGTGGTGATAAATATGTAACAGTTATTCGGTTCTCGTGTACATGTTAAGTCGTCCCAAAGGAAGACTTGACATTTGACATGATCTTACTGTTAATATTTGATTACTACACCAAGAGTACCACTTACAAGTCTAATTATCGTCCAAAGATGAGATTAGATGTTGTGCTAGGTATCTTGTTATGATGGGAATGCTAATATTCGAATCTAAAATACAAGTTAAGGGAGTGTTGTTAAGTTTATGACACTCATAAGGATTATGTCCATACCGTTTTTTTAATGGAGAGTAAATTCAAACATTCGGTTTTTAAGTTTGGTAGTATGTGTAATCATGCGGAAAGGAAGGCCATTATTTGGCCGAATACATATACAATTTCGGGTGATAAATATGTGACGATTATTCAGTATTTTCATGTGTATACTGAGTCGGCCGAAAGGAAGGCTTAGTGTTCGATATGAATTTATCGTCAATATTTGATCACGATTATTTAGTTTAGTGTCAGTGCATAATTAATAGTTTATGTCTAACGGCTAAATGTTAAATTTGCAAAAATACTGCATACTGTTTGAATTTATTTTAAATATGAAAACATTGTTTTGTTCATCAAATTGACATTACTGTTCATTATATCTGTCATATTCAGGTTAAATTCTCAATTCGGATAACGTCATTTATTTAAATGAATGGGAAGAGAACGTAAATACTTATTTTCTATCGTCGCAATCTTAACACAGCATCAGGAAGATATGATTGTGCTACTCATATAAGGATGAAAATATCGTGTGGACTCACGTGTTTTTTGTGGAGTAGAAAATTTAATGCATGTGTTTAATGATTATTTAATGCGACATTAAAGACATATTTAAGGGCATTGTTTCTATAATAAGCTGCAATTGTCCAACTCAAAGAATAACAAGACAAGGGTAAAGTTATTGGTGGTTGGCTTGTTACGAGTATGGACACATAAGGAATATAGTACTAGTTTGTACGTCTCATCGCGTGTCGGTAAGGGCACACTTCTCATTTAAGATTTGTCTAAGGTTAATTATTATATCCAATCATATTTTGTGGGTGGATTTGGTTTTTCATTCACGTAAGTACATTAATGCAAGTAGAAGTAAGAATGTAAGATGTTGTATGTCAATTGGTGATGAAAGATTCATCTATTTGGGGCATGACATCATCTGAGTTTAAAATAGGGTTATTTCATAACAATAATACCAACTATGGGGGTGCTTCTTATATTAATACAAACTATACGTAATCTCGTTTTAATATCAACTATCCTCTCATTAATCTCTCTTTATAACCAATGCCTTTTTTTTACCTGTAAAACCGGTAATTGTGACCTGCTAGGTTTTGGTGCGCCTCTTCTTCTTCTTCCCCTTTATATTCATCAAATTAAAAGTCATCCTCCATTATCAACCTTCAAAACCCTCATTGATACAATGAGATGTGGTTATTCATCTGGATCCTCCTCTAATTCGTATCCTTCAAATGTCAGATTTTTTTTGCAAACGTCAGATGCTCTAATTTATTTACCACAATTTCAAAAAATTTAAGAAAAGCAATGGCGATAGGAGATGTCGAGTTCAACAATTGCGAGAGAAGACTACGTAGTAACGAGAGAGGAAGTGTACAGAGTATGGTGGGAGGGGGACTTTAATTCAAAAAGAAATTAAAAGGAAAAGGGAACCGGCTCATCAGGTAGCCGGTAACTTGTTCTAAAGAGAGATTAATGTGGGGATAGTTCATACTAAAATGGGATTACGTATAGTTGGTATTAATATAAGAAGCACCCCCATAGTTGGTATTATTGTTATGAAATAACCCTTTAAAATAATCAGCTAATTTAGTTATCATTAATGACTTGTTATTTTATTTGAATCTGAAAAAATATATTTGGTACCGCCTTTTGGTGGAGTTTAATTATTTTTCGTTTGGCCAAATTTGGTTCATTGTCCATTGAGAAATAATTAATTTTGTATTTTTCTAATTCAAATAATGATAAATTTGTTATTTTTGATAATTTTACATAGCTTGAATTGAAATGTCTTTTAAAGACTTGCATTAAAACTCCAGTGGATATAAAGAATTGAGGACAATAATTTCTTTTCGGTATGACACATTAAAAAGATTATTAAAGTTATGTCAAAATAAAATTATTGACCCTTCTACTTCGGATTCTCATATTGAAGGAGAATAAAGACAAAAGGAGAAAATAAATATCAAAAGAACTTTGGATGTCTTATTATTGATATATAAGGGTATGTGAACTATTTTATATTTTAAGTTGTATTAGTACACATCACTATATTAATCTGTAGACAAAATTATGTATTGATATTTATATCTCGATCTTGAAAGTTTCAAGTTCCTAGACGTTTTTATCACATATTTGACTGAGATATATTCTCGGTAAAGGATTATTAAGGATGTCAGTTGATCATGAGTAGAAACACTTTGACAATTTGATTATTCGGGATAAGAACGTTAAGGTTATTTCGGATACTTTCTAGAGATGTTTGATCTTACATTAAACACACTACTACAAATCCCTTACTTTTGTGACACTTTGTCATTGACGCTCTCATAGGGTGTCAACCTCATAATCTTCCCTCTTTTATATTGTGACACCCTTTAATGTCATTAATTAAATTTGATATTCTTATTTAACCCAAAACCCACAAATTTTGTTTAAGCGTGTTAATTAAATTTTCTGAAAATGAAAACCAAAAATAAACCCGCTCATTGTCCCGCTTTATTCATCCCTAATAACTCCACATCCCTAATTGAATCATTTTAGTTCCCCTTTCATCCATCATCATACCGATCTCCACCTCGGCTTCGACCACCGAGCACCGTCGCGTGACCCACAACAGGACAACACCACCGGCAGCACCGTACTCAGACTACGACTCCGCCGTTCACCCCCAGATTTCGGCCGGCCGCCGTGATTCGTGCCTCCGCTGTTCAGAAATCGCTGGAGCCCCACCAAGCTCCTCCACCAAGCCACCACTGAGAGCAGCGAACCAAACCCTAAAATCATTCCGCACAACAGCGCTATGACTGTGGAATTCATCCCTAATATTCATCAGGTTTGTTTTTCAATTATTTACTTCGTTTGTAATTTTGATATGAATAACCAATGCTTCTTATAATTTCGTATGTAATTTTGATGATGAACACACTTCTTGTTGTTGATGTATAACTTCATCAAGAGAATGGACAATAAATTTGATAGATGAAAGTTATGAGACAAGTTTTTTTGGTAGTCGATGGACATTCTGCTTTTTAATATACGCTGCTATTTGATCATTTGTTACCCTTTATGCGTAATGCTAATGATTTCTTCTGGTCTTGATATATGCTGCTTTTAAATACACTGTATTTTGCTTACATGAATGATAATATGGTATTCCAGCACTTTGATATGGTATGGTGGTAGAGATTAGAGAGTTTATAGTTTATACTACTTGTACATTTTATTGTTCTTCCCCTCCATTTTTCCTTTTATCTTTTTTTTTTTTAGTTTTTTGGGTTTTCTTTCTTGCGGTAGGTGTCAACTTTCTATACCATCTTTTGAGTATTTTGTAGAGATTTTTAGAGAAGAGGATGAGGGAAATTGGGAAATGTAGGAAGGAAGGAATATCCAAAGCCTAAACTATCAATTGGTGAAGATTAAATACAATATGGATTCATGTTAAATTGTTGATTGTTGATAATGGGGAAAATGTGTATTTAAAGAACGAACCTAAAAGAGACAAGGTTACGAGTATGGTGTATGCTGTTCTTTTATAATTAGTTTAGACTTACGGTATGTACTCCGTATTTGTTTGGTCTGATTTTTACTGTGTGAGTCTGTTTGGTTTGTCAATCTAGATCAATTTTTATCATGTTTTTATCCTGTTTCTTTTGGTTCCAACAATTTTTATCATGTTTTTTTAATTGTATTAAAGAAAAATAATGGTTGGTTACTGGAGTGCAATCTCTTATTTTCTTCTTTAGTATTGTTTCATATCCTTCTTTTGTTCAAACCTTTGATACACATTCATGGTCATTTTGATAAACTGTAAATATAGAATGCACACTCAATGCAAAAATTCTAAATAACTAGTGGCTGAAACAAGCTTCAAACTCAATTAAAAGGGATCTCATAGGTTTGAATTAAAAAGTTGAAGTTAGGTTATTACCAATTTCAATTAAAATAAGTATGGAATTAAAATTAAAGTTAGGTTGTTACCAATTCAATTAAAAGGAAATTTGAATAATTAAAAGGGATGGAGATAAACGGACCAGCTAATAAATCATTTGACTCCATGGGGCATACACTTAGTAATTAGTACTCGTATGTTCTTATTAGATAGACCGCCTCCAACTAGTTTGCTAATAAATCGGAGAATAAGGGTCGAATGTGATCTTATATGTGGAAGCCAACAGACTTTGTTTAGGTCATGCAAATTGTTAGTGCTGATAAGGTTTCTAACTAAGTCTACGCGATTTAAGAATTACTTGTACTACTTACTTTTAATTGGATCCAAGGTTAGCTGCTAAGTCATTCATCATCACCTAATTAATTACCTTTTGGTTCCTTCCTTTGGCTAACTTTTGATTAATTAGTAATTGACCTTTGCAAGTTGTAGGTCTCAAAGTTGTAGGCACTAAGTCACTGACAAACGAATGAAAATTTCAAGTCTCTGTACTGTTCTAGTAGTGTTTTTTTGTTGGATTAGGTCAATTATTTTAGCCTACAATGGAAGATTGGAAGGAGCTACGCTTGAATATTAAAGACGTACTCGTAATAAGCTGGGAAATAAACAAAGGAAACTTAATGTTGCTGACCCGGATTATGTAGTAGGTAGAGTGGGGGAAGTGGTTGGAGGTTGAAGGAGGATGGCCTGGGGGAGTTAGAGTAGGGGGGGTATATATGGGGAGGGGAGTACAGAGAAGCAGAGGGCAGAGAGGGGTGACAGAAGGAGGAGGAAGAAAGAGAGGATTACATTACTGTACATTACATGCCAAACAGTGATCAGCTTTATGCAGTATGCTATGCCTCCATGTTTGTTATAACCAGGTGAGACATTATTTATTGGTAATTATCTGTCTTATGCTTCCACTAAATATACTCCGTATACTCCTACCACTCTTCCCTTTGTTTCTATTTTCCATTACTGTTTTTTTTAAGTTCATTTTACCTCAATTTGAATTGTAATCCGGGTCAGCTTACCTTATACTTTCCCTATCGAATTTTACTTCTCCTGTTATTGTTGTTGTTAGCATTGATGTTCGATTATTACTTCTCCTGTTGTTGTTGTTGTTAGCATTGATGTTCGAATTTTACTTCTCCTGTTGTTGTTGTTGTTAGCATTGATGTAGTAATAATAGTCGTATGAATAACCTGTTTGCCTGACGTGTTTGAAGGTGGAGAAACACCAACACACAGTTTGAATGACCTGATACTACTATCTTTTGTGTTGATCAAAGCTCATTTTTTGTTTGTAGGTTTCAAAGTCTGCAAATGGTGAAGAGGCGCCTGAAGATCACTCTTAGCACATCAAACATAAGCATTTATAGTCTTTTTTCTTTTAAGTGACGTTCTTCAACAACGATAATTGTTATAGCTTTTTTAGTTTTTTTGTTGGAACTATATGTCAAACTTAATCATTTTGAATAATCGCAACGACATTTGTTATAGCATTTTTTTTTGTCGACCATGGACATATATTTTTCTATGAAGAAGAAATGTCTTGATATTTTTCTTTTTGACGTTCTTTTTAATCTTTTTTCTTTATGATGATTTAATTAGGTTTTGCTATTGTTCTATGTATATCACGATTAGCACGCCATCGTTACTTGTGATAGGAAAATGTGTCATAATTATTCTTATGAAGTTTTATGGCATACACAAAAAAGGCGTCAATAATTATTTTATGACATAATTTTGCATCAAAAACTATTGACGCAAATGAGCATCACTAAATTAAGACGCATAAATGTGTTAAGATTATTGACACTAAAAAGCGCCAAAAATTAAGGCATCCCAAATTTTGACGTTTCTTGTAATTTTTGACGCTTTTTAACGTCATAAATAGGCTTAAAAAGCGTCATAAAAGCATGAGATTTGTTGTAGTGAGATTGGACCATATGAAAGTTTAAATATGTATGGTGTATTATGTGTACAAAGTAAGATCTTGGTGATTGGAAAGAGTATGATTATTCACACTCTTCCCAAGATAACTCTAGAAGTAATTTTAGAATTGCAGCTTGTTTTTTGTGTGGATAAAGGTACATCAATACTATTGATTGATTATAGTGTAAATTATTTACACCTAAGGTATGTCCAACTAATTAAGAATTTTTTTTTGTTTTAAGGTAATAGTTGGACTTGTTCAATAATTATTTTGTATAAATTTATAAGGATCAAGGGTAATGTATAAAGTAATGATCCCACACGCAAGTTACTTTAAGACGGATAATATGGGTTCATTGAGGTTATTGAGTTTGGGGGGAAGAAATGAGACTTATGGAAATGATCTTGTGTCTCATTATAAAGGATCGTAAGATCATTTTAGTAAAACAAATTCAAATACCTCAAGAACTATTGTTATTAAAGAAATTCACTAAGGCAAGAATGAATGCAGTTTCAGGGGATTACATTGTTTTCATGCCATGACAGACATATTACAAGGTAATAACAGATTCATATACTGCATACATCCAAGAGTAAAAGTTAGATGATGAAACGGTAGAAAAGTATTCATTCAACATTTTACCGAATCATTGAAAGTTCTAACTAATACTCGTACATGTGAATTTATATATGTCATCAATAAAGTATTAAGTCATTCGACAATAAAGACAGTTTGGAATTGTTTCATTACGTAAAAGTATAAAGCATATTGGTTTCAAATGGTTTTTGGTTACCAAGACAGACTCATTCGGTAATGAGACAGTAAGGCTTGTCATGTCAATAATGACTATAAAGACAATGATATATCCAGTTCTGGATGGAGTTACATTGGATTAATGATAAAGACGGATTTTGTCAATGGTGACATTGATAAACTCACTGTTGCATGAAACTTTCACCCAGGATCTTCGAAGATATTCAGAAAACTTTCACCCGACGGTAACGAGGCCCCTAATGCAAAATATGGAAGGAAAGTTAATCGGGTGAAGTTTCACCCGACGAAAATGGCTCGAGAATGACGATGTTCGTAAGACGAAGTTTCACCATATGAAGATTCGTTGGGCAAAAGTCTTACTCAAAGAGCAAAATGGATTTGGGCTTTGGTTTAGTGATCCATTAAGTCACTACTATATATATATATATATATATATATAGAGGTAGGTTCAAATAAGGTCCACAATTTTTTTAAGTCTATATTGAAGTTACATACGACATACGCTAAAGTTGCATTTGTTCAAAATTGATATATATACAAATGCAACTTTAGCGTATGTCATCTGTAACTTCAATATAGACTTAAAAAAATTGTGGACCTTATTTGAACCTACCTCTATATATATATATATATATATATATATATATATATATATATATATATATATATATATGTATGTATGTATGTATGTATGTATATATATAAACATATATATATAAACATATATAGAGAAGGGATCAAATAAGTTCACCATATGTAATTAAGTCTATATTAAAGTTACAGATGACATACGTTAAAGTTGCATTTTTTTCAGAATTGATATGTAACTATAACATTCAGCTCTTTTATCACTTCAAATGATAAAGTGCAACTTTAACACTCATCTCGTGTAACTTTAAGCACCTTTTGTGTAACTTTAACACTGAAACTTATGAACTTATAAGAGTTGTTGGCCTTATGTGAACCTATTATATATATATAGTTAATTAACCTAATGAGATGCACAAGATACTCCATTAGATTTTAGATCACTTTCATTAGCATTAGATAGAAACCCATTAGATATTCATAGAAGCTTCATATTTTTTTTTATCAATCTTCATCTTTTTCATCTAGATTTAGATTCAAACTTTTGCAAGGAATTTTAGTTTTAATCTCGAAGTTCTTTGAAGATTATCAAGGGATTAGTGACAAATTCATTGTCTTCTTCATCAAGGTTTCTCCTTATTTTTATGCATTTTCATCTTTCTTATTGTTATTTCCCTTCATTGTTGGTATAACTCTTTTCTTCTCCTTTTTCTCTCGATTATATTTTACTCTTGCTCTTTCGTTATTGCATCGTTTTTATTGATTTCTCTTGCATTGTTTTTAGATCGCTTTGTAGCTTCTTTTGTTGATCGTAATTTCCTTCGTTGTTTTAGTTTTATTTCCTCTAGTTTTCTTCTTTATGCATGTTTTTGGTATTGCTTTTGTAGCTTTCTTCATGAATTGTGAGTAGTTTACTTATTAGAAATTGCCAAAACTGCCAGAATTGTCCAGAAGCCGTCGAGCGAAATTTCGCCCGATGAGATTTCACCGGGTGAAACTTCACCCTTCGGTGAAACTTTTTGCAGATGGATTTTCATGAGAAAACCCGTCGGGTGAAACTTCACCCGATGATACATGACCGGGTGAAACTTCACCCGTCGACTTGGCTGGATCACCCATCACCACTTACTGATCACTACAAAATTCAATTCCCTCCTTCCAAAATATACCCACATAACTTTCCCTCCGAAATACAAACACCAAATTTTCAATCAACCTTTCAAACTTTACTTTCCCTCCTCAAACACCTTTATATGTATCATCTTCACCTCACTTCCCTTTTCACCTCATCACTCCTCATATCATTAATACACCACTTTCCATACCTCAACCATATTCATACCTCCATTCCATTCCACCTTGGTGTATATTTTCGGGTTTCGAAGAGGTGAAGCAAAAATATTTTGGAACAATCTTGAAAATCTATCATCATGGAAACAAGATCAAGACGAGCCGCTCGGAAACAAGGTATGTCTTCAACTTCTAAATCCTCTAAGTCTACTAATCTACCTCGTCTTAACACCTCGTTATCTCGTACCTTCTCTGAAAAGATCTTTCAGAGTACTAAATGGCCTTGTCCACACACAATGACAAATTTGGGTATTGTTGACGATATTAAAGAGTTATCGTCACGAACCGGACCTAGTGAACTCCTTAGCTTTGCGACCTTTACATACAAAGATCTAACTTGTGAGTTCCTAGGAACTTTTGCACTTGACAACCCGACCACACCTAGAGTAATTAAATTCCGATTATTCAGAAAACCTAATAGACTGACCATTCCCGAGTTTGGCCTCGCGTTAAGCCTACCCTCATCGGGTACCGGACTCAGTTAACCTTCGGGCAATATTCCAGCATGTGTTTCTAGGAGAGACTTTTGAAAGCGTATATCACCTTGTAAGGGGCTTACTCGGCCAATTTATCCTATGCCTCCAAGATTCGTAACCCCACAATTCGTTACTTTTGCGAAATCCTCTCTCATTGCTTAGTGCCCTCGGCTAATAATATTTGCTCTCTTAATGTGTGTGTCTTGCAATTATTCCTTGACTCTTTAGTCAGTAATTCGAGTCCCCTAGACCTACCCATCGTTGTGGCGTTACACTTTTAACGCATCATCAATACCCAACGCCCCTCCTTATATTGTGGAGGTCTTGTGTAATACCCCGAGTTTAAAGAGTATATATTGGATATGGTGCTCAGAGGAGCGTGTATTGGATATGGTTTAAGAGGCTCAAATGAGTGCTTAAAGGGATTGATAGTACTACTCGTGTCAACAAAGTGCACTTTCTTTTCTGGTTTCCCCATGATAAGAACTCCACAGTTAAGTGTGCTTGACTGGGAGCAATCTTAGGATGAATGACCTCTTGGGTAGGTTCCGGGATGCGCATGAGTGAGGTCAAAATGCGCTGGAAAAGACTCGTGTTGATTTGTGGGGCCATTACACGACCTATTGAGCGCCATAAGTGACACTCGGTCCACCAGTGGTGACCAGAGTGTTAAAAATGGTATCAGAGCAACCCGGCGACAGTATGGTGATCTTGTGGTCAGGAGTGCCACAGTCATTAACCTAGCTGGGGTGGATCTTGGGGCTTGGCTGCGGTCAGCTTCTAGGAGCAACGAGGACGTTGCTTTCTTAAATGGGGTGATTGTAATACCCCGAGTTTAAAGAGTATATATTGAATATGGTGCTCAGAGGAGCGTGTATTGGATATGGTTTAAGAGGCTCAGATGAGTGCTTAAAGGGATTGATAGTACTACTCATGTCAATAAAGTGCACTTTCTTTTCTGGTTTCTCCATAATAAGAACTCCACAGTTAAGCGTGCTTGACTGGGAGCAATCTTAGGATGGGTGACCTCTTGGGAAGGTTCTGGGATGCGCATGAGTGAGGTCACAATGCGCTGAAAAAGACATGTGTTGATCTGTGGGGCTAGTACACGACCTGTTGAGCGCCGTAAGTGACACTCGGTCCACCAGTGGTGGCCAGGGTGTTACATCTTGTGACGGTAATTTCAAACAAATTGGGTTACTCGACCGACCACCTCACCCTGCTAGACAACTCCATTTGGCTTTACGAAACCTATTTCCCCACTTGGATTTTCTATGTACCCCATCAACGCCTCGCCTATATTAGCTGTGGATGTGCTTTAATTGTACCCAACACACACCGCACCACCATCCTCATTCACCACAATTGGGATCTACCTTTAGGACCTGGTGAATTTTGACTGACAAAGACTGAGTCGGGAGGAAGGGGAGTATGAGAATATGCGCATTATACATAGCCCGAGGGTCATACGATCTACGACCTATGTGAGATTGAGTCAGACTACCCTCTCTCGTTAAGCGATGGCCTGGAGGAATTTTCTCCCCATGCGTCTTCTGAGGGTATGCCGTACTTTTCTGGGTCTCCCAATGCTTCGTACGAGTCTGATGACTATTCGTACTAGACCCTCTCCCTGAGTCGGTAGGTGGTGTTGTGGGTATTTGTGCAGGTTGGGTAGGTGAGTCTTTAAGAGTATATAATTGCATGTACTTGGGTTGTGTTCGGTTCTACTATCCTGTTATCATTGTGATTGATTATTCGTTCTAACATAATTTTGCAAGTTGTCCCATTGATTGTTGTGGTCGTCCGCGGCCTTGGTATTGCTCTCGGTCTTTAGGCGATGTGATTACGCCATTGACCAATTTGAAAATACAAATTCTTTTTATCCTTCGCAAATTTTTCTAATTTGTACTCAATCCGGGCCAGTGACGTGATTACACCTACGCCCATTTTTCGCCCTTTCTTTTAATTTCTTTTCTTTTCTTTTCTTTTCGTTTTTTTTACCCACTTGGCTAGGGTCTAGGGGACGTGATTACACCTAGACCTGCCACCTTTTTTTCCTTGTTCTTTTATTTTCTTTTCCCAAAATTTCGAAAAATCCCAAAAACATTTGAAAAAACCCAAAAACATTTGAAAAATCATAAAAATTCAAAGAGATTTTTCTTATTTTTCTTTTTTCCGTCTTTTTCGATCTTTCCCTACTTGTCCATTGACGACAATGTACAGTTTTAGTGTGAGGGGAGGGATATACTATCTTTTGTTTTTCAAAAATCATTTCAAAAAACCATAAAAATTTGAAAACTTCCAAACCAAAAATATTTTCCTTTTCATTTTCTTTTCTTTTCTCGTTCTCATTATGTTATTGTGTCCTTCGTATAGTTTTGTCCTCCACTCTTACATGATAACCACCACCTCGATTGCACAAGTTGAGTAGATTATGGAAGCAACCCGCTAGGTAACTTCTTTCCTCTTCGCTTTTATTTACTCTCGTAGAGGAGTTAGGTTGTTGCTATTGGGAGGCTCTCGAAGAGATGAGCATTTTGGGATTGTGGTTGATTTTGTGCTTGAATGACAATGGAGTATGGAGTGCTTGACTTTACTTGACTTTTCCTTTTACTTGCCTTTTCTTTTTCTTGTGCTCATTTTGCTTTTGTATAGTGTGTCTAGGATTAACTGTTTTCGAAAACCAGATTACAAACTTATTACAAGAGTTTACATTCCATTGTGAATAACTCATTGTAGATTCTGGACCTTAATCTAGTAGAATGACTTTAAATAAATGAATATGTTGATCTTTTAGCTTGAGTCCACATTTTCTTCTAGAGGTTTATTTTGGGGTTTTCATTTGACCACCTTGACCACCCATGAAGAAGTTAGGCCTTGGTGACCGCATCCCGCTTTCTAGCTGACCTTGCTCGAATGACCATTGCACCTTTAGTCCAAATTCTTCTCGCCTTTTTGTGGGTTATCCGGGAATGACGCGCGTTCTTGGATACCTATTTTTCCTTCCACCTATACATCATCACAATAAGTTTACAAAAATAAACTTCCAAGCTTGGTTTCGAATCACATGAAAAAGCCAAAAAAAAGGCAAACCGAAGCAAGAGAAAAGGGCACAAAAATATGAAAGTCAAAGGAGAGAAAAAGAGCATCAATGAAAATTGTATCATAAAAAAAAGCCCTTTGATCGACTTTTCACCATGAAGTGCCTATTAGAGGACCAAGTCTCGATGAAGGAAGATAGCGGTGATTAGTCGATCCACCACAAAATTGTAAATACCTTCTCCACTTTTTGTTTGGGATAATTTAGATAATTCGAGTTTGGAACGATCCACTTGGCCTTAGTGAAAGAGAGCGAGACTTCACCTACCCACAGTGTCAAATGACTCCATGGTTCGCTTATTCCACTCCATTTAACACCCCGTCGTACCCCTTTAGAAGACTAGGGGACCTAGCTAGTTTAGCAACATTTTTATTGCTTTAATGTCATACTATTAGGCTTTGGTCCATGTCCACTTGGGTGATTTATTTTGGAATGTTCATAATTGTTTTAGGTGAGTAATCGGAGTCTTCCCCGCCATCTCGATGAGGGATTTAGTGTCTTATTTTCTCTTTGGATGCACCTATTCTTTCGTGTTTATGTATTTTTGTGTGTTTAGTCGCATCCACCATTTTGAGCAAAACCCAACTTGCCTTGCATTGAAGGACCTTACCTCATAGGTATTCCAATTTGAGTTGAAGGGACGGAGCGGGCCCATTAATTGTCTTGTGTCGGCTTAGCACAATCTAGCTAGTAGTATTAGTATGTAGTTTCTTTTTGGGTCTTTGCTCGAGGACGAACAACGTTTTAGTGTGGGGGATTTGATGTGAGCTAAATTTAGCCCGTTTTTCCTCTCATTTAGACTCGTTTTCCTCCGTTTTTGTGAGATTAGAATACGATTATCGCCTTAATCTTAGCCTTTCTTGCATTAGCATCCCTCTTGTTCATTTCACGTGTTTTTGGTAGTTTTTCTATCTATTTTGATAGGATTCATCACCAAGATCATGTCCAAGCTTCCATGAGCACAAGAGAGTTGAATACCTTCCGCAAGCAACACAGGAAACCTAAAGTCCAAACAATACAAAGAGCGACACCAGAAAAGAGGTCATGGAAACCATCGGGTGAAGTTTCACCCGATGAGATACCACCGGGCAAAGTTTCGCCCGACGACGTTTCGACCTCTTCGAAAATCTTCAGAAAACTTTCACCCGACGGTAACAACGCCCCCTAATGCAAAATCTGGAAGGAAAGTTCACCGGGTGAAGTTTCACCCGACGGAAATGGCTCGGGAATGACGATGTTCGTAAGACGAAGTTTCACCATATGAAGATTCGCCGGGCAAAAGTCTTACTCAAAGAGCAAAATGGATTTGGGCTTTGGTTTAGTGATCCATTAAGTCACTACTATATATATATATATATATATATATAGTTAATTAACCTAATGAGATGCACAAGATACTCCATTAGATTTTAGATCACTTTCATTAGCATTAGATAGAAAGTCATTAGATATTCATAGAAGCTTCATATTTTTTTTATCAATCTTCATCTTTTTCATCTAGAGTTAGATTCAAGCTTTTGCAAGGAATTTTAGTTTTAATCTCGAAGTTCTTTGAAGATTATCAAGGGATTAGTGACAAATTCATTGTCTTCTTCATCAAGGCTTCTCCTTATTTTTATGCATCTTTGTAGACACCCGCATTTGGCTGCTAGTGTCTATAACGGTCTCCAACAAAACACCCGATGATGATCGGACGTAAACGTGCTTTAACGCTCTCGAATATGGGCTCGAAATCATTAGTATATGGCTTGGGCTTTTAACGGAGTACAAATCTCATAAAACCAACCTCAAATTCAGGCCTAGTGGGTCGTTTCCATTTAAATAAGACTAATTTGGGTCAAAACCGACACCGAAAATAAAACCGTCTTTTGGCGACCGGGTCAAAATCCGGTCAAAGATGAATTCGGTACAAAAAATATGCCACATGAGCTTTTAGAAGAGAACCCAACAACCAAAACCTCTTCAAAATAGGATAGGATTTCCTTCCTAAATTTCCTTATTTCGTTTTGACCCACTCGATCGAGTGGTTCAGGCCCACTCGGTCGAGCTTGCGAACCGGGCAAACCGGCTTTGGACCGGGCACTCGATCGATTGCACTTGCACCACTCGATTGAGTGGCCCTAAACCGAGGATTTTTCTTATAAATACCCCATCATTTGCATAACTTTTAACAACTTTTTACACCTTACAACTTTCATAACTCTACAACTTCACAACTTTTGCAACTCTTCCCCTATCATCATCATCATCATCATCTCGACACACACATACATACATCCCTAATACCGAGATCAAAACTCGTCAAATCCATCACTACAAATCATACACGTCATAACTGTCCTATATATCTCGACATTCCCGTGCCAAAGCCACTACTAGACGAGCTGATTTCCGAGACAAAGCATGTAGGTTGAGGGTGTAAAATCTAGTCCCGATTTCTCCATTTCTTCTCTCTCTTCTCTTCGTCCTTTTCGTTGTTTTTTCATTTTTTTTATTTCTTTTCTTTCGTTACTATTATTACTATCGTGTCACCATAAAATATTCCCATATACGTGTCGAATACGAGGGATGATGGGATAAGGAAACACGAATACGAGAGTATTGCACTCGATGTTGCCGGTCGCTTATCCTATTACCCCGAGTATTTGGTTGTTGAAGCGAATCAACCTTAAAAGAGCGTCTTTTATTTATTTCATTTCATCGTCGCGTTTCTAATATCATTAGTATTTTTATCATCGCCATTAAATAAAACCGCGCATAATTATTAAAGCGATCTGAGTCGAATATGCTTAACAACAAACCCGTTCAAGATCCTTTTAACCCCTTTACAAGTTGTAACGGAGGTGGCACCCTTTCGAGGAACGCCGCCCCAAACACTTAAGGGCATAATGCGATCGCGGAAGTTTGTCGTTAAATGTACTCGATTCCTCTTTTTTAGGTTAGTACGAAATATGTTGATGCCGAATCGAACACCACATATTCCGTAAGGATTAATAACGGTGTCGTGACGAGGAGGGAATTAATTTCTTCCTAATCAAATTTAAAATAATTTTACGACACCTTTTTTAAAATTCCCGATACCGGTCTCGTAATCATAAAATACATCTTACGAATACCGAAAATTGAGTTGAATATAAATTATGCCATATTTTTATGCGACTCGGTGAGTTATCGATTTTCAAACGAAATAAAATTCGAGACAGCCACTTGCTCGAATCAAGATGCAGCTCGAACAAGGGGCACTCGATCGAGTGCCATATCCCACTCATTCGAGTAGCACCCCAAAAAAGAGGCAGGAGGTCTGTATCAGAATCACTCGATCGAGTCCCTCCCATGACTCGATCGAGTGGTCCCTTTCACGCTAAAACACGAGCTTCCTTCATCAAATTAGCATCGTCAAATATTTTTACGACTTTGGTCGTCACATGTAAAGACAATCACGTGTCCATTCTCTTCAAAATCATGCATCATCATATCGACTTCGAGTCATTTAATCCATTTGCATTACCGTTACTATATCGTTATTTTGTTTTGTCCATGTTAGGATTAATGACTAGCAATTGTCGTATTCGAGACTTGAGTTGAATGTCGAACTAGGTGTGGAAATAAGGTGATGTATTTTGTTGTAATGTGGTTTGTCCCACATCTAAAGAATAGTGGGAATGGTATTTTTTCTATGTATAAATAGAAAAAAGTTGTCCTACATCGATAGATTAACTAAGTGGGGGTGATTTTTTTTGTATAAATAGAGATTACCCTTCCACCTTAGTAATCAACCCAAATTTGGAGTCTCTTAAGCATTGTCTTAGAGAGGGTTCCTCCGAGTTGTACTATTATCTCCACAGTAGTGAATATTGTTCTCCTTGTCGGTGTGGACGTAGCCAGTGATTTTGCTAGTGAACCACGTAATTCCGTGTCTCAGTTTAAATATTATTTGTTCGTTGTTTTGTTCTTCTCGCGTAGTAAACAAACCGTTGGTAACGGGATGCCTCCGTTACAACAAATTGGTATCAGAGCTTCAGGTTCGACTTCCGCTGAGTTAGGCGTTATTTAGGTCTGTTGATTTTTTGGCGAGAAGATGTCCGGAGCAATAGTATTAAACGTTGATAAGTTCACCGAAAGTAATAGTTTTGGGTTGTGGCAGTTGAAGATGAGAGCTTTACTGAGACAGCAAGGCAACTGGTCTGTTCTGTCAAAGACAAAAGAAAAATCACAAGATAAGGCGAAGACAGAAGCAGAGGTGGCCTTCGAGGAGAAGGCGCATTCTTTAATTTTTTTGTGTTTATCTGATGATGTGATTATTGAGGTTGCCGATGAAGAAATTGCTGCTAGTTTGTGGTTGAAGTTGGAGTCTTTGTACATGACAAAGACTCTAACCAACAAGTTGCTTCTAAAGCAGCATTTGTTCGGTCTTCATATGCAGGAAGGTACGTCTCTGAAGGAACATCTAGAACGACTTAACTCTATATTACTTGATTTGCGTAATATAGATGTTAAGATAGATGATGAGGATGCTGCCTTGATTTTGTTAGTTTCTTTGCCAAATTCATTTGAGACTTTTGTTGAGTCAATTGTGGTTGGTAAAGATACTTTGACCCTGGAGGAAGTGAGGTCAACGCTTCACACTAGGGATTTCCGCTGAGTAGCGTCGAGTAATGTTGTAGACAGTAGTCCTATGGGACTTGTTGTGAAGTCAGAGGGACCTAGTAAGGGTAAAACCAAGTCTAGGAAATCTCGGAAAGATGTCTGCAATTATTGTAAGGAACCTGGTCATTGGAAAGACAAGTGTCCTAAGTTGAAGGATGTTGGTGTTTCTGTTGTTGCACATAAAGGTGCCGAGTGCGACTATGAGGAAGATTCAGTTCACGTTGTTGATGTTATTCCACGTCCTTTGGATAGTTGGATTCTAGACACGGAGTGCGTTTTCCATATGTGTCCTGTTAGGCAATGGTTCGAGTCTTACGAAGCTTCACATAGGGATAGTGTTACCATGGGTGTGTAGAGACCCACATTTTGACCGCCAGGTGGCTATAGCAGTTTCCAAATAATACCCGATGATGATCGGACGCAAACATGACTTAATACACTCGATTTTCGGACTCGGAATCAATAGTAGTTGGCACGAGCTTTTAGCGGAGTGAAAATCTCACAAAACAGACCTCAAATCCAGGCCCAGTGGGTCCTTTCCAGTCAAATGAGACTAATTTGGGTCAAAACCAAGACCAAGGGCAAAACCGTCTTTTAGCGACCGAGTCATACCCCGGTCAAAGGCATTTCCGAGCCATAAATATCTGGCACAAGCTCGAAAATCCAACTCGAAGTTAGATTCCTCACAAAAATCAGCAATTAAGCAACCAAAACTCTTCCTACAAGATAAAAATCGATTTCCAAAAGGAGACTTCTACCCGGCTCAGACCCACTCGATCGAGTGGACCCGCCACTCGGTCGAGTGAGCCCATAAAAACCGCCAAATCTGGCATCAGACCGTGCACTCGATCGAGTGATGTGCACTACTCGATCGAGTGACCCTTGTTCAGCTGAAAACCGGGTGTTTCTTCCCCTATAAGTAACCTTTTCCTATCAAAAGACGGAATTCCACTTCATCCCAACCGGTTGTTTTCTTCCTTTGCAAGATATCAATCTCCTATCCCAAGTCGGTATTTCATCCTATAAATACATCACCCTTGCACACACAATTCAATCATCAACAACATCAATTATTCACAACGTTCACACATCCAACATCCATAACATCGACATCCAACACAACAATTAAAATTCCCGACATCCAAATACCAACCCGAAATTCTAGGCAATTTTAGGCAAACCATATACAAACCCGAGAGCAAAACTCGCCAAATCCCCTCCCTAACCATACACACCATAACTCACCTATATATATCTTAACGCTCCCGCGCCTAGGCCGCTACTACGAGTCCGTTTTCGAGATAATCAAGCATGTAGGTTGAGGGTGTTACAAATCCCGATCTCTCTTCTCTTTCTTCTTCTCGTTTTTTTCCGTCCGTCGTCGTCCATCGTCAAGTGTCTTCAACATCGCTTTTTCATTTTTTTTTTTCCTTTTTATCGTTTCTAATATCATTATTAATTTTACTACTATCGTAGAGCGTCATCCCTAGGATTCGATATCGACTCCATAGTCAAATATCGGATCTAAAGGAATCAATCAATAAACTATTATTTTTTAAGCATAATCTCGTTGATGCCGAAATAATCGTCACATAGTCCTAAAAAGACTAATACGACATTACAACGCGGAGGGATTTATTTTAATTCAAAACAATTTCTAAAAATATCTTTCTTTTTTTTACAATCACTCTAAGTATTGGATCTCGATTTCGTAGTCGAATATCAAATATTTACGAGTTTTGAAAATCTTAAGTCGAGTATAAATCATGCCATATTTTTACACGACTTAGCAAAATTATCGTTTTTTCAAAAATTAAAAGCAATTTCGAAACTTGCAAATCGAGTCACCACTCGAACAGGAGGGACTCGATCGAGTGCCATAGCCACTCGATCGAGTGACACTCCAAAAGTCGGGCAGAAACTTCTTTCAAGGGATACTCGACCGAGTCCTTCCATGACTCGGCCGAGTAGCCCCAATTACGCCTACATAAACGCGTCTTGCACGCTACAGATCTCGACAAACCTTTTTCAAACGATTTTGGTCAACACATGAATCTAGTCTTTTCAAAACCGCGTCGTGTCGTGTTTATTTCTTCTAACTCTTTCGCTCCTTTATTATCGCGATTGTTTTATTGTATCGTTGGTTGCATTGTATTTTCGGGTGGTATGCCGCTCGTATATTGTAATCGTTGTCGCTCTTTTCTCTTTTTATTTCGCTGTTTGTTTTATTATACTAAAATGAACATCGCATGCTAAAACAACTTTGACGTTAGTTTAGATGCATTAAACGACGTAGTTAAACATAATTCACATGTTTAGTCAAAACGCTCTTTGCATATCATTCAACCGTCAAACTAACGCGCGTACACCAAAAACGAACGATATCTTAGTAGAGACCGCTAAGTGCGGGCGGGGGTTGGGTGTTCTTTGTGAACTTCCCAACACGTACCCTCACCCCTTACTCAGAACCATGGTTTCCGGATGTCCGAAACTGTTGGCATACGAGAGTCATTCAATTCACGATTACCGATAATGTCAGTATCGGTATCGCAATGCAAAGGGACGAACCCCATAAACTCTGAAATTGGAATGGGCCGTACTTTGTGCACGGCCCACTACGACATAGAGTGGGTTCGAACGGGCCCGAACTCCCACAAAGTTCGGTGGCGACTCCAACTTCGATTTAAATTTCAATTCGAGATCCATTTCACACGAGATTCATTCGCCGCCCCAAACCCGCGCGTGGCCGCGTCGGGGTGGACCTATGTCATGTCCACAATTTGGCGACTCCGCTGGGGATACCTGATGTACCACTTGTCATCGGGATTCTCAGGGTGAGACTCGAAAAGAAATCTTTCGATTAATAATGTACACGTTTTAGTTCGATGGTTCGTGCATAACCCAAATTTCTCCCGGGCCGGTTACTTGTGACCGACGTCCCATTATACCACGGTACATTCCTAAATGGGTGCGCTAAAGACTCCGATGGCCGAACTCGTATGGGTTTCACGGCATGTTCTAAGTTCAATTCGTCTTAGGAAGTGTGTCCTGATTTACGAGAAAGCTGTCGTTGTTGGTATAGACCCAATTCAGACCGACCGAGACTTAGTTTAAGAGCATACATGATGTCGTCATATTTCTTACGTGACTATGTGCTACTTGGTTTCCGTGTCATCTTTTTTCAAAAATCGTCATTTCAAAAATGCATCTTTCCAAAATATCAAATTTTGAAAAACCCGAAATACCATCCGTTTCGGGACCTGTCTTTTCAAAAATATCCAATTTTCAAAAAAATCGGAATGCTGCCGAAGTTTAGACTTAAGATTTGACTCAAAACAAGCCTATTTTATAGCCGGCATGCTGCCCATTTCAAAATTCGAATTTTCGATCCACTATTCGATTTTCGAATTTCCAAAATTCAATTTCAACTTTCAAATCTTTGTGATTGCATTTTCAATTTTCAAATCTTCGAGATGCCATTTTCAAATCTTCGGGATCTCATCTTCTATTTTCAAATTGTCGGAAAATCTTTTTTTCGATATTCAAATTTTCAAAATTCCAAATATTCAACTTTTCAAAAACCCGCTCCTGTTGGCCCACTGCCAATTTCAGCCCCATCTTCTCAATTTTCAAAATTCAATCATTTTTCAAACCCCTTCTTGTCCTAGGACCTACCGTAATTCGTGTGTTGGGTGTTTTCATAGGTCGTCGAAGGTCTATAGCGTCGAAACTCCGTCGATCCTACATCACGAGTTTCTTCCCCATCCTAGTCCGCCTTATTCTAAAGGCATAACCAACCAACACGAGTCATACACTCGTAAATGGAAGGTTCGTCTACACTCGAGTCCCAACTAGAAAGTCCCACGCGATCTTTCCCTCTAGCAGGACGGTCCCCACGACCTTTCCTAAGGAAGTTTCGCCCGTCTTTCAATCCGTTAGTCGAGTCATCCCAATTCAAAAGTCCTTTAACTTAAGGGTCTACCCTAATCACGGGGCCACCCTTATTCGGGTCAAGTCGAGGGTCTCTAGCGTCGAAACTCTGTCGGTCTTACATCGTAAGTTTCTTCCCTTACCCCGTCTGCCTTTCCTCGGGGCCGAGTCAACCTTTTACAAGGCATAGCCCAACAACAAAAGGTTCGTGATCCTTACGTCTAAGGGTCACTCGTCCGACACTTGAGTCTTAACATCCTTCGATTCCACTTGGGGGCTACCCTTCAGCAGAGCGATCAATCACGATTGCTCTAAGGGTCATGTCATACACGTGTCGTCTCACGTACCCCACTTTTGAGTCACTTAGATGTCACACCATCTGAGTCTTACCAGAGTCTTTAGTCTAACCCGGGGGCTATCCCCCACCCGAGCAGTCAACCATGGTCACCCTAGGGAGTACCCCACGTCCATCCTACACCGGCGTCCTTATGATGCCTTCTTCGAGTCCTACCTATGCTACGAATACTCGAGTCATCTAGGGTTAGGTCACCACGGTTGGTCCGAGCACGTGACGCGATCAAACACGGTCACCCCGTTTTCGGACTCACCCTTCCGCATCTCGAGTAGTCGCGGTCGTTACTTTGTCTAGGTCAACGTTCGAATATCCCGAGCCGAGAATCCTAGTCATTCCAGTCACCCCGGGTCGTGTCTAGTTTGACTCCCTCTCTTGCATTTGCGCAAAACCGAGTTTAGGCGAGTCGTTGCACCTATCGAGGACCTTACCCTAAAAAAAACAACCAACCGAGCATCCGAAAGTTCGGATTCGATTCGAGCCTAAGTCTGAGTCCGAGTCTAGGGTACCCTACATCCTCATTTTAAAGTCAGAGTCAGAGTCGACTGTATTCTGTCCTGTTTTCAAAATTCAATAAAATTAGATTTTCTATTTCTCATAGATGTTTTCCCTATGTGTTTACGAAAACATGATGAACACCATCATACCCTGTGAGCACACACACGTGACTATTATAGGCACATATATAGTGACAACAGGAAATTGAGACCCGTGTTTTCCTTTACCTGTTCCATGTCTGACATAGAAAGCCACATAACTACCCCTAGCAGGAGCGGTATCGAATTCTATGACAAATCTAGGTAGTCTCTTAGTTTGGGTTCAAGACGGGAGGCAAGCCCACTTCCCACAATAAACACCCATCCAATAAGATCAACCAATCACTACTTTAGGTGTTAGTGTGACCGACAGAAAAAAAAAGAGAAAAACCTGAACAAAAAATCAAAAGTCCAAGGAAAAAAGCAAAAGACCAAAATAAAAGAGCTTGCCAGGATCAAAAAAATTCTCAGCATCCCCCCGACTAGATACGGTCAATCCATGACCGGGGCGAAGAGGTCAACCAACAGAAAATTCAAAAAACCCATGACCGTGGTCAACGGTCGACCCAAGTAAAAGTCCATTGTCCGAGGTACGCTCAAATTCAAAAAATTATCAAAACTGCCCATACCATCAAATAGGGGAGAGACAATCAAGCTGGTCAGCTAACACCACATTTAGCCTTCCCACATTACAACCCTCAAGACCTTCTCGAGACCTAGGCTAAGAGGCAGCCCGGAATTTTGAGGATTCAAGCTCCATAGGATACCCCTAACCTTTAGGGCTAGACATGGAAATCAGATCCCGTATTATCAAACATGTCCAATCGAAGTTCGAGTCATTTTTACTCGACTTCCTCATTTCTTACCGCATTACAATACCTTACCCTCGAAGCCTTAGCTCCACAAAATTGAGCTCCAGATTTCGAATCATCAAAGCCATTTGCGACCTAGCTCCACATTTCCAAAAACATCTAAACCATTTGCCAACCCCAAACACGGGAACTCAACCTGCGGTCGGCATAGAACATGCCCAAATAGTTCACACCACCTCTGGGGGCTACCCCGGAGAATGCTCACAGTCACAGGATCAACATCCTAACTATTCTAGCCCTTTGATCAAGGCATCATTGGGAATGCACCTAGCCTACACCATCGTTATGGCTAGTTACACACAAAGCCCTAATAAACTATGCACCATAATATATTTTTCAATCACTGAACTACGGCATGGTTTGATTTCACTACACGTGAATACGTAGGCAGCCTTTCAACAGAGGCACAACCACCCAGATTGACACTCATTCAAAAAGCACCATCATCCCGATCACGACACTGTCATGTTCTCATCAGCTAGCTTTGTCATCCTGGGGGGCTTCTCCTAGGCAGAAGTTCTCCATCCACTCACATAATCCAAAGACTTTCAAAAACTAGCCTCCTCTGTATAGTGTGTCCTAGTACTCGGCCCAGTCGAAGATAAGAATCTGTCAGAGACTCGAAACAACACCTACTTTGGGAATATACCCCGAAACCAAAAAAAATCCAAAAGAACACCAGTCTACGGCATTGCTACTACAAAGCCCTGTCGTACGGAAATAGTCTCATAACATATGTATCCCATTTCGATGTTCGACCGTGTTGCCGCTCGCCTAGCCTACGGAATAGCGCAACTTAAGAGTCTTGTTAGGTGGCCCACCCCCTACCGAGTCACGGTCTAACCCCTCGAGAGTCCAGTCGTGTCTGTCAACTCATCCGGTCACATCTAGAGTCGAGTCTGTCGGTAGACCTCTCTCTTCAAATTCTCATTTTAAAACTTGCAAAACTTAGCCATTTAAAAAAATCCTTTTCGGCAAGGTCAAATTTCAGTCTATTTAAACTACAAATTTCTTTTCTATCCCTTTCAATTTTGAAAAACCTATCTCCTAGCACGTGAGTTGCTTTCAGAACTTCGATTTTAAAATGAAACAAAAATCATTTTGCCCAACGCAAGTCAGTCTAGATGCTAACTGCATTTCCTGGATGCTATCTTGCTATCTGCTGTATTTGCTATTTCTGCCTATATATCTATCATTTCAAGTACCAACTTGTGCTTCCCAAAGAAACATCAAGTTTTTACTTCCCCAGCGTGAGTCGGTGTTTCGCCTAAATGTTACATACGAATTGCTATGTGTCGGCATCATACAGGTATACCCAGACTCGAGAAGGAAGTCTCCTCGCAAAAACTCCCTAGTGGAAAGCTCAGGTGGCATTTCTACAAAACAAACACGGGATGTGTCTGCGAACGGACACACCCATAGCTTCCTATGCAAGATCCCGCGTAATCGGGATGTGTCTGCAAACATGCACACCCATAGCTTCCTATGCAAGCTCCCGCATAATTCTGAATTGGGATGTGTCTGCAAACGGACACACCTATAGCTTCCTAGGCAAGCTCCCGCGTAGCTCCAAGATGGGATCTGTCTGCAAACGGGCACACCCAAGGCTTCTTAGGCATGTCACCACGGAGCTATTAGCATCAACTCAGGTATGATTTCTATCTTATGACTAGCGAGCCCTTTTACGCAAGTCTAATGGACTATAAACGACCCGACCGGAAGTCTACCAGGTTTTAATCTTCGATTGGCCTGGTAGCTACTCTGACTTTCGCCTTATCCAAGCCTCAGTCAGAGTGGGGGATCTGTAGACACCCACATTTTGACCGTCAGGTGTTTATAGCTGTTTCCGAAAAACACCCGATGATGATCGGACGCAAACATGACTTAATACACTCGATTTTCGGACTCAGAATCAATAGTAGTTGGCACAAGCTTTTAGCAGAGTGAAAATCTCACCAAACAGACCTCAAATTCAGGCCCAATGGGTCCTTTCCAGTAAAATGAGACTAATTTGGGTCAAAACCGAGACCAAGGGCAAAACCGTCTTTTAGCAACCGAGTCAAACCCCGGTCAAAGGCATTTCCGAGCCATAAATATCTGGCACAAGCTCGAAAATCCAACTCGAAGTCAGATTCCTCACAAAAATCAGCAATTAAGCAACCAAGACTCTTCCTAAAAGATAAAAATCGATCTCCAAAAGGAGACTTCTACCCGGCTCAGACCCACTCGATCGAGTGGACCGGCCACTCGGTCGAGTGAGCCCATAAAAACTGCCAAATCTTGCATTTGACCGGGCACTCGATCGAGTGTTGTGCACTACTCGATCGAGTGACCCTTGTTCAGCTGAAAACCGGGTGTTTCTTCCCCTACAAGTAACCTTTTCCTATCCAAAGACGGAATCCCACTTCATCCCAACCGGTTGTTTTCTTCCTTTGCAAGATATCAATCTCCAATCCCAAGTGGGTATTTCATCCTATAAATACCCCACCCTTGTACACACAATTCAATCATCAACAACATCAATTATTCACAACGTTCACACATCCAACATCCATAACATCGACATCCAACACAACAATTACAATTCCCGACATCCAAATACCAACCCGAAATTCTAGGCATTTTTAGGCAAACCATATACAAACCCGAGAGCAAAACTCGCCAAATCCCCTCCCTAACCATACACACCATAACTCACCTATATACATCTTAACGCTCCCGCGCCAAGGCCGCTACTACGAGTCCGTTTTCGAGATAATCAAGCATGTAGGTTGAGGGTTTTACAAATCCCGATCTCTCTTCTCTTTCTTCTTCTCATTTTTTTCCGTCCGTCATCGTCCATCGTCAAGTGTCGTCAACATCATTTTTTCATTTATTTTTTTTCCTTTTTATCGTTTCTAATATCGCTATTATATTTACTACTATCGTAGAGCGTCATCCCTAGGATTCGATATCGACTCCATAGTCAAATATCGGATCTAAAGGAATCAATCAAAAAAACTATTTTTTTTAAGCATAATCTCGTTGATGCCGAAATAATCGTCACATAGTCCTAAAAAGACTAATACGACATTACAACGCGGAGGGATTTATTTTGATTCAAAACAATTTCTAAAAGCATCTTTCTTTTTTTTACAATCACTCTAAGTATTGGATCTCGATTTCGTAGTCGAATATCAAATATTTACGAGTTTTGAAAATGTTAAGTCGAGTATAAATTGTGCCATATTTTTACACGACTTTGCAAAATTATCGTTTTTTCAAAAATTAAAAGCAATTTCGAAACTTGCAAATCGAGTCACCACTCGAACAGGAGGCACTCGATCGAGTGACACTCCAAAAGTCGGGCAGAAACTTCTTTCAAGGGATACTCGACCGAGTCCTTCCATGATTCGGCCGAGTAGCCCCAATTATGCCTACATAAACGCGTCTAGCACGCTACAGATCTCGATAAACCTTTTTCAAACGATTTTGGTCAACACGTGAATCTAGTCTTTTCAAAACTGTGTCGTGTCATGTTTATTTCTTCTAACTCGTTTGCTCCTTTATTATCGCGATTGTTGTATTGTATCGTTGGTTGCATTGTATTTTCGGGTGGTATGCCGCTCGTATATAGTAATCGTTGTCGCTCTTTTCTCTTTTTATTTCGTTGTTTGTTTTATTATACTAAAACGAACATCGCATGCTAAAAAAACTTTTACGTTAGTTTAGATGCATTAAACGATGTAGTTAAACATAATTCACATGTTTAGTCAAAACGCTCTTCGCATATCATTCAACCGTCAAGCTAACGCGCGTACACAAAAAACGAACGATATCTTAGTAGAGGCCGCTAAGTGCGAGCGGGGTTGGGTGTTCTTTGTGAACTTCCCAACACGTACCCTCACCCCTTACTCAGAACCATGGTTTCCGGATGTCCGAAACTGTTGGCATACGAGAGTCATTCAATTCACGATTACCGATAATATCGGTATCGGTATCGCAATGCAAAGGGACGAAACCCATAAACTCTGAAATTGGAATGGGCCATACTTTGTGCACGGCCCACTACGACATAGAGTGGGTTCGAACGGGCCCGAACTCCCACAAAGTTCGGTGGCGACTCCAACTTCCATTTAAATTTCAATTCGAGATCCATCTCACACGAGATTCATTCGCCGCCCCAAACCCGCGCGTGGCCGCGTCGGGGTGGACCTATGTCATGTCCACAATTTGGCGACTCCGCTGGGGATACTTGATGTACCACTTGTCATCGGGATTTTCAGGGTGAGACTCGAAAAGAAATCGTTCGATTACTAATGTACGCGTTTTAGTTTGATGGTTCATGCATAACCCAAATATTTTCCGGGCCGGTTACTTGTGATCGACGTCCCAGTATACCACGGTGCATTCCTAAATGGGTGCGCTAAAGACTCCGACGGCCGAACTTGTATGGGTTTCACGGCATGTTCTAAGTTCAATTTGGTTTAGGAAGTCCGTCCTGATTTACGAGAAAGTTGTCGTTGTTGGTATAGACCCAATTCAGACCGACCGAGACTTAGTTTAAGAGCATACATGTTGTCGTCATATTGCTTACGTGACTATGTGCTACTTGGTTTCCGTGTCATCTTTTTTCAAAAATTGTCATTTAAAAAATGCATCTTTCCAAAATATCAAATTTTGAAAAACCCGAAATACCGGCCGTTTTGGGACGTGTCCTTTCAAAAATATCCAATTTTTAAAAAAATCGGAATGCTGCCAAAATTTAGACTTAAGATTTGACTCAAAACAAGCCTATTTTCCAGCCGGCATGCTGCCCATTTCAAAATTCGAATTTCTGATCCACCATTCGATTTTCGAATTTCCAAAATTCAATTTCGACTTTCAAATCTTCGTTATTCCATTTTCAATTTTCAGATCTTCGAAATGCCATTTTCAAATCTTCGGGATCTCATCTTCTATTTTCAAATTGTCGGAAATTCTTTTTTTCGATATTCAAATTTTCAAAATTCCAAATATTCAACTTTTCAAAAACCCGCTCTTGTTGGCCCACTACCAATTTCAGGCCCATCTTCTCAATTTTCAAAATTCAATCATTTTTCAAAACCCTTCTTGTCCTTGGACCTACCGTAATTCATGTGTCGGGTCTTTTCATAGGTCGTCGAAGGTCTATAGCGTCGAAACTTCGTCGATCCTACACGAGTTTCTTCCCCATCCTAGTCCGGCTTATTCTAAAGGCATAACCAACCAACACGAGTCATACACTCGTAAATAGGAAGGTTCGTCTACACTCGAGTCCTAACTAGAAAGTCCCACGTGATCTTTCCCTCTAGCAGGACGGTCCCAACGACCTTTCCTAAGGGAGTTTCGCCCGTCTTTCAATCCGTTAGTCGAGTCATCCCAATTCAAAAGTCCTTTAACTTAAGGGTCTACCCTAATCACGGGGTCACCCTTATTCGGGTCAAGTCGAGGGTCTCTAGTGTCGAAACTCTGTCGGTCTTACATCGCAAGTTTCTTCCCTTACCCTGTCCGCCTTTCCTCGGGGCCGAGTCAACCTTTTACAAGGCATAGCCCTACAACAAAAGCTACGTGATCCTTACGTCTAAGGGTCACTCGTCCGACACTTGAGTCTTAACAACCTTTGATCCCACTTGGGGGCTACCCTTCAGCAGAGCGATCAATCACGATTGCTCTAAGGGTCATGTCTTACACGTGTCGTCTCACGTACCCCACTTTTGAGTCACTTAGATGTCACACCATCTGAGTCTTACCAGAGTCTTTAGTCTCATTCGGGGGTTGTCCTCCACCCGAGCAGTCAACCATGGTCACCCTAGGGAGAACCCCACGTCCATCCTACACCGGCGTCTTTATGATGCCTTCTTCGAGTCGTACCTATGCTACGAATACTCGAGTCACCTAGGGTTAGGTCACCACGGTTGGTCCGAGCACGTGACGCGGTCAAACACGGTCGCCCCGTTTTCGGACTCACTCTTCCGCATCTCGAGTCCAAGTCGCGGTCGTTACTTTGTCTAGGTCAACGTTCGAATATCCCGATCCGAGAATCCTAGTCATTCCAGTCACCCCGGGTCGTGTCTAGTTTGACTCCCTCTCTTGCATTTGCGCAAAACCGAGTTTAGGCGAGTCGTTGCACCTGTCGAGGACCTTACCCTACAAAAAAAAAAACCAACCGAGCATCCAAAAGTTCGGATTCGATTCGAGCCTAAGTCTGAGTCCGAGTCTAGGGTACCCTACATCCTCATTTTAAAGTCAGAGTCAGAGTCGACTGTATTCTGTCCTCTTTTCAAAATTCAATAAAATCAGCTTTTCTATTTCTCATATATGCTTTCCTTATGTGTTCCCGAAAACATGATGAACACCATCATACACTGTGAGCACACACACGTGACTATTATAGGCACATCTATAATGACAGCAGGAAATTGAGACCCGTGTTTTCCTTTACCTGTTCCATGTCTGACATAGAAAGCCACATAACTACCCCTAGCAGGAGCGGTATCGAATTCTATGACAAATTTAGGTAGTCTCTTAGTTTGGGTTCAAGACGGGAGGCAAGCCCACTTCCCACAATAAACACCCATCCAATAAGATCAATCAATCCCTACTAGGGATGGCAACGGGGCGGGTATGGGTCGGGTCCGACCGGAGCCGGACTTTAAAAGTTGGACCCGGACCCTTAAGGGTCCAGAAATTTTAGACCCTTACCCGGACTCGACGGGTACGGGTAGGGTCCGGGTCCGTCACGGGTCCAATGTGCGATAATTTAAAATATATACGATTTATAACCCGACAATTTAAAAAGCCAAAATAAAATCACAAGAGAAGGGAGTCCTTAAAAAAAAGAACAGGAGAAGGGAGGAGTTAAAAGGGAGTAGGGAAGTAAGGGGAGCAGGAGAAGGGGGAGGTAAAAGGAAGTAGGGAAGGCAGGGAGCGGGGTGCGGTTGGAAATGAAGAAAAGAATTGATACGAAGTATTAGGATTTAACAGATTAGTCATCACTTATCAGTAGTTATATATATATATATAGGTTCAAAAAAGGGCCACAATTTTTTTAAGTCTATATTGAAGTTACAGATGACATACGCTAAAGTTGCATTACTTCAAAATTGATATATATATACAAATGCAACTTTAGCGTATGTCACATGTAACTTCAATATAGACTTAAAAAAATTGTGGACCTTATTTGAACCCACCTCTATATATATATATATATATATATATATATATATATAGGAAGGATCAAGTGAGTCCCTTTTTCTTTTTTGAGTCCATGAGTCCTATTCTTAGCCATTGATCTAAACAAGATGAATGGTTGAGATTGCATACAGTAATTAAGGTAGTAACTACCAAATTTTGGAAAAAAATAAAAAAATCCTCTTCCTCCCTAGATTAGCGCCAACTGTAACCTTCTCTCTCATCTCATTCATTTCGTTTCATTCAAACCCCCGCCCAAGAAAAACCCTTCAACTTCATCTTCTGTCATCTCAATCAAATTTTTCGCTCAACTCAAGCATATCCGTGCACTCAATCGAACTCAACTCAATCTCTCAACTCAACCCAATCGCTCGCTCAACTCAAGCATACCCGAGCACTCAATCATCCAACTCAACCCAATCGTTCAACTCAACTCAATCGCTCACTTTCAACTCGAGCAAAGTTACATTCAAGCCGCTTTCTAACTTCAGCAAACATTATCATCATTGTCTGATTTCATTTATTTTTTCGCTAATTATTGATTAATTAACCTTGCTGTGTTTGTGCCCTATAATTAATTTTTTTCACTAAAGACTGTTGTGGTATCTTGGTTTTCATCTGTTTCGTGTAATTGAATTCAACTACAGGCGAACATATTTCGAATGTTACTTTAATGCCCATACGTTGTTACAGATAATAATCTTTATGTGTTACTGTAAGAGGTCGCTCGTTTTCTGTGTCACATGTATGGTGTTATTTCAAAGACAACAATATGTTACTGTAATGCAGAAGAGGTGTTACTCTAACTATCATCTTCGTGAAACTCTGAATCCTTGTAAACTGGTACACTCAATTATGTACATTAGTTACTCTAATTCGCTTCTTATATTACTCTAACACTTTCTTTGTGTTACTTTAATGCTTACCAGCTACTTGTTAGAAAGTTGTACATGATTATTTTACTTTTCAGATGGCAAAAGGAGGAGACAAGTCCAGAAAAACTCGTGCCACAGATGGCAAAAGCAGGAGGCAAAGCAAGGAGCAGGTCAGTTGCAGGCCTTAGCTTGTTGATGTTCATCTCTTACCTGGTGCATATTTAGCTCTAACAACATTTGAACATACTAATTATTTTTATACTTGTCCCTTTTCAGAAGGAAGAAGGGGGGGAACAAGAAGTTGTTGTTAAGAAAATCCAGTTCAGGTGTAGACCACAAAACCTCGTTGAGTTAATGTCCAAATTTAATGATAGGCAGCGGGAGGCTGTCATCAGAATCGGTTTTGGCGGCCTACTACAAATGCAACTCAAAAGTTTCCCCGGTAAGTATGCAATCGACTTCATGACGCTTTTTGCGGATGACACTCTGATTTTCAGACTGCCAAGGAAATGCGATCAATTCTTGGTAACGAAGCATGATGTCCACGACTGCTTCCTCCTACCATACGGTCCAAACCCAGCTGACCTGCTCCCAATGGGTCGGTCGAAGGAAGCACTGGCGGAGGATGTCGTTAGTCTGAAACAAGCATGGAGGGACCGGTTCCATGTTCCTACTGGAAGCGACACGATCTCTCAGACTCTGTTGCTGGAAGAACTACAGAAGGACGTTCACGGGGGGAACGACTTTTGTAGATTGTTTGTTCTGTACAGCATGTCTATTTTTCTTAATCCAACGTCGAATTACACTGTTGATCTTAGTCTGCTGAGGTGCGTGGAGAACGTAGAGCAGATTAGGAACTACGATTGGTGCACGATTGTATTGGATGGGCATGCTGTAGCCTGTCAAGACTGTGTTATTCGAAAACCGACATATCTGCTCGGTTGTGTGCCATTTTTGATGATCACATACTTTCAACGTTTCCAATACCGTGATCATCGTTCTCCGCACGATCTGCCGCTTATTAAGCATTGGGATCGCGAGCGGATACTAGATAGGTTATATGGTGAATTTGTTGGTGGTAGGCTTGGTCGTCTTACCAAGTCAAAGGTGAAATACCCCCGTTGTCTACTTGAGGAGGTGGTGGACGAGGAGGTGGTGGATGACGGGGTGCCGCTGAGGATAACGAATGCCCCAACATCATCCCCGCACAAAGCTGCCAAGTCCATAAACATTGAGCTAGCAGATGGCATCGAGGATGACGCTGATCTAAGAGCAAAGGCGGTTGACGTAAGTAATAAAAATTTACATCAATAAATTGCATGTGTTTATGTCTCTGTGTTCATTGAATACGCGTTGTTCGCAAGAATGGTGGTATGTGTCTATTTGTTCCCCTGATCTAATGGAACTCAGAAAACAAATTTGTTGTTGCTGTAGTTGCCTAATTATGTTACTTTAACTATCATATCCTATTACATTAATGCGCATTATGTGTTACTTTAAGGTATTCAGTTACTTTTTAAGCGTGAAGATGTGTTAATCTGAGCATGGATATGTGTTACTTTAATGTTGATAACATGCTACTCTAATGACACAGATGTGTTACTTTATTACGAATCATAATGTCACCTCCAAAGTAACACTTTTTGTTTACTCTTGATGCAGGAGGTACATGAATTGTACCTCATGATGGCAAGGAATGCAGTTGCATTCCATGATTGGTGGATCTCAGCCGCTTCCAAACTTAGGAGAATAACATCCGGCAGACCACTGAACGATGATCCCGTTCCGTCACAGGCCTCGCAAGACTTCTGGAGTGGAGAAGAGCTCCACCGGACGGTCGACGAAGTGTGTGAGGCGTACGCACGTGCGAAGAACGCAGCCACCCAAGGCCCTGTATTCACAGGCCAGCCCACACAACCAGCAGGTGCGAGCATGCGTACAAATGTGACGGGCGATGATGATGTTGTGACTGGGGATGAGAATTGAGGCTGTCCTGACTTCGAACTGTACACAACGGCGGAGATGGTTGAGGCTGTTAACGATGGTTCGGAGGACAGGGATCACCGAATTGATGAAGCGAACATTATTGAGAATTTGTTTGTGGAAGTTGATGGACGGAAGGTCTTCCATCCTTACTTTCTCCACTCTGAAAAATTTTTGGATTGCATGCAAGTTGTTGATGAGAAACTTGGATGCTCTTATGACTGTGGAACCCCTGAACTAGACCAGCTAATAGTATCGGATTTTCTGGTCAGAAACAGTAGGTTGTTCAGGTCGGTTTTGAGTGTTCGGAAAGACGTAATGGATTACGTCATTTATAACAATGACAAGTACAGTGCGAAGTAAGTTTTCAATAGTGCTCAATGTTCTTTACCTGATTCTATTTATCTATGTTATTTTTTATCAATTGTCTTATAATTCATTCAAAATCTGTTAGTGAGATGCTTGTGAGGGTTGACGACTTCTTCAACGTCCCTCGTGATGAGCTATCGACACTCCAACCGGGACAGCAGCTGTCGAACGCTGTAGACAAAAGATCATCGACCATCCCAAGAGCAAGCCAACAAAGGGCCGAAAAAAATAATGTTGTTACTGAATCATGTCATATCTTTTCTAAATACTATTTAATGGTTTGTATTATTTAGTTACTTTTCTAATTGCATTGGTATTTTGACTGTCACCAATGCGTTGAAGCTGTCAATCTCTGTTTACACTGACTAGCTGAACCTGTCCAGTGACTAGACTGTCTACCAGTTACTATGGGGATTACTGAAGTCCAGTAAATGTTACTTTAATGAACGCATTATGTTACTTTAATTGATTAATGGTGTTATTACAATGATGTTGCAATCAATTCCTATGACGCATAATTGATTAATGGTGTTGGAACAAAGATATATTGTTTTTTGAAGAACAATATATCCCCAGTTACTTTGGCAATGATGGAACCAATCCAAGTTGGTAGTTGTTAATGAATGGAACCAATCCAACTTATCCAAGTTATCCCCAGTTACCTGAATGCATTGTTTCTGTTACTGTAACAGACAATAAGTGTTACTCCGACACACATGAGATGTTACTCTAACCAAAAACACATGTATTAAATAAATATAGTGTTAATTACAACGTAGCACAGTGCTACCTGTAAAAAAATGTTTACAAAAAAAAGTTATTCGTGTAAACCAGGAAAAAAAAGCAAAAATTCTTATAATGACAAAAAACACGAGTATGCTCAAAACACTTCTTCATCCTCCTCGTCTTCCTCGGTGTCTTCTTCACTTTCCTCTCCTTCGATGTCTTCATCTACTTCATCCTCCTCATCCTTATCATTGGGTGGCTTAGTAGGCTGTTTAGGGAGTCGTGCTGCGTACGGATTTGGACAGTTTCGCTTGTCATGGTGTGCCATCTGTTTGCAGTTATTGCACATGCGTTTCGTCTTTCTAGAAAGTGCGACCTTCTTTTCCTTGGTCGACAACATCCGCTTTCCGCTGCCCTTTGTCTTAGAAATCTTCGGAGGGAGTATCGTGATATTGTCAGAGGTCGTACACCCAAGCACATTTTCCAGTTCCTGTGTCTTGCCAATATTCCCCCCACCAGAAACTGGCTGCCTCTGCAACCTGAACTCCCGAATTAATCCGCACAAGCTTTCCACATCTGCCTTGTCCCCTGCCCTTAGAAGTCCCATTGTCTCATGGATTTCCGACCACAATTTCGATATCTCTATCTGTTTTCCGTCGATGATGTCAGTGTTTTCGCCGTCTAATCCTTCATCAATGATACGAGCAGTGCGAACAGCCTCTTTTGTCCACCTTTTGGTTACTATGTTTTCGGGTATAGTGGTCAGCCCTTTCGACGAATATATCCAGATTACGTGTCTACACAGTACCCCTCGTAAATTAAACAACTGACATGTGCAGCTTGATTCAGACGTTCCTGGACAGATGATGACATATTAATGGATGATGGATATATTATCCATTTTTTCAGTCAGCAGAGACAACAATTATAATGGATATAATGGTGTGCAAAATGTAATGGAGTGCAGAATGAGATAATTTTAAGAATATGAGGTGTTACTGTAATCCATGGTCGGTGTTACTTTTAAGCATTTACAACACAGATGTCCAAATGTTGTCCTCAGTTACTCTAACGCATTATATGTGGTATTATAAGGAACGACTGGTGTTACTTTATTAAATACTCTTCTATCACATGAACGACAGGTGAGTTTGAAGGAGTACCTGATATATACTGGACCGTAAACTCTTTATCTCGTGTAGCATCCCTCACCAATGTCTCCTCAATCCCGTCCTTCTCAAGGAAGCCCCTCACGCTGCAAGTACCCACAGAAAATTTCACCTCCTCCTGAAATTCTTCAAATGCGGCGTGGGTGTAAATTTTCGCAGCGTGATGTGCAATTGGCAGGTGGGTTACTGTTTTTGGAGAAGCTTGTACATTGTCATTGTCGAGTTTTTTCTGTGTATATCGTTGCTGGTCCATGGCGCTCTCGAATCGCATCCAGAATTCGACCAACGTCCCCGATTTTTGTTCGAATCTTTTGAAGAAACTGTTCTCACTCTCCGACCTTTGAGTTGTTCGCATTAAGCCGCCCATCTTTAAATCCCTGCAATGTGCCATCACCCACTGCTTCCTGATTGAGAATGTAGTTGAAAACCACTCGACATCACCCCCATGGTACTCCTCCATTATGTCACGCCATTCCGCGTCGAACTCATCTCCATCAATCTCCACATCCCATACTATAGCATTCAATCTTTTCAGAAAATCCTGGTAGTCGCTCCGCGTTGCACCGTATTTGGTGGGGACCTTGTTCAAGATATGCCACATACAGAAACGGTGTAGCGCCGTCTTAAACATCTTCTTCACGGCTGGTATAATACCCGGATCCTGGTCGGTAATAATATACCCCGGCTCTTTCCCGCCCATTGCAGTCAGAAATCTCTCAAACACCCACACGAACGACTCATAATCCTCGTGCGCTATCAGAGCGCCAGCAAAGGTTACCGATCGTTTGTGATGATCAACGCCGGTGAACGGCGTGAATATCATCTTATATTTGTTCGTCCCGTATATCGGGTCAAACGAAACTGCATCCCCAAATAACTGGTAGTTTCGCCGCGCCTCACCGTCAGCCCAGAAAACCCTGCTCAAACTCCCATCTTCATCCACGTCGTAGTCAAAATAGAAACCCTTCCTATTCTTAGCCATGTCTTTGAAACGATCGATGAATAGCTGACCGTCCCTCTCATGTAGGAAGCACTTTATATCCCTTCCCTAGTTTTTGAAGTCAACCAAGCTCGCACCCACGTTTGCGAAACCCTCTACCTGCTCCTTGCACATGTTGTACGTCCGCGTTGCTTCGATATTCAGCTGAAAATAAGAGTCAAGCGTTGTGACAATTTAACATTAATACACCAGTTGTGTTACTCTTATTTTTAAGTACTGTTACTCTATAGGATCACTGGTGTTATTCTAGCAAAAGTAATAAGATTATGTACACACTGGATTAATCCAGCTGTGTTACTCTAGCAAAAAAATGGTGTTACACCTATCTTACTCAAATGTTATTCTATAAAAGAAATTGTGTTACTCCATACCCGCGAATTGTTCAAGATCAGTTGCTTGTGGTACTTTGTCAGGTTCCTCGACAGCTTTTGGAATTCTCTGTCTTTTGGTGAGATCAGTTCGTGGTTGTGGCCGATGTGTAACCTATCAATACTGAGAATGCCGCCTTTATTGAACAGCCTAATCCTTGCCTTGCACTCGCAACGACGGACTTTTGTCTTCTTTTTAGGCGCGTCCACAACAACTCCTCCCCCAGCTTCATCGTTAACAACTTTCACAGCCGCAGGTGTACTGTTAACAGCTTTAACAGATTTCGTAAAACCCTGTCTGTTGCAGACTAGGAGCTTCGACTTTATCTCACCACCGTACCATCGCTTTGTGGTATACCTTCTCACATCAAATCCGCAAGCCAGCGCGTAGATTTTATAAAACTCCACCGCCTCTTCGATTGTTCCGAATACTTGCTTCATGTACGGAGTGAAAGCCTCACCCACATCTCTGCACAATTCCTGTGCATTCAGTTCTTGGAAAATGTCACCTGCACAAAATTAAACAACGTTACATGGGACATGTGTGTTACATCAATTCATATGTTGTGTTACTGTAACGAATACAGTTTGTTACTTTAACATCATCATCAAAACCCTTCGTCTAAGCGTTCAGTGTGTTACTGTAATTGCAATTAAGTGTTACTGTAACTCAGATTGTATGTTACTTCAATGACTTTTCTGCGTTAATACATAAAAAAAGGTAGTACCAATGAAGCATACGCTAAATCTAGAATCTATGCTAAAACAAGAGCGATGAACCACTGTTATTAATCCATGATTAATCAAATGAATAAAATCTCACCTTGTGCTTCTTTGCCAATGCCACCTGCAAAAAAATAAAACAACGTTACATCTATGAAACCAATGTATTACTTCAATTGACAAGTCCTGTTACTCTAACTAATACAGTACGTTACTTTAACATCATCATCAAAATCCTTTTTCTAAACGTTCAATGTGTTACTGTAATTACAATTAAGTGTTATTGTAACTCAGCCGTTATGTTACTTCAATGACGTTTCTTCCTTAATACAGAACAAAACGGTATTATCAGTGTATATCATGCAAAACCTAAATAAGAAACATATTTAAAACCCTGTAATCTGTAAAGATCGAGAGAGCAACTAACCATTGACAGGAAACGATGATGAATGAAATAACAATGAAAGAAGTATCAACATCCAAATTGACGTCAAAAAATAACGCAAACATGAAAGTTATAGCAACAATGAAAATTGACGTCAAAGAAATATTGAAACTCACCATTGTTATACTCGATAAATTGCCTATCAACTGTTGAAGAAGATGATGCTGTCATTGAATCCATTGTAACGCGTTTTCGAGCACAGTATTGATTGAATGAATGGATGAACGTGATTAAGAAAGGATTTTTTTTTCACGGTTGAATGAATGAATGAACGTGATAAAGTGGGTTATTGTTTCCTAATTAAATTCTTGGGAGCTATTTTAGGAACGTAAATCTTCCTCTCTTTTTTTAATGCAACGCATCTTGTCCATCCATCCTTGTAGACACCCACATTTTGACCGCCAGGTGTCTATAGTAGGTCCCGCCAAACACCCGATGATGATAGGACGCGAACATGCTTTAATGGACTCGGATATGGGCTCGAAATCATGGACATTTGGTTTAGGCTTATTACGAAGTACAAATCTTACAAAACCAACCTCAAATCCAGGCCCAGTGGGTCGTTTCGAGTCAAATAAGGCTAATTTGGGTCGATTCCGACACCAGGGGTAAAACTGTCTTTTTACGACCTAGTCAAAACCCGGTCAAAAATATTCTCGAGACACACGAGTCAGCCGTGACACCTCACACGGCTGATTCAGTCTCAAACACCACAAAAAATCAGCTTCAATAAATATTAAACAAATCCGTTTAAGGATAGAATTCGATCTCAAGTAGGAATTCTATCCGGAAACCGAATCAGACACCGACCGAGCCCCAAATACTCGGCCAAGACATCCCAAACAGCCAAAATACTCGGCCAACTCTTCATGACAGCCGAGATACTTGGCTTCTCCAAGAAACGAGACTTTCGTTCCCTTTCGAACTCTCGTGTTTCCTATCCAAACCGGTATTTCTTGTCACACAAGCAAGACTACCTCGACTCCTATAAATAGGACCTCACATTCAACACAAAAAAAAACAACTTTTCACCGACCGAAAAACACAACACACACGATTATTAGGATACACCCTCGATATCTAGCAATTCCCGACGTAATCCCGAAGTAGCCTCGAAATATCGACGAGACCGACCCCGTCATCCGGCCGAACCCACCGTCACCTCACACATAAAAAACGCACCAAACCGACGCCTTAACTCATCCCGCATCATCTCGACGCTCCCGTGCCTAAGCCACCGTCCGACGAGCTCTATACCGAGAAACTAAAGCATGTAGGTTGAGGGTGTAAATCAAACCTGATTCTTCTCTTTTCTCTCCCTCTTTCTCACGCTTTTTTTCCTTTTTTTTTGTGTCGTCGGTCTTTTCGTATTTTAATATGGGTCGTTCGTCACATATTTTTTTACTTCTAATAATCGATACTGTAAAAATATTTTTCATATAACGTTCTTAAAATACGATACCGATTCTCTAATCGAATATCGTATCTACAAGAACTAACTAAATTAATTTTCGTTGATGCTAATAAAATCGTTACATCTTTTCTAAACAAAATTCGACGATTTTATACGCGGAGAGAATTAACATCTTTTTCGTTCAAATTCTTTTTTTCACTTTTTCGTTCAAAACAAACTTCTTTTCAAAACCTTTTCTAAAATCATTCCGACTATTCGATATCGATTTCATAATCGAATATCGAATACGACGAATATCGAAAATATGAATCAGGTATAAATTAATCCATATTTGTACGCGATTTATAAAAATTAACGGTTTTCGACAAAATAAAAAAACCCGGACAGACCGCCACGCGAGCCGCGCGCCTGTCAGGCGACTCGCGCGGTGGCCTGATCCGCCGAGTCCTTTTTTTTCGTTTCCTCGCTTTTCTATTTTTTATTCTTTTCGAACCTTACATTAAAAAGCGACTTTCGCGACATATTTCGATAAATACTTTTTTTGACCTCGGTCAACACGTGTTAATCCATCACGTGTCATAAATCTTTTCTAAAAATCGTGCATATTATTTATTTACGTCTTTATTCAATTTATTCGATTGTTACTAACTCGTTTTCTCGTGTTTGTAACAATTTATTTGTTTTTATCGTTTTATTAGACTAAAACGACTTCACATGCTAAAATAACTTTGACGTTATTAGTTTAACATGCATTAAACGACTTAGCAACCCATTTATTTATTTTTCTCACATGCTTAGGAAAATAATGTTTGCATATCATTCAACCGTCGAACTAACGCGTGTACACCAAAAACGAACGATATCTTAGTAAAGGCCGCTAAGTGCGGGCGGGGTTGGGTGTTCTTAATGAACTTCCCAACACGTACCCTCACCCCTTACTCAGAACCATGGTTTCCGGATGTCCGAATCCATTGGCAACGAGAGTCATTCAAATACACGATATCCGATAATGTCGGTATCGGTATCATAATGCAAAGGGACGAGCCCAATAAACTCTGACATCGGAAATGGGCCGTATTTTGTATACGGCCCACTACGACATAGAGTGGGCTCGAATGGTTCCGAATAACCACAAAATTCGGTGGCGACTCCTACTTCGATTTAAATTTCATTTTGACCATCTCATATGGAGATTCATTCGCCTCCCCAAACCCGCGCGTGGCCGCGTCGGGGTGGACCTATGTCATGTCCACAATTTGGCGACTCCGCTGGGGATCAACTGATGTGTCACTTACCATCGGCATCCCTAAGGTGAGACTCGAAAAGAAATCGTTCGAATAGTAATGTACACGTTTTAGTTCAATGGGTCATGCATAACCCAATTTTTCCCGGGCCGGTTACTTGTGACCGACGTCCCACTATACCACGGTGCGTTCCTACTTGGACCCACTAAAAACTTCGATACCGGAACTCGCATGGGTTTTACGGCAGGTTCTAAGACCAACTCGGCTTAGGAAGACCGTCCTGATTTGCGAGAAAGCTATCGTCGTTGGTATAGACCCTATTCGACCGACCGAGACTTAGACTAAGAGCATACATGGCGTCATTATACTGTTTCCGTGACTACATGCTACTTGATCCGTGTCTCGTCTTTTTCAAAAACCGTCATTTTCAAAAAGCTTGCATCTTTTTTGAAAATCATCCATTTTTTCAAAACCCGGAAAGCTACCGAATTTAGGACTTATGATTTTGACTCAAAATAGCCTATTTTTAGCCGGTATGCTGTCCAAAACTTTTCAAAATTCGAAAATCTCGGCCCGATGACACCTTTTTTTCGATTTTCAAAAAAAGATCGGGCCATCCTATCCGACTTTGCTCGGTTTTCAAAATTCAAATCCTCTTTTCAAACCTTCTTCTTCTTAGGACTTCCCGTATTTAGCAGTGTCGGGTCTTGTCATAAGTTGTTAGAGTCCATAGCGTCGAAACTCCGTCGATCTTATATCACGGGTTTCCACCCCATCCCAAGTTCGCCTTATTAGTCAAGGCACGACCCACCTACGTAGGACAAACTCTTACAAAGGGAAGCCCACTTACACAATCGAGTCCAAAGTCTGGGGATTAGCTCACACGTAGGTCTTTCTTCACACGGGACTAGGCCCATTCTGCCGAAATCCTAAAGAAAGCCCACCGTCCATGAGTCACCCGTCTAGGAGTCGGTTTTTAGTCTGTTTCCGAGTCTCGTCGTTTCTTCTTCTTGCTCGGGATGCACCTTTCAATCTGGGTCCGATTCTGATTACACGGTGTTCTTACAGACAGGCCACCTCACACCCGAACCATGACTCAACAAGCCATAGACGCATTGAACACCTCGTTGGCCAAGATCCAAGAACAACTCGACCGAATTAGGGGCGACCAGATCGTCATCGTTACCCGGGTTAGCGCCATAGAGCAGGATAAGCCGAGTGTTGAAGACGAAACTAAGGGCCCATTAGCCGAATTGACTAGTGCAGTCCTCAAGTTACAAGAGCAGGTCCATTTGTCGACCCACAACTCGATCCATACGGAGAATGCCCGAACCTATTCTCCCCTGACCGACCAACTGCCTGCCAATCTCAACTTGACAGGCCTCCCGATGTTCGACGGAACCGAAGACCCGGTATTACATATCCGGGCCTTCAAAGAGTTTATGGCCCTAAAAGGAGTCAAGTCAGACATGTTCAAGCATCTGTTTGCCTCCTCGTTAGAAAAGCACCCAAAAGCCTGGTTCTATAAGCTCGATTCCAAGAAATACAAGTCTTGGGACGACGTAGCAACGGAATTCGCTCGGAACTACGCCGACAATGCGGAGATCCAAACCACGATGCGCACCCTGGAAGTAATGGCCCAGGAACCAAAGGAAGGGTTTACAAAGTACCTTCAACGCTGGAGGGCTGAAAGCGTCAAACTGGTCGATAAGCCCAGTGAAAAGGTCCTAGTTGAAGCCTTTGTCAAGAATCTCCTGCCCGCCTACCGGATCCATCTCCGATACGCCATCATACCTAGTTTCGCGATCCTAACCGAAATGGGAACGAGAATCGAGGATGATCTAAGGATGGGAAGCCTCACTAAGGCCTCCACCAAGGGATACGAAGGGGCTAGCTCATCAACAAGCAAGCCCACATCCGCCGCTGCTACTCGTAGCATTTTTGACGAGGTAAATCTACTTGATAACCCGTCCAAGAGGAATGCCACACCCCGAGTATTCACCGACATAGGTACTACCTATGCGAATGCCTTACAAAGGCTCTCATCAAAAGGCCTCATTTCCCCGATAGGCCCAACACCTGATCTTCCATTTGAGCGTCGCTCCAAATTCTACGATGCCCAAGCCTACTGCAAATACCATCAGGGTAAGGGACACGATACCGAGAAATGCTGGAAACTAAAGCATCTTATCCAGGATCTCATCGAAAGCGGGAAAATCCCCTTACCTGGAGGCAAGCCCAACAACAAAGACAACCCGTTGGCCACCCACGCCATCTTCTCCGAGGAAGTCATAGACTGCTCACATCTCATTTCCCCGTTTATCCCGCAAATCAACGGGATCTGGTGTGACGATGAAGACGACGTCTATCTCACTAAGGGAGAAGCCGTCCCTATCATGCCCGATGAGATCCAGAAGGTTAAGTCCAAAGCCTTAACCAGCAGTCACGCCCTCATCATCACCGAGCCGCCACCTAAAGCGGAGGTCGTCCCGGAAGAGCCGCCAACTATTGAAAAGGCTCTGGTGAAGCAGCTAAGCAAGACTCAAGTTGACCTCTCTATATGGCAACTCCTGGTTAGCTCTCAGGAACATCGAGAGGCACTCACTAAGGTCCTCGATCAAGTCAAGATCGACTCTATGGCTACTCCAGCTGAAATGGTAGCCACGGTTCTACTCCACCTAAAGGGGAAAGCTAAAGAAGAAGGCCCACTCATCACCTTCTCCAATACTGATCTACCATCATTTGAGCTAGCCCACAACATGGCTCTCTACATCACGGTAATCTGCCGTGGAAAATATCTGCCCATGACCCTTATCGACGACGGGTCCGCAGTCAACGTTCTCCCCTTGAGGACCGCAAAAGCCCTCGGTATCACTGAGGCCAACTACATTCCTACAGCTCAAACCATTCAGGCTTTCGACGGAAGGCCAAAATCAGTAGCCGGGGCCGTGAAACTCACTATCATAACGGGCCCAATAGAGAAGGAGCTGGAATTTCAAGTGATCGACGTGACTTCTTCCTTTAACCTTCTTTTAGGAAGACCCTGGATCCACTCGACCATGGCTGTGTCCTCCACTCTGCATCGAAAGGTCAAGCTACCTTTGCACGATACCATCATCACTCTAGAAGCCACACCTATGACGGTGGTTAACTGCAACACCTCGGGCCGCACCGATCTTTGGGGGTTCGACTTCATAGGGGCCATCGAAGAAGAATATCTTTTCCGACCCTACTTTACGGTTAGCATGGACCGGATGTTACAAAATCTGGGCTTTCTACCGGGGGTTACATCAAGGCCCGATCTTCCGGCAGGAAAAATCCTCGAAGTCCTCGATAACGGGAGGATTCAAACCAGTCTAGGTTACACCTTAACCCCGGAAAACATGGGACAAACCGGAACCGGTAAAGTCATCTTCGTCACACTGGTGTTCGAGTCCGTCCAAACGGGCCTATATCGGCCCACCACCACACGCCCTGGGACCCACTTGGCCCAAGTCTGCCACTACATACCCGACGACATCTTCGCCCTCGTCCAGTCCGAAGATGCTAAGAATGCTGAGCCCGTGATGGGGCTACTTTTTGGGGAGGAGCTCGCGACCCCAACACCGAAGGAGGAGCTAGTTAGTCTGATTCTCCGCACCTTCGATCCATCCAAGCTGATCTCGGATGTCAGATCCGGGACAGGTAAGAGAGCCTGGAGAAAGACTGTCAAGTGGACTGACAGTCAAGGAAGGACTTTCAAGCTGATCACTGGGGAAGGAGAAATGCCATAATCTGAGTCTGAGTCTGAGTCTGAGTCTGAGTACGAGTCAGAGTCTGAGATTGAGTCTAGTGAGTCCGGTGCTAGGGTCAGTCCTGTAACTCCCCCTCTCCCTTTAGCTTTTCCTGGTGCTTCGGGGTCTGTCCCGGGCACCCTACCTATCCCGCCACTGACTAGCGATCAGATGGCAGCTCTTTTCGAGCTATTTTCTCAATTCATGAATGATAACAACCGTTCTGCTTACGACTTGTCTCATTTTCAAAATTTCCTAAATTTTCAAAATTTTCTGTGCAATGACATTGAGAAACCCGAAGAACAGGTATCCTTACCTCCACATCTGATCGAGCAGCTAGAGCAAAGGGAATCCCGCAATCCGGTAATCGAAGAAACCGAATCCATCAACGTGGGAACAACCTTAGAGCCTCAGATGCTTAAGATAGGGTTATCTCTAGATCCCGGGGAGAAACAACAATTCATCGATCTCCTTCAAGAATTCAAAGATGTCTTCGCATGGTCCTACAAGGACATGCCGGGGATAGACCGCGAAATAGCCGAGCACCATATACCGATCAAGGAAGGGTTCAAGCCGGTCAAGCAGAAACTCCGACGCATGAGGCCCGAATGGTCCCTCAAGGTCAAGGAGGAAGTAGACAAACAATTCAAGGCTGGGTTCATACGAGTCTCCGAGTATCCAGATTGGGTTGCAAACATCGTGCCAGTACCCAAAAAAGACGGTAAAGTACGGGTCTGCGTGGACTTTCGGGATCTTAACAAGGCGAGCCCGAAAGACAATTTCCCGTTACCACACATCGATATACTGGTGGATAACACAGCTGATCATGCCCTTCTATCATTCATGGATGGGTATGCCGGGTACAATCAAATAAAAATGGCAGAGGAAGATATGGATAAGTCCACCTTCATTACACCTTGGGGTACTTATTGCTACACTGTTATGCCATTTGGTCTCATTAACGCCGGGGCCACCTATCAACGAACCGCCACAACTTTATTACATGACATGATGCATAAAGAAGTGGAAGTTTACGTGGACGATATGATCGTCAAATCCAAGGACAGAGACGGTCACATCACCACCCTAAGAAGATTTTTCACCCGATTACGCAAATACAACATGAGATTAAACCCTCAAAAATGCAGTTTCGGGGTAACCTTTGGCAAATTACTGGGTCACATCGTCAGCCAACGCGGTATCGAAGTCGATCCAGCCAAGATTAAGGCTATCACCGTGATGCAGCCTCCTAAGACCGAAAAGGAGATAAGAGGTTTTCTCGGAAAAGTCCAATACATCAGTAGGTTCATTTCAAAGTTAACCATGGAGTGTGAACCGATCTTCAAGAAGCTGAAAATAGGGGAACGGTTATTATGGGACGACAAGTGTCAAGCAGCCTTTGACAGAATCAAAGAAATCTTGTCTTCACCACCGGTCCTGATGCCACCTCAACACGGTCTGCCTTTATCGTTTTACTTAACCACGACAGAGACAGCCATGGGGGCTATGCTAGCTCAAACAGTCAACTCCGAAGAACGAGCAATATACTACATCAGCAAAAAGTTTCTAGAGTACGAGTGTAAGTACACCATGCTCGAAAAGACGTGTTTAGCTTTGGTCTGGGCCACTAAGAAGCTCCGACATTACATGCTCAGCTATGAGGTACAAGTACTGTCAAGAATGGATCCGATCAAGTATCTCTTCGAAAAGCCCATTCTCAACGGCAGGATATCGAGATGGACCCTGATGTTGGCAGAATTCGATCTAAAGTTCGTACCATTAAAAGCGCCATCAAGGGCCGAGTAGTAGCCGAATTTCTCGCTGACAGTCCCATAACCGAAGAAGGACACACCGACACTTGGTCCTTCCCGGATGAAGATATTTTTCATACTGACACCGAAACGTGGGATTTATACTTCGACGGAGCATCCAACTTCCAAGGATTTGGGGTCGGTATCCTCCTAATCTCGCCAAAAGGGGAACATACTCCCGTGTCTATCAAATTAGACTTCGACGTCACCAATAACGCCGCTGAGTATGAAGCGTGTATCCACGGGCTACAAGCCGCCGCCGATTTGGGGGTCACAAACCTCCGAGTACACGGCGACTCATCTCTGTCATTAACCAAGCGCTCCAAAAAATGGAAAACCCGAAATGTCAATCTCGTGGCCTACCAGGCACGAGTAAGGGATCTCGAGAAACAATTCCAAAAGGTAGAGTATATATATCTGCCTCGGGAAGAAAATCAGTTCGCAGATGCACTTTCAAAACTGGCATCTTTACTAAATATTCCCGATCATATGACCAGCATGCCAATCTGCGTAGAAAGACGATCCGAGCCAGCATATATCCATGACATCGAGGATATCGAGATACCCGATCCCGAGCCGTGGTATAAAGCGATCCAGACATACTTGACAACCGGGGAATATCCACCCGGGGCCGACAATCGAGCCAAAAAGGCCTTGCGTAGGTTAGCGACCCAGTTCATCCGTACCGACGACGGACAACTCTACAAAAAGACACCGCAGGGGGCTCTCCTTTTATGTGTCGACAAGGGTAATGCCGAAAAGGTCATGGCCGAAGTACATGACGGCGAGTGTGATCCTCACATGAACACCCAGATGCTAGTCCGAAAGATCATGAGACTCGGATATTACTGGAACAGCATGGAAACCGATTGTCAGCTTTACGTCAGACGTTGCCATAATTGCCAGATTTTCGCTAATGTACAGCATATGCCACCATCCCTGCTGTATACCATGACGTCACCCTGGCCGTTTTCAACGTGGGGAATTGATATAACTGGAAAGATAAACCCCTCGGGAACCGGAGGACACTACTTCATTTTGGTAGCAATCGACTATTTCACCAAATGGGTCGAAGCGGAATCTTACCGTATTCTCAACGCCAGTCATGTTGCCAAATTTATCCAAAATAAGATAATATGCCGGTATGGGATCCCTCATGAATTCATCAGTGACCATGGGACCCACTTTCAAGCCGAAACGGCAGCCTTGTTAGCCAAGTACAAGATCCAAAGGCATACGTCTTCACCTTACCGACCCCAAACCAATGGAGCGGTAGAAGCAGCTAACAAGACCATTGTCACCACACTCAAGAAGATGGCTGACAATTATCGGGATTGGCCCGATAAGATACCATTTGCCCTTTGGGGATATCGAACCTCGATTCGTACTGCGACCGGGGCAACACCGTATTACCTCACATACGGGATGGAAGCAGTCTAACCTGTCGAGTTAGAGGTGCCGTCACTCAGAATCCTACTCGAAAGTCAAGTACCCGAAGCTGATTGGGTTCGAGCGCGATATGACTCGTTAGTCCTTTTAGACGAACGACGATCTCGTGCCCTCAATAACATACTGATTTATCAAAAAAGGATCCAACGGGCCTTCAATAAAAGGGTGAGACCCAGGAATATCAAAGAAGGGGACTTAGTTCTCAAGTCTGTACGGGCTTTATTACCAGTAGACCCAAGGGGAAAATTCAAACCTAACTGGGTCGGACCATATCTGGTGAAGAAGATTTTATCGGGCGGAGCGGTAATGCTAACAGATCTGGACGGGAACGAGTTCGTTAACCCAACTAACCTGGACCAGATGAAACGTTATTACCCTTAACCCGTTTCTCTCAATGTCGTTTGCAAAAGTTTATTAAAAAACATCTTTTCAAAAATAAACTTTTAAAGACAAGTCAAAAGTTAGAATTACTTATTCTACTGTTATAAACATCTTGAACCAATAGTCATGATGTATTTCGAAATTGCAAATTAAATTTGAACTACGTTTGGTTTAATTCCGCTATTTGTGGATACGTAGGCAGCCCCTCAAAAGGGCACAACCACTGCAATCGAAAAACAGGAACGGTTTTTTTTTTAATAAACTTCCTTTATTTATTTCAAAAAAAATCTAATTACAAAAAAATCCAAAAAAAAAAAACACACAAATAGTACTAATATTTAAATAATAAAAAATCGAAGGCATTTTTCATTTTCCCTTGTCCTTAGTCTCTTTTTCGGTCCACCGGTGTCGGCGTGGAGGTGAACGCTCCCGAATCACCAAGGGAATCTCCTTAACCCGGGCTCGTTTTTTCGAACTTGACTCCCCGGTCACCTCGGTCGGTCCTAACCGAGCTCTTGCCCTCTCGGGTAACCGTTCCCGCGGCCCAAGTCTGTCTCGGACCGCTAGCTTTGGTCCGAGTCTTCTCTCTAAGTCACTAGCACCGGTCTCTTTAGCTCGAGTCTTAGTTTTTGGCTTAAAACCCGACTCCGGCCGGACATGGGTAGTTGGAATTTCTTCCTTATCAAAAAACCATCTATTGTCTTTCACCGATTCTCTACGGGCTAAGTCAAAAGCCTCATCGGTCTTTAAAGCTTCACGGGCCTCTTTAGATTCTTCAGAAGCCCACTTGAGATATGATTCGGAAACCCAAGTGGTCTGACAAGGGCGAGGTATAGTCCACATGACACGGGTAAACCAGTGTTGTAACCACGTGTCACACATAGCGTCCGTCAATTGGAGCGAAACGCTAATAATTGCTTCAGTTTCGGGGATCTGTTGGAACGAACCGAACTGCCTTAGAAGACGATCTGGGTAAATATGGACGGTCCAGTCCAAGGACAAGATCACCAGGTAACGGGCTTTATCTCTTTTAGCTAGGCCCGTCATCTTCGAGAGGAACCACCAGATCACGTTCCACCTAATCAAAGGCCCGCCATGGAATTTTAGCTCTTCATCCCAATATTTCCGATTTATGTGATGACTGAAGCTTATTCGTCGAGACCGTGAGCCTATCTGACAGCTTCGATATCTGGATATGCTCACCGGGGGCTCTATGATCGACAGACGCTCGGATAACCAAATCTGCAAAATTTTCGAAAAGTCAAAAACTTTCGAAAAATAAAAAATTTCCAAAAAAAAAATCAAAAAAAAATTCCGGAAAATTCAAAAATTTCGGAAATTCAAAAATAAATAAAAAAAATAAAAATCGAAATTTTCGGAAATTCAAAAAATAAAATCAAAAAAAAAAATTCGGAAATAAATTAACTTTTCGAAAAAAAAAAGGGTCAAATACCTACAGAAGACGAATACTGCACGTTAATTGTCGATCTGGATCAAGTCTCCTCGCATCAAGGCCCATGATAATCTCCCCAGTTATCAGCCAGGCTGGGCTGTAACCTGCCTCCATTTGATCCACTATGCTGATTAGCCTGATTTCGCCTAAACATGAGTCAGCATCCATCCGACCTTCGAAGGCATATCGGTGCAGCATACAGAAGGCAAAGGCCCTACGCCTATGGATAGAAGAAATTCTGGGACCATTTGGATCCATGAATTTATCAGCTAAGTCAAACAGGGAAACAAAATTTCCCTTTACCATACGAGAGGTCTCAACATAAGATAATCCAAGAAAGTCCCTCCTTGGATCAGAATAAAAAGGAGGAATAGCAGGATGAGCATTGGGACACCAACCCCCTACAGCAGCAATTTCTTCAGGAAGGGGACATATTTCTCCCCGGGGAAAGGCGAAAACATGGTGGGTAATATCCCAAAAAGTTAAACAAGCATCCAAGAAATGTGCATCCACCTTAAGTCGCTGGAGCGGGAACAAAGCCACAATTCCCATCTGAGTAAGCTGAACCTTATCTCCATCTCGGAAATCCTGGGCCCACGCGTGAAGCATCGCGGTCAGATGTTCGATACCCATAGCAGAAAGTTCTGTTTTATCTTAAGACCATATACATTAGCAAGAATTACCCAATTCTCATCCTCCACTTTTTCACCTTTTCTCTATCCTACTCACCCTCCACCTCAGTTTTCCACTCATCCTTACATTTTCACCAAAAATATCCCACATCAACAAGAATTCATTTATCATTCTCTCTCTTACTTTTTTTTTTATACCCACCATCCACTTCAATAATTCCTCAATTAACATTTATTTAAAAGTAACTATTATTAACATTAAATTTATGGGTTGGTATCAGGTTTATGAAATATATTAAAATTGAATTTTATTTTCACTTCTTATTTAAAAGTAAATTGAGTTTTTTTTTAAAAAAAAAATTCTTCGAATCACTCCATATTTCGCCAATCATCGCTTATGAAATTGTACTTATTTTAAAATAACTTTGAGAGTGAAATATAAAAGCAAATTTTATTACTAAAAAACGTAATTAAGAGGTAATTATACAATTAGTTCTAACAATAACATAAAAATAAACAAACAACTTAAGAAAGCAAAATATCGAGTTCGGTTAGCTAGTCATCGAGTTATATCGCCTAATGGGTCACAAGCGAGTGAAGTTGGGTCAATTTACTAATTTAGGGTCGCTAAATTTTATTACGCTCTGTTGGGTCGGTTTTCAAGTGAGTCAAATCAGTTTGTCGGATCGGGTAAGCTATTTTAACAACTCTAGTGGTAACCCGTGCAACGTGTCTGATTAAAACCCATAAATAGATAAATGATACTCGCTTAAGCATATAAGTATATATTCATGTTAATCTTAATTAATTAACTAATTTTAACTAATCAAAAACTAACGATACTAATCACAGTTATAATTATAAACAACGTTTCACAATTAAATACGTACGCATTTTTCGTTTTATATAGAAATTAATATTTTAATAAAAAAAAAAGAAAGAATCCCTGCAAAAGTCTGCAACTTTGCCCTCGCTTCATTCTCGTGCAGGCGAGATTCTCGCTCTCTCTCTCTCCTGCACACTCAGCAGTTTTTTTATTTTTTTAATACTATTTTCCTCATTCCCATTTTCTCGTTCTCGCGCTAAACCCTTAATGTACATGCTCTAAGAATCTAAAGGGATTTTAAGATAAGAAGGAAATATTTCGGGTTGGAATATGAGAAGATTAAGGGCAAGAACTCTCTATTTATAATAGAGAAATCCCCTCTCCTAGTCACCCCTGGAATAAGGATTTTTGTGATGTTCCCTACTTTACCTAGGCATACAGGCCTAACCAGGAGATTTTAGGAATCCGTGTCAGAACCTGATCAGGAATCAAGTCATCCCAAGCATTCCCTTTTCCAATTTTTTTTTTTGTTTTTTTTAAAAAAAAAATTCGCTTTTTTTCAAAATTTTCGAAAAATTTCTCTTTTCTAAAATCAATCAAAGATCATTTTCTTCCCCAGCATGAGTCGATGTTTTACCTGAATGTTGCATGCAAAACAGACAGGTATCCTAAGACTCCCGGAAAATTCTCAAAAGAAAATTCCCAGTGAAAATTCAAGCAACATTTTTACTGAAGAATCGGATGTATCAGTAAGCGGTACATCCCCAGCTTCTAATGGAAGCTCCTGCGTTATTCTGAGTGAGATTATCAGTAAGCGGTATACCCACAGCTTCAAATGGAGCTCCCGCGCCATTCCAAAATGGATGTGTCTGTAAACAGACACACGCGAGACTTTTTAGTAGAAGTCCCCGCGCCATTATTAACATCTACCCAGGTATGATTTCTATCTTATGGCTGGCGAGCCCTTCACGCAAGTCTAATGGACTCTAAACGATCCGATCGGAAGTCTGCCAGGTCTTAATCCTCGATTGGCCAGGTAGCTACTCTGACTTTCGCCTTGTCCAAGCCTCAGTCAGAGTTGGGGCTCTGTAGACACCCACATTTTGACCGCCAGGTGTCTATAGTAGGTCCCGCCAAACACCCAATGATGATAGGACGCGAACATACTTTAATGGACTAGGATATGGGCTCGAAATCATGGACATTTGGTTTAGGCTTATTACGGAGTACAAATCTTACAAAACCAACCTCAAATCCAGGTCCAGTGGGTCGTTTCGAGTCAAATAAGGCTAATTTGGGTCGATTCCGACACCAGGGGTAAAACCATCTTTTTACGACCGAGTCAAAACCCGGTCAAAAATATTCTCGAGACACACGAGTCAGCCGTGACACCTCACACAGCTGATTCAGTCTCAAACACCACAAAAAATCAGCTTCAATAAATATTAAACAAATCCGTGAATTTTTCCATTTTATCATATTCATCCGTTTAAGGATAGAATTCGATCTCAAGTAGGAATTCTATCCGGAAACCGAATCAGACACCGACCGAGCCCCAAATACTCGGCCAAGACATCCCAAACGGCCAAAATACTCGGCCAACTCTTCATGAGAGCCGAGATACTTGGCTTCTCCACCAAGAAACGAGACTTTCGTTCCCTTTCGAACTCTCGTGTTTCCTATCCAAACCGGTATTTCTTGTCACACAAGCAAGACTACCTCGACTCCTATAAATAGGACCTCACATCCAACACAAAAAAAAACAACTTTTCACCGACCGAAAAACACAACACGCACGATTATTAGGATACACCCTCGATATCTAGCAATTCCCGACGTAATCCCGAAGTAGCCTCGAAATATCGACGAGACCGACCCCGTCATCCGGCCGAACCCACTGTCACCTCACACATAAAAAACACACCAAACTGACGCCTTAACTCATCCCGCATCATCTCGACGCTCCCGTGCCTAAGCCACCGTCCGACGAGCTCTATACCGAGAAACTAAAGCATGTAGGTTGAGGGTGTAAATCAAACCCGATTCTTCTCTTTTCTCTCCCTCTTTCTCACGCTTTTTTTCCTTTTTTTTTGTCGTCGGTCTTTTCGTATTTTAATATGGGTCGTTCGACACATATTTTTTTACTTCTAATAATCGATACTATAAAACTATTTTTCATATAACGTTCTTAAAATACGATACCGATTCTCTAATCAAATATCGTATCTACAAGAGCTAAATTAATTAATTTTCGTTGATGCTAATAAAATTGTTACATCTTTTCTAAACAAAATTCGACGATTTTATACGCGGAGAGAATTAACATCTTTTTCGTTCAAATTCTTTTTTTCACTTTTTCGTTCAAAACAAACTTCTTTTCAAAACCTTTTCTAAAATCATTCCGGCTATTCGATATCGATTTCATAATCGAATATCGAATACGACGAATATCGAAAATATGAATCGGGTATAAATTAATCCATATTTGTACGCGATTTATAAAAATTAACGGTTTTCGATAAAATAAAAAAACTCGGACAGACCGCCACGCGAGTCGCGCGCCTGTCAGGCGACTCGTGCGGTGGCCTGATCCGCCGAGTCCTTTTTTTTCGTTTCCTCGCTTTTCTATTTTTTATTCCTTTCGAACCTTACATTAAAAAGCGACTTTCGCGACATATTTCGATAAATACTTTTTTTGACCTCGGTCAACACGTGTTAATCTATCACGTGTCATAAATCTTTTCTAAAAATCACGCATATTATTTATTTACGTCTTTATTCAATTTATTCGATCGTTACTAACTCGTTTTCTCGTGTTTGTAGCAATTTATTTGTTTTTATCGTTTTATTAGACTAAAACGACTTCATATGCTAAAATAACTTTGACGTTATTAGTTTAACATGCATTAAACGACTTAGCAACCCATTTATTTATTTTTCTCACATGCTTAGGAAAATAATGTTTGCATATCATTCAACCGTCGAACTAACGCGTGTACACCAAAAACGAACGATATCTTAGTAAAGGCCGCTAAGTGCGGGCGGGGTTGGGTGTTCTTAGTGAACTTCCCAACACGTACCCTCACCCCTTACTCAGAACCATGGTTTCCGGATGTCCGAATCCATTGGCAACGAGAGTCATTCAAATACACGATATCCGATAATGTCGGTATCGGTATCATAATGCAAAGGGACGAGCCCAATAAACTCTGACATCGGAAATGCGCCGTATTTTATATACGGCTCACTACGACATAGAGTGGGCTCGAATGGTTCCGAATAACCACAAAATTCGGTGGCGACTCCTACTTCGATTTAAATTTCAATTTGACCATCTCATATGGAGATTCATTCGCCTCCCCAAACCCGCGCGTGGCCGCGTCGGGGTGGACCTATGTCATGTCCACAATCCTCATCTCATCCATTCCAATGGATGAGATGAGGACTCATGGACTCATATATAGAGAAGGACTCATAAGAGCCTTACTATATATATATATATATACTAGATCCGCGTGTGCTTCAAACTCTAGGTTGTTTTAGTTGTACAGTTGTACTTGTATACTCACAATTGATCGATATATTTTCGAGTAGAGCTGGTAAAGAACGATACAGTCCAAATCTAGATAGGAACCTAATTGCTAATGAAATTAACGGATTTGTGTTGAAGGTTAATGACTCATTTATGTAAGTTGGTCGAAACGAACACGATACGATATATAATTGGGTTGAAAGTTAATGACTCATTTATCTACGAGCTTTCACATCTTATTTATTCAAGAAAAAATATTGGAAAATCGGAAAAGAAAATACTCCGTACCTCCGTAGGGAGATTAGAAAGGGCCAACAATCATAACACTAAACTAACATTAAAGAATAGTACTACAAAAAACACAAAACAAGATTTTATAGGTATATAAACACAAAAAAAAAAAAGTTCTCTTAAACACGTCATCGGAATAGTTTTTTTTCCCCACGAATTTATTATTCACAAACTGGCCTAAAAAACGTCCCTCAATGTGAACCTACCAAAGCCCCATTTTGAGAATTACTAGTAGTTTGTATTTTGATCCGAAACGATAATTAACTTATTTCTGAACATTATTTGAAATACTTTTGGTTTAAAAATTCACCAATCTTCTTACTATAAAAGAAGACACCACTCTCATCTAGGTGGCACAATATAAGAGCTCCATTTGAAAATTAGTCCATTTTTTTAGTGTTTTAGTTAATTAGGTTGTGAGCTCATCTCAATTGGAAATGAGATTGTTTAGGCAGCAAGTTATCTCCACCATCATTTACTCCTATATCTCGAAAATACAATGTTCATTTAATTTTATAATGTTTGAATCACAATTAACTACTGCACTGGAAAACGTTGTCATTAAAACACTGTCTCTTCGTTCTCATCATCCCCCTTCCCTATGTTTGGAATGTCTTCATTCATAGTTTGTGAATCCATTTCATTGTGGCTTTATATATGTTGAGCATGTGCTTTCAGTATCCCCACATTTTCACCATCTTCTACTGCTATTTTTTGAAAGCCCTTCAGTTCCTAGCAAAAAGATAAAACAAAAAAACTCTGAGAAAGCTTTAATTTCTTTATTAACTCTAATTAAGCCCCGATAAAACAAATATTTGTTTTACTAAGCTCTGATAAAACAAATATCATTATTAACTTTAATTTGTTTGTTGGATTTTTAGTCGATATATTTGACATTTAATTTCTAAAATTTGGCCTAATTTTTCCATTCCAGGTACCAGGTTAAGTTTGTCGTCGAAGATTTTTCGGGCATCAAATGTCAATTTGTGATTTTCGACTCCCAAATTCTGCAGTATATTCAAGACTCTGCATGGGATCTCCTTTCGAGATTGAACAGGTAAATTTTTCACAATATTCACAATTTAGTAATTAAATAAAGTATTACCTTACACTCAAGCGACTACGTGAAAGAAAACTAACATTCTATATCGCAGGCCGGAGAGGGTGACTCCATTCTTGAGGAACTTTCCACGTTTATTGACAATCGTTACCTGTTCATAATCCAAATCCATGAGAAGTTCAATGTACATCAGTCTTCAAAGTCTTACACTATTCTATGGATATGTGGATAAGACCCACATTTCAACATGAAATATTAATCGTAATGAAGGTGTAGTAAGAAGTAAGAGTAAAAGGTGAAGAAAGAAATTGGGAGTAGTAAAAAAGAGTAATCGTAATAAAGGTGTTAGAGAATTAAGTAGAGTTGTTCAAAGTGATTCAAATCTTGGGATTTCTGCTGATATTAATCAAAATAATGTTGATGCTAATAATCGGAAGATACGAAGATAAGAAGACGACAACGTAACGAAGAGGAAGAAGAACAAGATGAGGTTGTTGTTCGAAGAAATCGTCGATCCAGACACGAGCCTGTGAATAACTCAAATTTAGGTAATTTCTGCGTTTTTTACTTTTTACTATTGTTCATCAAATGTTGTTGTGGTAGGTAAATGAATGACAAAAAATAATGCAGGTGAAAATGATGGTGGTGATAATAATTGGAAGAGAGGAAGAGAATTACGGAGTAGTAACCAAAAAAATACATGTAGTCAAGAAGGAGAAGATTGCATAGGAGGTTGGATCATGAATTTTGATCATTTCTATGTTTCATTTCATTCGTTTACCCGTATTCTGCATTTGAACTCTTTCTTTTGGTCATTTTTCTAATTTTGTCTGAGTTGAACAATGTTATTTTGGATGCAATTGCAAACTAACCAGATCAATTCGCCTTCGCTTTACTTTGATGTTTTGGTATATCTACTTCTGTCTCCGCCTATTTGACTCATTTCTAATTACTACTGACAATCATCTTCAGGTCTCTACACAATTTCTATTGAATTCCTAAAACCATCTCAAAGAGTAACAGTCATTTTATTCATCTCATATACATTCCTTCAAAACAGAGCCTAATTTGTTATTCAAGATAATATTCCATAGCTTTGCCGTATATTTGTACAACTTACATACTATTTATTAGATCAATAACCTCATTTTTTATACAACTTACTGACCATTTTTTGCCTAATTTTTTTTTTACCAACCTAATTTTTGCCTAATTTTGTAAGTGTCGATTAACTTGCTCAAGTCAACAAATGATATCAATTTTTTTTATATTTCCCACGAGAATAATATTTCCAAGTGTTAACTCGGATCAAATTTAATCAACATGCAAAAATAAACAGTAAAAAATAAAATCCAGAAAATTTTTATAAAAAATTACCTCACAATCAACTGCCATTTTCTCCTTCAAGGATGTATTCCCATGTCAATCCTACAACTACAATGACCTTCACGTGCCAAGATGCTTCACGCAACCTCCACAATCTTTACTGAGATATCTGTTCAGTACTTGAACAGTTTAGAGCTTCCTTTTCAGATCTAATAAATGACTATTGAATATTTGATAAATGGAATAAAAATCTGAAAGTATAATACCTCAAATCGTATATCCTTCAATTTTTGACTCATCTCCATAATAGATCTGTGGCAATGAAACGAAACTAAATCAGTAACTAGATCAGCGAATCAACATGCAAATCAGTATTTTACACATCTTACTGATTAACATCGAAATTTTACCAATTTCAATTGATTAAAATGGCTTTTGGGAGTGTTGAATTAAAACGATGGTGGTTTGGAAGGGTGTAGGTGATGCCAGTAAACGATGAGGGAAGAAGATGAATGTGTACCCAATAATTTCTTTATTTGATATTTTTTTGTGAAAGAACTTTCCAGAATTTGATGAAGTGTTAATGCGTGGGGTGGATTTAGTAAAAAAAAAGTGTGAAGTGTGCGTTACTTTGTGTAAAAAAAAATGTGTGAAAGAATTTTTTGTTTTGTAATTATTGCAGTAATTTTTTTCTCTAATACTTAATCATTTAATTGTTGTTACTTTGTGTTCAAACTTTTGGTTTAGTACTAATCTCATTTATAATAATAATTTTCTTATTTATTTTCTTCTTTTTAGATTTTGTTTTAGTAATAACAAATTTACAAATCGAGTAAGATAAAATTCTATTGTTGTTGACGCAAAATGACTACCGTCCCTTATTACCAATTTAAGACATGGTAATAGAAATGATAAAGTATCTACTTTTTTTTACTAAATATTAATTAATCCTTTACATTGTTTGGTCACTTGAGTCAATTTTGCAGCAACTGGATCTTTTTTAAAACTATATTATACTGTAACAACTAACAATAATCGAAATTAGTCGGTCGACATCTCAGCAGGACACAGGATACTATAAATGTTATATTCCTTATATTATTGATCCATCATATGTCATTTTCTTCTATAATATTACAAAGGTGAATTTTGACACTATAACTTGATACGAGTTTTATTTGAATGCTATTAACGACAATACTGCCCTGGTATTGTTACACCTATGCTATCCTACATATTTCCGTACAACCCCGTGACGTGTCACGGGTAGATTGCACAATTTAAATTTTACATTCGGATTGCTGATTTTATAATATCACATTTTACCATGGTCACGAATATCACCGTGAGGTGTCACGGGTAGATTGCACAATTTAAATTTTACGTTCGGATTACTGATTTTATAATATCACATTTTACCCTGGTCACGAATATAATCATGTGATAAAAATATGATTTAAAACATACTACTCCATATTTTATTTATAATAATATTATTACCACAGAAATTTTGAAAATAAATAATAAATACTCCCTCCCATTCTTTTATATGATCCACATTAGTTTTGTGAAGAAAATTAATAAGAGTGGACTGAAATGTGGATGAAAATGAAAGTGGAAAAAGAAAGCGGGGTCACAAATAATAAGAACCACACAAGACGTACTAAAAAGAAAGTTAAAAATAATAGAGAATTATCAAAATAACAAATGTGTGAGATTATAGAGATGGGGATGTAGTATTTTTTATTCCGTACTATTTTGTGAAATTTTAGTATAAAATATTAATATTTTTTAATTACTAATTTTGGTTCGGGTGGGTTCCGCCCCAAAAATATTTGCATTTTAGAGGTCATAACGTATATTATAGGGTTTTTTTTGTATGAATTGTGTCAAAGTAGACCTGTCGAATAGGTCGGGTTTTGGGTTTGGTCATTTCGGGTTCGAGTAAAATATGGGTCGGGTGTATTTTGGGTTTGAAAAAAACGGGTTTGTACCGGTCGGGTTTATGCGGGTTTCGGATCAAATACAGGTTATTAACGCACTTTGAAAACATTAATTTTCGTTACTTTTTTTTATCATAGATACAATTTTATTCCTAATTTCTTAATGATCTAATTTAATATATATGATATTAGTGAGAATAACATGTTTTATTTAATATATTTTTTAATATACATTGATATTTTATTTCTATAGGAAGTACAGATATATATGACGAACTTTGACTTGATTTACTGATTATTTTTTTCTCATTATAATAATCATGTGATAAAAATATTATTTTAAGGATACATATTGATATAACTATTAGTATTTCTTAAAATTTTGAAAATAAAAAAATATTTCTTAGTGTTATTAAGAAACTACAGTGTAGAATGACAATATTTTTTTAATTTATCTATTTTTTGGGCGGGTAATGGGTTCGGGCGGTTTTGATCCAAAATAGTTGGCTGATTATCGAGTCGGTTCATTTTCGGGTTTCGATCATTTTCGGGCGGGTTTTTCGGATTTTTTGCCGGGCGATTTCGGGTCGGACCAATTTTTGACAGGTCTACATGACTACATCAAACACATACTATACACATAGTCATTTCGACGTCATATGTCGTTATACTTAAGACATCTACATTTATCATACACTCTCCGAAATTGTTATTTACCTACATACTCACGTGGGTTCGTTGACTTCGATATTGAACATACTATAATAATCATATGCGTCAATATTCATTTCATTTACGTTATTTTAAGCTAATATCGTCTTTCCGTTTACCCTCATATAGATTGTGATTTGACTTTTTGATGCAAAAAAACGCTTCAAAAAAACCCTCATATTACCCTTTATTTATAACATTTTATTATTTTCAAAAAAATTTCACAATACACTAGTGATAAAAAAAAGAAGGATTCAGACAAAATGGATGAAACGAAAAAATCTGAAAATGGATTTTCTTAATGAAAACGAGATAAAAAACTTAAAAAGGGTGAAAAGAAAGAATGGAACGTTTGAGTGGTAGCCTAACTTGACACAGGGCAAGTTTTCATCCACAATTAAACTCCAAAATCTTGAGTAAACCCCAAATCACTCTTCTCCCCTATTTATCACAAACCTCAAAATTTTTAAATAATCAGTATTCTTTGATTTCACAAATCGGCAATTACAATACATTTAACTTGTCCGATTTTGCAAGCCCAGAGCAATATTTATTTAGTAATCAGCGAAGGAGGTGAATCTGTGAGCTGAGGTTAATGATAATGGCTTCCTCAGTGATGACATCCTTTGTGATTGTGAACACACCAACTCCATTGATGCATTTTCAACTACTACCCAGTGTTAAACCCTCAAAGCTACTGCCTTTAAATGTGAGCTTAACAATGGAGAAAAGAGAAAACAATCATGGGTTCTGTGCTGTTGGTTCGAGTATGAGTGTAGGAGTGAATGCAAGATTCGGGTCGTCTTCTTCAAGAGGCGGAGCTGTCTTAGAAAGACCCTCTTTTGATCAATCTCAGTTTGACCCTTCTACCCAACTTCAACGAGGTCTGTTTCATCAACTCTTACTTTTCCTCAATTGGCTTCATTTTGTTCATAATCTATGTCTAATTTTACCGTAGATGTCTTGGCCCATTGGTTAGGACCGAGTCACCTTGGACGATAGGTCTAAGGTTTGATTCCATTCCCCATTATAATGCGACTAAGTTCGTACTTAGTAAGTTGTTTGGTTGCTATATTGGAGAAAGTTGTTTAGCAAGGCTCTCTGGCGGGGGAATCGAGTAGCAAGGGTAGCACTCACTATGCCAGGCATATAAAAAAATATTTAAATTATCGACTTTTGCTACCAAAAATTCGTAAAAATGTGACTTTTTCACATATAGCAGACAAATATAATGAACTCGCTACCCAATTTTTTTTTTTCTAGATACGACCCTGAGTCTCTTGGGTTGTGGTTTAGTCGAAATATTGCGGAAATTGCTTGCTTGTGTATTGGCTCATTTGAGTGTGCTGAGGTTTGAAGCTGTTTAAAGGAAATGCTGAAAGGATTGCTGTTATGTTGCAATCTAGGGAATCATGATATCGAGTGTGAATACTGTATATGTATATGCAGGAGGAGATATAGGAAGGGTGAAAGATAGGAAAGGTACAGGGCGTGGAGATACTTACAGGGTATTGCTGCTGGATGATGAGCGTCATACCGAGAACCTTGGTAATGGACTTTTTCATACTCTGAATTCTACAATGATGTTGTTAAGCTGTATTGCTCTTGGACTCTTGTTGCTAATACGTTCTGTTGTGTGTTTTTTTTTTCAGTCGCAAAGGTGTTGCCACAAGTTGTTCCGTCTGTTACACCAGATGACGCCAGAACACTTTTTGATGTGTCACGGAAAGACGGTGTTGCAGTGGTCATAGTGACAGTGAAGGTATGCTGTCAAATTGCACACTCGATCATTATGCACCATCACCATACTCTATTGCAACTCTGGATCTGGTTATCTATATAAAACCTGTGAACTGTCGAGTGTGCACTAAGACTCAATATGTTACTATAATATTTGGAATCGGCTGAATTTACCCCTATTTATAAGATATTTTTTTTCCGAACATATTGTGCAACAAGCCAACAACAAACAAATTATAGGAAGGGTTTCTAGTGAAACTGTTTACTGGTCCATGTAGATAAGATTATATAGCCGCTGAATTGCTCAATCACTTGTGTAAAACCACAAAAAATGGGTGCTATAGCAAATTCGATGATTCATATAGGCACATCAAAGACTTTGCTAGGGTATCAATTTTTTTTTCAGAAGAAGCTTTGCTTTATACACCGTACTAAGTAACCGACCCATTCAGCACCAAAGGCCACCGAGCGATTCGATGGTTTTTCTAGGAATAACAAATCAAACCTACGTATACCCATCGTTTGATAAATAGTTTCATTTGAGACCTTTTTATTGTACTTTTTTTGATACACACCAAAATAATATGAAGGGTAGTCTCGTAATTGTGTCTTTTATTTCTAGCTTATTCCCCAAGGCATTTAGCCTATATAAGGGCATTAGTAAGTTGTAGTCACTTATCCAAGAATTTATCATTGAAAGTTAATCTTTCTTAGCTATCCAATCTCCATTTTCTCTCTAATTCCATCCAAATCGATTGATTAATCCTAGGTGATTCCTTCTCTCACCACAGATTATTCTATAGATCAATCTAACCTATCGACTAATTAGTCGAACAGTTAAACCGATCATATCATTTACTCCGTATTTACTTCATTTTTTACGATTGTATCATTTGGTATCAGAGCTAACTTTCCTCTCGACCTGCGTCCTATATTTAATAATAATAAAAAAAAACGATCAGAAGTTATGGCACTTTCCGACGACATCACATCGCACACCAAGTGTTTGATGGTATGAAAAACCCAATTTTAAGCCCAAATGCACACCAACTTAACTCCTTAGCTACTGAAAATGATGAGGAAGCTATCGTGTACGTAAATGAGGAATCAAAGCACAATATTTTTTCTCACCACACTTCTTTCAAGGTGATATCCAAGCTTGATTCTCCTCTTATTAAGGTTGATATTGGTGAAGTCTTAAGTTGGAGTAAGAAGACTTTTGGATATAAAGGCTTAAGGTTGAATATGATGTTTGGTATGAGATGTTGCTATAGGTTTGTTTTTGATCCCGGAGTCTTGTTTTCACAACTAAATCGAGATGAGATATGTTTATCTAATCTTTTTGGGTTGACACATGTACTTACAAGGAGGTACATAGTTGGGCTCCCACGTTTACACTTCCATATGGTTGGAGCAGGACGACATCATTGTTGCTTGGTGGACTTTTAAGTGGGACTAATCTTATCTCCATTATTGCAATTTTGAAAGAACTTGGTGCAAGCAAAGAACCGAGTTCCACAATTGAGGGGGAATCCTTGATGAATGACGGGATTTCAATCGTGGTATATCAATTTGTCTTTGAAACGGCCCTTGCCAAAACCTCCAACTGGGTAGCAATTATGAAGTTTTTGGCTCAAATTTCACTTAGAACCGTTGGAATTGACATTGCATTTGGAATAGTGCATATTCTATGGCTTGAGTTTGTTTCCAGTAACATTGTAATTGAGATACTATTTACATTGACCGTGACCAATCTTAGCTATTATGTTGCACAAGAGGGAGCTAAGGTCTCTGGAGATTGGTATTTATTCGTTTGCTTTATTTATAGTCCAATGCCCCTAATATTCCCAGCAACTTGTGTCTTTCCAATAATTCAGATACTTTGTCTCACCCTTGAGGACAAGGGTGATTTTGAGGAGGTTGGAAATGGTTATGTGCATCGGGTACACTACAAGGGATATCATGGTTGTGTTACTACTACCTCAAAGAAAATGTCATCTCTCTCAAACCATCTCTTAATTGGATTGACATTTATGAATTATGAGGCACACCTTGATGCTAGTTTGAAGGGTTACCCAAGTGTCTTTCATGACTTAGTGATGAAGTTAAGAGGAGGTGGTCCGAACCTACAAGTTTTCATTTGGGACCCTGGCAATATAGAACAAGTGAAGCACGACGACCTCTTGACCGAAAAAGTAAGTCACTTTGTTTTTGACCCAGGTGGATTTCATTACAATCGTCTCTCCCAGGTAGAGACTAAGCGTACTATCCTTGTTTTTGATCATGGCGGATTACAAGTAGTTGGGCTTATGTTGGTCCTTCCTCAGACTCCAAGTAGCCAAGATAAAATCTCCTATATGCCGAGAACATCATCCACACCAGTGATTGAAAGCTCCTCTTTCTCTTTAGTTATCACCTTATCCATTCCATTATTATTATTATTATTATTATTATTATTATTATTATTATTATTATTATTATTATTATTATTATTATTATTATTATTATTATTAATGGTGGAAGAGAAGACTCTGAGGATTTCAGTGAGACCAGAGACAGCAAATTTGAGAAGTAGGGGTGTTTGATTCTTTGAATTGTTTGTTGGTTGGCGTCGGTTCCAACAGCATCGGGTTGATCAAGCTACTAAAATTGTACTCCGTATTCAATTTATGGGGTGCCTTGGTGAGTTAAATCTGATCCTTGAGGACAAGGATCGTTTCAAGGGGCCGGTATTGATACACACCAAAATAATATGAAGGGTAGTCTCGTAATTGTGTCTTTTATTTCTAGCTTATTCCCCAAGGCATTTAGCCTATATAAGGGCATTAGTAAGTTGTAGTCACTTATCCAAGAATTTATCATTGAAAGTTAATCTTTCTTAGCTATCCAATCTCCATTTTCTCTCTAATTCCATCCAAATCGATTGATTAATCCTAGGTGATTCCTTCTCTCACCACAGATTATTCTATAGATCAATCTAACCTATCGACTAATTAGTCGAACAGTTAAACCGATCATATCATTTACTCCGTATTTACTTCATTTTTTACGATTGTATCATTTTTTTTGTTTTGTCGTGCATTATTTTGGTATTTAAAATGACATTAGCATCTATGCCTTTTGTTCACGCCATTCAGAAAATTGGCAGTAAAAGTATGACTCTTCTTATTTTAGCACTCAAATCTTGCATTCAGTTTATGTGAATAATCTAATAAACTGTTCATAAGTTGTACTCAAAACTCTGTTGTTCGGAATCCACAGGAGCATGCGGAATTTTACTCTCAGATGATGATGCAAAAGGGCCTACGCTCGGCTATTGAGCCCGACTCGAACACTGTATGAACCACCTTGAGGACTTGAGAAGTGTTGCTATTTTTTGAGGTCGTTGATCACATGAGTCATGAACATGAACACGTGAAGTAGAGAATATGTAAAAGCACAACGGAAAGTAAGCATAATTTTGTAACCATATACGGAGTAGCTTTTTATACATAGGAAAGAGTATAGCTTTTGCAGTTAGAAAATTTAGTTAGAAAATTTTGAGATAATACTGTACTATTTGATGTTGGTGTATGATTCAACTGTTAAGGCTTTAATGATCGGTGATACTTAGATTTGTAGATGCTTTTGCTCTTGTAGATGAATGAGATCCTTCCCCTTTTTATTGCGCCACTATCTTGCGCTCTTAGAGATTCTTCGATGCGCAAATGGCTACCGAGTTGAAGTAGATTTAACTCTTCCTTCATGATGATGGTATGGCAACTTCAAAAACTTGGTACGTTGAGGGGTCAGAGAAGAGTTTTCATTCATACTGGAAACTTCCCAAATCATCAATTTACAAGCCTCATCGTGCTGAACTGTAAATTTGCATCACATTGTGTTGCTTGTTAAACATGGTTGCTGTCCTTGCTGATCTATCTTACCTTGCATATGTGCTTTAGCTAGGTATGCTAAAATTATGAAAAATGTTAGTAGTGAGGCTTTATCTGAAAGGTGTGTGTGCGGGGTTTACCGTGTGACTGGAAAAGATGTGGAAAAACTTGGTGCAGATACTGTATCCCACTTTTGTGTTCACTCTGTGCGTCATGCCCTACACTAAATAACACATTGCCCATTGCATAAATAGCATAACTTGTTTTTTTTTTTTTTTTTGAAAACCCAACCGGGTTAGTCAGTATTATTATCTCAGAGAAAACGATACTCATCGTATGATCAGGGAGACCGTCATTCCAAGTATCATGCGACAAGCTATAAATTCCCCATTTCGCTAGTTCATGGGCAACTCTATTGGAATTTCTACTAACATACGACCATTCAATAGAACTAAAACCTCTCGAGGACTGTAGTATTTCGTCAATGAGAAGATGGAATTCCGTATGCCCCTTCTTTCGTTCCTTTAAAGCGTTGATGACGACCTGCGAGTCACTCTCCACAATCACAGCCTGTATCCCTCATAAATAGCAGAACTTGTTGATATGTCATCGAAACAAAAATGAGACAGAGAATCCGCACTAGAAAAACCAGCATGCTCATATTTTAAGTTTGTTATGGTGATTTCCGCTGCGAGGCTCAGTTCTCAAAAATTTTGGTTACTTTCCCAACTCCGTTCATCTTTTTTCCCTATTATGTGTTGGCCGGTCAGCACAAGTTTTTTCCCTGCTCTCCTGTATATGAAATTACATTGACTTTGTTTAATCTTTTTTTAAAAATATTTCCGGAAACAACAACGCAGTTTGATGTGAGCGAGACACCGTGATTTTTTAAACTTTCTACGCTTTGAACGGTCTCTTCCAAGGCCTTAAAAGATCATTACTCCGTACTTCTCTGGGACCTGGCCCTCGGTCAGCTCATCCCCTTTTAAACTAAACACAAATTCTTACTTGTGACGGCAATATCCGTCATAGGTATACGACGGGTCAAATATTATTCATGTGGGTATATAGGACAAAAACAAAATGTCCACTCATGTTGTCTTATCTACCACATGAGTAGTATTTGGCCCGTCGCAAACTTGTGACGGATATACCCGTCACAAGCAAGACTTGCTGTAAACTAAATTACACACTTTGCGATTAAAACGGATTTGTTGGTCTTCATTAGCGCATAGTTTCTACTGACCGCTAATCACCGGATATGCTATTTCTACGCTAAATATTCCATAACACTCTTCTTTCTGTTTCACCGGGATTCATTGATTACAGGGAATGACAACATTTGTTAGAGCCATAACTCGGATTTTGTGAGATTTGGAGGAACATGAAGGAAGTTATATATATTCGTTCGGTTTATGCCGTTTGATTGTAAATGGCGTGTATATAAGCTAGATATGATCTCACATCAGATTGTACGGACTATGATATAACTAATGAAATAATTAAAAATTGACGAATGTAACTAACGCGAAAAGTTTTAAGGATCATCTTACTTGAGAATTTCTGGAAGATTAGAAAGGAGTAAGTTTAAATGGAAACGGAAAGTTGGAACATTATACTAACAGTAGTGGAGTAGTTGTTTAACACAAAAAAATCTTCGTTGAGGCCGCGTCTCACAATAATTATATGGTGAAACGTTTGACATAGGAAATGTTTACTAGTAATTTACAACTGGATCCTATATGAATGGTATGATCACTATACAATTAATTTGAAACATTCTCACGATACAATTACTGCGAAACTGTCTCATAGCAACTCTAGTGTAGGTAGACGACGTCCGTTTACAATATTGGTTGAGGATTAATTCAAAGCAAATTTAAAGATATTATACACACCCAAAAGTTCATATATATATATATAAGATGATGACTTGCACAAGAGTAATAAGATACGGAGCAGTATTCTGTATAATAAGATGGATAAGAGGAATGAAATGAAAAAGTGTTAGAGAGAGGACATAGATCCGCTAAGCGCAAGACCGCCATGATCCCTGATAATAGCAGTGCCATTAACGTCAAAATAAAGGGCAGCATTCTTCATCAATTGACGCGTCGCAATGACTTGATTGAAAGCCTTGAACGATACTAGCATCACGAACCTTAGAAATATGTACTCGGGTTTTGTCTTAAGGTCAGGCAGTTGATGCGAAACAATGCGGAGGTCAGTTTTAGAATAATCGAGACTATGATTAGAGAAGGTCTTGACTCCTCCAGGACGCTGGTGCAACCTTTTCCCATCCTTATGGAAATTGACGGTGGCACCGTATTCTGTGTAGTTCCCGGAGTGGCTAATGCGCAGGACAAGAACGTCGTAATAGACGCTCTTGTAAAGGTCGGGGTTGTGAATGTTAAAGCTGTAGGTAATGAGTGTTGGTGGTGGGTTGGCTGTTGAGGTGAGTGATTGGATCGCGAAACTTGTGACATGGACTTGTGGGTCCGGGAGGCGCGCAAAGAGCCAGAGCACTACCGTGATAAGGAAGGCAGACCCGATTGTTTTGGAGGTTAAAGTGCCGCAGTAGTGAAGTTTTCTTAGGATTCTGTGGTTTTTTCGTGTGTTGGTTTCGGCTGCAGCCTTGTCGCCATTATTTGACATCGGAAGGGTGGTTGTTGGAGTACACATTCCTAGGATCTTATTACTAGCTAGGCAGGAAAAGAAAGAAGGCTTTGTTGGAGTTGACATTCTTATTACTATTACTAGCAGGTAGGAAAAGAAGGCTTATGTTAGTTGTTGTTCCGGAAGAATGCTTATACTCAACGGTGATCAAAATTAGAAAGATTTTTGGGATTTTATCTGTTTATTACCAAGTACTAGTATTCTAGCTAGATAGGGGCGTACGAGCGTATCTAGGGGGTGCGTACCTCTAAATTTCAGCATTTATAAATACTCCGTACTCGTATTAGTTTAATAAATTAAGTAAGAAGATCTTGACGTCCACTGGGTACGTGCGGAATTGTTAGGGGATGGAAAGGGTTGACTATTGATTTTGCGCTGCAATTTTAATTCTTACCACATACTCCCTCCGCTTCATTTGATTGTTTGCGTTTACTTTTCACATTTGTCAATGCACATTTTCTATCTTTAGTTACGTATTTCAAAAAATTATAAAAATTTGATATTTATAACGTACTCGATTAGACAATTTAAACAAGATCTCACGTGACTATATTTTATCTTATATATTACAAGTTACATTGACGATTTCACCCAACTATGAAAAATGTCCAAAAAGCAAACGCAAACAACCAAATGGAACGGAGGGAGTAGGTTTTTTCATAATTTTAAAGAAAAGGGTTATTTCATAACAATAATACCAACTATGGGGTGCTTCTTATATTAATACCAACTATACGTAATCCCATTTTAATATGAACTATCCCCACATTAATCTCTCTTTAGAACAAGTTACCGGCTACCTGATGAGCCGGTTTCCTTTTCCTTTTAATTTCTTTTTGAATTGAAGTCCCCCTCCCACCATACTCGTCACACTTCCTCTCTCGTTACTACGTACTCTTCTCTCGCCATTGTTGAACTCGACATCTCCTCTCGCCATTGCTTTTCTTAAATTTTTTGAAATTGTGGTAAATAAATTAGAGCATCTGACGTTTGCAAAAAAAAATCTGACATTTGAAGGATACGAATTAGAGGAGGATCCAGATGAATAACCACATCTCATTATCAATGAGGGTTTTGAAGGTTGATAATGGAGGGTGACTTTTAATTTGATGAATATAAAGGGGAAGAAGAAGAGGCGCACCAAAAAATCTAGCAGGTCACAATTACCGGTTTTACAGGTAAAAAAAAGGCATTGGTTATAAAGAAAGATTAATGAAAGGATAGTTCATAATAAAACGGGATTACGTATAGTTTGTATTAATATAAGAAGCACCCTCATAGTTGGTATTATTGTTATGAAATAACCCTAAAGAAAAATGATAAAGGTAAAGGTATTATTGGTAATCAAATAACTTTTATGGGTCCACCAAGTTTAAAGTAAGTAAAAAATTATTGACATTTTGTGTAAATAGATGTAGGATATGTAGATTATATGGTAAAATCTTTTTAACAAAAGGGGAATGTAAATAATTGATTGGATTGTTCATTTATATTAAGGGTAAAGAATTGAATGAATGAGTGAAAATATATTTTTTTGCTAATTAATCCATTGTCATACTATTGAAATGTCGATTTCAAAAAAATATAAATAAAGGTACAGTAATGTGATTTTTTTGGGTTATTATTAGGGCTCGTTTGGTTCACCATAGGAAAATAAAGTTACTGAGAACTTTAAATTCACGTGAATTTGTATTTCATGAGATTAAAAAAATATTCTATTGGGCTAGGCTATTTGTATCTGTTAATTTGTCTCGGCCCATTCACTTACTTGATGTACATATATATATATATATATATATATATATATATATATATATATATATATAGAAGTGGGATCAGGTGAGTCCACTTATATATGTTGAGTCCGTGAGTCCCCATCTTAGCCTTTGATTCAAGGTTAGATTAATGGACAAGATTTGATTTCATAATTAAGGAAATAACTAACAAATCTAATAAATATATCATTTCTCTCTCTCCTCCTTAATTATCTCAATGCAAATCTTTTCTCTCTCTTATCAATCTTTTTAAATGTTTTTTTCTCTCACACAACAAGTTTTTTCAAAATTAAGTTTTTTTCATTTTCACCAAAAAAATCATCATTTTCCTACTGCCATTGTACGTATGTTACTATGTTACTGCCATAATCCATAAACTAAGTTACTTTAACTCATATAACGTGTTACTTTAATTCATGAACTGTGTTACTTTAACTCAAAAAATCTGTTACGTTGCATAGTCTCTTGCAAAAACTGTTACTCTAACTCATACAATGCGTTACTTTAATTCATGAACTGCGTTACTTTAACTCATAAAATCAGTTACGTTGCATAGTAGTCTCTTGCAAAAACAGGAGTTCCAATTAACAAAAAGAACAATGTTTTTATTAAGATACTCCAAAACAAAAAGTGGTACAAGATTCCAACTAAATCAACTCCATTACAATTCCAATGTTCACACTTGTTACTCATAATGTCTGACTTATAATTCTACTTCTTCTTTATCCTTATCGTTCTCTCCGTCTTCTTCTTTTTCATCTTCTTCATCATCATCTCAGAAGCTTTGATTTAATCTCACCACCGCACAATGGAGGAAACTCTCACCCACATCCCTACATCATTTATGTGGATTAAAGTAACAGATAACAAGAGTTAAAGTAACAGATGAAGTGCATTGAAGTAACATTGAATTAAATTAACAGAGTATGCTTATACACCAGGTATAAAGTAATAGAGGTCAGACATTAAAGTAACAGATAGTATGAATTAAAGTAACAGATAATGTTCATTAAAATAACACCAGATATAAATTAGTGCAAATAATTCATATAATGATAAAAATTGAGAGTATCTTACTCTTTGATATTGTTTCCTATTTTGAAGTCATCACGTCCCATAATTATAGGAAGTAATATTTTTTTTTCTTTTTTTTATATGGCGTTACTCTTTGATGTTGTTTCCTATTTTGGTGGCAATCACGTCCCATTATTATAGGAAACAATATCTTTTTTTTATTATTATTTTTTTAATATGGCAGTTTCCTAAATTCTTAGGACACTACAATGCACTACAATAACAGATGAAAAACACTAAAGTAACAACTGGAGTGTATTAAAGTAACACGACATATAAAGTAACAAATGGTAGACATTAAAGTAACAGATGCTCTACACTAAAGTAACGCAGTATAAGAACTACAATAACTCAATATATTGTAAACGTAAAAACTAATAATTGAGTAGCATCTTAATGACTTCCATGGCGATTCCAGTATAAATTACAAAACATATATACTCACCGTTTGTGTGTTCTACGATTTGCATATGAATCTATGATGAATAACACGACCATGAAAACAATATCAACATGAAAATTGACGCAAAACATGAATGACACGACCGTGAAAACAATATCAATATGAAAATTGGCGCAAAACATGAACACAAATTGACGCAAATTAATCAAGATAATGAATAAAAATTGACGCAAAACATGAAAGCAATATCGAAACTCACCATTGTTATACTCGATGAATTGCTTATCAACCGTTAATGAAGATGTAGCGATCATTGAATTCATAGTAATGGAATTTCGAGCACAGATTTGATTGAATGAACGAACGTGATGATCGATGGGAGCGTTTTTTTTTTAAGGTTTTGATGAACCTGTGAATGAACGTGAATGAATGAATGAGGAATGATTGTGATTATGGGAGTTATTGTTTCCTAAAATCATGGGAGTTATTTTAGGATACTAAATCTTCCTTTTTTTTTAAAATACAAAATATTAGGATGCATCTTGTCCATCCATCCCCATCCCATCCAACGGATGAGATGAGGACTTAGGGACTCAACATATATAAGGAGACTCTCTCTCTCTCTCTCTCTCTCTCTCTCTCTATATATATATATATATATATATATATATATATATATATATATATATATATATATATATATATATATATATATATATATATATATATATATAGAGGGGGGATCAAGGGAGTTACTAACTCTCCAACTCTCTCTTAGTGTTGATCCCCTCAATCCATTCATCCTAAGGTGGATGGTGGATGGATGGGGTTCAATTATAAAAAAAAAAAAGACAATAAACTGACACAGCAGCAGTGGAGAGAGGGAAACATCCCTTCACCCAAATCAATCCCAACATTACTTCCCTCATACACTTCCCAATCCCCTCATTTTCAATTCATTTCTCAACTCAATTTATCTCTCTCTAACAAAACCCCAACAAATAATCACCATTAATAACTCCGACCATACTCCGTCAACTACTCCGACCATACTCCGTCAACTACTCCGACCATACTGCATTTTTAACCCAACATACTCCGTCAGTAACTTCGATCATCATACGAAAGTATGTTCATCTTCATCATCTTCATCTTCATCTTCATTTTCGTGCTTTATCTTCATCTTCATCTTCATCTTCATGCTTCTTTTTATTTTTCATGTCTTTTTTTTTGGTATTTATAAAATTATTCATCTTCATTATCTAAAAAAAAAGAACAACTTCATCTTTAAGATGAAGTTTGAAAATGAAGTTATTTTTTTGTGGGATGAATAGAGCTTGAAGATGAAGATGAACAAGTCATTTAGTGCGTAATGTTTTTGCAGAATTGCAAAGTCACACTCATTATGCTGTACAGTCACACTCATTATGCTGTACAGTCACACTCATTATGTTGTAGAATCACGCAGATGTACACTCATTATAGTCACATATTCAATTGTATAGTCATACTCATTATGCTGTATAGTCACACTCGCTATATTGTAGAATCACGCAGCTGTAGAATACCTTGGGATTAAGGTATCATTCGTTGAATCATCTTCATCTTCATGCTTGTTTTACTTTTCATACCTTTTTTTTGTATTTATAAAATTATTCATCTTCATTATCCAAAAAAATGAAGATTAAATATGGATTAAAATGAAGGTTGAATATGAATGAATGAAGGTTGAATATTTAATGAATGTTATAATTTAGTTGTATAGTCACATAGATTATGTTGTACAGTCACACAGTTGAAGTTGTATAGTCATACTCGTTATGTTGTAGAAGCACAGTCATTATGTTGTACGATCACACCGTTTATGTTGTACGATCACACCGTTTATGTTGTACAGTCACATAGTTAAAGTTGTATAGTCACACTCATTATGCTGTACAATCATGCAGTTGTACAGTCATTGTAGTCACATATTCAGTTGTATGTGTGATTTAGATTGATTGTGTGTTTTGTTGCAGCGAAATGATTGGTGGAAAGAGGAATGTTGGTAAAAGGGGCGGTGGGAAGAAGAAGGTCGTGGAAGATACAGCGATCGACCACGTAATTGGACAATGTATTGTTGCGAAGATTAAAATGAAGGTTGAATATGAATGAATGAAGGTTGAATATTTAATGAATGTTTAGATAATTTGTTCTGAATCGTATGTATAATCATCTTTCTAATTATGAATATGACTTTGCTAATGATGATTGAAGAATAATTGACTATATGGCTTTTATTTTCCATTTTACGGTTTCAGTTTTGTAGTTACACACTTTAGGTTGTATAGTCACACTCATTATATTGTATAGTCACACTCATTATATTGTAGAATCACACAAATTCTTGCAGTGATTAGTGTATGTAATCATCTTTGCTAATGATGATTGAAGTATAAATAAGTACGAGTATAATGTAGTTGTATAGTCACAGAGATTATGTTGTATAGTCACACAGTTGAAGTTGTATAGTCATACTCGTTATGTTGTAGGATCACAGTCATTATGTTGTAGGATCACACGGTTTATGTTGTATAGTCACACAGTTAAAGTTGTACAGTCACGCTCATTATGTTGTACAATCATGCAGTTGTAGAGTTATTGTATTGTAGAATCACACAAATTCTTGCAGTGATTAGTGTATGTAATCATCTTTGCTAATGATGATTGAAGTATAAATAAGTACTAGTATAATTTAGTTGTATAGTCACAGAGATTATGTTGTATAGTCACACATGTGGAAGGATAAGTGATTTTGCTATAGACCTCGCGTGATTAATTATGAAACCAGAAAATAGCGATGAAAATATATTTACATTAGACAAAGTCCATCCTTTACATATAGTACGTCAAACATAAAAATATTCTAACCCACCAAACATCATTTACACATAATACGTTCATCCTAAAGCAAATATTTTATCTCACATAAACACACAAGAGCTTAACGATGGTCTCCAGTACGTGCGCAACAACACATTGTCCAATTACGTGGTCGATCGTTGTATCTTCCACGACCTTCTTCTTCCCACCGCCCCTTTTACCAACATTTCTCTTTCCACCAATCATTTCGCTGCAACAAAACACACAATCAATCTAAATCACACATACAACTGAATATGTGACTACAATGACTCTACAACTGCATGATTGTACATCATAATGAGTGTGACTATACAACTTTAACTGTGTGACTGTACAACATAAACAGTGTGATCCTAAAACATAACGAGTATGACTATACAACTTCAACTGTGTAACTGTACAACATAATCTCTGTGATTATACAACTAAATTATAATCGTACTTATTTATACTTCAATCATCATTAGCAAAGATGATTACATACACTAATCACTGTAAGAATTTGTGTGATTCTACAATATAATGAGTGTGACTATACAATATAATGAGTGTGACTATACAACCTAAGGTGTTTGACTGTACGCCTTATAGCGTGTGATTGTACACATCAACATGTGTGACTGTGCAACTTATATCACGCGATTGTACCCCTCAATATTTGTGACTATACGGAATGGAATAAAGTGTGTGACTGTACAACATAAAGTGTGTGACTGTACGCCTTATAGCGTGTGATTGTACACATCAACATGTGTGACTGTGCAACTTATATCACGCGATTGTACACCTCAATATTTGTGACTATATGGAATAACTTCATCTTCAAACTTCATCTTAAAGATGAAGTTCATCTTCAAACTTCATCTTATAAATACCAAAAAAAGAACAACTTCATCTTCAAACTTCATATTAAAGATGAAGTTGTTCTTTTTTTTAGATATTGAAGATGAATAATTTTATAAATACCAAAAAAAAGAAGATACGAAAAATAAAAAGAAGTTTGAAGAAGATGAAGATGATCGAAGATGAAGAGGAGGATGAAGAAGAAGCTAAAAAAAATGAAGATGATCAAAGTTTATGCATAAACGTACCTTGGTATAATTATCCGTCATGTTGGGTTAAAAACGAGTATGATCGGAGTTGTTGACGGAGTATGGTCGGAGTTATTAATAGAGCTTATTTGATGGAGTTTTGTTAGGGAGAGATGAATTGAATTAGGGAAATGAATTGAAAAGGAGAGGAGGGAAGTAACAAAGAAGGGAGAGTTTGATTGAGGAGAGGATGCTCCCCTCTCTCCACTGCTGCGAAGTGTGATTGAGGGGAGGGTTGCTTCCCTTTCTCCACTGCTGCTTGTCAGTTTGCTGTCTTCTTTTCCTTTTTTTTTTTACACATCATTCATCTAAGCCGTCCACTCAACCCAAGATCAAGGGCCAAAAACACAACTTCCCAACTTCTCACTTTTCACCAAACTCCCTTGATCCCTTTTCTGTATATATATATATATATATATATATATATATATATATATATATATATAGTAAAGATCAAGTGAGTCCTCTTTTCAATTATGAGTCAATGAGTCCTATTTACAACCATTGATCTAAAGGGGATGAAGGGTGGTGATTGAGTTTAGTAATTAAGGCAATAACTAACCTATATTGGTAAAAATATAATAAAATTCTCTCTCCTCCCTTAATTCTCTCCAACTGTTGAAACACATTACCTCACATTCTATTTTCATTCAAACTCACCCGCCTTACTAAAACCCTTCACCTTCATCATCCCAAACACAATCGCTCAACTTTTGATTTTTTTCAAAACACACCCGCGCATCATCCTCTCATCTTCAACTCAAGCAAAGCTACCTTCATCTTCATCTTCAACTTCACAACCAGACAAGTATGTGGACGCGAACAAGAACAGGGTGCAGTTGCGGTTGTTGGAAAACGTAGACAAGTATGTGGACGCGAGACAAAAGATCATCGACGGTTCCAAGACCAAGCCAACAAAGGGTCGGAAAAAATGATGTGTCTAATGAATTATGTCACCTTCTTCTGATTATGAAATATTATGAATTATGTCACCTTCTTCTTCTGGTTGTGAATTTATTCATTCTGTTACAGTGATTGACTGTACCTGTTACTCTAAGTAACGACTAATGTTACTATGGGAATGAATGGAGTTTACCCTAGATACAAATGTGGTCTCATAATCAGTGTATTACACTGACGCATTATAACTGTTAATTTAATGAATAAATAATGTTACTTTAAGTGATTAATGATGTTATTCTTTGTCTCATGATTAAGTTTCATTGATATTAATGGTGTGGTCTCATAATTACTTTCATTGATATTATCATTAATCACTCTGACGCATTATATACGGTTCTTTAAAGAACGAAAGTTGTTAATTTGCTAATGAATGGTTCTAATCCAAGTTATCCTCAGTTACTTTGGTAATCATTTGTTTAAACAACGCTGATGTGCTCAGTTACTTTCATGGATTATGTCTGTTACTGTAACTTAAGAAATGTGTTACTCCAATAGATATGAGATGTTACTCTAACCAAACACACATCTATTAAATAAAATAGAGTTAATTTCATAGATATGAGATGTTACATTAATGGATTATGTCTGTTACTGTAACTCAAGAAAGGTGTTACTCCAATAGATATGAGAAGTTACTTTCATGGATTATGTCTGTTACTGTAACTCAAGAAAGGTGTTACTCCCAGGGCCGTCAAATGATTTTAGGTGGCCCGGTTCAAATTTGGAGAAGGGGCCTAATTTTTTCTTTCAACTTTTACAACCAAATTCATGTTTCTTCAATTAAATAGCAATTTAATATAATTATTTGATGGAGTTATAGTTTTTTCACCAACTCATCATTTTTAATTCCGAACAAGATTTGTTTTATGATCTTACTAACGCCATTCAAATTCCCCACCGAAAACCCAAAACAACTTTTTACCCCAAATTTGAAGAATCACCAAGATTACATGAGAAAAAAGTACTCCCTATAAAACTTCACAAAGAAGATGAAATTACGAAATTAGATTACCAACACCCCTTTCTAATTACTAATCTGGAATCTTACCATCCAAGAACCCTAGCACACCCCCAAAAAAAGCTGAATCGAAGATGAAAAAAACAAAAGCAATCAAATACTTTGTATGATTGAAAATATGAACTCACTTTGTATGATTGAAAATATGAATATAGTAGAAGGGATTACGAATTTATAATAGAATTTTGGTTGATAAAATGATACCAATTAAAGTTAAATAACAAAAATTGAAAAGTTGTCATTGATTTATAATACAAATATCGAAATTTGTTTTTAATTAAAACTTCTTCATTTATGTTGATTCTTGAAAGTTGAAAGTAAAGGAGAAGAATGGTTAAATATGGAGTAGGATTGTAGGACTTTTGAGTTTCTCCAAAAATGGTACTGCCACCTGTTTTGCTTTTCTTTTCATTTATTTAAGATTTTATTAATAAGTGGAAGGAGCGACAATTTTGAGGCCCCCAAAATTGATGGGCCCATGTGCTTAGCAGTTGTTGGACTTGTGGTCCGACAGGCCTGGTTACTCCAATAGATATGAGATGTTACTCTAACCAAATACACATGTATTAAATAAAATATACAATTAATTGCAACGTAGCACAACGCTATGTGTAAAAAAAATGTATACAAAATCAGTTATTCCTCCTCCTCATCTTCCTCAGTGTCTTCTTCAGTTTCCTCATCTTCGTCAACATAAAACAAAACAATAAAATCAGTGTCTTCTTCAGTTTCTTCATCTGCTTCAACATAAAACAAAACAATAATATCAGTGAAACATACGTTAAACCTGGAATCTATATACTAAAACGAGAGTAATGAACCATTTTTATTAATCCATGATTAATCAAAAGAATAAAATTCCACCTTTTCCAGTGTTGTCCCGTGCATTCGCATCTTTGCCAATACCACCTGCACAAAAGTGAACAGTATTACACCCATGCAAATAATGTGTTACTTCAATTCCTAAGTTGTGTTACTCTAACGAGTACAGTACGAACGAGTACAGTACGTTACTTTAACATCATCATCAAAACCCTTTTCTCAACGTTCATTTGTGTTACTGTAATTGCAATTAAGTGTTACTTTAACTTAGAAGGTATGTTACTTCAACGACGTTTCTGCGTTAATAGAAATCAAAACAATAGTATCAGTGGATATAATGGAAAATCTAAATAGCAAACATAAAACCCTGGAATCTATAAAGATCGAGAGTGAAATTAACCATTGATACAAAACTATGATGAATGAAATGACAATGAAAGCAATATCAACATTAAAAATGACGTAAGAAAAGAACGCAAATTGACGCACGATGTATCCATGGATAAAAATTGAATCAAAACGTGAAAGAAATATTGAAACTCACCATTGTTATACTCGATCAATTGCTTATCAACAGTTGAAGAAGATGACGCGGTCATTGAATCCATTGTAACGGGACTTCAAGCACAGAATTTATTGAATGAATGAATGAACGTGATGAAGAAAACGTTTTTTTTTAGGTTTGAATGAACGTGAATGATGAATGAACGTGGATGATGAATGAATGTGATCAAGGGAGTTATTGTTTCCTAAATTCATGGGAGCTATTCACTACAAAAATCAAGCCGAAATTACGTCGGACAAATCCGACGCAAAATAGCAAAATCCGACGTAAATTGTAGATTGCGTGGGATTAACCAACGCAAACGACCGCCGTAATAATTCGACGCAAATTTTTTATTTTGCATCGGCTAATCCGACGCATAGAACTTGCGTCGGATTTGCGTCGGCTAATCCGATACGCAGACATGGAGGTCAACGCCCCTGTCAAAGGGCTTTGCGTGGGATTAGCCGACGCAAAGTCAAACTTTTTGTTGACTTTGCGTCGGCTAATCCCACGCAAAGCTCATTGATAGGGGCGTTGACTAAGGGCTTTGCGTGGGATTAGCCGACGCAAAGTCAAACTTTTTGTTGACTTTGCGTCGGCTAATCCCACGCAAAGCTCATTGATAGGGGCGTTGACTAAGGGCTGTGCGTGGGATTAGCCGACGCAAAGTCAAACTTTTTGTTGACTTTGCGTCGGCTAATCCCACGCAAAGCCCTCAGTCAATGAGCTTTGCGTGGGATTAGCCGACGCAAAGTCAACAAAAAGTTTGACTTTGCGTTGGCTAATCCCACGCAAAGCCCCGCAGTCAATGAGTTTTGCGTGGGAATAGCCGACGCAAAGCTCATTGCATAAAATATGGTTCCTCTGTTTTCAGGTCCCCATATGCGCGAAATAAAACAATCTGCAATTCTACAAACCACTCATACAACAAACCACAACAGCTGCACATCCCAAACAAAAATCCATCAATAACTCCAATCAAAGCTCTCGTACATATCTTCTTCACAAAACTCCACAAAACGAAACAAACATAAACCAGTGTACTGTTATAGAAAATGAAAATATATTACAAAGACTACCAGCGCTAGGTTCAGAATTCTATCTAGGAGTTGGTAAAATATATATACACAATGCTACCAAAGTCTAAACAAGTAACATAAGAGAGCGGAACTAACTACGAAAGGGACTCAATGTGCTCCGACCCAAAGGGATGACCATCGTTGTTGTCGTCATCGTCGCGCCTGCTCATGCGTGGTCCTCCACTGCATCCCTCGTTCCCCATGGCGAACCGTTCCCTCATGAACTGAATAAACTGGTCCTGCTCTTCGCACCTCTTCTCCAATGTCTTCAGGCGCTCTTCTTGTCTTTCGAATTTATCTTCCATACGCTCGTTGAGTGTGCGTTCCTGCGAGGTGGCGGTGGGGAGGTATGTGTCCGCAGATACCTCCTTACCACGGTTCAAGCATGGGCGAAAGAGCTCTTTCGCCACGTTACCTATCCCCCAAAACCTTTTCTTTGAGTTGTAGCCACCTGTCACATCGTGGAAGATCTTCAAGGTGTTGGGTGCTTGATCAGAGGCGCGTGCCTCCTCCACCGCTTTCTCGTAGCTCTCCTGAAACAGCAACATGAAACAGTGTTATAACTTTAGGAACACATACTATCACATCGTAATTTTCATGCCTAGTATATTTTTTAAAAACATTACTACTACTCACAACGATCTCCGGTCCTCTAGGGTCAATCCACTTGCCGTCTTTCCCCTTCTTCGTCTTCTCCAAGAGCTGGACCGGGGTTGCAGATGGGCTCTTCATATAACAGTGTTAAAATTTTCAGCATTTATTTACCAATAGTATATATTGAATTACACTCAAATTTTTTACTTGTGTTATAAGCACTTACCATTTGCGCGAAGGCTGTTGCTGCACTCCTACTTCCAAGGCAGCTAGTGGGTTTGGCCACCCCGTCCACCTGCCCACCTCTCCTGTTCGACGACTTAATCGCCGATTTCTTCTTGAAGGCTGGGTCGGCAGCGTTCCTCTTCAATGTCTCCCACTTATCTTGCGGAATCCAGTCCGCCTTATCGACCCTCGGGACAGCTCGCTAGAATAGGTCGGTTATCTTCTTCTTAATCCGAGTCTCATATTCCGACCTGAGGTCGTACCCCAGGTCTATACGCACTCTCTTCTGTTTGTCAAAAAAAAGATTCGTTAGCTACAATTGAATGTATAAATCTTGCAACGAAAACTATAGAAACACAGACGAGGTAATTACCGCGAAATGCATATACATAGCTTCGCGAGCTTCCTGTGGCGCCTCTGTCCAGCTACGGTAGGCGCCGGGGGTAGACGCATACGTCATGACTACGAAATCCCGCAAATAATCAGAGTACTTCTTGTCGTCCCACCTACACAAGTCATTTATGATAATGTGAAGCAAATAAATGAGTGAAAATATAGAAAAGAACTGGTTACAACAACTTAAACTCACCAAGTAGCTTCCTTCACTTTCTGCCGTGATAGGTACGATTTCTTAGGCGTGGCAACGTAGACCGTCGCCCCGACTTCCTGGACAGCGTCCACACCTAGGATGACAGGAGTCCTAGGCACGTCCTCCTCCATATGGTCACCATGGCTGCTGCCCCCCGTCAGCATCTCACTGCCACCTGCCATAATCACGTCTACAAAATATGTTTGCGCAAAGTTAAACTGTAGAGTCAGTTCGTTTAAGGTAAAGCAGGAATTTCATTAAGTACCAAAATAGTCTTCAATTACAAATAAATAAATTACAACTTATGCGAATAAGATACAAACAACTACATAATTGCTAATTATCGTCACTGTCACTGTCACTGTCCGCGTCGGTGTGCGGTTCAATGAACCCGTCGTCCCCGTCTTCATCATCATCGTCCCAGTCAGTATTCACCTCATCACCGTCATCTTCATCGTCGATGACCAAGTCGTCGTCCTCATCACCCTCTCCCTCAGGAACAATCCAGTCTCGGACCTACTGGAAGTAAGTCAAAACCTTAGTTGGGACTCTCTTCCCCCTAGTATTTTTTGTTCGACTCTTGTACCTCCCGGATCCACATTTCCTACACGCGTCGAGGTTCGAATCTCCCTTCCAGAACAGCATGCATCCATTCGGACACGAGTCTATCTTTTCATGGGGGAGTTGGAGGCCCTTCAACAAATTTTTAACCTCGTAGAAATTATTTGACATGACATTCTCCTTAGTGCCTCGTAGAAGGTCAATTAGTAGTTGGATCCAACCGTCTAAATGTCTTAAGGCCATGTTGCTCTCGCACTTCAAAGTTAGCATTCTTGACGCGACTTGCAACAGACTCATATCGCACCCGCTGAAAACTGGGAGTTCAGCATTTTTTAGCATTTTGAAAAAGGAAAGGACTTGTGGGTTGGGTTCATGTTGTACTTCTTCGTCGCTTAAGTTGTCTGGGTTACGTTCCTCCTCCATGATGTCCTCAACCGTCGTACGCAGTGCGTCCTCTACGAAGTCCCGGTACGGATTTTCGCGAACAGGTTCTTGCAGGCGACTACTTTCATTTTCTCCATGATACGTCCACACGTAGTAGTTCTCAACAAAACCGTGCTTGTATAGATGTTGTTTGACATCTACTTCATGTTTTAAGGCACGGTTTTGACATTTTCTACATGCGCACCTAAGCTGCTCGCTGGTGTAGTGGGGGTTATTATCTAAGGAAAACTTGATGAACTCCTCCACACCGTCTCTAAATTCTATTTTCGGTCGCTTATTGTCGGCCAGTCTCTCGTACATCCAACTCCGTTCTACTCTATTCATTCTATATGGATTGAACTATGAATGATTAGGGTATGTAGACATGAACAAAATGACGTGGGGAAAGAAGTCAACAACATGGAATTTGAAGAATAGTTTGCGAATTTCACCATATGTTGGAACTCTCACAACCATCAATTTACGATTCATCACCGGGGACCTTATCACTCCAACCTAAACCCATTCTTGTGCGTTCCATGTCACTGATAAACACGAAATTGTGTAATGTCGATAAGAGAAAAATTCGGCAGCAATTCACCTCAGTTCTCCAAAAGCACAATGTGGAATATATGAAAACTCCACATATGCAATCAAAGAACATTGAGGGAATTGTCACCAAATTTTCCTCTTACCAACACAACACAATTTCATGTTTACCACCTAAGTGACATGAAAGGCACAAGAACAGTCCCAAAACGGGGACTGTCCAAGAATTACTCCTAATGAGTAACTCTTGAACGGGCACTAGGTAGGTCTGAGTAGATTTCAAACAATGCTCATGCACAGTACACAACGAAAACAAATAACAACAGCAATCATATGTCAACACAGTAATCCAAAACATTAATACTTACTATAATTACAACCACTAACTGCTGAAATTTAGGAAACAAAACAAATTTCCCTTTTTTTAGTATTGTTTATGTAGCAGAAGTACATAGTAGAAGATTAGTAGTAGTAGTAGTAGTAGTAGTAGAAAATTAGTAGTAGTGGTAGTAGTAAAAGTAGAAGTAGGAAATTAGTATTAGTTGTAGTAGTAGAAAATTAGTATTAGTTGTAGTAGTGGAAAATTAGTAGTCGTAGTAGTAGAAAATTAGTAGTAGTAGTAGTAGTAATAGAAAATTAGTGGTAGTAGTAGTAGTAGAAAATTAGTAGTAGTAGTAGTAAAAGTACAAGTAAATTAATAGTAGTAGTAGTAGTAGAAAATTAGTAGAAGTAGTAGTATAGTAGTACTAGTAGTGGAAAATCAGTAGTAGTAGTATAGTAGTAGTAGTGGAATATTAGTAGTAGTAGTAGAAGTAGGAAATTAATAGTAGTAGTAGTAGTAGTAGTAGTAGTAAAAGTACAAGTAGTAAATTAGTAGTAGTAGTAGTAGAAAATTAGTAGTAGTGGTAGTAGTAAAAGTAGAAGTAGGAAATTAGTAGTAGTAGTAGTAGTAGTAGAAAATTAGTATTAGTGGTAGTAGTAAAAAATTAGTAGTAGTAGTAGTAGAAAATTAGTAGTACATAGTATTAGTAGTAGGTTATTAGTATTAGTAATATTAGTATTAGATTAGTAATATTAGTAGTAGTATTAGTAGTACATAGTATTAGTAGTAGGGTATTAGTATTAGTAATATTAGTAGTAGTATTAGTAGTACATATTATTAGTAGTAGGTTATTAGTATTAGTAATATTAGTATTAGATTAGTAATATTAGTAGTAGTATTAGTAGTACATAGTATTAGTAGTAGGTTATTAGTATTAGTAATATTAGTATTAGATTAGTAATATTAGTAGTAGCATTAGTAGTAGTAATGAAGTATTTTAATGTAATATTAGTAGTAGATTAGTAATACTACTACTAGCACTACTAATGTACTACTACTAAAACTACTAATTAATCTACTACTAATACTACTACCCATCTACCTCAACAAATCTAATTCATTATACTACTACATACTACTACTAATCTAATAACACAATTTCTAACCTAATACAATAATCACTAATACCTAATTAACATACTAACTAACCTAATTCACATACTACAATTACCGTCTAACAATAAAACGAAATCTAACCTAATTCACATACTAATACACCTAATTCACATACTAATTAACCTAATTAATATACTAATTAACGTAATTAACCTAATTACTAAACTATCTAACCTAATTAACATACTCACCCTACAATCTAATTAACCCTACATAATCACCCTACAATCTAATCACCATAATTATCTAACTTAATCAAAACAGTTTAGTAACAAAGCCTTCCATACTAACTAACAATTAATCTAATTAAGTAATCTAAACAGTAAACTAATTGAACTAATTAAGTAAAAACTAAACTAATCAAAAAACTTAAACAGTAGAGTCCATACCTGAGATTTGAAGGTCGGGTTAGGGTTTTTCGGGGCTGGGTCGGGTTAGAGCGAGTACGCCGGAGGGTTCGGTTCGCCGGGCGCTCGGGGACGGGTTCGGTTCGCCGGGGGTTCGGGGACGGGTTAAGTTCGTCGGGGGTTCGGGGCCGGGTTTGGGTGCGCCGGAAAGGGTAGGGTTCAGGGGGGACCGTTCGCCGGGGGTTCGGGGCTGGGTTCGCCGGAAATGGGAAGGGGAAACCTAGGGTTTGGTTGTTGGTGCGCCGGAAATGGACTTGGTCGCCGGATCTGGGTGGGTGTGCACGCCGGAGAGACGTCGCCGGAAGAAGGTCGCTGGAGGTGGGTGGGGGTTGTGCGCGTTCGGGTTTGGGATTGGGATCGTCGGGTTATCGCTCGAGGTTGGAGAGGGATAGGGAGATTGGGTTTGTGTCCGACTGTCGCGTTTTTTTTTTTTAATTTAACATATGTTGCGTGGGATTAGCCGACGCAACCAGACGCAATATTAAAATTTGCGTCGGCTAATCCGATGCAACGCATTTAATTTTGTTGACTGAATTTTTTTACTTTGACGCATATTGCATCGGATTAGCCGACGCAACCAGACGCAATATTAAACTTTGCGTCGGCTAATCCGATGCAATGCTATTAATTCTGTTGACTGAATTTTTTTACTTTGACGCATACTGCATCGGATTAGCCGACGCAACCAGATGCAATATTAAAATTTGCGTCGGCTAATCCGATGCAACGCATTTAATTTTGTTGACTGAATTTTTTTACTTTGACGCATACTGCATCGGATTAGCCGACGCAACCAGACGCAATATTAAACTTTGCGTCGGCTAATCCGATGCAAAGCTATTAATTCTGTTGACTGGTGGTTTTTAGTCAACAAGTTTTGCATGGGATTAGCCGACGCAAAGCCTTCCATTTGGATCGGCTTTGCCTCGGCTAATCCCACGCAAACCCTTTCACATAGTGGCGCCAACCCAAAATTATAGGCGCCTGTATCGTGGAGTCGGATAGCGTCGGCTAGTCCCACGCAATATTATTGCATCGGATTGGCCGACGCAAATCGACACAGTTATGCCATTTGCGTCGGATAATAAATCCGACGCAACTTGTCCGACGCTATTTCATCTGTTTTTAGTAGTGATTTTAGGAACGTAAATCTCTTTTTTTTTAATGCAAATACTAGGAGGCATCTTGTCCATCCATCCTTATCCCATCCAATGGATGGGATGAGGACTTAGGGACTCATATAGAGTAAAGAACTCATAAGAGCCTTACTATATATATATATATATATATATATATATATATATATATATTGTGTTCCAAAAGATTAAAGGGCACAAGTTATAACGATTGAATAATATTCGTTGAATATGGTATCAGAGCGTAAAACAAAAATCAAACCCTAGATTAACCTGAATCTCACGGCATCCATGGTGGATGACAAGAAAAACGAATCGGGTGCCAAGATTGAACCGAACTCTCCATTCTATCTTGGTCCTCATGATTGACCCGGAGACTACATCACTTCGGTTCGACTCAAATTACACAATTATGACGATTGGGCATATGCTATCCGGGTATCCCTCCGTGCTCGGCGCAAGTTCGGGTTTCTTGACGGAACGATGAAAGAACCACGTTCGCCATGTACAGAAGAAGATTGGGAAGCGATTCAATGTATGCTTCTCTCATGGCTTACGAACGTTATCGACGACGAGGTAAAAGTACTTCTACCAAATTACGATAATCCGAAAACATTGTGGGATAATTTGCAGGAGAGATTAAGTCTCGTGAATGATCCGCGGATACAACAATTGAAGGCGGAATTAATGGAGTGCCGTCAAACAACTTCCATGTCCGTTGCAATATATTACGGGAAATTAAGTACCATATGGGACGAACTCGACAAACACGAACCAATAATCTCGTGCAAATGTGGGAAATGTGAATGTGCAGTAGGAAAGCAACACTCGACTCGACGCGAAGAAGATAGATTACACCAATTTCTTTCTGTCGAGTACGGGTCAATCAGATATGTTCTCCTGGCTCAAGAACCTTTGCCCACTTTGAATCGAGCATTCCAAACTATTTCCCATGAGGAACGCGTTCAGGGCATAGCAAAATCAAAAGAAAACGGTAATGAAACAGCAGGCTTTGCTGTTCGTACTGCCCAGAAAATAGCGAGTCGGCTCTCGTCGCGGTCGGGACCGCCTTCATCCCGACCGGGACAGTCTCAGGGTCAGTTTTTAACGAAGGCAGAACGTCGTGCCTTGACCTGTACCCATTGTAAGAAGAAGGGTGACGATGTCTCTATGTGTTTTGACCTGATGGATGAAATTCCCGATTGGTGGTACGAGCTAAAAGGAGGGAAACCGACAACTAGGGGCCGGAAATTAAATGGTGGGTCAAGTTCAGGGAATTCTTCTCGGGCCAATGTTGTGGATGTTCCTGAATCATCTGATGCTCGGACTAGTAATGTGACCGTCTATAGTACACCCCCCGCCCGCTTCTCTGGTAAGTGGATTATAGACACCGGTTGCTCCCATCACGTGACAGGAGACCCGGCTGCCCTTGTTGACGTACGTGAGTCGGGTATAGCTCGCACGGTTCGCCTCCCTGACGGCAAGACGGTTCAAATAACCTCTGTTCGGCGTGCCGTGCTTACCTCCCGACTAACACTTGATTATGTGCTTCTTGTCCCAGAACTAACTTGTAACCTGATATCTGCTTCTCAATTATGTGATGCTATTAATTGTGAATTTCTCACTAATTCGACCACTTGTACTATACTGGACCAGTCTACGGGAACAGTACCTGGCACGGGTGATCGATTGGATGGACAGTACTATCTTCGAAGTGATTCAGAATCGCAAGTTAGTTATGTTGGATTATCTTCTTCACCTATTTTATGGCATGCCCGGTTAGGACACCCGTCAGCGACTGTCATCAAGCTTCTTCCTTTTATTTCCGGTTCAAATAATTCTTTGTCTCAACCTTGTGAGGTGTGTCATCGTGCTAAGCAAGTGCGAGATAGTTTTCCTACTAGTTCTAGTCATAGTAGTCGTATTTTTGAATTAATACATTGTGATGTTTGGGGTCATACGACCCTCCGGCGAGCTGTGGAGGGCGTTATTTTCTTACTATAGTTGATGATATGTCCCGGGCTGTATGGGTTTATTTACTAAATAATAAGAGTGATGTCTATTCTCATTTTTTGGATTTTGTTGCCATTGTCAAAACTCAATTCTCCACATATATAAAAATGGTTCGAAGTGACAATGGCACTGAATTCAATTCTATGAAACAATTTTTCCGGCGCAATGGGGTTATTTTTCAAACATCGTGCGTGGGCACGCCGCAGCAAAATGGTCGTGTAGAGCGCAAGGATCGTCATATTCTTAACGTTGCTCGTGCCCTATGCTTTCTGGCAGGTCTTCCCATCCGCTTTTTGGGTGAATGTGTTCTTACTGCGGCCCATTTAATTAATTGCACACCCTCCACCTTTCTTCATGGAAAGACCCCATACGAGATACTATTTGGATCTCCTCCCAACTTTGCTGAATTACGGGTATTTGGTTCGTTGTGTTTTGCTCACAATCAACGAGCAAAGGGTGATAAATTTGCTAGTCGAAGTCGAAAATCCGTCTTTATGGGTTACCCATTCGGCAAGAAAGGGTGGAATCTCTATGATATAGACAGGGAAGAATTTTTGTATCCCGAGATGTGAAATTCTATGAAACAGACTTCCCCTTTCTTACCTCTCCCTCGTCCCCCGTTCTTTCAGACGACCCCGGTGTGGATTCGGGGGAGGTATGGATCTTTGATAATTGGAACGCACCTGACTCCTCACCGGTGACTGAACCGGAGCTCCTTGAGACAGAGAATGAGGTTGACGAGACAGTCGTGGACCCGGTCGAAAACGAAGTAACTGAAACAGAAATGAACGGGTCGGAATTTCAGCCTCCTGAAATGGGCTGTGGTCATAGAGCAAGGGAGTCCTCAGTTTGCTTGCGTGATTACGTGGTTGGCACCACTTTGATTAGTAATAGTCCTTCCGACGATACTACAGTTGTCGTGCCATCACCGTCCTCAGGTATTCTCTATCCTGTAGTCAATTATGTTAACTGTGAGAATTTTCTGTGGAACATCAAACTTTCTTAGCAGCTATATCTGGTCAAAAAGAGCCCCAAAGTTTCAAAGAAGTTGTTCAGGATGAAGGGTGGCGGAATGCCATGGAGGCAGAGATGCGTGCACTTGAAACTAATGGCACCTGGACCATGAAACACTTGCCTCCGGGTAAGAAGGCTCTCGGTAGTAAACGACTTTACAAAATTAAATATAAGTCTGACTCGACAATCAAGAGACTTAAGACGCGCTTGGTAGTGTTCGGAAATCACCAGACTGAAGGAGTTGACTACGATGAGACGTTTGCTCCGGTTGTCAAAATGACCACAATGCGCACATTCCTGACCGTCGTAGTCTGCAAAAATTGGTCGTTGCACCAAATGAATGTACACAATGCTTTTCTTCATGGTGATCTCGATGAAGAAGTGTACATGAAGTTGCCACCGGGATTCAATCCCACTGTTCCAGGTACCGTGTGTCGTCTACGGAAGGCGTTGTACGGGCTCAAACAGGCACCTCGGTGTTGGTTTGCTAAACTAGGTGCAGCCCTACGAAAATATGGGTTTGGTCAGTCAAAATCTGACTACTCTCTCGTCACTTATGAAAAAGACAAAGTATGTCTGAATATTCTGATTTACGTAGATGACCTGATTATATCTTCAAATGATGATGTCGCGCTGCTTAAATTCAAGAAATACTTGCACTCATGTTTTCATATAAAGGATCTTGGGGTCCTCAAATACTTTCTCGGCCTAGAGGTAGCTCGTAGTGAGAAGGGAATTTTTCTGAGTCAACGTAAGTATACTCTTGATATTATTTCTGATGTTGGGCTGCTCGGGTGTAGGCCGGTGGCTACACCAATGGCAAAGAATCATGGTTTAGGTAGAAACGAGAGTGAACTGTTGGACAACCCAGGATCGTACAGGCGACTTGTTGGTCGCCTTCTTTATCTTGCGGTGACAAGGCCAGACTTATCATATACGGTTCATATCTTATCACAATTTATGCAGGCCCCGCGTGAGGATCATTAGAATGCAGCCCTTCGCGCGGTGCATTATCTCAAAGGCTCTCCAGGCCAAGGAATCTATCTTAGCTCTGATCGTGATCTACTCCTCAAAGGATGGTGTGATTCTGATCATGCAGCGTGCCCTCTTTCTCGACGATCTATCACAGGATGGTTTGTGTCCCTCGGTGGGTCACCTATTTCGTGGAAGTCAAAGAAGCAAGTTACTGTGTCGCTTTCCTCCACGGAATCCGAGTATCGTGCCATGGCGGCACTGACATGTGAATTGAAATGGTTGAAAAGCTTGCTTTCTTGTTTAGGTGTTGATGGTGGTGCCCCTATCCCTATCCGATGTGACAACAGATCTGCTCTTTATCTTGCCAAAAATTCCACATTTCATGAACGGACGAAACATATTGAGATCGATTGTCACTTCGTTCGTGATGCAATTCAAGATGGCCTTGTTGCACCTAATTACGTGCCTACAACATACCAACTCGCGGACATTCTGACTAAGGCGCTTGATGGACCACAGTTTCGTAAATTACTTACCAAGTTGGGCACGGTGAATTCCCACGCTCCAACTTGAGGGGAGTATTGGGCTAGGCTATTTGTATGTGTTAATTTGTCTCAACCCATTTACTTACTTGATGTACCTATATATATATATATATATATATATATATATATATATATATATATATATATATATATATATATATATATATATATATATATATATATATATATATATATATATATATATATATATTGTGTTCCAAAAGATTAAAGGACACAAGTTATAACGATTTAATAATATTCGTTGAATATATTGTTTGGTTGCCACGTGGGAAGTGACTTCATGCGGGAAGTTCTATACGCCAAGGGGGGGGGGGGGGGGGAGGGGGGGGGGGGGGGGGCTTGGTGAGTAACTTCCCCCATTGTGGAGGAAGTGACAATTCCCGGGAAGTGGGCAACCAAACAACTCCCTGAAAATGCACTTCCTGGAAACTTGCACTTCCCGGTAATTGGATGAGTAACCAAACGACCCCTTAGAATTACGGGTCTAATACAATCAATCAATCAATCAATATATAATTAAAAGAGACCTTTTTTTTAATTTTAAAATTAATATTAACTAATTGAGTTTTTCTAAAATGTGCCCAATGGGCACATGATAAGAAACATATTATGGTAAGATTTACAAGTATAATTCTCCAATTATGGTAATTTTGAGTTTGAATTTTATTTTGTCATGAGATGTGCTTGTGATTGTTTCCCATATTTGGTTTCTTATCATGCGCCCATTGGGCACATTTTAGAAAAACACTAACTATATTATTATTTTATTTTCGGGTTTTGAGTAAATATGAGATTTGAAGTAGACTTCTTAACTCTAACCTAAGATAGATTTTGAGTGAGAGTAGAATTTTTTTTTGAACAACACAGTCTACTACGAAGTAAGTATTAATTACATTACCATAATTACTATACACAACACGGGTAATATGTCATATTATATATAACTGTTCCGGTCACGGAAACGATCAACCCGATTATGAGTTCGGGTTTTAGTACTTGAATGTTGCTTGGTTGAGTTAACGGTTCTCCCCTTCTTCCTACTCCTTGGGCCGGACTTTTCCCGGCGAAGCTGGCCTGCTCCCTGCACAATGAACGCACAGGGCCCCGGAGGTTGTCCGAGGGAACCCTCTCCGATGCCTAAGTTAGTCCGTGGAATGCCTTGATGAACCTAGCTCGTGAGGAACTAGGCGGCGTTTTTAGGAGTAAGAGTCTAGAGAGAGAAAATCCAACCCTCTTTAAGTGGGAAATGGGTGAGTATTTATACCTTCCCACAAGAGAGGGAATTGGAGGGAAAAAAGAGCGGGAGAATGGGCGGATGTCAGGATTACACGTGGGCCCGTTTCATCCACTCATTCTCCTTTTTACCTTAGGCAGAAAGACGAAGGGGCCCCTGGCAATCCCTGCCCTGCTTGGGAGGGTTATCGCCTGGAGGCAGGTGGTTAAGAGGAGTCTGCTGGCCCCTCCCAGCTGGTCGCCTTACTCTGCTGGGCAGGCGACCCTCTTGGAGACGCCTTCACAGAGGGAAGTCTTGGTGTCTTACCTCGACGGCCTGATGGACAGACCCTTCGGTTCCCGGGTTGGGTATTTGTGGGGCCTGCCAGGCGGGCGACCCGGCGCAGGCTCTTCAACCCTCATCAATTGGCCCTCACCGGCCGGGGAGAAGTGAGGTTTCTCCCTGGCAGGTGGATTCTTGATGGTGAGTAGTTGACTTGTGGTTTTATCCTTGCATTTAATGCGCTCGCGTATTCCCGAGGGGGAAGACTCTTCTGTATTGGGCATGCCAAGAGTTTAAGTGTCTTTTTGGTCATGATTGCTTTCCAGACCCAATGGATTTTGGGGCAGCGTGCTTGCGTGCTGATTGGTCGCGCCCCCTGTCGAAGTAGTTGGGGTGCCATTTAATGCTTTGGCCACCCTTTTCGTATAAATTGCGGTTCTTTTTGCCATTTTCACAACCCATCTTCAACCTTCTCCTCTTCTTCTTTTAGAGAAATGTCGTGGATTACCAAAGTACTTTTCTGCCGTGGGGCTCGTGTAGTGAGCCGTCGTTTTAGGGGGCGCTGGAAACTAAGGTATCCTCGGGCGTCTTTTCTCATTTTGCGCCGTAGCCGGCGACCCTGCGCTCAACGTCGTCGCAAGCTCAGGAGGGCTCTTGTCAAAGCGGGCAAGCGCCCTCAGGGGGCTCCTCCAGCTGCCCCGAAATTCAGGCGCTGCCCCCAGGGCGGGGGCTGTTTCGATAGGGGGTGCCATGAGTGCTTTCCATGGCTACACCCTGAGCAGTTCGACCCTGACTGCTCAGAGTTGTCCTCTTCTTCCGAGTCGGGCCCTTCTTCTCCCCTGAGGAGGAAGGTGGGCTGTGGCTCCTGTGATGATACCGAGACAGTCCCTTATGGCAGGGACTGGGATATCAGCAGCCGGGATTCCGGCGACAGTGACGGCCAGGGTTACTCTTCTGGTCGTGGGGATGATGACGACTCGGCGGATCCCTTCACAGACTCGGACGATTGGGACTGGGGATCTGATGCTGGGGAATACAACAGCCCCGGGGATTATTCCCCGGGCTTTGATGATGATTAGGCTTGCCTGGGGGGTGCAGGCAAAGTGAGCCAGAAACAGGGGCTCTTTTTGTATTCCTGGCTTACATGCAATGTAACTTGCCCGATTTTTGGGTTTTCCTCAATTTAATGAAAAAGTCAGACGGTTTTGTTTACATGTGTTATTTTTATTATTTGCTATTATTTGTTTTTGTTATTTGGAGGTAAGGTGGACGTCACAGTGTGATCGTCCTTCCAGCGTCTTTTTGTCTTCTCGAGGCCATCCTCGGGAAGCTGCAAGTGGCTGCTCTCTGAGAGTTCGACACGTGGACAGTAGCCCTTGGGCGGTTCTTCGAGGCTTGGCGACTTTTCGTCTGCCTTTCCCCCTATAAAAGCAATCTGACACTCACTCCTCCTCTTTTTCTCTTTTCAAACTTCCTTTATTTCCTTCTGCAAATCTCTCGGTGTGAAAACTCGAGCTCTTCTTCGTACCTCCGTTTTTCTGGGAGACTCTTTTTTCAAGCTTACACCTCCTCGGCGGCCGACCCTAGGTTAGACTTTTAATTTCCAACTCTCGCTCCCTTTTCTTTCAATTTTCTTGCTTTTTCCTTCCCCCTTAGGGTTGCCATGTCTAGAACCCGTCCACGCATTCTGTCATTCGCCGACCCAATGAGGGAAGAGGAACTGGAAAAGGGGAGGGAGGACCTCGCCTCCTCCTCTAGGGAGGTTGATCTTGGGATGACTGAGGAAGAGGGCCCGGCGGGCGATGGGGGTGGCAACTCCCCAGAGCCTGCCCCCTGCGACGTTATTGATTCGGATGACGAGGCAATGGAGATCGACCCCTCCAGGACCTCTGGTCCCCTTATCCCCCGGGAAAGGGGGAGGACTTATTACTTAGACAAAACCAAGTACCGTATTCCCTTGAGTACATATCCCGACCTAAAAAATCGGGATCTGATTCTCGCAAAGAATGCAGCCAACGCGATTGAGCGTTTCTATAATTTCGGGGACGGGTATACAATTGTCGTCCCCGGCGAAAAGGACACCGTGTGCTGCCCTCCCGACGGGTGCATTGCGGTTTATCATAAGTGCTTGGAGTTTGGCCTTCGCTTCGCCCTTCATCCGGCCCTAGAAGAGATTTTCAGGCGGATGAATGTGGCCATCGCCCAGCTGACAGCCATGGCCGTCAGGTCGTTAATTTCGTATGTGTGGACCTCCCTGTTCCATCGCGCCAAACCCTCTGTTGACGCCCTAAGATTTATGGTTGGCCTGCAAATGGTTTCTTCCGGGAGTGAGTGCTCTCCTGGGTATTGGTCCCTTCTGAGGCAGAAAGGACATACACTGGTGTGGCCTGCTATGGACAGCCTGAGAGATTGGAAAAACAATTTTCTCTATGTACATAGCGCCCATGGGTGGAGAATTCCCCGCCACTTCAGGAATCACGTCCACACCAAGCTTGAGACTCCTGAAGAATACCATCCTGGCGTGGGGGGTAAGGCTCTGGAGGTGAAATTGAGCAGGCAAGACAAGGACTTGGTGGACAAGTTTGCTGCTAGTAATGATAAGCATGGGGTGTATGGTCCTTCAGTATGGCTCCCCCATGCGGAGGTCATTGCTACTGACAGGTACCTGACCCGGGTGGGCATGAATCCGGGCTTAGACGAAGGTAGTTCAGGAGTGTTGATGATTTTTCCTTACTCGCTTTTTTTTTCTTCTTTTTTAAATGGCCTTTCTAACCAGTCGTCCGTTTGCTTTGCAGACCTTGCCACCTTCCTTTGGAGAAAAGGGGAGGTGAGACGTTTGGGTTTTTCTGGGACTCTCGACGTTATCCAAGTCCGTCCTTCCCTTCCTCCTGACTTCAAGAGGGGTGAGAAAAACCTGATGAAGCACCTGAAGGGCCTTTCGTTCAGCAGGCCAAGGCTCCTTGCTCCCCCTAGGTCGACCCCCACCAAAACGACGGTCTCTGAAGCCACTCCTTCTCCATCTGTGAAAAAGGCGATTGCTTTCGAGGTTACTCCGCCCCCTGCTAGCAAACAGGGAGGTCCTCCTGCAGGGGTTCAGATTCCCCAGGGGCCGCAGGCCGCTGGCTCTGAAGAGACGGGAGAAAGCACTCCCAGAGGGCTGATTAGAAAGAGGAGCAGGGGAACTCCATGCACAGATCACGTGGTGGATCTGGAGGCTGATACTCCTGATCCCAAACGTCTTGCTCAGGGAGTTCCTAGTACCTTTTTCTCTGAGGAGAATGCTGAGTTCCATTATGCTGCCGGCGATAGCCAGGATGTCTCTGCCCTACTTTCTGATTTTGGGGCGGTTTTGGCAGACCATCTCCTCAAGACTGTTCACTCTGCTACCCACCAGGTGACCCAGTACATCCAGCGTACTGCCAGGGTCATTCAGGCCTCTGCTGAGTTAGCGGCCCTCAGTCGTCTGAGTGACGAGGAACTGGCCAACTCCGACCGCCTGACTACAATAGAAAGGGATGCTGCTCTTATTGCCAGCCTAAAGGATCAGCTGGCCAAGAGGGAGAGCGAGCTGGAGGAGGCCAGGAGCCAGGCGACTCACTGGAGATCTCAAAGCGAGAAGGCTCTTCGAGAGGTGTCCCGCCTGGAGGAGGAGGCGAAGAGAGCCAAGCAGGCCTTTGCGGAGTTGGAGCAGGCGAAAAAGGCTTTAGCTGAGCTGGACCAGGTCAGGAGGTAGGCTGCCGACCTAGAAGAGCGTCTTTCCAAGGCGGATTCGGCTCTTCAGGCGGCTCTTGGCGACCTGACAGCGAAGACCGAGGAGTGGCAGAAGGAGAAGGATGAGATAATCCAGGAGGTGGAAACTGCCGTGTCAGCAGGCTTTGTTAATGGTGCCAACTCTTGCCTGGGGGTGGTCATGGAGGCTGTTAGGGAGATGTTCCCAGGCTTCGATGAAGAGGCTTTTCGAGCCCTCTATACTGCCAAGGACGAGGCCCAGATGCGCAGGATGGATGAAGAAGCTGCTACATCTGCCCCGGAAGCTCCCCCTGCTTAACATGGAAGGCAGTCATCCTCAGAGGGCTCATGCCTGTCCCCTGCCGCGCTTACGCTAATATTTTGACTTATCTTTTCCGCGCACCGAGCCTTTTTGTGGTCGGCTGCCGTATTTGATGTAATTAATTTTTAGAAAACCCTTGTTTGGTGTATCTCCTGCTACTTTATTTCTTTTTCTAAGGATTTCTCCGTTTGTTTCCATCCTGCCTCTGTTTGAATTTCTTGTTCGGAGTTTCTTGTATGTCCTACCCTCTACCTGCCCAGAGGTTGGCAGGGGGATTTATGCGTTTTTTATACAAGGTTGGGGGCTTGCCCCCAGTCCTTGTTCGTCTGGCTTGTTCCTGGCTCTTGGTCAGAGTCCAGGGGGCCTGCCCCCTGCCTGCCCAGAGGCTGGCAGGGTGGCATTATGTGTTTTTTATACAAGGTTGGGGGGCCTGCCCCCAGTCCTTGTTCGTTTGGCCTGTTCCTGGCTCTTTGTCAGAGTCCAGGGGGGCCTGCCCCCTGCCTGCCCAGAGGCTGGCAGGGTGGCATTATGTGTTTTTTATACAAGGTTGGGGGGCCTGCCCCCAGTCCTTGTTCGTTTGGCCTGTTCCTGGCTCTTGGTCAGAGTCCACGGGGCCTGCCCCCTGCCTGCCTAGAGGCTGGCAGGGTGGCATTATGTGTTTTTTATACAAGGTTGGGGGGCCTGCCCCCGGTCCTTGTTCGTTTGGCCTGTTCCTGGCTCTTGGTCAGAGTCCAGGGGGCCTGCCCAGAGGCTGGTAGGGTGGCATTATGTGTTTTTTATACAAGGTTGGGGGGCCTGCCCCCAGTCCTTGTTCGTTTGGCCTGTTCCTGGCTCTTGGTCAGAGTCCAGGGGGCCTGCCCCCTGCCCGCAGGGAGGCTTTTGAATTTTTGTTGGGGGGGCTATTTTCCTTAGTTCTGGCAACAGGGGGGCCTCCCTCTATTGCCCCCTGCTCGTTTGTGTGTGAAAACGCGAGTTTGAACAGGCAACGAGTATAGACTTTGAGGACCTTTTCATTTCTTCGTAAAAATTTATCACAAGGGTGGTCGGAGCCGTCGACATTCTTTGACCGTTCTCCGCCAATTTTAAAGAAACGAAGACTACTTTAAGATTCTGCTTAAACATAATATTTCTTCAGGGTGTCTGCGTTCCAGTGAGCACTCAACTCTTGGCCCTCTAGATTGGCGATTTTATACGTGCCTGGCCCTAAGATTTGAGTTACCTGGTATGGACCCAATTAGCGCTAAGTTTGACGTGCTCTCTCGATCTTCCCACGGCCTGTGTCTTTCTGAGGACTAGATCACCCATCTGGAAATTTCCCTGATGCACTCTTTTGTTGTACGCCTTCCTCATTCGTTGCTCGTAGGCGACGATATTGGCGCTGGCTTCCTCCCTTACCTCACTGACCAGATCTAATGCCTCTGCCATCGCTACCTCATTCTCAGCATGGTCGTATTGTAAGGAGCGCAGGGAGGGGATCCTGGCCTCAATTGGCAGTAAAGCCTCTGCACCATATACCAGGCTGAACGGGGTCTGGCCCGTAGATTCCTTCCGGGTGGTCCGGATTGACCAGAGTATGCTGGGGAGTTCGTCGGCCCACCTGCCCTTGAGGTCATCCACCATTTACTTTAGGCCATTCAAAATCTGCTTGTCGGTTGCCTCTGCCTGCCCGTTGGTTTGAGGGTGGCAGACGGCAGAATAAGCAACCGCAACGCCGTGACCTTCCAGCCATAATCTCAGGGGGTCATTATCGAATTGTCTTCCGTGGTCAAACACCAGCATTTTCGGCAGGCCGAACCTGGTGATAATGTTCCGCCAAATCACCTTCCTGACCGCCGGCTCGGTGATGTTAGGCACTGCCTCAGCTTCCACCCATTTGGTAAAGTAGTCGATAGCTACGATCAAGAACTTTCTTCCCCCGGTGGCTACCACGAAGGGCCCCAATATGTCCATCCCCCACTGAGCGAAGGGGATGGGAGACAGGATTGGCCTGAGCTCCTGGGCCGGGGCGTGGATGGATGGGGCGAAGAGCTGGCATTTTCTGCACTTTTGGGTCAAATCTTTCGCGTCGGCCAGCAGGGTCGGCCAGTAGTATCCGGCTCTCAAGGCCTTGTGTGCTAGTGATTTTCCTCCTATGTGATGACCACATATTCCGGAGTGGATGTCATCCAACACCTCCGTCGCCTGCTCTGCCCCCAGGCACCTGAGCAGAGGGGATGAGAAAGACTTTTTGTACAAGTCTTCTCCTATTATGATGAACCATGCAGCCCTTGCCGGCATCTTTCTTTTTTGTACAGGGTCGGTTGGTAAGACTCTGTGTTTCTTGAACAGGATGATTGGTGTCCTCCAATCCTCAGGCCCTGCTTCTTCCACCGCCCCGACGGTTTGACAGGAGACGGTAGATTTCTCTTGGACGACGTCCACCCATACTGACCTCCTTATATCCTGCAGGCTGGAGCTAGCCAGTTTTGACAGGGCGTCCGCCCCGTTATTCTGGGATCGAGGGATCTGTCTGATTTCATATGATTTTAAGCCTGACAATTCCCTTTTCACCATTTCCAGGTATGTGGCCATTGTTTGGTCCCTAGCCTCATACTCTCCATTGATTTGGTTGGCGATGAGCTGGGAGTCTGTGGCCAGAACGACCCGCTCTGCGCCTGCAGCTTTGGCTAGGTTGATGCCTGCGAGTACTGCTTCATACTCGGCTTCATTATTCGAGGCGGGGAAGACAAATCTGAGCGCATGCTCAAAATCAGTCCCCTCCGGACTGGTCAACACTACCCCTGCCTCTGCTCCGTTAGCCGTGGAGGACCCGTCGGTGTATACGATCCACTCGCCGGGGATTGGGCTATCCTCCTCAGAGTGGGAACATTCTGCTAGAAAGTCGGCCAGGGCTTGGGCCTTGATGGCTGTTCTTGACTGATATGTTATCCCTAGTCCACTCAGCTCGATTGCCCACTTCAGCAGTCTGCCCGACTTCTCAAACTTCTCTAGCACCTTTTCTAGGGGCTGGTCCGTCAGCACTACGACGGGGTGTGCGTCGAAGTACGGCCTCAACTTTCTGGCCGCTATAACAACCGCGTAGGCTGCCTTTTCGACCATGGTATAATTCTTCTCTGCTGTCCCCAGGGCGTGGCTTACAAAATATATGGGCTGTTGAGCGCCTGCTTCTTCCCTTAAGATGACCGCGCTGACTGTCACGTTGGTTACAACGATGTAAAGGAAGAGCTTTTCTCCCGCTACTGGTCTTGCCAGGGTGGGGAGTTTCTTTAAATGTTCTTTCAATTGCCCGAACGCTTCTTTTTGCTCGTCTTCCCATTTGAACTGTTTTTTGCCTTTCAGTACCTTGAAGAATGGGGTCAACTTGTCTGCTGACCTGGCGATGAACCGTGCTAGGGCGGCCATGCGGCCTGTCAGGCGTTGGATGTCCCTGATGGTCTTTGGCTCAGGAAGGTCCAGAACAGCCTGAACTTTCTCGGGATTAGCGTCTATCCCCCGAGAGCTGACCAAGAAACCCAAGAACTTTCCAGAGCGCACCCCAAATGTACACTTCTTCGGATTGAGTTTCATTTTGTAGGCGCGCAGGGAGGAGAAGGTCTCCCGCAGGTCTGCCAGGTGCTCCTTGTCCCCTTTACTCTTCACAATGGCGTCATCGACATAGGCTTCTATGTTCCTGCCTTTCTGGCTTTCGAACACCTTGTCGACCAGGCGCTGGTACGTAGCTCCTGCATTTTTCAGCCCGAATGGCATCATCTTGTACATGTAGGTGCCTGAACTAGTGATGAACGCGCACTTAACTCTGTCTGGCTGCCATAAGTACACCTGATGGTACCCTGAGAAGGCATCCAGGAAGCTTAGCATAGTGTATCCGCTGGTGGCGTCTACCAGTTGGTCGATTCTGGGGAGCGGGTAACAGTCTTTCGGGCAGGCCTTGTTGAGGTTCGTAAAGTCTACGCACATCCTCCATGCGCCTGACGACTTTTTGACCATGACCACATTTGCTAACCATTCAGGGTAGTCACAGACCTCTATGAAGTCTGCCTTCAAAAGTTTTTCAATTTCTTCCTTGATTGCCAAGTCTTTTTCTGCAAACATGTTCCGCTTTTTCTGTTTCACAGGGCGGGCGTCCGTGCTTACATTCAGCTTGTGAACGATGCACGCTGGATCGACCCCTGGCATTTCATCCGCCGAGTAGGCGAATACGTCTTTGTTCTCTTTCAGTAGCTCGACCAGTTCAGCCTGGTAGGACTCATCCAGGTCAGCCCCTACAAGGACTTGCCTCCCTGGCTCTAGGTCCACCAGCATGCTTTCTCCCCCAGGTTCCAGGTGGTTTGTTGCTTTATTACCGGCTGGAATCTCGCCTTCCCTGCTGGGGGAACTGTCGGCCTTTCTTTTCCCTTTTCTTTCGCTTTCGTGGGTCTGCAGGGCCACGGAGTAGCACTGTCTGGCCGACTCCTGGTCTCCGCGTACTTTCCCTTCTAGGCCGAAATCAGTAACATAGGCTATAGTGAGAGCCCTGATTGATATGGCCGCTTCAATTTCGTCCAGGGTGACTCTGTCGATCAGGGCGTTGTAAGCAGACTTTGCATCCACTACAACGAATGATGCCCGGACATTTCTGGCAGTAGCTCCCTCCCCAAATGTTACAGGTAGGTCGATGATCCCTACGGGCAATACGCCTGCTCCGCTGAACCCATATAATGACCCAGGGGCAGGTCGTAGGTCCTTTTCTCCAGACCCATTTTGTCGAAAGCGTCCTTGTACAGCAAATTCGTGTAGGCACCGGTGTCCACCATGCACCTCCGAACAATATGGTTACTGATTACCAAGGATAGCACCAGGGGATCGCTGTGGGGGTACACCACCCGCCCTGCATCCTCGGGGGTGATGCTCAGCGTTACTCCTTTTGGGCTTCCTGCTCTTTCAGCGTAGCAGATTTGGTTTCTCAGCTCACGAATTTGCCTTTTCTGCCCTCTTCGGCTGACTGGCCCTTCTGTATCCCCTGATATCACATGGATTACCAGGCGATTCTGTACCGAGCCTTCGGGCTTTTCAGGCGTCTCTTTCTGAGATTTGTTCCTGGCTGCGTAGTTGGCCAACCAGCCGTTCCTGATCAACTTCTCAATCTCGTCTTTCAGGTGACGACATTCTTCGGTGGTGTGGCCTACGCAGTCGTGGAAAGTGCAGAATTTCTTGGGATCCCCTCTTGGACTGCGCGGCTTGCTCGGGCGATTCCACTTGGCGGTTTCCTTTTCCAGCTCGAAGATTTCTGCCCTGGATTTGTTAAGGGCTGTGTAACTGTCGAACCTGGGCTGGTAAACAGTGCGCTCCTTTTTGGGGGTATCCCCTTCCTAAGTTCTATGCCTTCCGGGTTCGTTTCTCCCGCGTCCACCCTGCGATCCCCCTTGCTGCCTTGTAGGGCCTGCAGGGGTCTCCGGCAGGCTGTGGAACTCCTCCTGCAGCATAAACCCCTTTGCGATCTTTCTGGCTTTGGCCAGGGTCTCAGGTTGGGCCCTGATCATCTGGTTTTTCATTTCGCCGGGTAGCAGGGAGTTGGTTAGTGCATATGCTGCTGTCGGGTCGTCAATTTCTTTCACCTGTTGGAACGACAAGTCGAACCTCTTCAGATATTCCCTGACAGTTTCGCCCTTCTTTTGCCTGAGGGTCATCAGGTCGAAGCGGGTGAGACGTCGTCGTTTGTTTCCAGCATACTGGTCCAAGAACATCTCTGCCAGCTCGATGAAGAAAGAGATTGACCCCTGCGGGAGGTCCCTGAACCAACCCTGGGCTAGGCCTACCAGGGTGGTGGGGAAGATTTTACACCAGACTGCGTCGTCGGCGTCGTACATGCCCATGTGGCTTTCGTACGCAGCCAGGTGGTCTTCCGGGTCTGTAGTTCCGTCGAACTTTACAGTTGGCATCTTAATCTTCGGGATGGGATATGCCTGAACCTCAGGGTGAAGCGGGGTCTTAGTTGGCCTGCCCACCATTTTTGACTTGCTCGTATCTGAGTGGCGACCGTAGTCGTCCCTTCTGTCAGGGGTCGGTCGCCTGCCCTCAGGGGAGCGGTGCCTTGGTGGGGGCCTCGGCCTGCTAATCGCCTCGTCGCCCTGGGAAGGGGAGTGATACCGCGAGCGCTTCTTCTGGGCGGACTCGAGTTTATCACCCTGACGGTGCCTGGGCCTCATGGGCTGGCCGTTGTTGAGCCTGGATTGCAGGCCCTGGGACAGCCCAGGGGCTGGCCGCAATCCCTCAACCGGTGTCAGCCTGGAGAATACATCTTGTTTCTCTCCCAGGCGCTTGGATACTGGCTCTTTGTGCTTCATGCAATCCCTCAGGTCCTGGGATAGGCCTCTTTTTTCACGAGCGGCCGTGGATTCCGTAGTATGGATGGAGAATGCGCCCTCCGGACCAGCTACCTCCTGCCGTGCAGGCGGCTCCTGACGGGCCTCTGAAATTCGCCTTTGGACTTGTGCGTATGCCTGAGCCGTCTTCCTAGCCTTTCTTTGGACGTTTCTGACGGCGGTTCGCTTTGTGCCCCCGGTTCCTTCTCCACTTTCAAAGTGGAGCAACCTGGGAGTCGTAGCGACCCTGCCTATCAGGTCGTCGGGGGTGCATTCCTGGTCTAGCATGGCTGAGAAGAAAGCCGCAGTCTGTACCATCTGGGCAGGGGTGAGGTTTAGGTCTGGCCTCGACTGGCTCCCCGGCCCAGCCATGGCAGCTACTCCTATGAGTTCCCATGGAGGAGGAAGAAGGAAGATTGTGAAGGGGGTGGGTTGGTTGGTTGGTTAGATGGGTATGTATAATGTATGGTGCTTTTGTATAATGGAAATGGGATGTGTAGAGAGAGAAGTGGAGAGAAGTGGAAAGGAGGTGGAGAAATGAATGCATCAAGCTGCATGTGCAGGGAGAGGGAAAAGGCCAATCATAAAGCTATTGCTATTGGTGGGACTTGTGGCCATGTTACATGGCAACAACCTCAATTTTTACACATTACTCCCTCATCCCTATGTTACAAATTTTAGGGGTCTACCCACCAAGTTATCTAATTACTTTACCAAATCATTAATCGTGCTTGAATCATCTATACTTCAATTCCCAACTCTGTACTTAGCTTGATCTTTAAAATATCGACAAAGTTAGCGTTGTTTCGGCATGCATATTTGTTTAATTAACTCGTGTGGATGGACGATTTTGTAACAGAGAAGTGCAACACGCACGAAACATTCAGAAGACGTGACAAGACTGATCAAAGAAAAATTCAAGGAATCGAAGGGATGTGTAAACGAAGATCTAGTAAAATTTAGTGGCGATTTGGTCGAGAAGACGAAGGAATGTAAGCGAGAATGGAGAGAAAGTATTGAGAAATTGTTAGGCATCGCGGAAGAATGTAGAAAGATGAGCGTTGATGAGTTTTGGGAGAAGTGCACGAAGATTGTTGAAGAATTGGACAACCGAAGACGAGAACTAGAAATTGGTACTCTCAAACGGGCTCATACGACCCTTCTCTTTATTTTGACAAGGTGCACTCGACTTGTGCAATTCCTAAAGGAGGACGATAATGACGATCATAATCAAGAATTTTGGTTTCTCAATGCACAAAACTTTAGGCCCATCTAAATCAATTAATTCTCTTTTGTTATTCACAATCTATTGTGTACCTGCAATCTTCTTTTATCTTGTAATCACGAAATTTATTTTCAACCGGTCACGGAAACGATCAACCCGATTATGAGTTCGGATTTTAGTACTTGAATGTTGCTTGGTTGAGTTAACGGTTCTCCCCTTCTTCCTACTCCTTGGGCCGGACTTTTCCCGGCGAAGCTGGCCTGCTCCCTGCACAATGAACGCACAGGGCCCCGGAGGTTGTCCGAGGGAACCCTCTCCGATGCCTAAGTTAGTCCGTGGAATGCCTTGATGAACCTAGCTCGTGAGGAACTAGGCGGCGTTTTTAGGAGTAAGAGTCTAGAGAGAGAAAATCCAACCCTCTCTAAGTGGGAAATGGGTGAGTATTTATACCTTCCCACAAGAGAGGGAATTGGAGGGAAAAAAGAGCGGGAGAATGGGCGGATGTCAGGATTACACGTGGGCCCGTTTCATCCACTCATTCTCCTTTTTACCTTAGGCAGAAAGACGAAGGGGCCCCTGGCAATCCCTGCCCTGCTTGGGAGGGTTATCGCCTGGGGGCAGGTGGTTAAGAGGAGTCTGCTGGCCCCTCCCAGCTGGTCGCCTTACCCTGCTGGGCAGGCGACCCTCTTGGAGACGCCTTCACAGAGGGAAGTCCTGGTGTCTTACCTCGACGGCCTGATGGACAGACCCTTCGGTTCCCGGGTTGGGTATTTGTGGGGCCTGCCAGGCGGGCGACCCGGCGCAGGCTCTTCAACCCTCATCAATAACAATAACAATTATGCATGGGCTCAAAATTGATTGACTATGTAACACGTATTGATGATTATCATTATATTGAGTATATTGATTGTTATTGATTATTATCAGTAATAGTAAAATGATTGAAAGTAGAATTCATACTTCTAACCTTATAAGACGGTTTTTTTTAAATGTACATAATTTTTTAAAATAACTTTAAACATGTCGGGTGATACTAAATACGGGCCGGTTTAATTATGGATCGTGTTATATGGGTCCGAAACGGGTTGTGATCAGAATACAGATAGTTTCAAATGTCGATTTTTTTATCTCTTTTTTTTTTATTTTAATTGTACTTCATATTATTTCTATACTCCTTAATTATGATGTTTATATTTCAATTATTTAAACTAATATTCATCGCATGGACTTTATATTTCAATAAATTTTTAAAACTATTTCATAATTAAAAGATAAAAAATTAAATTGAATATTAGTTTATAGTTTTAATTAAAATATCGAGTCATTGATCAAGATTTAGAGGTCCTGACTCTTGACCTACGAAAAAACGAGTTGGACATTTCCGTTCAGGTTTTGTCTTATAGTAATGTTACAATTTAACACGAGAACACAACTTTTATCTCCTATGTGCAACTGTTAAGTTAGTAAAAATGCAAGATGATTTAAGTTAAGATCAGACACAAAATTATATTCAAATAAAACCATACTATATACGGAGTAATAATTAATTTCTCCTTCCATTTTTTTATTAACCAACCTCATACTCCCTCAGTTTTTTAAGTTTCTTCTCATTTCTTTTTGCACTTAGATTAAGAAAGTTGTTAAAATATTGTAAAGTAATGAATGTGGGCCTTATGAAATGACTTGTATCCAATGGGATGAATTCAATGAGAACAAAAAGCTAAAATAAGATGAACAAAAAAGGAAAGATTAGAAATGAGAAGAAACAAAAAAAAACGGCCCAAAAAGGAATACGGGAAGAAACATAAAAAACGGAGGGAGTATGAGTTTAGTATAAAGTTTAAGAAAAAGTAAAAAAGTATGAGGAAATTGGTGATATAGTGCATGGAATGAGAAAAAAAAAATACAAATTAATAAATTTTCATTTGAAGAAATGAGGCTAACTAAAAAAAATCCTAATAGAAAATAGGGCTAAATCAAAAAAAATGGAGGAAGTATATATTGAATTGCTAATAGGTTAAAATTAAAGTTTTAACAAAATGTAGGCATAAAAATAGATTGACTGAAATTGTGTTTTATGCTTTGTAATCTCTTCTTTTCAATGGGTTGAATGGGTCGGGCCATGTCATGTTCCTAAATTAAAAGGTAATTTAGGATTTGGGTAACAAAAACTGGGTTCATGACTCCAAAAAACAACAGATTGGGTAGGACGAGTTTGCGGGTCAGGTCGAATTTAAAGCGACATGATTGCATGCATGCAATTATATTAGATGTAGCAGAGTCAAATGGTTAGCGAGTAAAAGACATAGATAAACTCAATGTTCGCAAATGAGTTGTCATGATCTCACGGACATATTAATATTGCTCACATGCGCAAGACCTGGTATTTTGATGAGTATCATTTGTTTCACCAGGTAACTAATGTAGACACTAGAACTGTCGAGTGGGTCGGGTCAAATATTGGTCCCGTATCGGGTTATGGTCAGAGTACGAGACATAAATAGTTTTGAATGCCTAATTTTTTTACCGCTTTTTAAGCAAAAAAAAATATTTTTGATATTAAATTTTTATTTATTTTAATATTATTAGTATTATTTTCTTTAAATTATAATTTTCATATTTAAAAAAAATTCAAAATTTTCTTAGCCTGTCTCATTTCTTGATTTCTCTCGGTGTCATCCCCTTAAGATAAACATTGATAAGCGGTGTCAAATTTTCGAAATGACAATGATTTGAAATAATCATAATCACTTCTTCGCATTACTAATATTCTCTCCTTCTCACTAAAAGGGTCACCCCACCTTCTTAGTGAGAATTAAGGTGTATAGAAATGTGTAGTGGAAAATAAAAGATGGAAAATAAGTGAGGTTAGAATAAATGTAAACCACAAAAATCAGACAAAATAAGAATAAAGCAAACAGTGACTTTAAGAGAGATAACCCAAAAAGAAAAGAGTGACCATTCTACAGACTGAGGGAGTACTATTTTTTATGTTAAAATGTGAGTTTTAGCAAAATCTAAACATATAGAAATAGATGACTAGAAATTGGCTTTTAAACTAAAGTTTTGTGGTCTCTTCTTTCCAACTACATCATGACCCAAATCGGGTCATTTATTTAGGATTCGAGTTAAACGGGTTGCGAGTAAAAAAATGGACTCATGCCTCTAAAAACGTGTCAGGTGGGTCATGTCTAATTTAGAGCGAGATGACGACATACATACAAATATATTTAATGCGAAAGTCAAATGCTTAGAGAACAAAAGACACAGATAGGCCCATTGCTCCAAATGAGTTGTCACAGACATTAAAATTGCTAGAAGTGACCGGGTATTATGACGAGCATCGTTTGTTTTAGCCATGTAGCTAATGTACACACTAGACCTGTCACCGGTCGGGGTATACGGGTCATGCTCAGAAATAGTTTCGAACACCTAATTTTGTTACGGTTTTTAAAGTAAAAAAATAGTATGTACGGAGTATTAAATTAGGGTCGTGTTTATGGATCGAGTCGAATTTGACAGGTCTAATCGTCTAAGTGTAACATTATAATCCGCGTATGCTACTTTTCGTATAAAATACATGCAAACGTGGAGTGTTAATCCTCTAAAATGACAATTATTTGAAATAATTGTAATCATTCCATTACAGTCAATAATTATAAAGAAAGTATTAAGGTTGATTTAGTAACGTTATTGTTACACCCCTGCATCGCACGGGCAGCAAAACTAGTACTCCGTATATGTGGACAATATAATTTGGACCTATTGTATTGATTAGCTATGATTAAAGTTAGTCCAAATATGTGATCCATCATAATGAGTATATAATACGAACTTATTTACGTCATATAAAGTATGAGCTAGATATTATAACAGTTTAGAGACCCATCGGATTTTCTAATGTTTGATGGACGATGATGGGACCGACATCACAGCCACCCCTCGGCCCAGATCATCTCTTGTCCGGGTCAAGCCTGGGTAGTCCCGCCAGGGGCTCATCCAGACTCTCGGACTGAAAAAGCCGAGGCCACTAGTGTTGTCACCGAAGATGTCGAGCTTAGCCTCATCCGAGCCTACGGGGCCCCAAGCTGAGAGGTCCGGGAGGCTTACAGGCCCTGGTGCCTCGCCGCCCGAGGCAGGAAAGGGAGTTAGCCGTGCAGTTTCCACGCTCCTGGATGTAGCTAAGAAGACCTCCCTCTCCAACTACAACCTAAGGCAAGGAGAGGGGATGAAGGCTATCCATCCCATTGGGCACTCGACTTCTCTCTCTCTCTCCCCTCTGGTAACCTATAAATACCCCCTTGGTGTTCCTCATTAAGGGCAATTAATTAATCTCTCTCTCTCTCTCTCTCTCTCTCTCTCTCTCTTTTTCTCTCTAATAAAATTCTCTACATTTAAGCCTATTAACTCTCCCTGAGTAACGACTAGTAACGTCCCCAGAGACTGACTTAGACATTGGAGAGGGTCCCCTTGGAAACCTCCGAGGCCCTGTTTGTTCTTTGTCCAGAAGTTCACACGCTGAGCAAGGATGTTCGTTAATTAAAGGGAAGGAATTAGAGACACGAGGATCCAAAATTAAGACAAACTCAAGGCTCCATAATCCGTTTTGGAGTTGATTGTTTCCGACTGAAACAATTTTGTGCCGTCTATGGGGATATTTTTACCGATAACCCTCAAAAAAGAATGAAATGTCACAAAAACATGGCAAACATGGAAGAAACTGTTAACCCACTTTACGGAATATCGCAGAGTGAACCGGGGACCGGGGCACCTATCAACACTCCTAGGGGTGGAAGGTCGACGACCAGTCGGGTCACATCTCGCCGGCAATCCGGGGAGACAGCCAACGCGGGCATTTTACAATATTCGCTGACCTGGCTCTCACGCTAATCCCAGATAGCGCAAACAACGACGTTCCTCCCTGCGATGCTGAACAAAAATGTCACGCCCGAAGATCTCACCAGGGGCACGAATCCGCAGCCCAGGCACCATGTATTCGAGAACTCAAACGCTGTAGGAGGATCAATGCGCACAATGGTGAGAAACCACTAGCAGAAGGCCCGTCGTGCTGCTGCGGCTACCTTCATGCCCGAAAGAAGCTTCACGTCTCACCACCCTAGGTTCAGAAGTTGGTCCCAGAAAATGAGGTCATCGACGTCCGCATTGAGGAATCTAATGCCTCAGCCGAAAAGTCACCCCTCGCCCCCCGCGCATCGACTAGCCAGTGTCTAGGACCCAGGCAAGGGGGAATGTTTACTCGGTTGACGCCGGCTGGTCAGAAGAAGGGACCGGGCATATCCCGGAGTATGTAGGCCCGACAGTCTGATCCCAAGGCCACGGGAAGAGGGCAAGGCCAACCGCATGAAAGGCCTAAAGATGGCCTGACGAATGAGCCAAACTTGATCACGGGAAGAAAACGCTCAGGTCCCCCTCCCAGGTCCGTCACAGGAGAATTCAAAGCATAAAGTGAGCGAGACGAATGCTTTCGGCCTCGGCAGTCCGAGATCAAGACATCAAGGCGTTGAGACGAGTCCTCGTCTCGGTATTACCATTCTGAGGCAACCCGGGCAAGAGTTCTGGTTAAGCTTACCCGAACTCCGTTGCATCCCGAGGTCCAAAATTACCCGATCCGGAAAATTAAGATGCCCACTGTAAAGTTTGATGGGACGACCGACCATGACAATCACTTGGCGGCTTACGAGAGTCATATCGGAATGTATGACTTGGAAGATGCAGTGTGGTGTAAGGTTTTCCCGACAACACTCGTTGGTCTAGCCCAAGGGTGGTTCAGGGACCTGCCGAAAGGGTCCATATATACCCTCGAAAAGTTAACAAAGGTGTTCCTGGACCAATACACGGGAAACAAAAGGCGAAGACTCATGCGCTTCGACCTCATGACTCTACTGCAGAAAAAAGGAGAGTCCATCCGGGAGTACTTGCGGAGATTTGACCTAGAGTTCCAGCAGGTCAAGGAGATTGATGATTCAACTGCTGCGTACACCCTCACCAATTCCCTGCAACCTGCCGAACTGAAAAATCAGTTAATACGAGCCCAGCTGGAATCCCTGGCCAAGGCTAGGAAATTGCCGAGGGGTGCATGGTGGAGGAAGAGTACCACTCTCTGCACGGCCACGCACCGGCGTCAAGCCTGGTCCTGGTTGCTCCGCAAGGAAATCGTTGTAAGGGTGAGAGGTCGCAGAAGCAGTGGAAGGACGAAGAAGTCAAGAAAAAAAGGGCTCCCTTTTCGCCAAAATTTGAAAATTGCACGTCCCTCACTAAACCGAGGTCGGAAATTTTCGAATTAGAGGAGGACAGAGCCAAATGGAATCGTCCCAGAAAGCCGACCAACCCGAGGGGTGACCCGAATAAGTTCTATGCTTTTCACGATATCATTGGGCACACCACGGAGGAGTGCCGTCACCTGAAGGATGAAATAAAGGAGCTAATCAGGAAAGGTTGGCTCGGCACCTACGTGGCCAAGACAAAGCCGCATAAGGCCCCACAAAACAAGCTAGAGGACTCGAAACAGCGGGACAAACTTGTGATCCATGTTGTTTCAGGAGATGTTGAGGGTAGGATCAGCAACAGGAGCCGCAAGCGGCGCTTGCGAGAGCTTCACCATCAAATCTGTTAAGTAGAGGTCAAGTTAGCCCAGTGGCCTTGACCTTGAGTATCACCCTCGAGGACGGGGAACGAATAGTATACCCGCAAGCTATCCTATTGTTATTGTGATTGATTTATCTCTAATAAAACTTTGCAAGCTATCCCACTGTCCCATTGTCCGATTATTGCGGCCGAAGCGGCCTTGGTATTGCTCCCGATCTTTAGGCGACGTGATTACGCCATTGACCTTTTGAAAAATCCAAATTTCCCTCATTTTTCTCAGGTTTTTCTTAATCCGGGCTTGGTGATCGACGTGAGTACACCTACGCCCATTTTTCGCCCTTTCTTTTAATTTTTTTTCTTCATTTCATTTTCATTTTCTTAACCACTTGGCCAAAGTCTAGGTGATGTGATTGCACCTAGGCCCGCCACCTTTTTTATCGCTTTCTTATATTTTATTTTCTTTCTTTTTCCTAAAATTTCGAGAAATCCAATAACATTTGAAAAATTCATAAAAATCCAAAAAGATTTTTCTTATCTTTCTTTTTCCATCTTTTTTGATCTTTCCCTCCTTGTTCATTAAGGACAATGTACAGTTTAGTGTGGTGGAGAGATCTACTATCTTTTATTTTTCAAAAATCTTTTCAAAAACCATAAAAATTTGAAAAATTCTAAAAACGAAAAACATTTTCCTTTTCTTTTTCTTTTCTTTTCTCGTTTCCGTTATGTTTTCGTGTCCTTTATATAGTCTTGTTCTCTACTCTTACAGGAAACCATCACCTCGATAGCACAAGATGAGGAGATTATGGAAGCAACCCGCTTGGTAACTTCCTTCCTTTTTTGCTTTCTTCTTTACTCTTGTAGAGGAGTTAGGTTGTTGCTATTGGAGGCTCTCGAAGACGAGCATTTTGGGTGTTGTGGTTGATTTTGTGTTTGCAAGTCGATGGAGTATGGAGTACATGGCTTTACTTGTGTTTTATTTTTATTTTTTGCCTTTTCCTTTTCTTGTGTGCCTTTTGGTTTTGTATAGTGTGTCTAGGACTAAATGTTTTCGAAAACCCGATTACAAACTTATTACAAGAGTTTACATTCCATTGTAGATAACCCATTATAGATTTTGGACCTTAATCTAGTAGAATGACTCTAAATCAATGCATTTGTTGATCTTTTAGCTTGAGTCCACCTTTTCTACTAGAGGTTTACTTCGCGGTTTGCACTTGACCACTTTGACCACCCATGGAGGTCTTAGACCTTGGTTTCCGCATTCCATTTTCTAGGTGACCTTGCTCGAATGACCATTGCACCTTTAGTCCAAATTATTTCTGCCTTTTTGTGGGTTATCCGGGAATGGCACGCGTGCTCGATTACCTATTTTTCCTCCACCTATACATCACCACAATAAATTTACACAAAAATAACCTCCAAGCTTGGTTTCGAAACACCTCAAAAAAAAGCCAAAAAGGGCAAACCAAAGCAAGAGAAAAGGGCACAAAAATATGAAAAACAAAGGAGAGAAAAAGAGCATCATTGAAAATCGTATCATCAAAAACGTCTTCTTCTTCAAAAAAAAAGCCCTTTGATTGATTCATCGCCGTGAATTGCCTACTAGAGGACCGAGTCCCGAGGTAGGAAGATAATGGTGATTAGTCGATCCACCCAAAGTTGTAAACACTCCACCCTTTAGTTTGGGCTAATTTTGGAAATTCGAGTTTGGAACGACCCTCTTGGCCTTAGCCAAAGAGAGCGGGATTGCACCTACCTACAGTGTCGAACAACTCAATGGTTCGCTTATTCCACTCCGTTTAACACCCCGTTGTACCCCTTTAGAAGATAAGGAGGACCTAGCTAAGTCATCAACATCTTTATTGCTTAATTGTCATGCTATTAGGCTTTGGTCCTCGTCAACTTGGGTGATTTATCTTGGAAATTTTATGATTGTTTTAGGTAAGTTTCGGTGTCTTCCCCGTTGTCTCGATGAAGGATTCGGTATTTTATTTTTGCTTTGGATGCGTCTATTCTTTCGTGTTATGTGTTTTGTGTGTGTGTTTAGTTGCATCCACCGTTTTGAGCAAGCCCCAACTTGCCTTGCATGGGAGTACTCTACCTCATGGGTATTCCGATGTGAGTTGAAAGGTCAGAGCGGGCCCGTTTATTGCCCCATATCAGCTTAGCATAGTCTAGCTAGTAGTAACAGTTTGTAATTTCTTTTTGGGTCTATGCTTGAGGACGAGCAACAATTTAGTGTGGGGGATTTGATGTGCGCTAAATTTATATTGTTTTTCCTCCCATTTAGACTTGTTTTTCTCTTGTTTTGCGAGATTAGAGTGCGATTATCGCCGTATTTTAAGTCTTTCTTGCATTAGCGTCCCTCTTGCGCGTTCTACGTGTTTTTGGTAGTTTTTCTATCGATTTTGATAGGATTTGGCACCGAAAGCATGATTGAGTTTCCACGAGCACAAGAGAGAGGAATGTCGTCCGAAAAGAAAAGCACGAAACTTAAATTTCAAAGCCATCCAATCAAACTACGAAGCATGAGACAAGAAAAGAGGCCAGAAAACCATCGGGTGAAGTTTCACCCGATGAGACACGACCGGGCGAAACTTCGCCTCCTCGATGAGACGATAATTTCACCTCCCCAAAGATCTTCAAGAACGCTTCTCTACCGGGTGAAATGACCGGGCGAAACTTTCACCCATCCGTGAAGTTTCGTCCGACGGTAAAAGTGTCCAAAAATGCAAAACTGGAAGGAAGTCTACTGGGTGAAATCACCGGCTGAAGTTTCATCCGGCGGTATTGGCTCGTGCATGGTAGATCTCAAAGGGTGAAAGTCTCACTAATGGAGCAAAATGTTGGATTTGGGCTTGAGCTTAATGACCCATTAAGGCTTTACTATATATATGTATACCCTAGTTAGTTGCCGAATACAACTCCATTATCACACTACTTACCATCCATTTAGTAGATCATTCTAGTAGTAATTCAATTAGTTCTCTACAATTTCATTAGCTTAGATAGTAGTAGATTTTCATAGTTTTTATCAATTTCTCCATTAATTCTCTAGATTTACATTCAAGCTTTGTAGAATTCAAGTTTTTATTGAAGATTCTTGGAGATTATTTAAGGATTAGTGACAAATCCTTTGTCCTCTTCATCAAGCTTCATCTTATTTATTTATGCAATCTTCTTCTTTATAGTTGATCTTCATAATTGGTATATTTCTCTTCCTTTCTCTAATCTCTAGACTAGATTTATTTTTGTTCCTTCATCATAGTTTTGTTTTGACCATCTTTATTTGATGTTTTTAGATCGTTTTATGGTTTATTGTGTTGATTGCAATTTTATTCATTGTTTTGTTGTTAATTTCTCTAGATTCCTATTTTGTTGCTCTTAGATCGATTTTTATTGTCTTGTTGTTATTTTCATTAATCTTACTTTTATTGCTCTTTGATTGTGAGTAGATTTCTTGTTGGGGGTATAGGGAGGAGGATTTTGGATTATTTGAATTGAGGAATTTTGGGTTTGGTTGCTTGCTTGTTGGTTTATCTTGCTATGGTTGTTGTGTCATTGTTGTTTTAGTCCGGCCAACTAGACCGACCTTGACTCATTTCTATCAATATGGGGAAACTCGGGGTAGAAATTACCTTTATTTGAAACTTACCCTTCTTCTCCGCGAAAGCGGGATTTTTGGTGAGTTGGGTGAAGAAACCGAAAGGTGGCACTCTCCCTATACCAATGTTGTGACCGACCCGATTCCGATTTTCTTAGACCCCATTTTCCGATTCCCAACTTCCCCCGAACACCTTCTCCATATTTGATCATCTCTCGTTATTTATTGCATTTTAGTATAGACTCGACCCTTAAAACCCCCATTAGATCCCAAATACGGCGCTTCTACTCAATTTCATTCTGTTTCCCTGTGGACCGACCTCGGCTTACCACGACCACACTAGTTATTTTTGTGTTATTGCGAGTCTATAAATATTGTTTGACCCCCTATCCATCGTTAACGACCGATCCTAAATAGGGGCGCGTCAGTGCTTAACAAGGTCTAAGCAACACTTAGCCTTGTATAAAAGATACAAGTCTCTCACCTGACATTAGTCAGGTAGGGGGCACGGCTACAAGTGTCGAACAAGGTCTGAGCAGCTCTCAGCCTTGTATAAAAAACATAAGTCCCCTGCCTAACATCAGTCAGTTAGAGGACACAGCTACGAGTGCCGAATAGGATCTAAGCATCACTTACCATTATGCAGAAACGTAAAAAACATGAATGGGAAGCAGAAAGACATTGCGAAATCAAAATAACAAGGTTGGATACAAAATCCAAAATTCAGTGGCACAAGGGGAAAGCAATAAAAATGTTAATTACAAAAGGTCGACATGCGACCGCATCAAAGGGTTGGAAAATGAAGGCTAAAACAAGGGCTGTAGACTTTGCCCTCTAGGATTAAGAAGGCTCTGCCTAGGAGTCAGCTCTGCCCTAGGAGTCAATTCTACCCCAGGGGTCTGCTCTGCCTGGGAGGGCGTGCCCTCAGGTGCCCTATTCAGTGGCTCCTGCACCCGGGTAGCGTCCATTTCATAATAATTGTTGTTGAAGGCGTCCTCGTTAAATTCAAGCATTATCTTCTTCATCACCTCCACACACAAATCAACAAAAATCAACAACACCCTGAGCCCCAGCGTTGTAAGACTCTAGCACCTTCCCATCTGCTTTGGTAATGCCTTCTTCACCTGCTCGCTTGCCTCGGTCTCTAGAGCCCTATACCGGGAGTGAGCTCCTTGAAGCTCAAGCTCAGACTGGTGTTGCCTCTCTTCTAAGGACTTGACTTTACCGTTCAGGTTCATGGACTGATGCAAAGACTGGTCTAGAGCAACAATCTTCTCACCTAGCTCCCGCTGGACTGTCTCAAGTTGCGCTTCCGTGCTCCCACCCTTGTCCTTCCAGTCATTGGCCATCTTCTGAGCCTGCCCCAACTCGCTTCGAGCCTGTTCCAGCTCTCTCCAAGCCCACTCTAACTCATCCCGAGCCCGCTCCAGCTCACGAGATGCAAGACGCTGAGCAAACTAAAGCGAGAGAACAGATTGCTGCAGCAGCTTGGCAGTCTGGTCGAAGGCAGCAGAGGATATGTCGGGGAGGATAGACGAAGCATCAATATGGTCGAAATGGTAGAGCCAGTTCGGGGACCCCGGGTCTTGAAGGAAGGAAGCATCGCCTACAGTCGGACGCTTAGCCAAAGTATACTCGCCCTTCGCCTCCAAATTAATCAAATCATCAGGCCCCACAGGCTCCTTTTCCTTCCTTTTTCGCATCGCTGCCTCCTAATCCGCTGCAGAGCTGATCGGGGACAGGGAAACGGCCTCAACAACGGTCTGCTGAACGGGAGACAAAGTAGCCTCGGCCACGACCGCAGTTTTCCGAGGGGTCTCACTTTTTGACCCTGGGGTACCATCCCCAGCTCGAAGGGTCCCACTCGTTGGCCCAGAAGTGCCTTTAGCAGTGTTTTGGTAGGCAAATCTAGTCTTAATAGGCTCAAGGGACTTAACAAACGTCATGAGCCCTTTCTTCTTTTTCTCTAGAGGGTTGTCTGGACAGTTGGTGAAGGGAGTGTTGTTCGCGAGCAATCCTATTGCCTCCAACTCACTTTCGGTGAGAGTGGCGCCGCACGTATCTGCAAAATAAATAAGACGAGAATCATGAGTACCACAGCAGAAATATGAAAAGTATGGAAAGAGCAGAAACCGCAACTACCTCTCTGCCGAGCAGGGTTCAGCCCCGCATTTGTCAAATACAAATCAATACAAATAACGTCAGCAGAGGGGAGCCAAAATTGAGGGGCATGACCTTTCCCTTGCCTGACACATTTAAAGAGCGTAACTATTTTCTTGTCCCTGGCGTCAAGTTTCACAAAGTTCGTTGTCAAGGGCACGACGGTGAGATACTCCTCCATCGTTTCCATCCGAGTGTGGACCTGCCCCCAGAACTTCCGAGGGATGGATCACCCCATCCTACTGTGAACATATAAAAAGTTATCCTTTCAATTTTTTACGCTGGATAAAGCGGGCCAGGCGAGAAGATGACTTGTAGCTCAGGTGAGTGACCAATAACCCGAGGGGCCAACGCCAGTCTTGCTCATAGTAAGGCTCGTCATGGTTCGAAGAGCGTTGATAGAGGGCTCGTACCCCCGGAACAGGCAATACCCATGCGTAGGCCACCAAGCTCCTGACCGAGACAAGGGTTAGATGAGCAATGACCACATTCATCCTCGTAAACGCCTCCGCAGTGAAAGGGTGCAGAGGGAACTGAAGCCCAAACTCCAAGTCTTTGTGATACACGGCAACACAACCCTCAGGAGGGTTGCAGACCGTGTCATTCTCCCTAGGGTACCGTATGGAGTACCCACGCCCGAAGTCGTAGAAAGGCTCTAAATATCTCGCCGCATCAGCAAACATTATATTGCCCCAGTTTCCCTCGTCCGTACGTTGGTGAAGAGGGACTGCATATATTTCCTTGTCTAAGTATGAGGGAACGCCGTCGCCTTACCAGAGGGACCCGCCATACTGACATGAGTAGCGTCAAGCCTTGCTCTACATAAGTCACAATATCAGATGGGGGAATCTCAGGAGAACTAGCTCCCCCTCATTAGGATGAACTCGGGGGTGTACGACCGTCGTGGACAGCCCGACACCCTCAGCCGTCGACGATGACCTAGCATACGTCCCCTGCTCCGATGGGCCGGCAAGCGCCACCATCACATCCGCCCCTCTTATTAAGGTGGCAGCGCGGGAGCTTGGTGATATATTCCCCTCGTCATCCTTGGGGGCACGAAAAGTAAGTAATTTCCGGCGATGAGTAGGCATTCTCACTCTTTCGCTTACTCTTCTTTCGATACAAGGGAGGGCAATAGGAAGAAATGGGGGAATAACTAAGAAAATCGCGCAAGGAAAAAGAGGAGGATAGAAATCTAACCTAAACGTCTGGGCCGCCAAGCCTTAAGGATGAGGGAAAGACAGAGGAAGATCTGGAACCCTAGCGGGAAAAAGAGGGGGTTTGTGCAAGAGAGGGTGAAATTTAGGATGCAAAAGTGGTGAAGTGAGAGGAGAAAGAGTATATATTTAAGAAGAGGCTTGAAAGGTCCCCTAACAAAAGTACAAAACTTCCACACGTGTCGCATCCTAAAGCCACTACCATCACATCCCGAAGCATGGGTAACAGTAAAATTAGAAGGTTAAGAGGCACAAGGCGCTAGAAATAAGCAATAGGCGCAAAAAAACGAAAGTATAATAAAAATGACGTCATCAAATACTCCATTACAAAACGGGCCCCATAGGAGGTACTTACAGATTCGACCAGTTAGGATGGCTCAAACAGTAAAATAAGAGAAAAAGATGAAGGGAATTACAATTAGGGTCGGATACTACTAATAGAAACTACCACATATTTAAACACTCGGGTCCGGATGCCCTATTGCCTCGGCCCTAGAAAAGTCGGTATGCGTTACTTCCACTGCCTCGTCAACAGGAACCGTTACCCCGGTGACGGACGCTAGTTCACAGACTCGCGACTGCTCTTGTCAGAGTCAGGAAGGGGATGCTCTTTGGGGTTGGGTGCACCAACATCCTCGACGGGCCCCTACTCCCAATCGTCCGGAACGTCTTCCACACCGATTCTCAGTTCCGCTTCGTCCAGCCCGCCGAACCCCAGCTCCTCCCAATTCAGCCCGCTACCCTCGTCCGATTCGAGGTCAGAATAGGTGTCGAGGGTTGTTTCTCAGCTCCCGAAAGAATGCCATAATCTCTCTGGACTTAGGAGAAAAAGGAGGAGAAGCAGGGGGAGAAGAAATGGGGAATAAAGGGGTCCTCACTAATCCTCCTCGTTCTCAGAATAAGGAGTGGGCAAAGTGGACGGGGAAGATCCCGAGACGCGAACGTCGGGGTCTAGGTGTTCCGGTCATAGCAAGGTACACATACGTTACACCTCCGGTTGTTGCACCCTCACGACTGCTCACAAGGGTTAGGATTGGTTTTCTGGCAAAAGACAAACTTTTTCGGTCGACGAATCGCCTCCGGAAACCCGCCGAGCCAGGAGCAAGGTCCGACTTCTGTGCCCAAAGGAGGGACCTTTTCAGAATTCGACGTACAACATGGCGGTATCAGAATTTCAAGCGATGGCCAAAAAATTTCCTAGTTTTCACTGCTGCACCCCTCATGAAAACTAGGTCAACCCTCGAAGCCATTTTTGGAAGAAATAAAGGATGGAATGAAAGAGTGGAAGTTCATAAGGCCCCCTTTTATACTCCAAAAGGAAAACAGTTGAGGATTTATTAACCCAACTGCCGTCTGTGGACGTCCGTCCGCACCATCCGGCGCCCCGTGCGGGACTGACCCGTTTTTTCAACTTGTGGCGGCGGCCACCCACGCGGCTCCCTACCTGCCGGGTGCCGGTCCGATCTCGCGTACGGGGCGATGTGTCGGACCTCGATTCGGATGACGATCCGGACTTGTACTAGACGGGTGCGGGCACCCGTGTTTCCGTTTGTAATCGATCGAGTCATGGTTTTAAATATTTAAAGGCCGATACGTTTGGTAAGGCGACCTTTTTAATGAACTAAATTCGTTGCCGATTTGTGGAGTCGCTACCGGGTCAATTATGGGGACTCGTAAACCGTTCAAGTCAACTTTGATCCCTTGCCGGCTCAAAGTTGAGGGTCACGAGAACTAAAGATAAAGACTTGTACCCTTAAGCACACCGTGCCTGGAATGACTCTCATTGCCAATGGTTTCGGACATCCGAAAACCGTCGATTCTGAGTAAGGGGTGAGGGTACGTATTGGGAAGCCAACATCCGATAGATGTCAACACCCAATCCCGCCCGCACTATAGCGGCCTCTACTAATCAATCGGTGGGCTGATAACCTAGTTCTTTTGTTGTGGCAGAAGTACTGTAACATCCGTTGTTTTTACCCTATACCTTTTGCTACGTCGGTTGTTTAAGGAAAAGTAAGTTTTTTTCTCGAAGTAGTTGTGTTTACATTCTTTGCATGCGATTTCACGTGACAAGCAGGCCATGAAAAGATGCATATAGGAGAGTAGAGAGTACTAATATTATAGGTATTAGCAAATCAGTTTTAACGCGATAATACGGATATTAGTCGTTCTCGTGGTATACCTTACCTGGTATTCTGCTTAAGATGCGTCAGTTCGGTATTAATAGGGATGCGTCGAACCACATATGGCGAGCACCGAGACTAATACGGAACCCGACCATCGCTTTGTTCAGTTTTAGTTATTTTACATTTTGAATTCCATGTTAGGTGATTTAGCATGCAATTATAAGGTCATAAAAGCAATAAATCATACGAAAAACTGTAAATGTAGATGTAAGTAAATCACGTAGTGAGGAGTTGCACCCTCGGAGTATACACTAAACGGGACACGATGCATAGATAGCTGAGAACGGATCTCGGAATTACTCGGGTTTATTTAGTGTATTTTAGTGTTTGTGGTTGAAATTGGAACGTTACGTGTTTTAGTAAGTGTGTGTGGACCTGGTGTCCACATCCAATGTTGTCGTAGTGCATAATAAAAGAAAGTGCGAAAATGTAATGTTTTGTTTAGATGGCAACCTAGTGGCGACTCGACTTTAACAGGCGGATCCTCCTAGCTTGACCAGTGATTTCGGCAGAGCTCCGTTACCGTTAACCCTTCCCGTGGCTATTCCGGCAGAGCTTCGTTACTATGGGCTGATTCTGCGGCAAATCCGGCAGAACTTCGTTACTAGACTTGAGCTAGTCAAACACGGGCACCTCGGTATCGAGTGGGGCGCTCGAAGATGAGGAGTAGCGTCGATGTCGCTTTTATCGGAACTAAGATTGAGTGGATCTTTTGCGTCGGGTGTCGGAGTGCGAGCCCTTTGCGAGAATGTGGGGGAGAAGAGAATTGAGAATTGTATGTTGAATGAATGAGGTGAGGGGGATATTTATAGGTGTTTTCGGTCCTCGTCATCCATATGGACGCCTGAGCTGAGCGCACCAAGACTCAGGCGCCTAGGTTCAGGCGTGGGGGATCTCAGACGCGTGAGGTGAGGCGGTTGGAGTTTTGAGGATACGATTTTGATACATTCCAAAACCGGGAGGGAGGAGTATAATACGTATCTTGGGTCCTAAGGTTTCCCCGGGTTTGACCTAGCGCCGTGAGCTTGGTAGGCCTCGGGTGTGCATCCCGAGGTTTAGTTGGCGCGGTGCTGACTCGGTTCGAGTTTTGGGACCGACTCGGGGTCCCGGTGTCAGAATTGACTCTAATTAGTGTCTATGCGACCGTAACGACACGACTAAGGCTGTCATCATGTTAGTTTAATTTTTACGAGTAATTTATTTGATCCGTTCTATAGAAAAACTACCTAAAACACCGTGAACCCGCGTCGCGTTGCAGTCCTATCATCATCGGGTGTTTGTTGGGCAGTTCAGCAGCCACCAGGTCCAAATCAGGGTGTCTACAGAAGCCCCCACTTTGACTGAGGCTTGGACAAGGCGAAAGTCAAAGTATAGCCACCCAGGTCAATCGAGGATTACGACCTGGTGGCTGTCCGGTCGGGTCGTTTTAAGTCCATTGTACTACGTGTTGAGGCTCATTAGCCAAGGCTTAGAAATCATACCTGACATCTTCGCTTGCGGTTGCTTGTTTGGGCCCGGGCCATTGCTTGTCGTCTCGTTCTTGGTTCTTCATGGTCGCGCGTTTGGCCTTTTCGGATTGTTTAAAAAGTTCGTTTAATTTTAAATGTTTTCGTGTGTAGGTGACACGCTACGCGTAAGTGGAAAGAATGTTCATATGTGTTGGCTACTATTTGAACAAATATTTGTAGGATGCTTGTGAACCCTTGATGAAATAAAACGTTCGAGGGCGTCAGTCTCCAGTCGAGCGGTTGTCTTCGGGATGCTTGTGACCCCTTGGGCGAAATAAACAGAAAAGTTCGAGGGGTCAGTCTCCACTCGAACACTTGTCTTTGGGATGCTTGTGACCCCTAGGACACAACAAAACAAGATAAACTACTCGAGGGCGTCAGTCTCCACTCGAATAGCTGTCTTTCGGGATGCCTCTGACCCCTAGGACAAAAAAAGATAAGATAATCTACTCGAGGGCGTTGGTCTCCACTCGAGTAGCTGTCTTTCGGGAAGCCTCTGACCCCTAGGACAAAACAAGATAAGATAAACTACTAAAGGGCGTTGGTCTCCACTCGAGTAGCTGTCTTTTTGGGATGCCTCTGACACTTAGGACAATATAAACCATTCGAGAGCGACAATCTCAACTCGAATAGCTGTCTTTTGGGATGCCTATGACCCCTAGGACAAATAAAATAAACCATTCGAGGGCGTCGGTCTCCACTCGAATGAAAAATGCTGTGGAGGTATCAGACTCCTTCGAGAGCGTTGGTATCTACTCGAATCAAATTGCTGTGGAGGTTTCAGACTCCTTCGAGGGCGTTGGTATCCACTCGAATTAAAATGATGTGGAGGTTTCAGACTCTATCGAGGGCGTTGGTATCCACTCGAATCAAAATGCTGTGGTGGTTTCAGACTCCTTCGAGGGCGTTGGTATCCACTCGAATCAAAACGCTGTGGAGGTTTCAGACTCCTTCGAGGGCGTTGGTATCTACTCGAATCAAAATGTTGTGGAGGTTTCAGACTTCTTCGAGGGCGTTGGTATCCACTCGCACTACAAGAATAACTGTCCTCGGCGTCCACCTGGTGGGCACCGACAGTGGACGCTATAAGGCGACGGGCGTCCGCAAACAGACGCCAGAAAGCGGATGCCACGCCTGCTCGCCCTTTTTTAAAACGGGCGTCCACTATTGGACAACAGAACAAATGGCGACCGACAGTGCACGCCAACGCGGCGACCGACTGTGGACGCCATGTGTCTCTGCGTGGCGTCCACAGTCGGACGCCTGGGGCCTGAAGTTGGCGACCGACTGTGGACGCCTCCCACGTACATCTCGCGTCCACAGTCGAACGCCAGTATAGGTTCCCCTGGCGTCTGCTATGACGTCCGTTATCGGACGCTATTTACGCTGTTGCATGACCGTAAACATGCGTTCAATGTTTAGCCAAAACCTGCAAAATAAACCACAACTCAACCACAAACGTCGACTATCCACAATACCTCAACCACATTCCAGCTCAGTCAACCAAAAGAGTTCATCTCTCAACTCATTTATGCTGAAAAAACTTATATAAACAGATTTAACGTACGGTTTGAAGGTACAAAAGTGTAAAGTAGTTCAAAGATACAGTTAAAACAACAACAACAACAAACAATCAACTAACTGTGAAGCTAGCTGCAGCACCAGAGTTACCGCCACCCCCGCTAAAGGGGTCTCTGTCGTCTGGAGGGGGTGGGGGAGGACCTTGGTTGCATTTCTGAAGCACGGCCTGAAACATGGCCATATGTTCCTCAATTCTCTTGATGTGTTCTGCCTGGTCCTTCAGTTGCTGTTGCTGCGCTGTCAGCTGCTCCTTCATTTGCTCCTTCTCCGGATCGGGCTGCTGAGATCCGGCCGGCGTGCACTCCATTTGTGTGGAGGTGCTCAGACGCGATGTGGGAGGTCTGAAGTACATACCGTGTGCATTTCCCACACCGTACACACTTCCTTTCCTGTAACCCTTGACGACCTTGAACCAAGTCTCGTTCGGGTTGACTTCCTCAACATCAGGATCAGCCTCGAGTCTCTCCATCTCTTGTTGGTAGGCGTCCTGCGTACAGAAGAACGATTTCAATTTAAGTTATTATTAGATGAAATTATTGAAGATAGTTATCCACCACCTACAGTCGATTTAGTACTCACCCAGGTCGCCTGATCCTTTTTCGACTTGAAGGTAGTCCCTGTTTCATCGGTCTGTCCATGCATGTCGTAGAATATATCCGCCGCGGTTGGCTCCCTCCCGAGCTCAGCACGCAGCTGTTAAATGAGTACGAAAGTTAGGCAAATATAAATTACGCAAACGTAGTTTACGATTATTCAAGGAAGAGTACGGTATTAATTAGTAGAAATCATACTCTCTTGACACGAGCGAAAGAAGACTGAGAACCCCGATGATGTGTCGGGTTCGCGCGGCCCTCACGGTCACAGTTCGCCAACTTGTTCCTTTGGGCAATTTCGGACCTCACCTTAAACTCTTTCTGATCGTGGTAGGCAATCCATCTCTCCAACGCCTCCCCTAAAATATGACGACCCAATATATTATTTAATACAGTGAAAGATTGAAGTTAGATTGTTTATTTGTTAAAATTGATTACCCAAAAAAAAATAACTAACACCTTTAAGGTCCTTCAACGGAGTACCCCGTGTACGTCGTTTATTCATCACACAGGCGAAACGTCGTGTGCACGTTTCATTATATCGTTCCCAGACCCTACCATCAAACTCTGAGGCCCAGCTGAACTTGAACTATACAGTCAAGACAGATTAATAAGTAGTATGAAAAATATTTACAAAGTCCAGATTATAAAATAAAAACTCGGGAGCAAAAACAATCCACGTACCTTGAACTGGTTGAACCACCACTCTCGTATCTCAGCCGGTACCTGAGACCAATTAGCATACCCTTGCCCTTTGTCGACCATGAAGCTGTTGGTACAGCCTTTGACGACCTCTTTGTGCAGAAACCTGCACCGAGTCGAGAAAACCATATATACAGTCAATCATACAAAATGTAGTAAAAAAATGAATATTTACAAAAGAATAATCAACAAGTTAGATTATATTACCATGTGCCTGTTGGTTTGAGAACATACCGCCCCTCCTCGTCCTTCTCCAGCACCTCATCCGGCCCCTGTTGCTGCTCCTCCTCCTCCTGCTCAGCGGTCTGCTCCGGTCCCGTTTCGGGGACCACCTCCTCGTCCTCCTGCTGAGTGGTGGACGTGTGAACAGACCTACTACCCCCACCACGTCTCCTAGTCGATCTACCGCCTGCCATTATATTAACCTGTCAAAAAATTAAACAATGTTAACAACAATTAGCCATGTCATCAACAATTTCATTCTAACTTTATTCAAGTAAAATAGCCTACTATAGTAAACATCAAAATAACTTAACCATGTAAACATTTAAACATACAACAACTCTAGTAGTCACCGTCGCTGTCGTTATTTTCTTCAACCTCATCCTCCTCAGTCTGATCCTCCTCCTCGGTCTCCGAGCCCCCAACTTGATCGTCCTCTGAGTTCTCTTCATCGTGTCCGTTATCCTCCTCAAGGTTCTCCGGAACATCCCTGACCATGTACTCTCCTTGTCCATCATCATCGTCATCCTCAAAATCTTCCTCTGCCCCTTCATTCTGATCTTGTACGGAGAATATGTTCTCTTCAATAGAAGATAAGCGTGTACCACTTGAAGCCGCATCTTCCTGGAACAGAGAACTGTCTATTTGTCCCCGTGGTTTAGTCGTAAAGACTGCCCACCATTGACTTTGATTTCTGTCATTTCTCGTGTAAGGAGAAGGAGCAAAATAGACTTGCTTCGCCTGATGCGCGAGTATGAACGGATCGTACGTAGGATATTTCCTTGTGTGATTAACTTCCACAATCTTGTAACGTTCATGCACTCGGGTCCCGTTCACGGAGCTGTCTTTCCACTCACACTTGAACACTACAGCTCTATACCCTCGTTCTTTGCCAGCGTAACACAACTCAAAAATATCCTCCAAAATACCATAGTACTCATCACCATCAAGAGATGACACACTCACGCCAAAATTGCATCTAGCCTTGTTCTTTCCGTAGTTGAATATGTGAAAATTGAACCCGTTCACCGAGTACCGGTTCCAGGTTTTAACCACTCGCACTGGACCGAATGCCAAACTTGTAACCAAATCATCACGTATGTCTAAGGCAACTACGTGATCCTTGAGCCACTTCGGGAAATGTTCGTCGTGCTTACTCCAAACGTCATCAGGGTTCACGGCAGGGTTCGCAGCGACATATTCAGTTACAAATTGTTTCTCATAAGGCTCTAAGATCTCACAATTCGAAAGTAGGTAAAGGTGCGCTCGGTTGTACTCTTTCTCATCTAGTGTCCTAGAACCCTCAACGGATGAAGTTCCTTCATCGTCCTTCTTTTGAAAAAATTTGGGTATGGTGGGGTCAATGGACACCGAATGTCCTAGGTTCAGGTTCTTGGTTTTTGTTTGCACATCTTTATCGAAGTAGAGGGAGCAGAAGTTTGCAATCTCTTCTGTCAAATATGCATTACAAATAGAACCTTCTACTCTAGCCTTGTTACCAATTTTCTTCTTCAAATGGTTCAGGAACCTAAATAAACAAGTTATATATTTCAATCAATACAAATTATTTAGGCTTATTTTTTTTTTAAACGAAGTTACTAAAAGTTACTTACCTTTCAAATGGATACATCCATCTATACTGGACAGGTCCTCCAACCTTAGCCTCGTAGGGCAAGTGGACAGGTAGATGCTCCATGGAATTAAAGAATGACGGTGGAAAGATCATCTCAAGTTTGCACATTATCTGCGGAATTTGATCCTCGAGCCGAGACATGTCCTCAACTGATACTGTAGAGGAACACAAATCTCGGAAGAACTAAGATATCACAGTTATGGAATTCCACACCGTCGGTGGCAGAAGGTGCTTTAGTGACACCGGAAGCAACCTCTCCATGAAAACGTGACAGTCGTGACTCTTTAACCCTTGAAGCTTCAGGTTCTTAAGATCAACACAGCGTTTGAAGTCGGAGGCGTACCCATCAGGGAATTTCAACTTCTCTACCCACTCCAACAACGCCTTTCTCTGAGCCTTGTCAAGTGTGAACAAGGCCCTTGGTTTCGACCCATCCCGTTTTATGTGCAGTTGAGGACGGTCACAAAAATTCTTTACATCTCGCCGGGAGCCTGTAGTGTCACAACTCTTCCCCTCCACATCCATCACCGTGTGAATCAACTGCTCGAAGAAGTTTTACTCTATGTGCATCACATCTAAATTGTGACGAATTAACAAAGTCCTCCAATATGGTAGTTCGAAGAATATGCTACGTTTAAACCAACCATTTTTCAACTTCTTGAGATCTTTGAACTCCTGCTCGGTTCCGTCAACAGTAGACGGGTAATCAGAAATCAACTCCCATATTTCATCTCTTGGGAGTCGATCAGGTGCGTCATCAAGCACCTCCTCACCCTTCTTGAACGCCTTCTTATTCTTCCTATATGGGTGACCTTCTGGTAGGAACTGCCGATGACAGTCAAACCAACTTATTTTACTAGAATTTGGAAGATAAAAAGCTTTGCTCTCACCCATACAACACGGACATGCTTTCTGACCCGCAGTAGACCACCCCGAGAGCATACCGTACGCGGGAAAGTCGTTTATAGTCCACAACAAAGCTGCTTTCAACTGAAAGTTTTGTCTCAGAGAGACATCATAAGTTTCCACCCCTACCTCCCACAGTTGTTTCAGTTCCTCAATAACAGGTTGCAAGTAAACATCCAAATGGTTTTTCGGGTTTTTGGGTCCGGGAACAATAAGAGATAGGAAGATGAAAGGTTGCTTCAAACACAACCAAGGAGGTAGGTTGTAAGGTGTGATCATCACTGGCCAGCAAGAGTACGATTTACCAAATTGACCGAACGGTGCAAATCCATCAGTGCACAACCCAAGCCTTACATTTCGGGGTTCTAACGCAAAGTGGGGATGTAGTCTATCAAAACGCTTCCACTCCTCACCATCACTCGGATGACACATCTTCCCTAGTACCCTAATGTCCTCCTTGTGCCACCGCATTTGCTCAGCTATGGTTTTTGTGGCGTACAATTTCTGAAGCCTAGCTGCAATAGGGAAGTACGTAAGCTGACTTATTGGGATTGGTTTCTTACCCCTGACACTACTTTTCCCTTTTCTACCTCTCAAAACAATATCCCCCTCGACCATCTTATACCTACCCTTACCACATCTCCTACATTCATCAAGCATCGCATCATCCTTCCAAAATAACATGCACCCATCTGGACAAGCGTCAATCTTTTGATGCGGGAGTTGAAGTCCCTTCACAACCTTTTTGGTTGTGTAGAATGATCGGGTCATGATATTGTCTTTTGGAATAACTCTCTCGAGCAAGGCAGCAATACCATCGACACAAGCAAAGGGCAGGTTGAACTCACATTTAAGGCTAACTACCATAGACGCGACTTCTAACAAAGTCACATCGCACCCTCCGTATAACGGTTTCTCCGAAGCTTCCAACATGTCAAAAAACGCCTTCGCTCGACGGTTAGGCTCTTGTGGGTTAGGTGAATCTTGTGGGTTGGGTGAGTCTCGTGGGCTAGGTGAGTCTCGTGGGTTAGGTGAGTTAAACAAGTTGCACTCCACAACATCAACTATCATACCTCTCAATCCCCCCTCATCTTGATGGTTTTCGGTTCCCTCAGACTGAGATGACTCACCATGACAAATCCAATAATAGTAATCGGGTGAAAAACCACTATAGATGACATGTTCCTTCACTACAAGGACCTCAAGAAATTTTAGGTTCTTGCATTTAGTACACGGACACCTAACCTCCCCCCTCGATGCGTAGTCTACCGACTTTTTAGCGACCTCGACAAATGACTCAACACCCCTCAAAAATTCGACTGTTGGACATCTCTTCTTATCAAGTCTTCCCTCGTACATCCATTTCCGTTCAATTCTCTTCATTTTCTATGTTCAAAAAATATATATAACATATTAAAGTTTAATTTCCCTACTTTAATTTATAACTTACTAAACGAATATTTAATCACCATTTAACATAATTTCGTAAACCCAATTTTTTTTTTTGGGAAAATGTAAGAATTTTGTATTAAGTAAACCCAATTTCTAATTTGCAAATGTCTTATTAATTATTAATTGACCTTACAAAAATTAGTCACCGAATTTAATCACAATTTAATCCCAATTTACAAAAATCCTAGCTAATTTATCAATGTAATCCCAATTCAACTAAACAAAACACAGTAATTCATGCCTTAGGTCACACACAAGCAGCTTAAACAGGTCAAAAAAGGGTCAAATTTTCGGATGCAGATATCAAAATTCCGAAAGCGCCGCTAACACCTATTTACAACCCCGATCAGGATAGAAGTGGTTTCGGGAAAATCCGGCATTATTACGACACCTTTTGGTCCGTCTCAAGTCACACAAAACTTCACCCTAAACCCTATAGGTCATTTTAGCTCAATTCAACCAAATTAATCAAACCCTAGTCAAAATAACGATGGGCAAAAATAATCTAACTAAGCGAATTTGGGATAAACTAATCAACCTAATTGAACTTGGCCTGAACTAATCAACCTAATCGAAATTTAGACCTAGACGAAATTAACTAACAAATTATCAATAAATAACGCTAACAATGGAGAATACGAACTAATTATAATGAATAGAAACGAAATAAACTAAGAAAACGTACCGAAATTAGGAATAAAGGATGAAAAAAGGGAGAGAATAGGGTCGGCGAGCGTAGAGGGAGAGGGTAGAGAGAGATTTTTTTTTTTACGAATGAAGGGGGAGAGGGGGGTGAGCGGGTATTTGACGCCACACTCACCCCGACGGGCGTCCACTATCGGACGCCACTTTCGCACGCCATTTTGCTGAATATGGCGTCCGATAGTGGACGTCATTTGGGTTAAAGGCGGACGCCATTTAAATTCAATTTTGTCCTCCCCAAATCCAGTCGGATGCCAAGTTTAGCGTCCGACTGTGGACGCCCGTTTGACTTTTCGGACGCCATGTAGGCGTCCGTATGCCCAGGACGCCAAAAAGGTGGACGCTAGGGACAGTTTTTCTTGTAGTGTCGAATCAAAATGCTGTAGAGGTTTCAGACTCCTTCGATGGCGTTGGTATCCACTCGAATCGAAATGCTGTGGAGGTTTCAGACTCCAATGCCTCTTGGATAACTAAGACCTGTTAAGCGAAAAAAAATGATGTTTGTTTATTTGTTTTAGTTAAGTGTTTTTTGTTTTGCGGGTTTGTCTTATTTTGTTCGGGTTTGTTCATGTTTGTTTTGGTTTGTTATACATTTGAGATTTGTTCAGAGTTTGCTTTGATTGGTTCGGTTTAGGTTGCTTTATTTCGTGCTTGGGTGCAGTGTTCACGTTAAGTGCGACTCTTATGTTTGTTTTATTATCGAGTGTGCTTTATCGATATCTATTAGTAATTGTTCAATTATTGTTATTTTGCTTGTCTTTAAAAGGTGTGTGTTTCATGTGTATTTGTGGACGTCCGTCCGCACCGCCCGGCGCCCTGCGCGGGACCGACCCGGTTTTTCAACGTGTGGCGGCGGCCACCCTAGCGGCCCCCTCCCTAACGGGGGCTGGTCCGATCTCGCATACGGGGTGATGTTTCGGACCTCGATTTGGATGACGATCCGGACTTGTACTAGACGGGTGTGGGGCACCCATGTTTCCGTTTGGGAATCGATCGAGTCGTGGTTATAGATGTTTAAAGGCTGTTTTGTTTGGTAAGGCGACCTTTTTAGTGAACTGAAGTTGTTGCCGATTTGTGGAGTCGCCACCGAGACAATTATAGGGACTCGGAAACCGTTCAAGTCAACTTTGATCCCTTGCCGGCTTAAAGTTGAGTGGCACGAGACCTAAAGATAAAGACTTGTACCCTTAAGTAATCCATGCCTGGAAGGACTCTCATTGCCAATGGTTTCGGACATCCGGAAACCTTCGATTCTGAGTAAGGGGTGAGGGTACGTATTGGGAAGCCAACATCCGATAGATGTCAACATCCAATCCCGCCCGCACTATAGCGGCCTCTACTAATCAATCGGTGGGCTGATATCCTAGTTCTTTTGTTGTAGTGGAAATGTTGTAACATCCGTTGTTTTGACCCTATGCCTTTTGCTACGTCGGTTGTTTAAGGACAAGTAAGTTTTGTCGTCAAAGTAGTTGTGTTTACATTCTTTGAATACGATTTCACGTGACAAGCAGGCCATGAAAAAATGCACGTAGGAGAGTAGAGAGTACTAGTATTATACGTATTAGCAAATCAGTTTTAACGCGATAATACGGATATTAGTCATTCTCGTGGTATACCTTACCTGGTATTCTGCTTAAGATGCATTGGTTCGGCATTAATAGAGATGCGTCGAACCTAATAAGGCGAGCACCGGGACTAATACGGAACCCAACCACCACTTTGTTCAGTTTTAGTTGTTTTACGTTTTGAATTCCATGTTAGGTGATTTAGCATGCAATTATAAGGTCATAAAAGCAATAAATCATACGAAAATCTGTAAATGCGAATGTAAGTAAATCACGTAGTGAGGAGTTGCACCCTCGGAGTATACACTAAACGGGACACGATGCATAGATAGTTTTGAGAGCAGATCTCGAAATTACTTGGGTCTATTTAGTGTGTTTTAGTGTTTGTGGTTGAAGTTAGTACGTTACGTATTTTAGTAGATGTTTGTGGGCCTAGTGCTCACATCTAGTGTTATTGTGGTGCATAATAAAAGAAATTACGAGTATGGAAAGTTTTGTTTAGATGGCAACCTCGTGACGAATCAATCAATAGGCGGATCGTCCTAGCTTGACCAGTGACTCCGGCAGAGCTCCGTTACCGTTTGACTCTTCCTGCGGCTAATCCGACAGAGCTTCGTTACTATGGACCGGTTCTGCGGCTAATCCGACAGAGCTTCGCTACTAGACTTGAGCTAGTCGAACACAGGCACCTCGATATCGAGTGGGGTGGTCGAAGGTGAGGAGTAGCGTCGATGTCGCTTTTTTATCGGAACTACGATCAAGTGGATCGTTTGCCTCGGGTGTCGGAGTGCGAGCCCTTAGCAAGAGATTAGAGGGAGAAGAGAAAAAGAGAATTGTGTGTTCGAAATGAGGGCGTGAAGGGGGGTATTTATAGGTGTTTTCGGCCCTCGTCGCCCATATAGGCGCCTGAGCTGAGGCACACCAAGACTTAGGTGCCTGGGCTTAGGCGTGGGGAGACCAAGGCGCGTAAGGTGGGGCGGTTGGAGTTTTGAAGATACGAGTTTGATACTTTCCAAAACCGTGAGGCGGGTGTATGATATGTATCTTGGGAGTTAAGGTTTCCCTCCCTTTACCTAGCGCCGTGAACTTGGTGGGCCTCGGGTGTGCATCACGAGGTTCACTTGGCGCGGTGTTAATTCGGCTCGAGTTTCGGGACCGACTCGGGGTCCCGGTGTCAGAATTGACTCTAATTAGTATCTATGCGACCGTAACGACACGACTAAGGCTGCCATCATGTTAGTTTAATTTTCCCGAGTAATTTATTTGATCCGTTCTATAGAAAAACTACCTAAAACTCCGCGAACCCGCGTCGCGTTGCAGTCCTATCGTCATCGGGTGTTTGTTGGGCACTTCTGCAGCCACCGGGTCCAAATCTGGATGTCTACAGAAGCCCCCACTTTGACTGAGGCTTGGACAAGGCGAAAGTCAAAGTATAGCCGCCCAGGTCAATCGAAGATTACAACCTGGTGGCTGTCCGGTCGGGTCGTTTTTAGTCAATTGGACTACGTGTTGAGGCTCGCCAGCCAAGGTTTAGAAATCATACCTGACGCCTTCGCTTGCGGTTGCTTACTTGGGCCCGGGCCGTTGCTTGTCATCTTGTTCTTGATTCTTTATGCGCGCGCTTTGTCTTCTTCGGTTTATTTAAAGGTTTTGTTTAATTTTAAGCGCTTTCGTGTGTTAGGCGTAAATGTATTGGCTTTTATTTGAACAAATGTTTTTGGGATGCTTGTGGACCCTTGGTGACATAAAACGTTCGAGGGCGTTAATCTCCACTCGAACAGCTGTCTTTGGGGATGCTCTGACCCCTAAGACAAACTAAATTGTGATAAATTACTCGAGGGCGCCAGTCTCCACTCGAGCAGTTGTCTTAGGGGATGCTCTGACCCCTTGGACGAAGTTGCTATTACTGTGTCTTTGGGGATGCTCTGACCCCTAGGACAAAATAAACCATGATAAACTATTCGAGGGTGTCAGTTTCCACTCGAGCAGCTGTCTTCGGGGATGCTCTGACCCTTAGGACGAAGTTGCTGTTGCTGTGTCTTTGGGGATGTTCTTACCCCTAGGACAAAATTGATGTTGTTGTGCCTTCGGGATCTTAGATTCCTCGGGTAAAATTGTTGTTGCTGTGCCTCCGGGATCTTAGATCCCTCGGGCAAAATTGTTGTTGCTGTGCCTCCGGGATCTTAGATCCCTCGGGCAAAATTGTTGTTGCTGTGCCTCCGGGATCTTAGATCCCTCGGGCAAAATTGATGTTTGCTGTCCCTCCGGGATCTTAGATCCCTCGGGCAAAATTGCTGTTGCTGTGCCTCCAGGATCTTTGATTCCTCGGGCAAAAATGTTTTTTGCTGTGCCTCCGGGATCTTAGATCCCTCGGGCTAAATTGATGTTTGCTGTCCCTCCGGGATCTTAGATCCCTCGGGCAAAAATTGATGTTGTTTATTTGTTTTAGTTAAATGTTTGTTTTTTTGAGTTTGTTTTAGTTAATTTTTGTTTTGCAGGCTTGTCTTATTTTGTTCGGGTTTGCTTTTGCTTGGTCTTAGTTTTCTTATGCGGTTGAGTTTGTTCAGAGTTTGTTTAGATTAGTTCGAATCACTTTATTATGCGTTCGGGTGCAGCATTCAAATTAAGTGCGGTTTTTATGTTTGTTTCGTTATTGAGAGTGCATTATTGGCGTTGATTAGTAATTATTTCGCTTATTGTGATTTTGTTTGTTTTAAAGGTTGCATGTCTTATGTGTGTCGAATTTTGAGTTTGTTTTCTTTGTTTTAGTCTGTACTGGACCATTTAGTCGTGCATCTATCTGTGCCCTAGAACTCAGGCGCCTAGCCCCCAACGAGCTAGGACTCGGGTGCATCACTTGGGGCGGTCGGGGTTTTGCGGACCGGGTCTGTTTAAGTAATCGAAAGTTGGGGCGATCGTTTCATTTCACACAATTCGAACACGTCGCCCCTTTCGCCCCAAACTCGACTTCCCGACTTTTCTTGCCAAATTTCGTTTCAATTTCCGCTATTTACGCCAATGTCGACTCCGGGTAAGTGCTCTTTGCTTGTTTATTGTTGGTTTTGCTTGATTTGATTGATTATGAGTTGGTTTTGTTGAAAACCCTAGAAAATTGATTTGGGTGTTTTTTTATTCACTAAGTTTTGATGCTTGTGCTTAATATCGTTTTTAAATTAAGGTCGATTAGAGCTTGTTGAAGTAGTTATAAGCTTGATAAGGGTTTTCGAGGTGCGACAATGGCTCGCTTATGGGAATGTGCTTGGGACGCTAGGGTTAAGGACCTCTTCCCGATTATTCTCGTGTTTATTTTGCGTACTTTTGTTCGAATATTTTTTGTGAGGATGTGGCCTGGGTAGCTCTCTTGTCGATTCTTATGGGCTAGGATGACCTTTAGGACCCTCCGTGAGTTTTTGTGTGTCTTAAGACGGACTAAAGATGTCGTAACGATGCCGGATTTTCCCGAAACCACTTCCATTGTGATCAGGATCGAATATGGGTGATAGCGGCCCTTTCTCAATCTTGATATCCTTATCTGAAATTTTGACCCTATTTTGACCTGTTTAAGCTGATTTAGCCTGACTAGGGTTATGTTTTTTTTGTTTACAGCTAGAGATAGTACCGAGTGTCCCGAGGGAACTTCCTCGGCTGGTGCTAGTGAGGAGGTTGTTGGGGCGAGCTCACAGACTCCCCGAGGCATTCGTAGGAGACATCGGAGTATCTCGTCCCAGCGTCGTGATCCCGAGACTATTAATGAGGCTTATTTCGATAGAGTGAAGAAGCGTAAGCTTCAGGAGACAGTGGCTAGGAGGGCTCATGTTCCGGTTCCTGTACCGGAGAATGAGGAGATCATTTATGAGGAGCCCGAGTGGGCTCGGGACTGGGATGGTCATCAGCTGATGTTTCACCTTGACCTTCACATCCCTAACCGCATCTTGCGGGGCCTGGTGAGTGTCCTATTCGTGCTTATTAGTTATGTCTCAGATTGTTTTCTTTTTTGTTCGGGTTAGGTTAGGTTTGCTTATTCTCGTATTATACTAGTTTGTAGTCCCAAGGTCCGATGAGGACTTTCTCGGCTTTACTACGTGTCTCGACATCTATTTTCAGAAGTTGACCCCTACGGTAAAGGAGATTATTGCGAAGACTGCTCTAGGTCCCGTGGTTGAGCAGTGGGCTAGGTTGGTGGGTTGCAAGACTAAGTGCAACCTTATGGTGATTAGAGCGATGATAGATCGCTTTCACGATACTACCTCGACCTTCCACATGGCTTTTGCGGAGGTCGGAATGACTCTAGAGGATTTTGGGATGATTACCGGTATGCCCTGGGGTCCGGATAGGATTAGGTGGGCCGCTGAGGGTCTTAGTCTAGACAGTGATGAGGTGCGGGGCCTCAACGAGGATTGTTTACCGCGTGAGGCATATAGTGCTCCCCATGCTTTGGTGAGTTCGTACATCACCGATCACTTCGAGCGAGTGGCGGTGCTAGGGGGTCAAGAACCCAACACGCCGGAGCAGGACACTCGGTTGTGGCTGTGGTATTTCCTAGGGTCGACTCACTTCTCGGACAAGGGTGAGAGGTTCAGCACTAGGATTTTGCCCTTCCTAGCTGACCTGACTCAGCTAAGACGCTATGATTGGGTGACCGCGGCTTTCGCAGAGATGACTCGCTGCCTGCAAGTCATGGTGAGACCGTTGGTGATATAGTCGGCCTCAGCTGTGCCCATTGTTGGTCCGGGCCTTATATTGGAGGTTAGTTACTACTCTCACTCTTGGATTTTGAGTTCTACTTGTTTTTTGGCTTGGTTTTGCTAAAGTTGTTTCGGGATTTTACAGCCTTGGATCCATTCCTATTTCTCGTGTTTGGCACCTGAGACGGTGCGGGTGCACCCAAAGATTTTCCCAGCGGGAATCGAGTGGAGGCTGGCTCAGCCTAAGAGCACAATCAGCCACTACCCGATGGAGAATGCGCTGGTTAACAAGTTAGGTCTAGAGGATGTAAGTTTTCTTCTTATAGTCTATTTGCTCAATAGCCCCCAAGGTTCGGGATTCATTAGGATGTTGGTTCTATTTGTGTAGTTTGTGGCCCGCCCTTGGGCCGATTACGAGGGCGTGCCGGAGTATGTGGCCACGGAGCTGAGGCCTCGGAGTTACAGGAGGATGCTCCTTCCTGCGTTGTTTCGTCCAGTTTGATATCTGGGCGAGCGGCTGGTGCGTCAGTGTCTGTATGACGATTTCAGGGTGCCGGTTGATCCTCCCCGGATCATGTTCAGACCATCGACCGCCATAGAGGTCCTCGAGGATAGGGACGAAGAAGGAGGCGATACACTCTTGGTGCCTGGTGCCTCCTATCTATCTCACGTCACCCGGCGGTTAGCTTGGTATCGCCTTGTGGTAATGTTCTAATTTTGGTTCTAAGGTTTGTTTTGCGGTTTATAGTTTCTTTTCGTTCTGACTGACCTATTTGTCGTTTTCTCAGTTGGCCGATCCGGCCGATGAAATCCAGCCCCCAGATTTTCCCCTGACTCTAGTTAGAGTGGATGCGGCTGGGATACCCTTCACTTAGCCTCTCCCCCCGTGTTCTGCTGAGGAGATGGATGCTGGGATAGAGTGGCGTGACCGGGTAGACCGGGTGAGTTTTAACCTTCGTTTTTGATTTGGGTTCTAAGGTTTAGGATCCGTTCATCTAACCTTTATGGTTTCGACTCTCAGGTTTCGTCGACTTGCCATCAGCGGTTGTGGCAGGCTGCCAACTACTTCCGGGCCTATGCTTCGAGGGTTCCCCGTGACACTTCGGGACCTCGATCGGTGAGTTTGCAAGACTAAGGTGGTTTTCTAGGCTGCTTGCGTGTTTTCCTAATGTTTGAGTGTATTTGCAGGATGTCCCGGATATGGTGAGATAGCTGGAGACTTGGGTGACCGAGCTCGAGGCGAGAGAGGTTGAGTCGCAGCGACTCCTGCAATCTCGGGCTGAGGAGATCACATTCCTTAACGAGCAGCTGGCTCGGTCTTGGGGTGAGACCTCTACACAGGGTGAGGCCAGGCATCGGATCGAAAGGGAGACTGAGGCTGAGGCTGAGGCTACGGGTGCTACCGAGGAAGTGGGAGGAATCCCCGAGACAGCTTCCCTAGATATGCTGTCGGGGATGGATGGTAGTGAGTCTCTTCTTATAGACTTGGAGGATCTAGACTTGGATGACAACCTTTGTGAGATTGTGATGGCCATCGGTGCGGCATCTAGGGGTCCTCCCTAGCCTCGATTTGTGTATAAATTTGTATATGTTGTATATTTGCTTTAAATTTTAGTATTTGAATTACTTGGATTAGTCTTGTGCTTGGCGAATTTGTTTACCTATATTGACAAGTAATCACTCTTTTGTTTGTTTGCTTTGCGATTTCACCTAGTTTAGGGCATGTTAGCGTTGCATGAGAGTACGAAAATCGTTTCTTTCGGATGTTTTGAAATGCGTTAGTTTGAGGCGGAAATCGGATCAGGTGGTACGTCGATTAAAATGTTTTGACTCGAGATGTAAAATATCGATGTGTTTTGACTAAATGTGTTAAGAGATGAGCGCGATTGTTTTGACATTCAGAACGAGGCCGAAGTTGAAATTCGGGAGACTTTTGAAAAAAATTAGACAACTTTTTATACATTCATAATATTGCCTTGTTATAGGCTACAGACGCGACTTGACGATAACTGTTAAAAGGCTACAACATGCCTAGGTGGGGTAGCTTATCCCCCTAAAAAAACAAAAAAAAAACGTCTAAGTCTCGTGCGTCCGACGAGTGAACTCGCGTTTCTATAGCTCTTGCATGGGTATCTCTGTTATCGGGGCGGGTTGTAGTGACTTCGGGAGGTCGTTCCCGATGTCCGAGGTATAGGATGATATCTACGGTGATAATGCGGGGTCCAAATTTCTATCCTCGGGTTGCTCGGGATGTCGCCTGCCTGGCTACAGGCGCTCGGGTTGAGGCTACCGGATTCCGGGCCGCTTGGGCTCGGGCGGCCGGAAACTCGGGCGCGTGGGCCGGTGCGGTTTGAGCCTGGGTTATGGAAATTTTCCGAGGTTTCCTAATTCTTGTGGGATTAGGGCTATATATACGGGTTGTGGGTGCTTGTTTTAGACATACTAGAATATCCATAGGGTATAACACACTTATATTTTGGGTCATGTTGGGTTTTGGGAATATCCTAACCGAGTGGGCGGGTTCTTTTAAGAAATGTGACCCCGAGGTTAGTTCATATGACGGTTTGTCAACGGTTATTGCGCTTAGTCGAGTCAAGGTACAAGATAACTTCTTACGGGCATGTCCTACGTTTTGGGACCCGAAGTGCCATGTTTTTGCCTTTCCTGGGGGTAAAATTTGCCCTTTGCCCTAAGAGATAGATGTTATAGGTGGGTGGAGCTCGGTTCGCCCTTGTGTTCCTTATGGGGATGATGCTTACGTGGAGCGGTTTACCACATTTTGGACCTTTCTTCATTATAGGAGGCTAAAGGTTATTTTGGTAGCGATGGTCTTAACTTAGAGTTGCTTTCTAGGACATTCTCACCGGTTGGCTCTCGTCATGTTTCGGCCTTAGCATGTAGACGTGCTTTTAACGTTGTTATTGCTTGCTATTATTTTTTTGAGGATGCGCGGTCATGTGAAGGTTGGGGTAATCCTTGTGTTTTGGATGTGGTAGCGGCAATGGAACATGGACGATCACCCTCTTTGCTTATTTTGGGTGAGCTTTTTCTTGGTCTTGATGCTAGTTCCCGTTTACAGGGGACACCTTCTCGGGGTTCTAGGATCATCTTACAGGTGTGTTTTTTGGTTTTGTTTCCCTCCCTTTTTTTTTGTTCTGTTTTTGTGCTTGTGATGTTTTGTAGTGGTTTGTACGGTTTGGCTGCAGGAGCAGCTCGGTTTGGTCGTCCCTCCCCGGTGTTTTAAAGATTATAGTTATAGGGGTTTCACGGGTCGGAAGACGGTGCAGGTGTGGAGCAAAAGTCTCGAGGAAAAGGATTGGCTTTCCTATTTGGTCGGTGGAGATGCTGTCATCAGGTGGTCTATCCCGTGGTGGAATATTAGTGGGCGTACCGGGTTTCCATTTTTGTCTTCGACCTGGGCTTTGTTAATACTATCCATGAGGGATCAGGTTCATATCTACCCGAGCATGTTGTCAAATCAAATGGGTGTCCAACCTTCTATTCCCAAGGACGCTAAAGTTGTTTCTAGTTCTGACCCATGGACAGGGGATTCGCTTAGGGAGTTCAGGGTGTCTTGGGAGCATAAATTCTTGTGTCCCGTCGTTATTGAGAGTATTCGACCGACTAACAATGTTTCCATCCGGCGAAGGGTTTATGAACACCCGTTAGGACAGAGCAATGTAAAAGTTAGGAAGACAGCGCCGCTAAGAGGCGAGGAGGAGACTCGAGAGATTGTCACTAAGGGCTTAACCGTACCAAATACAGCATTACCGATCCTAGTTCCGTCGGTTCATCTAAACGGGCCAAGACTAACGAGACCCATATTGAAAATGTGGAAGAAGAAGAAGAAGAAGGAAAGTGGGATTGGTGTGGCTCGCCTTTGGCTAAGGAAGTAGAAACTTGCATCAATGATAAGGAACGCAAGCAGGTACATCCAAACGGCAAGGGTAAGGAAAAATTGGACAGGTAGAGCCCAGCCATTTTGTATTATGTGTTATTAGTTGATAATAAGTAGCGTATTAGTACTAGTTTTTTTGTGAAGTTTTGACACGTTGTTTTCCGGGATGTCCGGATTTCGGATGCTTGATGTAGGTGCCTCGACAAAGGCTCGATTTAACCATTTTTTTTTATTAATGAGAAGCACATTGTTATTTTTTTTATTATATATTTTTTTTGTGGTGGCTCGCAACTTAATTCTTCATTTTACCTGGAGCGCCCTATCGGGTTTTCACTCCGTCCTCGGCTCACCTTTTTTTTTTGCTTTCTTTTTGTTTTTTTTTTACGACGGCTCGCAACTCGTTTCTTCATTTTGCCCAGGGCGCCCTTTCTGGTTTTCACCCCGTCCTCGGCTCATCGTTTGTGCTTCGTCATTTTAAATCAGTCGCCGGCCGTGACGTGGAAGGAGTCCCGGTTTGTACGTGAATCGAGTAATCGATTTTCGTTATGGCTTGTCTGTTTATTTGGTTATACCCGGGGATGGGTTGCCTACGTATCCGCGTTTAGACAGAATCAAACCATGTTCGTAGTTCTTAATAAAAACTGTGAGTGATTTTGCTTTAGACTCGTTTATGGCAATTATTGATGCGAACTTGATTAATTAATTTCTTTTGTTTGTTTTTTTGCTTCCCCCTAAGTCGGAGGTTGGGATGTGGTTGATAGGGTGTCTATGGGTAGTATCGTCTGAGTTTATCCATGTTGGTTGAGGTTGAGAATTCTTGACCGTCTAGGTCGGTGAGGATCACTACGCCACCGGAGAGTATTTTCTTGGCGAGGTAAGGGCCCGCCCAGTTTGGTTTGAATTTCCCTCTAGGGTCGACGGGAAGGGGTGCTCTAATGGATTTGATTACTAAATCGCCTTCGTGTATGTTTCGGGATTTCACTCGTTTATTAAAGGCTCGTTGGATGCGTTGTTGGTAGGCTTGTACGTTGGATAAGGCATGTATCCTACGCTCGTCTAGGAGTACTAGCTCGTCATACCGTTTTTGGTTCCATTCTTCTTCGGGAATACCGCTCTCGGCTAATCTCCTTAGTGATGGTATTTCTAGCTCTACGGGTTGTACGGCTTCGGAACCGTAGGTTAGGTAATATGGTGTGGCTCCAGTGGGTGTTCTATAGGATGTTCGGTATCACCATAAGGCGAAGGGGATCTTGATTGGCCAATCCCGATAGTTGTCTATCATTTTCTTAAGGATTGTGGTTATGGTTTTGTTGGCTGCTTCTACGGCCCCGTTTGTTTGTGGCCTATAGGGTGATGACTTGTGTCTTTGGATTTTGTATTTGTCGAGGAGTTTCTGGGTGTCGGACCTGAAGTGAGCCCCCTGGTCACTGATGATTTCATGAGGTATGTCGTAGCGGCAGATGATGTTATTTTGTAAGAATTTCACAACTTGTTTTGAGGTTAGTATGGTGTAAGAGGCGGCTTCTACCCATTTGGTGAAGTAATCGACGGCTACCAAAATAAAGTAGTGCCCGCCGGTTCCGGATGGGTGTACTTTCCCTATGATGTCTATTCCCCAAGTAGAGAAGGGTCAGGGTGTGGTTATGGTTTGTAGAGGATATGGAGGTAGGTGTTGAACGCTAGCAAATATTTGGCAATTGTGGCAGTGACGGACGTGGCGTCGGCAGTCTGCCTCTAAGGTAATCCAGTAATAGCCTAGTCTCATTATTTTTCGGGCCAGTAGGTGTGCACTCATGTGGGGTCCGCACTCTCCGTCAGGTACCTCTTCCATGACTCTCTCGGATTGGCTTTTGTTTATGCACCTAAGGAGGACTCCTTGTGGGGTTTGTTTGTATAGTAGTCATTGATTTAGGACATAGTGGGTGACTTGTATTCGTAGGGCTCTTTTGTTCTTGGTGTTAGTGTTGGGCGGGTATGACCCGTGGTTTTATAGTCTAGGATTGCTTTGTACCAAGGTTCTTCGGGGGTATTGTCGGTTTCGAGGCTATGGATGTGGGCTGGTTTTTTGCTTCTCTCTACGCAAATGGGCATAAAGAAAAGGCGATCGGGCATGTTTATCAGGGAGGCTAGTTTGGATAGTGCGTCAGCGAATTGGTTTTCTTCGCGGGGTATGTGTATGAAATCGATTTCGGTAAATTCCCGGGATATTGCTTCCACTTTGGTTTGGTATGGGGTTAGGCTTTCACTAAAAACCTTCCAGGCTCCCATGGCTTGGTTCACTACTAAGGATGAATCTCCGCGTACTCTAAGGTTTTTGACTCCTAGAGATGTGGCTGCTTTTAGACCTATTAGGTAGGCTTCATATTTGGTCATGTTGGGGAAGTTTAGTCGGATGGGGGTCCGTTCGTTGCAGGTTTATTATTGTTTAGTGATGGGTCGACGATGGGCTAGGCCTAGGGTCGTTGTTTCCGATTTCTTCTTTAGGGTGAAGCAAAGTGGGCCGTCTGTTGTAACCCTTGCGTTTTAGTCAGTTGCTAGCGATAATTGGCATAAAGTCGAGTTCTTAAGCATTTTAAGTAAAAAAAGAGTTAATCGATTGTCGCGGCATGTTTGTAAAAAGAAAGATAGTTTGTGTTATTGATAAGAGTAAATTAAAAATTACTCCCTTTTAAGATACCAATTTTAAAATTTACTCCCTTTTGAAATTTTTGTTAAAAATAACTCACAAAAGCTATCAAAAATTCAAAAATTACTCCAAAATATAATTTTTGAACAAAAAAGCCCCAAACCTTTTTATGCCATATTACTTCTGGTCATCCTCTAACCAAGGGCATTTTCGTCCTAAAAATAAATTTGGGAGCAAATTTTGAACTTTCGATAGATTTTGGGAGTTATTTTTAACAAAAATTTCAAAAGGGAGTAAATTTTAAAATTGATATCTTAAAAGGGAGTAATTTTTAATTTACTCTATTGATAATGTAGACGGGCTAGGTGCCCGTGATTTTGTTTTGGGGGAGGCGGAGGACATGTCCCTCGCGCCTCCCTAGACTCGATAAGGAAAAAGGATTTTTTTTTTTAATATTATTAGTTTAGTCTAGGCCCTAAGATGAACTAGACTTTGACTACGACCGGTAATGCGGTCCTTAGAGGAACCTGCGTTGATGGGGCTCTCGGTGCTCGCGCGGGTTGCTCCCTTGATACCTGGAGTCAGTCCTTCTCTGAAGACACCCTACGGGGACGTAGACCCCCTTATCGATCAGGTCCTGCACCTCGTGCTTGAGCTCGGTGCACACTAGGGTTTCATGCCTCCGACCCTGATGGTACAGGCAGTAAGCGTTGGGATTCCAACCCGCTCCCCTCTTTTCTATAGCTGGGTCTGGGGTGGGTCCTACTGGCCATAATAGCCAGGCCTCCTGCTGTTTCCGGAGGGCTTTAGCGTAGGATTCTCCTAATTCAGTGAACTGCCTAAAGGGACGGTGAAGGTCTGTAGGTTCGACGGGGCGTGCGAGCCTGGCGTATTCGACATACGGATCCCCACTAAGCACCAGCTCCCGGCCTATTGGTCCTTCCCGGGGTTTCCTTTTAAGGCCTTCCAAGGTGTCGAGGCGACGTCTAACGTCGTCGATGGAAGAGGAGATTGATGACACTATCCCTAGTACCCCATGGACCACGTTCATTTGGGTGTTGATTTGATCGGTGCTGCTTTCGTTGCTACTTGGTGTCATTCTTGGGTCTAGCAAAATAAGAGTGTAAGGTCGAATCCACCCGGTGTTTTAAAGACTCGAGGAGTGCTCGTAACTGAGCGACACGGGAACGAGACCATGGACTCGCGTGTGCGTGTGGTCAGTGATTTCGGGACTCGGGTGCTTTAGACTCTAAATGTATTCAGCGAGACGCCTAAGGGATTCTTAGATCTCTGCGACGAGACGATTTGACACAAACCTCGGAGGTGAGGCTTAAAGAGGACTTCTCAAAAGGAGACTACCCGAAATATAAGACCTCGAGTAGAGGTGATCCTAGTAACTAAGACGGACAGTTAATCATACGGTTGTACGACGTAAGAATTTGATCGCGATCCCGGCTCAGGATCAAAGAATTTTGATATTTTTTTCGAAAACGACCGATACTGGCAAAGGAGAGTTTTGACAAAGATGATTTTGTAAAATTAGGGAGACGATGGTGTGGTGACATCGTTTGTGAAAGATGTGTTGCTATGTGTGTGTGTCGGGAATCCGACGATAGCAAAATCATAGAAGTCTTTTAAAAAGGCCATGGTTCTTTAGGTGAACCGGTTTTGAATGTGGTAACATGATGCTATTATCGAGACTACTATTAGTGTAGACACCCACGTTTGGCCGCTAGTTGTCTATAGCGGTTCCCAAAAAACATCCGATGATGATCGGATGCAAACGTGTTTCCACGCGCTCGGATATGGGCTCGAAACCATTAGTTGCTGGCTTGGGCTTTTTATGGAGTAAAAATCTCACCAAACGGACCTCAAGTTCAGGCCCAGTGGGTCGTTTCCAATAAAATAAGACTAATTTGGGTCAAAACCGACACCGGAAATAAAACCGACTTTTAGCGATTGGGTCAAACCCCGGTCAAAGCCGTTTCCGAGACACAAAAAACAGCCGTGCAAACATCGAAAGTCCAATCCAAATACAAAACCCACAAAATATCCAACTCAAGGTCCAAAGACCCGGATCTCGCGCTCCAGCTGACCCACTCGATCGAGTGCTCTACCCACTCGATCGAGTGCTCTACCCACTCGATCGAGTGGGCCCTCATTCAAGCCCGACTGCGTTGCTTTGGGCCACTCGACCAAGTCAGTAGGTTACTCGGTCGAGTAACCCTAGACGGGGTATGTGAGCTTTGCCTATATAGACACCCCTATTGCATGCCGTTAACACACTTTTGACACATCTTTTACAACCCTAATCAACCCTAATCTACATTCAAAAACTCTAACCCTAGCATCTAGGAATCCAAAACCTAAACCACCATAACTTGACCTACGTAAACCTCGATACTCCCGTGCTCAAGCCACAACTAACGAGTTCTATCCGAGACTAAGAAACATGTAGGTTGAGGGTGCAAAATCCCGTTCTTCTCTCTTCTCTTCCTCCTCGCGTCGTCCGTCCTTCACGTTCGTCGTCGTCGTTTTTTTTTTTTATCTTTTTCTATTCCATGGTCGCGTCTATAATATCCATAATAATTACTAGTATAAAAGCATTAAAATACTTGCGGATTCGTGTCGAGCGCAAATGATGATGGGATAAGGAAATCTGAATATACAAGGGTGTTTCACCCGACGTTGCCGGTTACTTATCCCGACACCCCTAGCGCTTGATTGTTGAAGTAAGTCAACGTAAACAATAGCTTTTTATTTTTTTCATGTCGTCATATTCCATCAATTTCAAAACGATTTTCGAATCAAACATCTTTTTTCTTAGTCAAGGTCGAAACCCGTTGTCGCGGATCCGACATCACACAATCCGTAAGGATTTATTACGATGTCGGGAAGGCGAGGGAATCAAATCAAGTTCGTTTTAATTAAAGTAATCGCGAAGCGTCAATCTATTTAGTTTCGGTACCAACTCAATAGTTGGATGTCGAATCTAAACGATTCAGTCAATAAATTATACTAATACGATTTTCGTTGATGCTAAAATAGTTGTCATCTAATTCGATAAGAATTAATTACGGCACTATAAATGCGGATAAATCTATATCGTTTTAGTTAATTTAAACGACTTATAATAACTTCATTAGTTTCGCTCTAATATTCGAGATCGATTCAATAATCGAACATCGGATACGACGAGTATTAAAATCCGAATCGAGCATAAATTATATAATATTTATGCCCGATTTAGCCGAATCAACGATTTATCCAAAATTAAAACGCAATTTCGAAATCAATAAGAATTGCAAAGCGAACCCTAGTTCGTACAGGGGGCACTCGATCGAGTGCCTAGTCCACTCGGTCGAGTGGCACCCCTAAAACGAGACAGAAGACTATTTTGACAACCACTCGGTCGAGTCTCGCCATGACTCGATCGAGTGGCCGTGCACTCGGTCGAGTTCCCCTCATAACTTGGTCGAGTGACGTCACGAAATCCGGGACAGAAGCTTTTCAGAGGCCCACTCGGCCGAGTCCCTCAATGACTCGGTCGAGTGGCCCCTTTATCACGTTAAACCGTGAGTCCCATAACGTTGCTTTAGTCTCGTTAATACCTTTTCTATGACTTAGGTCAACACGTGTCAAATCTATCACGTGAAATATTACTTTTCAAAACCATGCATCTTCTCATTTACATAATTCCATATTACTCGATATTTTGCAAACCGTTATTATCGCATTCACCGTTGCTAACAAGTTTGTTACTTCTCTTGTTGATTTATTTTCGTTGTTTATTTTATTGTACTAAAATAAACCTCGCATGTTAAATATAACTTCGACGTTAGAATTAGATGCATTAAATCGACAGAGCAACCCATTCAATTTTTCGCATGTTTAGGGAAAAACAATGTTTGCATATCATTTCATCGTTCTACTAACGCGTGTATTAAAACGTCATTCGATATCTTAGTAGAGGCCATTAATGCGCAGGAGGGGTTGTGTGTTTTTTGTGAACTTCTCATCACGTACGCTCACCCCTTACTCAGAACCTCGGTTTCCGGATGTCCGAAACCGTTGGCGCACGAGAGTCGTTCAATACACGGTATCCGATAATGTCAGTATCTATATCAAATGCAAAGGGACGAGCCCAATAAATTCTGACATCCGAATGGGCCATACTTTGTGCATGGCCCATTAAGATATAGAGTGGGTTCGAACGGGCCCGAACTCCCACAAAGTTCGGTGGCGACTCCACTTCGATTAAATTTCAATTCGATCCATTCTCATATGGAGATTCATTCGCCTGATGCGTGATTTACCATCGGCATCCTCAGGGTGAGACTCGAATAGAAATCGTTTGACTAGTACAATACGCGTTTTAGCTTTATGGTTCATGCATAACCTTATATTTTCCCGGGCCGGTACTGGTGACCGACGTCCCACTATACCGTGATATACTCCAACATGGATATGTCAAAGGTGTCCATAGTCGATTCGTATGGGTTTCGCGGCATGTTCTAAGCTCAACTCGACTTAGGAAGTCCGTCCTGATTCTCGGATAGGCTATGTGTACTGTTATAGACCCTATTTAGACCGACCGAGACTTAGTGTAAAGCATACATGGTGTCGTCATAATGCTTGCGTGACTACCTGCTACTTGGTTTCCGAGTAGTTTTCAAAAAACTGACATTTCAAAAAATGCATCTTTTCAAAAATATTCAATTTTCAAAAACTCGAAAAGTTGCCGAAAATTAGACTTACGATTTGACTTAAAACAAGCCTATTTTCTAGCCAGCATGCTGCCCATTTCAAAATTCGAATTTCCGATCCATTATTCGATTTTCGAATTTTCAAAATTCGATTTCGATTTTCAAACTTTTGTGATGCCATTCTCGATTTTCAAATTTTCGAGATGCCATTTTCGATTTTCAAAATTTCCGAGATGCCATTTTCAATTTTCAAATCTTCGAGATGCCGTTTTGGATTTTCAAATCTTCGGGATCCCGTTTCCAATTTTTCAAATTATCGAAAATTCTTTTTTTCGATATTCAGATTTCAAAATTCCAAGTATTCAACTTTTCAAGAACCCGGGAAGCTACCGAATTTAGGACTTATGATTTTACTCAAAACAACCTACTTTTAGCCGGTATGCTGCCCATTTCAAAATTCAAAAATCTTTTCAAAACTTCAAAATTCCGGCCCGACAGCATTTTGCCGGTTTCAAAAGTCGGGCCCTCCACCGACTTTCTCGGAATTCTAACTTCCTTTTCAAAACTTTTCTCTTCTTAGGACTTCCCGTATTTAGCTGTGTCGGGTTTTGTCATAAGTCGTCGAAAGTCTTTAGCGTCGAAACTCCGTCGATCTTACATCACGGGTTTCCTCCCTATCCCACTCCGCCTTATTTAACTAAGGCATGGCTCACCTACGTAGGACATACTCCTACCAAGGAAAGCCCGTTTACACACTCGAGTCCAAACTAGAAAGTCTCACGTGACCTTTCCCTCGAACAGGACGGTCCCCAGATCTTTCCTAAGGGAATTTTGCCCGTCTTTCAATCCGTTAGTCGAGTCGTCCCAATTCGAAAATCCTTTAACTTAAGGATCTACCCTAATCACAGGGCCGTCTTTATTCGGGTCGAGTCGAGGGTCTCTAGCGTCGACACTCTGCCGATATTACATCGCAAGTTTCTTCCCTTACCCCGTCTGCCTTTCCTCGAGGCTGAGTCAACCTTTTACAAGGCATAGCCCTATAACAAAAGGTTCGTGATCCTTACGTCTAAGGGTCACTCGTCCAACACTCGAGTCACCTAGGGTTAGGTCACCACGGTTGGTCCGAGCACGTGGCACGGTCAAACACGGTCGCCCCATTTTCGAATTCACCCTTCTGCAGCTTAAGTCTGATTCGCGGTCGTTACTTTGTCTAGGTCAACGTCCGGGTTTCCCGATCCGAGAGTTTTAGTCATTTCTGGCACCCCGGGCCATGTCTAGTTTGACTCATCCTCTTGCATGTATGCAAAACCGAGCTTAGGCGAGTTCTAACACCTGTCGTTTCTTCCGATCAGGGACCCTATGAACGAGACCCCACCAAACCACAACAAATCCCGCGCCGTCGAGAAAGGGGATATCCAGGGGAGTATGCTTATGTTGTCTTGCTCCATTAACAATATCGTCTCAAAAATCAATACCGCCCTAGATAACCTAAATGCCTGGGTGACCACCATCGAAGAAGACCTTGTAAGAACCCGATCCCGTCTAACGCAACTAGAGCGGGTAAGGCAGCCAATCACCCAACTGAGCCATTTGAAGGGTTAACACTCTTACGAAACTGTCCGATACCCTCAAGATGGCAAGACCGAGAGAGGTAACACTCAAGTCACCTCTCCAAAAATCAAGAACCAGCCAAAGGTAAGGACATTTACCCACTTGGATATGTCCTACACCGTCGCTTTCCAGAGGTTGGTTTCGAAGGGCCTAATACTACCTATAGGTCCAACAGCCGACCCACCTTCAGAAAAACGTGCCAACACATGGAGCGCTGAATGTTACTGCCGATTCCATAGGGGGAGAGGGCACGATACAGAACAGTGCTGGAAGCTGAAACACCTCATTCAATACTTCCTCGATACCGGGAGGACTCCCATTTTGGAAACATTATCACTTGCAAAGCCCCTCATGGACTATACAGGGCCCGGTGACCAAAGCATCCAATCTACCTCTCATGCATCCAAGAGTCCGGATTTGATTTAAGTCCAAGTCTGAGTCCGAGTCTAGGATATACTATTTATTTCAATTTCAAAGTCAGAGTCAGAGTCAGCTGTATTCTATCCTCTTTTCAAATTCAATAAAATCATCTTTTCTATTTCTCATATATACTTTCCCTATGTGTTTCCGAGAACATGATGAACACCATCATACATTGTGAGCACACGCACGTGACTATTATAGGCACATCAATAATGATTGCAGGAAATCGAGACCCGTGTTTTCCTTTACCTGTTCCAGGTCTGACATATAAAACCACATAACTACCCTTAGGGAGCGGTATCGAATCCTATGACAAATCTAGGTAGTCTCCTAGTTTGGGTCCAAGACAAGAGGCAAGCCCATTTCCCACAATAAACACCCATCCAATAAGATCAATCAATCCCTACCTTAGGTGTTAGTCTGACCGACAAAAAAAGCCAAAGTCCAAAAGAAAAAAAAAAGCAGGCCATCATCAAAAAAAAGAGGCATCCATGACCAAGGTTAAACAGTCAACTAGACAGGGGATAAGAGGTCAACCAAAAAGTATCAAACACCCGTGACCGTGGTCAACGGTCAACTCGAGTGAAAGTCCCTTGACCGGGGTATGGTCAATTAAAAAATTATCAAATACCATACCATCAAATGGGGGAGAGACAATCAGGCTGGTCAGCTAACACCACATCTAGCCTTTCCACATTACAACCCTCAAGACCTTCTCGAGACCTAGGCTAAGAGACAGCCCGGAATTTTGAGGATTCAAGCTCCATAGGATACCCCTAACCATTAGGGCCAGACATGAAAATCAGATCCCGCATTATCAAACCTGCCCAATCAAAGTCCGAGTCATTTTTACTCGACTTCCCCCTTTCCTACCGCATTACAATACCTTACCCTCGAAGCCTTAGCTCCACAAAATCAAGCTCCAGATGTTAAAACATCAAGGTCACTTACGACCTAGCTCCACATTTCCAAAAACATCCAGTTACCAACCCCAAACACGGGAACTCAACTTGTCGTCGGCATAGAACATGCCCAAATAGTTCACACCACCTCTGGGGGCTACCCCGGGGAACACTCACAGTCACAGGATCAGTATCCTAACCATTCTAGCCCTTTGATCAAGACATCATTGGAAATGCACCTAGCCTACATCGTCAATATGGCTAGTTACACACAAAGTCCTATTAGACTAGGCACCATAATATATCTTTCAATTCACTGAACTACGACTTGGTTTGATTTCACCGCACGTGAATACGTAGGCAGCCTTTCAAAAGAGGCACAACCACCCACATTGACACACATTCAAAAAAGCACCATCATTCCGGTCACAACACTGTCATGTTCTCAACAGCTAGCTTTGTCATCTTGGGGGCTTCTCCTAGGCAGAAGTTCTCCATCCACTCACATAATCCAAATACTTTCAAAATCTAGCCTCCTTTCTGTAGTGTGTCCTAGTACTCGGCTCAGTCGAAGACGAGAGTCTGTCAGGGACTCGAAGCAATACCTACTTTGGAAATGTACCCTAAAATCAAAAATCCAGAAGAGCACTAGACTACCACAGTCTCATTATAGACTACTGCAATTCCCCTACAACGCATCCTTCCTATTTCGATGTACAACCATGTTACCACTCGCCTAGGCTACGGAATAGCGCAACTTAAGAGTCTTGTTAGGTGGCCCACCCCCTACCGAGTCACAGTCCAGACCTTAGAGAGTCCAGTTCGTGTCTGTCATCTCGTCCTGTCACGTCCAGAGTCGAGTTTGTCGGTATGTCTCTCTTCAAATTCTCATTTTAAAATTTGCAGAACTTAGCCATTTGAGAAAATCCTTTTCAACAAGGTCAAATTTCGGTCTATTTAAACTGCAAATTTCTTTTCTACCCCTTTTAATTTTGAAAACCTATCTCCTAGCACGTGAGTTGCTTTTAGGACTTCGATTTCAAAATGAAGCAAAAAATCATTTTCCCCAGCGCAAGTCAGTTTATAGATGTTAACTGCATTTCCTGTATGCTATCTTGCTATCTGCTATATTTCCTATTTCTGCCTGTATATCTAACATTTCAGGTACCAGCTTGGCTTCCCGAAGGAACATCAAGTTTTTCATTCCCCAGCGCGAGTCCTGATTTACCTACGTGTTGCATGCAAAATTTTACGTAACTTATACAGGTACGACTCAAGGCTTCAGAAAGAAGCCCGCGCAGTTCACATATCTCCCCAGCAGAAAGCCCAAGACGGCATCTTCTCTCGAATCAACACGGGATGGGCCCATATACAGGCGCACCTGGGACTTATATGACAAGTCCAATTCCTCAGCAGATAGCCTAAGGCGGCATTCTCCCCGGAATAGCACGGGATGGGCCCATATATAGGCGCACCCAGGACTTATACAACAAGTCCGATTCCCCGCGTAATTTTGGATTAGGATGTGTCTGCAAACGGACACACCCAGGGCTTTCTAGGCAAGCTCTCGCATAGTTCTGAGATGGGATGTGTCTGCAAACGGACACACCCAGGGCTTTCTAGGCAAGCTCCCGCATAGTTCTGAGATGAGATGTGTCCGTAAACGGACACATCCAGGGCTTTCTAGGCGAGCTCCCGTATAGTTCTGAGATGGGATGTGTTTGCAAACGGACACACCCAGGGCTTTCTAGGCAAGCTCCCGCATAGTTCTGAGATGGGATGTGTTTGCAAACGGACACACCCAAGGCTTTCTAGGCGAGCTCCTGTATAGTTTTGAGATGGGATGTGTCTGCAAACGGACACACCCAGGGCTTCTTAGGCAAGCTCCCGCGCAGCTCCAAGACGGGATGTATCCGTATACAGATACACCCAGGGTTTAAAAAAAAAACAATCCCATGGAGCTACTCCCGACAACAGTACTCAGGTATGATTTCTATCTTATGGCTGGCGGGCCCTTTCACGCAAGTCTAATGGACTATAAACGACCCGACCGGAAGTCTGCCAGGTCTTAATCCTCAATTGGCCTGGTAGCTACTCTGACTTTCGCCTTGTCCAAGCCTCAGTCATAGTGGGGGCTTTGTAGACACCCACATTTGGTCTCTAAGTGTCTAAAGCGGTTCCCAAAAAACACCCGATGATGATCGGACGCAAACGTGTTTCCACGCGCTCGGATATGTGCTCGAAACCATTAGTTGTTTGCTTAGGCTTTTTATGGAGTAAAAATCTCACAAAACTGACCTCAAATTCAGGCCCAGTGGGTCGTTTCCAATAAAATAAGACTAATTTGGGTCAAAACCGACACCAGGAATAAAACTGACTTTTAGCGATTAGGTCAAACCCCGGTCAAAGCCATTTCCGAGACACAAAAAACAGCCGTGCAAACATCGAAAGTCCAATCCAAATACAAAACCCACAAAATATCCAACTCAAGGTCCAAAGACCCGGATCTCGCGCTCTAGCTGACCCACTCGATCGAGTGCTTAGCCCACTCGATCGAGTGGGCCCTCATTCAAGCCCGACTGCGTTGCTTTGGGCCACTCGACCAAGTCAGTAGGTTACTCGGTCGAGTAACCCTAGACGGGGTATGTGAGCTTTGCCTATATATACACCCCTATTGCATGCCATTAACACACTTTTGACACATCTTTTACAACCCTAATCAACCCTAATCTACATTCAAAAACCCTAACCCTAGCATCTAGGAATCCAAACCCTAAACCACCATAACTTAACCTACGTAAACCTCGATACTCCGGTGCTCAAGCCACAACTAACGAGTTCTATCCGAGACTAAGAAACATGTAGGTTGAGGGTGCAAAATCCCGTTCTTCTCTCTTCTCTTCCTCCTCGCGTCGTCCGTCCTTCACGTCCGTCGTCATCGTTTTTTTTATCTTTTTCTATTCCATCGTCGCGTCTATAATATCCATAATAATTACTAGTATAAAAGCATTAAAATACTTGCGGATTCGTGTCGAGCGCGAATGATGACGGGATAAGGAAATCCGAATATACAAGGTGTTTCACCCGACGTTACCGGTCACTTATCCCGACACCCCTAGCGCTTGATTGTTGAAGTAAGTCAACGTAAACAATAGCTTTTTATTTTTTTCATGTCGTCATATTCCATCAATTTCAAAACGATTTTCGAATCAAACATCTTTTTTCTTAGTCAAGGTCGAAACCCGTTGTCGCGGATCCGACATCACACAATCCGTAAGGATTTATTACGATGTCGGGAAGGCGAGGGAATCAAATCAAGTTCGTTTAAATTAAAGTAATCGCGAAGCGTCAATCTATTTAGATTCGGTACCAACTCAATAGTTGGATGTCGAATCTAAACGATTCATTCAATAAATTAAACTAATACGATTTTCGTTGATGCTAAAATAGTTGTCATCTAATTCGATAAGAATTAATTACGACACTATAAATGCGGATAAAATCTATATCGTTTTAGTTAATTTAAACGACTTATAGCATCTTCTTTAGTTTCGCTCTAATATTCGAGATCGATTCAATAATCGAACATCGGATACGATGAGTATCAAAATCCGAATTGAGCATAAATTATATAATATTTATGCCCGATTTAGCCGAATCAACGATTTATCCAAAATTAAAACACAATTTCGAAATCAATAAGAATTGCAAAGAGAACCTTAGTTCGTACAGGGGGCACTCGATCAATTGCCTAGTCCACTCGGTCGAGTGGCACCCCTAAAAGGAGACAGAAGGCTTTTTTGACAACCACTCGGTCGAGTCTCGCTATGACTCGATCGAGTGGTCGTGCACTCGGTCGAGTTCCCCTCATAACTCGGTCGAGTGACGTCACGAAATCCGGGACAGAAGCTTTTCAGAGGCCCACTCGGCCGAGTCCCTCAATGACTCGGTCGAGTGGCCCCTTTATCACGTCAAACCATGAGTCCCATAACGTTGCTTTAGTCTCGTTAATACCTTTTTTATGACTTAGGTCAACACGTGTCAAATCTATCACGTGAAATATTACTTTTCAAAACCATGCATCTTCTCATTTACATCATTCCATATTACTCTATATTTTGCAAACCGTTATTATCGTCAGTCACCGTTGCTAACAAGTTTGTTACTTCTCTTGTTGATTTATTTTCGTTGTTTATTTTATTGTACTAAAATAAACCTCGCATGCTAAATATAACTTTGACGTTAGAATTAGATGCATTAAATCGACAGAGCAACCCATTCAATTTTTCGCATGTTTAGGGAAAAACAATGTTTGCATATCATTCTATCGTTCTACTAACGCGAGAATTAAAACGTCATTCGATATCTTAGTAGAGGTCGCTAATGTGCGGGCGGGGTTGTGTGTTCTTTGTGAACTTCCCATCACGTACCCTCACCCCTTACTCAGAACCTCGGTTTCCGGATGTCCGAAATCGTTGGCGCACGAGAGTCATTCAATACACGGTATCCGATAATGTCGCTATCGTTATCAAATGCAAAGGGAAGAGCCCATTAAACTCTGACATCCGAATGGGCCATACTTTGTGCATGGCCCACTAAGGTATAGAGTGGGTTCGAACGGGCCCGAACTCCCACAAAGTTCGGTGGCGACTCCACTTCGATTTAAATTTCAATTCGATCCATTCTCATATGGAGATTCATTCGCCTTCCCCAAACTCGCTCTTGGCCGCTTGGGGTGGACCTATGTCATGTCCACAATTAGTTAGCTAGTTCGATACTTGTAGTGGGTGTGTGTGGTGTTTTAAAGGTGTGAAACAAAACTCATACTTAAAGAACTTAGGTGGTGAATAGTGTTTTAGGAAAAAAGAACTTTTAAAACGAGTGACCCACGTTCGTCGGCTAGCATCTGACAGTGGGTACTAATGTATTGTGGAAAGCGTTTTGAGAATGTAACCGTTTTGGATTCCTTGACTTCATTAATTGAAGCTTTGGTTGTGCTAAAGGTATGCGTGTAAAAACTTTTTTTTTTAAATTAAAATTTAACCGTTTGGTGCACCTTGATCCCATTAATTGGGAGTCTCGGTAGTACGAACGGTATTTGTTGTTTGATGGGTTTTACTTTAGCCATGTGATGGCGCTTGAAAATATATTTTGGTCGAAAATGTCGAGTGTAAAATTTGCCATGACGATGGCATTTAAAAATGTTTTTGAAATCATGATTTGACCGGAGTATCGGCGTTTAAGAGGTCGCCTTGAAAAGATGAGATATTTTTCGAAAATGGAATTGGGCTTTGTTGAATATGTTGGCGTGGTTGAATCCATATTTTTAGTGTTTTATTTGGGTTGGATTGTTCAAACACGCTACACATAACTATGAATGCATACACTCATGCAGGATGCAGACACGGGTAGGTTAGGGTAGGCTACCGCCCACGAATAGTCTTTACTTAGGCATTGACAATGATCTGGGGAGACGAGTGTCATACCGTCCGTTCGGAACTATCCGCTTATTATTCCTGCGGGGTACGCGTTAGGCGGCCGGAGCGTCAATCGAGGATCTCTCCGCGTGTCCCTAAAGATCTTACCGCGAAGAGGTCGATTGGTCCTGATATCGGTTAGGGTGGGCATTTTAGGGCCAAAACCTGTAGTGGCCACAACTAGGAACTAAGAAATGAGCTTCACCGACCTCGTTCAAGTTACACCACCGCTGGAAACTTGTTTCCAAGTCCCCAGCGGAGTTGCAAAACTGTGGACGTTCGTCCGCACCGGCAGGCGCCCCGCGCACGCCCGCTCGGGACCGTCCTGGTTTTTCAACGTGTGGCGGCGGCCACCCACGCGGCCTCCTCCCTGCCAGGGGCCGGTCCGATCTCGCGCACGGGGCGATGTTTCGGACCTCGATTTGGATGACAGTCCGGACTTGTACTAGACGGGTGTGGGGCACCCATGTTTCCGTTTAGGAATTGATCGAGTCGTGGTTGTAAATGTTTAAAGGACGTTTTGTTTGGTAAGGCGAACTTTTTAGTGAACTGAAGTTGTTGCCGACTTGTGGAGTCGCCACCGAGTCAATTATGGGGACTCAGAAACGGTTCAAGTCAACTTTGATCCCTTGCCGGCTCAAAGTTGAGTGGCACGGGACCTAAAGATAAAGACTTGTACCCTTAAGCAATCCATGCCTGGAATGACTCTCATTGCCAATGGTTTCGGACATCCGGAAACCTTCGATTCTGAGTAAGGGGTGAGGGTACGTATTGGGAAGCCAACATCCGATAGATGTCAACACCCAATCCCGCCCGCACTATAGTGGCCTCTACTAATCAACCGGTGGGCTAATATCCTAGTTCTTTTGTTGTGGTGGAAATGCTGTAACATCCGTTGTTTTAACCCTATGCCTTTTGCTACATCGGTTGTTTAAGGACAATTATTTTTTTTCGTCAAAGTAGTTGTGTTTACATTCTTTGCATGCGATTTCACGTGACAAGCAGGCCAAGAAAAGATGCACGTAGGAGAGTAGAGAGTACTAGTATTATACGTATTATCAAATCAGTTTTAACGCGATAATACGGATATTAGTCATTCTCGTGGTATACCCTACCTGGTATTCTGCTTAAGATGCGTCGGTTCGGTATTAATAGAGATGCGTCGAACCTAAGAAGGCGAGCTCCGGGACTAATATGGAACCCAACCACCACTTTGTTCAGTTTTAGTTGTTTTACGTTTTGAATTCCGTGTTAGGAGATTTAGCATGCGATTATAAGGTCATAAAAGCAATAAATCATATGAAAAACTGTAAATGCGAATGTAGTAAATCACGTAGTGAGGAGTTGCACCCTCGGAGTATACACTAAACGGGACACGATGAATAGGTAGCTTTGAGAGCGGATCTTGGAATTACTCGGGTCTATTTAGTGTGTTTTAGTGTTTGTGGTTGAAGTTGGGACGTTACGTATTTTAGTAGATGTTTGTAGGCCTAGTGCCCACATCTAGTGTTATCGTGGTGCATAATAAAAGAAAGTACGAGTTTGGAAAGTTTTGTTTAGATGGCAACCTCGTGACGACTCGATCAACAGGCGGATCGTCTTAGCTTGACCAGTGACTCCGGCAGAGCTCCGTTACCGTTTGACTCTTCCTGCGGCTAATCCGACAGAGCTTCGTTACTATGGACCGGTTCTGCGGCTAATCCGACAGAGCTTCGCTACTAGACTTGAGCTAGTCGAACACAGGCACCTCGGTATCAAGTGGGGTGCTCAAAGGTGAGGAGTAGCGTCGATGTCGCTTTTTTATTGGAACTACGATCGAGTGGATCGTTTGCCACGGGTGTCGGAGTGCGAGCCCTTAGCGGGAGATTAGAGGGAGAAGAGAAGAATGAGAATTGTGTGTCGAAATGAGGGCGTGAAGGGGGGTATTTATAGGTGTTTTCGGCCCTCGTCGCCCATATAGGCGTCTGAGCTGAGGCGCACCAAGACTCAGGCGCCTGGGCTTAGGCGTGTGGAGACCAAGACGCGTAAGGTGGGGCGGTTGGAGTTTTGAAGATACGATTTTGATACTTTCCAAAACCGTGAGGCGGGTGTATGATATGTATCTTGGGGGTTAAGGTTTCCCTTCCTTGACCTAGCGCCGTGAACTTGGTGGGCCTCGGGTGTGCATCCCGAGGTTCACTTGGCGCCGTGTTGACTCAGCTCGAGTTTCGGGACCGACTCGGGGTCCTGGTGTCAGAATTGACTCTAATTAGTGTCTATGCGACCGTAACGACACGACTAAGTCTGCCATCATGTTAGTTTAATTTGCCCAAGTAATTTATTTGATCCCTTCTATAGAAAAACTACCTAAAACACCGCGAACCCGCGTCGCGTTGCAGTCCTATCATCATCGGGTGTTTGTTGGGCACTTCTGCAGCCACCAGGTCTAAATCTGGGTGTCTACAGTATCAAATGTTAAGTCTCGTTTCTTTTTATTTTAATCTTTGTTGGACTGTTCAGACGCGCACCCATCAGCGCCCCAATCTTCAGGCGCCTAGCCCCTAGCGGTTCCGGATCCGGGCGCGTCGCTTGAGGCGGTCAGGCTCTCGTGGACCGTGTCCGTTTAAGTAAACGAAAGTTTGGGGCGATCGTTCATTCAATCCAAATTTCGAACGCGTCGCCCCTTTCGCCCCAAAGTCGCCTTTTCGATTTTTCTAGCCAATTTTCATCTCGATTTTCGTCATACGCGACAATGTCGACTCCGGGTAAGTGTTCTTTACTTGTTTATCATCGGTTTTGCTTCATTTAGTTGATTGTGAATTTGTTTTATTGAAACCCTAGAAAATCGATTTGGGTATTTTAATTTACCAAGTTTCGATGCTTGTGCTCAATGCCATTGTTTAATTAGGGTCGATTAAAGCTTTTTAAGGTAGTTATAAGCTTGATAGGGGTTTTCGAGGTGCGACAATGGCTCTCTATAGTGATAGGTTCGAGATGCTAGGGTTAAGGATCGTTTTCCGAATATTCCCGCATTTACTTTGCGTAATCTTGCTCTAATAGTGTTTATGAAGATATGGGTAGCCCCCTCGTCGATTTTTTATGGGTTAGGATGGCTTTTAGGGTTCTCTGTGAGGTTTTGCGTGTCTTACGACGGACCAAAAGGTGTCGTAACGATGCCAGATTTTCCCGAAACCACTTCCATTGCAACCGGGAACGAAAATAGGTGCTAGCGGCCTCTTCGAAATTTTAATATTCTTATCCGAAATTTTGACCCTATTTTAACCTGTTTTAAGCTGCTTTAGCATGACTTGAGGTATGGGTTTTTCGTGTTTTGTTTGATTTTACAGTTAGAGATCCCTCGGTTGGTACTAGTGGCGAGGTTGTCGGGACAAGTTCACAGACTCCCCGACGGATTGCAGGGGACGACGGAGTATCTCATCTCAGCGTCGTGATTCGGAGGCCATAAATGAGGCCGATTTTGATATGGTGAGGAAGCGCAAGCTTCCAGAGACAGTGGCTAGGAGGGCCCACGTCCCGATTCCCGTACCGGAGAACGAGGAGATTGGCTTCGAGGATCCCGAGTGGGCTCGGGACTGGGATGGTCATCAGTTGCTCTTTCAGCTTGACCTACACGTTTCAAACCGCATCATGCATGGTCTGATGAGTGTCCTATTCATGTTTATTAGTTATGTCTGGGGTTTTGGCTCGGGTTAGGTTAGGTTTGTTTTGTTTACACTTGTATTGTTTCGGTTTGTAGTCCCAGGCCCGATGAGGACTTTCTCAGGCTTTACTACGTGTCTCGAGATTTATTCTCAGAAGTTGACCCCCGCGGTAAAGAGGATTATCGCGAGGACTACTCTAGGTCCCGTGGTCGAGCAGTGGGTCCGGCTGGTGGGTTGCAAGACTAAGTGCAACCTTATGGTTATTAGAGCGATGGTAGATCGCTTTCACGATACTACCACGACCTTCCACATGGCCTTTGGGGAGGTCGGGATGACCCTAGAGGATTTTAGGATGATCATCGGTTTGCCCTGGGGCCCGGATAGGATTAGGTGGGCCGCCGAGGGCCCTAGGCTAGATAATGATGAGGTGCGGGGCCTTATCAGGGATTGTTTGGAGCGTGAGGCATATAGTGCGCCTCATGCTCTAGTGAGCTCGTACATCACCGATCACTTCGAGCGGGTGGCGGTGTTAGAGGGTCGAGAACCCAACACACCGGGCAGGACGCTCGGTTGTGGTTGTGATACTTCCTAGGGTCGACCCACTTCTCGAATAAAGGCGAGAGCTTTAGCACTAGGATTTTGCCTCTCCTAGCTGACTTGGCTCAACTAGGACGTTATGATTGGGTAACCGCAGCTTTCGCGGAGATGACTTGCTGCCTGCAAGTCATGGTGAGGCCGCTGACGATAGAGTCATCCTCAGCTTTGCCTATTGTGGGTCCGGGCCTTATATTGGAGGTTAGTTGTTATTCTCACTTTTGCCCCTCAAGTTCTGCTTAGTTTTGGATTAGGGTCGCTAAAGGTATTTTGGGATTTTGCAGGCTTGGATCTATTCCTATTTTCCTTGTTTGGCACCTAAAACGGTGCAGGTTCATCCGAAGAGATTCCCGGCGGGGATCGAGTGGAGGTTAGCCCAGCCTAAGAGTACAATCAGCCACTATCCGTCGGAGAATGCGCTGGTAAACCAGCTAACACTCGAGGATGTAAGTTTTCTCTTTATGTCCTATTTTGTTTAGTAGCCCCCAAGGCTTAGGATTTATTGAGATGTTGGTTTTATTCGTGTAGTTTGTGGCCCGCCCTTGGGCCGATTACGAGGGCGTGCCCGGGTATGTGGCTGTGGAGTTGAGGCGTCCGAGTTATAGAAGGATGCTCCTTCTTGTGTTGTTTCGCCCGGTTTGGTATATGGGCGAGCGGTTGGTGCGTCAGTGCTTGTATGACGATTTCAGGGTGCCCGTTGATCCTCCCCGGACACTGTTAAGACCACCGACCACCTCAGAGGTCCTCGAGGATAGGGATGGAGAAGGAGGCGATGCGCTCTTGGTGCCTCCTATCTATCTCATGTCAGCCAGCAGCTAGCTTGCCACCGCCTTGTGGTAGGATTCTAATTTTTGGTTCTAAGGTTTGTTTCATGGTTTAGCGTTTTCTTGCCTACTGTCCGACCGATTTTCTGTTCTCAGCTGGCCGATCCGGCTGATGAGATTCAGCCCCCAGAATTCCCCTTAACGCTGCTTAGGGTGGATGCAGCTTGGATAGCTTTCAGTGAGCCTCTCCCCCCGTGTTCTGCCGAGGAGATGGATGCTGGGATAGAGTGGCATGACCGGGTATACCGGGTAAGTTTTGGCTTTCGCTTTGGGTTTGGGTTCTAAGAGTTAGAATTGGTTTGTCTAACTACCGTGGTTTCACTTTTCAGGTTTCATCAGCTTGCCATCCGCGGTTGTGGCAGGCCGCCAACTGCTTCCGGGTCTACGCTTCGAGGGTTTCCCGTGACATATCGGGACCTCGATCGGTGAGTTTGCGTGACTAGGGTGGTTTTCTAGGCTGCTTGTGTGTTTTGCTAATGTTTAAGTGTATTTGTAGGATGTCCCGGATATGGTGGGACAACTGGAGACTCGGGTGACCGAGCTTGAGGCGGAGGCGGCTGAGGCGCAACGGCTCCTGCAATTCCGTGCTGACGAGATCGCTTTCCTTAAGGAGCAGCTGGCTCGGTCTCGAGGTGAGACCTCAGTGCAGGGTCAGGCTAGGCATCGGATCGAGAGGGAGACTGAGGCTGAGGCTGAGGTTACAGGTGCTACCGAGGAGGTCGGAGGAGTCTCCGAGACGGCTACCTTAGACATGCTGTCGGGGATAGATGGTAGTGAGTCTCCTCTTCTAGACTTAGAGGATCTAGGTTTGGACGACAACATCTGTGAGGTTGTGATGGCCATCGGTGCGGCTTCTAGGGGTCCTTCCTAGTCTCGACTTGTGTATGGATTTGTGTATTTTGTATATTTTCTTGGGATTCTTTGTATCTAAATTAGTTGAATTGGTCTCGTGTTTTCGTTCGGCAAATTGTTTACCTAGATTGACAAGTAATCACTTTTGCGTTCATTTATTTGCGATTTAATTTTAGTTTAAGATGGGTTGGAGTTGCATGGGAGTAAGAAAACAATTCCTTTTGGATGTTTCGAAACGCGTTAGTTTGAGCCGGGGATCGGATCAGATAGTACGTCGATTAAAATGTTTTGACTCGAGACGCACGAGATGTAAAATATTAACGTGTTTTGACCGAGTGTATTTAGGAGATGAGTGTAGCTGTTTTGACATTCAGAACGAGGCCGAAGTTAAAAATTCGGGGAACTTTTGAAAAAAACTTAGACACTTTTTGCATACTCATAATATTGCCTTATTAGGCTACAGACGCGACTTGACAGTAACCGGTAAAAGGCTACAACACGCCTAGGTGGGGTAGCTTATCCCCCTAAAAAAAATTAAAAAAAAATGTCTAAGTCTCGTGCATCCGACGGGTGAACTCGCGTTCCTGTAGCTCGTGCATGGGTATTTTGGTTTCCGAAGCGGGTTTTAGTGACTTCGGGAGGTCGTTCCTGATGTCTGAGGTGTCGTTTGATAGCTATAGTGATAACGCGGGATTGACATTTCTATTTTGTGGTGTTGCTTGCCTAAGTATAGGCGCCTAGGTTAAGGCTCTCGGGTTTCGGGCCGCTTGGGCTCGGGCGGCTGGTGACTCGGGCGCCTGGGCCAGGGCGGTTCGAGTCCAGGTTATAGAAATTTTTGTTGTTTCCTAATTCTTGTGGGATTAATGCTATATATACGGGTTGTGGGTGCTCGTTTTAGACATAATAGAATATCCATAGGGTCTAGAACATCCATATTTAGGATCATGTCGGGTTTCGGGAATATCCTAACCGAGTGGGCGGGTTCTTTTAAGAAATGTGACCCCGAGGTTTGTTTAAGTGATGGTTTGGCAACGGTCGTTGCGCTGAGTCGAGTCAAGGTACAAGATGATTTCTTATTGGCATGTTCTAAGTTTTGGGACTCAAAAGGCCATGTTTTTGCTTTCCCCAGAGGTAAAATTTGTCCTGTTCCCGAAGAGATAGATGCTATAGGTGGGTGGAGTTCGGTTCGGCCTTGCGTGCCTTCGGTGGATGATGCTTACGTGGAGCGGTTTTATCACTTTTTGGACCTTTCCTCATTGGAGGAGGCTAAAGGTTTCTTTGGGAGATATGGCATTAACTTAGAGTTGCATTCTAGGACATTCTCACAGGCTGGTTCCTATTATGTTTCGGCCTTAGCATGTATGCGTGCTTTTAACATCGCTATGGCTTGTTATTATATTTTCGAGGATGCGAGGGCGCGTGAAGGTTGGGGTAAACCTCGGGTTTTAGACGTGGTAAGGGGGATGGAACATGGACGATCACCCTCTTTGCTTATTTTAGGTGAACTTATTTTAGGTCTTGATGCTCGTGCCCGACTCCACAAGACACCTTTTCGGGGTTCAAGGATCATTTTGCAGGTGTTTTTCGGTGTCATGTTTCCTTTGTTGCTTGGCTCTTTTGTTTTTTTTTGTGGTTGTTTTGGTTTGTAGGTGTGACGTTTTGTCGTGGTTTGTGCAGGTTTGGTTACAAGAGCAGCTTGGTTTGGTCGACCCTCCCCGGGGTTTCAAAGATTATAACTATAGGGGTTTCACGGGCCGGAAGACGGTGCAGGTATGGAGCAAAGGTCACAAGGAAAAGGAGTGGCTTTCCTATTTGGCTAAAGGGTAGTTGGTCATTAGATGGTCTATCCCGTGGTGGATTACCAGTGGACGCACCGGGTTTCTATTTTTGTCTTCAACCGAGGCTTTGTTAATATTATCCATGCGGGATCAAGTTTATATTTACCCGGGCGCGTTGTCGAACCAAATGGGTGTCAAACCTCCCACTTTGGAGACTACTGAGGAGATTTCTATTTTCAACCCATGGACAGAGGATTCACTTAGGGAATTTAGCGCGTCTTGGGAATAGAGGTTTTCGCGTCCCGTCGTTATCGAGAGCGTTCGATCGACCGATATTGCTTCCGTCCGGCGGAGGGTTTGTGAACACCCGTCAGGGTAGAGCAACTCAAAAGTTAGGAAGACAGCGTCGCTAGGGGGCGAGGAGGTGACTCAAAGGACTGTCACTAAATGCCTGACCAAAGACAGTGTTATCGATCCTAGTTCCGTCAGTTCATCTAAGCGGGCCAAGACTAACGAGACCCATATTAAAACTGTCACAGAGGAAGGAAAGTGGGATTGGTTGGGCTCGCCTTTGGCTTTGGTGGTAGAAGATTGATGATGAGAAACGCAAGCAAGTTCACCCGAATGGCAAGAGGAAGAAAAGGTTGGACCGGTAGAGCTCAGCCATTTTGTATTATGTCTTATTAGGTGATATTATGTGGCGTATTTGTACTAGTTTTTTTGTTGAGTTTCGACACGTTGTTGCTTTCCGGGATGTCCGGGTTTCAAATGCTTGATGTAAATGCCTCGACAAAGGCTCGATTTAACAAAATTTTCTTATTAATGGGAAGCACGTTGTCATTATTTTTTTTTGTAGTGGCTCGCAACTCGATTCTTCATTTTACCCGGAGCGCCCTTTTGGGTTTTCACTCTATCCTCGGCTCACCTTTTTTGATTTTATTTTTCATTTTTTTTGACGGCTCGCAACTCGATTCTTCATTTTGCCCGGGGCGCCCTTTCGGGTTTTCACCTCGTCCTCGGCTCGTCATTTTTTTATTTATTTTTATGACAGCTCGCAACTCGTTTCTTCATTTTTCCCGGGGCACCCTTTCGGGTTTTCACCCCGTCCTCGGCTCGTCGTTTGTGCTTCGTCATTTTAAATCACTCATTAGCCGGGACTAGAGCTGATCATGGGCCGTACCGTTCGAATAGCCCGACCCGTCCGGCCCGATATTTTAGCGGGTCTGGACAGTGAAGCTTGGCCCGAATTAATAAATGGGTCGGACAAGCCCGGCCCGATCTAATAAACGGGCCGGGCATGGACACTAATATTTTCAAACGGGCCAACCAGCCCGGCCCGCTAAAAATATTATATACATTCTATAGCTTAAAAATTAATTAATTATATATGAAATGAAAAATGTATATTCATTATACAAAGGAAAATAATTACCCCATGCTCTAATCAAAACACATACACTAGATAATAGTATGATATAGCAAAAATACATTTTTAACTCTCAAGAAAAATTAGACAACTCTCGCTATTCTCATTTCTCATAATCTAATAGTCTAATCTTATCAACAATTTTTGTTCATTTATCACATTTTTTTGTTGTAAGAAAAAAGTCAACTATGTTGTACTCTTTTTAAATATTTACGTAATTACTGTCTATCTTTATTTGTTTGATTGTTTTTCCATTCACTCAATAATTGGCCCGATAGCCCGCGGGCCGCCCGGTTTTATACAAACGGGCGGGTAAGGGCAAGTAATCTGGGCCCGTTAGTTAGGCCCGACCCGCCCGCTTTGGTGTTAAAGGGCAACTCTTTATCTTTTAGCCCGACCCGTATCCGGCCCGAGCCCGCATTTGACCAGGTCTAGCCGGGACGTGGAAGGAATCCCGGTTTGTACATGAATCGAGTAATCGATTTTTTGTTTATTTGTTTGTTTGTACCCGGAGGAGGGTTGCCTAGGTATCCGCTTTTAAACGGAATCAAACCGTGTTCGTAGTTCTTTCAAGAAATGTGAGTGATTTTGCTTTAGATTCGTTTATGCCAATTATCGATGCGAACTTGACTTTTTTTTTGTTTTTTTGTTGTTTTGCATGGTTTCCCCCTAAGTTGGAGGTCAGGATGTGGTTGTTGAGGTGTCTATGAGTAGTATCGTTTGAGTTGATCCATGTTGGTTGGGGTTGAGAATTCTTGACCGTCTAGGTCGGTAAGAATCACGGCGCCCCCCGAGATTATTTTCCTAACGAGGTAGGGACCCGCCCAGTTTGGTTTGAATTTCCCTCTAGGGTCGACGGGAAGGGGTGCTCTAATGGATTTGATCACTAAATCTCCCTCGTGTATGTTTCGGGATTTCATTCGTTTATTAAAGGCTCGTTGAATGCGTTGCTGGTATGCTTGTACATTGGATAAGGCATGTATCCTACGCTCGTCTAAGAGTACTAGCTCGTCATATCGTTTTTGGTTCCATTCTTCTTCAGGAATACCGCTCTCGGCTAATATCCTTAGTGACGGTATTTCTAGCTCTACGGGTTGTACGGTTTCGGAACCATAGGTTAGGTAATATGGTGTGGCTCCAGTGGGTGTTCGATAGGATGTTCGGTACCCCCATAAGGCGAAGGGGATTTTGTTTGGCCGATCCCGATAATTGTCTATCATTTTCTTAAGGATCGTGATGATGGTTTTGTTGGCTACTTCTACGGCCCCGTTTGTTTGATGTCTATAGGGTGAGGAATTGTGTGTTTGGATTTTGTATTTGTCTAGGAGTTTTTGGGTGTCGGCCCTGAAGTGACCCCCCTGATCACTGATGATTTCGTGAGGTATACCGTAGCGGCAGATGATGTTGTTTTGTAGGAATTTGACTACTTGTTTTGAGGTTAGTACGGTGTAAGAGGCGGCTTCTACCCATTTGGTGAAGTAATCCACGACCACTAATATAAAGCAGTGTCCGCCGGTCCCGGATGGGTGTACTTTTCCTATGATGTCTATTCCCCAAGTAGAGAAAGGCCAGGGTGTGGCTACAGTGTGTAGAGGGTATGGCGGTAGGTGTTGGATTGATGGGTGGGATTTGTCGTGAATCCCAACCGTCAAATAAAACCGGCTATACCTAGTGGGTAGCTAGGGTAAGTCGGGTCGAATCCACAGGGACGGGAGGTCGGACTAAGGTATGCTACGGTCAAGGACTAAGTTCGAGACAAACTATTCTAAGGAGGGGGAGACTAAGGCTAAGCTAGGTCTAAAGCAAGAGAACTATCAAAGGAAACGGGCTAGGATTAGGTCGGGGTTAAAGGGGTAACGGAATGGTCGAGGAAGAACTAGAGGTGAAGGAGGAAGTAGGGTAATCTAGGTAATGTCCGAGCTCTCGCAACTTAGACTCACCTAGAGGTTCCACCTAAAACCCAACTCGGCGATACACAACACAATCGGGGTTACTAGCACGCTATAGGCCTAGGTCGAATCCGGGCTCTCGCAACTTAGACCGACCTAGGGGTCGTCCTCACCGGGCTCTCGCAACTTAATGAGGGGACCGGACCCACAAACAACTATCACCCACAGGAGAAAGGCAAGAAAAACAAGCATTCATAACTACTTAGTCATTCAAGCATTTCAACAAACATGTGATGTGCACCAAACCAAGAGGAAACCCAAATCTTCCACCAACATCTCCAACAATCCCTTAATCACCCAATTAACACCCTAATCACCTTACTAACCCTAGCAAAATACTACTCTAACATGACTAAAGGAAAACTAACACTAATAAGGTGAATCAACATAACAATCAAAACAAACAAGAAGAAACTAACAAGTACTATGAACTATGAGCAATCCAAACAACAAAGATTCAAACTTTAATGAAAGAACAAGATTAAGAGAAAGGAAAAGAAGATTATACCTACTAACAAGATGAAAGGAAGAAGGAAACTTGCATAAATGAGAAAAACCCAAAACATACATCCAAGTTTGTCAAGATTGGTGGAGATCTTGAAGAATTTCCAAATTACAAGTACTAATCTAAGATTAACGATTATCTAAAGACTAATCTACACTAATCTATGCTAATATATCTAGGGTTTAGTCTAATATGAAGTGCATGAGCTTAACATAACAAGGGAAGAGTATATATAGGGTTACAAATGAAAGGGAGAAGAAAAGAAACAAAGCGGAGTAGCAGTGGTCCGTCCCGGCCGAGACGGGGTGGTCCCGGTCGGGACGAGGTCGGTCCTGGTCGGGACACCACCTTCCCGATCGGGACGAGCCACAGACAGCAGCTCCTTCAATTGCTCCTTCATCCCGGACGGGATGAGGCCATACCCGTCCGGGATGAGCCTTGTAGGCCTCCAATATGAACTTTTTGGTCCCTCCTTGCTTCTCATGGGCTTCCCATAGATTCTCGGGACTCGGGATCGGGTCTCGGAGGCTCGGAATTGGATCCCAAGGTCTCGGGGTCGATTCCAAGGCATCGAGGCATCGTTCCTTTACTCCGTTGGCTCCAAACTTTGTATGTATCGAGTCGGAATCGCTCCAACTCTTCCAAATCGGTCTCGGGAACCTGAAACGAACTAAAGGAAGCATAAGAAGCCCCTAAACCGCTCCCAAGGAGCGATCCTACAAGGAAAAGGGGACCAAAACACTACGAAATAGGCACTACAAATGACACTTATCAACTCCCCCACACTTAACCCTTACTCGCCCTCGAGTAAGCACATACTAACTACTATACTAGCCGAATGGGTATTAGCGCACCCTACGCCCCTTCAACTCACGCGAGTGCACTTAGAGGACAAGTGCACTCCGCAAGGCAAGTTGGGTCTTGCGACAAAACCGCGGATGCAACCGGACACCAAACACACAAATAAACAAACGCATAAACAAACACGTAATCGGTTGCACCCAAAACAAAAGAAATACCGCTTCCCTCTAAAAGCGGTGAAAGAAGCACCGGTTTAGGACTCGAGGTAAGTGACAACGTTCCCAAGCTAGCAATACAAATCAAGGTGAACTAAACCCTAATAGTATGACGATAAAGCAACAAAAACGTTGGTAACTTACCTAGGTCCTCCTAACTTTCTAAAAACGTACTACGGGACGATCGGCGGAGTGGAAAAGTGAAGAACCACGGTGTTAGTCGACACTGTAGGTAAGTGAGACCCCGCCCCCTTTAGCGTGAGCCAAGAGGGTCGTCCCATGTCTAAAACCGCCTAACTAGTCCAAGTAAAAAGGTGGAAAACATGCAAAATGAGGGAAAACCGACTAATGCCGCTATCATCCTTCCTCGGGACTCGGTCCTTTGGTAGACTCTTCACGGCAAAAGTCGAAAAAAGGCTTATTTTGAGAGGTAGGGGTTATTTTTGTGAAACAGGTTTTCTTTTGGCATTTTCTCTTTTCTTTTGCATTTTTTTTTCTTTGTTTTGCCATGCCATTCTTTTTCTTCTTTTCTATTTTCTTTTGGCTTTTGTGCCTTTTCTTTTTCTTCATTCGTTTCTTTCTTTCTTTTTTTTTTCATTCTTTTCTTTTTTCTTTGCCCTTTTTGGCAAGATTTGGCTTTGTTGGCATTTTCATTGTGTAACAAGAAAGAGAGAATCAACAATTTGCAAGTTATTGTGTGGATATGTGTGAGATGTAGGTAAATGGGTAAGTCGGGGGTCGCGATCCCTCTTCAAACCCACAAAAAGTGGATAACTTGGACTAATCAAACAATCCTAAACACGGTCACCTAGGGGACGAGACTCGGTAACCAAGGCCTTTTCACACCGTGGGTGGTCATAATGGTCAAAAGTGCAAATCCCGTAGTAAATTCCTAGTAAGCTAGGTGGACTCAAGGTAAAGGACCAACGAACTCATTGATTTAGGGTCATTCTACTAGATTAAAGTCCAAAATTCGATTTATACAACTAGTTAGGGAAAATAGACACTCACACTCTAGCCTCTAAACCGGGTTTTCGAAAATGGCTTACACACATGACACAAATACACACACAAAACAAAGACTCAACGAAAACGAACGAAAGGAAAAGAAACAAAAAGGCAACAAAATAAAGCAAAACAAAACAAACAAATAACAAGCACCACCCCGATAATCCATACAAGTCACCAAATCCACCACAAGAATGCACAAGCTCCACCCGAGCACATCTCAACACAACCTTCTCCAAACATCACAAGGAATAAAGAGGGAAAGAGGGTTAGAAGATGTTACCGGATGTCTTTAGAGCTTTCCCAAGTCATTGGCGATTAAAGCAACCTATAAGGACAAAGGGAGGCAAAACACGCACACAAACAAATATACGACACAAAGACACAAAATGAAAGCACAAAAGAGAAAATCTTTTTGATTTTTGTGAAAAATTTTCAAATTTTTAGGATTTTTAAAGGTTTTTTTTTCCGAAAAAAGGGAAAATAAAACTAACTATGATAGAATATCGCTCCCCCACACTTAAATCGAGCAATGTCCTCATATGCTCAATCGTAGTGTGCGGAGAGACAAAAGAAAAAGCTATGGAGCTTAAATGTCAAAGAAGAGGCCAAAAGAGGAGAAAGGGGACCATCCCGGTCGGGATGGATGGTCCCGATCGGGATGATAAACCCTTCCCGATCGGGAAGCCTCCTTCCCTACCGGAAAGCCACTCCAGGAATCTCGAAAAATGGCACCAACATCCCGATCGGGACGGCTCCTTCCCGGTCGGGATGACACACTCGTCCCGGTCAGGAAGCTCCCTTCCCGCCCGGGATGGGTCTTCTTGACCTCCAAAACCCCAAAAGCTTTACCGAAGCTTCAAAAACCGACTTCCATACTCACGATCCAAGCTCTATCACTAACCATTCCTCTCTAGGAATCATCTTCACTTCACACCTATGACATTAAGCTCAAATACAGCATCAAATTCCCTCCCTCACATCGCTCATCAAAATACCAAATTACAAGGATTCCTCAAAAACTAATAAGTCCTAAACACAAACATAAACACAAATACAAGCACAAAAGAAAGGGAAAAGATATTTACACTAAAATACTCTCTCCAACTACACCTCCATAGCCATCAAGAGCTCGAAGGAGCAAGTCAAATGCTCTAGCCACATCTTCAATTAAGCTCTCATAGCCGAGCCTAGCTACTCCCAAAAGTTTCCAAGTCGGAGGGAAGAAGCGATCATCTTCATTAGGATCGGGGTTATCGTGAACTTCCGGGTCTTCGGAACCAACATAGCTACGACTCTTATGACCATCCGGTAGGTACAGTGGTCTAGAGTCATGCTCGGCATTATGATGCGGGAGATCACACCCTAGGGGTGTCGCTTCTTCTACGGGGTCGAGAGTGGAACTCTTTTCCACCGCCCGACAAGGATCCTCTTCATCAACCGTCTCACAAGACAAAGGGCTAGACATCGAGTGCGGTAGAGGAGGAGAAAGCATCAAGTTTTCTTCATTGGAGGCTTTAGGATCCTCCAATTCCCCATACAAGGCAAGTTCCAGGGCATCTACTTCTTTTTCCCAAGTATTGCGCTCCTTTTCACTCACCTTGTCAAAATGGTCATGAGGGGTCATCTCTTCACTTGGGTTTGGATTGTCAACACCCGGTTCATCACGAAGAAAATCAAATAAATCCAACTTTATAGCCAATACATTGACTCCCCAAGAGCTATCTTGATAATCATGCTCAACTCCCTCCTCATTGTGGGCCCTTGAAGCCTCAACTTCCTCTATTCTTCCCCTATCTTCACCGCCCAAGCAACACTCAACAATGGTCTCTTGATCGACCCCATCTTCTTCATTTGTAGCTTCACAATCGGGTTGACTTTCTTGTGGAGGCACCCGACCTTCTTGCCCAAATGAACCTTCCTCAACATGTAGCGGAGCTCGAGTGGCCGACATCGTGATATGAGCCATGAATGCATTGATGCGCGCATCTTGCACTCCTATTAGGGCCTTGAGCTCCCTTTCAATTCCTTGTATTTGAGTCAACATCAATTGTTGACCCTTTTGCAATAACATCATCATCTCATGTTGGCTCCCTTGTGTTTGGGCCAACATTTGACAAGTCTCAAGGATATTTGGTTGTGGGTTATGTGAGGGTGTTTGGTAGTTGTTTGGATGTGGGAACGATCCATGACAACTTTCTTGGTAACCATAAGAAGAGGGTTCATAAGATTGTTGATGAGGTTGGTATGGTTGGTAAAGTTGTGGGTTTTGGTAATTCGCCCCATAGTTGTCCCGTGACGATTGATGGTAGCTTGGACAAGCCATATCCATAACGTTGCTTTGGTACCTAGGATGAGCTAGAAGCACTTGAGAAAACGTTAGTATCCTAGTGCTTTTGAGGCACTAGGAAGGGAGAGTAACACACAAGAAAAAAAACGGAGATACACAAGGAGAAGAGAACACAAAAATCAAGAACAAAGTCCAAGACTAAGCAAACAAAAGTCTAAACTACGCCGTCCCCGGCAACGGCGCCAATTTGATGGGTGAGATTTGTCGTGAATCCCAACCGTCAAATAAAACCGGCTATACCTAGTGGGTAGCTAGGGTAAGTCGGGTCGAATCCACAGGGACGGGAGGTCGGACTAAGGTATGCTACGGTCAAGGACTAAGTTCGAGACAAACTATTCTAAGGAGGGGGAGACTAAGGCTAAGCTAGGTCTAAAGCAAGAGAACTATCAAAGGAAATGGGCTAGGATTAGGTCGGGGTCAAAGGGGTAACGGAATGGTCGAGGAAGAACTAGAGGTGAAGGAGGAAGTAGGGTAATCTAGGTAATGCCCGGGCTCTCGCAACTTAGACTCACCTAGAGGTTCCACCTAAAACCCAACTCGGCGATACACAACACAATCGGGGTTACTAGCACGCTATAGGCCTAGGTCGAATCCGGGCTCTCGCAACTTAGACCGACCTAGGGGTCGTCCTCACCGGGCTCTCGCAACTTAATGAGGGGACCGGACCCACAAACAACTATCACCCACAGGAGAAAGGCAAGAAAAACAAGCATTCATAACTACTTAGTCATTCAAGCATTTCAACAAACATGTGATGTGCACCAAACCAAGAGGAAACCCAAATCTTCCACCAACATCTCCAACAATCCTTTAATCACCCAATTAACACCCTAATCACCTTACTAACCCTAGCAAAATACTACTCTAACATGACTAAAGGAAAACTAACAATAATAAGGTGAATCAACATAACAATCAAAACAAACAAGAAGAAACTAACAAGTACTATGAACTATGAGCAATCCAAACAACAAAGATTCAAACTTTAATGAAAGAACAAGATTAAGAGAAAGGAAAAGAAGATTATACCTACTAACAAGATGAAAGGAAGAAGGAAACTTGCATAAATGAGAAAAACCCAAAACATACATCCAAGTTTGTCAAGCTTGGTGGAGATCTTGAAGAATTCCCAAATTACAAGTACTAATCTAAGATTAACGATAATCTAAAGACTAATCTACACTAATCTATGCTAATCTATCTAGGGTTTAGTCTAATATGAAGTGCATGAGCTTAACATAACAAGGGAAGAGTATATATAGGGTTACAAATGAAAGGGAGAAGAAAAGAAACAAAGCGGAGTAGCAGTGGTCCGTCCCGGCCGGGACGGGGTGGTCCCGGTCGGGACGAGGTCGGTCCCGGTCGGGACGCCACCTTCCCGATCGGGACGAGCCACAGACAGCAGCTCCTTCAATTGCTCCTTCATCCCGGATGGGATGAGGCCATACCCGTCCGAGATGAGCCTTGTAGGCCTCCAATATGAACTTTTTGGTCCCTTCTTGCTTCTCATAGGCTTCCCATCGATTCTCGGGACTCGGGATCGGGTCTCGGAGGCTCGGGATTGGATCCCAAGGTCTCGGGGTTGATTCCAAGGCATCGAGGCATCGTTCCTTTACTCCGTTGGCTCCAAAATGTGTATGTATCGAGTCGGAATCGCTCCAACTCTTCCAAATCGGTCTCGGGAACCTGAAACGAACTAAAGGAAGCATAAGAAGCCCCTAAACCACTCCCAAGGAGCGATCCTACAAGGAAAAGGGGACCAAAACACTACGAAATAGGCATTACAAATGACACTTATCATGGATATTGGCAAATATTTGGCAATTGTGGCAGTAACGAGCGTGACGTCGACAGTCTGCCTCTAAGGTAATCCAGTAGTAGCCTAGTCTCATTATTCTTTGGGCTAGTAGGTGTGCACTCATGTGGGGTCCGCACTTTCTGTCATGTACCTCTTCCATTACTCTTTTGGATTGGTTTTTGTTTATGCACCTAAGGAGGATTCCTTGTGGGGTTCGCTTGTATAGTAGTCCTTGATTCAGGACGTAATGGTTGGCTTGTATTCGTAGGGCTCTTTTATTCTTGTTGTTATTGTTAGGCGGATATGACCGGTGAGCTTTAAAGTCTAGGATTGCTTTGTACCAAGGTTCTTCGGGGGTATCGTCGGTTTCGAGGTTATGGATGTGGGCTGGTTGTTCGCTTCTTTCTACGCAGATAGGCATAGAGAAGAGGTGGTCAGGCATGTTTATTAGTGAGGCTAGTTTGGATAACGCATCCGCGAATTGGTTTTCTTCGCGGAGTATGTGTATGAAGTTGATTTCGGTAAATTCCAGAGATATTGTCTCCACTTCGGTTTTGTATGGGGTTAGGCTTTCGCTGTAAACCTTCCAGGTTCCCGCGGTTTGGTTTACTACTAAGGATGAATCCCCGTGTATTATAAGGTTTTTAACTCCTAGAGATATGGCGGCTTTTAGGCATATTAGGCAGGCTTCGTATTCGGCTGCGTTATTGGTAACGGGGAAGTCTAGTTGGATGGAGCTTCGTTCGTTACAAGCTCATTGTCGTTTGGTTAGGGGGTCGATGATGGGTTGAACCTAGGGTTGTTGTTCTCGATCTCTTTTTAGGGTGAAGCTAAGACGGCTGTTTGTGGTAGCCCTTGTGTTTTGGTTAATTGTCATCGATAAGTGGCGTAGTGTCGAGTCTTTAAGCATTAAAGTAAACTGTTGAAAGAAGTTAAGCGATTGTCGAGGCATGTTTTTTTTTTAAAAAAAAGAGTTGTTTTATTGATAGATAGTAAAACGGGTTAGATGCCCGTGATTAAGTTTGTTTTGGGGGGAAAGGTGGAGGACTTGTTCCCTCGCATCTCCCTGGACTCGATGAAAAGATATTATTATTATTAAGCCTAGGCCCTAAGATGAACTAGACTCTAACCAAGACCGGTTGTACGCGCCTTTAGAAGAACCTCCGTTGGTTGGGCTCTCGGTGCTCACGGAGGTCACCCTCTTGATGGGTTTGGTACCTGGAGCCAGCCCTCCTTCGAAGACACCCTATAGGCGCGTAGATCCCCTTATCAATCAAGTCTATCTTGCACTTCATGCTTGAGCTCGGTGCACACTTGGGTCTCATGCCCCTGACCCTGATGGTATAGGCAGTAAGCGTTTGGGTTCCAAGTCGCTCCCCTTTTTTCTACGGGCGGGTCTGGGGTAGGTCCTATTGGCCATAATAGATAGGCCTCTTGCAATTTTCTGAGGGCCTCAGCATAGGACTCTCCTAATTTGGTGAATTGTCTAAAGGGGCGACGAAGGTCTGCAGGTTCGACAGGGTGCGCGAGCCTGGCATACTCGACATAGGGGTCCCCACTGTGTACCAGTTCCCGGCTTACTGGTCTCCCCTGGGGTTTCTTCTCGGGGCCTCCGAGGGCCTCAAGGCGGCGCCTGACATCGTCGATGGAGGAGGAAATAGACGATATTATCCCCAGTATCCCATGGACCACGTTCATCAAGGCATTGAGTTGGTCGATGCTACTTTCGTTTCCACTTGGTGCCATTCCTGGGTCCACCGGTATAAAGACAATAGGAACATGAGGTCAGGTTTATCAGGCAATTTAGGGATTCGAGGAATGCTCGCGACTGAGCGACGCGGAAATGAGACCCTTGACTGGTCATCGGCTTAGGGACTCAGGTGCTTTAGACTCTTTTGTGTATTCGGCGAAACGCCTAGTGGAGACCTGTCTCTTAGAGCGAGACGATTTGACACTAATCTCGGGAGTGAGATTTAAAAGAGGACTTTCTCCAAATGAGACGACCCAAAATGTAAGACCTCGAGTAGAGGCGATCCTAGTAACTAATCTAGGCAGTTAATCACACGGTTGTACGACGTAAGAAGTTGATCGCGATCCCGGCTCAGGATCAAAGAGTTTTTATTTTTTTCGAAAACGACCAATCTTTGAAGAGGAAAATATTTGAAAAGGAAGATTTCTAAAAATGGGGTGATGACGGCGTGACGACATCGTTCGTATTGTGAAGTTGTGTTGCTATATGTGCGCGTCGGGAACCCGGTGATAGCAAAAATGTAAATGGTTTTCCTTTTTTTTTGAAAGGATCATGGTTCTTAGGGGAACCAGTTTTGAAGATGAAGACGTGATGCTTTTATCGAAACGACTATTAACTAGCTAGTTCGATACTTGTGGTGTACGTGGTGCTCGTGGTAGAGCGTGATGTCCGTGATGGTGTTTTAAAGGTGTGACTAAATCCTTATTAAGGAATTTAGGTAGTGACTAGTGTTTTTAGAAAAAAAACTTTTAAAATGAGTGATCCACGTTCGTCGGTTGCATTAACTAGCATTTGACGGTGGGGAGTGATGTGTTGTGAAAAGTGTTTCGAGAATGTAACCATTTTGGATTCCTTGACTGCATTAATTGAAGTTTCGGTTGTGTTAACGGTATGTGTGTAAAAAAAATGTTCTTTTTAAACGAAACGTAACCGTTCAAGGTACCTTGATCCTATTAATTGGGTGTCTCGGTGGTATTAACGGTAATCATTGTTGACGGGTTTTACTTTGACCAAGGTAATGACACTAAAAAAAATTTTTTTTTTAAAGTGGTGAGTGTAAAATTTGCCATGATAACGACATCCAAAAATATTTTTCCCTTTTTCGGAAATCACGATTTGACCGAGGTATCGGCGCTTAAAAGGTCGTTTTGAAAAGAGAAGGTATTTTACGAAAACGGAATTGGGTGTGGTTGAATATGTTGGAGAACACGCTACACATAACTAGGAATGCATACACTCATGCAGGATGCAGACACGGGTAGGTTGGGGTAGGCTACCGCCCACGAATAGTCTTCACTTAGGCATTGACAAATCATCTAGGGAGACGAGTGATAAGCTAGTCGTGTACCTATCAAAAATAACCAACTACGGTCCAACTAAAAATATAGCTAGGGAAGTCGGGATCGTATCCACAAGGAGACAAATAAATTCTAGGGTTATTTAAAAACAATAATACCAACTATAGGGCGTCTTCCCAAAATAACATCAATTTTAATAAATCTGAGAATAGTACGTATTATTGAAGTAGTTATACGAGAGTAGTATGGGTGACCGGTTACCTGTAGAACCCTTCCACCTTCCTTTTTCACCTTTAATTTTGTTTAACGGCAATAATATCAACTATAGAGCGTCTTCCGAAAATAATTCCAATTTTAATAAATCTGAGAATAATACGTATTTTTGGAGTAGTTAAATCATAGTAGTATAGATGACCAGTTAACGGTTAAACTCGTTCACCTTGCTTTTTCGCCTTTAATTTGTTTCATGTTCACTCTTTTTCACTTACTCAGTGTACGAGGCATTAAACGTCATTAACTTCTTCGGTCTTCCTCTTCCTTCAACCTCACCAAATCTAACTAACAACACAATTCTACATCAAAATCAACACGTTAATCTAAATGAAACGTATAGAAAAAAACGGAAGAAGGATGAAGGGTAATGGGGAGAGAGGATGAAGGAGAGAAGTAAGGAGGAGTAGACTTGAGAAAACTGACCCGACCCGAATAAGCCAAACCTAACTCCACCCGACTATTATTATAGAAAACTAGCCGATATCCCTAAAACAGTTGAAAATAGCAAACCCGAGAATGACCCGAACCCGAAATTATCCGACCCGACCCGAAGTCAATCCGATTATTATAACCCGAAAGTGACCTGACCCGAAAATGACCCGACACAGTTCACCCATTATCTGGGTCTAAGGAGGAGGATGAAGGAGGATGGAGGATAAGTAGCAGGTTAAATATTAATTAGGTGACATGATGTAGCAGGTTATAAAGTCACTTATACTACTCTTGTTTAACTACTCCAATAATACGTATTATTCTCGGATTTATTGAAATTGGTATTATTTTGGGAAGACGCCCTATAGTTGATATTATTGTCGTTAAATAACCCTAAATTCTACTCGTAATTAAAGTTTATCTAAGTAACTAAATCGGGGGTTTTTGATTGTGGTTAACTAATCTAAAAGTAGTGAAAGAAAGAGAATTAAAAGAGAAAAAATAACTAAAATAAATAAGATGAATAAAGATGAATAAATATAGAGAGAAAACTAGGATCGTCGGTTCACCATAAATTTCTTACGGTCACAGTCTAGGTCACAGGTCTATCATAGATAATGGTCTGAGGGGTAGTGAAAAGGTCCTTCCGGTCCGCTATTCACCCTAGAATGCTTCTAACGGCTTCCGATCTTATTAGGGCAAACTAATGTGTTGTAGCAGGTTTGACTCTTACCAGGCTTCCGATCTTAGGTTCGAGTTCACCAATTTAATTAATCAATTACGTCGACTTAATCAATTAATCTCAATTAAATGCTACAATTAACAACTCAGACGCAATATCATTGACAGATCTATAAACTAATTAGTATTCATATTCATTTCATGGATCCCCTAAATCCTAGCAAGGGAAATTAGCTACTCATAGAAATAAGGGTTATTTCATAACAATAATACCAACCATGGGGGTGCTTCTTATATTAATACCAACTATACGTAATCCCGTTTTAATATGAACTATCCCCTCATTAATCTCTCTTTAGAACAAGTTACCGGCTACCTGATGAGCCGGTTTCCTTTTCCTTTTAATTTCTTTTTGAATTAAAGTCCTCCTCCCACCATACTCTATACACTTCCTTTCTCGTTACAACGTACTCTTCCCTCGCCATTGTTGAACTCGACATCTCCTCTCGCCATTGATTTTCTTAAATTTTTTGAAATTGTGGTAAATAAATTGGAGCATCTGACGTTTGCAAAAAAAACTGACATTTGAAGGATACGAATTAGAGGAGGATTCAGACGAATAACCACATCTAATTGTGTCAATGAGGGTTTTGAAGGTCGATAATGAATGATGACTTTTAATTTGATGAATATAAAGGGGAAGAAGAAGAAGAGGTGCACCAAAACCTAGCAGGTCACAATTACCGGTTTTACAGGTATAAAAAGGCATTGGTTATAAAGAGAGATTAATGAGAGGATAGTTCATATTAAAACGGGATTACGTATAGTTTGTATTAATATAAGAAGCTACTCATGCATATTCAATTCATGCATCCCCTAAATCCTAGCAAGGGAAATTAGCTACTCATAGAAATAAATTAAGCATACTAATAGATCTAAAGAGAAATAAACATAAACAAATTAATACGATTAAGAAAGAAAGAACTAAGGATAAAAGAATAAAGGAAGAACAACAAAGAGATAATTAGATTACCGAGTTTAAAGGAAGAAAAGAAAATAATTCAGAAATATAGATCTAAAAGTTGAGGGTAAAGAGAAATCTAAAGAGAAGTAAAAGCATAAGGGAGAGATAGAAGAGGTTCTAGAATTCTAGTATAATAGTTTCTTAAATACTAAGCTAAAACAAAAGCCCAAAAGTCTTATTAACCCTAAACATCAAATTAGGAAAGTGTCGGGCTTCGTCCAGTCTCGAGAATAGTCGATCGACGATTTTGAATAGTCGGTCGACTATTTGGATAGTCGTTCGACTATCATAGATAGTTTCCGGTTTCAGCACTGCGCACTCAACTTCAAATGCTTGTCATTTCTTCGTTACTTCTTCAAATCAGGCGTATAATATACCGTTGGAAAGCTAAGAGAAATAGATTTCCAACGCAACTAGAATCATCTTAATTGAAGTTGTAGAACTCAAGATATTCACGTTTTAATTTGACCTATTTGGAAACGAGCATTCCCTTTTCTTATTTCGCATAATATTTCATCTTTAAGCACGATTTTGGCCTTGTTTATGTGTCCACGGGTTCAAACCTGCATAAGATGCAACATGACCACAAAGTATCAAACTCGGGGAAAAATAGTAGCTTTCACTATTCGATAAGCACGGGAATGCGCGTATAAAAGGCATAAAAAGTGTATATAAAATACGCGCATCAAATCTCCCCAAACCAAACCCTTGCTTGTCCTCAAGCAAGCACAAAACGATGAACTCAATCCTAATGGAATGTATATAACTCATAGCGAAATATGTTCTAAAGTTACCCAAATCAATGTGCAACGATTAAAAAATGTAAACAACCACATACAACAAGTTGACCAATGGCAACAATACTGAACTTTCAACCTTGCAAGACTCGTCTATGTCGAACTCTCACGGATCGCTCATCACACAAAAGGGGTGATATTGTGAGTTTATGTAAAAACAGAAAGACAAAACACTCACCTAAACTGCGACCTACAAGAGCATGCATGCAATCTAACATGAAATCAATCTCTAATAACCGTACATACGAATTCTATCGGGTAAAGACAAGTGCCAAGGACTTACATATGGTATAAAGTGAGGCTAATCGGGTAAGAAGGGGCAAAACGATATGGATATGTGGAGGTAAAAGCCAAGCTAGTACAACTACAATCAACATAAAATTCATTCCGTTCTCACCAAACTCTAGTCGAAGAAATTAGGCATAATAACAAGCGCCTTATAAAAATCGCTTCTCACCAATAACTATGAAATTAGAGAGATCAATTCTTTTTTCATAGAAAAAACACATTCTTCTTCTAGTTTCACTTCAATTTTTTTTTCTTTTTTTTCTTCTTTCCTTTCTTTTTTTTCTTTTCTTCTTTCTTTCAAATTTTTTCTTTCATTGTTTTTTTTTTTCTTTTTATTTTTTTTTCAATTCCGCTTTTTTCTTTTCCAATCATCATGGTACCAAAATTAACCCGAAAAAAAACAATTCCGTCTAATTCATCTACTAGCTTGACTAGGGTAGGCAATATATGACATGTAGTTGATAAACAGGTCAAACAGGTCAATTTGGCTATGTGAGGCTTATGGGAATTAGATAAAATAAAGGATTTGCCTTTTTCGCACATGTCAAAACCACGAGTCAAAAACGTACAAGTACCTAAGAGACGAATGTCATGCTTATGCAGTTTGATATTACATGCCTCATAAGGAGTACTACTCTCAACCTAAATGAAACTGATCATGAATGTCATCAATTTAAGGCTCTAATTCCTTACAAATCTGAGTAGTTTGTCAACAATGAGTCAAGTTTATTCGTTCAGTAAAGTTAATCAATCATAAGAGAATGATGCATGTAATTATGTACAAAAACGCTAACGATGCAAGGCATAAGCAAGCTAATGAAAACATAAAAGCAATATCTTCATCATCATATAACCATTCCGACTCGACTATATGAAAAAAAACATTTTTTTATTTTTTTTTATGCTAACGGAAATGCAATAAATATGCAGATGAATGAAAACAACAGATGCATACCCTCCCCAAACCAAATCACACAATGCCCTCATTGTGTAAAGCAAATAATGAGAAGCATAAAAAAATATGGGGAAAGATATGAAAGACGATGAAAGTGTGAAAGGAAAAAAAATGAGACTACTTACAAGATACATATAAAGGAGACTTCCCCAAACCACATCGAAGCATCCTCTTCATAATCGAAATTGTCGATGTCTCCGTCGCAAAAACGGGGTACCTACACAAAAAAACAACAAAACAAAAAAAACACAAGAGAAGCAAAGAAAATATATAGAACACATCTTAGTAACTTATTTGAATCGCCTAAAAAATAGGTCAATGATCGCATTAGCTTGTCAAACAAGCTAGACCAATCAGCAGCAAAATGGTCATAAGGAATCAACATTAACAAGCATGACCAACAATAAGTATGATAAGTAAGAAGATTAGTGAGCGGTTTATGAGAAAAGACATACAAACCAAATATCTCAAAATTTGCCCAAGTCTTATCATTTGACTCAAATTGCACAAGAGGAGAGTCAAATAACTCAAAACTACTCAAAGCATCAAACTTATACTCTTCTTCTCCCTCGAAGGAGTTATTATTATCACCATCTTCAATGCTCTCAAGAAGACGACCATCAAACGATAAATCAAGAGCCAAAACAATCTCTTCTAAAAGAGTCTCACAATCCTCATCGATAATCATAGGCTCAAGTAAAGGTGTAAAGGAATCGAGATCAAGATAATCAATGGGTGAAGGAGATTCCTCTTCAAAACAATGGGGAAAGTCAAATTTCTCTAAAATAGGGTTTTCAAAGAAATCAGATTCGCAATCCCAAGTATCTTCAATACTAAAATTGTCTTCACTCAAACTATCATTCAAAATTGCACTCTCTTCCCGACTCTCGTCCGTTTGGTCTTTTCTCTCACCCTCACGGGATTCTCCTATGTTCAACCCTCTTTCCAAAACCTCAAAATTGACATCAAATGACACACTCTCAAATTCACATGAACCAAAATCCTCAATGTTATCCTCAGAAAGAACATTAGTCAAAGCATCCAAACATGCGTTTTCCTCAAATATTACACTTTCCATCTCACAATCATTATTTGCCACAACAACACTCACAAAATGAGAAGAATATTTGACTAAAGGGTATGAAAGTTGCTCCGAAGGAGAATAAGATGGTTCACAAGTATCCAAGGAATGCAAGTCATCATCCTGCATCAAGTTAGAAATCATAGGGGTTTGGGGAACGATGTGAGATTGAACACTATACACATCATCATCATCTTCCTCAAATGGGCATATGTCTTGTCTAATAGATGCAACAGATTCAGTCATAACATAATCATTGGAATGTGAGAAATTAATTTTAGTATCTAACTCACATGGAGTATCATGCTCGTTTTTCTTGAAAGTTACCATATCTATAAGTTGTTGCATCATCGCCTTAAGCTCCGATATCTCAGCCTTCCTCTTTATCTCTGATGCCAAACTGTTTCGTATTAAATATTAGAGTAGCGCCCATCATTTCACATAAGACATGTATTTAAACATGCCTTCACAGTTTCCCTCAATATAAGCTCGTGTCGCGTCATCGACACCATCATAAATCATATGACTCACCTCCCACACACTCACATGATAACCATTTTGAGTAATAAAAGAGTCAAGTCTATCAAAATAAATATGCAGTGGTTCATGTTCAAACTGAGGGAAGTAGAAAATAGTCATAATGATGACAAAAAAAATCAAGTAAAATTAACCGTCTCCCCGGCAACGGCGCCAAAATTTGATAAGCTAGTCGTGTACCTATCAAAAATAACCAACTACGGTCCAACTAAAAATATAGCTAGGGAAGTCGGGATCGTATCCACAAGGAGACAAATAAATTCTACTCGTAATTAAAGTTTATCTAAGTAACTAAATCGGGGGTTTTTTATTGTGGTTAACTAATCTAAAAGTAGTGAAAGAAAGAGAATTAAAAGAGAAAAAATAACTAAAATAAATAAGATGAATAAATATAGAGAGAAAACTAGGATCGTCGGTTCACCATGAATTTCTTACGGTCACAGTCTAGGTCACAGGTCTATCATAGATAATGGTCTGAGGGGTAGTGAAAAGGTCCTTCCGGTCCGCTATTCACCCTAGAATGCTTCTAACGGCTTCCGATCTTATCAGGGCAAACTAATGTGTTGTAGCAGGTATGACTCTTACCATGCTTCCGATCTTAGGTTCGAGTTCACCAATTTAATTAATCAATTACGTCGACTTAATCAATTAATCTCAATTAAATGCTACAATTAAAAACTCAGACGCAATATCATTGACAGATCTATAAACTAATTAGTATTCAAATTCAATTCATGCATCCCCTAAATCCTAGCTAGGGAAATTAGCTACTCATAGAAATAAATTAAGCATACTAATAGATCTAAAGAGAAATAAACATAAACAAATTAATACGATTAAGAAAGAAAGAACTAAGGATAAAAGAATAAAGGAAGAACAACAAAGAGATAATTAGATTACCGAGTTTAAAGGAAGAAAAGAAAATTATTCAGAAATATAGATCTAAAAGTTGAGGGTAAAGAGAAATCTAAAGAGAAGTAAAAGCATAAGGGAGAGATAGAAGAGGTTCTAGAATTCTAGTATAATAGTTTCTTAAATACTAATCTAAAACAAAAGCTCAAAAGTCTTATTAACCCTAAACATCAAATTAGGAAAGTCTCGGGCTTCGTCCAGTCTCGAGAATAGTCGATCGACGATTTTGAATAGTCGGTCGACTATTTGGATAGTCGTTGGACTATCATAGATAGTTTCCGTTTTCAGCACTTCGCACTCAACTTCAAACGCTTGTCATTTCTTCGTTACTTCTTCAAATCAGGCGTATAATATACCGTTGGAAAGCTATGAGAAAGAGCTTTCCAATGCAACTGGAATCATCTTAATTTAAGTTATAGTACTCAATATATTCACGTTTTAATTTGACCTATTTGGAAACGATCATTCTCTTTTCTTATTTCGCATAATATTTCATCTTTAAGCACGATTTTTGCCTTGTTTATGTGTCCACGGGTTCAAACCTGGATAAGATGCAACATGACCACAAACTATCTAATTCGGGGGGAAATAGTGGCTTTCACTATTCGATAAGCACGGGAATGCGCGTATAAAAAGGCATAAAAAGTGTATATAAAATACGCGCATCAACGAGTGTCATACCGTCCGTTCGGAACTATCCGCTTGTTATTCCCGCGAGTGTCACGTTAGGCGGCTAGAGCGTCCATCGAGGATCTCTCCGCGTGTCCCTAAGGATCTTACCGCGAAGAGGTCGATTGGTCCTGATATCGGTTAGGGTGGGCTTTTTAGGGCCAAAACCTGTAGTGACCACAACTAGGAACTAGGAAATGAGCTTCATCGACCTCGTTCAAGTTACACCACCACTGGAAATTTGTTTCCAAATCCCCAGCGGAGTCGCCAAACTGTGGACGTCCGTCCGCAACGCCCGGCGCCCCGCGCGCGCTGGCTCGGGACAGACCCGTTTTTTCAACGTGTGGCGGCGGCCACCCACCCGGCCCCCTCCCTGCCGGGTGCCGGTCCGATCTTGCGTACAGGGCGATGTGTCAGACCTCGATTCAGATGACGATCCGGAATTGTACTAGACGGGTGCGGGCACTCGTGTTTCCGTTTGGAATCGATCGAGTCGTGGTTGTAAATGTTTAAAGGCCTATATATTTGGTAAGGCGACCTTTTTAGTGAACTGAAGTCGTTCCCGATTTGTGGAGTCGCCGTCGAGTCAATTATGGGGACTCGGAAACCGTTCAAGTCAACTTTGATCCCTTGTCGGCTCAAAGTTGAGGGGCACGAGATCTAAAGATAAAGACTTGTACCCTTAAGCACTCCATGCCTGGAATGACTCTCATTGCCAATGGTTTCGGACATCCGGAAACCGTCAATTCAGAGTAAGAGGTAAGGGTACGTACTGGGAAGCCAACATCCGACAGATGTCAACACCCAATCCCGCCCGCACTATAGCGGCCTCTACTAATCAATCGGTGGGCTGATAACCTAGTTCTTTTGTTGTGGAGGAAGTAATGTAACATCCATTGTTTTTACCCTATACCTTTTGCTACGTCAGTTGTTTAAGGACAAGTAAGTTTTTTTGTCGAAATAGTTGCGTTTACATTCTTTGCATGCGATTTCACGTGACATGCAGGCCATGAAAAGATGCACATAGGAGAGTAGAGAGTAGTAATATTATAGGTATTAGCAAATCAGTTTTAATGCGATAATACGGATAATAGTCGTTCTCGTGGTATACCATACCTGGTATTCTTCTTAAGATGCGTCGGTTCGGTATTAATAGGGATGCGTCGAACCACAATGGCGAGCACCGGGACTAATACGGAACCCGACCATCGCTTTGTTCAGTTTTAGTTATTTTACGTTTTGAATTCCGTGTTATGTGATTTAGTATGCAATTATAAGGTCATAAAAGCAATAAATCATACGAAAAACTGTAAATACAAATGTAAGTAAATCACGTAGTGAGGAGTTGCACCCTCGGAGTATACACTAAACGGGACACAATGCAGCTGAGAACGGATCTCGGAATTAATCGGGTCTATTTAGTGTATTTTAGTGTTTGGGGTTGAAATTGGGACGATACGTGTTTTAGTAAGTATGTGTGGACCTAGTGTCCACATCTAATGTTGTCGTAGTGCATAATAAAAGAAAGTGCGAAAATGTAAAGTTTTGTTTAGATGGCAACCTAGTGGCAACTCGACTTTAACAGGCGGATCCTCCAAGCTTGACCAGTAATTTCGGCAGAGCTCCGTTACCGTTGACCCTTCCCGCGGCTATTCCGGCAGAGCTTCGTTACTATGTGCTTATTCTGCGGCTAATCCGGCAGAACTTCGTTACTAGACTTGAGCTAGTCAAACACAGGCACCTCGGTATCGAGTGGGGTGCTCGAAGGTGAGGACTAGCGTCGATGTCGCTTTTATCGGAACTATGATCGAGTGGATCGTTTGCCTCGGGTGTCGGAATGCGAGCCCTTAGCGAGAATTTGGGGGGAGAAGAGAATCGAGAATTGTGTGTCGAATGAATGAGGTGAGGGGGGTATTTATAGGTGTTTTCGGTCCTCGTCACCCATATGGACGCCTGAGTTGAGGCGCACCTAAACTCAGGCGCCTGGGTTCAGGCGTGGGGGATCTCAGACGTGTGAGGTAAGACGGTTGGAGTTTTGAGGATACGATTTTGATACTTTCCAAAACCGAGAGGGAGGAGTATAATATGTATCTTGGGGCCTAAGGTTTCCCCGGGTTTGACCTAGTGCCATGAGCTTGGTGGGCCTCGGGTGTGCATCTTGAGGTTCACTTGGCGCGGTGCTGACTCGTTCGAGTTTCGAGACCGACTCGGGGACCCGGTGTCAGAATTGACTCTAATTAGTGTCTATGCGACTGTAACGACACGACTAAGGCTGCCATCATGTTAGTTTAATTTTTCCGAGTAATTTATTTGATCTGTTCTATAGAAAAACTACCTAAAATACTGTGAACCCGCGTTGCGTTGCAGTCCTATCGTCATCGGGTATTTGTTGGGCACTTCAGCAGCCACCAGGTCCAAATCTGGGTGTCTACACCTTCAAGATGGATGACAAATGTCAAAAAGGAACGCAACCCAAAAGATTTCCTTTGCTTCCATGATGACTACTAAGGCAGACAATTGAGTGCCTCGAACACACCAAAAGAGTGTAGAAAGAAGAGCCCGATAACACAACCCAGGTCTTGGAAAGGGGCAAAAGGCGCTTAAAATGGAGGCGAGGCTTACCCTCTCAGACCAGGCGCAGGGGCATGCATGATGGCGCCCACCACCACATTGCCAGCATTACAACTTCGTTCCCAGAGCGTCTGTTTGGTAGCCGGCAGGAAATCCATACCTCCCGCCCACCGAGGGAAATTGATGGGGCCGACATCATGGCCACACCTCAACCCGGATCATCTCTTGTCCGGGTCAAGCATGGGTAGTCCCGCCAGGGGTACATCCAGACTCTCAGCCATGAATCTCGAACTAAAAAAGCCGAGACCACCAGCGTCGTCACCGAAGATGCCGAGGTTAGCCTCATCCGAGCCTACGGGTCCCCGAGCTACGTGGTCCGGGAGGCTTACAGGCCCAGGTGCCACGCCACCCGAGGCAAGAAGGCAAGCCAGCCGTGCAGCTTCCACGCTCCCGGATGTAGCTAAGAAGACATCCCTCTCCAGCTACAACCTAACGCAAGGAGAGGGGATGAAGGTTGTCAATCCCATTGGACACTCGGCTTCTCTCTCCCTCCTCCCCCCTCCTCTCTCTCTCTCTCTTCTGGTAACCTATAAACACGCCCTTGGTGTTCCTCATTAAGGGGCAATTAATCTCTCTCTCTCTCTCTAACTAAATTCTCTACATTTAAGCCTATTAACTCTCCCTGAGTAACGGCTAGTAACGTCCCCAGAGACTGACTTAAGAATTGGAGATGGTCCCCTCGGAAACCTCCGAGGCTCTGTTTATTCTTTGTGCAGAAGTTCACATGCTAAGCAAGGATGTTCGTTAAGTAAAGGGAAGGAATTATAGACACAAGGATCCAAGACTAAGACAAACTCAAGGCTCCATAATCCGTTTTGGAGTTGATTTTTTCTAAGTCAAGAAGACGCATTAGACTTATGAGGCTATATATAGCCACCATGGTTATGGTCCCTGGTTGCACACAATAACCTAATTCCCCCGCCGCCATCAGTAGAGAGATCTCGTATGCTTTGTGTGTCCACTAGAAGACCAATAATTTAGAAGATCGTTATGATGTAAGTTATCTTTTATCGGTATTATCAGGTACATTTCCATTACGGTTAATTACAGTTTACTCTCAACTAATCTAGGATGAAGTTTCATTGTTTAGTCGGATTAATTAATAATAAGAAGTATTATTAAAATCATCATCATCATCATCATTATTATTTTTTTATTTTTTATTTTATTTTTTTGCAAGAGAAGTTATGACTCTTATTCATCCATATAGGACAAAAAAGAGACTAGTCTTACAAAAGATATAACCCCTAAACATTCACAAACTCCACTTAATTCATCATACTAGTACTAAAGCTTTTATTTCTTCTTTTAAGTCTTGCAAAAACCTCAAATTTGATTTGACTCACTAATGCTCTACCAGGCCTTTCGGCTGCCATGAATATCTTGACATTCCATTCAATCCAAATATGGTAAACGGTACTACAATACCATTCGCACTTCCAATGTTTCCTCCTCGGACGAGTAGCAGTCCAATGCAATTCAGTATTCAAATCAAGAGACCTACCTGTAACTCCCAACCAATCTTTAAGCTGTCCCCAAATTCCTTGCACACACTTACACTTAAATAAAAGATGCATATGAGACTCATTCCCTTCTTTGCATAGAACACAACGATTAGTAATGTATATCCTTCTCTTTTGCATTTGGTCAACAGTAGCCAGCTTTCCCTGTGCCGCCATTGATGCAATGATTCCTTGTTTTCGAATAATGGACGGACCCTGTAGTAGCTTCAGCCAGCTCATGTTGTCATACTTCTTCCTAAACCAATTATACGCTTTACTAATGCTGTATCCCTGAACATCATGCTAGCTCTTTACACGGGCTACTATCTCTTATGCACCCTCTTCTATTGCCCGGATTTCGTCCCTGATTTTGAGTATGCTATTAAATGCAACAGTATAACGGTCCTTCTGCTGCAACTCCCAAATAGATTTCCCTCCTATAATATAGTTTTTAACCCATTTCCCCCAAACTCCCTCCATATCATTCAATATCATCCAAATCCAATGACTTACTAAAGCTTTGTTCCAAGCAAATAAGTCCTTAATATTAAATCCCCCTTCCTTCCGAGGAGCACACATACTCTCCCAAATCTTATAATAAGTACCACGCTTCACCGTTCCTCCTGTCCAGAAGTAATATCTATAACCTTGGACCATTTTATCTTTGACACTCCATGGCAGAATCATATTAATGACCTGCACTGCCCGCATAAGTTAAACTGCTTAAAGACCAGTTGCATAGCACCTATTGAAAAGCACGAATTAATCTGTTAGAGTGAACTAACCGATTAGTAACATCATTCAATGGCAGCCCTAGGTAACGGCAAGAAAAATTCCCTTGTGCAAACCCAGATGCTCGCAAGATTTCCTGTTGTATGGCAGGCTTTACTTCTCCAAAGAAGAAATCCATCTTATCTCTATTAACATGTAAACCAGACACTCTAGCAAAATTATCAAGCTCCTCAATCGCAGATGTTATCGAGGGTACATCCCCTCTTGTAAAAATCATGAGGTCATCTGCTAAGATTAAATGACTTAGCCCAATCCATTTGCATTTTGGATGGAATGATACCTGATGCTTCCCCATCATAGTGCGCCCTAAGATATCTAGAAAGGGTCTCCACACTTAGAACAAAAATATAAGGCGATAAAGGATCACCCTACCTAATTCCGCTCCTCTTCTTAAAGAACCCATGTGTTGTACCATTCATTTTGGTAGAGAACCAAGATCCCTGAATACAAGCCTTAATCCACGAAGCCAACTTCGGGGGAAAATTGAATTCCGGCAACATAGCATGAATGAAGCCCCAGTGTAGAGAATCGAACGCCTTTCGTAAATCAATCTTCATGAGACACCTAGGCGTGAGATGTTTCCGACTGTAACCCTTAATCAGTAATTGTGACAAAGCAATATTCTCATGAATGCTTCGCCCCTGAATAAATGCGGCTTGTTTCTGACCTACAATCTTATGCATCACCAACTGCAACCTGTGGGTAAGAATTTTAATGATTCACTAGTACAAAAACTGCATATTGCAACGGTTAAAAACCACATATCGCAACGGTCATTAACCGTTGTATTCCTGGGGTTGCTATAGATCCATTACTTTTCGCAACGGTCGCGTGACCGTAGTCTAAAAGACATTTTGCATCGGTTAAAACATGTAACCATTGCGAAAAGTAGACTTTAGGCGATGGCTTTTTTATAACCGTTGCAAAAAGTAGATTTTAGACGACGGTCTTTTTTTATAATCGTTGCGAAAAGTAGATTTTTGACGACGGTTTTTTTAATAACCGTTGCGAAAAGTAGATTTTAGACGACGGTTTTTTATAACCATTGCTGAAAGAAGATTTTAGGCGACGATCTTTTTTCACAACCGTTGCCTTTTCCCTGTTTTTTATTTAAAAAAAATTCAAATACGTATTATCCTTGCTAGCTCAAATGCAATTCATTGCCAATCAAATGTCCCCATCGCAACACAAACATTTAGCATTAATCTGAATAATAATACAAATAATAGTATACTACACAATTACATGGATTATAACCCTCCAGCATCACTCCAATAAAAGTACAAATAGCTAAACTTACAATACATAGCTTAATTCTCATAAAGTAACATTTGAGAGATTCTCTATGACTAGTCTCCAACAAAAGAAATTACATTACTCACTAAGTTTTTCGACAATGGTGCATTAACATATCAACTGAACTCATTGTACTCTACTTGCTCTACTCCGATGCCGATTAAAACAAAACTCTGTAAAAGAAATTCAAAATTAGAATACTTTAGTCAAATATCACATTGAAATATAAATAAAGGTATTAGCTAGAAATGTGAAAAGTTGATCATGAGAGTGTTAGAGGCTTAGAGCTACAACGAAACCACTAACATTGACAAATAAATCCTCATAAGTCATGAAATACTTCACGGATGTTACGTGGATCGGTTAAAATACATACGAATAACATTATACCATTACATTCCGAAGAAAAGTGGGACCATGTAAGGTTTTGTTTGATGAGAAGAAGTAATTTAGAATTATAAGAAAAATAAGGAAAAAAATTCCAATGGCTACAGTTTTACATATAATGATAGCCAAGGGTGACTATAAGAACTAAAACTATAATAAATTAATAATACACTACAAAGCTAATGAATAAAATGGAGTATATAATAACATGCACATACCTCAAAAGTGTCACTTCTTTATATGTGTGAACCTTGAGATGTTATAATTTTTTTTAAATTCCATACGATTAATTTCACAAATTTGAGCCCAATGCCTTTCGATACTTAGGTAAGTTAGGTTCTTTAAGCTATGTACGATCAAAAGTGCATAGAACACCAAATCATAATATCCATACTTGTTTATATAACAAACAAAAAAGACAACTAAACTTTACTCAAAACATCATTAAATGACGGTAAGATAACATAAAAATAATAAAAGCCTTAAAAAAGGATCATATCTGTTACCTGAAGGGTGACCATGGCCTTTTATGCTCTTTCCTTGAAAATAACATCATATTCGAACCTTTTCTTAGACTGTTTGTAGATCTACTTGGGGCAATAGAAACTTCTAGACTAGGATTCCTAACAACAAGAACTTTAACAGAACAATCTGTCAATGTTTGAGATCTTTCTCAAGTTCCTGTTACTGTCATGAAGTCGAAAGACTGGGAGTTTCCAACGCAATACAATATACAAGCATAGGATGATAAAGACTAAAGAATTACTCTGTAATCAGCAGTTTGATGTTTTTAAATTTCCCTTGTTTTATAGGTTTGTTCAGCTTCATTATCATACATTAGTTTGTAGATTGCCTATACCGAGGTGACAATAAATATAGGATATCCATGTGAAGAACATGGCGGCGGGTTGAGGCAGTTTACAAAGGGGAAAAAAGGGTGCATTTCAGAGAGCGGATTCTTTTTAAATTGACGATTTCTGATTTCAGCACCTCAAACACCAACTGATTTCCAATATCACATATATCTTATATAGAGCATTCTACGGCTATATCTTAGGAACTCTAAGAAACTCCAATTACTTCTAGGAGAGTAACTCATAGCATTTCAATTGTCATTTTCCTAACTAGTCCATAATAGAGATCCTTCAAGGATAGAGTTTTATATGATTGTGACTGAGTCACGGATGTTTCCGTATTGAATATAAACATCGTAAAATTTCAATCTTTGATCACTCACATTTGTTAGACAAGTTATATTTTGTTGTAAGTAAGGTGTAAGATGTCACTTACATCTTCATCATTAAGGACACCCCAATGGTATCGAGGACTTGATAAATGGGGGGGCCATCAAATGGTTCCACGGGATACACATCTCCCTAGATAAGAAATGGAAAGATCAAGAACAACATATTGAAGTGCAATAAAGCTAAAAAAAGTGCCATGAAATACGATATATTGATAGTAGAATGAAGCATTGATCATTCGATCCACAATGGCCAGTTGTGTTGGGAGTTCAGCACAATTGCGAAATATTACATGACCAACTTTTTTCAAACTACCTAATATGATTTAATTTTTTAAACAACTACCGAATAAATCATTCCAGGTTGGCATTGAAGCAACTTGCAAATTGCAATGTTCTTCAAGCTCCTTTGTCAGGATAAGTAACAAATTTTCTAACTATTATCTGGAAAACAGAAAAAGGATGGCATGCATTGAAATTAGAACGCCATACAAACTTCACTACTCTCGAAAGTCGAAAGTACAGCCAATAGCTCATTTGGGATTAGGAATTGATGCCACTATGCCCAAATTGCGAATAACGGCAGCTCGACTGTGAAGATGATGAATTTTTATTTGACAAGCAATGTGTAAATTATTTAGAAAATGTACCTCCGCGGAGAAATCTGACGATCTAACAACGGATGCGTGGTTTAAAACTCCAGAAAGAAGAGGTTCTTCAAGATCAGGATAAGAAGCCGCAGAAAAACGCCAGAAAGACTGAATCAAGCAGAAAAAGGAAATTGAAATCAAAATTAAAAAAAACTCGAAGATTACGTCGAAGAATCGCGAGAGGAACACTTTCATCTTCTTCTTCTTCATCTTCTTCATCTTCTACTTAGATCTCTGCCTCATCTTTCGGCGCTTCCTCTTCAATCTCCTCATACGCTTCTTCTTCCACTACGAAAACCAATACGAAAATATTCATCAGATATAAATAAACACGCAAAAATCAAGAAAAATGAGTAAATAATTAACTGATCTTGAGGAAAAATTGAACCTTAGCTCTCATGGTGATGAATTGAAGAAAGGATGAACGATGGAAACCCTAATTTGAGAATCGATTGAACGGAAGAAGGGAGAAGTGCGGCGGCGAAAATTGTAGTGAAAAGATGTGTGTATGGTGATAGATAGTGAAACCCTAACTTTACATACACACACTTGGACTTTTATTAGTCCGAGTAGTTATGGGCTTGTATTTGTGACTCAGGTGGATCGGTCCGGTTTGACGGTTTGGGTCGTTGTTGAGTCGGGTCATTTGTTAACGAGGATATCGAGGCTACAATTGTTAACGATAGCAGGACGGTGACATTCATAAGTGGTGAAAGATCTGTGACACTTGTGGTCGTTGGAGCTAAGGTGAGTGCGGTGGTCGGTGCGGGATTCTGGGTGCGGTGGAAGTTGATGAAGCTAGGGTATTTTTATGGGAATTGGGTATTTTGTTCTGGGTTTATTTTTTATGAATCTAGGGTTTATATATGGAATTAGATTTTATTGAAAATGATGGGTTTTTTAGTGGTAGACCTATCAAATGGTCTGTGTTTTGGGTCGGGTCAAGTTAAATAGTTCACGGATGGGGTTTAGGTTAGAATACGGGTTAGAAAATATATCGAACACCAAATTTGTTACCCTTTTTTTAAGTCAAAAATATTATTTTTAATATTAAATTTTTATTTACTTTACTAGTATTATTATTAATATAGTTTTGAATTATAATGTTTATATTTAAAAAATATAAAAATCTATTTTAAAAATTATCTTAATGATTATTTTATCATTAAATGATAAAAAAAGTTGTATTGAATTGAATATTAAAAATTTGTGGTTATATTATGCAACGGTTATGGTGACCGTCATGTATGTTATACAAAATTCTTTTGCATCGGTTGTGAAGTTTGACTGATGCGGTTTTGTTTTACATATATATTTCGCATCGGTCGTATATTTTGACTGATGCGATTTTGTTTTACATATATATTTCGCATCGGTCGTATATTTTGACTGATGCGGTTATATTTGGTATAAACATTTAGCATCGGTCACTGCCTAATGACCGTCGCCTTTTATAATACGCTACGGTTATTTACAACAACCGTTGTGTAATCTATTTGCCAAATGGCATTTCTCTACTAGCGATTGTCTTATAGAAGACCGAGCAGCAAGAAATGTGTCTGTAATCTAACACAGAAAGACAAGTTGCGTGCCTTCTTTGGAATTAAAGTTATCAAAGTTGCATTAGCCTGTTTAATCATCTTCCCTGTTTGGAAGAATTCATAAGCAGTGTCACAAAAATCCTTTCTTACGACTTGCCTTGAAGAGTGAAAGAAACCAGAAGAAATTCCATCCGGACCTGGGTTTTTATCCACTCCTTTAGAAAAGACAGTTCGCTTGATCTTCTCTTCCTTTGGTAAAGCTGTTAGTGCCTCACAAACTTTTGGACCCTTAGTATTACCAAGAGCAGTAGTAGCAGTGTCCGTTTCTAGAAGGCTCGCATAATAATCATCAAAACTTTGGGCAACCTCCTTAAGACCCCTACGCGGAGTGCCATTTAAATCCTGAATTTCACCAATTACTTGGCCTGTTGCTGGCGATGATCTTTGAGACGAGAGTGGAAATACCTGGTAGAAGCATCATCCATAGCAATGCATTCCATCTTCGCCCTTTGCTTAAGAATGCCTAATTCAGCCTGTTTAAGTATTTTAGTTTCCTTTTGTATCTTGCATTCAGCAGAGATTAGCTCCACATTCGTTGGGTGTAGCTGCAATTCCTGCTGACATTGCTCTAGCTCTGTATCCAATTCCTGAATTATCTTATTGATACTTGAGAAATGTTGTTTATGCATATCCTTAAGAGCCCATTTAACATACTTAAGCTTATTGAATAACCTGAATCCTGCAGTTCCAAACGCTTGTTTGTCCCAAGCATTCTTGACAAGTCTGTTGTATTGCGGGTGAGCTGTCCAATAGTTTAAAAAGCTAAACCTCTCCCTTATCTTCTCCTCAGTAAGAATATTAACTAGTACGGGTGAGTGATCTGAAACTCCAGCCATAAGATACTGTGCAGTAGAATTAGAAAGTACATTAACCCATTCTTCATTGACCAAAGCTCTATCCATCTAGAGTAAACTCTTGAGTTGGGATCTTGGTTATTAGTCCAAGTAAATTCATTACCTTGACCACATATATAACTTCTTTAAACCACTATTAAAAATGCAATTATTAGAAGCCTCCATATCAGCTTCACCAGGCAAGGTGCCACCAATTTTTTCTTCACTATTCCTAATGATATTAAAATCCCCTAGAACAACCCATCTGCTAACACCACTACTAATTCTACAAATTTGTTCCCATAAAATTTCTCTTCTATTAACATTAACATAATTAAACCCGTAAACTAGAGTAGCAAAAAAATCCAATCCAGTAGCAAAATTATGCACATGACAGTGCATAAACTGCTCACTATCCTATAGAATTGAAACTCTTACAATACTATGATTCCAAACGGCCTATATCCTCCCATTATAATTGTGCTTATAGTTACATTGGACCATATAACCACTAAATTATCTTTAATAATAGCTGAAGCTTTTGTTTCTTTTATTCTTGTTTCCAGTAGTCTTAACACGTCAATACCTCTAGCCTTCGGTAATTTTAATACCTCATTCTGCTTGTGTGATACTGTCAATCCTGTCTATTATACTCCGTACATGCTCTAAGTGACCAAATAATGGAGTGCCACTCTTTTTACTCCCCTCAATTGCTCTTTCTCCCGTTTTTATGAGGAATCACACTTATTCTCCTCTCCTATCACTACCAACGACACCCAGTCTTTTATGTTTCCGTAATTTTGTATAGGATGTCAACTTTCATTATGTAAAATAATAGGGAGTCAACTTTATTTTAAAGTACAAATAACTACCAACCTGCATTGTTGTGGAGTAACTTGTAAGCAAGTAAGCAACTAAGGACTAGGGAAAATGAACCCATTGCATAAAACTAGGTCAATGGAAAATCATCTGAATTTCGACAGCAAGTTCGAGTTTAGCAAACTAGCCAACACAACTAATAATTACTCCCTCTGTTTCTTTGATATCTTCCACATTTCCTTTTTCAACCATTTCTTTGATTTATTCCACTTACCTTTTTTCTATCAAACTTCTCTTTTACCTAGGTGGCCCACTTACTTTACTCCCTCTCTACTTTTACTTATTTTATTGTTTTTCTTAAGAAATGTGTCACTTTTAAGGTGGGAGAAATCATAGAAACGGAGGGAGTATATTATAGTACTCCCTCCACTTTTTTTTATATATCTTCCACATTAATTTTGGAATAAATTTAAGAAGGATCGAATATGGGGATGAAAATGAAAGTGGAAAGGAAAGTATGGTCACAAATAATAAGAACCACCCAAAATGTATCAAAAAGAAAGTGGAAGATAATAGAGAAGTTATCCAAATAGAAAATGTGGAAGATTATAGAGAAGTGGAGAAGTACTTTGTAGTACAATTGTTTGAATTTTTAGGATTTGATTTTTAACTTCAAATTTATAAGACTTTAATTTTTATTTCATTATTTTACGATAATTGTGATAGTGTACGTAAGGAAACATATATATTAGGTATAAAATCTTTGTTTAAATATGTATATTGATTTTTTTCCTGGCGTGTCCGTGTCCTACAAAATTTCAAATGCTGTGTCACGTGTTCGATACATGTCATGTCCGATATGTGTCGTGTCCCGTGTCCGTATCCGTATCGGTGCAACCTACAATGAGGTTTATTGCCACTTTGGGGGTCGAAAATGTAAGTTTCATTTTTATTTGTTGTAGACGACCTATTCAAAGGAGGTGCGGTATTTAATTAAATATTAGTATGCAGAAAGTGAGAAAACATTTTATAATAAGTTGCTGATTATATAGTCCATAAAAGCAGAATGAAGTTGGGAACCCATTACAATCCTGAACCAACACACAGCGTACTTGTCTTCAAAATAAAGTACGTAGTAGTCATCATGTGTGTCTTGTCGTTTTGTAATCCTGTAATCCCATCAGCAAAGTGTCGCAGAAAAATTTACCACTATCTTAGTGTGGTGGTTTGTTTAGGGCTATCAACAGTGTTGTTATGGGCCTTAGTCTCATACCACGATCCCCAGGCCCAATTACTCAAGTTCTCCATCGATCGCAATGTCGTAGACGGCGAGGTAACGGCCTATGTGGAGCTGGATATTATCAACAAAAATTATTTCCGGGGGTTTGATTACAGAGCAGGCGGAAGCTGGGTCGAGTTCTTCTACATAGAAGACGTGGTCCAAGACGATCCTTCCTTTAATCTGACTCAACCAATGATGTGGAATTACACCCGGGATGATGTCGTCCAAAGATTCAATAGCAGATTACGCTTGAATCAGACCATTGTTTATGATGTGAAAAAAGAGTTTATGGAGACCTGGGATGTTATCTGCAACAACTTGGAGACCAAAGCCGGTCACATTTATGTGTCTTTGTTTCTGACTTATTGGTACAAAATTTTGATATGGACAACCGAGAGTAATTATTTTCAATGGCTCAACGTTAATGTCAATCTCACTAATACCCTTCACTTTGACGGCCCTGTGCCATTAACTAGAACCAACGACTTTTCTTTGGCCATTAGCACCTGACTCCTGTTTCCATTTTCGTTCTTTCTGTTTCATTTATTCTTCATTGAAACTAATGAGTATATTGTCCTCAGTGTAACTTAATATATAATGCTACATATTTCATTCATGTATTAATGTAAAAAAGTTTAAGTAATGGTCTTTTTTACCTGGTAACATTGTATTTTTTCAAATTATATATGCTAACCTTGTTTTTAAAAAATACATGCGGTAGTGTTTGACCTTGCTTAATTAAACGAGTTTTTGCTTCTTAAAATAATTTATTCATAAGATGGTTCCTCGAAAAAATTCTACATGTTTGGTTATCATTTTAAAAAACTACTCCCTCCGATTCTTTAGATTCGCAACGTTTACTATTTGCACAAATAATAAGGTTGTGAGTGGAGATGGTGGGTCTCACCAATAAAGTGAAAAGCTTACACAAACAAAAACCTACCTATTATAGAAATGTTGCAAACCTAATGAATTTGCCAAATATGGAATAGGTTGCGAATCTAAAGAATCGGAGGAAGTATTTATTAAAAATAACTTTTCACTTGAGCAAATGAAAGATAAAAAATACGAGTATGTTTTAAAAGTATAACAAGATGAATCTCTATTTGTAGAGAGTTAAAAAATATGAATAAATATTTTTTCAATTTTATTTAAATGTTTACGAATTACAAATTTGTCATTTGAGCGTAAATATCATAAAGATAAAAGACGTCAAAAGCATCAAATTTTTGGGTGATAAAAGTTAATTTTGAGCTTTTCAAAAAACAATTTTTTACTTTACAAAAAAGTGTGTTTGATCAAATAAAAGCTTTTAACTTTTCAAAAATTCTAAAACCATTTCGAGAAATTAAGCCAAATAGTGTTGGAGTAAAGGCTTGTAAGTCTAATGGTGCATAAGTTGTTATCCCACATCGGTGGTGGGTAGTAACTAACACTATCTTATTTACTCCTTTATTCCTCTTATTTCCTTTTGTGTGTCGAGTGGGACTTTTGTGGAGGATGGTGGACTTGGGCTTGAACATGAACACACGCATGTTGACTCGACTCGACTTTGTCTCGGGTTTGGGTGGTTCACCTAGATGGGCTGTCCAGGTTCAGTTGGTATGTGAATGCCCAAGTTCATCCGGCTGTTGTAAATCCTCCACTTATTGGCAATATTTTGTTTTAATGCATTGATTTGCATTAACAAGGTGGAGCGTTTGTTTTTAATGCATTGATTTGCATTAACAAGGTGGAGCGTGCATGGTCTTTTTGCTCTATATATATGTTGCCATCTCGCTGGTCATAAGACACACAAAAACAATCATTTTCTTCCTCCTCCTTCTCTTCTCTACTCCATCTTGCTCTCTATATTCTGGGTTTTTGTTCGTGTTTCGTTCCATAGCTAGTTGCCTCGAGTGGTCGAGTTCGCTAGCTGCTGTACTGTGTTAACCTTGGGAAACTGCCGGTGTTTGTCGATTGCCACCCCGGTCGTACTAAAACAGTTTTCAAGTCAGTGGCTTATACCACGACACAGCTTCGACGTCCGTTCTGTTACCGTGTCTCCATTTCTATTGCCTCGTATTTCAGTCCGCTCGGTTTTTACGTTGCCTCGAGTTACTGTTCGTTCTGGTTTTGCTACCTCCGGTCTCTGCCCATCTCAGTCTCATTTGTCGCCTCATATTTCTGTCCGTCGGTGTTATATTTCTTGCTTACTGTTTCTGGCAGCCTCGGTTTGCTTCCTCCATCGCGTCGGTTTTGTTTCTGTTCTCCCTTGTCTTCATTGTTACACTCCTCTTTTTCTACAATTTGAAAACTGTTATTCTTATTCGTGTAACAATGTCGTCGTTTTTGTCGAAAACTATTCCCGACCTGTCGAAGTTGGAGCCCCTTGATGGCAACAATTATAGACGATGGTCGCAAAAAATTACTAATGTTTTTTGAACAATTAGAGGTCGATTACGTTCTGTTAACGAACCTCCTATTCCTATGTCGATTAACAACGCTGTTGAGGCTTACTCCGCCTCTAATTTCTTTCATAAACAAAAATGAGGAGTTAGTCAAAAAATATGAGAAGGATAATAAAACTGCTAGGTGTCATTTACTCAATCATATGACTAATACTCTATTTGACCTGTTTATGGTCCATAAGTCAGCCAAATTTATTTGGGAGTCATTGGAGAAAAAATATGGGGCTGACGATGCTGGGAAAAAGAAATATGTGGTGGGGCAATGGCTAAATTTTCAAATGGTCGACGATAAACCAATTATGGATCAAGTCCATGTCTATGAAAATTTATGTAGTCATGTTGTTAATGAAGGGATGAAGTTAGATGAAATTTTCCTTGCTAATGTTTTGTTGGAAAAATTTCCCCGTTCTTGGAGCGATTATAGAAATCAGTTGAAACACAAAAAGAAAGATTTGTCACTCCAAGAGCTAGTTATCCATATGAGAACCGAGGAGGCCAATCGTCTAAAAGATAAATCTCTTAGTTTGTCCCTCAATCTCGTCAAAGCTAATCTCGTTGAAACCGGTGGGTCTTATAAGGGAGAGAACAAGAAGGGAAATAAGAGGAACAAGGAAAACACTAAGGGTGGTGAAGGCAAGGATCAGGGGAACAAAAACAAACAGAGTCAAGGAAAATACACCAAAGCTGTTCCAAAAATTCAGAAACCAAATACTAATCTAGTGTGTTATGTGTGTGGTCAACCAGGTCACAAAACTTACCAATGTCCCCAGAAAAAAGGTGGTCATGCTGGCCAAGCTAATCTTGCTGAAACAGATGACATCATTGCAGCTGTCGTGGTTGAGGCAAATCTGGTGGCAAATGCTAGTGACTGGATTCTGGATACTAGAACTTCAAGGCATCTTTGTGCTAACAAGGAGCTGTTCGCCGAGTTTGAAGCTGTAGATGATGGTGAATGCGTCTACATGGGTAACTCTTCCTCCGCTGTTATCACATGAAAAGGCAAGGTGTTTCTTAAATTTACCTCAGGGAAGACTCTTGCCCTTAGTAATGTTTTGTATGTTCCTTCATTGCGTAAACCTAATGTCTGGTGGCTTACTTAACAAAGTTGGTGTGAAACTTGTTTTTGAGGCTGACAAGGTTGTAATGTCTCGCAATGGAGACTTCGTGGGCAAGGGTTATCTTAGTGGGGGTCTGTTTGTTTTGAACATTGATGTTTCTACCTTTAATAATAAAGCTTCTCCTTCTGTTTATATTGCTGAGTCTATTGATGTGTGGCATGGTAGACTAGGTCATGTGAATGTTGAGTCTATTAAAAAACTCACATCAATGTCGCTTATCCCGTCATTATCTTCAGAAGTGTTTACAAAATGTCCTAGTTGTGTAGAGGCTAAATTTGCTAAGAAGCCAAATAAACCTGTTAAAACTAGACATACAGACCTTCTAGAGTTAATTCACACCGACCTAGCAGATTTTAAAAGCACTGTGAGCAGAGGAGGCAAACATTACTACGTCACTTTTATAGATGATTGTTCTAGGTACACTAAAGTGTAATTACTTACACATAAAAGTGAAGCTGAGGACATGTTTGTAAAGTTTAAAAACGAGGTAGAAAATCAACTTGAAAAGAAGATTAAAAGAGTTAGGTCCGATAGAGGTGGTGAATATGGCTCTAATTATTTAATAGACTTTTGTGAGAAATATGGTCTAATTCATGAGAAAAGTCCACCTTACACACCCCAATCAAATGGAGTAGCTGAACGAAAAAACAGGACTTTAAAGGAAATGATGAATGTCATGCCTTTAAGTTCTGGCCTTTCCGATAACATGTGGGGGGAAACAGTTTTGTCTGCTTGTCATATTCTTAATAGGGTACCTCATAAGAAACTAGACAAGACACCCTACGAGTTGTGGAAGGGTTATGCTCCCAACCTTAGTTTCCTGAGAGTGTGGGGGTGTTTAGCTAAAGTAGGTTTACCTAATTTTAGGAGACCCACTATAAGACCTAAAACCTATGATTGCGTTTTCATTGGATATGCTCAAAATAGTGCTGCATATAGATTTATGTCTTTAAGTGATCGATCTATTTCTGAAGCTAGAGACGCTGAATTTTTTGAGCATGTTTTCCCATTAAAGAAAGATGTTACATCATTGCCTGAATTGTCTGAATTGCCTGTTAATTCCGTTGATAGTTCCATGCATGTTGGTAGTAGTACCTCTGCTGATCATGATGTCAAACCTAGAAGGAGTAAAAGACCTAGAATTGAGAAAGATTTCGGCAATGATTTTATTACAACTTTCTTAACTGAAAATGCATGTGATTTCTGTACTAGTGATAAGTTTGTTTCTACCTTTTTAATAGAAGAAGATCCAAAAATGTATGATAAGGCTATGAGGTCTATTGATGCTAACTTTTGGAAAGATGCTATTAAAAGTGAACTAGACTCTATTGTTTCAAATCAGCCATGGGAGTTAACTGATTTACCTAAAGGGTGTAAGCCAATTTCTAGTAAATGGCTATTTAAAAAAAACTTAGACCCGACGGTACAATAGAAAGGTTCAAGGCTAGACTTGTGGTAAGAGGGTTTACACAAAAGAAAGATATTGATTACTTTGATACTTACTCACCCGTAACCAAAATTTCCACCATAAGAACTCTAATCGTTTTAGCTGCTATTCATAATCTTGTGATACATTAGATGGATGTAAAAACAGCTTTTTTGAATGGAGACTTAAAGGAAGATATCTACATGTCACAACCCGAGGGGTTTGTGGTTAAAGGTCAAGAGAGTAAAGTGTGTAAACTAAGAAAATCACTATACGGTCTGAAACAAGCACCCAAACAGTGGTATGAAAAATTTCACAACACCTTGATTAAAGATGGCTACGTTACCAATAATTCTGATTCATGTGTGTATTCAAAGATGTTTGGATCAGATTGTGTGATTATTTGCCTGTATGTTGATGACATGTTAATAATTGGTAAGAATTTATTTGTTGTAAATAAAACCAAAGAGTAGTTCTTGTCATCACAGTTTGAGATGAAAGATTTAGGGAAAGCTGAAGTAATCCTAGGAGTTAAGATTATCCAAAACTCTAATGGAATCACCCTAAGTCAGTCTCATTTTGTGGAAAAGGTGTTGAGAAAGTTTGACCACTTTGATGTTGAGCCTGCTAGAGCTCCCTATGATCCTAGTGTTCACCTGTGTAAAAACTTGGGCAAAAGTGTCTCTCAAGAAGAATATGCTAAAATCATAGGAAGTATGATGTTTCTCATGAACTGCACTCGGCCTGATATTGCTTATACTGTGAGTAGACTCAGTAGATATACTCATAACCCTAATAGTGAACATTGGACTGCTTTGAGTCGTTTACTACGATATCTGAAAGGTACTTGCGATCTATGTCTGCATTATGGTACGTACCCTGCTGTGTTAGAAGGTTACAGTGATGCTAACTGGATCAACAGTAATCCAGAAATCATTTCAACTAGTGGTTATGTGTTTACCATAGGTGGAGGTGCTATCTCGTGGAAGTCTTCAAAGCAGACTTGTATAGCAACCTCCACTATGGAATCTGAGTTTATTACTCTTGAGTTGGCAGGACAAGAGGCAGATTGGCTGAGAAACCCCGTTGTGGGGGGGGGGGACAGGTAGCACCAGTCTCCTTGCATTGTGATTCACAAGCAGCAATTGGAGTTGTTAAGAATGATGTCTACAATGGCAAGAAAAGACATATTCGAATCAGGCATGGTGTGGTTAAGCAATTCCTAAAAAATGGAGTAATTTTTGTGGACTATGTGAAGTCCGAAAGCAACCTTGTTGATCTTTTTACAAAAGGATTGCCACAGAGAGTAGTCTGTGAATTGTCGAGGGGAATGGGACTTAGGTTCTTAAGTCAAAGCAGTGTATGATTTGACATGAACCAAAGACTCTATTCCTATGACATTTAATCCATAGCCTTCATGGTGGTGCTGGTTGAGAAGAACTTGATGGATTTGTGACTTTGTTTTACAGGATGGACTCCTACGTCCTTAATGGTTCTAGCGAGAAGTGCTATTGAGAAGTACTACTTGAACCACCTATACGGGTGAGACGGTTTGACCGCCGTCTATGTCTTTTTTTTTGATAAAATGTGATTCTATATATCAAAAAAAAAGGATTTACAATATACAAATCATTTCATAACGAGGAAGGGAGACAGATTCCTTCCGTACATACATAAATTCACTACTACCAATCCAAAGAGAGACTAGGCATTATAGCCTTCATCCGGGTTTTCACATCATTCTTAATTCTAGCTGCAATATACTCAGGTGTAGATATCATCTCGTTAACTCTAGCATTATTACGTTGAGCCCAGATATAGTAATAGTAGGCTGCCAGCACAACAGCATTAGTCTTCCAATTAATCCCATCTCTAGGGCTAGATAACAGATCACTCACACTCTTGACTGGCCCATACCAAACAGCAATACAATCCAGTAGTTTCCGACTGTATACACATGACATAAACAGGTGATCAATAGTTTCATAATCGTTTTGGCATATCCAACACCTGTCAGTCTCAGTGCATCCAAAACTGTGAAGTCGAGTCATCGTATTCATTCCACCCATCTGAGCCATCCAAGTTACAACCGAATGTTTAGGGATGATCCATTTGCACCATACTACTTCAGTCCACGCCTTAATTGGTTGTTTGCTTCTAATCCAATCATATCCACTAGCAACGGAGTATCCACGGCTTGCTTCCTGCCATTCATTCTCTAGATATCCATATTTCATAGTTTCCTTCACCTTGCAAATAGCCTTCCATGACCATTTATCTGACGATTTTGGGCAGTACTCATCCCAATTCTTCCCTTTCAAGTAGATTTGATTTACCCATTTGATCCACAATTTATCTGGTTGAGTATAAACCCAATCTACCAACTTAGCGATAGCTGCCTTATTCCAGTTCTCCACCTGTTTAATGTTTAGGCCTCCTTCGGCCTTTGGCACAGTGATTTTGTTCCACGCTATGGGTGGAGTACGATGATACTCACTAGTACCCGACCATAAGAAGTTTCGACAAATAGCCTCGATTCTTCTAATAACCGCTGCTGGTAGAATAAATATGGACGCCCAGTATGAGTGAAGTGAGTTCAATACTGAGTTTATAAGAGTAATCTTACCAGCATACGATAGCTTCCGCGCTCCTAGGCTCCTGATCCTAGATACAATTCTGTCCGTAAGCACCTTGCAGTCTTCTTTAGATATCTTTCCTGGTTTAATCGGAACACCTAGATACCTAAATGGCATCCGTCCTTCCTTAAAACCCGTCACGGAGAGGATATCATTCTTCAACTCAGTATCGATACCACTGAAGTACACTTCAGATTTTGCAGCATTCTTTTGCAGGCCTGTCGAGCTCGAAAAAGTTGTGAAGGCTTTCATCAACAAAATAATCGATGAGGCGTTACCCTTACAGAACATCAACAAATCGTCGGCAAACATCAAGTGACATAATTTCAACTCCTTACACATCGGGTGGAAGTGAAATTGATTCCTCGTCGTAGCACACTTCAATGTTCTTGAGAGGTACTCCATACAAAGAGTAAATAAGAGAGGGGAAATTGGGTCCCCTTGCCTAAGTCTTCTCTTCCCTTTAAAATAGCCAAATTGGCTTCCATTGAGAGAAAGAGTGAATGAAGTTGAGGAAACACAGCTCATAATTAGCTTAGAAAAATGAGTTGGAAAATTAAGAGCCTGCATCATTTGGTCGATGAACTCCCATTCTACCGTATCGTATGCTTTTTGTAGGTCTATCTTGAACAAACATCGGGCAGAACTTCCTCGTCTATCATAAAGCTTCACCAAATCGTGGCAAATTAGGATATTTTCAACAATAGATCTCTCTTGGATGAACCCTCCTTGATTCTGACTGATGATATCTTTAAGCACTGCTGCTAATCTGTCACATAAAAGCTTGGATATAACTTTGTAAATAGTTTGCAGCATGAGATGGGTCGGAACTGTGTCACTGAAGTAGGATTATTAGATTTAGGTATGAGTGTTATCACTGTAGCATTACTCTGATGGAGCATCTTGCCATTATAAAAAAAATCCAAAATAGCATTGCAGGTCTCCTCCTCAATAACGCCCCAAGCAGATTTATAGAAACCACTGGTATACCTATCCGGGCCTGGAGATTTATCCTGAGGGATGGAAAACAACACTGACTTAATCTCATCCTTCGTAACAGGCTTCGTCATCATCTGCCAGTGCGCATCATCGCAGACCAGGCCTGTGTCAATAATGCACTTCCTAATCGGAGATGTGCATTTTGAACTCCCCAACAATTGCTTATAATATTCAATGAAGGCCTCTTGAATTTCAATTTGGGTGTTGCAGTGTTTACCTGAAACGCTGTGAATTTCAGTAACCCAATTCCTGCAATTCCTTTTCCTGATGCACGAGTGAAAATAAGCAGTATTAAAATCCCCATCTTTGATCCAATCAGTCTTTGCCTTCTGTCTAAGGAAGCTCTGTCTATCAAACTGCAACCTTCTAACAGTATCAAGCATCTCAGTTTCAGTAGCAATCAATTGAGTATCCAACGGACGAATTCTCAGATCCTCCTGTATTCTCTGAAGCTCTTTTTCAGCCTGTTCCGTTTGGACTTCAATATCAGAAAAAACATTCCCTATTCAGCCTCTTAAGGACTGGTTTTAAAGCCTTAAGTTTTTTAACAATCTTAAACATGGGAACGCCATCAATAGCAGATGCCCAAATCTCCTTGACTTTATCAGTGAAACTCGGAGCATTCCCCCACATGTTGAAATATTTAAAACACCTCTTTCGAATCCCATCCAACTCCTTAGAATTAACAGTACAAGGCGAGTGATCGAAGACTCCTTCATGATGGAAATGAGCCACTACATCAGGAAACATATCCATCCATTCCTTATTTATCAAAAATCTATCCAACCTGCTGTATTTCCTACTTCCGACCTCTTGTTTATTAGTCCGTGTGAAAAAATTACCAGTAGCAGGTATATCAAAAAGTGAAAAATCGTCAAGGCACTCAATGAAATCAATCATGTCCTCTTCCTTGGTCTGCCCACCAAGTCTCTCATCTCTAGCAATTACCGTGTTGAAATCCCCAGCAACACCCCATGGCAACTGCATACTGTTTGTCATACTCCTCAACCGGTTCCATAAAATCTTCCTATCTTTACCATCATTGAACGCGTAGACCATAGTAATGACGAATTTCTTCTTTGATGCTATAATGTTAACAAGAGCATGAATGAATTGAGCATTATACTCAAGTATCATTACATCAACAACCCCAGGTCTCCACATCAACCAAACTCTACCTCCTTTATGCCAACTATTATTAGTAGTGAAGCTCCACCCATCTAGCATCGATAGAGCAATATTATTGAAATTACTAGGCTTAACTTTTGTCTCCAAGAGACCAAACAAGTTAACACCTTCTTTATTCATGAAATCCTTAACTAATTTTTGTTTGTTAACACTATTAAGACCCCGAACATTCCAAAATCCAAGCTTAATCATTTAGAATTTGAGGTATTATTGTATCCAATTCACTACCTGATTGGCCTCCAACAGGAGTTGCAGCCAATATCTCCACTGTTTCCCCATCATTCTTGTTTACATTCCCACCTCCTTCATCCTTCTTTTCATCCGTAACCACTTGTTTGAAAGATCTCTTTGGGTTTCCATTCTCTTCCAGTTCTATTATAGAGGACGTAGGTTTACTGGCAGGAATCTTCTTAGTAACAGGTACCCACTTCTTCATTTTCTGTATTTGCCCTTGAGGAGCAGTCTTAATTTCATTAACCTTCCTGCAAGTGGTAACCTCATGACCCATACCTTTGCATTTGGAGCAAATAGTAGGTTTCCACTCATATTCTACCTTAACATTAGTCAGCAGTCCATCTTCATTCAGGAACTGAATCTGAGATGGATAATGCTTACCTACATGTAACTCCACCATCAATCTGGCAAAACCCAGCCTAGTTTTCTCAGTCGTAGCTTGATCAGATTTAATGTAATTCCCTACCAAATTTGCAATTACTGGTAAGCACTTTCCCCAAAACCGCAAAGGTAATCCATAGAGTCTAATCCATGCAGGTACAACCTTAACATCTTCCTTCAAAAGGTCCACCCCTTCAAACCAAGGCTTAACAATGAGAGGTTGGTTATCAAACAAATGATACCCTGCATTAAGAACGTCATCTTTCCCCTTCATCTCTTTGAATCGTACCAGAAAAACTCCATTAGGTAAGAAGGAAACTTTATCGACATCATGTTTCCTCCAAACTCTACGAATAAAACCTTCAAGAACTTCCCAAGGAGGATTTGCACCTAGAACAAAGCAATATACCGCCTGCTGCCAGTATGAAATCTCATCCTTCGTATCTTCTTTTGTGAACTGGATAAGATTAGCAGTATTTACCAAGGTTGTGTCATCCCTTATCATCTCCTTGTCAGAATTTTCGTCCACCAACATCTCTTTGTCTGAGGAAACAATAGTCTTAGATTTTTTCCCTCGTTAGGTAATCCAAGGCATGTCAGTATTGTCATCATCATCCTCAAAATTCAAACCCGGAATAGGATTCAATTCATGCATAAGTTTCGTACGTACCCCTTCAATGTCAGATGGACCAGAGGTTTTCTTACTCTTTTCAGTACTCTTTGATCCATTATTATTCCCCTGAGAAGCATGCTTGGACCGAGTTTTTGAAGCAGAGTTTCGTGCCATGGAAATTTGCATTATCTCCTGATCGCCTCTGAATCGCCTCTAATGGAGAGCATTAGGGTTCTCTCTTTTGTTACCAATCTTCGACTTCTTTATCGGGGTTGAAAATTTCTGGCCGCCGTCTATGTCAGACTTAGTAAAAGTCTTACTAAAACACTCGTTATACCGAGGTAAACGCATGGCCTTGTAAAAGCGTTGCACATTGAAATCGCGGAACATGCACGATTTGAAGGTATGATATGTGTTGTGAGGGTCTCAACCGAAAATCAGTAAGGAATTCAAATCGAAAGATATTCTCTTATCAGATAATAAGTTGTTGCCTCATTTTCACTAAAGTGTCAATTCAAGTCGAAAGACATTGATACCTAAGTATCCAAGCCTTCCTTAACCCATAATTTCCTTTCCCCGTTTCTTCCTTCGCCTTTAGTGGGGGATTGTTGGAGTAAAGGCTTGTAAGTCTAATGGTGCATAAGTTGCTATCCCACATCGGTGGTGGGTAGTAACTAACACTATCTTATTTACTCCTTTATTCCTCTTATTTCCTTTTGTGTGTCAAGTGGGACTTTTGTGGAGGATGGTGGACTTGGGCTTCAACATGAACACACGCATGTTGACTCGACTCGACTTTGTCTCGGGTTTGGGTGGTTCACCTAGATGGGCTGTCCAGGTTCAGTTGGTATGTGAATGTCCAAGTTCATCCGGCTGTTGTAAATCCTCCACTTATTGGCAATATTTTATTTTAATGCATTGATTTGCATTAACAAGGTGGAGCGTTTGTTTTTAATGCATTGATTTGCGTTAAAAAGGTGGAGCGTGCATGGTCTTTTTGCTCTATATATATGTTGCCATCTCGCTGGTTATAACACACACAAAAACAATCATTTTCTTCCTCCTCCTTCTCTCTATATTCTGGGTTTTTGTTCGTGTTTCGTTCCGTAGCTAGTTGCCTCGAGTGGACGAGTTAGCTAGCTGCTGTGTTAACCTTGGGAAACTGCCGGTGTTTGTCGATTGCCAACCCGGTCGTACCGAAACAGTTTTCAAGTCAGTGGCTTATACCACGACACAGCTTCGACGTCCGTTCTGTTACCGTGTCTCCATTTCTGTCGCCTCGTATTTCTGTCCACTCGGGTTTTCCGTTGCCTCGGGTTACTGTTCGTTCTGGTTTTGCTACCTCCGGTCTCTGCCCATCTCGGTCTCATTTGTCGCCTCATATTTCTGTCCGTCGGTGTTATATTTGTTGCTTACTGTTTCTGGCAGCCTCGGTTAGCTTCCTCCATCGCGTCAGTTTTGTTTCTGTTCTCCCTTGTTTTCATTGTTACACTCCTCTTTTTCTAAAAATAGCACCTTAATCTTTTAGTATAGCACTTATCACTATGACCCTTAAATTTATTTCCTTCATTTTTTTTGTTAAGGGGTCAGTGAACATTTACAGAAGGCCACTGTACATCATTTTTTTAATATCTTGTTGAGGCCTTTTGTGGACATGACGTAGGTCCACCCCGACGCGGCCACGCGCGGGTTTGGGTAGGCGAATGCACCTCCATATGAGAATGGATCGAATTGAAATTTAAGTCGAAATGGAGTCGCCACCGAACTTTGTGGTAGTTCGGACCCGTTCGAGCCCACTCTATGTCGTTATGGGCCGTACACAAAGTACGACCCACTTTGATTTCAGAATTTATTGGGCGTCACTTTGCATTGCGATACCGATACCGTCACTACCGGTTATCGTGTATTGAATGACTCTCGTGAGCCAACGGTTTCGGGCATCCGGAAACCGAGATTCTGAGTAAGGGGTGAGGGTACGTGTTGGGAAGCCCACTAAGGACACCCAACCCCGCCCGCACTTAGCGGCCTCTACTAAGACATCGTTTGACTTTCTAATATGCGCGTTAGTGATTCGGTGAAATGATATGCAAACAGCGTTTTAGCTAAGCATGTGAATTTAAATGTGAGCTACGTCATATTAATGCATCTAATTTATTGTTGAAGTGATTTAGCATGCGAGGGTTCATTTATAAACGGTAAAACGTAAATAAATAAAGCAAAGCAATATAAATCGGTTACAAATTATACGGGCTGAATACAACCCAGAATTCACAATACGACGAGCAATAAAATAGAATAATCGGAATATATAACTAAAACGATAACCAATAAATAGAAATGGACCCGTGTATAAACTAGACCGTAAATTGTGTAAATTGGACGAACTCTGATTAAATACACATTATGTTGTGTATTAAGCGAAGGACGGAGACATAGGACCTAGGCGTGATGCTAGCCCGATCCCATGCCTCGATGTCTTGTCCCAACTTATCATATCGAGATTGAAGTCTAGATTAATCGTGCATCGGATATGACTAAGGAGTCGTCAACGCAAGATTAATAGTGAGACCGTCGATCAAAGTTGTTTATGTGAAGTGATATGGATGAGTTTTGAAAAGGAGACCACGTGATTGACTTTACACATGACGACTAATATTGTAGAAAAATGACGAGGCTTGAATGATGTGTTAAAGCTCTCGGTTTTCTGGGCTACAGGACCCACTCGGTCGAGTCATGGCCTGACTCGGTCGAGTGCGTCTTAAAAGAGGCTACTGCCCATAATTTGGGGTGCTACTCGATCGAGTAACCTATGTACTCGGTCGAGTGGCACCTGTACGAGGTATAACTTGTCTCGTTTTATGTGTTTTAAAATCGATAATTGATCGAACCGTACATAAATATGGCACGATTTATATACAACTCGATCCTCGGTACTCATAATGCATATATTATTGCTACGAGACCGTTATCGGAGATTTTAGAAAAGATGATATGAAAATCGTTTTTGATTGGACCGAGACCAAATTAATTCCCTCCGCGTTACGTCATCTTTAATATTCCTTACAGATTATGCGATGCTCGATTTAGCGTCAACGGGTTTTCTACCGATCCTTTGAAATGGAATTAAGCCCGTTCAACTACGTACTATCACGATCACATTATGCCCTTGAGTGCGTAGGGCGGTGCTCCTCGAAAGGGCGCCGCCACTATTGCGTCTCGAAAAGGGGTTAAACGGACTTTGGGCAATAGTCGTAGTTAAACGAGTTAAATCCGAATTTTGATAATATGTAAATATATATATATATGCTCGGTAGTGATAATATGACAAAATGTAAATAACGGAAATTAAATGTTAGATTGTTAGATGCGAAAAAGTAAATGTTAGAGTTAGATGCGAAAAAGTAAATGTTAGATGTTTGTAGTCATGTCGTTACTAAACCACTTGCTATAAAAAAACTCTTCCTCCCAAAAACCCTAAAAAAGAAAAAGAAAAAATTCTTCGTTCGGGGCTGCCATCTACCAATTTCGGTAGTGGTAAGCCCCAAATTTTAATCTCTATTACAATATTATTATTAATCTTATTTAGTTTTTAGATAATTATGAATAATTCTTGCCTCCTCCTTGGGAGGTTTTGCCCCCATCAATTGATGGGTCTGCTCCTATGTTTTCGGTGGGTTTGCTCCCTCTTTGGGAGAGGTACAAGATTTATGTGCAAGATCATGATCAGAGCAATGAAATTTCTACGTTCGGTGATACAGTTGAGGTCAGATCTCGGTCTACTATTTGTCGAAATAGAGAAAGTTCATCCCTTTGAAGACTTTTTAATCAGATCTATAGATTCCTTCGCGAGAGGCTGTGTCAATAAACAGCGATATATAGAAGGCTATGCAGAAGCGCATTACTCTAATAACGATCTTTGTCTCAAAGATGTTCTTTATTTATTTTTTACAAATTTGTATTCAGTTCAATTTGACATCGTTTGTAGATGCTGGATGGCTAATTATTAATGAAATTGATCTTCACTTCAAAAAAAAAAAAAAAAAAAAAAGTCATGTCGTTACTATCGACTAATTATGATACTAATACACAAACATAAATGTACATAAAAAAAACGAAAAAAGGAAGGAAGAAGGAAATGTCGGTGTTGAATGCTACACCCTCAACCTACATGTTCTTGCTTCTCGGGATACGGTTCGTCAAATGGCGGCAATGGCGCGGGAATCGTCGAGATATGTAGGAGGAGTTGATGGTGTGTATTTATGGGGTTTATTTTCTTAGTTTTTACGAGTTTCGATCTCAGAATGTATGTAGACGGATGCATGTGTGTATGGGGGTGTCGAAAATGGTGATGATTTGTAACTTAATGTGGCTGAAAAATGTGATGGAAAAAGTTGATGGGAAAAGTTGTGTCAAAGTTGTTAAATGTGATGAGTTGATGGGGAATATATAGGAAAACCCACGACATAGGGTCACTCGATCGAGTGGCCCTAGTGCACTCGGTCGAGTGCCCTCGCAAATGAACCTGGACCGTTTTTTTAGGCTCCACTCGACCGAGTGGATCAATTAAGGCGAGATATTTTGGGGATGATTGACCTTGATTTGATTTTGATTGATTTTTGAATTTTGTTATTTGGCGCAGGTTCTAGAAGCGTACCAGGTCGTTTTTGTGTGTCGGGTTCGTCTTTGACCGGGTTTCGACCCGGTCGCTAAAAGACGGGTTTTATTTTTGGTGTCGGTTTTGACCCAAATTAGTCTTATTTTGCTCGGAACGACCCACTGGGCATGAATTTGAGGTTGGTTATGTGAGGTTTGTATCCCGTTAAAAGCCCATGCCGGACATTACTGATTTCGAGCCCGTATCCGAGCGCGCTAGAGCACGTTAGCGTCCGATCATCATCGGGTGTTTTTTGGAAACTGCTATAGACACCTGGCAGTCAAAATGCGGGTGTCTACACATTTGCATCAAAAATTTAAAATCACGTCATTATCATTGTCATCTTTATAATCTTCTATATACTAAGAGATCAGAATAACAATTACGTACATTTTTCCCTCCAAACTAGCTACACTAATCATATACTATTATACTCCCTCCGGACACTACTTTTTACCTTATTACCTTAACATTTGTGAGAAGTATTTTGATTAAACAGACGAAAAATAGTGTCCGGGGAAGTATTATATTATAAGAGAAACTAGTGACCATATTTAACTACCATACGTGTCATCACCATGCAAAATTTTTCTTTCATTATTTCATTATCATATTAATGACAATTTAATCAAAATTTAAACAAATACATGATCAAATGTGTTATAATAACACGTTTTATATTAAGTATAAACTTAGCAAAGTAGGTTAAGAGGGTGGGTCACGATTTAGATATTTTACGTTCGGATAAATTTTTGGTCGGGTATATATATATATATATATATATATATAGAGAGAGAGAGAGAGAGAGAGAGAGAGTAAAGATCAAGTGAGTCCTTTTTTTCTTTTTGAGTCCGTAAGTTCTATTTAGAGCCATTGATTTAGATGAGATGGATGGTGGTGATTGAGTCTAGTAATTAAGGTAATATATAACATATTTTGGAAAAAATATAATAAAATCCTCTCTCCTCCCTTAATTATCTCCAACCACCTAACTTAGTTGATTATATTTCATCACATTCAATTTTTTCATTCAAACTCACTTGCCTAACTAAAACTCTTCATCTTCATCATCCCAAACTCAATCTCTCGACTTCTAATTTCTTTCAAAACACACACCCGCTCATTCTTTCATCTTCAACTCAAGCAAGGCTACACACCCGTGTTACATTGACGTATTATAAGTGTTACTTTAATGAACAAATGATGTTATTCCAAGTAATTAATAGTGTTATTCTTTGTCTCATGGTTAAACAATGTTATTATCAACAATTACTCTGACGCATTATATATCGTTCTTTAAAGAACGACAATCGTTAATTTGGTAATGAATGGTTCCAATCCAAGTTATCATCAATTACTTTGGTAATCATTTGTTTAAACGCTGCTGTCCTCAGTTACTTTAATGCATTATGTCTGTTACTCTAACTGACGAAAGGTGTTACTCCAATAGAACAAAGATGTTACTCTAACCAAATGCACATGTATTAAATAAAATATAGAGTTAATTGCTACGTAGCACAACGCTACTTGTAAAAAATGTGTACAAAATCAGTTATTCTTGTAAACAAAAAAAAAATATTTTTATCATGACCAAAAACACAAGTATTCTCAAAACACATGTTTCTCCTTATTTTCTTCAGTGTCTACCTCATTTTCGTCGTCGTCATCCACTTCATCCTCCTCATCCTCATCCACCTTTATCAGTGTTGTCTTGTGCATTCGCATCACTTCCAATATCACCTGCACAAAATTAAACAACGTGTTACTCCCATGCAGCCAATGTGTTACTTCAACTCTTACGTTGTGTTACTCTAACTGGTAAAGTACGTTACTCTAACATCATCATCAAAAACTGTTTCTCAACGTTCAGTGTGTTACTGTAATTGCAATTAAGTGTTACTGTAATTGCAATTAAGTGTTACTGTAACGTTAATACATATGCGTTACGCCTATGCAGTCAATGTGTTACTTCAGCTCTTACATTGTGTTACTCTAACTGGTGAAGTACGTTACTCTAACATCATCATCAAAAACTGTTTCGTAACGTTCAGTGTGTTACTGTAATTGCAATGGAGTGTTACTGTAATGTAGAGCGTATGTTACTTCAACATCGTGACTGCGTTCATAGAAAACAAAACAATATTATTAGTGGACCTCATTGAAAACCCAAATAACAAACATAAAACTATGGAATCAATATCAATTAACCATCACTATGAATCTATGATGAATGAAAAAACAATATCAACATAAAAATTGATGTAAAAAGGGAAGCCAAATCGACATGAATATCAATTAACCATCAATATGAATCTATGATGAATGAGATGACAATGAAAACAATATTAACATGAAAATTGACATAAAAAACGAAGCCAAAGCGACGTGAAAGAAATTTAATTTTTGTTAGTCGATCGCCGAATTATAATTGAAGCAAAACGTGAAAGAAATATCAAAACTCACCATTGTTATACTCGATCAATTGCTTTTCAACAGTTGATGATGATGTCGCGCTCATTGAATCCATAGTAACGGGATTTTGAACCCAGATTTGAATGAATGAATGACGGAACGTGATGATGGAAGTTTTTTTTTTGTTTGCTTTTTTTTTTTTTTTAAGGTTTTGATGAATTTTGCAAGGTGAATGACTAAATGATGAATGAACGTAATCATGGGTTATTGTTTTCTGAAATCATGGGAGCTATTTTAGGAACGTAATCTTCCTTTTTTTTAATGCAAATAATTGGAAGCATCTCGTCCATCCATTCTCATCTCATCCAATGGATGAGATGAGGACTTAGGGACTCATATAGAGTAAAGGACTCATAAGAGCCTTACTCTATATATATATATATATATATATATATATATATATATATATATATATATATATATATATATATATATATATATATATATTATGAGTTGTGAATTAAGAGTTTCCATGTATTGATTTTATACGGGTTTTATATCGAGATATAGGTCATAGTATCGGCAGAGTTAAAAGTCTTTTTATTACGTTTATCATCTTTAATTTAAAATAGAAATATATAATATTTTTTTAAAATTCTTATTTTATTAGACCTAGGTTTATTGTTATAATACTTAAAATACTTTTTAAAGTCTTAGGCTGGCCCATGTCTATTGTTATATGAGACATAGGTTTACCGAGATAACTCGTGTCTATAAAAACAATAGACATGAGTTATTTGTATGCCCTATGTCTATTAATAAATATAGACATCAGTTATTTGCTTGCCCTATGTTTATTGTCATAGTATAGACTTGAGCATAATAATTTTCATGAGAAAGTGCAATCCAATCAAAACAAAAATAAACCCCATAAATTATACGACATTTGATTGGACAATAAAATGTTCCATATTATATAAAAGTAGTCATCATCCCAAACAAATAAAGAGTAACTAGCTAAAAGATAAAAAACTAAATAAATACGCGATGTGTCAATAATTAAATCTCTTCTTACAACCAATCATTTTCTAGCTAATACATAAAAATACTACATGCATGTTTCTATAAAGACAAATTTTGTATTGCAGATAACTAAAATACAAAATAAGGAAACAAATAAATTTTATCAATATTTATCAAAAGTATGTGTTCAATCTCTAATGTATCCTCTAATTTTAATACGCCGTTTAGGAAACACGTGTACGCTGTACACGTGAGGGACGCGTGCGTAGTCGACTTGTACTGCTTTGGGTGCGGTTTAACTTGGTGCTCTTGAGAGGGTCGCCTGGACTTGAATCTCTCTCGAATGTTTGAATTTGTCTTGGATCTTCTGAGCAAGCGACACGATTTATCGTACTTGTTGACTACTTGTGACGGATTTGATGGAGAGACTTATAGCAACTTGTGGCTTGTTCTCTCTTAATCCTTTTCTTTAGAAATTTTCCAATCCCCTCAAATGAATGAGGAAAGCTCTATCTATTTATAGAGTTTGATTCTCCTTGTTTGACTTTTGTAGTCACATGTCCATTTATGGGCTTATGACCGACATTGACCCAATTTGTCTTTTTTTCGGGTTTAATTATCCAAATAACTCATTTGTAATTCGGATCAACCCATATTTTCTTTACTTTGGACAAAATAATTAAATTGAGATAAAATTTCTTATTAACTCAAAATAAGTAATTAAATTTATTTATTCGGCACTTTAATAAATTTCGGCTGCCTACAAATTGCCCCCTCGGGATTTTTTCACGTGCACCGTTTGAGTGTTCTGGAGTGGCGAGGTCTTGAACATTTTTTGTATTGACTTTGACTTGGAAGTCGGTGTAACATTCTCATTTACACAGATGTCTTACCAAGACATTCCCGAGTAAATAAAGGTGTTACCATCTTGGTTTCCCGAGGTGGTAGTTCATTATAATACAACATGGAATGTCAAATCGACACTCTATTTAAACCTTACAACTCATTAACTATTACAACTCTGGTTACACAGCGGAAACTATAAGATCTATATAAACATGAATGCTTGTGCATTCATCCGTACTACGTCCAGGCTAGTAATCGTGTTCACCTCAATCCCGTACATGCATCCCAGCATCCAAACACATCACGACATACATAACCTGCATTATAGACTACTCCCCAATTAACCAAAAATATCAATTGGATCATCACAGGTCCCCAGAAAATTGGGTGACAAGTTAAACATAATAAACAAGGTCAGGCACGCTGAGTAAGGAATAATCATACAGTTCAATAAAGTAATAGTTGAGCAACCTTTGATCTTCCTCCTAATTTACAGCTTCCATTCAACGAAGCTCCTTTGAATGAAGCTGATATCATTGGCTCTGCTGCTGTGACGTGTAACAATTGTCATCACATCAATCATGAAGGTTCTGGTGAGGCATCCAACTAGAGCTCTAATCATAGTCCCCCCCCCGATCCCCTCCTGAGTGGCCTTTTTACAGCTCCGAGGAGCATAACAACAATGAGTTTGCGATTCAAATCTCTTCTGACTCTGAATCTTCCGAGGGTGCCTTCGTTGATGCTAGCGGAGACTCCCCTGTTCAACTAGTTCTACTTCTTCCAAATGAAACTGATATGGCTGCAGATAAAGCGATTCCTGATAACACCACAAACAACAACTCTACTGCTATTATTTCGATTGGGAGCGCGCAAGCTAATCCTTCCCCTAATTTCACGGTAAGCATCAGTACTCCCGAAGTCTTATCTCTCTTTCAAAAAATCGATGACAAACTTAAAGGTTATCCTATGGATTTGTTTGGTCCTTTGGAGGCGGACCTCCTGATTCGCTCCCAAGAAAAGCCGGCCAACAGGCCATTCCCTATGCAAGCTCTCAAGACTCACGCCGATAAGCCTATATTTTATAGCACCAGAAAGAAAGACAATGCGAAACGAAAATCGAGCTCAGATCCTGATCTTCTTGACTTGGAAGATCATGCTATTGCTAACAAGAATATGGCAAAATCTTACCTTCTCACCCTTGGTAAGAAACTGAAGACTACTATGGAAACTTCTGAGCCCACTTCTTCTGGTTTCAGAATGACTGTCACAGATGCTGATTTCGAGAACCTTGAGGTTGAGTCTGCTAAATTCAATAGGGTTGTGGAGACTGTCCCTCATCAGTCTCTCAAGCAGCCATGATTGGGGTTCTTTGAAATTGCAGGGGGCTTAATGACCCGCTCACCCCTGCAATTCCTAAATTAGAGCGATGGTCAGGAATAAATTGTACGACCTTCTCTTTCTTAATGATCAAACCAAATGCGGTATTGATCATGTCAGTAAGTTGGGTAGGTCTCTAGGTTTTACTAATTCTGTTGGTGTCAATGCCCAAGGTAGTAGTGGTGGCCTTTGGGTCGGTTGGAAGGGATCGCTCTTACTACATCTTCATTTTAAGTGTACCAACTTCATCATTATGAGAGCTTTAATAAAAGGTTCCTTCTGTTACTTGGTTTTTGTCTATGGCAGTCCTTATTTTCAAGATAGGCAAGCTGTTTGGGATAATCTTCGTGACAAGATTCTCAATATCGATCTTCCAATTCTTCTTTTGGGAGATTTTAATCAAGTCGAATTACCTGAAGACAAGTTCAGTACTAAATACCATAGCCTGCAAGGTGGTGATCACTTTACTAAGTGGAAAATCGACTGCAGGCTTACAAATATTCCGTTCAAGGGACCACGTTGCACTTGGTGCAACAATAGGGAAGGGGAAAATAGAATTTATGAATGATTAGACAAAGCTCTTGCTACTACTAATTGACTTTCCATCTTTCCTAATATAGCCGTAAACCACTATCCGATTCAGATAAGTGATCACACCATGATTGAAGTTACTAAGATACATCCTTATATAATTGAGGCGTGGAACTTCGATTATGACGACTGTAGCCATAAAGTCTCTAATTCCTGGCTGTCTGCTGGACCAGGAGCATAAAGGATCTCCCTCCTTTATTCTTGCGAGAAAATTGGCTAAGGCTAGGACTGTCATGAAAAAATGGTCCCTCGATAAACGATCAGAATGGGGCAAGAAGTGGACGGAGTTTGACGAACTCCTCTCTACCAATCTAGAAGAAATTCTTGAGGGCAACAATTCCAGCAAATATAATCGACATCATAGTAAGCTGATTGAATATTGTAGCGCGGTTACTAAATACCGGAAGCAAAGAACGAAACAAAATGGGATCTTGATGGCGATGTTTGTACCAAATTCTACTTTAACTGGGTGAAAGGAAGAAGTAGTAAAAAATTTATTGTTGTGCTCAAATTACCTGATAATTCTTGGACTTTCCAAATGGAAGAGATTCATAAGAACTTTGTAAATTATTTCACCAAAATTTACAGCTCTTCTATTAAACATGAGCCACTTATGGAGCCTGACACGTCTGCCTGCCCACTCCGCCTTAGTGATGTTCCTCATCCATCATCGAACTTGTTCAGAAATCTCACTAATAAGTTATCTGATTGTGATATATCCTTTCTTAATGCTCCTTTTTCCAGTAAGGAGGTTATGAGTGTTGTTTATCAATTGGGCGCCCTTAAATCTCCAGGTCCCGATGAAATTTCTGCTATTTTCTTTCAGCGCTACTACCACTTTATCAAAAATGATGTCACTCGAGCTGTTCGTCATTGCCTAAATTCCGGATTCATTCTCAAGGAATTTAACAGTACCTTTATTACATTGATTCCTAAGATTGCAAACTCGAAAAGTGTTGAACATTTTTGTCCTATTAGTCTTTACAATACTATTATGAAGATTATTACTAAATGTATTGCTAATAGACTCAAGAAAGTCATCGCTAGTGTGGTTGGCCCTTTCCAAAATGGTTTCATGCCAGGACGATCCTGTGGAGATAATATTCTGCTTGCACATGAGATGGCTTTCAAGTTTGACATGAGTCAGGCTTTCGACAGATTACAATGGGATTTTCTTAAGAGTACTCTTCACGTACTCCATTTCCCTGAGAAATTCATTTCCCTCATCATGAATTGTGTTCAGACTGTCTCGTATGAAATTCTCATCAATGGCGTCCCAACCAAGAAATTTTTTTCCCACAAGAGGTCTTCGACAAGGCGATCCGATGTCACCCTATCTCTTTATCCTAGCTATGGAAGTTCTTTCTGCCAATCTCATTGGCTCTCAAAGGATGGGCAAAGTTAAAGGGATCAAAATCTGTAAACAGGCACCGAAAATCAGCCATCTTTTCTTCGCTCACTGTAATCACGACTCCATTGCTGCTGTGAGTAATATTCTCCACGACTACTGTATTGCCTCTGGACAACTTATAAACTTTGAGAAATCTGCCATTTTCTTCGGTCCTACGACGACTTTAGGTAATACTAAAATTTGTCCCAAGTCTCTTCACATTAAAAGAAACAAAAAGATGGGTAATTATCTGGGTATCCCAATCGTTTTGGAAGGAAGCAAAAAGGATTTCTACAACGATATTATTAGTCGAGTCAAAAAACGGCTCAACTCTTGGAGTGGTTCTACTCTTTCGCCCGCTGTTAGACTCACACTTATTTCTTCAATCCTTGCATCATTATCTATTTACTCTCTATCGGTATTTCGTATACCGATAAGTGTTGCAAAAAGATTAAATTCTCTCTTTGCGCATTTTTGGTGGGCAGGGGTTAAATGCAATCGTACGATTCATTGGAGAAGCTATAACTTCATTAGTCTACCAAAAAATGAGGGCGGTCCGGGTATTCGCAATGTTTCGTGTTTTAATCAGGCTCTTCTTGGTAAGATGGCTTGGAAGATTCTGACGACTATTGACTCTTTTATCAGCAAGGTCTTTGGGGCTAAATATAACATACACTGTTCCACTATCGAGAAGACTGTAAGGAAATCTCATCAGGGGAGTTCGTGGAGTTAGAAAGGAATCCTATGAGGTCTATAACTACTCAGAAATCAAATTGCTTGGACCCTGGGTACGAATAGCAATTTAGGCATTTGGAACGAGAGATGGGCTGTTGGGCATATTCCGGTACTTGAGACCGGGGTTAATCTGACTGACTCTAATGAGGTTCCCTCTGTCATCTCCAACTTGGTAACTAGTACTGGCGATTGGAACACTGACATCCTCAACCATTATTTCGCTCCTTACTGGGTCTCTCATATTTCGAAAATCTATTTCCCATTGACCCCTAATCCTGATAGATTATATTGGCGTGCTACTCATGATGGCAATTATACCGTTAAATATGGTTATAGGATGGCTTTTGAGCTCTTCAAAGAGACTACTCAAAACAAATATATTCGGAATAGCATTACCATGGAGTTGAAGAACTTCAAAAAAAAATCCTATGGAAGATCAAATATCCACAGAAATTGAAAATCTTTCATTAGAAACTCATACATGGTTGTCTTCCTGTGGGTGTTACTTTTCTGAGATGAGGAATCCAACTGCAAACAAACTGCTCCTATTGTGAACTTTCAGGTATCAATACTCTGGAATCTGAGGCACATATCTTTAGGGACTGCGGTTTTGATTCTAGGATCTGGTCTAGTGGTCCTCTCGGTCTCAATTGCTCTTTTGCTATCAATATCGATCTCGCATCTTGGATTATTAACTGGCTGTCTTTCTTCTCTACTGAGGATGACATTGACTGGCTTACCTGCAAGTTTGTAGGCACACTTTGGTTTATCTGGTGTGCTAGAAATAATTGTGTCTTCAGGGATAACCAGTACTCTCCTCTTTCGGTGTTAGAAGCAATCAATGGTTTGCAACCTACACAAAGCTCCACTAAGACCTTACATTCTAGCCATCTCCAAGATCATACTTCTACTGATCTCCGATCCGGACTCCAGATTCTATGGCGGCTGGGAGATGGATACTACTCGACAGTCTGGGTATTAGTGTCGACCAAGACTTTGTTAGGTTTGACTCTAATGATCCTTTGCAGGGGGAGGCTTTAGCTACTCATGCGGCTTGTTCCTGGTCATTGAGCAGAAATCTCTATCACATTAGCGTCAAAACCGACTACTTAAAGCTAGTTGAAGCTCTATCCGATACTTTCCGACATCGTAATGATCTCAGGAGTATCCTCGACGATATTCTCGAGCTAGCTAACCACTTTCATTGCTTGTCTTTTAATTACATTCCTAGAGTTTTTAATAAACGTGCTCACGGAATAGCCGTTTCAGCACGGAAAAATTGTTAGACTCTTTTTTTCTACGGCTGGTAAAAAAAAAGTAATAATTGAGCATGCGGTAAACAATTTTGATATATCGATCAGTACACAATCACGGTAATACGACCAAGATCTCAATGATCTCCATCTCAATTCCAATCTCCATCTCAAATCCGATCTCAATCTCAATCTCGGTTCCATACTAAACCACAATAGTACCAGGGTTCGCGTATTCATTAATGTGCACATCCCTTCTAAGGCCGCCCCAAAGGAGGCGAATAACAAGGCAGGTTCGAGATCAACTGAACCTAAGGTAACCTTCACATTTCATGCGTGGTCCCGCAGACACCAACGCGGATGTGGCCTCTCATATCATACTCAATACCGGAATCTCGTCCCGATAAATGCTCTGTATCGGAATCTCAATAATTCCAATTCATCACAATGTCTCATCATATGTATGCAGCTTATCATAATATCATTCATGCTCAACATAGTATGTAATTCAACACAATAATCCATCTGTAAGGTTAAACCTTACCTATTCAAAAATTCACCATCGCGTCGACAGTAGTATTCAACACTGAAGCTCTGCGGAGTCTGATCCTAATAATATATTATATACTTGAATTAATATCGAACCTAACATAATTAAATTATAAGATGAAATCGATATAGTTCTAACTAAATTATAACATGGGACCGACCCGACCTAACTAAATTATAACATGAAACCGAGATCTAATCGTGACACCTTCCACTTCCAACTCCTTGCGATCGACCCAATACTAGCATCCTACATCGACCCAATAGTACGACAATAAAGGCAATGCCATAACGGTGGAATTCACCACAATAAAAAACAACCCCAACCACGACACACTATGACGGCGACAATAACCTGATGACGACGACAACACAAAAACGGCAACAACAAAACACAACGCAACAAACATATCCCAATGACAGTAGCACGACACCCAACAACAGCTAATAACGACACAAGCATACCATAACAACAGTGCCAATACCACAACAATGATGACGACAATAACAATACTACACAAGAAAGCCAGGACACGAGACACGACTACAAAGGCACACAACAATAACAAAAACACACAACCCGACACTAATCACCACGCATGAAACCACCAGCCCGACCACCACCTTATTCACAGCCGGCTAGCCCCGTCATGGCTGTAGTACACATCCGACATCAAGATGCAACTAAGATGGTAAAATAGACCTATAGGTGCGTGTGTGAGATCGATGGCCTAACTCTGTTTCCTTCTTCCTCCGAGGGCTGATCATACGTAAGGTTGAGAAGGTTGTGGGAATTATCAAGGTTATGTGCGATGATGGAGGGCTGCGCGTTACTGTTGCTTGGGGAAAGAGTTTATCTTGTTTTTAAAAGGATAAACAAGGAGTGCGGGTAGGTTATACGCTCCACCTCCTTCCTTATCTATATATTCTACTCCCTCTATTTTTAATATAAATCATTTTCACTTTTCGAGATAACTCATTCTCTCTTCAATATCTCTCCCAACATAAGAAAAAATACTATGAAATGTATACTCATTTGAAAGCTCTTTTCGTAAGGAATTTATGGTGCAATTTTTAAAATTTTTGGAATAATATATTCACATAAAAATTAAAGTCAAAGTCTCACCTCGAAAAAGTCAAACGTCATATAAAAAAATACAGAGGGAGTATTAAATAGAAAACAAACCATCATTCATGCTCTATCTACCCAATGCTCAATCCTAAAGCAACCCACATGGCATGATATGATTGGGTGGAAGATGAAAAGAAGGGAGTTATTCTTCCTCATTGATTATGTGGAATCCAATGTTAATCAATCAAGTTAAGCTCTCATTGCGTAATCCGTTATTTGTTAGGCATAAATTAGTTTAAATGTCTTCATTAATCATGTGGAATCCAATGTTAAGCAATCAAGTTCGTCATTAATTTAGCTCCCGCCTCCCATCCTCTTCATCTTCTTCCCTTATAATCCACCACCTACAAAAATGGGTGCTTGCCTTTCTCATTACACCACCCAAGTGTACAACGAAACTGAGTTACTTCCCACCACCAAACATCGTCTTACTGTTGCCGTTGGATGCAAACGAACCTGATTTTTCCCACCACGAGACTAACTCGGTATGTGCATGGCTATCAACTTTAACGGCTCTGTTTTTCAGCGTCTTTGTTCATACGCTTTTGACGAGAATTTAATGGCTCTGTTTTTACGTCAACTTTCTGCACTTGCTCTCTTGCATAGATGTTTGCTTCTAACAAGAATTTAATTCCATACCCGTTTATATTCATTGTTGGATCACTAATTTCTCACCTGATTTTGCTGCACATCTAGATTGTTTGCCAGCTACTACCAGAATTTTCACATTCGTATTGCAGTTGTATTATAGCTCCGCCTTCGGGCTCCTGCAACGAGCATGATCAATTCCCACCCTATTACCGTTGAGAAATTAAATCGCCTTATCCGATGATGTATGATCATCGAGACAAGAATCCAAAACAGTACAACCTTCATCCACCAACGTACTATTTGATACGTCTCCCACATCAATGATACTCGGGTGTAGTAAGCCTACGAAGCTACAAAGCCAGCCTCAGCCCCCTTAGGAGGAGCTTGATTGTCTCGCAAAGAAGAAATGACACTCCTGCCACGGAAGCCCAACCCCAGCTCACCCTAGACCAATTTACTCGCCTAGGTACCTTCCTGCACACTTTAATCAACCGTAGAAAAACAAGATCGAGGAACTTCGATCAAACCTCAAATTCAGCTTCTGCTGGAATTAATGTTCTGCTTCGCTGGTGATCTAAAGTATATTAAAAGAAGTATATTAAAGATGTTTTCATTTGTTGTTGATTTTGAAAATATGAGTACACAACTAATAATGAAAAATATTAGAACAAAACTAACACAGACAAATGTGAAACATGAGAATTATAAACAAGCACAACAAATGGCAAGAACAACAAACTCAACAATGTAGACGAGAGGAAACAAAGAAGAAGCTAGCACAAGGTCGAACAATAAAATATGACACATCCGGGCCTCCGGCCCACTGTTTGTATAATATCACGTAGAAAAACTGGCGAAACAAAAAATATAAAATAGGGGAGAAGGAAAATGGAGAGAGAGAGAGAGAGAGAGAGAGAGAGAGAGAGTCTTACATTATATACATTATATGTTACGGATTAAAATTTAAAACCCAAACAAATTATCCTTCATCCATTATTTATCTAATACGGAGTACTATCTTCTAATAAAACCATGTGTTAACAAAATTAAGAAAGTAGATATACGTTAAAAAAACAAAGGCAATCAATTAACAAATTTTTTAAATAAAAAAACTCAATCAATTAAGAAAGAAGAAAAAAAAGAGGAAAAACTTCTTAGCTACCACCTCGCTTCATCTTCCCCTTCTATTCATCTTACTCTTCCATTCATCTTCCTCTTCCATAATTTATTGTAGTGTATTATCACCTACAACTAGACCTGTCAAACGGGTCGGGCGGTCGGGTTTCGAGTTCGGGTAAAACACGGGTCGGGTGTATTTCGGGTTTGAAAAATACGGGTTTTATACAGGTCGGGTTTATACAGGTTTTGGGTCGGGTTTCGGGTCAAATACGGGTTATTAACGCACTTTGAAAACATTAATTTTCTTTACTTTTTTTTTTATCATAGATACACTTTTATTCTTAATTTTCTTAATCATCTCATTTAATATACTTTCTCTGTTCCAATGAATTGTATACATTTGCTTTTTTGACACTATTTATACGTAGGATGAATTTTCGATATAACTTCTAGAGTAAATTAGAAATTACTCCCTTCAAAGATCCGTTTATTAAAATTTACTCATTTATGAATTTTTTTTAATATTTTACACCCAAAAAGATGCAAAACTTCAAAATTTACTTGCAAATTTACTTAAAAAAAAAATTTGTGTTAATGAAACTCGATAACAAAGCGGTTTTTTTTTCAAACCGTTACGTTATTACGTTATGTTATATATTATTTCCTCAACTCACAACACTCCAGTCACTATATTCAAACTTTGTTTTTCTCACCTAAAAAAATCGTCTTTTCTTTGAAAAAACGACTTTCTTAAAAAATTGATTTCACTTCAAAAAACCGAATTTCCACAGAATGGAGCAACAAGGGGTTAGTGCACTCATAATTTAATTTTAATCGCTTTTAATAATCTTTTCTCGTTTAATATGTCGTTGGTTATGTTAACGTGTATTAGTTTAGCATCGAAAATTATTAATCAGACACGGGGGAGAACATTAATCGAACGCGGAAAACCCTAGCAGGCGTCAAAAATTAACGCCCGATAGACCCGGGGGCGTCAATTTCTGACGCTTAGGGGGCCGATAGGGCGTCAGAAATCGACGCCCAGATAGGCGATGGGCGTCGATTTCTGACGCCCAGCTGGCCCCTTGGGCGTCGGAACTTGACGCCCCCCGGGTCTATCGGGCGTTATTTTTCGACGCCTGCAAGGATTTTCCGCGTCCGAATTGTATTTCGTGTATTTTTGTATGTAAAATCGTACGAGTTAGACGATGCAATACGTTATGAAACACGTTTAGTTTGTTTTTATTTTTCTGTAAATATGTATATTTAAGTTTCAATTTGTGGCTCGGGTGTTTTGTAATTAATCTGTCATATTGTGCAGGAGGACTTCGGTGGCGATGGTATCGATTACCGTTGCTGCTTTATCTTTGGGCCACCGTTTGGTACTTCTGACATCGCATTCAACTATGCTAATGAGATAGCGTTGCCTCTTGGTTTTAATTTGGTGAAAGCCAACAACAAATCGAAGAGCAACGTAGCTCTGAACCCTCTTGGAGTGAATATTTCAAATGCGACCAGAACGGAAATCCAAGACGCGGTGTGAAGCATTCTCAGAAGATCGGTTGTAAGTTCTAGGTGAAAGCATGCCAGAGCTTGGATAAGGAACGATGAATTCTAGCAATCGGTCCATGGGGCACGCACAACCACCCGTTACGGGTTTATGATGATGGACACAGATGTCTAGCTGCCATTGGTGAGGCCGTGAAGGAGTACATCAGAACTTGTCGCCGGGCACATTTTACACCGGCCCAAATCATGGAGGGCCTTCATCAGGCAAACCCGGAGAAACTACGCCCCTCCATCGAGACGATATATAATATGAGCGCGAAGTTGAGGACGCAGGCAAGAGAAGGTCGTAAAGCCATAGAGCAGATGATCACACTAGCACGTAAGGGGAGGTACGTCCACTTCTTCAGCGAGAGCAAGATTACGAGCGTCGTGGAATGTGTATTCATGGCTCACCCTGAATCCGTGAAAATGTTCCCTACGTGGTTTCACGTTGTCACTATGGATGCGACGTACAAGACGAACATGTACGATATGAAGTTAGTCGAGATGATCGGGGTAAAACCCGTTAGGAAACCTTTTCTGATTGCCCACACCCTCCTTCGATTTGAGAACAAGTTGTCCTATATTTGGATGCTCCGTAAGTTGTTGAAGCTGCTCATTGGGGACCGGGTACCGACTGTGATTGTCACGGATCATGATTTGGCTTTGACGAGGGCAATCCCGGATGTCTTTCCAGCTCCGCAGACCCAGAACCTGCTCTGTACATGACACATGCATATCGAAATGTGTGGAAACACGTGCCTTGAAGAGGTTTGATGTTCAGAAATACCGAGCAGCGACCTTCATGAATGCAGTGTGGTACCCTTTTCTGTATTCTACAAGTGTCCGGACATGAAAAGGAAATCGACTGATATGCAAAGTGATGGAGGTCGGGAGTTCCACAGTACACGGTGATGTTTGGCATAGTACGCTTAGGGGATGGAATCACGCGTTCACAGATCGAGTCCATTTTGGCAACAGACCACATCCATCGTCGAATATGCACATGCGGCCTTGCAGAAGGCTCTTGGTACGTCGACAACTTCCTTAGACTACTTGTTCGATAGGATTGACAAGCTACTTGGTTGTCAGCAGTCGAAACTAAGGAAGAAGTAGGAGAACTCCTCCAAGAAGCGATTATCTACATTGCCTCCGATTTTCATGAACTTGAGACTCCGGGTCAGTTGTAAGGCGCTAAAGATGTTGACTGGGGAATTGACGAGGATGCACGAGTTGGTTGATCGGGTGTATGACGACTGCAGGTGTATTTTGAAGACATGGCAGGCCCCTTCCCTTACAGTGATCGCCTTGTCGGTTTTATGCAGCGTTACCTCGTCAACTGGATAGATGTCATTGGGGACGATCATTACGGATTCCGTGTCATGTCCCATGCGATTTACAGAGACCAATCCAGTTTTACTTGACAGAGGATGGCATTGTGGGAGCATATCCAGTCTCCCATGTACCACCGTGTGTACTTGTCCTACATTGTTGGAGGTGTTCAACAAGCCATGCATCGTTTAGGTAGAATGAACCCCGGTCAAGTGGGCTCCGAGCACATCTCGACGATCTTGATTTATACGGTTTCGCCACAATCAACAACTGGGTTATATGTCGAGTATCTTCTAACTTGGAGTGTTGCACTTACTATCCATTGTGAGCCATGCAAGGTAACCGGGTACCATTTGGCGTAATGTGGATAATGCACCTTCATGAAGGGGGAGGTCGCTGGATTAGGTTGAGAATGGAGGACGATTTTCCGACGCCTGCTGAGCATCTCCCGTGGAGGAACGTGCATGACAGTACCACGGTACATTATCCTTCCATTTTTCAGGCCCGTCATGACAGGTGGACGCAACAGTGGAATGAGTACTTCCCAACGGCTCCTAATTATGGTGGGCAAGGGGTCGGGACAACCATATCAACATCCTAGACGACGACCAGGGTCACACGACAGGGGATCAGTATGATAATTTCAACTCCTTTGATTACTAGAACTGTTAACGATGTATGTAGATTATTTACCTATTACAGTGTTGTATACTTTGTACTTCTTGTAGATCAATATTGTATATTTTGTGTATAGTTTGTATAGTTCTGTGTACTAGTTTCATGTATACTTAGTACAGTGTCGTATATTTGTTTATATTGTAGTCAATTATTTTACTATTATTTAGTCAGTAGGTACTCATATAATTAATTTCGATTATACTAATCAAGCGTGTCGAAGTTGTGATTGAGGCAAACACAAATGTCATAATGAAAGTCCAAGTGTACTGATAAATAACACAAAATTTCCGAATCATCCTATGGACATGACATAAGTCCACCCCGACGCGGCCACGCACGGGTTTGGGTAGGCGAATGAATCTCATGGTGAGATTGTTCTCGGGTCGAAATTTAAATCAAAGTTGGAGTCGCCACCGAACTTTGTGGGAGTTCGGATCCATTTTAACCCACTCTATACTTAAGCGTATCGCACACAAAGTACGGCCCGCTTTAGTACTGGAGCTTATGGGGGTTCGTCCTTTTGCATACCGATATCGATGTCGACTTACCGAATATCGTATATCGAATGACTCTCGTTCGCCAACGGTTTCGGGCATCCAGAAACCAGAGGTTCTGAGTAAGAGGTGAGGGTACGTGTTGGAAAGCCCACGAAGGACACCCAACCCTGCCCGCACTTAGCGGCCTCTACTAGGATATTAATCGGTGTTCGTGTACGCGAATTAGTAAGACGGTGAAATGATATGCAAACATTGTTTTGAGCTACGCATGTGAAATACGTATTTAGCTACATCATTTAATGCATCTTAAATTTGTTGAAGTTGTTTTAGCATGTGGGTTCATTTAGATAATGATAAATGCCGCGCAACGAAAATGAACAACTTAAAAGTAAATTACAAATTACACTGGCGGAATACAACCCGGAATTCACAATACTCGGACAAAAGTAATGATAAATGGATTAGCATTGGTAAATGTAACCTATAAACGGACCCGTAAATAAAAAATGTAAATTGAAACTGTAAATCAAATAATTGGACGAACTCCGATCATTTACACATTATATATGTCGTGTATTGACCGGAGGACAAGGGCCCTAGTACGCGTTAGCATATGGGACCGGAGCGTAATGCTAGCTCGATCCTGGGCCTTGGGGTCTTGTCCCGACTTATCCTAGTGAAATAGAAATTGCCTCGACTTATTGGATATCAAAATCGACTAATGACTCGTCGATATAAGATTAGTCGTATGAGACATCGCTCAAAGTCGTAAAGAAACAGAACGGGATAATGATGAATTAGGATTGATATAATGTGTGGGTTTTGGAAGACCAATACGTGATGGATTTAGCACGTATCGACTTAGAGTCGTAAATATGACTCAACGAAACCTTATATCGTCTTTTGATCCTCGTTGGAGGCTTGCAGGGGTCACTCGATCGAGTCATTATGGGAACTCGGTCGAGTGCCCCTAGACGAAAAATCCCTGCCCATTTTTGAGGGGGTAACTCGATCGAGTGCCATCTGTAACGGGTGGGGGGATTTGCTCAAATCAACCCAATTAGTGAATTTGTCATTTAAATCGAGAAATGACCGAACTAATGTAAATATCGGGCCCCTCTGTGTCACGACGTCATTGTAGGGTCTTATGGACCCTACGACGATCGGTTCAACGTCACTGGTTTTGCATTAACATGATTGTCGATAGCTCTTCATTCTCGACACTCGATTATGGAATCGATATCGAACATTTTAGAGCGATTCTTATGGAATCGAAAATAATCGAACTAGAATGAATATCAAATCTCCCCGCATCGCGATGTCGTTGTTGGGTCTCATGGACCATACGACGATCGGTTCGACATTGTCGAGTTTCATGCTAATTCAATTGTCGATAGCTCTTTTATGCGCGACATTCGATTACGGAATCGACATCGGGCCTTTAGGGCTATATTTTGAAAATGATATCGAATACGCTCGATAATGAATTACCGCGATCGTGTTATAATCCAATCGGTTATGCGTACGCCATAGGGCACTCTAACCTTTAAATGCCTATGGCGACGCGCCTCCAAGGGCGCCACCTCCAATACGACTTGTTGGGGATTTTAACGGACTTTAGGCGTCATTTAATCATCGAATTTATTCGATTGGGAAATTCAATTTTTCGTTACAAATATTAGGTCCTTTGCATTTCGACGTCGTAGTTTGGCTTTTAAAGCCTACGACGATCGATTTAGCGTCATCGGACATTTGCTCGAATCGATTTTGAAAATAGTTTTTTTATTATATTGTAGTATACACGGTATTAGATATATAACTGAATGTAAAAACGATAAATAAATGTTAGAAGTTAGTATACAATAACGAAATTGTAGGAGCGATAATAAAAGTGTTAAATTGCAATAAAGTAAATGTTAGTAGAATAGAAATCAAAAGTTAGTAGCGATAATGTAAATGTTAGCGTTGTTAATATACAAAAATGAAGAGAGAACTAGAAATTAGAAGAAATGGGATTCGGTACACTCTCAACCTACATGTTAATAATCTCAGAAAACGGGCTCGTCGAGTGTCGGCGTAGGCACGAGAGCGGTTCGAGAATGTAGGGTGAGTTAGGGTGTGTGATTAAGGAGACGGTATTCTCGTTTTTTTGGGAGGCTAGGTCTCGGGAAGTGACTTTGTATGCAAAGTATATGGAGATGTTAAGGTGGTGAAATATGAGGGTTCAAGAAGAGTTCCAAAAGAAGGTCCTCAAATGATGTGCAAATGAGGGGGTATATATACAGCTCACCTCGGTTTAGGGTCACTCGATCGAGTGCCCCTTGCTGGACTCGATCGAGTGCCCTACTGAAAGTTCCCTAGTCATTTTTAGGGGGGGTCACTCGATCGAGATTATTATTATTAAAAAATGAGATTATAATAGAGTATTAGCTTTTTATTTAAAAAAAGGGTTTTTTGTGAAAAGGCACCTAACATTTAGGCTTTCTGTAGAAAAGGCACCTTAAGTTTTTTTTTTGCCCAAAAGCACTTAAAATTCTCAATTTTTTGTTTAAAGGCACCAAATGCCGATTTCCGTAAAAAACGTACGAATAGACGTTAGACTTGACGGATGTATGTACTATACTCTTCTATCTCCTCCCCTAATCAACTAATACACTAAATATACGTACACCCTAATCAACTAATACCCTGATCAACTATTCTTCCTGATTTCCCCAAAAAAAAACTCCTTCCTCTTCACTTGCATGTTTCTTAAAAATTCTCAATCAAACTCCATTGCTCAATCGGTAAGTCTCTGTTACGATTATTTATTCTTAAGTAAATAATCACCTAAATCATCAACAAAATAAATTTAATTTTTGAGTTCAATTTCATTTTTTAGGTTAGCTACCCTAATTTTCGAGTATAATTTTGAAGTATGGGTTAATTATTGTTAATTTTCGAGTATCAACAACAAACCCTAACTTTCGAGCATACCCTAACTATTAATTATTAAAACGAATATCCATACTGTCATAAATCAAGCATAACTTTCTTAAAAAGAACATCTGTACTGTCATAAATCAAGCATAACTTTCTTAAAACGAACATCCATGCAAACTCGTCTCTCCATTATAAAACTTGCATGTCATAAATCTCCTACCCGGATTTTGTTCTGTTCGTGATGTTTTCATGGCCACTGGAATGCCAAAACAACATTTAATTATTTGTTGAGGGGAATAACTTGAGGTTGACATATTGATTGAGAAAATACAAAAGTGAAAAAAATATTTTCGGGTGTGAAAATGGAGTTTGATTGAGAAAAAGGAGGGTTTTTTTTTGGGGAAATCAGCAAGAATGAAGGGATGAATTAGGGTATTAGTTGATTAGGGGAGGAAGAATGAGGGTATGTATACGTATATCCGTCAAGTCTAACGTCCATCCGTACTTTTTTGACGGAAATTGGCATTTGGTGCCTATTGAGAATTTTAGGTGCTTTTGGAAAAAAAAAAACTTAAGGTGTCTTTTCTACAGAAAGCCTAAATGTTAGGTGTCTTTCGACAAAAAATCCTTAAAAAAATCAAAAAAAGTGATAAATAATTGTAATTTGTTGTATGGTGCATGAATTTCAATTTGAGAAAGTTGATCAGTAATTCACGAAAGAGGAAAGAACTAGAAATGGCTCAATGTGAATTTCCCATCATCTAAGATTCGGAGTTTTTATTTCTTTTTTCAAGTATTGATAATGTATTATACTTCGTAGTATTTTTTTTATATAATTTTTTTTTCTTTTGTGTTCTCTATATCAATTTGAATCAATTTAGGTGACTATCATAAAGACACTACATTAATGTTATATGTAAACTCAAATCCTCATATCGGATGGTCATTGTTAACTAATTAGGGGGTAAATATTATTAGTTAGAAATAAGGAATGGTTTAGGAAAGTTGGTCAAAATTGATGGTGTAATTGTCTAACTAATACCTTAATTAATGTTATAACAATCTAATACGGAGTTGATCGGTACTCGGTGGATTTTTCTCCACAAAATACAAAATCGGAATTGATCGGTACTCGGTGGATTTTTATTTTTTTTGATTTCTTACCTGGTGTTGTTCTCTTTCAACACAAATGAAATAATCATATGAAGTAGACCGTTGTCATGTACCTTAATAGTTATTGATTTCACAAGCATAAGCTCGATATTATGTAATCCTTTAACTAATACTGTCCGTGTTACATGTCTACTTTAAATTTTCAAATAAAATTCTTATATGTCGTTATTATAATTAAGGAGCGATCGATGATATTTCCTTAAAATAACCCCGCGATTTTATCACGGGGTGACTAGTGTAGAATATTGGTTGGCACTTCAAAGCAAATTAGAGATACTCGTATTATATTTACATCCAAAAGAACACGCACATACACAATCAATTACCGAGTACTTTTAGATATTATAAACGTAGGATGATTCAAAATGAAACATTTTTTTAGGGAATATCAATCATAAATACTAGAGTATGAAATACACACGGAGTAACTTCAAAATAACCTCTATCTAATTTTAGTGATGTTTTTAAAATAATTTTGAAAATACTCTTTCAACATAACATAATTTTTGGAGCATATCCAAAATGGTAAATAATCTTCTATCTTTCCAAAAAGTAATTCTAGAAAGCAGTGATGAGTATTTACCATAGCACATTAATAATCTATTCAAACAAGATTAACATGATTATTGTCCAAATATGATAAATAGAAGTTGATATTTCAATTTCTAAGGATAATATCTTGGTTATCCTTGTTTTAATTAGGTTATTAACGTATGCTGACTCGACACATATTAGAAGAACCGGTTTTTTTTTAAAATAATAAAAAAGGTAAAGCTTAAAAGGTTTGTGTAGGTGAAAAAAAGTTAGTTATCCGTGAAGTGCAAGACCGCCATGTTTGCTGATAATAGCAGTGCCATTAACGTCAAAATAAAGGGCAGCATTCTTCATCAATTGACGCGTCGCAATGACTTGATTGAAAGCCTTGAACGATACTTGCATCACAAACATTAGATATATGGGCACGGGTTGCTCCTTAAGGTAATGCAGGTCCTGCGCAACGAGGCTGAGGTCATTGTATGAATAATCAAGACTATGATTAGTGAATGTCTTGGTCTGCCCAGGACCCTGATACATCTTCTTCCCACCTTCATCGAAATTCACGGTCGCACCGCCTGCTAGTCCGAGGCTTCCGACGAAAGTAATGCGCAGGACGAGAACATCGTAATAGAGGCTCTTGTAAAGGTCTGGGTTGTGAATGGTAAAGGTGTAGTGAATGTGTGTTGAATTGGGTTTATTGGCGATTAAGTGGATTGATTCGACCTCGAAACTTGTGAGATGGACTTGTGGATCCGGGAGACGTGCGAAGAGCCAGAGCACTACCGTGATAAGGAACGCAGACACAATTGTTTTCAAGGTTAAACTGCCGCAAAAGTGGATTTTTTTAAGGATTCTGTATCTTTTTCGTGTGGAGGCTTCGGCTACAGTAGCCTTATCGCCGTTTGACGTAGGAAGCGTTGACATTCTTAATACTTCTAGTGTAAGAAAATAAGGCTTTGTTTTTTTGTTGTTGCTGCGGGAAGAATGCTGATTATGTTCTCAGTTTAGCTCCTGCTTTTTATACTCAATCATCATGAAACTAGACATATGGATCGACTCGACTAGTTGGGATTTTTATTTGTTAGGTTGACCTGGCCCAAGTAAACCCGACTAGAGCTCGCAAAAGCTCACCCGACCCATCAAACCCAAAACCCGATCCGATAGAACTTGAAACCGATCCAATCCAACTCGCTTGTGATCTGTTACCCGATATAACTCGATGACTGGCAAACCGAATCTGGACCCAACCCGACACGATGTGAACCCTATCAAATAAGATTGACGATCAGACAATAATTAAGCTTAAAGATTGATTCTAATGAAACCACTTTAGTGTAATAACTTGATATATTTGACATAATAACTGTTATAAAACGAGAAAGAAAGGAAAACTAGAAAGAAAATAGAGCGAGAAATATGTGAGAGAGTTATCTTATTCATGTCATTGAGAGATATATATATAATACATTAGTAATGATAAGGGAGTTTACATATGGGTCAAAAGCCCAATGGACATTCACCTACTATGATTTCATAACACTCCCCCTGAATGTACATTACGGAATAATATGTCTCATAAAAACCTCACTCGAAAAAAATCATGTGGGAAAAAAACTAGTGTAAAAGAGAGTACATTATTCGTCAAACACGCATATGATGCTGCCTCATCAAAACCTTTCCATTGAAAACCCAGTGGGACAAAACCATAGATAAGGAAAAAGAGTACAGCGCGTGCATACTCCCCCTGATAGTTACATCACTCGGAAAATAACTGTACTATCCATGATGTAATTATAAGTCTCGATATTGAAATAACAATCATCATACTTGATAAACTCCATAGACATCTTCGATAATTAGAAATCTATCACTGATCTTCAAATAGTTATACGGATAATATGAAGATAGTCTTTGATTGTTGCGTCTTCATCTAACTTCAACATTTCAAAGTATAGTCAGATTATCAATAATTTGCACGAATATAATATGTGACTAAATTTAAAGTATATGAATATGAAATGATGCAACGATGTGATAAGAAAACTAACATGAAATGATATACTTAGTTTCTATATATCAGCATGATGACTCGATATGCAAACGGTATTGTATACTTTTCAATATCATCAATAACTTTGATGAATTTCAGGATTATGAACTCATTGATACCAATAAATATGTCGACGGTCGTACGGATTTATAAAATCCTTATTCAATAGGCTACCTGATATTGTACGCAAATGTGTAGCCATTTCATATGATGTAATTTCGTAGAATCGTCATTCTACTTATATATTACTGTACACGATAAATACTCGTGATTTGATATGATAAAACTTCTTTTGTTTTACCAACTTGTCACTCACTTTCTCCCCCTAAGGTGGTAATAAAAATATTCAAGATAGATTGCAATCATTTACTTAACCACCTTAGAATGTGATTTATCATATCATATGCAAATAAGATTTCATTGATGGGTATTTTTGCAAGATTATGATATATTTCGGGGAATCCGTGATTCATAAAATAATTGACTTTTAATGGCTGACTCTAAATGCCAAATTTATGAGATCAATTTATTCACATGATAACGATCAAATTGTGAATTCTAATAGCACAAATTACTCGTATTTGATATGTGGTCTCTAAGCCACTTTAAACAATATCGATCAATTCGTAGAATTGAACTTAAAATATGTTTATTCAACCTCGAGTAATGTGCAATTGGATCTCCTATATCATCATTCACAGTCAATTTTAATTCATGATTCTTAAACCCATACTTTTCAAGCACTATGCTTAATCAGTTCATGTCAACTTTTGATATTTGTTCGCAATTAATTGCAATAATGCATATGCGAATTGAAGTTGGCTATATCTCGATATGTACAATTTGCACTTAGGAGTACATGCCAAACTATTGGATGCTAAACTTATGATTATCTATTACTCAATATGACATGGAACTTTATATTCATCTTGCCATATAGAACACTTCTAGTGTCTTATGTAAATTTGCAAGATTAGTCGTATATTAATATTCTTTTGAGAAATATAACGATATTATATATTGTGTTCGAGAAATTTCTCAAATGATGGATATTTAAGAGTTACGGAGTAGAAAAATTGGAGATTTCCAAAGTAAGAAATTGGAGAATAATTATGAGTAAGATTATTTCAGAAATAAATACTCATAACATTAAATTTATTGGGGGATTGATTCAACTTATACTGATCGAAGATCGCAAATTATATGAAATCACCTCCCATTATAATGAGATATGATACCGTCTCACATTAATGCGATAGGAGATCGGCTCACATCTTGATGACAAAAAAATTGTCTAAGATTAACTCGATATAGGGGATTGTCTGTGATAAATATAACTTAGAAAATAATGAGCATGATTATGAAAACTTTAACATTCTAAATTTCTAATATAATAAGTATATCATCATGCATGTTACTACGTATTTGTAATACCCTAAGGATGATCATTACTATTTCATACAATATAATACAGAGTATGTAGCAAAATAGAAAGATTGTTACCATAATTACAAAATATTACTAATATAACCACATTGTTATATATAACAAGCAAGTTAGAGAATATATATTATAGAAATTAAATATTTATGATATCAAAATCTATGACTTTAGAAAATATGTATTTCAGATAATCATCCAATTTAACATCTAAATCATATTGTTGACATAATATAAAGTTGTCAAATTTTCTGTTTAAAATATATTGATCACAAATAGACAAACAAAATACTAGCTTCGTAGTAACAAACATTAATGCATATCTCAATTGTTAAAACGACTACATTAATACATATAATTCTTTGTCATAGAAATACAAATATGGAGATGCATTGAAAATACCCCATATATATTATGATCTCCTTGTACTCAGTCATAAGGTAATAATAGATCATATGTATATCTTCAAAAAACATGAATTAACTTCTTAATATAGTGATATAAGGATTGAGAAATAGAATAACGATTTCTTTGCTATAAAGATGCAAGAATTGAGAAAAAATAACTAACTCCTTGCTTGAGAGATGCAAGGATTGAAACAAAAAAATAACGAGATCCTTGCTTGAGAAATGCAAGGATTGAGAGAAAATAATGAACTCCTTGTTTGAGAGATGCAAGGATTGAAAAAAATAGCAAGCTCCTTGTTTGAGAGATGCAAGGATTGAAGAAAATTAACGAACTCCTTGCTTGAGAGATACAAGGATTGAAAAAAGAAAATAATGAACTCCTTGTTTAAAAGATACAAGGATTGAGAAAAGGATGAACTCCTCCTCAATTGTTTTCCGCTCAGTAATTAGAGTTTCCGCTCAGTAATGAGAGTCTCGTGCTGATAACGTGTTATAAAACGAGAAAGAAAGGAAAACTAGAAAGAAAATAGAGCGAGAAATATGTGAGAGAGTTATCTTATTCATGTCATTGAGAGAGATATATATAATACATCCCTTATTCACTAAAACAAAAACCAAGGGGCAAAATCGTCTTTTCAACTTTCCCGCCAAAATACTCTTCCTAAATTAAGCAATTTGGGCTCTTGCAGTGTGGGCTTCGGCAACTGCTAATTAACAAACAAATCCGAAGTTTGCAAGATTAAAGGTTTATTCAATCAGCATCCAATTATCCAATTATAATAGGAGAATTATATTAGAATTTTTTTTAAAAAAAACTATTAGACAATATTTTTTTTCTATTCAATCAGCATCCAATTATCCAATTATACAAAGTAATTACGAGAATTATATTAGACATTTTTTTAGAAACTATTACACAATATTGTTTTTTAGAACTATTATATTTATTTAGTTTCTTATAGGTGGACGTAAAATCACTCTTAGATAAATAATTACATGAAGTACTAAAATAAACGAAGATGGAAATAAAATTTATGATGTTTAATAAGTTGTATAATACTCATAAGTGAAAAAAAACCTAGGATTAATTTCATTTTTAATTACAGCCATAAAATCCATCCCTTATTCACTAAAACAAAAACTAAGAAGCAAAACCGTCTTTTCAAGTTTCCCGCCAAAATACTCTTCCTAAATTAAGCAATTTGGGCACTTGCAATGTGGGCTTCGGCAACTGCTAATTAAAAAACAAATCCGAAGTTTGCAAGATTAAAGCCCTATTCAATCATCATTCAATTATCCAATTATACAAATTTAATAGGAGAATTATATTAGACAATTTTTTAAAAAACTATTAAACAATATTTTTTTTTCTATTCAATCAGCATCCAATTATCCAATTATACAAAGTAATTACGAGAATTATATTAGACATTTTTTTTAGAAACTATTACACAATATTGTTTTTTAGAACTATTATATTTATTTAGTTTCTTATAGGTGGACGTAAAACTATTCTTAGATAAATAATTACATGAAGTACTAAATTAAACAAAGATGGAAATAAAATTTATGATGTTTAATAAGTTGTATAATACTCAAAAGTGAAAAAAAAACCTAGGATTAATTTCATTTTTAATTACAGCCATAAAATCCATTGCTACTAAAAAATGAGGCCTAATTATCATGTAAAAATAAATTATATTCTATTAATATAAGCAAGAACTTTTTTTTAACAAAAAGATACCTAAGCTGTATCCTAACAAAAAGATTCCTAATAAATTATATTATATCAGGATACTAATCTCACGAAAATATCATGATACCTAAGTTAATTTTTGTCCAAATTCATTAAATAAAGCTCAATTGCGTATGACTCATTCATCCAGTTACAGCATTTAGGAATAATATAGTATATTTTTAGACATAATATATTGTGATTACATTTACAAATATTGTGATCAAATGTTGAAGTAATACTTCCTCCATTTTTTTTTTATCTTCCTATTCACTTTTGGCACAATTTTTTTTGTAATGAATATAAAATGATAAATTTAGTAAATATTGAGAGTAGAAGGGTAAAATGTGTGTAAATAGGAAAGAATAAAGGTATAAAGTGTTGTACTCCCTCCGAGTTCCTATGATTGCCCCGTTTCTTTTTGGGGTGGAAAATAAGAAAGGAAAAATGAGTGGTTAAAAAAAGAAGAAGGAAGAGAGATAAATGGGTGGGTGAATGTGAACCACACATTTATGGCCTAAAATGGAAAGTGGGTAAAAGATTAAACTCAGCTCAAAAAGGAAAATGGGACAATGTTAGAAACTCGGAGAGAGTAAATAGTAAGGGTAGTATGGTAAAAATTATGGACTAAAATGGAAAGAAATGAAATAGGAAGATAAAAAAAAAGTGGCTAAAAAAGGAAATTGGGAAGATAAAAAGAAAATTGAGGAAATATAATTTTTGTCCAAATTCATTAAATAAAACTCAATGTTGTATGATTCATTCATCCATTTACAGCATTTAGGAAAAAATTTACAAATATTGTGATTACATTACAAATATATTCCTAATCAAATGTGATTATATACATTACAGGTATTAGATTAGATAGAAAAAATATCAGACTGACGGTATATATTATAACTCATACATCCATCACTGTTACACACCGTCACTATTCAAAAATGTCTCTTTCTCTTAAAAGAATGGATACGATCTTTGAAATTGCACCAACAAAAGAGTATAATATTATCTCAATTACTTATATAAGCCATATTAATTTAGCTTCACATAATTTTCCATATACCGAAAATTAGTGCATAGAGTACGAAATCAATAATAAAGTTGGAACATTGATAGCAAACTTATATAAATAAGTACATACAAACTACAACCTAGAATTCAAATTCAGTTGCGCTTAGATTGCGTGGAAAGCAATACACGATCCATCACTCGATACAAATAATTTAGTTAGTTAGACGTATATTTTATACTCTTCTAAGGAGTCGATATACAAATAAGATGTATATATAAGGGTCAAAAATAGATCGTATTTAATATTTATTATATTCAATATATTGGTCGGTGATAAAATCAAAATAGTTACGTCATGTGGCTAATGAAACTCGAAATATAAATGGGAAACAAAAAATAATGAAAATACCGTGCGTACGCAAGGGTTTTGTACTAGTTAGTATGATAAGGGAGTTTACATATGGGTCAAAAGCCCAATGGACATTCACCTACTATGATTTCATAACAATAACAAATTAATTAAATCAAATAATGATCAATAATTAAACTTATTATTGAATATGTGTAGACACTCAAATTTTGACCGCCAGGTGTCTATGGTAGTTTCCAAAAAACACCCGATGATGATCGGACGCTAACGTGTTCTAATGCGCTCGGATACGGGCTCGAAATCAGTAATGTCCGGCATGGGCTATTAACGGGATACAAATCTCACAAAACCAACCTCAAAACCAGGCCCAGTGGGTCATTCCGAGTCAAACAAGACTAATTTAGGCCAAAACTGACACCAAAAATAATTCCCGTCTTTTAGCGACCGGGTCAAAACCCGGTCAAGACAAACCCGACACAAAAAGCGACCGGATACGTCTCGAAACTTGCGCCACAATCCAAAAATCAGCCAAATCAAACATAATCAATCAAGAGCAATCAAAGGCTAATCATTCCCTATTTAGCACGGCCTAATTGATCCACTCGGTCGAGTGGATTGACCACTCGATCGAGTGGAGCCTCAAAAAACCGGTCCAGGTGCATCCGCGAGAGCACTCGACCGAGTGCACCCGCGCCACTCGGTCGAGTAACCCTATATCATGCTCCCTATAAATACCCGTCAATCCTAAGCACAAAGGGACAACTCTTTTACCTCCTACACAATCATCAACTCTTACACAACCCTTTTACATACATTTTTCAGCCATAAACGCCGTCATCCTTGCACGCATTTCGAGAGCACAAACTCGTAAAAATCCACACAAACCAAGAGCCATATACACACCATCAACTCCTCCTACATATCTCGACGTTCCCGCGCCATTGCCGCCATTAGACGAACCGTATCCCGAGAAGCAAGAGCATGTAGGTTGAGGGTGTAACAATTCAACACCGATTTCTCCTTCTTCTTCCTTTCTTCTCGTTCTTTTTTTATGTACATTCATTTATGCTATAGTATTATATTTAGTCGATAGTAACGACATGATTACTAACACTAACATTTTACCTTTTGCATTTAATCATCGTTATTATATTTTACTATAATATCGTATGTACCGTGTATATATATAATAATATCAAAACTCGGATCCGAACTCGTTTGACTACGATGATCATTTTTTTAAGGTTCGTTTATTAACACGATCCCGATCATTCGTAGTTGAACGCGTATGAATCCATTTCAAAGATTAGTACGGAACCCGCTGACACGAAAACCGACGTCGCATAATCCGTAAGGATTAATATCGACGTCGTGACGTAGAAGGACGCAATTCCGTCACTAATCAAATTTTTTATCTAACAATAACATTTTTTACAAAATTCCGATAACGGTATTATAATCATATAAGACATGATTATAATACCGACAAACCGAGTTAAATCTAAATCCGTCAATATTTTTATTTGACTCGGCCAATCATCGATTTAAAACACATTAAAACAAACGAGCCACAACTCGCACAGGTGCCACTCGACCGAGTACACCTGCTACTCGATCGAGTAGCACCCTAAATTACGGGCAGTAGCGTCTTCTAGGATGCACTCGGCCGAGTCCAGCCATGACTCGACCGAGTGGGTCCTGCAGCCCAGAAACCGAGAGCTCTTTCTTTTTTTATTATTCGAGCCTCGTCTTTTTTAAGCGACCTAGTCGACACGTGTAAAGTCAATCACGTGGCTTTTCCAAAATTCATGCATATCACTTCACTTAAACGATTTTGATCGACGGTCTCACATTATTAATTTTATGTCGACGACTCTTTAGTCGTATCCGATGTAAAATTAATTTAGACTCAATTTCTCGAGGTGATAAGTCGGGACAAGACATCGAGGTTCAAGATCGGGCTAGCACCACGTCTAGGTCTCGAACCTCCGTCCTTTGATTAATACGCAATATAATGTGTAACTAATTAAAGTTCGTCCACCTACACAAAATCACGGTCTAGTTTATACACGGGTCCGTTTATAATTATTGCTCGTCATCCCAATTGTATATTTCAATTGTTCTATTTTATTGTACACCGTATTGTGAATTCCGGGTTGTATTCCGCCCGTGTAACTTGTAATCGATTTATTTTTGCTTTGCTTTATTTATTTATGTTTTACCGTTTATAAATGAACCCTCGCATGCTAAACCACCTCGACAATAAATTAGATGCATTAAATTGACGTAGCTCACATTTAATTCGCAAGCTTAGCTAAAACGCTGTTTGCATAACATTTCACCGAATTACTAACGCGCATATTAAAAAGTCAAACGATGTCCTAGTAGAGGCCGCTAAGAGCGGGCGGGGTTGGGTGTCCTTAGTGGGCTTCCCAACACGTACCCTCACCCCTTACTCAGAACCGTGGTTTCCGGATGTCCGAATCCATTGGCAACGAGAGTCATTCAATATACGATTAACCGCTCAAGTCGGCATCTGTATCGATATGCAAAGGGACGAGCCCAATAAACTCTCAAACCAAAATGGGCCATACTTTGTGTATGGGCCATGGCGATGTAGAGTGGGCTCGAACGGTTCCGAATAACCATAAAATTCGGTGGCGACTCCATTTCGACTTAAATTTCAATTCGATCCTTCTCATATGGAGGTGCATTCGCCTAACCCAAAACCCGCGCGTGGCCGCGTCGGGGTGGACCTACGTCATGTCCACAATTTGGCGACTCCGCTGGGGATCAACCGATGTGTGCCTTACCATCGGAGTTCTCAGGGTGAGACTCGAATAGAAATCGTTTGACGAGTACAATATGCGTTTTAGTTTTACGGTTCATGCATAACCCCATATTTACCCGGGCCGGTACTGGTGACCGACGTCCCACTATACCACGACGTATTCAGCTTTGGATACGTTAAAAGTGTTCATGGTCGACTCGTATGGACCTTGCGGCATGTTCTAAATTCCACTCGAGTTAGAAAGTCCGTCCCGTTTCTCGACTAGACTATGAACACTGGTATAGACCCTATTCAGACCGACCGAGACTTAGTGTAAAGCATACATGGCGTCGTTATAATGCTTACGTGACTATGTGCTACATGGTTTCCGTGTCGTTTTCAAAAACTGTCATTTCAAAAAAATGCATCTTTGCAAAAATATTCAAATTCTCAAAAACTCGGAAAGCTGCCGAAATTTAGACTTAAGATTTGACTCAAAACAAGCCTATTTTTTTTAGCCGGCATGCTGCCCATTTCAAAATTCGAATTTCCGATCCACCGTTCGATTTTCGAATTTTCAAAATTCAATTTTCAAATCCCCGCGATGCCATTTTCAACTTTCAAATCTTCGTGATGCCATTTCCAAATCTTCGAGATTCCATTCTCGATTTTCAAATCTCCGAGATACCGTTTTTTATTTTCAAATCTTCGGGATCTCATCTTCAATTTTCAAATCGTCGGAAATTCTTTTTTTCCAACATTCAAATTTTCAAATTTCAAGATATCCAATTTTCAAAACCCGGGACACATACCGAATTTAGGACTTATGATTTTACTCAAAATAGCCTATTTCTAGCCGGTATGCCGCCCAATTCAAAACTCGAAAATATTTTCGAACTTTCAAAACCTAGGCCCGATACACTTTCCGATTTTTCTTGAAAAATCGGGCCTTTCCCCGAGTTTTCTCGGACTTTCCAAAAGTAATCCTGTTCAAAACTTTCCTCTTCTTAAGACTTCCCGTATTTAGCAGTGTCGGGTCATGTCATAAGTCGTCGAAGGTCTTTAGCGTCGAAACTCCGTTGATCTTACATCACGGGTTTCCTCCCTACCCCAGTCCGCCTTATTTGACTAAGACATGGCCCGCCTACGTAGGACATACCCCTACAAAGGAGAGCCCGTCTACACAATCGAGTCTAAAGATGTCTCACGTAAACCTTTCTTCAAACGGGACTCGGCCCACTCGCCGAATCCTAAGAAAGGCCCATCTTTCACGAGTCACCCGTCTAGATTTCTTTTCCGAGTCAACCTTTTACAAGGCATAGCCCTATAAAAAAGGTTCACGGTCCTTACGTCTAAGGGTCACTCGTCCGACACTCGAGTGTTAACAAAATCTTCAACCCCACTCGGGGGCTACCCTTCAGCAGAGCGATCAATCACGGTTGCTCTAAGGGTCATGTCCTACACGTGGAGTCTCACGTGTGTCACTTTTGAGTCACTTAGATGCCACACCATCTGAGTCCTATCAGAGTTTTTAGTCTTAGTCGGGGGCTGTCCTCCACCCGAGCATTAGACCACAGTCACCTTAAGGAGTACCTTGCATTCATCCGACACCGGCGTCCTTATCATGCCTTCTTCAAGTCGTACATATGCTACGAACACTCGAGTCTCCTGAAGGTTTAGGTCACCGCGGTTGGTCCGAGCACGCGACGCGGTCACACACGGTCGCCCCATTTTCAGACTCACCCTCGTGCAGCTTGAGTCTCATCGTCAAGTCCAAGCCATGGTCGTTACCTCGTCTAGGTCAACGTTCGAGTATCCCAGTCCAAGAATCTTTGTCCACCCGTCACCCCAGGCCATGCCTAGTTTGACTCATCCACTTGTGCAAAACCGAGCTTAGGCGAGTTCTAACACCTGTCGTTTCTTCCGATCAGGGACCCTATGAATGAGGCGTTATCAAACCACAACAAATCCCGCGCCGTCGAGAAAGGGGATATCCAGGGGAGTATGCTTATGTTGTCTTGCTCCATTAACAATATCTTCTAAAAAATTAATACCGCCCTAGATAACCTAAATGTCAGGGTGACCACCATCGAAGAAGACCTTGTAAGAACCCGATCTCGTCTAACACAGCTAGAGCGGGTAAGGCAGCCGATCACCCAACTGAGCCATTTGAAGGGTGAACATTCTAACGAAACTGTCCGATACCCTCAAGATGGCAAGACCGAGAGAGGTAACCCCCAAGTCACCTCTCCGAAAATCAAGAACCAGTCAGAAGTAAGGACATTTACCCACTTGGATATGTCCTACACCGTCGCTTTCCAGAGGTTGGTTTCGAAGGGCCTAATATTACCAATAGGCCCAACAGTCGACCCACCTTCAGAAAAACGCTCCAAAGCATGGAACGCCGATCATTACTGCAAATTCCATAGAGGGAGGGGACACGATACAGAGCAATGCTGGAAACTGAAACACCTCATCCAAGACTTCCTCGATGCCGGGAAGACTCCCATTTTGGAAACATTGTCACTTGAAAAGTCCCTCATGGACTACACAGGGCCCGATGATTAAAGCATCCAATCTACCTCCCATGCATCCAAGAGCCCAGATTTGATTTGAGTCCGAGTCTGAGTCCGAGTTTAGGATGTTCTATTTCTTTCAATTCCAGAGTCAGAATCGACTGTATTCTGTCCTCTTTTTTTTTTCAATTCAATAAAATCAGCTTTTTCAATCTCTCATATATGCTTCCCTTTTGTGTTTCCGAGAACATGATGAACACCATCGTACACTGTGAGCACATGCACGTGACTATTATAGGCACATCTATAACGACTGCAGGAACTGAGACCCGTGTTTTCCTTTACCTGTACCATGTCTGGCATAGACAGCCACATAACTTCCCTTAGCAGGAGCGGTATCGAATCCTATGACAAATCCGGGTAGTCTCCTAGTTTGGGTTCAAGACGGGAGGCAAGCCCATCTCCCCACAATAAACACCCCTCCAATAAGACCGACAAATCCCTACCTTAGGTGTTAGTCTGACCAAAAATACCCAACTCGGGACGATACTCCCACCAAGCCTGTTCGGAATTATGATGACAATACCGAGATCCAAATCACCATGCTTATCGTAGAGTACTCCATCGCGAGTTGCACTCACACAAACACCAACTAGGCTTACACCTTACAAAGGTTTAGCTCCACAAGCCTAAATCAACCGATGGGCCCACCCCCATATCCGCCCACAACACCATCGGGGGTAGCCAAAAAAAAAAAAAAAAAAAGTCTAGGAAAGAAGCAAAAGGCCAAAACAAAAAAAGGGCCATCGTCAAAAAAAAAGAGGCACCCATCACCGAGGCTAAAGCGGTCAATCCAAATGAAGAATCCCACGACCGGGGCTAAGAGGTCAACCCAAAAAAAAAAAAAAAAAATAAAAAAATTCAAAAAAAACCATGACTGGGGCTAGAAGGACAGCCAACAAATATTCAAGAACCCATGACCGTAGTAAAAACGGTCAAATTCAAAGTTATCAATACTCAATCAAGCTGGTCAGCTAAACACCACACTCAGCCTTCCCACATTACAACCTTCAAGACCTTCCGGAGACCCAGGACAGAGACAGCCCGGAATTTTGAGGATTCAAGCTCCATAGGATACCCCTAACCATTAGGGCCAGACATGGAAACCAGATCCCGCATTATCGAAACCTATCCCAATCGAAGTTCGAGCTATTTTTCTCGACTTCCCCTTTACATAACAGAATTCACAATCACCATACACAAACCCGAGATCAAAACTCACCAAAGACCCGAGATCAAAACTCATCAAAGACCCGAGATCAAAACTCACCAAAGACCCGAGATCAAAATTCATCAAAAATCCCGAGAACAGAACTCGTTAAAAATCCCGAGAACAGAACTCGTTAAAAATCCCGAGAACAGAACTCGTCAAATCCTCGAGAGCAGAACTCGTTAAAATCCCATCCCAACTCTTCTCATCCAAATCAAGAACACGGGAACTCAACTTGCAGTCGGCATAGAACATGCCCAAATAGTTCACACCACCTCTGGGGGCTACCCCGGAGAACGCTCACAGCCACAGGATCAACATCCTAACTATTCTATCCCCTTGATCAAGACATCATTGGGAACGCACCTAGCCCACACCATCGCTATCGCTAGTTACACACAAAGTCCTATTAGCTTAGGCACCATAATATATCTTCCAATCCACTGAACTACGGCTTGGTTTGATTTCACTACACGTGAATACGTAGGCAGCCTTTCAATACAGGCACAACCACTCACATTGACACACATTCAAAAAGCGCCATCATTCCGGTCACGACACTGTCTTGTTCTCAACAGTCTGCTTTGTTGTCCTGGGGGCTTCTCTTAGACAGAAGTTCTCCATCCACTCACATAATCCAAAAGATTTCAAACTAGCCTCCTGTCTATAGTGTGTCCTAGTACTCGACTCAGTCGAAGACAAGGATCTGTCAGGACTCGAGACCACGCCCACTTCGGGCCTATACCTCGAAACCAAGAATTCAAGAGCGCTAGACAACAACATTGCTAAGCCCTGTTGTGCAGTTGCAGTCTCATTACAGACTACTGCAATTCCCCGATAACGCATCCTTCCCATTCCGAGGATTCGACCATGTTGCCACTCGCCTAGGCTACGGAGTAGCGCAACCTAAGAGTCTTGTTAGGTGGCCCACCCCCCTACCGAGTCACGGTCCAATCCCTCGAGAGTTCATTCGTGTCTGTCAACTCGTCCGGTCACGTCCAGAGTCGAGTCTGTCAGTATACCTCTCTCTTCAAATTCCCATTTTAAAATTTGCAAAACTTAGCCATTTGAGAAAATCCTTTTCGACAAGGTCAAATTTCGGTCTATTTAAATTGCAAATTTCATTTCTACCCCTTTCATTTTGAAAACCTAGCATGTGAGTTGCTTTCAGGATTTCGATTTCAAGGTTCAAAAATTTCAAAACTTTCAAAAATTCAAAAAACATTTTTCCCCAGCGCGAGTCATATTTTTTACTACCTACGTGTTGCATACACTTTATGTGACTTATACAGGTACGACTCAGACAGGGACATGCAACCCTCTAAATCTCCCCAGCGGAAGCCCAAGGCGGCATTTTCCCCGGAATGGTACGGGATGAGCCCACATATAGGCGCACCCAGGACTTATGCTACAAGTCTGATTCCCCACGGAGTTATTATCATCAGCTCAGGTATGATTTCTAACTTATGGCTGGCGAGCCCTTCACGCGAGTCTAATGGACTATAAATGACCCGATCGGAAGTCTACCAGGTCTTAACGGGCTTGGTAGCTACTCTGACTTTCGCCTTGTCCAAGCCTCAGTCAGAGTGGGGGCTCTGTAGACACTCAAATTTTGACCGCCAGGTGTCTATGGTAGTTTCCAAAAAACACCCGATGATGATCGGACGCTAACGTGTTCTAATGCGCTCGGATACGGGCTCGAAATCAGTAATGTCCGGCATGGGCTATTAACGGGATACAAATCTCACAAAACCAACCTCAAAACCAGGCCCAGTGGGTCATTCCGAGTCAAACAAGACTAATTTGGGCCAAAACTGACACCAAAAATAATTCCCGTCTTTTAGCGACCGGGTCAAAACCCGGTCAAGACAAACCCGACACAAAAAGCGACCGGATACGTCTCGAAACTTGCGCCACAATCCAAAAATCAGCCAAATCAAACATAATCAATCAAGAGCAATCAAAGGCTAATCATTCCCTATTTAGCACGGCCTAATTGATCCACTCGGTCGAGTGGATTGACCACTCGATCGAGTGGAGCCTCAAAAAACCGGTCCAGGTGCATCCGCGAGAGCACTCGACCGAGTGCACCCGCGCCACTCGGTCGAGTAACCCTATATCATGCTCCCTATAAATACCCGTCAATCCTAAGCACAAAGGGACAACTCTTTTACCTCCTACACAATCATCAACTCTTACACAACCCTTTTACATACATTTTTCAGCCATAAACGCCGTCATCCTTGCACGCATTTCGAGAGCACAAACTCGTAAAAATCCACACAAACCAAGAGCCATATACACACCATCAACTCCTCCTACATATCTCGACGTTCCCGCGCCATTGCCGCCATTAGACGAACCGTATCCCGAGAAGCAAGAGCATGTAGGTTGAGGGTGTAACAATTCAACACCGATTTCTCCTTCTTCTTCCTTTCTTCTCGTTCTTTTTTTATGTACATTCATTTATGCTATAGTATTATATTTAGTCGATAGTAACGACATGATTACTAACACTAACATTTTACCTTTTGCATTTAATCATCGTTATTATATTTTACTATAATATCGTATGTACCGTGTATATATATAATAATATCAAAACTCGGATCCGAACTCGTTTGACTACGATGATCATTTTTTTAAGGTTCGTTTATTAACACGATCCCGATCATTCGTAGTTGAACGCGTATGAATCCATTTCAAAGATTAGTACGGAACCCGCTGACACGAAAACCGACATCGCATAATCCGTAAGGATTAATATCGACGTCGTGACGTAGAGGGACGCAATTCCGTCACTAATCAAATTTTTTATCTAACAATAACATTTTTTACAAAATTCCGATAACGGTATTATAATCATATAAGACATTATTATAATACCGACAAACCGAGTTAAATCTAAATCCGTCAATATTTTTATTTGACTCGGCCAATCATCGATTTAAAACACATTAAAACAAACGAGCCACAACTCGCACAGGTGCCACTCGACCGAGTACACCTGCTACTCGATCGAGTAGCACCCTAAATTACGGGCAGTAGCGTCTTCTAGGATGCACTCGGCCGAGTCCAGCCATGACTCGACCGAGTGGGTCCTGCAGCCCAGAAACCGAGAGCTCTTTCTTTTTTTATTATTCGAGCCTCGTCTTTTTTAAGCGACCTAGTCGACACGTGTAAAGTCAATCACGTGGCTTTTCCAAAATTCATGCATATCACTTCACTTAAACGATTTTGATCGACGGTCTCACATTATTAATTTTATGTCGACGACTCTTTAATCGTATCCGATGTAAAATTAATTTAGACTCAATTTCTCGAGGTGATAAGTCGGGACAAGACATCGAGGTTCAAGATCGGGCTAGCACCACGTCTAGGTCTCGAACCTCCGTCCTTTGATTAATACGCAATATAATGTGTAACTAATTAAAGTTCGTCCACCTACACAAAATCACAGTCTAGTTTATACACGGGTCCGTTTATAATTATTGCTCGTCATCCCAATTGTATATTTCAATTGTTCTATTTTATTGTACACCGTATTGTGAATTCCGGGTTGTATTCCGCCCGTGTAACTTGTAATCGATTTATTTTTGCTTTGCTTTATTTATTTACGTTTTACCGTTTATAAATGAACCCTCGCATGCTAAACCACCTCGACAATAAATTAGATGCATTAAATTGACGTAGCTCACATTTAATTCGCATGCTTGGCTAAAACGCTGTTTGCATAACATTTCACCGAATTACTAACGCGCATATTAAAAAGTCAAACGATGTCCTAGTAGAGGCCGCTAAGAGCGGGCGGGGTTGGGTGTCCTTAGTGGGCTTCCCAACACGTACCCTCACCCCTTACTCAGAAACGTGGTTTCCGGATGTCCGAATCCATTGGCAACGAGAGTCATTCAACATACGATTAACCGCTCAAGTCGGCATCTGTATCGATATGCAAAGGGACGAGCCCAATAAACTCTCAAACCAAAATGGGCCATACTTTGTGTATGGGCCATGGCGATGTAGAGTGGGCTCGAACGGTTCCGAATAACCATAAAATTCGGTGGCGACTCCATTTCGACTTAAATTTCAATTCGATCCTTCTCATATGGAGGTGCATTCGCCTAACCCAAAACCCGCGCGTGGCCGCGTCGGGGTGGACCTACGTCATGTCCACAATATGATACATTAACTAGACCCAATTTGACCCAATATATCTGTTGACTCGAAACGACCTGACCCGATAATGACCGACTCGACCCGAAAGAGTATGTTGGTTTGATCTGATCCGATATGACCCTACCCAAACACGAACCGAGTGACCCGATTGAACTCGTCCCCAAAAAATTGATAAAAAATACTCGCTCCGTCTCGTTCATTTGTTTGTCTTTGATTAAAATACTTCTTATTTTAATTAAATATATAAATGTCAAACAAATGAACGAGACGGAGAGAGTAACTGAATTGATAATCGATTGAACCTCCGATATGATTAACTTAATTGAAACAATACCGGAAATTCAATTTGTTAGGGAATACTATAAGGGGCCTTGATATATGTCCCTTGATTTTTTCGGATCTAGAAATTGTTCTTTCGGATCCCGGATAGATATATGTCTTTGTTTTCTACTCCGTATTAGTTAAAGGTAACTGGTTTGAGTATAACGTATATCCAATTTTAATTTTCTTAGTTTCTTTTAGGATTGTCCATCATTAAACTTCTTACCTACACTATTTTCTTTTTTGCTTGATTTTTGTGGTACATATCATTTTCAATCTCATATTTTCCCTCAACTTTCATTTTCTACCCCATAATCTACTTCACCCTTAATTTTTGTTCCACCCTATCAATGAAGTTTAAAAATAGATGGAGGGAGTAATACATAAAGATGCGATTAGTTTCTAAATTAATTAAGAGAGATGATATTTGAGATCACAAATATAGAGGTTTGATTTGTAAGTTTTCTTTAAGGAGAAAATTAAATTTGTTTCGACTTTCTATTATTTGATGGTTCTACTGTCAGGAGACCGTTGGAGTTTTTGTTTGGGTCTTGGTTGCCTGCAAGATCATTTGTCCTTCGTTGGTGATTTCGTCGAACTTAATTTGGGTGATCTCTCCTCTATTTGAGATTACTATTTGGTTCATGTATGAACCAAACAACATGCCTATTGGTCAGTTTAATTATTGTTTGCTACTATTTGTTTCGTCCTTCTCGCATAGTCAACAAATCGTTGGTAATGAAACGCCTCCATTATATATAACACGATCAAATCCAAATCGAAACGAAATTGTACCGAGCTCAATATAACCGGTACTGATTCATTCCCAGATCTGTATAAAACTGAACCAATAATAACCTAATTGATTAACCTTATTAATTATAGAGTACTATTTTATTTATACTCAACGATCATGAAATTAGAAAGATGTTGGGATTTCTATTTGCTTAATTACCATTTACCAAGTAGTACTCTGTGGCCCCTTGCTGGGGGCGTATGAGCATATTTAGCGAGCGTGGATCATCTGTTCCACTTTTATGTTTCATCTTGTCTAACCTATATGAAGTCTCCGACATATATATATATATATATATATATAAACGATTATCATATTTGTTGTATATATATTTTTTATTTGTTTATGTATCGGAGAATGTATGGAGGGACGCACATAAAAATGAAACAGGAGATTTTCTATGCAAACTTATATTTAGACTTATATTAATGTTTAATATTCAATTCTAATTATACAGTACGTATTTTTGGCTCACAATCTTATACTACCAGTAATATTTAATTCTTTGTGCAGCAATAATGTACTAGAAGCTTGAATATGAATTGAGGAAGTACGTAAGTGTCGTTTGGCTTTCTATTAATGAATTATTCTTCTTACTAAAAAAATAAAAAATAAAATAAAAAAATTGAGGAAGTACGCGGAGTATTATTTTAGTATCGGTGCATCCGAGTAATAATTAATTAATGCTTTCCTACTTAGACTTCTTCAGGTTACAATAGATATGATGTTGATATAATGGACTCCGTAAACATAAGAGAAATTTGTGGTAAACAATGCCTCACCAAGCTAAAGTCTTTTAATGGCCTCAAGTCGAAGAGAGTCTCTTCCGTTCTAAGGGCTTGCTCGTCCTCGTTAAGCAAAATTCGAACTTGAATCGATCTCGAGCTTATCCGATCGAGTTTGAAAAAATTGAGCGAGTTCGAGCCTATATATAACTATTGAATTTCTTGCTTTTTTTTTCTTCGATGTGTTTTAGTAACTTGGTATCCAAAAACATCTAGAGAAAGTATTTGGCAAATCAGTAAGAACATTTCATAGTTTGAAAAAAACTATGTAATTATTAATAATATTTGTTTTAATAAGAGCAAAATATTAACAAATCATGTTATTCCGAGTTGTTTGTGAGATTTTCGAGCCGAGTCAATAGACGTTCGGTTTGATTCGTTAAGTTGTCTATTCGAGCCCAAGCCTGAGTCGAGCTCATACAAACCAAACTTTAACTGGGCTTTGACCAAGTCAAGCTTGAGTTGCTTGCAAGTGTACCATCTCTTCATCACCCACAATCTGTTCCACAATGAAATAGTAGCTGGTCACTTAACAATAACCAGAGTCCAGAAAGCGACCAAATAATAATGGAGTGCCACTCGTTTTACTCCCCTCAATTGCTCTTTCTCACGTTTTTACAAGGAATCACATCACACTTATTCTCCTCTCCTATCACTACCAAGTACCAACGACACCCAGTCTTTTATGTTTCCGTAATTTTGTATAGGATGTCAACTTTCATTATGTCAAATAATAGGGAGTCAACTTTATTTTAAAGTACAATAACTACCAACCTGCATTGTTGTGGAGTAACTTGTAAGCAAGTAAGCAACTAAGGACTAGGGAAAATGAACCCATTGCATAAAACTAGGTCAATGGAAAATCATCTGAATTTCGACAGCAAGTTCGAGTTTAGCAAACTAGCTAGGTCAATGAACCCGTTGCGTAATAGATGTATTTTCTCATGAAACATATAACACCAACATCATAACCTCTAAATAATTGATCTAAGCAGGCTAAAGCATCGAAATCGGCGCACTCCGATCCTTATAAATATGGTTACATAACAATAAATGAATATTAGACATAAATTAACTTTCTGCGAAACTATAAGCAGGTCCCGTCGAAGAGCTGTTCAATTAAGTCATCCATTTTAGTCATTATTGTTAGTAACAAGGGATAGATTCATACATAGGTGACCCAATTACCCATGAAAAACATCTTAAAAAACGAAAAATAAATGACTAAGACACCATAATATGAAATAGATAAACAAATGAGATTTTTTATTTTCCCAAAATAATGCTACAAAATAAACTAATTATCGTTTCGAGTCGAAATGTAAACTACTTATCAAAACGAGGCTTTGAGAGATTCGGATTTAGGTTTGGTGTAGGACGGAATAAACCCGCAATGGTGGTCTTCAAAATTTTATTGTAATATATAACGGGAAAAGCAAAAAAAAAATAAGATTAACACACAAACCGCCACTAACAATGGCGTGAAGGACTCGTCATAGACTCATAGATGTAGTTACCAATTATCCAAGAGGTACGGTAACACTAATAATCTAAAAAAAAAAAAAGCGAAGTGATGGCCGTCTGGCATGGTCGGCTTGACTCTCTACAAACTTAGGTGGGAGAGGAGATGAGAGGGGTAAGGGAGTAACCGAACTTTTAAATGTGATTGACTAACGCTGAAGTACGGACGGAGTACCATATATTTATAACTAGATGTCGTTGTATACTTAAATGCAATCAATAATACTCCCTCCGTTCAAATCTAAAGGATACGCTTCCATTTTGAACACTATTCAATATTCCCGATAATTTATAAGATAAAATATAATCAGGTGGAAAGTTGTTTGATTCGTCTTTATGGGTAGAATAAGAATGTCGAATTTTTATAATTTTTACTCCCTCCGTATTTTTTTAGATGACGTTTTACTTTTTCGAGTTGAGACTTTGACTTTAATTTTTATGTAAATATATTATTCCAAAATTTTTAAAAATTGCACCATAAAATTCCTTTCGAAAAGAGCTTTCAAAAGAGTATACATTTCATAGTATTTTTTCTTATATTATAAGAAATATTGAAAAGAGAAGGGACTGTCTCGAAAAGTGAGAATGACTTATAATAAAAAAACAGAGGGAGTATTAATATAAAATGAAAGATATTGACGATTTAAAACGTGTTTCGACAAGTGCGTAACCTTTGGATTTGAACGGAGGGAGTAAAATTTTTCATATAATCGTAATAAGTGGAAAGTAAATACAGTATTTGAAAACGTCGAAAATGTAAGTTTCATTTTTATTTGTTGTAGTCCTATTCAAAGGAGGTGCGGTATTTAATTAAATAATATTACTATGCAGAAAGAGAGAAAACATCATACTCCGTATATAATAAGTTGATGTTTAGTCCATAAAAGCACTACAATCCTCAACTAACCCAAGAAGCACCAACACAGTGTACTTGTCTTCAAAAAAAAAGTAGTCATCATGTCTGTCTTGTCGTTTTGTAATTCTGTAATCCCATCAGCGAAGTGTCGCACAAAAATTTACCACTATCTTAGTGTGGTGGTTTGTTTAGGGCTATCAACAGTGTTGTTATGGGCCTTAGTCTCATACCACGATCCCCAGGCCCAATTACTCAAGCTTTCCATTGATCGCAATGTCGTAGGCGGCGAGGCAAAGGTCTATGTAGAGCTGGAAATTATCAACAAAAATTATTTCCGGGGGTTTGATTACAGAGCAGGCGCAAGCTGGGTCGAGTTCTTCTATGTACAAGACGTGGTCCAAGACGATGGTTCCAGTACACCGACTCAACAATTGACGTGGAATGCCACCCTGATTGATGTGGTCCAAGGATTCGATAGCAGATTACGCTTCAATCAGACCATTGTTTATTTTGTGAATACAGACTCTCCGAAGGACTGGGATATTATCTGCGACAACTTGGAGGCCAAAGCCGGTCACATTTATGTGTCTTTGGTTCTGAGTTATTGGTACAAAATTTTGATATGGACAACCGAGAGTTATTATTATCAATGGCTCAACGCTCATGTCAATCTCACTAATACCCTTCACTTTGACGGCCCTGTGCCATTAACCAGGACCCTCGACTTTTCTTTGGCCCTTAGCGCGATTTAGCACCTGACTACTGTTTCCATTTTGGTTCTTTCTGTTTCATTTATTCTTCATTGAATCTAATTCTCTCCGTGTATTGTCCTCAGTGTGACTTAATATATATGTTGCTCCATATTTTATTCATGTACTAATGTAAAAAAGTGCAAGTAATGATCTTTTTTACCAGGTAACACTGTATTTTTTTTAAATTTTATATGATAACTTTGTTTTTACAAAAATACATACAATAGTGTTTGACCTTTCTTAATTAAAAGAGCTTTTACTTCTTAAAATAATTTATTCACAAGCTGCTTCTCGGAAAAAATTCAACGCATTTGGTTATCATTTTACAAAACTATTTATTAAAAATAACTTTTCACTTGAGCAAATAAAAGATAAAAAAATATATTTTAGAAGTTGTGTACATGACATAGGTCCACTCAGACGCGGCCACGCGCGGGTTTGGAGAGGCGAATAAATCTCCATATGAGATGGTCAAATTGAAATTTAAATCGAAGTAGGAGTCGCCACCGAACTTTGTGGGAGTTCGGGCCCGTTCGAACCCACTCTATGTCGTAGTGGGCCATATACAAAATACGGCCCATTTACGATGTCAGAGCTTATTGGGTTCGTCCCTTTGCATTATGATACCGATACCGACATTATCGGATATCGTGTATTGAATGACTCTCGTTGCCAATGGATTCGGACATCCGGAAACCATGGTTCTGAGTAAGGGGTGAGGGTACGTGTTGGGAAGTTCACTAAGAACACCCAACCCCGCCCGCACTTAGCGGCCTTTACTAAGATATCGTTCGTTTTTGGTGTACACGCGTTAGTTCGACGGTTGAATGATATGCAAACATTATTTTTTCTAAGCATGTGAGAAAAATTAAATGGGTTGCTAAGTCGTTTAATGCATTTTAAACTAATAACGTCAAAGTTATTTTAGCATGTGAGGTTCGTTTTAGTCTAATAAAACAAAAGATGAAGATAAATCGCTACAAACACGAGCAAACAAGTTAGTAACGGTTTATAAATTGAATAAATATGTAAATACGATAATATGCATGATTTTGAAAAAGGGTTTTATGACACGTGATGGATTAGCACGTGTTGACCGAGGTCAAAAAAAGTATTTATCGAAATCCGAAAATATGTCGCGAAAGTCGCTGTTTTATGTAAGAAACGAAAAGAATAGAAAAGCGAGAAAACGAGAAAAAAGGGCTCGGCCATCCAGGCTTCCGCGCGAGTCGCGCAGGAGTCTGTCCCGCTTTTTTATTTTTCGAAAATCGTCAAATTTTATAAATCGCGTACAAATATGGATTAATTTATACTCGATTTATATTTTCGATATTCGTCGTATCCGATATTCGATTATGAAATCGATATCAAATTGTCGGAATGATTTTTTTTAGAAAAAGTTTTGTTTTGAACGAAAAGGAATTTGAACGAAAAGAAAAAAATGTTAATTCTCTCCGCGTAAGAAATCGTCGAATTTTGTTAAAAAAGATGTAACGATTTTTTAGCATCAACGAGATTTAATTTAGTTCTTGTTAGATACGATATTCGATTAGAGAATCGATATCGTATTTTAAGAACGTTTGTTTTATGAAAATATTTTTGTAATATCGATACTAGAAAAATATGTGACGAACGACCCGTAATAATAAAAAAATGATGAACAACGCAAGAGAAAAAAAACGAGAAAAAAAACGTGGAGAAAGGAAGAAGTGTCGGGTTTGATTTTACACCCTCAACCTACATGCTTTGTTTTCTCGGAATAGAGCTCGTCGGCAAGTGGCTTAAACACGGGAGCGTCGAGATGATGTGGGATGAGTTTGGGTGTCGATTTAGTCGTGTGGGGTGACGGATTTCGGCCGGCTTGGGGTCGGATTCGTTGGGTCGAGGTTGCTCGGGAATTGCTTGGCGTTACGAGGTTGTATATTTTCTGAATTTCGATGATTAATAATGAATGTGTTTTGATTGTGTATGGGAATAATTGATGTGTAATTGTTGTTCTTTGTGTTGAACGTGAAGGTCTATTTATAGGTGAAAAGGTTTAGGAGAAGTATCTTACTTAGACAACAAGAAATACCGGTTTAGATAGGAAATGTAAGAGTTCGAAAGGGAACGAAAGTCCCGTTTCTTGGTGGGGAAGCCGAGTATCTCCGCTGTTTTGGGGTGCTTTGGCCGAGTGTTTGAGCTCGGTCGGTGAATTGTTTTGGTTTTCGGATAGAATTCCTACTTGAGATCGAATTCTATCCTTGAATGGATTTATTTAATATTTTTGAAACTGATTTTTTGTAGTATTTGAGTCCAAACCGAACGTGTGGTGTCACGGCTGGTCCGAGTGTCTCGGGAAAAAAATATCTTTGACCGGGTTTGACCCGGTCGCCTAAAAGACGAATTTGCCCCTGGTACCGGATTCGACCCAAATTAGTCTTATTTGACTCGAAACGACCCACTGGGCCTGGATTTGAGGTTGGTTTAGTAAGATTTGTACTCCGTAATAAGCCTAAGCCAAATGTCCATGATTTCGAGCCCATATCCGAGTCCATTAAAGCATGTTCGCGTCCGATCATCATCGGGTGTTTGACGGAAACTACTATAGACACCTGGCGGTCAAAATGTGGGTGTCTACAGAGCCCCCACTCTGACTGAGGCTTGGACAAGGCAAAAGTCAGAGTAGCTACCAGGCCAATCGAGGATTAAAACCTGGCAGACTTCCGATCGGGTCGTTTATAGTCCATTAGACTTGCGTGAAGGGCTCGTCAGCCATAAGATAGAAATCATACCTGGGTAAATGTCAATAATGTCGCGGGGACTTTGCCTGAAAAGTCTTGGGTGTGTATGTTTACACACATATCCCGTTTTGAAGTTGTGTGGGAGCTTGCCTTGTAAGCTCTGGGTGTATCTGCTTGTAGATGCATCCCGTCTTAGAATTATGTGGGAGCTTGCCTGTAAGCTCTGGGTGTATCTGCATGTAGATACATCCTGATAAAAATGTTGCTTGAGTCTTCCACTGGGGAGTTTTTGAGAATCCTTCGGGAGTCTTGGTGTACCTGTCTGTAAATTGCATGTAATATTTAGGTAAAATACCGACTCACACTGGGGAAGAAATGATTTTTGACTGATTTTTGGAAAGAATAATGCCGAATTTTTTTTTGAAAATTTTGGAAATAAGAATGCTTGGGATGACTTGATTCCTGATTAGATTCTGACACGGACTCCTAAAATCCTCCGGTTAGGCCTGTATGCCTAGATGAAGTAGGGAGTATGATAAAAAATTCCTATTCCCGTGATGACTAGGAAAAGAGTTTTCTCTATTATAAATAGAGAGTTCTTGCCCTTAATCTTCTCATATTCCAACCCAAATATTTTCTCCTATCTTAAAATCCCTTTAGACTTTCAAGACAAAATCGAAACTTTGGCCATGGGTATCGAACACCTGACTGCGATGCTTCAGGCATGGGCCCAGAATTTTCGAGACAAAGATAAAGTTCAACTAGCTCAGATGGGAATTGTTGCTTTATTCCCGCTTCAGCGACTTAAGGTGGATTCACATTTCTTGGACGCTTGCTTATCCATTTGGGATACTACCCACCATGTTTTTGCCTTTCCTCGGGGAGAAATATGTCCCCTTCCTGAAGAGATTGCAGCCGTAGGGGGTTGGAGTCTCAATGGTCATCCTGCTATTCCTCCTTTTTATCCTGATCCAAGGAGGAGACTGAGGGATTTTCTTGGGTTGTCTCATGCTGAGACAGCTCGTATGGTAAAGGGGAATTCTGTCTCCCTGTTTGACCTGGCTGACAAATTCATGGATCCCAACGGCGCAAGAATTACTTCTACCCATAGGCGTAGGGCTTTTGCCTTTTGTATGCTGCATCAATATGCCTTTGAAGGTCAGATGGATGCTGACTCGTGTTTAGGCGAAATCAGGCTAATCAGCATAGTTGACCAGATGGAGTCAGGTCATAGCCCAGCTTGGCTGATAATTGGGGAGATTATTATGGGTCTTGACGCTAGGAGACTTGACCCGGATCGGCAATTAACGGGAAGTATTCGCCTTTTGCAGGTATTGGATCGTTTTTTTTCGAAAAGTTTTTCTTCTTTTTTCGAAATTTTCCGAAAAAAATCGATTTTTTCGAAATTTTTGATTTTTCGAAAGTTTTTTGACTTTTTCGAAACTTTTTCGCAGATCTGGTTGTCCGAGCGCCTGTCGATTATAGAGCCCCCGGTGAGCATATCCAGATATCGCAGCTATCAGATTGGCTCACGGTCCCGACGAATAAGCTCGAGTCATCACATAAGTCGGAATTATTGGGATGAAGAGCTAAAATTCCATGGTGGGCCTTTGATTAGGTGGAACGTGATCTGATGGTTCCTCTCGAAGCTGACGGGACTAGCTAAAGGAGATAAAGCCCGTTACCTGGTGATCTTGTCTTTGGATTGGACCGTCCATATTTACCCAGATCGTATTTTAAGGCAGTTCGGTTCGTTTCAGCAGATCCCCGAGACTGAAGCAATCATTAGCGTTTCGCTCCAATTGACGGACGCTATGTGTGACACGTGGTTAAAACGCTGGTTTACCCGTGTCATATGGACTATACCTCGCCCTTGTCAGACCGTTTGGGTTTCCAAATCATATCGCAAGTGGACTTCTGAAGAATCTAAAGAGGCCCGTAAAACTTTAAAGACTGATGAGGCTTTTGACCTAGCCCGTAGAGAATCGGTGAAAGACAATAGATGGTTCTTTGATGAAGAGGAAACTTCAACTACTCTTGTCCGGCCGGAGTCGGGTCCTAAGTCAAAAACTAAGACTCGAGCTAAAGAGACCGGTGCTAGCGACTTGGAGAGAAGGCTTGGGCCGAAACTGGCGGCCCGAGATAGGCTAGGCCCGCGCGAGCGACTACCCGAGAGGGTGAGGGCTCGACTAGGACCGACTGAGGTGACCGGGGAATCGAGTTTGAAGAAACGAGTCCGGGTTAAGGAGGTTCCCTTGGTTATTCGGGAGCGCTCACCTCCACGTCGACGCAGGTGGACCGAAAAAGAAGCTACGGACAAGGGAAAGGGAAAAATGACTTCATTTTTTTATTATTTAAATATTAGTACTATTTATGTGTGTTTTTTTTTTTTTTTAATTGCATTTTTTGAAATAAATAAAGGAAGTTTATTAAAAACTGTTCCTGTTTTTTTCGATTGCAGTGGTTGTGCCCTTTTGAGAGGCTGCCTACGTATCCACAAATAGCGGAATCAAACCAAACGTAGTTCAGACTTAATTTGCAATTTCGAAATACATCAAGACTATTGGTTCAAGATGTTTATAACAGTAGAATAACTAATTCTAACTTTTGACTTGTCTCTAAAAGTTTATTTTGAAAAGATGTTTTTAATAAACTTTTGCAAATGACATTGAGAGAAATGGGTTAAGGGTAATAACGTTTTAGCTGGTCCAGGTTAGTTGGGTTGACAAACTCATTCCCGTCCAGATCTGTTAGGATCACCGCTCCGCCCGATAGAATCTTCTTTACCAAATAAGGTCCGGCCCAGTTAGGTTTGAACTTTCCCCTTGGGTCTACTGGTAATAAAGCTCGAACAGACTTGAGAACCAAATCTCCTTCTTTGATATTCCTAGGCCTTACCCTTTTATTGAAGGCCCGTTGGATCCTCTTTTGATAAATCTGTGTGTTATTGAGGGCACGAGATCGTCGTTCGTCTAAAACGACTAGCGAGTCATATCGTGCTCGAACCCAATCAGCTTCGGGTACTTGACTCTCGAGTAAGATTCTAAGTGATGGCACTTCTAATTCAACTGGTTGGACCGCTTCCATCCCGTATGTAAGATAATACGGCGTTGCCCCGGTCGCAGTACGAATCGAGGTCCGATATCCCCAAAGTGCAAATGGTATTTTATCGGGCCAGTCCCGATAATTATCAGCCATCTTTTTGAGTATGGTGACAATTGTTTTATTAGCCGCTTCTACCGCTCCATTGGTTTGGGGTCGGTAGGGTGAAGACGTATGTCTCTGAATCTTGTACTTGGCTAGCAAGGCTGCCGTTTCGGCTTGAAAGTGGGTCCCGCGGTTACTGATGAATTCATGAGGGATCCCATACCGGCATATTATCTTATTTTGGATAAATTTGGCAACATGGCTGGCGTTGAGAATTCGGTAGGATTCCGCTTCGACCCATTTGGTGAAATAGTCGATTGCTACCAAAATGAAGCAGTGTCCTCCGGTTCCCGAGGGGTTTATCTTTCCGATTATATCGATTCCCCACGTTGAAAATGGCCAGGGTGACGTCATGGTATACAGCAGGGATGGTGGCATATGCTGCACATTAGCAAAAATCTGGAAATTATGGCAACGTTTGACATAAAGCTGACAATCGGTTTCCATGCTGTTCCAGTAGTATTAGAGTCTCATGATCTTCCGGACTAGCATCTGGGCGTTCATGTGAGGACCACACTCGCCGTCATGTACTTCGGCCATGACCTTTTCAGCGTTACCCTTATCGACACATAAAAGGAGATCCCCCTGCGGTGTCTTTTTGTAAAGTTGTCCGTCGTCGGTACGGACGAACTGGGCTGATAACCTACGTAATGCCTTTTTGGCTCGATTGTCGTCCCCGGGTGGATACTCCCCGGTCGTCAAGTATGCTTGGATAGCCTTATACCACGGCTCGGGATCGGGTATCTCGATATCTTCGATGTCGTGGATATATGCTGGCTCGGATCGTCTTTCGACACAGATTGGCATGCTGGTCACATGATCGGGAATGTTCAGTAAAGATGCTAGTTTTGAAAGTGCATCTGCGAACTGATTTTCTTCCCGAGGTAGGTATATATACTCTACCTTTTGGAATTGTTTCTCGAGATCCCTTACTCGTGCCTGGTAGGCCACGAGGTTGGCATTTCGGGTTTTTCATTTTTGGAGCGCTTGATTAATGACCAGAGATGAGTCGCCGTGTACTCGGAGGTTTGTGACCCCTAAATCGGCGGCATGTAGCCCGTGGATACATGCTTCATACTCAGCAGCGTTATTGGTGACATCAAAGTCTAATTTGATAGACACGGGAGTATGTTCTCCTCTTGGCGAGATTAGGAGAATCTCGACTCAAAAATCTTCAGAAATTGGATGCCCCGTCAAAATATAAATCCCACGTTTCAGTGTCAGTATGGAAAATATCTTCATCCGGGAAGGACCAAGTGTCGGTGTATCCTTCTTCGGTTATGGGACTATCAACGAGAAACTCGGCTACTATTCGGCCTTTGATGGCTTTCAATGGTACAAACTTTAGATCGAACTCTGCCAGCATCAGGGTCCATCTTGATATCCTGCCGTTGAGAATGGGCTTTTCGAAAAGGTATTTGATCGGATCCATTTTGGATAGTACTTGTACCTCATAGCTGAGCATGTAATGTCGAAGCTTCTTAGTGGCCCAGACCAAGGCTAAACACGTCTTTTCGAGCATGGTGTACTTACACTCGTACTCTAAAAACTTTTTGCTGATGTAGTATATAGCATGTTCTTCGGAGTTGACCGTCTGAGCTAGCATAGCCCCCATGGCTGTCTCTGTCGTGGTTAGGTACAGCGACAAAGGCAAACCGGGTTGAGGTGGCATCAGGACCGGCGGTGAAGACAAGATTTCTTTGATTCTATCAAAGGCTGCTTGACACTTGTCGTCCCATAGTAACTGTTCCCCAATTTTCAGCTTCTTGAAGATCGGTTCACACACCATGGTTAGCTTTGAAATGAACCTGCTGATGTATTGGACTTTCCCGAGAAACCCTCTTATCTCCTTTTCGGTCTTAGGGGGTTGCATCTCGGTGATGGCCTTGATTTTGGCTGGATCGACTTCGATACCGCGTTGGCTAACGATATGACCCAGTAATTTGCCTGATGTTACCCCGAAACTGCATTTCTGAGGGTTTAACCTCATGTTGTATTTGCGTATTCGGGTGAAGAACTTTCTCAGGGCGGTGATGTGACCGTCCCTGTCTTTAGATTTGACGATCATATTGTCCACGTAAACTTCCACTTCTTTATGCATCATGTCATGTAATAAAGTTGTGGCGGTTCGTTGATAGGTGGCCCCGGCATTGATGAGACCAAACGGCATAATAGTATAGCAATAAGTACCCCAAGGTGTAATGAAGGTGGTCTTATCCATATCTTCCTCTGCCATTTTTATTTGATTGTACCCCGCATACCCATCCATGAATGATAGAAGGGCATGATCAGCTGTGTTATCCACCAGTATATCGATGTGTGGTAACGGGAAATCGTCTTTCGGGCTTGCCTTGTTAAGATCCCGAAAGTCTACACAGACACGCACCTTACCGTCCTTTTTAGGAACCGGCACGATGTTTGCAACCCAATCTGGATACTCGGAGATTCGTATGAACCCAGCCTTGAATTGTTTGTCGACTTCCTCCTTGACCTTGAGGGACCATTCGGGCCTCATGCGTCGGAGTTTCTGCTTAACCGGCTTGAACCCTTCCTTGATCGGTATATGGTGCTCGGCTATTTCGCGGTTTATCCCCGGCATGTCCTTGTAGGACCATGCGAAGACGTCTTTGAACTCTTGAAGGAGATTGATGAATTGTTGTTTCTCCTCGGGACCTAGAGATAACCCTATCTTAAGCATCTGAGGCTCTAAGGTTGTTCCCACGTTGATGGATTCGGTTTCTTCGATTACCGGATTGCGGGATTCCCTTTGCTTTAGTTGCTCGATCAGATGTGGAGGTAAGGATACCAGTTCGTCGGGTTTCTCAATGTTATTGCACAGAATATTTTGAAAATTAAGGAAATTTTGAAAATGAGACAAGTCGTAAGCAGAACTGTTGTTATTATTCATAAATTGAGAAAATAGCTCGAAAAGAGCTGCCATCTGATCGCTAGTCAGTGGCGGAATAGGTAGGGTGCCCGAGACAGACCCCGAGGCACCAGGAGTGGTTAAAAGGAGAGGGGGAGTTATAGGACTGACCCTAGCACCAGACTCACTAGACTCAATCTCAGACTCTGACTCGGACTCGGACTCAGACTCAGATTCCGGCATCTCTCCTTCCCCTGTGATCAGCTTGTAAGTCCTTCCTTGACTGTCAGTCCATTTGACAGTCTTCCTCCAGGCTCTTTTTCCGGTCCTGGATCCGACATCCGAGATCAGCTTGGATGGATCGAAGGTGCGGCTACAGAGAATGAGGCTGACTAGCTCTTCCTTCGGTGTTGGGGCTGTGAGTTCTTCCCCAAAAAGTAGCCCCAGTGCGGGCTCAGCATTCTTAGCATCTTCGGATCGGCTGAGGGTGAAGATGTCGTCTGGTATGTAGTTGCAGACCTGGGCCAAGTGGGTCCCAGGGCGCGTGGTTGTGGGCCGGTATAGGCCTGTTTGGATGGACTCGAACACCGGCGCGACGAAGATGACTTTTCCGGCTCCGGTTTGGCCCATGCTCTCTGGGGTTATGGTGTAACCCAGACCGGTTTGAATCCTCTCGTTATCCAGAACTTCGAGGATTTTTCTTGCAGGGAGATCGGGCCTTGATGTAGCCCCCGGTAGTAAGCCCAGATTTTGCAACATCCGGTCAATGCTAACCGTAAAGTAGGGTCGGAAAAGGTATTCTTCGTCGATTGTCCCTATGAAGTCGAACCCCCAGAGATCGATGCGGCCTGAGGTGTTGCAGTTAGCCACAGTCATAGGCGTGGCTTCTAGAGTGATGACGGTATCGTGCAAAGGTAACTTGATCTTCCGATGCAGGGTGGAGGATACAGCCCTGGTCGCGTGGATCCAGGGTCTTCCTAAAAGAAGGTTAAATGAAGAAGTCACGTCGATTACTTGAAATTCCAGCTCCTTCTCTATCGGGCCCGTTATGATAGTAAGCTTCACAGCCCCGACTACTGACTTTGGACTTCCGTCGAAAGCCTGAATGATTTGAGCTGTAGGAATGTAGTCGGCCTCGCTGATGCCAAGGGCTTTGGCGGTCCTCAAGGGGAGGACGTTGACTGCGGACCCGTCGTCGATTAGGGTCATGGGCAGATATTTTCCACGGCAGATTACCGTGATGTAGAGGGCCATGTTGTGGGCTGGCCCAAATGGTGTAGATCAGCATTGGAGAAGGTAATAAGTGGGCCTTCTTCTTTAGCTTTCCCCTTTAGGTGGGGCAGAACCGTGGCTATCATTTCAGCTGGAGTAGCCATAGAGTCGATTTTAACTTGATCGAGGGCCTTAGTGAGTGCCTCTCGATGTTCCTGTGAGCTGACTAGGAATTGCCATATAGAGAGGTCAACTCGGGTCTTGCTCAGCTGCTTTACAAGAGCCTTTTCGGTAGTTGGCTCCTCCGAGGCGGGCTCCACTCTAGGTGGTTCGGCAATGATAAGGGCGTGACTGTTGGCTAAGGCCTTGGACTTAACCTTCTGGATCTCCTCAGGCGTAATGGGGACAGCTTCCCCCTTGGTAAGATAGACGTCGTCTTCGTCGTCGCACCAGATCCCATTTATTTGCGGGCCAAACGGGGAAATGAGATGTGATCAATCAATTACTTCCCCGGAGAAGATGGCGTGGGTGGCCAACGGGTTATCCTTGTTGCTGGGCTTCCCCCCAGGTAAAGGGAGCTTCCCACTTTCAATGAGATCCTAGATAAGGTGCTTTAACTTCCAGCATTTCTCGGTATCGTGTCCCTTGCCACGATGGTATTGGCAGTAGGCCTGGATGTCGTAGGACTTGGTACGGAGTTCGACTGGGAGCTCAGGTGTTGGGCCTATCGGGGTGATAAGGCCTTTTGACACTAGCCTCTATAAGTCATTTTCATAGGTAGTGCCTATGTCGGTGAATACCCGGGGTGTGGCATTCTTCTTGGACGGGGTATCAAGTAGGTTTACCTCGTCAAAAATGCTACGAGTGGTAGCAGTAGATGTGGGCTTGCTTGTCGACGAGCTGGCCCCTTGGTATCCCTTGGCGGAGGCCTTCGTGAGGCTTTCCAACCTTAGGTCATCTTCGATTCGCGTTCCCGTTTCAGTTAGGATTGCGAAACTAGGTATAATGGCGTACCGGAGATGGATCCGGTAGGCGGGAAGAAGGTTCTTGACAAAGGCTTCAACCAGGACTTTTTCACTGGGCTTATCGACCAGTTTGACGCTTTCAGCCCTCCTGCGCTGAAGGTATTTTGTAAATCCTTCCTTAGGTTCCTGGGCCATTACTTCCAGGGTGCGCATCGTGGTCTGGATTTCCGTGTTGTCGGCGTAGTTCCGAGCGAATTCCGTTGCCATGTCATCCCAAGACTTGTACTTCTTAGAATCGAGCCTATAGAACCAGGCTCTCGGGTGCTTCTCGAGGGAGGAGGCAAACAAATGCTTGAACATGTCTGACTTGACTCCCTTTAGGGCCATAAAATCTTTGAAGGCCCGGATATGTAATACCGGGTCTTCGGTTCCGTCGAACATCGGAAGGCCTGTCAAGTTGAGATTTGCAGGCAGTTGGTCGGTCAGGGGGGAATAGGTTCGAGCATTCTCCGTATGGACCGAGTTGTGGGTCGACAAATGGACCTGCTTCTGCAGCTTGAGCACTGCGCTAGTCAATTCGGCTAATGGCCCCTTAGTTTCGTCTTCGTCCTTCGGCCTATCCTGCTCCATGGCGCTTACCCGGGTAACGATGGCGATTTGGTCTCCCCTCATCTGGTTCACTTGATCTTGGATCTTAGCCAACGAGGCGGTCAGTGCGTCTATGGCTTGTTGAGTCGTGGTTCGGGTGAAAGGTGGCATGTCTGTAAGAACACCGTGTAATCAGAATCGGACCCAGATCGAAGAGTGCATCCCGAGCAAGAAGAAAAGAACTAAACTCGGATAGAAAACCGAAAACCAACTCCTAGACGGGTGACTCATGGACGGTGGGCTTTCTTTAGGATTTTGGCAGAATGGGCCTAGTCCTGTGTGAAGAAAGACCTACGTGGAAGCTATTCCCCAGACTTTGGACCCTAAAGTGTAAATGGGCTTCCCTTTGTAGGAGTTTGTCCTACGTAGGTGGGCCGTGCCTTGACAAATAAGGCGGACTTGGGATGGGGTAGAAACGCGTGATGTAAGATCGACGGAGTTTCGACGCTATGGACTCTAACAACTTCTGACAACACCCGACACTGCTAAATACGGGAAGTCCTAAGAAAAAGAAAGTTTTGAAAAGGGAATTCGGATTTGATAACCGAACGAGGTCGGATAGGATGGCCCGATTTTTTTTTGAAAACCGAAAAAATGTTATCGGGCCAAGATTTCGAAATTTTTGGAAAGTTTGGACATCATACCGGCTAAAAATAGGCTATTTTGAGTCAAAATCATAAGTTCTAAATTTGGTAGCTTTCCGGGTTTTGAAAAATGGATAGGTTTGAAAAGATGCAAGTTTTTGAAAACGACGATTTTTGAAAAGATGAGACATGGATCAAGTAGCACGTAGTCACGGAAACAGTATAATGACGCCATGTATGCTCTTAGTCTAAGTCTCGGTCGGTCGAATAGGGTCTATACCAACGACGATAGCTTTCTCGCAAATCAGGATGGTCTTCCTAAGCCGAGTTGGTCTTAGAACCTGCCGTAAAACCCATGCGAGTTCCGACATTGAAGTCTTTAGTGCACCCATTTAGGAATGCACCGTGGTATATTGGGACGTCGGTCACAAGTAACCGGCCCGGGAAAGAATTGGGTTATGCATGAACCATTGAACTAAAACGCGTACATTACTATTCGAACGATTTCTTTTCGAGTCTCACCCTAGGGATGCCCATGGTAAGTGACTCATCAGTTGATCCCCAGCGGAGTCGCCAAATTGTGGACATGACATAGGTCCACCCCGACGCGGCCACGCGCGGGTTTGGGGAGGCGAATGAATCTCCATATGAGATGGTCAAATTGAAATTTAAATCGAAGTAGGAGTCGCCACCGAACTTTGTGGGAGTTCGGACCCGTTCGAACTCACTCTATGTCGTAGTGGGCCGTATACAAAATACGGCCCATTTCCGATGTCAGAGCTTATTGGGTTCGTCCCTTTGCATTATGATACCGATACCGACATTATCGGATATCGTGAATTGAATGACTCTCGTTGCCAATGGATTCGGACATCCGGAAACCATGGTTCTGAGTAAGGGGTGAGTGTACGTGTTGGGAAGTTCACTAAGAACACCCAACCCCGCCCGCACTTAGCGGCCTTTACTAAGATATCGTTCGTTTTTGGTGTACACGCGTTAGTTCGACGGTTGAATGATATGTAAACATTATTTTTCCTAAGCATGTGAGAAAAATTAAATGGGTTGCTAAGTCGTTTAATGCATTTTAAACTAATAACGTCAAAGTTATTTTAGCATGTGAGGTTCGTTTTAGTCTAATAAAACAAATGATGAAGATAAATCGCTACAAACACGAGCAAACAAGTTAGTAACGGTTTATAAAATTGATTAAATATGTAAATACGATAATATGCATGATTTTGAAAAAGGTTTTTATGACACGTGATGGATTAGCACGTGTTGACCGAGGTCAAAAAAAGTATTTATCGAAATCTGAAAATATGTCGCGAAAGTCGCTGTTTTATGTAAGAAACGAAAAGAATAGAAAAGCGAGAAAACGAGAAAAAAAGGGCTTGGCCATCCAGGCTTCCGCGCGAGTCGCTTGGAAGGCGTGCGACTCGCGCGGGAGTCAGTCCCGCTTTTTTATTTTTCGAAAATCGTCAAATTTTATAAATCGCGTACAAATATGGATTAATTTATACTCGATTTATATTTTCGATATTCGTCGTATCCGATATTCAATTATGAAATCGATATCAAATAGTCGGAATGATTTTTTTTAGAAAAAGTTTTGTTTTGAACGAAAAGGAATTTGAACGAAAAGAAAAAAATGTTAATTCTCTCCGCGTAAGAAATCGTCGAATTTTGTTAAAAAAGATGTAACGATTTTTTAGCATCAACGAGATTTAATTTAGTTCTTGTTAAATACGATATTCAATTAGAGAATCGATATCGTATTTTAAGAACGTTTGTTTTATGAAAATATTTTTGTAATATCGATACTAGAAAAATATGTGACGAACGACCCGTAATAATAAAAAAACGATGAACAACGCAAGAGAAAAAAAACGAGAAAAAAAACGTGGAGAAAGGAAGAAGAGTCGGGTTTGATTTTACACCCTCAACCTACATGCTTTGTTTTCTCGGAATAGAGCTCGTCGGAAAGTGGCTTAAACACGGGAGCGTCGAGATGATGTGGGATGAGTTTGTGTGTCGATTTATTCGTATGGGGTGACGGATTTCGGCCGGCTTGGGGTCGGATTCGTCGGGTCGAGGTTGCTCGGGAATTGCTTGGCGTTACGAGGTTGTATATTTTCTGAATTTCGATGATCGATAATGAATGTGTTTTGATTGTGTATGGGAATAATTGATGTGTAATTGTTGTTCTTTGTGTTGAACGTGAAGGTCTATTTATAGGTGAAAAGGTTTAGGAGAAGTATCTTGCTTAGACAACAAGAAATACCGGTTTAGATAGGAAATGTAAGAGTTCGAAAGGGAACAAAAGTCCCGTTTCTTGGTGGGGAAGCCGAGTATCTCCGCTGTTTTGGGGTGCTTTGGCTGAGTGTTTGAGCTCGGTCGGTGAATTGTTTTGGTTTTCGGATAGAATTCGTACTTGAGATCGAATTCTATCCTTGAATGAATTTATTTAATATTTTCGAAGCTGATTTTTTGTAGTATTTGAGTCCAAACCGGACGTGTGGTGTCACGGCTGGTCCGAGTGTCTCGGGAAAAAATATCTTTGACCGGGTTTGACCCGGTCACCTAAAAGACGATTTTGCCTCTGGTGCCGGATTCGACCCAAATTAGTCTTATTTGACTCGAAACGACCCACTGGGCCTGGATTTGAGGTTGGTTTAGTAATATTTGTACTCCGTAATAAGCCTAAGCCAAATGTCCATGATTTCGAGCCCATCTCCGAGTCCATTAAAGCATGTTCGCGTCCGATCATCATCGGGTGTTTGGCGGAAACTACTATAGACACCTGGCGGTCAAAATGAGGGTGTCTACAAAAGTATAGTAAGATGGATCTCTATTTGTAGAGTTTTAAAAAATATGAACGAATAAATATTTTTTTCAATTTTAATTAAATGTTTGCGAAGTACAATTTGTCATTTGAGTGTAAATATCGTAAAGATAAAAGAATACGTCAGAAGCATAAAATTAAATTGATGTTGTAAAAGTTAATTTTTTTTTTGGTAACACGAAGCGACAGAAGTCATGAAGCAAATAGAGAACAAATAAAACAGAAAACAAACCGAAGAAAAGTAAGCTACTTAAACAACAAACAAAAACGCAAAAAAACTAAGGAGAGGGAACTAGTCTGGGCCACAACACCCCTCCTATGTCGTTCTGAGCCAAGCAAAAGAGCTCGACCGGGATCTCTCTGCAATCCATCACCGAGAGTCTCATTAGTTGACTGACCCCTTTATTAGCCAGCCAATCAGTACAACTATTAGCCTCACGATAAATATGAGTGATTTCGAACGCGCCATTGTGATCTTCCATCAAGCTTCGACAAATTTGTATCATGTGCGAGTGAGCTGACGGAAAGCCGTCTATCTGAGCTAAAAATTTCGTCACTACTTGGGAATCGGTTTGAATAATGATGCGACGATAATTATGTTCTCTAGCTAGTAATAAATCTCGTTTGAGAACCATAATTTCTGCCCTAGTGATTGTGGCTAGGCCAAGTGTTTTCGAGTAAGCCAATAAAGGATTACCCGAGCTGTCTCTAAAAATTCCACCTCACTCGAGGGTCCCTGGGCAGAAATTTCGTCTGCACCCAGGTTGCCTTTCGATGTTCCGTCTATGTTTAGGACTAACCATCTGTCAGGTGGAGCAACCCAATGTACAAAAAATTCTTTCTTGGGCATCTTGATTCTTCCGTTCACGACCCCAGCACCGGCTTGAGCTTTTTTGATGCGTTGTACTTGTACCCATAAAAATCGGCCGGGATGTGCCGGAATTTCATCTATTCTTCCAAAATTTATGTAGTTACGCAATTTCAAGATCCACCAAATCATTATGGTGAAGTTAGTGGGTCAATCATATATATTGGCTTTGGATGCTTGCCGTAAATTTTCAATAACCCATTGTACACCTGCAACTCCTTGTTGTCCTACACCCATATTCACATCCGTTAAAGACGCCCATACCTTTTGAGCCGCACGACAATCTCTCAATAAATGGATAAGCGATTCATCATCTTCACCACACACCCCCAAAACGTGGGTCATCTGCCATGTCCCTCTTAACTCGATTTAAATTGGTCATAATGCGGTCATGTAATACGAGCCACAAAAAAAAGCCGCATACGTTGGGGTGCGGCAATCTTCCATGGCAGTTTCCAGTAATCTTGGTCCATGTTTGTATTCTCGTCTTGGATTAGTGTTATCGCAGATTTCAGGGAAAAGCGGACGGAAGATGTCGGCTTCTAGTAAAGCGTGTCCGTCTTGTCTTCCCCCATTATAACTTCAAACGAGACAATCGTCTTGAGCACGTCATCATTAAAAAAATCTCCAATTACATCCCATTTCCACCCTACATTCTCCTCCCACATTTAATTCACTGTAATATCTTGAAGATGTGTTGGGATTTCCAAAGTAGTGAGTTCCTCAAGAGGCACGTTTGTGGCCCAAGTATGGCTCCAGAATATAGTTCTGTGGCCATTTCTTAACGATGAACTGACCCTTTCTTGATTGTCGAAAAACTTTCGCAAATACCACGTCAAGCGTTGGAACTATTGGCTTTCGCACCAAACATGTCCATGTCACAACATCCATGGCAATATTTGTAGCGAAAAACACGTGCCCATAACAAATTAGGTTCGTTTAGGAGTCTCCGTCCTAATTTCGCCATAAATGTCGCATTTACTAGTCTCATAGCTCGGATACCAAGTCCTCAGTTATTTTTCTCCTTCGTAACATTATCCTACGAGACAAGATGGATGCCCTTTTTATCATTCGTTCCTCCCCACAAGAATTTGCGTGATTTTTTGTCGAGATCGACGCAAATTGACCTTGGGATTTTGGCCGTTTGCATGGAGTACATCGAGATAGCCGACAAAGTAGCCTGAATTAGTGTCGTCCGTCCTGCTAACGACAAAACTGTAGCTTTCCATCCCGATAGCCGTTTGTCGACTTTGTTCATGAGATACTCGAAGCTTTCACGAGTCACGCGGCCATTAATTGTTGGCATTCCAAAATAATGGTCCGGGTCATATGTTCTCTCAATGCCCAACACATTAGAAACCTGGTCAGCATGGAAATCATTCGTGTTCGACAGTAGTAAAACCCAAGATTTATCACGACTAATACGTTGTCCGGACGCATTACAGAAAGTATCGAGACAGCGTTGGATCGTTTGCGCTTGTTCAAGACTAGCTTCACCAAACAATATAATATCATTCTCAAAGAAAAGATAGGTTAGTGTTGGTCCTTGACGACTCATACGAATCCCTTTCCACGTATTCCTTATAGCTTCCTCTTCAATAAGCTGACTGAGCTTCTCCATACACATCGTACATAAATATGGAGAAAGGGGCTCACCTTGACGAATGCCTCGGGTAGGTACGAAAAACTCAGTTTGTTCCCCATTCCATAAGATATTCAATTTAGTAGACTCCACACATTTCATGATTATGTCACACATTTGGGCAGGAATTTGCATGTCATTAAGAGTGTGCTTAATGAATCTCCAATCCAGCTTATCATACGCTTTCTCAAGGTCGATCTTGATCATCATGAGTCCCGTAGTCCCTTTTATTTTTACTTCTCATAGTATGGAGTACTTGTTGTGTGTCAAATTTGGACCGTTTTCCCACCCATTTAAGCCCGTTTTTCCTCCGTTTTGCGAGAATAAAGTGCGATTATCGCCGTATTTTGAGTATTTCTCGCATTAGCGTCTCTGTTTTGCATTTTACGTGTTTTTGGTAGTTTTCTGTCCATTTTGATAGGATTTTCGACCAAAAATGTGTCTGAGCTCCTATGAGCATGAGAGAGAAAGGTAAATCGTCTGAAAAGCAAAGCGCACAACTTAATCCAAAGTCCAAACCCAAGAGGTGAAACCTTGAGCAAAAAGGAAAAAGTATAGTCCGTTGGGTATCTTCACCGGAGAGGTCGAACTTCAAATGAACATATCTAGAGTTATAGACCTTAGATCGAAGCGATTTCAGTTGGAGGTGAAAGCTTATATTCTTAGCTTTCCAACGACATATCACACGCCCCAATTGGAGTTCAAACAAGAGAGTTATGGTCCTCTGAAGTCACAGGGCAAAGTTTCACCCGAGGAGATTTGACCGGGCGAAACTTCGCCCGACGGTGTTCCTCCCCAGATTGCCATTTTGGACAAAAAGTTCATAGGGTGAAATTTCACCCTATGAGATGACCGGGCGAAGTTTCGCCCACCGGGTGAAATTTCGCCCGATGGAGAAAAACGCCAAAAATGGCGATTCGAGAAGAAAATCTCATCGGGTGAAATTTCACCCGGTGGTCTAATGTCGTCGACCGCAGAGTGAAGTTTTTGCCCCACCAAGATGCAAAGGGTGAAGGTCTAGACTAAAAGAAGAAGGATTGGATTATGGGCTTAAGTAGTGTGACCCATTAAGGGCTTATCTATAAATAAAGTTAAAAGGGTTGTTTATGCATTTAATTTTTTGCCACGTCGCGGGCATTAAATGCTTGAGTAACCTTTTATTATTATTATTATTATTATTATTATTATTATTATTATTATTATTATTATTATTATTATTATTATTATTATTATTATTATTATTATTATTATTATTATTATTATTATTATTATTATTATCATTATCTATAAATTCTTTCCTTTTGTCAATTTAGTCCAAATTTTGTCTTATTAAAACATTTTCTGATCTATTTTAAAAATATTCTCCTCAGTTGTATACTTGCTCTTTGTTCGTTCTAATTTTTTAGTGCTCATTTTTTTTGGTGCATTTGTTGTTGTTTAATGAACTTATGTGAAACCATTAATCAAGTCTGCAATTCCTCGCTTTTCAGGTATAACAGTTTTATTTTAGTTGATTATTTATATAGATATATTTGAAGTTAACTTTAAATATAATGCATTTTGTTTTCATAAGAGTGTGCTTTTATTTATATTCAAGCTTGAAGAAATTTACACAATATGATTAAGAAGAGGTTACAACTGTTTTTGTTTTTCAGTTTCCTGCATTCGGCTCTGATTTTTCAATTTGGTATTACTGATTTTTCCCCTCATATATATGTGTCACCAAGTTTTGCCTTTACACAATGGCAAATTTTGTCTTATTAAAAAATTTCCCGTTCTATTTTTAAAATATTCTCCCCAGTTGTATACTTGCTCTTTATTGATTCTAATTTTAGTCCTAATTTTTTTTGTGCATTTGTTGTTGTTTACTGAACTTATGTGAAGCCACTAATCAGGTCTGGAGTCCCTCGCTTTTCAGGTATAATAATTTTATTTTAATTGATTATTTATATAGATATATTTCAAGTTAACTTTATATATAATGGATTTGGTGTTCATGAGAGTGGACTTTTATATATATTCAAACTTGAAGAAATTTACAAAATATACTTAAGAAGAGGTTACAACTGTTTTTGTTTTTCAATTTCTTGCATTCGGCTCTGATTTATTCTTATTGCATTTTGTTTTGTTGCTTATATATGTATTGTTTTTTCATGATTATAGATAGATGCGTTTCCGTTCTGTTTTTAAAATATTCTCTTCAGTTGTACAATTGTTCTTTCTTGATTCTGATTTTAGTGCTGATTTAATCTTTTTGCATTTGTTTTTGTTTAGTAAATTCATGCGAAGCCAATAATCAAGTCTGCAATTTTTCATTTCTCAGGTATAATAATTTTATTATACTTGATTATTTATATAAATATATTTCAAGTTAACTTTAAATATCACGGATATTGGGTTCATAAGAGTGTGCTTTTATTTATATTCAAGCTTCAAGAAATTTACAAAATATGATTAAGAAGATGTTGCAAGTGTTTGTGCTTTTACAAATTCTTGCATTCGGCTCTAATTTACTCTTATTGCATTTTGTTTGTTGCTTACATATATGTATTATTTTTTCATAATTTTAGCATTGTTATAAAGTTTTCGCTTTATTATTAAACTTATATATATATATATAGAGTGGAGATCATATAAGCTCCAAGCATATGTATAAGGTCCTAAGTCTCAATCTCAGCCTTCGGATGAAATACAAATCAATGGCTTAGATGCGTTTGTTTATATAATTATTTTTTAAAAATTTATTAAAAGAAATTTACATTTTCCATGCCTACCTCTTTTTCCCCACCCACTATTTTCCCATCTTCATTCATTACTCCCTGCTCATTTTTCCATCACAATTCAATACTCCAAAACTCTCCTCTCTAAAACTCTCCTCATATCTGATATCTTACCCTTGACCGTTTTAAATTCTCCTCTTAACCAATACTGCTTTTCGCATCTTCATTGTCCAAGTAACTATCCAAGCATCTCCTTTGTCGACATTTCTTCATCTCAGGTAAATTATACTGTTAATTTCGCATATGGAGAACAGTAATTCGAGTAACCGTAATTTGGGGATTTTCAGCGAAATTAGGGTTTCTTTTCCAATTTGGGGTTTTTTTTGCGTTTAGTCGTGATTTCAAGGCTTACTTGCGAGTTTCTTGTTAAATTGGGGGTTTTCTATTTGGCTTTTTTGGTGCTTGATCAATTTTTCGTGGTAATAGTATTTCTAATCAATTTTTATGATGTTTAATCAAATTTCTATGGTGTTTACTGATTTTTTTTGGGGTTTTGTTTCATTGCATGTTTGATTTCGTAGTATCAATGTATATGTTTGATTTCACGTTTTCGATGGGTTATCACGTTCATCCCGTTAGACAAGAGACTTTTTTTGTCAACTGTGTTCAGAAAGAGAAGTAGATGGTTGTTATACTTTACCTCATCAATTTTCTCATGAAAAAAAAAATTAAAACTAAAAGTTACTTGATGAAAAAAAAAAATTACGAAATGAAAACTAAAAGTTACCTTAAAATGTTGTCACATATGATACATGCATGGTTTGTTTTTGATAGGTTATTAGGTGTCCGTATTTTAATTGTTTAGTCTTAATAATGCGTTTGTGATTGGTTATTATATACTCCGTAGGAACTAACTTCGTATGAGTCTAAGAATTGCATTTTGTGTTGTTGATAGTGTTATAGTTGAAATTGAGGAGAATATATAAGAGACGTATTATGAAGTTTCAGAAGATGAGAGTTGAAGTTCTACGGTCTTGGAATTGAAGTTTCAAGCATACAGTTGAATATATGAGCAGAAGAAAAATGAACATTACACGATTTAATTATGAAGTTGTAGACGTTGTGCACTGAAGTTGTAAAGAGAAGGACTTAAAGTTTCAAAGTCATGTTCTACAAATCAAAGGGGCATGATGTTGAAGTTTCAGAAACTGAGAGTTGAAGTTGTAAAGTTTTTGAACTGAAGTTGCAAGCGTGTGGTAGATTGTTTTGAATGTCCACCAGTTCATTATGATGTTGTAAATGTAATGTACTGAAGTTGCATTGCAGCTGAATTAAAGTTTCAAACAAACTGTTATTTAAATATTGAAAGTCATGCACTGAAGATGCAAGTATACGTGTTTTGAAGTCTCAGAAGCTTAAAGTTGAAGTTTCATAAATTGAGAGTTGCAGTTGTAAAGAATTTGAATTAAAGTTTCAGGCGTGTCGTTGTATGTTTTTACAGAGAAATAATGTTCAACTTTCCAGCAGTTATATATATAAAGTTGTAATTGTTGTGCTTTGAAGTTCTGAAGTCAATGAGTTGAAGTTATAAAGTGAGTTTGTTGAAATTATAAATACCGTAGTATTCGACGTTATGAACTAAATATGAAAGTATGTGGGAGACGAGTTCTAAAATTTCAGAAAATGAGAGTTGAAGTTGTGTAGTAATTGAATTAAAGTTTCAAGCGTACAGATGGATATTTTGTCAAAAAAACTTCGTATTCAATATTTGAAGAAGACGCTATCATTCATAATTAAGTTTTACAGAACTATTGATGAAGACACTTTTATTTAAAGAATGATTTAAATTTCGTATTCAATATTTGAAATAGAGTTTATGGAAAAATATTTGAATAAATTAGAATTAATAAGTGAATAGTGACATGTAGAAGAAAATAATAAGATTGAAGCAACAATGGCATAAGATTAAAGAAAATAATATAGAGAAATTTTTTTTACAAACGAATTGACAATTCTTTTGATGAAGGAATTGATGAAACAATGTTTGCTATGCATGGAAAGAATACATTTATATAATTAAGGGTTTGAGTATTGGAATAGTCGTGATTATTGTAGGGAGAGAGAGAGAGAGAGAGAGAGAGGTGCAATTAGTATTAAGCTATTTATTAGTAATTAATAATAGGTTACTTAGGTTGTCAGATTTAATACTACATGACATTTTTGCTAATCTAATCTCAACCATTAATCTTAATTAATCCAATGGTTACTAAAAGACCTTATGGACTTAAATTAGATCTTGCCCTTATTAGAACTCCATTATATATATATATATATATATATATATATATATATATATATATATATATATATATATATATAGAGAGAGAGAGAGAGAGAGAGAGAGAGAGAGAGAGAGAGAGAGAGAGTATTAGATAAAATTTTTAGAAAGATTGTGATTACAGAGATTATTAGATAAAAATTTTAGAAAGATTGTGATTAAAATAATTTACCTGATAATAAATAAAATAATGGAGTAAGTTAAATCAAATGAAATTTCCATTCTTTATCAATAAGTATTAATTTTCTACTCATTATTATAATAGATAATAGTTAAATAAGGGTAAATGAAAAGGTTTTCGTCAATTACTAATGTAATTAATTACATTTAATAAGAAAAACTTAATATCACATATAATAATACAACAAATTATTAAATAAAAGTTTTAGAAAATATTGTGATTTTTGAAAATGTAGGTCATAATAAATTTATTAATGAAAACAATTTGCATTGATTTTTACATTCAGAAATGAAAATTCTTATTGCTGTAAAAGATAGTATTAGATTGTGATTAAAATAATGTATGTGATAATAAATGTACTAACAAAATGAATCATCTTTGTTGAAAAGTATAAAAATAAAACAAAATAATGGAGTAAGTTAAATCAAATGAAATTTTCATTCCTTATCAATGAATATTAATTTTCTACTCATTATTATAACAAATAATAATTAAATAAGGGTAAATGAAAAGGTTTTGATCAATTACTAATGTAATTAATTACATTTAATAAAAAAAAACTTAATATCACATATAATAATACAACAATTTATTAAATAAAAGTTTTGGAAAAGATTGTGATTATAAAAATGTAGTTCACAATAAATTTATTAATTAATGAAAATAATTTGCATTGATTTTTACATTCACAAATGAAAATTCTTATTGTTGTAAAAGGTAGTATTAAATTGTGATTAAAATAATGTACGTGATAATAAATGCACTAACAAAATGAATCATCTTTGTTGAATAGTATAACAATAAAATAACATAATGAAGTAAGTTAAATCAAATGAAATTTCCATTCCTTATCAATGAATATTAACTTTGCTATCATTATTATAACAAATAATAATTAAATAAGGGTAAATGAAAATGTTTTGGTCAATTACTGATGTAATTAATTACATTTAATGAAAAATTATTAAATAAAATCTTAATATCACATATAACAATACAACAAATTATTAAATAAAATTTTTGGATAGGATCGCGATTTCTGAAAATGTAGGTCATAATAAATTTATTAATGAAAACAAATAAACTTATTATTGCAAACAATTTGCATTGACTTTTACATTCACAGATGAAAATTCTTATTGCTATAAAAGGTAGTATTACACAATTTACTATTTTCGATTTAAAAAAAAAGTACACTCTTATGAACACAAGACCCATGCTATTTAAAGTTAACTTGAAATATATTTATATTAATAATCAATGAATTATGACAAATATTAATTATATAAGGTGTAGAGTCTAGCGATACTAGGAAATACTCTAGAGGGGGGGGGGGGGGGGGGGGTGAATAGTGTATTTAGGTACTTTTAAAATTTTAAACGATATATTACACCAAAATCTTATTAGGAAAGATATAGTGTAATATTACGCTAGTTGAGTGGCTAAATAAAAGGAAGTACAAAGTGTTTGCTACTATACTTACTACTAAAGAGTATAAGTATAAAAAATAGCAAATCACAATTTAAAAAAAACGTAAAGTAAATAACACGAGCAATTTTAACGTGGTTCGGCTCAATTGAAAAGCCTACGTCCACCGGTGTCTTTATTTATAAGTGTACCTTCTCCGGATTACCTTACAAATAAGACGATCACGATTAACTCTAATCGTGATGGTGTGAGTGATGTTAAGCACTCGGTGTGTGGGATGTTAAGCCCACGACGATGAAGGATGTTAAGCCTTCGGTGTGAGGGATGTGAAGCCCTCGATGGTTGAACGATGTGAAGCGTTCAAGGTGTGAACGATGTATGTCGTTCGATTGAGTAACCACTACTCGACTCGTGTGTCTATACTATTCGAGTTTACAGAATTTCTCTAGCTATGAATACACTTCAATTGTCTAGAGAGAATAATGAAACTATATGACTTTCAAGCGTAAACAATTAAAACACAATTTTATATAGCCAAGACTTAAACCGAAAAGTATTGCAAAAAGCCTTTTGAAAAGAAATGTGATTTTGTTTTTGCAAAGAAAAAATGTGTATTAAAGTCGTACTTTGAAAATGAGGAAGAACAAAGTATTTATAGATGAACCGTTCACTTTAACAAAGGAAATAGAATCACCCTAATTGATGTGCTTCCTCATTTAAAGAAAATATGGTAGGTGGGATATCAATCAAGATAATATTTCTAAGTTTCCCTTGTTAATGATTTTCTAATATCTTTAAAGGATCAAGATATTTTGAGAATCATTAATTTTGAAAACTTTTATTTTCTTGATAGATAATTTCCTTCCTTATATTATCTTTTCAAAGATTTGATTTTTGACGAAATCAGCGAGATATCAAAAAGGTATTTTCGGTAATCTTGGCCGTATGTGTAAGGTTGTTTACGAGGAGAGTTAATGTAACCTTGAACATGTTCAAGGTTATATTATCCTTGTCATATTATTTCTTCATCCTCTTTACATTTGAAATCCTAAGCCGCAATCCTTCCCCTTGAGTTCTTCGACCAAGTTGTCTTCTTGTATCATTGCTTCTCTTAAACCTGTGCTAGTACGACATGTTCTTTCAAGGAGTAATCTCGTCACTTAGAATAAATTACTTTGACATAAACAAAACATCTACAATACAAGTCCAACAAATTCCCCCTTTTTGATTATGTCAAGTCTGTTATTAGCTATCTAAGTGGCGAGATATTTTACCATTCCCAAACCCGAAGAGGTAGAAAGAAATCCTTGGTGTAACCAGGAATCAACAAACAAAAAGCGTAATTGATCATGATGAAATCTTACTTCCCCCTCTTGACATCATCGAAAAGGGTCGATCAGCTGTGAGAATACCAAACTTAGATCATACGTCAAACAGGCATAATTAAAGTAAGCAGTTTAGAGAGCAGTCAAACATTATCCAAAGACAGTGATAGCCAAATCCGAACAAAAGAAAGGAATAACACAAGGTTCAGAACAACAAAAGACCCCACATCTATACTAAGAGCTAATTATTTTGAGGAGTTTGAGAGCGATTATGAGAATTGACTCCCTATCCACGATTCCGACCTTGCAGAAGGTAAACTGCTCGCACGGTCTCTTCATAGATCTGACGGAGTCTGTCCATAACAGTATCATGCCTGTCAAGGAAAGTCTTGTTGGCAAACTTTACCTGATTAACAGCATCATTGATACCATGCCCAATCTCATTTCCTGCTTTCTTGAAGGCTGTGATGTCATTACCCATAACCTGAACCCGAGCTCGAAGATTAGCTAGATTACCTTCCATCTTAGTCAGACCAGCCCCAAATTCAGCTCGAGAAGAAGTAAGTAAGGTGGTTAGATTATCCACCTTCTTCTCAAGACGTACAAGAACATCTGTGGATTCATTAACCACGACAGGTGTGAGAATAGCTGTGAGAATACCAAACTTAGATCATACATCAAACAGGCATAATTAAAGTAAGCAGTTTAGAGAGCAGTCAAACATTATCCAAAGACAGTGATAGCCAAATCCGAACAAAAGAAAGGAATAACACAAGGTTCAGAACAACAAAAGACCCCACATCTATACTAAGAGCTAATTATTTTGAGGAGTTTGAGAGCGATTATGAGAATTGACTCCCTTTCCACGATTCCGACCTTGCAGAAGATAAACTGCTCGCACGGTCTCTTCATAGATCTGACGTAGTCTGTCCATAACAGTATCATGCCTGTCAAGGAAAGTCTTATTGGCAAACTTTACCTGATTAACAACATCATTGATACCATGCCCAATCTCATTTCCTGCTTTCTTGAAGGCTGTGATGTCATTACCCATAACCTGAACCCGAGCTCGAAGATTAGCTAGATTACCTTCCATCTTAGTCAGACCAGCCCCAAATTCAGCCCGAGAAGAAGTAAGTAAGGTGGTTAGATTATCCACCTTCTTCTCAAGACGTACAAGAACATCTGTGGATTCATTAACCACGACAGGTGGAAGTGGGGTAACAACCAAAGCAGCAATCTCGTTTAGTTTGCCCAAAATATCAACAGAGAAATTTTCCGGAATCATATCCACAATCTCCTTTCCCTTGGAGGAACACTCACCCTTAACCTTAAGGCTCCCATCACCATCAACAACAGACATTTGCTTAAGATATGCATAGGTCATAATATCACATGGAGTTTCGAAGGGGGAAGTTTTACTAACAACCCCCCTGATTTTGAGAGCCTTGGACAGCCACATTCTATATGGAATACATATAGAACTATTAACCTGAGATGATTTTAGTTCAGACAGAACATGCTCAATGTGGCTTATCATAAGGAAAGGGAGATTAACCTTATTTCCCTTAAGTAGATGATGGAGTAGTATTATCTTATGATTGTGAAGCTTATTTGTTCCAGTCTTCCTAGGCAGTAACGAGGAATAAGACACATTGAAGACAAGCTTAGCAACTGATGTCAACGAGACTCCATACATGACAGAGATCTCAGTTGCCTTGGAATCTAGTGATTTCTTAATACTTAGTATTTTTTCGGAATCATAGTTTTTCCAGCCCACCCAACATTGAATTTCTTCCCCCTCACAAGGAACCCCCAACATCTGTCCCAAATCCTCCATGGTGATCTTGATATATTTATCCCCAAAGTTTGCATGCAAGACTTTATTATCAATTTTCAGAGTTGCCCAAAATTGAGCAATCTGAACTGGGTACACATGATGTCCCATGTCAAGTAGGTTCCCCCATTCTTGTATAGTAAGTATGACACAAAGTTGTGACACACACGGGTTTTCATCAAACCATGCAGCGAGGTATTGAGGACCCGAAACAAAAGAGTAATTAAGGACTTTCTTTACCTGATCAATTTCTTGTCTTGTCATGCGCATATTCTCAATTTCGGCTAGGATAAGATCCTTCCCATTCAACTCCTCTTTTTCTTCCTCAACCGGATTCTTCCCTTTCATGGACCTCTTTCTTTTGCCAACAATAGTCACATTCTCAAGAATTTCAACAGTCTCCTCCTCTGTTTCGGCGGACCGGGTGTCGAGAGTCAATTCCCGAGAGGCCGAGCGTAGGTTCTTTTTGTGTGGGGTAAAGGAGGGCGTTTTCTTTGGTGGCATGATGGAGAGGTTTTGGAGGAGAGAGAGAAAAGTAGTTTAATGAATGAAGTTGGGTGAAAGAGTAAAGGTGGGTAGAGGCGGTAATAGAGGGTTAAAAAGAGAAGTAATAAAGAGACTTATGGAAAGAGGATAAATGAAGAGAGATATGATTTGAAAAAGATATTTTGGGGATTTGTTACGTAAGATAGCACATGGGAAGAGGATTCTTTACCAAGATTTTGAATAAAATCTTAGAGAGTATATTTTAGAAGAAGAAATAATACCATAGATGATACATGGAATATAATTTTACGGAAGGGATTATTCCAATTCGGAATATTCCCAAATATTCATTTGAATACATGGAAGTAAAATTATATATATCATATGGTAAGATTTTGACACGGAATCGCTACTATCACGATTTAAGGAAAAAATAACCAACTCTCAAATATACTTACAATAAATGCGTACCTGAGCATGGGCCAAGATAATACGGACACAGACTAACATCACCCCAGTCTTCGTCATTCATTTAGGGCAACCGGAAAACATCAAATGACTTATTAGTTTTCATTTATCAAACCGAGTTCTAACTGTAATTCCTCAAACCGTTCCCTGGGTAAATGTTTAGTAAGGATATCAGCTTTTTGTAAGTCAGAAGGACAAAACTCAATATCAATATTACCCTTTTCTACATGATCTCTCAAAAAATGGTGTCGGATGTCAATATGTTTGGTACGAGAGTGATGTGCGGGATTTTTAGAGATGGCGATAGTACTGATATTATCACAGAAAATAGGTACGGTTTTAATATTTATTCCATAATCCCTTAATTGTTGTCATAGCCAAAGTAATTGAGTAAATACCAGAGATGCAGCAATATACTCACTTTCCGTAGATGAGAGTGCTACTGTTGCTTGTTTCTTAGATCCCCATGATATTATACATGATCCTAGAAATAATACTGTCCCTAATGTACTTTTTCTGTCGATATAGCACCCTCCATGATCTGCATCTGAATATCCTTTAAGATCAAAATTATCATGCATAGGATAGATCAATTGTAAGTTTTGTGTACCAATTAAGTAGCGCAAGATACGTTTGACGGCTGTTAGGTGAGATTCTTTTGGATCAGACTGAAATCGGGCATATACACAAACGCTGTGCATAATGTCAGGACGACTAGCAGTTAAGTAGAGTAGAGATCCGATCATACCTCGATATGCGGTATTATCCACGGACTTACCTCCTTCGTCTTTATCAAGTTTAGTGGTGATGGCCATAGGTGTAGGAGCAGATTTTGCCTTTTCCATCCCGTATTTTTTAAGAAGTTCACCCACATATTTCTGTTGATGCACAGTTATTCCTCTTTTTGACTGCTTGATTTGTAGACCCAAGAAGAAGCCTAACTCACCCATCATACTCATCTCGAATTCTGATTGCATTAGGTTTGAGAAATATTTGCAAAGCTTTTCATTTGTGGAGCCGAAAATAATGTCGTCCACGTAGATTTGAACGATTAACGAGTCTTTCTCAAAATTTTTAATGAAGAGTGTTTTATCAATTGACCCTCTCTTGAATTCATTTAGAAGTAAAAACTGAGATAATATATCATACCAGGCCCTTGGTGCTTGTTTTAACCCGTAGAGCGCCTTATCTAGTTTAAAAACATGATTTGGCAAATCCGTGCTTTAAAATCCAGGGGGTTGTTCTACAAAGACTTCCTCTTTTAAGTATCCATTCAGAAACGCCGTTTTAACATCCATTTGAAACAACTTGAATCATTTGTGTGCGGCAAAAGCGATTAGTAGCCGAATGGCTTCCAATCTCGCCACCGGAGCAAAGGTCTCGTCAAAATCTATTCCTTCTTGTTGATTATAACCTTGTACAACCAACCTTGCCTTATTTCTAACAATGGTTCCGGAATCATCGAATTTGTTTCTGAATACCCATCGGGTCCCTATCACTTTTCTATCTAGCGGTCTGGGAACCAGATGCCAGACTTTATTCCGTTCAAATTGTCCCTACTATTCTTGCATGGCTACGATCCAGTGAGAATCGGTAAGCGCTTCCTTGATATTTTTGGGTTCTATTGTAGATAGAAAGGAATTTAGAACACAATGATTTCTTAAAGACCGTCTGGTTTGTATTCCCTTATGATAATCACTCAGAATTGCGTCCGTAGTATGTGAGCTCTAGTGTTTCCACTTTTTGAGATTTGTGGGAACATTATTACCTATTTTTGAAAGTTCTTCTGAGTTGTTATCAGAGGTTATATCATCTTTTTCTGTAGTTCCCCCTGAACTAGTGCCCGTGGTTATATCAACCTTAGACAGATTATCTTTGATTCCCCCTGAATTCATGGTAGGAGTTATATTGACAGTGGTTACATTATCTTTAGAAGAATCACCCTTTGCTCCCCCTGAGTTTATGTCCGAGGTTACATTATCTTTAGTGATATTTGGAACTAATGTTGATGCCATCTTCTCTTTAGTCTCTGAAGAACTTTTACTTGGTTCTTCATTTACTAGTGATATATTTGGATCAACATTATTACGTTTTTCACTAGATTCAGCATTAGATCCTTCTATTTCCTTTACTCCTTCATCAAGTTCAGGTGCATCTTTTCTGGTAAGCCAAAAGTCTGGGTCGTCATCATCTTCTTCTTCCATGTTGGTTTGACTTATGGAATTAGTCTCATCAAAGATTACGTGAACACTTTCTTCGACACGCAGAGTTCTTTTGTTATACACCTTGTAGGCCTTGCTATGGTCTGAGTAGCCTAAGAAAACAGCCTCGTCACTTCGAGGATCAAATTTACCCAAATTATTTTTCCCATTGTTGTGGACGAAGCACTTGCTTCCAAAACATCTGAGATGTGATATTTTAGGTTTCCTTCCTCTTAGAAGTTCATAGGATGTTTTCTTCAACACTGGTCTGATCATCGCCCGATTGTGGATATAGCATGCTGTATTGACAGCTTCGGCCCAAAAGTTTCTGGGTAAACCGCTGCAAAGCAACATGGTACGAGCCATTTCTTCAAGCGTTCGATTCATTCGTTCGACTACTCCATTTTGTTGTGGAGTCCGTGGAGTAGAGAAGTTATGCCCAACTCCATGTTCTCTACAAAAACTTATGAAGGATTCGTTGTCGAATTCGATTCCATGATCTGTTCTTATAGATACAAGATTACAGCTATACTTGTTTTGGACTAGCTTCATTAGACATTCAAATTCATCAAAGGTTTGATCTTTCGAGCTAAGGAAGACTGACCAAACAAATCTAGAGAAATCATCTACAAGGACAAATACGTACCGGTTACCGCCTCTACTTCTTATTCTCATAGGTCCGCAAAGATCCATATGAATAAGTTCTAGAGGTTTGGTAGTGCTTACAAACCTTTTGGGCTTGAATGAAGATCTCACATGTTTACAACGTATGCAGGTATCACACGCCTTGGTAGTGTCGAAGGTTATGGAAGGTAACCCTTCAACAAGATCCAGAGATCTAAGTTTGTTAAGACTAAAAGGACTTATGTGCCCAAATCTTTTATGCCAGAGAAGTGGATCAGAGATGGTAACGCTCATGCAGGTGACAGCATTGTCAGGTAAGGTTTTGATATCGGCTATGTAGACATTGTTTGATCGTTCCCCTTCCAGAATGACATTTGAGGAACCTTCTGGAATAATTCGGCACTTATCATTGTGAAATACCACTTTGTTTCCTCGATCACAGAGTTGAGATATGCTCAAGAGACTATGCCTTAGTCCTTTCACAAGCAACACATTCTCAATACAGTGTGAATCAGATAAGCCGATTTTGCCAATACCGATAATCCTTCCTTTCTTATTATCACCGAAGGTTACACTTCCTCCGTCATATGCCTCTAATGCCAATTTTTTTTATCACCTGTCATGTGTCTTGAACACCCACTGTCTAAGTACCATCTATGAACCTGCGATAGTCATTTTTGTTTCTTAGGTACCCAAACTGATTTGGGTCCTTTTATATTAGGCAAAGAATCTTTTCGTACCCATATTTTTTTGTGTCTATCACAGTGTTTATTCGTTTTATTTTCAGATTTCTTTTTCCACTTTCTTTTGGCATGTTCCTTTTTATTAGTTTCGTTTTTTTTTTAGTCTTTTTACCTTCCATAGTTCCTGAAACACATTCATCCAACCTTTCCTGCATAACTCCTTTCTCCTTTATTAATTCTATGATTTTTGAGGTCAAAGAATTTTTTATTTTGTCATGATTTGTTTTCTCAATATTAATTTCATTGTTTAAAATAGATATGGTTCTCTTTAGTTCCGCATTTTCTAAATTTAATTTCTTAACACTTGCACTTACTTTTTCATAATCCCTTTTTAATTCCTCTTCATTGATGTTTGTACTCGAACAATTTTTTGAATCATCTGATACGTGAACTTTTGTCTTTGAGATATCAGAAGATTTCTTTTTATTTGTTCGAATATTTTCACACCTCTTTAGAGTAATATTTTCAAAAGCTATCTCATTTATTTGTTTTAATAACTCATTTATTTCTTCCCTTTGTAGCTCACAAGTTTCTAATACTTCATCAAAGTGTAAAAGGAGTTTTTCTTTGGTAAGTTTCCTAAGTTTTTTAAACATTGTAAAACTTACCTCATTGCTTTCCTCATCTGAATCCGAGCTTGAACCACACGTCTTTGCCATCAAACACATGTCTTTGTACGTTCGTATTTTGGACCTAGATGTGTTGCTGTGTTGAGCGCTTAGGAAAAAGTTTGCCTCGTCTTCATCTTCTGATTCCTCGTCTTCGTCTGAGTCCAATTCTCCCCAACCGCACGAAGCCAGCATGGCTTGTTTGTGCTGAAACTTTGATCGTTATCTTTCCCCTTTTGATTTGATATTTTTCCATGTCGGACAATCTTTGATTAGATGACCAGTTTCTCCACATTTAAAACATCCTTTATTGTTTTTCTTTGTATTGGAGTTATTACCTCTTTCTCTAAATGAGTTTTTAGATCCAAATTTAAAAATTTTCCGAAAGCGTTTGACAAAAAGGGCTAAGTCATTGCTCATGGTTTCCTCATCATCACTGATAGAACTTTTTAAGGCTATTCCTCTACTCTTAGATGATTCACTCTGACGTTGATTTAGAGAGAGCTCATGAGCCATAAGATTACCTAGCAATTCTTGATAACTAAGTAAGGTAAGATCTTTAGATTCCTCGATAGCAGTAACTTTAGGTTGTCATTTATCAGTGAGGCTTCTTAAGATATTTCTAACAAGATCTTCAGTATCAAATTTTTTACCAAGGTTTCTTAGTTCATTAGTGATGTTGGTGAATCTTGCGGACATTTCAACAATGCTTTCATCTTTATCCATTTTAAACAGTTCGTATTGTTGAGTTAATAAATCAATCCTGAACTTTTTAACTTGGGTAGTTCCCTCGTACGCAAGTTCTAAACTGTCCCAGATTTCTTTAGCGGAAACACAAGAAGTGAGTCGATTATATTCTTTGGACGAAATTCCTCGTTGCAATAATGACATTGCTCGAGAATTCTTTTCGGCCTTTTTATAATCGTCCTCATCATAGTCCTCTTCATCTTTTATGGTGATGTTCCCTAGAACATCAACGGATTGGATGGCGATAGGACCCTTGACTATAATTTTCCAGCATTCAAAATCTGTTCCTTTTATATAGTGCATCATTTTGTTTTTCCATAACCCGTAGTCTACACCATCAAATGTGGGAAACTTTGAGTTTTTGGAATCCATTTGATCGAAATGGATAAATATAGAATCGCTAGTTTAGGATCTACTCTTTTGATGTGAATCAATCAAGAGAACCTGCTCAGATACCAATTGTAGAGTCTAGCGATACTAGGAAATACTCTAGAGGGGGGGTGAATAGAGTATTTAGGTACTTTTAAAATTTTAAACGATATATTACACCAAAATCTTATTAGGAAAGATATAGTGTAATATTACGCTAGTTGAGTGGCTAAATAAAAGGAAGTACAAAAGTGTTTGCTACTATACTTACTACTAAAGAGTATAAGTATAAGAAATAGCAAATCACAATTAAAAAAAAACGTAAAGTAAATAACACGAGCAATTTTAACGTGGTTCGGCTCAATTGAAAAGCCTACGTCCACCGGTGTCTTTATTTATAAGTGTACCTTCTCCGGATTACCTTACAAATATGACGATCACGATTAACTCTAATCGTGATGGTGTGAGTGATGTTAAGCACTCGGTGTGTGGGATGTTAAGCCCACGACGATGAAGGATGTTAAGCCTTCGGTGTGAGGGATGTGAAGCCCTCGATGGTTGAACGATGTGAAGCGTTCAAGGCGTGAACGATGTATGTCGTTCGATTGAGTAACCACTACTCGACTCGTGTGTCTATACTATTCGAGTTTACAAAATTTCTCTAGCTATGAATACACTTCAATTGTCTAGAGAGAATAATGAAACTATATGACTTTCAAGCGTAAACAATTAAAACACAATTTTATATAGCCAAGACTTAAACCGAAAAGTATTGCAAAAAGCCTTTTGAAAAGAAATGTGATTTTGTTTTTGCAAAGAAAAAATGTGTATTAAAGTCGTACTTTGAAAATGAGGAAGAACAAAGTTTTTATAGATGAACCGTTCACTTTAACAAAGGAAATAGAATCACCCTAATTGATGTGCTTCCTCATTTAAAGAAAATATGGTAGGTGGGATATCAATCAAGATAATATTTCTAAGTTTCCCTTGTTAATGATTTTCTAATATTTTTAAAGGATCAAGATATTTTGAGAATCATTTATTTTGAAAACTTTTATTTTCTTGATAGATAATTTCCTTCCTTATATTATCTTTTCAAAGATTTGATTTTTGACGAAATCAGCGAGATATCAAAAAGGTATTTTCGGTAATCTTGGCCGTATGTGTAAGGTTGTTTACGAGGAGAGTTAATGTAACCTTAAACATGTTCAAGGTTATATTATCCTTGTCATATAGTTTCTTCATCCTCTTTACATTTGAAATCCTAAGCCGCAATCCTTCCCCTTGAGTTCTTCAACCAAGTTGTCTTCTTGAATCTTTGCTTCTCTTATACCTGTGCTAGTACGACATGTTCTTTCAAGGAGTAATCTCGTCACTTAGAATAAATTACTTTGACATAAACAAAATATCTACAATACAAGTCCAACATAAGGGTAAGTGAAAAGGTTTTGGTCAATTACTAATGTAATTAATTACATTTAATAAAAAAAACTTAATATCAATTACTAATGTAATTAATTACATTTAATAAAAAAAAACTTAGTATCAAATTTAAAAAAATTTCGTTCTATTTTAAAAATATTTCTTCAGTTGTATAATTTTCTTCGTTGATTCTAATTTTAGTGCTAATTTTATCTTTTTGCATCTAATTTTAGTAAACTTATGCGAGCCAATAATCAAGTATGGAATTTCTCACTTTTCAGGTATAATAATTTTATTTAAATTGATTATTTATATAAATATATTTCAAGTTATCTTTAAATATTATGGATTTTGTGTTCATAAGAGTGTACTTTTATTTATATTCAAACTTGAAGAAATTTACAAAAATATGATTAAGAAGAAGTTACAACTGTTTTTGTTTTTCAATTTCTTGCATTCGGCTCTAATTTATTCTTATTTCATTTTGTTTTGTTGTTTATATATGTATTGTTATTTCATAATTATAGATATGTTTCCGTTCTATTTTTAAAATATTCTCTTCAGTTGTATAATTGTTCTTCGTCGATTCTAATTTTAGTGCTAATTTAATCTTTTTGCATTTGTTTTTGTTTAGTGAACTTATACGAAGCCAATAATCAAGTCTGGAATTTCTTATTTTTCAGGTATAATAATTTTATTTTAATTGATTATCTATATAAATATATTTCAAGTTAACTTTAAATATCATTGATTTTATGTTCATAAGAGTGTACTTTTATTTATATTCAAACTTGAAGAAATTTACAAAATATGATTAAGAAGAAGCTACAACTATTTGTGTTTTTACAATTTCTTGCATTCGACTCTAATTTATTCTTATTGCATTTTGTTTTGTGGCTTATATATATATAGAAAAGGGATCAAGGGAGTTTGGTGAAAAGTGGGAAGTTGGGAAATTGTGTTATTGGCCTTTGATCTTGGGTTGAATGGATGACTTAGATGGATGATGTATAAAAAAGAAAAGAGTAAATTAAAAATTACTCTCTTTAAAGATACCAATTTTAAAATTTACTCCCTTTTGAAATTTTTGTTAAAAATAACTCCCAAAATCTATCAAAAGTTCAAAAATTGCTTCAAAATATAATTTTTTTACGAAAATGCCCCTAACTTTTTTTATGCCACATTACTTCACCTCACACTCTAGCCAAGGGTATTTTCGTCCTAAAAATAATTTTGGGAGCAATTTTTGAACTTTTGATAGATTTTGGGAGTTATTTTTAACAAAAATTTCAAAAAGGAGTAAATTTTAAAATTGATATTTTAAAAGGGAGTAATTTTTAAATTACTCAAAAAAAAAAAGGAGACAACCTGACAAGCAGCAGTGGAGAGAGGGAAGCAACCCTCCCCTCAATCACACTTTGCAGCAGTGGAGAGAGAGGAGCATCCTCTCCTCAATCAAACTCTCCCTTCTTCATTACTTCCCTCCTCTTCTTTTCAATTCATTTCCCTAATTCAATCCATCTCTCCCTAACAAAACTCCATCAAATAAGCTCCATTAATAACTCCGACCATACTCCGTCAACAACTCCGATCATACTCCGTTTTTAACACAACATGACGGATAATTATACCAAGGTATGTTTATGCATAAACTTTGATCATCTTCATTTTTTTTAGCTTCTTCTTCATCTTCATCTTCGATCATCTTCATCTTCTTCAAACTTCTTTTTATTTTTCATATCTTTTTTTTTTGGTATTTATAAAATTATTCATCTTCATTATCTAAAAAAAAAAGAACAACTTCATCTTTAATATGAAGTTTGAAGATGAAGTTGTTCTTTTTTTGTGGGATGAATGGAGCTTGAAGATGAAGATGAAGATGAACAAGTCATTTAGTGCGTAATGTTTTTGCAGAATTGCAAAGTCACACTCATTATGCTGTATAGTCACACTCATTATGTTGTAGAATCACGCAGCTGTACACTCATTGTAGTCACATATTCAGTTGTATAGTCATACTCATTATGCTGTATAGTCACACTCGCTATGTTGTAGAATCACGCAGCTGTAGAATACCTTGGGATTAAGGTATCATTCGTTGAATCATCTTCATCTTCATGCTTGTTTTATTTTTCATACTTTTTTTTTGTATTTATAAAATTATTCATCTTCATTATCCAAAAAAAATGAAGGTTGAATATGGATGAATGGATGTTGAATATTTAATGAATGTTTAGATATTTTCAATTTTTTAAAGTCATAGTCGTTCATTCATCCATATATATTCAAGTTTCATTTTTTTTGTGGATAGTGAAGATGAATAATTTTATAAATACAAAAAAAAGGTATGAAAAATAAAACAAGCATGAAAATGAAGATGGTTAAACGCATGATACCCTAATCCCAAGGTATTCTACAGCTGCATGATTCTACAACATAATGAGTGTGACTATGCAACATACTGAGTGTGACTGTACAACTTAAAGTGTGCGACTTTTTTTAGGTATTTTTTTTATCTACGTTCCAGCTTCCACGTTCGTCAAATCCCTACTTCCGAACCTCGACGATTTTCAGGTATTTGTTTTTATCTTTTTAGAGCATCTTTAAAATAATTAATCATCTTCATCCTCATGCTTGTTTTATTTTTCATTCCTTCTTTTTTTTGGTATTTATAATATTATTTATCTTTATTATTCACAAAAAAAATGAAGGTTGAATATGGATGAAAGAAAGTTGAATATTTAATGAATGTTTAAATAATTTGCTCTGATTCGTATGTATAATCATCTTTCTAATTATGAATGTGACTTTGATAATGATAATTGAAAAATAATTGACTGTATGGCTTTTATTTTCCATTTTACGGTTTCAGTTCTGTAGTCACACACTTTAGGTTGTATAGTCACACTCATTATATTGTAGAATCACACAAATTCTTGCAGTGATTAGTGTATGTAATGATCTTTGCTAATGATGATTGAAGTATAAATAAGTACGAGTATAATTTAGTTGTATAGTCACAGAGATTATGTTGTATAGTCACACAGTTGAATTTGTATAGTCATACTCATTATGTTGTAGGATCACAGTCTTTATGTTGTAGGATCACACAGTTTATGTTGTATAGTCACACAGTTAAAGTTGTATAGTCACACTCATTATGCTGTACAATCATGCAGTTGTAGAGTCATTGTAGTCACATATTCAGTTGTGTTGTGTGATTTAGATTGATTGTGTGTTTTCTTGCAGAGAAATAGTTGGTGGAAAGAGGAATGTTGGTAAAAGGGGCGGTGGAAAGAAGAAGGTCGTGGAAGATACAACGACCGACCACGTAATTGGACAATGTATTGTTGCGCACGTACCGGAGATCATCGTTAAGCTCTTGTGTGTTTATGTGAGATAAAATATTTGCTTTAGGATGAACGTACTATGTGTAAATGATGTTTGGTGGGTTAGAATGTTTTTATGTTTGACGTACTACATGTAAAGGATGAACTTTGTCCAGTGTAAATATATTTTCATCGCTATTTTCTGATTTCATAATTAATCACGCGAGGTCTATAGCAAAATCACTTATCCTTCCACCTGTGTGACTATACAACATAATCTCTGTGACTATACAACTAAATTATACTCATACTTATTTATACTTCAATCATCATTAGCAAAGATGATTACATACACTAATCACTGCAAGAATTTGTGTGATTCTACAATACAATGACTCTACAACTGCATGATTGTACAGCATAATGAGTGTGACTATACAACTTTAACTGTGTGACTATACAACATAAATTGTGTGATCCTACAACATAATGACTGTGATCCTACAACATAACGAGTATGACTATACAACTTCAACTGTGTGACTATACAACATAATCTCTGTGACTATACAACTAAATTATAACATTCATTCAGTATTCAACCTTCATTCATTCATATTCAACTTTCATTTTAATCCATATTTAATCTTCATTTTTTTTGGATAATGAAGATGAATAATTTTATAAATACAAAAAAAAAGCGTATGAAAAGTAAAACAAGCATGAAGATGAAATGATTGTGAAGGTATTCTACAACATAAAGAGTGTGACTATATATCATAATGAGTGTGACTATACAACTGAATATGTGACTACAATGAGTGTACAGCTGTGTGATTCTACAACATAATGAGTGTGACTATACAACTGAAAGAGTGTGATCTTGCAATTCTGTAAGAACATTACGCACTGAATAACTTGTTCATCTTCATCTTCAACATTCATTCATCCCACAAAAAAAGAACAACTTCATCTTCAAATTTCATCTTAAAGATCAAGTTGTTCTTTTTTTTAGTGGATAATAAAGATGAATAATTTTATAAATACAAAAAAAAAGATATGAAAAATAAAAAGAAGCATGAAGATGAAGATAAATATGAAGATGATGAAGAAAAAGAAGCATGAAGATGATGAAGAAAAAGAAGCATGAAGATGAAGATGAAGATGAATATGAAGATGAAGATGATGAAGAAAAAGAAACATGAAGATGAAGATGAAGATAAAGATACCTTCGTATGATGATCGAAGTTACTGACGGAGTATGTTGGGTTAAAAACGCAGTATGGTCGGAGTAGTTGACGGAGTATGGTCGGAGTTATTAATGGTGCTTATTTGTTGGGGTTTTGTTAGAAAGAGATGAATTGAGTTGAGAAATGAATTGAAAATGAGGGGATTGGGAAGTGTATGAGGGAAGTAATGTAGGGATTGATTTGGATGAAGGGATGTTTCCCTCTCTCCACTGCTGCTATGTCAGTTCATTGTCTTTTTTTTTTTTTTAATAATTGAACCCCATCCATCTACCATCCATCTTAGGATGAATGGATGGAAGGGATCAACACTAAGCAACTCTCCAAGAGGAAGGAACAAGTGAGTCCACTTATCATAATTTAGTCCGTGAGTCCTCATCTTAACCCTTAAATTAGTATATATAACTATCCAAGAGGAAGGAACAAGTGAGTCCACTTATCATAATTGAGTCCGTGAGTCCTCATCTTAACCCTTAAATTAGTGATAGATTAATGGTTAAGATTGTTTTGTCAATTAAGGAAATAACTAACTAAATCTTGGTAAATATTTTATTTTTTTCTCTCTTCTCCTTAATTATCTTAATGCAAATCTTCTCTCCCCCATCAAATTTGTAACTGCATCTTTCTATCACACAACAAGTGTGTCGTTTCATCTTCATTTTCACCAAAAAAAATCATCATTTCGCTACTGCCATGTTACTCTAACTCATACAATGTGTTATTCTAACTCATATAATGTGTTACTCTAATTCATGAATTGTGTTACTTTAACTCATAAAATCTGCTACGTTACATAATAGTGTCTTATACTGTTGCAAAATGTATGTTTCTATTAAGGATACTCCACACAAAAATTATAAAACTCCATTATAATTCCAAATTTTCACACCTGTTAATCTAAGAACTTGATATTGGTATCAAATTATACTTATAAATTGTGTTACTGTAACTCATTATGTATGTTATTCTAATGCATAATGTGTGTTATTCTAATGCATAATGTGTGTTAGTCTAACTCATTTTACATCAATAAATTGGTACAAAAGTTTCAACTGAATCAACTTCATTACAATTCCAATGTTTCACACCTGATACTCATAATATGTGTTACTGTAACTCATTAAGTATGTTACTCTAAGAATATACTATCCTACTTAGAATTCTGCTTCTTCATCATCCTCGTCCTCCTCTTCTTTTTCTTCATCATCATCGTCAGAACTTTGATTTAATCTAGCCACCGCGCCATCTTTTCGTTGCTTGTGTACCTCCTCACATCGAATCCACAAGCCAATGCGTAGATTTTATAGAAGTTTGCTGACTCATGTATGGAGGAAACTCTCACCCACATCCCTACACCATTCATGTGTTTTTGCATCTACTGATGAAAAATAATAACAGTGCCAATAAACGTGGCGAAAAAGAAACAATCAGAACTTGAAATATGGATTAAAGTAACAGATGAAGTGCATTGGAGTAACACTGGATTCAATTAACAGAGGATGCTTATACACCAGGGATAAATTAAAGTAACAGAGGTCGGACATTAAAGTAACAGATACTGTGAATTAAAGTAACAGATAATGTTCATTAAAATAACACCAGGTATAGGTTAGTGCAAAAAATTCATATAATGATCAGAAATGAGAGTATGACGCAATATCTTTCTTTGAATGAGGGTGATATTCTTTGATATTGTTTCCTATTTTGAAGTCAATCACGTCCCATAATTATAGGAAGCAATATCTTTCTTTTTTATTTTTTATTTTTTTATACGACGGTATTCTAAATCCTTTTTGTCACTCCAATGCATTACAGTAACAGATGAAAAGAACTAAAGTAACAGATGAGCTGCGTTAAAGTAACACGAGATTCAGTTAACATTATGTGTATTAAAATAACAGGTTAGTCATTAAAATAACAGATTGTGTATATTAAAGTAACACAGTATGTGCATTACAATAACTCCATATATTTGTTCGTGCGTAAAATTCATATAATGCTTAGACCTTTTTGTGTTACATTTTTGTGTTACTCTAATTAAAATTAGGTGTTACTGTAACTCAGAAAGTATGTAAGTATGTTACTTCAACACCGTATTTGCTTCAATAGAAAACAAAACAATAGTATCAGTGAAGTTTAAGAAAAACCTAAAGAATAAACAAAACAATAACACGAGAGTAATAACGGACCATTGATATGAATCTATGAATAATCAAATGAATAAAATTCCACCTTTTAAAAAATATAAAAATTTGGAATCTATACTAACAAGAGAGCAATGAACCAGATATGAATCTTTGATGAATGAAATGACCATGAAAGCAATATCGACATGAAAATCGACGAAAAACATGAAAGCAAATTGACGCAAATTAGTCGAGATGATAAATAAAAACTGACGCAAAACATGAAAGCAATAACGAAACTCACCATTGTTATAGTCGATGAATTGATTATCAACAGTTGATGAAGATATCGCGATCATTGAATCCATAGTAACGGTATTTCAAGCACAAATTTGAATGAATGAATGAATGAACGTGATATTGAAAGCAATTTTTTTTTTTAGGTTTTTGATGAAAGTGAACGTGAATGAATGAATGAGTGAATGAATGTGATGTTATTGTTTCCTAAAATTATGAAAGTTATTTTAGGAAGCAGTATCTTCCTTTTTTTTTTAATGCAAATATTAGGATAAATCTTGTCCATCGATTCTCATCCCATTCAATGGATGAGATGAGGACTTAGGGACTCATATATAGAAAAGTACTCATAAGAGCCTTACTCTATATATATATATATATATATATTGTTTTTTCATAATTATAGATATGTTATAAAGTTTTCACTTTATTATTAAACTTATAGATAATTACATTAGTGAGCGTCGCATACTTCTCGGTTGGCCTTGGTAATTGGTTATATATAGTACTGAATTTTTAATAATTTGCAATAATATAGTACTGAATAATTTTTGCAATAATATAGTACTAAATATAGTACCGAAATTTTAATTATTATATGTGAGGTTAAGTATTCTATTTATCAAATTTGGATTTAATTATATGAGCATTCAATCCAAACTTTTTCGGTTACCCTTATTTAATTAATTAATTGTTATAATAATCAAATAGAAAATTAATATTCATTCGTACAGAGTGGAAGATTTAAAATTTCGTAAATACAATTTTTAATTTATCCAATACACCGTATGGACTAATTTGTTATGTTATTAATATGTGGTATTAATTTATGCTTTTATTATATTCCTTATTAATTTTATTATTAATTGATCGAAATCTTTTCGTTTGTTCTTATTTTATTACGAAGTATTTGTTATAACCATCAATACAAACTTAATATTCATTGATAAGGAATCACAAATACTTTGCTCTAATTACAACTTTAAGCATCATCATTATTAAATACGAAATCGATCAACATGTAATTTCAGACAACTACTCTGTATATACATTCACCAAACGACTTGGTGGATGATTTACAAAAACCAACGCATACAATTTTTAAGCGGAAATCACGTGAATTTCACGGGTGACGTACCTAGTTATATATAGTAACCCTAGGTTTTCATTTCAATTTGTGGCTTAAGGAAATATCGTCATTACTACCCGCGAACAGGCCTTTGAAATAATTTAAGACGATTCCCTTCACTTCATCAGCTCCCCAACGCCACTCGTTGTTGTCATCGAAGAGGCTCTCAATACGATTGAATTTTCTTCGAATGATCGTACTAAGATGGAAATATCTAGTGTTCCGGTCACCATCACAAATAGTCTTCATCCGAGATTTTTGGAACCATAGAACCTCCTTTTCTGTGAGTACATCGTCAAGTTGTTGTTTAAGTTTTTCCTCGAACTTGTAATATGGTAAGGGCATCCTCGAGATAAGGATTTTTGTAAACCCAGTAAACGTCGTTGTAGACTTTTTTTCCTCTCGAATATATTTCAGAAAATCCACTGGTTCCACCATTCACTACTAGAAAATACGGAACAGCCGACCGACATCAACGACCGTCTTCTGTCGCTAAAAAAGACGGGCGACAGATAACAGTCGCTAAGAAGAAGTTGCACTAGGTAGTCGCTTAAAAAAGAGGCGGGCGACTGATATCAGGTGCTAAACTTAAAGACTGATATCAGTCGCTATATGATCAGCTCAGCGACTGATATCGATCGCTAAAGGGAAAGGTTTAGCGACCATTATCAGTCGCGCTGTGAGTTTTCCCGACGTCCTAGGGGACCTTGGGTGTCTTATTTAGCGACAGTTATCAGTCTCTAATATTTTCCATTAGTAACTGTTATCGGTCGCTAATAAGCCTATACTTGGCCGATTCAATTTGATTTATTTCTAGCCAAAATCTGCACACAAAAAAACAACCCAACAATGACAATACATTCCAAACACATTCCAAACATCATGCTGTATCGGTCACATAACGCCAGCTTAACACTTCCACAATTTCCAACCAAGGTAACTAAATGTTGTGAATAAGCTAAATTAAGAATAGTGTTACAAACCGTTTTGAATCAACATTCAGAAACTACAAGGTTTCTTAAACTACAACTACTGACAGTATCTACTTAACGAACAGGGAAACTAGCCGAAACACCACTACCACCTCCATTGAAGGGGGTCTCTAGGGTCTGGTGGTCGAGGAAAGGGGCCGGAGTTGCAGTTCTACTGTTGTATGCTCCTTAAGCAGGCGAGTTCTTTTAGTATTTGCCTGTTCATCTCAGCCTGTTGCCTCCTTTGTTCAGACTGTTGCTTTACTTGTTCAGCAAGAGCAACCCATTCCCCCTTTCCTTCTTCAATTTCTGACCCCATCTCAGCCATGGCGGACGGTACGTATGTACTCAGTTGAGGTCAAATGCTCCCCTCGAGCATTTGGTGGGGTGAAGTACAGGCCATGAGCGCTCCCCGTACCGTACACCTCTCCCTTACGGTACCCTTCCACAACCTCGAACCATATCTGGTTCGGATCTCTACCTCCGGCTTCGTCGGTGGATGTGGCTTCCTAATATGTTTCCTAAAAAAATGATTTGATGATTAGCTGAGATTTCGCCGACAAAGTCACAATCTAAAGAACAATGTAAAGAAGCCTTATATTAGAAACTCGCCCAAAGTTCTCTGTCCCTCACCGAAATGAAATGCCTTGTACTTCTGCAATCTACCTTGCTCTTTGTTTGAACATACAAATCCGCAGCGTTGGGGAGTTTTCCTGTTTTGTTCTTCATCTGTTAACATTACATGTAGATTTCTTGTCAATAAATTTAATGAAAACATGAAATAAGAATCCAAAAAATGAAAGGTTTGAAAATACTTATTACGTCCATAGCCCGCTGGTAGTTGGACTGCGTCCCACCGTAGTGCGTAGGCTCCACTTCAGCCTCAAGGTCTACCCGCCTCTTGTTTTTCTTTGCTTGGACGAATCTCTTAAGAAACTTTGGGTCGGACTGGGCTTTGTTGAACTGCTCAAGTGCGGCACCTACAATTCATATAAAGAGATCGGTATGTAAGCGAAGATATATCTTTCTATTCAAGTACGGACACTAATTGAGTAATCAATAAACCTTAGCTTTAAGTACTTTGTCCGCCTTGTTCTCATTCGCCAGCTTAAACATGTTGTCCTTGAACCATGGTTTGGCGACCTCCATATATCGACCCCGTGCAGCCATCTCGAGGCTCGGGTCCCACCAGAATTTCAGCTGCAAGATCGTTTGTTGTTAGTAGATTATTAATCCATAAACAGTAATAGGTAACCACTAAACCCAAAAAACGGTGCTCCTTAAAGTTGTTGAACCACTTTTCCTGTTGCCACGCAGACACCTTAGTCGAACTGGTGTAATAACTTGTCAAGTCACTCATGAAACTATCTGTTACACCATTCACGGTCGCTCGCTAGTAGAAAAAGGCCCATTGACATCGGTTATTTTTTACATTTATATCGCTTTTTGGGTGATGTATATCCAGGCGATGTATATGAGTGATTTGTTATTTACATCGCTTTTGAACCTGTAGACACCCGCATTTTGACCGCCAGGTGTCTATGGCAGTTTCCAAAAATCACCCGATGATGATCGGACGCTAACGTGTTTCTACGCGCTCGGATACGGGCTCAAATCCATTAATCGTTGGCTAACACACTTACGGAGTACAAACCTCACCAAACAGACCTCAAATCCAGGCCAAGTGGATCATTCCGAGTCAAACAAGACTAATTTGGGTCGAAACCGACACCGGGAATAAAACCGACTTTTAGCGACCGGATTAAAACCCGGTCAAAGCCGTTTCCGAGTAGCTCACCCACGGTCCGCCTCCAAACGGGCCATCAAATCAAGTCCGTCAAGGCAAAAAACCCTAGACACCAAGGTGCCCTAGCTTTGCCTATATAAGCAACCCCATGCAACACAATTACACAACTTCTCACAATCTTAAAAAACCCCTAGTACACTCTAGGACAACCCTAACACATCTACACACACTTCAAAACCCTAGCAATTCTACACTAGCAAAAACCCTAAACCTAGTTTTAGGAATCAATCCCGAACCACCACAACTTAAACTCCATAAAACCTCGAAGACTCTTGTGTTAAAGCCACGGTTACGAGTCCGCACCGAGACAAGAACATGTAGGTTGAGGGTGACAAACCTCGTTCTCCTTTCCCTTTTCTTCTCGTCGTCCATCTCTTTTTTTTAATTCCTTTTTACGTTTATTATTATTATTATTATTACTACGTTTATTATTATTATTATTATTACGTTTATTATTATTATTATTATTATTATTATTATTATTATTATTATTATTATTATTATTATTATTATTATTATTACGTCTATTATTATTATTATTACGTCTATTATTATTATTATTATTATTATTATTATTATTATTACTACGTCTATTATTATTATTATTATTATTATTATTATTATTATTATTTACCTCGTTATCTTTATTGCATCATCGGTAGTATTGTTAGCATCAAAATATTAAAACACTTATCGATTTGTGTCGAATAAGAAGGGTATCGGAATAAGGAAACCCGAATATACAAGTGTACTGCACACAGCGTTGCCGGTCGCTTATTCCGATACCCCGATTATTTGATTATTGAGATAAGTCAACTTAAACAATAATTCGTTTTATTTCGTAGTCGTCATCATCCATCTCGCATCCGTCAATTTTTAAATCAATTTTAATAAGGGTCGAAACCCGTTGACACGGATCCGACATCACAATCTCTAGGGATTTATCGATGTTGGAGAAGTCGAGGGAATCAAGTTTTTTATTATTTAATCAAAGAGTCATCTTTCTAAATCGCATTAAATCAACTTAGGGCAATTTTCGTTGATGCTAAATAATTGTCGAAACAATTCTTTAGAATTATGACATTATTAACGCGGAGAAAATCTAATCACATCTCAATAATCAATTTAAAACGATTTTCGACATAAAACACGATTTTACTAACGAATCTTAATTCGTACAGAGGGCACTCGACCGAGTGCCTAGCCCACTCGGTCGAGTGGCACCTCAAAATCAAGTCAGAATGCTAATCACGATCACCACTCGATCGAGTCTCACAGTGACTCGGTCGAGTGGCCATGTACTCGACCGAGTTGGTCAATAATTCGGCCGAGTACGGTCCATAATGCAAAACAGAATCGCTTTTTACAGGCCTACTCGATCGAGTCCATCGACCACTCGATCGAGTAGCCTCATAACGACTAAAACGCAAGTCGTACATTATTCTATTTTTCAAACTCGATAGTATTTTACGACTTAGGTCAACATGCGTATAATTAATCACATGTATACTATCTTTTCAAATCGTGCATCCTCATATTTGCATCTTTTCAATTCAATTCAATAGTTGCAAACCGTTATTATTCGTTTCTTTACATCGTTTACTAACGCGTTTTTTGTTTCTTTTGTCAATTTAATTATTATTCGTTTATTGTACCAAATGAACCCGCATGCTAAAATACAACTTCGACGTTAATTTTAGTTGCATTAAATTGACATAGAAACCCACTTTTCAATTCCATTCGCATGATTAGGGAAAGTAAATCTTTGCATATCATTTTCCCGTTTTACTAGCACGCGTATTGTAAGTCATTCGAATTCTTAGTAGAGGCCGCTAATCTGCGGGCGGGGTTGGGTGTCCTTTGTGGGCTTCCCAACACGTACCCTCACCCCTTACTCAGAACCTCGGTTTCCGGATACCCGAAACCGTTGGCGCACGAGAGTCATTCAATATACGATTAACCGCTCAAGTCGGCATCTATATCGATATGCAAAGGGACGAGCCCAATAAACTCTGACATCGGAAATGGGTCGTATTTTGTATACGGCCCACTACGACATAGAGTGGGCTCGAACGGTTCCGAATAACCATAAAATTCGGTGGCGACTCCACATAGACCTAAATTTCAATTCGATCCTTCTCAAATGGAGATTCATTCGCCTACGCAAACCCGCGCGTGGCCGCGTCGGGGTGGACCTATGTCATGTCCACAATTTGGCGACTCCGCTGGGGATTAACTGATGCGTGACTTACCATCGGCATCCTCAGGGTGAGACTCGAATATAAATCGTTTGACAAATACAATACGCGTTTTAGTTCCACGGTTCATGCATAACCCATATTTTCCCGGGCCGGTACTCGCGACCGACGTCCCACTATACCGTTGATGTACTCCAATAAGGATATGTCAAAAGGTGTCCATAGTCGATTCGAGTGGGTTTCGCGGCATGTTCTAAGATCAACTCGACTTAGGAAGTCCGTCTTGATCAACATCTAGACTATGTACACTGGTATAGACCCCCTATAGACCGACCGAGACTTAGTATAGAGCATACATGGCGTCGTTATAATGCTTGTGTGACTACATGCTACTTGGTTTCCGAGTCGTTTTCAAAAACCGTCAATTTTTCAAAATTGCATCTTTTTCAAACCATTCAATTTCAAAACCCGGGACACATACCGAATTTAGGACTTATGATTTTACTCAAAATAGCCTATTTTCTAGACGGTATGCTGCCCAATTCAAAACTCAAAAAGCATTTCGAACTTTCAAAACCCGTGGCCCAATACCCTCTTCGTTTTTTCGAAAATTAGGCCCTCAACCGAGTTTTCTCAGACCCTTTCCAAAAACAATCAATTTTCAAAACCTTCCTCTCCTTAGGACTTCCCGTATTTAGCAGTGTCGGGTCGCGTCTTAAGTTGTCAAGGTCTTTAGCGTCGAAACTCCGTCGATCTTACATCACGAGTTTCTTCCCTATCCCGGTCCGTCTTATTAGACTAAGGCAAGGCCCACCTACGTAGGACAAACTCCTACAAAGGAGGGCCCGTTTACACAATCGAGTCAACCTTCCTTCGGACAGGACTAGGCCCACATAGCCGAATCCTAGGGAAGGCCCATCTTGCACAAGTCACCAATCCAAGTGTTTTTTCCGAGTCAACCTTTTACAAGGCATAGCCTTATAACAAAAGGTTCACGGTCCTTACGTCTAAGGGTCACTCGTCCGACACTTGAGTCTTAACAAAATTATCGATCCCACTCCGGGCTACCCCTTAGCAGGGCGATCGATCACGGTTGCTCTAAGGGTCATGTCTTACACGTGTCTCACATACTCCACTTTCGAGTCACTTAGATGCCACACCATCTGAGTCCTTAGTCTCACTTGGAAGCTATTCTCCGACGGAATGACTAATCACAGTCACTCCGAGAATCGTACCCTACACATTTGTTTTAGGAGGGTCTATCCCGAGTCAAACATGGTCGCCCCATTTTCGAACTCACCCTTTTGCAGTTCGAGTCTAATTTACGGTCGTTACTTCGTCTAGGTCAACATTCAAGTATCCCGGTCCGAGAGTCTTTGTCGACTCGTCACCCCGGGCCATGTCTAGTTTGACTCTTGTACTTGCGCAAAGCCGAGTTTAGGCGAGTCGTGGCACCCGTCGTTCTCTCCAATCAAAGACTTTACCCAAAAAAAAACAACCAACCGAACATCCGAGTCCGGATTTGATTCGAGTCTAAGTCTGAGTCCGAGTCTAGGATACCCTACATCCTCATTTCCAAATCAGAGTCAGAGTATTTTGCATTCTGTCCTCTTTTTCAAAATTCAATAAAATCAGCTTTCAATATTCTTCCTCATATATACTTTCCTTATGTGTTTCCGAGAACATGATGAACACCATCATACACTGTGAGCACACGCACGTGACTATTATAGGCACATCTATAATGACTGCAGGAAACCGAGCCCGTGTTTTCTTTTTTTTACCTACTCCGTGTCTGGTATAGAAAAACAACATAGCTACCCGTAGCAGGAGCGGTATCGAATCCTATGACAAATCTAGGTAATCTCCTAGTTTGGGTTCAAGACGGGAGGCAAGCCCATTTCCCACAATAAAACACCCCTCCAATAAGACTGACCAATCCCTACCTTAGGTGTTAGTCTGACCGGTAAAAAAAAAACGAAAGAGCACTGGACAAAAAAAAAATTATCAAAAGTCAAAAAAAAAAAAAAAAAAAAGGCCAAAGCAAAAAGAAGGCCATCAAAAAAAAATCAAAAGTCAAAAAAAGAAAGGGCCAAAGCAAAAAGAAGGCCGTCAAAAAAAAAAAATCGAAAGTCCATGAGAAAAAAAGCAAAAGGCCAAAACAAAAAAAGCAGGCCATCATCAAAAAAATTCAGAATACCCATGACCGTGGTCAACGGTCAATTCAAGTGAAAGCCCCACGACCAGGATACGGTCAAAATTATCAAAACCCATGATTGCGAGGTCAATCAAAAATCAAATACCCATGACCGTGGTCAACGGTCAACTCAAGTGAAAATCTTTTGACCGTGGTACGGTCAAATTCAAAATTATCAATACCATCCAATAGGGGAGTCACAATCAAGCTGGTCAGCTAACACCACATCTAGCCTTCCCACATTACAACCCTCAAGACCTCCCCGAGACCCAGGCTAGAGACAGCCCGGAATTTTGAGGATTCAAGCCCCATAGGATACCCCTAACCACTAGGGCCAGACATGGAAACCAGATCCCGCATTATCAAACCGGCTCTCGAAGCCTTAGCTCCACAGAACCGAGCTCTAGATTTCGAGTCATCAAGGCCATTTACTTCATTATCAAACCGGCTCTCGAAGCCTTAGCTCCACAGAACCGAGCTCTAGATTTCGAGTCATCAAGGCCATTTACTTCATTATCAAACCGGCTCTCGAAGCCTTAGCTCCACAGAACCGAGCTCCAGATTTCGAGTCATCAAGGCCATTTACCTTATCAAACCGGCTCTCGAAGCCTTAGCTCCACAGAACCGAGCTCCAGATTTCGAGTCATCAAGGCCATTTACTTCCTTATCAAACCGGCTCTCGAAGCCTCAGCTCCACAGAACCGAGCTCCAGATTTCAAGTCATCAAGGCCACTTAATTCTTAGCACCACATTCCCAAAAACATCAAATCCCGAGAGCAAAACTCGTAAAAATCTCATCCCAATTTTTCACATCCAAACCAGTTACCACCCCCGGACACGGGAACTCAACTTGCAGTCGGCATAGAACATGCCTAAATAGTTCAGACCACCTCTGGGGGCTACCCCGGAGAACGCTCACAGTCACAGGATTAATATCCTAATCATTCAAGCCCTTTGATCAAGACATCACTGGGGATGCACCTAGCCTACACCATCGCTATGGCTAGTTACACACAAAATCCTATTAGCTTAGGCACCATAATATATCTTTCAATCCACTGAACTACGGCTTGGTTTGATTTCACCACACGTGAATACGTAGGCAGCCTTTCAACAGAGGCACAACCACCCACATTGACACACATTCAAAAAGCGTCATTATTCCGGTCACGACACCATCGTGTTCTCAATAGCTAGCTTTGTTGTCCCGGGGGCTTCTCTTAGACAGAAGACCTCCATCCACTCACAAAATCCAGATGAATCCAACAAAAAATCTAGCCTCCTTTCTGTAGTGTGTCCTAGTACTCGGCTCAGTCGAAGACAAAAATCTGTCAGGACTCGAGGCAATACCCACTTTGGAAATGTATCCTAAAATAGGAAATCCAGAAGGGCACCAGACTAAAACAGTCTCATTACGGACTACTGCGGTCCCCCTATAGCATATCTATCCCATTTCGATGTACGACCGTGTTGCCACTCGCCTAGGCTACGGGATGACGCAACTTAAGAGTCTTGCTAGGTGGCCCACACCCCTACCGAATCATGGTCCAACCTTTAGAGAGTCCAGTCCGTGTCAGTCAACTCGTCCTGTCGTATCTAGAGTCGAGTCTGTTGGTAGGTCCCTCTCTTATGATTCCACTTTGAAATTTGCAAAATTTAGCCATTTGAAAAAAGATCTTTTTCGACAAGGTCAGATTTCAGTCTATTTATACTGCGAATTTCTTTTCTATCCCTTTCCATTTTGAAAACCTAGCTCGCGATTGCTTTCAGGATTTCAAATTCAACATTCGAGTTTTCAAAAAAAAAAAATCAAAATCATTTTCCCCAGCACGAGTCATTTTACCACCTACGTGTTGCATGCATTCTATGTGACTCATACAGGTACGACTCAAACAGGGACATGCAAGTCATCAAATCTCCCCAGCAGCATTTTCCGGGATAGCACGGGATGGGCCAACACACAGGCACACCCAGGGCTTACGCGACAAGCCCGAATTCCCCACGGAGCACAATCATCCAGCGCAGGTATGATCTCTGTCTTATGGCTGGCGAGCCCTTCACGCGAGTCTAATGGACTATAAACGACCCGACCGGAAGTCTACCAGGTCTTAACAGGCTTGGTAGCTACTCTGACTTTCGCCTTGTCCAAGCCTCAGTCAGAGTGGGGGCTCTGTAGACACCCGCATTTTGACCGCCAGGTGTCTATGGCAGTTTCCAAAAATCACCCGATGATGATCGGACGCTAACGTGTTTCTACGCGCTCGGATACGGGCTCAAATCCATTAATCGTTGGCTAACACACTTACGGAGTACAAACCTCACCAAACAGACCTCAAATCCAGGCCCGGTGGATCATTCCGAGTCAAACAAGACTAATTTGGGTCGAAACCGACACCGGGAATAAAACCGACTTTTAGCGACCGGATTAAAACCCGGTCAAAGCCGTTTCCGAGTAGCTCACCCACGGTCCGCCTCCAAACGGGCCATCAAATCAAGTCCGTCAAGGCACAAAACCCTAGACATCAAGGTGCCCTAGCTTTGCCTATATAAGCAACCCCATGCAACACAATTACACAACTTCTCACAATCTTAAAAAACCCTAGTACACTCTAGGACAACCCTAACACATCTACACACACTTCAAAACCCTAGCAATTCTACACTAGCAAAAACCCTAAACCTAGTTTTAGGAATCAATCCCGAACCACCACAACTTAACCTCCATAAAACCTCGAAGACTCTTGTGTTAAAGCCACGGTTACGAGTCCGCACCGAGACAAGAACATGTAGGTTGAGGGTGACAAACCTCGTTCTCCTTTCCATTTTCTTCTCGTCGTCCATCTCTTTTTTTTAATTCCTTTTTACGTTTATTATTATTATTATTATTATTATTATTATTATTATTATTATTATTACTACGTTTATTATTATTATTATTATTATTATTATTATTATTATTATTATTATTATTACTACGTTTATTATTATTATTATTATTATTATTATTATTATTACGTCTATTATTATTATTATTATTACGTCTATTATTATTATTATTATTATTATTACTAGTATTAAGCCCCGTGAAAATTCACGGCATTGTATTAATATTACTCTGTAGTCTTTACTACGTATACGTAGTTCGTTATATGATTTTTTTACGGGGTTAGAATAATTAATTAATTAGTTTTGAATTTATAGCAAATCAAATGTTGTGTAGTTATGTAACATATCGAATTTATCTTACATTATTGTGAGACCTCTCACATGAAAATTTGCGTAACAATAGTTAATATCATGAATTGTGTAACAAAGAGTAAAATATAAGATTAACTTTCTTAAATTTTGTTAACCTTTTATTTTCAAAAACTTGTACTTCGTATTTTCTTAATTCAAATCTTTGTGACATACTCCGTATCATTTTATGATAAAACTTCATGATTACATACATGTCGTTTTCTTACTTACGTATTACAGTAAAATACAAATGTTACCTCGTATGGTAAACGCATGAATTGCATTTAAACAATTTGTTATAATGAAAAAACTTCAAAATGTTTATCATAATCTTACAAAATTTGTAGGAATTTTTTTACTACTCCGTATATCAATTGGTTTTTTAGTTTTTCTTTTATTAATGATGATCAATTTGACAATATATTGTATCTATGATAATTTGTATAGTTATTGATATAATTTTAATGGGTGATTTCATTTTAATTTAAACAAGCGGTTATTTTATTATAATTGTACATTAGGTAACTTCTCCTCAAATTAATATTTTACTTCCTAAAAATTGTGGTGCCGACACATCATCGTTTTTTGGTGAGGATGAATGTGAGAGCTTTATTTGACATTACTTTAATAAAATAGGGACGGTTAACATAATTGGTTAGATTTAACTATAGTTGATTTAGTTGATTAATAGTTAAGTTAATGTTTGCATCTAATACAACTAATATAATATTCCCCAAATATTTGTGGTGTTGACACATCAGCTTTAAAATGTGAGATTGATTGTGGAGCCTTTAAAAGACATTACTTTATTAAAATAGGGATTATTATTATTTACCTCGTTATCTTTATTGCATCATCGGTAGTATTGTTAGCATCAAAATATTAAAACACTTATCGATTTGTGTCGAATAAGAAGGGTATTGGAATAAGGAAACCCGAATATACAAGTGTACTGCACACAGCGTTGCCGGTCGCTTATTCCGATACCCCGATTATTTGATTATTGAGATAAGTCAACTTAAACAATAATCCGTTTTATTTCGTAGTCGTTATCATCCATCTCGCATCCGTCAATTTTTAAATCAATTTTAATAAGGGTCGAAACCCGTTGACACGGATCCGACATCACAATCTCTAGGGATTTATCGATGTTGGAGAAGTCGAGGGAATCAAGTTTTTTATTATTTAATCAAAGAGTCATCTTTCTAAATCGCATTAAATCAACTTAGGGCAATTTTCGTTGATGCTAAATAATTGTCGTAACAATTCTTTAGAATTATGACATTATTAACGCGGAGAAAATCTAATCACATCTCAATAATCAATTTAAAACGATTTTTGACATAAAACACGATTTTACTAACGAATCTTAATTCGTACAGAGGGCACTCGACCGAGTGCCTAGCCCACTCGGTCGAGTGGCACCTCAAAATCAAGTCAGAATGCTAATCACGATCACCACTCGATCGAGTCTCACAGTGACTCGGTCGAGTGGCCATGTACTCGACCGAGTTGGTCAATAATTCGGCCGAGTACGGTCCATAATGCAAAACAGAATCGCTTTTTACAGGCCTACTCGATCGAGTCCATCGACCACTCGATCGAGTAGCCTCATAACGACTAAAACGCAAGTCGTACATTATTCTATTTTTCAAACTCGATAGTATTTTACGACTTAGGTCAACATGCGTATAATTAATCACATGTATACTATCTTTTCAAATCGTGCATCCTCATATTTGCATCTTTTCAATTCAATTCAATAGTTGCAAACCGTTATTATTCGTTTCTTTACATCGTTTACTAACGCGTTTTTTGTTTCTTTTGTCAATTTAATTATTATTCGTTTATTGTACTAAATGAACCCGCATGCTAAAATACAACTTCGACGTTAATTTTAGTTGCATTAAATTGACATAGAAACCCACTTTTCAATTCCATTCGCATGATTAGGGAAAGTAAATCTTTGCATATCATTTTCCCGTTTTACTAGCACGCGTATTGTAAGTCATTCGAATTCTTAGTAGAGGCCGCTAATGTGCGGGCGGGGTTGGGTGTCCTTTGTGGGCTTCCCAACACGTACCCTCACCCCTTACTCAGAACCTCGGTTTCCGGATGCCCGAAACCGTAAGCGCACGAGAGTCATTCAATATACGATTAACCGCTCAAGTCGGCATCTATATCGATATGCAAAGGGACGAGCCCAATAAACTCTGACATCGGAAATGGGCCGTATTTTGTATACGGCCCACTACGACATAGAGTGGGCTCGAACGGTTCCGAATAACCATAAAATTCGGTGGCGACTCCACATAGACCTAAATTTCAATTCGATCCTTCTCATATGGAGATTCATTCGCCTACCAAAACTCGCGCGTGGCCGCGTCGGGGTGGACCTATGTCATGTCCACAGAACCGATGTCATTATTTGTTTATTTACATCGGTTTTTGTAAAACTGATGTATATGTTGTGTCATTTACATCGCTTTTTGTCTCAAACCGATGTTGATTTTGTGTCATTTACATCGCTCTTTGTTTCAAATTGATGTTAATGTTGTTTCATTTACATCGATTTTTACATAACCGATGTCAATGTTGTCTTATTTACATCGATTTGCACTATAAGTGATGCATATGTTACTTCAATTACATAAAATTTTGTTTTGAACCGATGGCATTATTGTTCCATTTACATCAATTTTTAACCATAATCGATGTCAATGATTGTTAATGTACGTCGCTTTTTTGTTTAACCGATGGGAATACCAAAGAATTAACATCGTGTCTTGATTTACTATTTTGCACGCAATTTAATGTTACATAAAACTTTATATCACTTGCTTTGTAATTTTTTTCCACCCTAAACAAATCTTGTCAAAATCAATCCGTCACAACACGAACTATCGAACAAAACTTTCCAATAATCCATCCATAACAGTCTTTAAAAATATCTCATATATAATTGTATTCACCCAACAAGTTCAACATAATATCTTGTAAAACATTAAAATGTATCATGCTAACAAGTTGACATCAGAATCAATCGCTCAACACATTAAAGATTTTTTAAACAGTAAAGTGACCAAAGCTCTCGAACTTCGTTCATTTGATCAGTTGTTAGATCTGAACCTGAAACACACTACATAAACATAGAACTACAATTATTGTAATTCTTCAAAATATTCAAGACATGCCATAAACTAAAAGAAATTTCAATAGAATAGATCAATGAGATACCTTTTCTAGATCCTCCTGTGATGTTGAGTAGTGAACTGTGATGTCATGCATCCACTTCATAACAAAATAGCCACACTCATAACTATTTGGCTGTTGAGGGCACTGAATTTATTTAAAATTAAGTGTTAAGATAAATAATCTGAACTCCTATAAATTAAATATACACCTCGTAAGAAAAATAGTTACTATACGTACCTTAATCACTTTAAATTGAAGTTCATTTTTTTGTTCATGTCACGCCTTCCAGCCTAAAAGTATACACTCTCCAAGCTCTGAAATTTTATACAAGAAATATTAATTATATCACCCATATTTTATTCATAATTTTAATTTAAAATATGTAGTCTAATAATCTTACTGTAAGAAGCAACTTTTTATCGCCAACTTCTTCTTTATCGCTTGAGTCAAGTCCAAAATATATACAACATTATCTCCAAGACAAAATATAGCCAACATCCATTGCGAGCCATATTAAAAACAAATGCTTACGAGTCATTTCATCATCAAATTGAGAACAATACATAAATACATACATGAGTATAAAACTTACCCCTCGAAATGAGGTCCCATCACATGATTTCTAGCTCTTCATAAACATGACCTAAAATTAATCTCAATTTACACCGTAATCGTATCAATTGAGTTTCACTACTAGAATAAACCTAAAAGGAACCATTAATAAGTAACCATTTAAGTTTAGTCAATGATGTCTTTGGTTAAAGGAATCAATTCTTTGAAGTAAATGGTTTCTTATCTAATAACAAAGACACCATATTTTAAGAAAATGATATCTATCCACATCTAATCTAATACAGAGGGATCATTTTTTAGTCACATGATGACAGGCTAAAGTCGTATGCCTCAAATTAGAATTTATAAGCACTTAAATCTAGATACTAAAACGTAGTATAGTAGAAATAAGGATCGAACCCAAGGTAATCAGAATAACGAATTTATGCTAACTAGGTGTAGACGAAAACAATCAATCTCTAATCAAATTAAAGATCGTAGTAACCAAGGGAGGTTTTGTATGATTAATTATCTAACTAAAGTAAAACAATATAATAACTTGAGAAATCAAATGATGAAATAGAACTTAGACACAAGCAAAAATCCACACTCAATAGCGATTGATCATCGTAAGACGGTTTCAATGAATAACCTTGACTACTCTATCGTGAACATGAAATTCCAATTCTCTTAAGAATAGTTAACTAAAACGAATCCCGTTCTTAATTAACCCTAACCGTAAAATAACCTAAACAATCCAGTTCTAGGTTCAATTAGACGGAAGCAATATAGATCTGAGAATTCGATAGAGAATAAATAGCACGTACAATCCAGTCGCGCCTTAGATATTTATGTGAATCGCTTCTAAGTACTAAAATCAACGTATCCCGTTCAATATTAATTCCTAGTTGTTACTAATGTAAAGTTAATCGGTAAATCCTACTCAATTAACAATACTAACGATAGAATGAAGAAATCAAGTACTAGTTGCACATCTAGCAATCAATAACAACATTCATAAATTTAATAACAAAGCAATTCACAATAATCAAGATTAATAATTAAAACATTCAAACTCACAAACGATTATCAAGTGCTTCAAAGGCTTGAATCTAAGTAAAGGAAATTAGTTACACATACTTGCGATGGAAAATTAGGGTTCTTCCAAGTTCTCCCTTTTCTTCTCCAATCTTACGTTAAACTAGATGTGTCTGATATGAATCCCTAAACTAAAGCTAAACTTAACCTAATAAAATAAAAGTTTACTAATAATAAAATAATAATAAAAACATCCTAGTAATAAAAAAGTTTCCTAATTAAAATCCAAGTCATAAAACGTAGCCAAGTAACACAAAATAAGACGGAATGTGTGCGACGTTTCAGACCACTACGCGACTCGCATGAGTGTGGTGCGACTTGCACGAGCGCACGACTCGCCTGGATGCTGGGCGACTGGCATGGCAGGCTGGAGTAGTTTCGTGCAATTCTTCGATTCTGTCGTTTCGAGTCTTCAAGTGGGCTTTCTTCTTCTTCTTGTTTTATTCGCTCTTAGCCCAAACCGACGGTCCAATGGTTAGCATCTTCAAAATAGCCTATATTACATTCATATCAAATTGACACAAATGCAATACAAGACAACCGATTTAACTCACAAAATATACCAAAACTGTCGTAGTAAATACGACTAAATACGGCCCATCAAATATCCCCACGCTTGAACCTTTACTCGTCCTCGAGTAAAAGTCAAGAAAAACCATAAACACAACCATCACTGATTCAAAATGCGTGAGAATAACATTACACACCGGCCCTCACTCGTCTTCCACCAAACTCCCTCATTTTGAGATAATGCACCTTCTAATAACATTCTCATGAAACTCAACTCAAAGGCTCAATTGACTTAACACACCCAATATCAAACTATTATCATTGACCCAATTCATCAAAACAAGGCACATTAGCAAATAAATATAAGCTAAAATTCACACCTAACGCCCCTTATTTCTCCAATCCTAGAACGGATCACATGTGCTACAAATGTCACCGGTGGTACAAGACATATACTACAATATTCCACAACCCACACATGCAATCAATCCTAAACGCCTCTAATAGTTCAATATACCAAACAAAACATCACCAATCACATAGAATTTAGTGCTACGACTACACCGCACCGCGATTCTTCTCACCTTAGCCAACTAATCCTACCCTTCCGACCTTCTATGTCACCCTTCTTATGACGCCAACATCAAAAACGGAGAAAATAGTAGTGATGTTTTTCTAATTCCCTCATTTTGCCTAGAGCGTCCGCCCTTGCGGATTTTCACTCTAGCTTTCATTTTTTTACTCACACTACTCTCGTGGCACGCAACTCGATTTTTCTTTTTACCCGGAGCGCCCTTTCGGGTTTTCACTCCGTCCTCGGCCACATCCTCATTCTTGCCTAGGCGCCCTTTCCGGGTTTTCACCTAGCCGGGTTTATTTATTTCTTTTTGTCTTTTTTTTTCAATTTTTTTTTGTCTTTTTTTTTTCATTTTTTTTTGAACTTAAAATAAAAGACGTAATAAAGCTAACTACTATATACAACGAGATAAAATAAAATAAAAGACGTAATAAAGCTAACTACTATATACAACGAGATAATTTCCCTCCCCACGCTTGAATAACACATCATCCTCGAATGTGTGAACTAAGGACAATTAAAAGAAATGGGAAGAGAAATACCTCGGGCTCAAGAGTGAGAAGAGGAGCCAGCGTCACGTGACTTAGCCTCACGTGCCGCCCTCCTAGATGATCTTGCTTGCTCACGGGCTGCAAGCTCTCCATAAAACTCGGGAGATGGTTCCGAGTAGTCATTAGGGTGCAACTTCAACTGCAACCGATTCATACACCGACCAAAATCAGCGGCCAACCTACTGTTATCAACAGATTCTTCGACTCGATCTTCTATTGATTCGCGCCAATCTCTCCAACGATCGAAATCAGACGTACCCTCGGGCTCCTCCACAACCGGGGCACTAGATTCGGTAGTCGGCGTAGGAAATTGCTCATCATGGGGAAGGTAAAATGCAGCCGCAGTAGGCCCCATTGGTAACGGTTTCCCATCCGGACGAGGCAAAATCATGAAATGCTGGTGGGACGTGCCGAGTGTCCAGATTAGGTGGTGTTTAGCAATCGGTCGCGAAATCATAGAACAACTCTCCATGAACTTAATACTAATAGTAGTATCACCTACGACAGGAGAATCCGTCATCGTGGGTAGTCCAAGATACCGAGCTAGAAGGGTAATCATACCACCCATCGGAATATTCCCCGAGACCGATTTCTGATGCTTCTCACAACGAGTCAAGAATATATCGACCCAATCCGGGGTTCCCAAACATTCGGGCATCATGGCCCACAAATACATCAAATCCGCCCTAGGTAGATGGGTCGGTTCACCTTTACAAAGAAATGTGGAGTTCAAAAGTGGGTGAACATAACGAAGGGTGGGGTGACGAATATCAGCATTCTTAGCCCCTACGTTACCATATGCATGGCCGGAAATTTTCAACCAAAATGCATCCATCATTTGAGAAGTAGGGGTCAAAAACTCCGCCCCCCCTCTCGGTGCTATACCCAACGCCTCCCTCAATTCTGTGAAATCTACATCTCGTTCTGAATCTCCGAGATGAAAAGTAATGTGAGGGGGGTCATCATCACGATGGACTTCTAAGGTGGATAAGAATTCAAGTGTGTAGCGCTTATATGTGTTTTCGTGCATATCGTAGAAGCTTGCCAACCCAATACGAGTCAATAACGTAAACACCTCATCAACTATCCCAAGCAACCTCAATGCCAAATTATCGACAAACTTAGTCGACATAACAACTCGATCAAATAGTTGGCATCATACCGCTTTCTGTTTCGCACTCAAATTCTTACACCCCATGTAATCAACCGCGGTCGTCTTTTACTTCTTTGGGGCCATGACTCAAGTTACTAACTTAGTTGACACTAACTCAAGACAAAAACACAACTCGAAACTGACCAACCAGACAGAGAGACGAAGATAGAATACGACTCGAATCACAACCGGTATCAAATACCGGTATTCCGGCTACTCAAGACAACACAGCACACAAATAATAGTTCACTAACAGCGTAGCTACACAGAACCCGCATAAGGGAGTGAAAGGAGGGAGTTGGAAACTTACTAAACTGGACAGAAGCTAGCACCGGACGAAACCCGACGGAACAAATATGACGACAGAACGCAACCCACGACTTGCCTATTACCGAAGCTCTATCACCGACGATCGACTGACGAATCAGACGACAGACCCGCACGCGAGTCGCCCAATACCCACGCGACTCGCCTGACCACCCACCGTACCACGAGCAGCGACGACAACTAACGGCGACCGACGACAATGACAGAACCGACGACGCACGAGCTGACGCAGAAACCGACAGCTCGAATTGAATTTGAAGTGAGGAGGAAGGATTGGTGGTAATGATGAAGGATTTGAATTTGATTTAGGGAAGAAGGAGATTGAAATTGATTTGGGGGAGAAGTATTTGATTTAGGGTTTTAGAATTATGGGAAAATTAGAATAGGAATAGGGAAAGATGAAGAGAGGGAGTCGGGTAGCTGGATTGAATTTTTTTTTTTTTGATTTTTAATTTTTAATTTTTAGTTTTTAAATAAAAAAACTGACCTGTGTGAGGAGAGAGGCACGCGAGTCGCATAGGGACCGCGCGACTCGCGCGGGGGCCTGTAAATCAGCTCTCTTTTTTTTTCTTCAATTTCTGCTCAGATTTCGAGGGATCTCCACGCTAGTCGCCCAGGACCCATACTAGTCGCCTCATCTCCTGGAAAATCGACGCTTTTCTCCTAATAAAACATCAAAAGTTAGTAATAAAAATTAAGTTAAAAAAAAACAACGAGTAAGAAAAACAACGAAATTAATACTACGACCTATGACCCGTAAAATAAAATTTTACAATAAAAGTCTACAAAGCGGGTTGCCTCCCGGAAGCGCTTTTGTTTAAAGTCGTTCGCTCGACTGAGACGGGGGTTAGGTAGAAAACGTCATGTCCGAGAGCTTGCTTCTCCCGACATCCGATTTGTCACTCCTTGTATGAGTCGGCTTAAGCCTTATGCCGACTACATCTTTCACTTTTCCATTTTGAAATTGTAAGACCGTTGGACGCTTGCTTGAGCTCTTTCGAACCATCCATTGATTGAACCACGACCTTGGTTTACCTTTATTTAGCTCCGCGTCCTTACGCGACTCCCAAAGAATGACACACTTGGGTCTCTTAGAAGGAGATTCCTGCACAACTTTAGACAAAAATTCCTTCCTAGAAGAGGTAGATGAGATCGGTTTAGGAACCGATTTCACCGCTTCTTCTTGTGAGTTAGGAGATAAATGATTAAAAACATCAACACGACACAAGGTATTGTCTTTCGGGGAGTGAGAACTAGGCTTATTTATGTCGAATTTAACGACTCTACCCTCAAATTCCATGCTAAGTGAACCATTAGGGACATCGATTTTTGTTCCTGCAGTTTTTAAGAAAGGTCGTCCTAGAATGATAGGAGTTGCACTATAGTCATGTTCCATGTCTAAAACATAAAAATCGGCCGGGAAAACTAATTTATCAACTTTAACAAGGACATTCTCTACAACTCCCTTAGGATAGACACTCGATCGATCCGCTAATTGCACTACTTTCCCGGTTCTCTTCATAGGACCAAGTTGAAGAGATTCATAAACGGTAAGAGGGATGACATTAATCGAGGCTCCCAAATCTAACATAGACTTGTCAAACAAGGTATCTCCTATGGTGCAAGGTATAGTAAACATGCCCGGGTCGCCACACTTAGGGGGTAATTTCTTTTGATATATAGCCGACACATATTCAGTAACCTTTCCTTTCTTAGTACTCTTAGATTTGTTATTCCTTTTAATAGTACATAATTCTTTTAAGAATTTAGCATATTTAGGAATACTCTTTAAAAGATTAAGAAGGGGAATGTTTACCTCGCATTTTTCAAATACCTCGTAGATATCCTTGTCATGCTCATAACGACGGGTCCTCTTGAGTGCTTCGGGGAAAGGAACATCCGGTTCCGACACCGGTGTAGTAGGAGTTCGACTCTTTCTCTTGCACATTCGAAGTCTCCTCACCTTCCTCGATCACTAGCTCCTCTTCTTGCATCATAGCTTCTTTGGCCTTCCTCTTCGGCTTATCGGCCTCCACCAATTGTCTCCCATTCCTTAAAGATACCGCACTCACGTTTTCCTTCGAAAGAATGGTTTGACTAGGTAATTTCCCCGAATCTCGAGCCTCCAACCGAGCAATGGCGGTCACCATTTGGCCCATTTGAACCTCCAAATTTTGAATGCTAGCTTTGTTCTCCGTGTGATTTTAAAGAACCGTAGCTTGGAGATTGGACATTTGACTCGTAACTGTAGCTTGATTAGCAACCAAAGCTCGTATCATATCTTCGGTGGACATTTGACCACTAGGTGGAGGCGGAGCAAGAACCGTGTTAGGATCTTGTTGCTTAGCAAAGAATTGTTGCTTCGGTTGACCAACATGATTTCCTTGAGTAATTAGTTGGTCTCCTTGACGAGTTCTCCACCTCATGTTGGGATGGTCTCTCCATCCGGGATTAAAGGTATTAGAGTAGGGGTCCCATACTCCGTTCACCTCTTCTTGACCTTCTTCGTACATGTGAGGGCAACGCTCACTCGGGTGTCCCTCCGTGGAACAAATTCCGCACATCATAACTTGATTTGTTTTTCCCGACATCATATTTTGGACAAGAGCCGTTAAGCTATCGACTTTATGTTCAAGGCTCGAGGATGATGAATTACCTACGGCATGCACTCCCCGTTTATATTTTCGAGAAAAATCTCGAGAGCTTTCAGCTAGCTCCTGGATAACCTCTATAGCAGCTTCTGGACTCTTGTTCACGATCGATCCCCCACACGCCGCATTCACAGTGCGAGCATCCTCCACACAAAGACCTCCACAAAAATACATCACAAGGTCTTGAGGATTGTAGCCTTGATATGGGCATGTAGCACATAGCTTCTTAAAGCGTTCCCAATACTCGTACATAGTCTCACCATCTCGTTGCTCCGCATTACTAATCTGCTTCTTCAATTGGGAGGCTCGAGACGCCGGAAAGTACTTCTCAAGGAACCCCTTCTTCATCTTCACCCATGTATCAATACTTGCCGGTGGCAAGTAATATAGCCAATCCCTAGCAGAATCCTTCAATGAGAAGGGAAATGCCCTTAGCTTCAGCTGCTCATCAGTGACGGACGTCGGTTTCATACTCAAGCAAACAATATGAAAATCCGACAAGTGCTTGTTAGGGTCCTCATCGCTTAAGCCATGGAATGTGGGTAGTTGATGGATCAAACCTGACTTCAATTCGAAAGTGGCATTCGTACCCAATGGTGGGTACGTAATGCACAAAGGTTGTTGTGCGAGATCGGGTGCCGTCAGCTGCTTAATTGTGTTGGCCATGATATTCGACTCGTCTTCGGATTCGGAAGAAACTTCAGTATTCACGGGATTAATAGGAATATCGTCGAAAAACTCTAGATCCTCGAATTCCTGTGTTCCGATAACTATTGCTCCCTCTCCGATTCTTCGTGACTTGTGAAAGGTGCGTTCAATCTCTGAGTCGAATGCCTCGAGGTTCAAGTTAGAAGAACGAGTATTATACATAAACTACACAAAATAAAATAAAATTAGCTATGATAAAAAGAAAACTAAAAACTACACTAGAAAACACAAAAATAATTAATACCGATTCCCCGGCAACGGCGCCAAAATTTGACAGGCTAAAGTCGTATGCCTCAAATTAGAATTTATAAGCACTTAAATCTAGATACTAAAACGTAGTATAGTAGAAATAAGGGTCGAACCCAAGGGAATCAGAATAACGAATTTATGCTAACTAGGTGTAGACGAAAACAATCAATCTCTAATCAAATTAAAGATCGTAGTAACCAAGGGGGGTTTTGTATGATTAATTATCTAACTAAAGTAAAACAATATAATAACTTGAGAAATCAAATGATGAAATAGAACTTAGACACAAGCACGAATTCACACTCAATAGCGATTGATCATCGTAAGACGGTTTCAATGAATAACCTTGACTACTCTATCGTGAACATGAAATTCCAATTCTCTTAAGAATAGTTAACTAAAACGAATCCCGTTCTTAATTAACCATAACCGTAAAACAACCTAAACAATCCAGTTCTAGGTTCAATTAGACGGAAGCAATATAGATCTGAGAATTCGATAGAGAATAAATAGCACGTACAATCCAGTCGCGCCTTAGATATTTATGTGAATCGCTTCTAAGTACTAATATCAACGTATCCCTTTCAATATTAATTCCTAGTTGTTACTAATGTAAAGTTAATCAGTAAATCCTACTCAATTAACAATACTAACGATAGAATGAAGAAATCAAGTACTAGTTGCGCATCTAGCAATCAATAACAACATTCATAAATTTAATAACAAAGCAATTCACAATAATCAAGATTAATAATTAAAACATTCAAACTCACAAACGATTATCAAGTGCTTCAAAGGCTTGAATCTAAGTAAAGAAAATTAGTTACACATACTTGCGATGGAAAATTAGGGTTCTTCCAAGTTCTCCATTTTCTTCTCCAATCTTACGTTAAACTAGATGTGTCTGATATGAATCCCTAAACTAAAGCTAAACTTAACCTAATAAAATAAAAGTTTACTGATAATAAAATAATAATAAAAACATCCTAGTAATAATAAAGTTTCCTAATTAAAATCCAAGTCATAAAACGTAGCCAAGTAACACAAAATAAGACGGAATGCGTGCGACGTTTCAGACCACTACGCGACTCGCATGAGTGTGGCGCGACTTGCACGAGCGCACGACTCGCCTGGATGCTGGGCGACTGGCGTGGCAGGCTGGAGTGGTTTCGTACAATTCTTCGATTCTGTCGTTTCGAGTCTTCAAGTGGGCTTTCTTCTTCTTCTTGTTTTATTCGCTCTTAGCCCAAACCGACGGTCCAATGGTTAGCATCTTCAAAATAGCCTATATTACATTCCTACCAAATTGACACAAATGCAATACAAGACAACCGATTTAGCTCACAAAATATACCAAAACCGTCGTAATAAATACGACTAAATACGGCCCATCACATGATGATTTCTATACGCATTCAATCTAATATAAAAAGACCAAATGATTTCTAACTATCTCCAACTCAATAAATAAATTTTTTTATTTCATTTTCTCAAGTATACGTAAAATAGAAATCCCTCTTTTAATATCCTAGTTCTTCAATTCCATTCAATCCCTCAATCTAATTTCCTGCATTTCTATTAGGTAAACCCTAAGTTCACTTCCATTCTCTCAATTCCCCCAATTTCCACTCAAATTCACTTTTCAATTTACAACTCTCAAACCTACACATTTGATGCATGTTCGTGCGTGGTTGAGTATCGCCAGAGGAGGGAGGCTAGTAGAGCTTCGTTTGGTTCAAATTCGGTGTCGAATTTGAACTTGACTGCGAATTTAGTGTCCAATTCGGATAGACAGTCGAATTCTAGCTTGAGTAATTCGAGTTTGGATGTTGATTTTGTCGAGTTTGTTGCTGAGAGTCAGCAGGATGATGATAACAATAGGTATAATGTTCATTTTTTGTTTATTTGTTTCTCCGCACAATATAATTTTTGTTATGTTACGATATCGAGCATAGGAACTGTTAATTAGCTTATACGTGAGGATTTGATTGATAATAGAATGCAAATTGAAAATTCTGTTGATGTCTGAATTAAGAATTTGGGGCTACATGGAGTGGATTACGAATTTACGATAGCACTGGCCACTAGGTGATAATTGCAACTGTTACTGATTTTTGTAAACTTTATTGTTTCTGTAGCTCATGCCTAAAAAGGGATTTGAGTTGGAGAGGGATATGCTCGAGAATGAAGTTTATTTTATAACAGAGAAAACTGTACTACTACATGAGATTATGAGAAAGTGAGATTAGTACTCTTGCTCTCCCCACCCACAGGGCCACAGTTTTCTGTGGCTGTGAAGTTTCATCATTTGTCCATCTATGAATTATACTTGTCTTTTATCTCCTCTGATCTGTGCATTCCTCAGAAGAGTAATCCTATTGGAGTTTGATATTAACCACCGTTTCAGTTTTGAACTGAGAACTTGACTTTGCGGCCTATCCGCGGTCAATTTGCTATATATCTGACTTGTACTGCCTCAAAATGCAGTATCTGTAACCTTTGAAACGTTTATAACCTGGGTGTGTTGCGGTTTCATGGCCTAAAGTGCGGCCTATGTATAGAACCATCTAAAAATAGAAATTCTTTGAAAACCACCGAGGACTCTTATGCGTCCTTTGCAATGATGTCATCTCGACAAAACATGCAGTTTTTAGTGCTGCGAGCACATGTGCTATGGCTAACTGAATCATGAATTACTGTAACTCCCAGTAGCAAACGCGCTACTTTGGTGGAAATTGTTAACTTGAAAAGTAAAGCAAACAAAATTAGTACTGTGATTGCATCTGAACTTTTCCTTATGTTGCTATTTGGCATCCTTTTTAGGCGACAAAGTTGGAAGGGGATATAGAGATGATACTGAAGGAAATGAAAAGTCCTACAGAAGTAGAAGTTGAGCTGAAACGTAGGCTTTGTCAATTGACAGATCATTTGATTAAAAAACAGGCACAAGTATTATTATTTTTCGTTTATGTTCAACCTTATTTCATGAATTTTGAGCTACTCCGACTCTTTATGTCTTCGTATACCCCTGTTCGGGGACTACTCTTTACCGTCGGCGCTTTACTTCTTACCGTCGGCGTTAATTACATAAAATGATGACTTTGCCCTTGGTATTTATTCTCGAAATAATATTACTTTAACATTTTATAGATTATCGATTTATTAAAACTCGATAATAAAACCGTCTTTTTCAATTATCGTAATAAACCAAAACCGACTATCTATATAGTTAATATATGGAATTACGCAAAATGACGAGTTTTTATTTGCAATTAATTCTCGAAATATTATCACATTTGCATTTCATAGAGTATCGGTTTATTAGAACTCGATAATAAAACCGTTTTTTCGATTATTGTTACGCCTCCGATTTTAAACAGTTAATTAGATTAATTGACGACTTAATACAATGTAATAAATGTAATTAACAAATACGAGTAATACGCATATTAAATCCTAATTAATCTACGACAAGTCGACAATCAAGATTTATTATACAAATCGATTCAAATTAAAAGAAAAAATTTCAGAAATGGACTAGTCGAGTGGGTTTTTTGACCCACCAAAGGGTCGTATTTTTTTTTTATAATACTTGAAAGTTTTGAGAAATAGTTTAAGTATAATATAAATCTTCTATTGATATAAAACACGAAGTATAAGACGGTAAAATTGGTTATAATGATAACATTTCATATAAGTGACTCGGGTTTGAGTCCTCTTGTTTACACATTTGCTTTTAAAAAAAAAACAAAAAAATGCTAATAAGAAAGATCGAACCCCTGACCTCTCAACTAAGAAACAAATGACTAAACCACTACACAAACCTCAACATACTAATACTGCAAATGATTGAAAACTACTTGTATCAAAAAGCAAATTAAAAAGAAAAAAAATGCAAATGATTGAAAACTATTTGTATCAAAAAGCAAATTAAAAAGGAAAAAAAATTGGGTCGAAGAACATTTTCGACTTCCCCATGGGCTAGTCGAAGAACTTTTTCGACTTCCCCAATTCGAAAAACTTCATCGACCCACTTTTTTTTTTTCCTTTTTAATTTGCTTTTTGAAACAAGTACATTAGTTTTCAACCATTTAAAGTATTAACATGTTGAGGTTGGTGAAGTGGTGTAGTCTCTTGCCTCTTACTCAATAGGTTAGGGGTTTGATTCTTTTTAATAGCATTTTGTTTGTTTTTGTTTTGTAAATTTTCAAAAGGCAAATGTGTAAACAGGAGAATTCGAACCCAGCCAATTCTATGAAATGTTATTATTATAACCAATTTTACCACCTTATATCATTGGAAGATTTATAAAACCCACTCGACCCGACCCATTTCCGGATTTTTTTATTTTAATTTGCATCGATTTGTATTATAAATCTTGATTGTCGACTTGTCGTAGATTAATTAGGATTTAATTTGCGTATTACTCGTATTTGTTAATTACATTTATTAAATTGTATTAAGTCGCTAATTAATCTAAACTGTTTAAAACCGGAGGCGTAACGATACTCGAAAAAAATGGTTTTATTATCGAGTTGTAACAAACCAATACTCTATAAAATGTAAATGTGATAATATTTCGAGAATTAATTGCAAATAAGAACTCGTCATCTTGCGTAATTCCATATAGTAACTATATAGCTAATCGGTTTTGGTTTATTATGATAATCTAAAAAGACGGTTTTATTATCGAGTTTTAATAAATCGATAATTTATAAAATGTAAAAGTAATATCATTTCGAGGATAAATAGTAGGGGCAAAGTCGTCATTTTACGTAATTAATGCCGACGGTAAGAAGTAAAGCGCCGACGGTAAGAAGTAGTTCCGCCCTGTTCTGACACTAGGACAAAGGGGTGCCTCTTTTTTTCGCCGTCTAAAGGCATGACACTTGGATACCTCATTTAAAAGTCAAATATGCATATATTTCATGAAAAATAGGCAAGTCCGAGTAACATATTCCTAGACACTTCTACACAAGTCTAAGTGGCATAGATAGGGCCCTTGCGGGTAATTAGGCGAAAACTAATTTTGTGTCATGTGTATTCTACAGTGTCATACATGTTTTATTTTATTTTATTTTGTATTTTGCTAGGTTGAAGAACTTTCTTCAGAAAAGGTGATGCTTCTTTTTAGAATCGAGGTTCATTCTTCACATCATCTCAATAATATATAAGTCACGATAGAAGTCCTAACTTAGTCACTATTGGCTTCTACAAGTACTTACATACTCTATATTGCTACTGATAGTACTAATACGTTCCATTGTTTAATCTTAGCGTTACTATTTTTGACGAAGGCTTAACTTAATGTCTAGGTAATGCGAATTGGAGTAGGGCATACTAACATCACAAATTGCAACTAATATGACGGGAATGACCATAGATTACTCGAAGAAATCCTGAATAATGCTAATTACACACAACACTAGTTTCAAATAATTCAAGCAAAGTCAGACACTTTATGGACAAAACCATCAGTTCGATTACGTTAAAGCTAGGTAATTACGCTGTAATCATATTTCATTAAACTTTAACGATAAAATTTAAGAAACTTACTAGGTTTGTGAGCCACGATGTGCAGGCAGCAATGGCTTGAAATAAACCGTGCAAAATAGGGCAGTATTTGATTACCCTCCGTAGAGCACCCCTGATGATCAACGACCGTCGTTGTAGTTGAACGGATGCATAAACTAAAGAATGCGAGGAGTGGTGATTGTGATGGTTGTACGTATGTGAGTGGTGCTCTCAATACCTTAACTTCTTTAATATATTGTATGTAGAGTTTGATGCAAAACAGTTATTAGCTCCCTATTTGTAGGGTTTGGATTTGTTGGCAGGGTTTACTAAATTCATCAAAGTAAAATATGTTTTTTCTTAAATTATAAGTCCATTGTTTTTTAATTTTCAAATATAAGGCCTGTTAGTTTAATTAATTAATTAAGTGATTTTGTATTTCTTTAATTGTACAGGAATCGATGACAATATTAATTTGTTTTACGTCGGCGTAAAGGACTAAAGGCCCAATGTCAACAATTTATTTTCTACGTTGCACCCTCATGTTTTTCTGTTTCTATCATGTAGTCCTATTTTATAATCCCCATTTATATCCTATTGTTGATTAATTTCATTTAACGTAACCTAATCACAATTGTCCTACTAAAAAACACTGATTAATCTCCATCTCCCATGCTCCCTCCAATTCTAATATTCCAAGCATAATTTAGAAATTTAGATTATTTATATATATTACGTATAGGTAGAGGTAGCAATTGGACGGGTCGGGTCGGGTCATATCTGATTCGGGTGTGCGATCCACCTTTAGGGTCGAGTCAGGCTCGGGTTGGGTTAATATTTGGTCGGGTCATTTCGGTTCAACTGATCTTGCGGGTCAGGGGCGGGTTTGGATTAGGTGATTGTTGAGTCTACTTGATTTAATTATCTTATTATCACTTCAATATTTTCTTAATAAGTAAAATGTTGTAACTATTCTTCGGTTGAAATATTGTATTATTAAGTCTAACGTATCAAACAAAACGATGAACAACTTTCATTTGGTGGAATCTAAAAGATTATTAATACTTTAAATCAGGTCAGGTCGAATCGTTTTCGATGGAGCTGGCAAGCTTGACCCGACCCGATTGCCCCGAAAATGTAGTGATATGACCCGACCCGATCCGACCTGATGATGACCCACTTCAGGCCGACCCGACCTGACCCGAGACGACCCGTAACCCGAAATAATCCGATAAATTATCTTACCCGAGATGACACATAATAGGTGCTCTCAATACCTAAAAAATGACCCGACTCGACCCAAAAGCTGACGCGACACAAAAATGACCCGACGCAACGTTTGACATGATGTGATCCAAGGAAGATAAAATAATAATTTTAAATTAAAATATATATTTTTCTTTAGATATTATTAACCAAACATCGTTGAAAAGACAAAAAAAAAACTTTTAAATATTAGGGTTATTTCATGAGAATAATACCAACTATGCGTGTGCTTCTTAAATTAATACAAACTATACGTAATCTCATTTTAATACGAATTATGTCTTCATTAACCTCGCTTTGCTACGAGTGACCGGCTACTTGTTGAACCTCCCTTATTCAACTCTTTCTCTAACTCTTCTTCTTCTTCTTCTTCTTCTTCTTCTTCTTATTGTGTTCATTTTCGGCCACTGAAAAAAAAAAATTTCCGAAAATTCATCTTCCATTTCTTTTTCATTTAGTTTTATAGAAGCTATGAAAAAAAAGTTTTTATTGTTATTTTGACTTTCACAATGACTGCAACGGACCTAATAAAACCCTAGAAAGTTACAACAAGTCACTATGACCTATAATAGCAAGTCATAATGTCATACATAACAAAACGAGATTAATGAATGCGTAGTTCAAATTAAAATGAGATTACGTATAGTTTGGATTATTTTAAGAAGCAGACACATAGTTGGTACTATTCCAATGAAATAACCCTAAATATTAAATAAATAAATGTTGTAAAATGTATTAATGACACTTAAGTCAACTCGCTAATTATTGATCCGACAAAACCTGACCCCGACCCGACCCGACCCAAACTCGAGATGATCCGTCCAACTTCCACTCCAAGACATATTTTATAAAATTCATCATTCGTAGTATTTTGCGGTTTAAATCTTCAATCACAACTAAGTATTGTTACATATGGTTTCATATAAAATTACTCTTTATTTCTCTACCAAAACTATTGAAAAACACAATAATAATTGGAAATAATTTGTATCAGATGATATAGTCATATATTCCGTAGATAATAAACAATCAAATTCTTATAATAAATGATAAATAAAAAAAAGAACCGTATAATGATTGATGGTTGAAACTAGACCAGATCTAACAAAACTTAGTCTGACCCGAACATGACCCGACCCGATAATGATAAACCTACACCAAAAAAATGAAATAAGAATGAAGTATATATGTGGACGTCCGTTCCAACCGTCCAATACCCCGCGCGGGACCGACCCAGTTTTACCGCGGCGGTCACCCACGCGGCCACCTCCCAGCCAGGGGCCGATCCGATCTCGCATACGGGGTGATGTTTTGGACCTCGATTCGGATGACAATTCGGACTTGTACTAGACAGGTGCAGGCACCCGTGTTTCTGTTGGAATCGATCGAGTCGTGGTTGTAAATGTTTAACGTCCGATATGTTTGGTAAGGCGACCTTTTTAGTGAACTGAATTTGTTGCCGATTTGTGGAGTCGCCACCGAGTCAATTATGGGCGGAAACCGCTCAAGTCAACTTTGATCCTTAGTCGGCTCAAAGTTGAGTGGCACGGGACCTAAAGATAAAGACATGTACCCTTAAGCACTCCATGCCTGGAATGACTCTCATTGCCAATGGTTTCGGACATCGGAAACCGTCGATTCTGAGTAAGGGGTAAGGGTACATATTGGGAATCCAACGTCCGCTAGACATCGACACCCAATCCTGCCTGTACGTAGCGGCCTCTACTAATCAATCGGTGGGCTGATAACTTTGTTTCTTTGTTGTGGCAGAAGTACTGTAACATCCGTTGTTCTAACCTATGTCTTTTCTACGTCGGTTGTTCAAGGACAAGTGAGCTTTGTCGTCGAAGTAAGTGCGTTTACATTCTTTGCATGCGATTTCACGTGACAAGCAGACCATGAAAAGATGCACATAGGAGAGTAGAGAGTACTAAGTATTATACGTATTAGCAAATCAGTTTTAACGTGATAATACGAATATTAGTCATTCTCGTGGTATACCTTACCTGGTATTCTGCTTAAGATGCGTCGACACGGTATTAATAGAGATGCGTTGAACCGTGTATGGTGAGCACCGGGACTAATACGAAACACGACCATCGCTTTGTTCAGTTTTAGTTTGTTTACGTTTTGAATTCCGTGTTAGGTGATTTAGCATGCGATTATAAGGTCATAAAAGCAATAAATCATCCGAAAGCGGTAAATGCGAAATGCAAGTAAATCACATAGTGAAAAGTTGCATCGTCGGAATGTACGCTAAACGGGACACGATGCGTAGATAGTTGAGAACGGATCTTGGAACAACTCGGGTATGTTTAGGATGTTTTAGTGCTTATGGTTGAAGTTGGGGACGTTACATTCTTTAGTACGTGCCATGGACCTAGTGTCCGCGTTTGACATTATCGCAGTGCATAATAAAAAAGTGCAGAAATGCAAAGTTTTGTTTAGATGACAACCTAGTGACGGTTCGACTTTAGGGCGGATCCTCCTAACTTGTCTTGTAGTGATTCCGGCAGAGTTCCATTACCATTTGTTGGTGCTGCGGCTAATCCGGCAGAGTTTCGTTGCTAGACTCGGAGTAGCTAGTCGAACACAGGCACCTCGGGATCAAGTGGAGTGCTCGAAGGTGAGGAGTAGCGTTGATTCGCTTATCGGGACTTCGATCGAGAGGATCGTTTGCTTTGGGTGTCGGAGTGCGAGCCCAAGCTAGAAGAAACTCGTAAAGAGTAAAAGGGAGAAGAGAAGAAGAATTTGTGTTGAATGAGCGAAATGAGGGGGTATTTGTAGTTGTTCGCGTAGTTCAAATTGCCTATTCAGACGCCTGGTGTCCAGCGACTCAGAACTCAGACGCCTGGTGTGAGGCAGTTCATTTTAGGGAAGCTTGGTGTGAAGCGATTGAAGTTTTGAAGATCCGAATTTGAAACTTTCCAAAATGGAGAAGATGCGTATATTGCGTTATCTTGGGGATTAAGCTTCCCCGTTACCCTAGCACGCCGTTGCGTCGGGTGGGCTTCAGGTGTGCATCCCGAGGTTCGCTCGGTCCGATGTGTTGACTTGGGTTTGAATTTGTGTATTTCGGGACCGATTCGGAGTCCCGTTGTCGGAATTGACTCTAATTAGTGTCGACGCGACCGTAATGACACGACTAAGGCTGTCTTGATGTTGAAATAATTATTCTGAGTAATTATTTGATCCGTTCTATAGAAAAACTATCTAAAACATTGTAATCTCGCGTCGCGTTGCAGTCCGATCGTCATCGGGAGTTTATCGGGCACTCCTGCAGCCACCACCAGGTTCAAATCTGTGTGTCTACAATATCACATTCCAAAACAATATTTGAAAACCTTAACATTTAAAAACCAATAATGAAGTTGCTAATATGATGTCTCACCATGTGTTATCGAGACTCACAATTATACGCCCGTCCTCCGGCCTACGCCTGATAACATGTGGTGGTGCTGGAGGTTGTAGTGGTTGCTCCGCAACAACCTCTTCGTCCTTGTCCGGCTGCTCCTCGTTCCGCTCCTCCTCGTGCTCCTCTCCTGCGGCTGCTGCTCGCGCTGCTGCCTTCTCGTGCTCCTGCTCCCAGTCCGAAGTCGTCGGCCTAACGTCATATCTGCCGTCGAAGATAGAAAATCAGAAATCAAAACAACTAACAATAACACAATCAACTAATAAAAAAAATTAACAACATAATCAACTAATCAATATAATAAAAAAAGACTTAAATATTGAAATAATATAAATTAAAACTATACCCTTCTAGCAATCATCGTCGTTATCGTTGTCATCTACCACTTGCCTACTCGAACCAACTACATATCCTCCTTGTCATAATCATCTTCCTCCTCCCACCCCGACGCGGCCACGCACGGGTTTTGGTAGGAGAATGAATCTCGTGGTAAGATTGATCTCGGGTCGAAATTTAAATCGAAATAGGAGTCGCCACCAAACTTTGTGGGAGTTCGGACCCCTTCGAACTCACTCTATACTTAGGCATATCGTGCTCAAAGCATGACCCACTTTAGTATTAGAGCTTGTTGGGTTCGCCCCTTTTCATTATGATACCGATGCTGAGTTATCGGGTATCGTGTATCGAATGACTCTCGTGTGCCAACGGTTTTGATCATCCGGAAACCAGTGGTTCTGAGTAAGGGGTGAGGGAACGTGTTGGGAATCCCACGAAGGGCACCCAACCCCGCCCGCTGTTAGCGGTCTTTACTAGGATATCGTTCGGTTTTCGTGTGCGCGCGTTAGTAAGATGGTTAAATGATATGTAAACAGTATTTTAAACTACGCATGTGAAATACGTGTTTAGCTACGTTGTTTAGTGCATCTTAACTTGCGTCGGAGTTGAATTTAAGCATGCGATGTTCATTTAGAAAGCGGTAAATGGCAAACATCGAAAATAGATAAATTCTAAATTAAATTACAAATTACACGGGCGGAATACAACCCAAAATTCACAATACAACGAGCGAAAAATATAAAATTAGCGAGTTAGAAACGGTGACGTAAATAATAAACGAACTCGTAAATGAATCATAAATTGAAACCGTAAACCGGATACTGGACAGACTCTAATCGATTACGTATTGCGCTACTTATCAACTAGAGGACAGAGGCTCAAACGCGTAAACGGCGACGGCCTGGAACTCAGGCACCTGAAGTAAGGCGGCCTGAAGTTCAGGTGTCTGAGAGGAGGCGGCCTGACATGTCAATCCGAGTCGTACGGTCTACGCGACCTAATAACGACATCGCGATACGAAGGGCTTTGATATTCGTATCAAGTCGATAAATCGATCTATCATAAATCGATCAAGTGACCCCCTAAAAAATGGGCAGGAAGTCTTCAAGAAAGGCACTCAATCAAGCCCCCTCAATGACTCGATCGAGTGACCCCTGTAGGCCACCAACGTGAGTTTAGAGGTGATATAAAGTCCCGTCGAGTCACTTTTGATGCGTGCCTAATAAATCACGTATTCGCCCTCCGATCAATATACAAAGCAATGTGTAAATGATCGGGGTTTGTCCAATCATCCGATTTACAGTTTCAATTCATGTCATCTATTTACGAGTCCGTTTATAGTCCGTAATTACCGTTTTTAATCCGTTTGTTATATTATTGCTTGTTGTATTGTGAATTCCGGGTTGTATTTCCGCCTGTGTAATTTGTAATTTATTTACGAGCTTTATTTTCGATGTTTGCCATTATTGCTTTTAAATGAACATCGCATGCTAAATAACTTTGACAAATATCAATATGCATTAAACGACGTAGCTAAACACGTATTTCACATGCGTAGCTTAAAACGCTGTTTGCATATCATTTCACCGTTTTACTAGCGTGTGCATTAAAAAAATCATTCGATATCTTAGTAGAGGCCGCTATGTGCGGGCGGGGTTGGGTGTCCTTTGTGGGCTTCCCGACACGTACCTTCACCCCTTACTCAGAATCATTGGTTTGCAGACGCCCGAAACCATTGGCATACAAGAGTCATTTGATGCACGATATCCGATAACTCGGCATCGGTATCATAATGCAAAGGGACGAACCCAATAAGTTCTAGTACTAAAGCGGGCCGTGCTTTATGCACGATACGCCTTAGTATAGAGTGAGTTTGAACGGGCCCGAACTCCCATAAAGTTCGGTGGCGAATCCAAACTTCGATTTAAATTTCTACCCGAGAACAATCTCACCACGAGATTCATCCGCCTACCCAAACCCGTGCGTGGCCGCGTCGGGGTGGACTTATGTCATGTCCACAGGCGACTCCGTTGGGGATACCTGATGTACAACTTGTCATCGGGATCTTCAGGGTAAGACTCGAAGAGAAATTAAATCGATTGGTTAGTACAATACGCGCGTTAGTTTTACGGTTCATGCATAACCCCAATTTTACCCGGTCCGGTACTGGCGACCGACGTCCCACTACATCGTGATGTATTCCAAAGTGGTTATGTCAAGGTGTTCATGGCTAATTCGTATTGGTTTCACGGCATGTCCTTTTACTAATTGGTAAGGGAGTTCGTCCCGATTATCTGAAAGGTCATGGGCACTGTTATAGACCCTATATGAACCGACCGAGACTTAGTGTAGAGCATACATGCTGTCGTCATAATGCCTGCTTGACTACTTGCTACATGGTTTTCGTGTCGTTTCAAAAAGTTATCATTTCAAAAAAATGCATCCTTTCAAAATGTCAAGTTTTCAAAAACTCGGAATGCTGCCTAAATTTAGACTTATGATTTGACTCAAAAGTAGCCTATCTTTAGCCGGAATGCTGCCCATTTCAAAATTCAAAACTCTTGACTTTCCGAAAAAATCAGGTCCTGTCGGTATGCTGCCAATTTCAAAAGTCAAGACCGTCCACGAATTTACATAGTCAACCTTTCCAAAACCTTCCTTATCCAAGGAAGTCAACATTTTCGAAATCTTCTTGTCCTGGGACCCCGTTATCCGTGTATCACGTCTTTCATAGGTTCATCGAAGGTCTATAGCGTCGAAATCCCGTCGATCCGACATCACGAGTTTCTTCCCTTCCAAACCCTTCTTATCCCTTTCGATCTTCGAATTTTTTAAAATTCCATTTCGAATTTCAAATCTTCGAGATGCCTTTTTCAATTTTCAAATCTTCGGGATCCCGTTTTCGATTTTCAAATTTTTGGAAATTCATTTTCGATATTCAAATTTCTAAAATTCCAAATATTCAGCTTTTCAATAAAACCCGGTCCTGTTGGCATAATCGTCACCCAATTTTTCAAAACGTGAAATTATTCGCAACCATTCCAACTTTTAAAAAACCCGGGCCTGTCGGCATGCTGCCAATTTCAAAAGCCAGGACCGTCCTCTCAATATTCAAAATCCAATCCTTTTCAAAACCTTTTCGATCTAGGGCCTACCGTAATCCGTGTGTCTGGTCTCTCCTAGTTCGTGGAAAGTCTATACCGTCGAAACCTTTTCGATCTAAGGCCTACCGTAATCCAGTCAGGTCTTTCTATTGTTCATCGAAAGTCTATAGCATCGAAACTCCGTCGATCCTACATCACGGGTTTCTTCCCCATCCTTGTCTGCCTTATTCTAAAGGCATAATCAACCAACACGAGTCGTACACTAGTAAATGGAAGGTTCGTCTAAACACTCGAGTCTCAACTAGAAAGTCCACGTGATCTTTCCCTCCGACAGGACGGTCCCCATGACCTTTCCTGAGGGAATCTCATCCGTCTTTCGTCATCCGTTAGTCGATTAATCCCAATTCAAGAACCCTTTAACTTAAGGGTTTGCCCTAATCCCAGGCCCGTCCTTATTTGAGTCAAGTCAAGGGTCTCTAGCGTCGAAACTCTGCCGATCTCACGTCGCAAGTTTCTTCCCTTACCCTGTCTGCCTTTTCTCGAGGCTAAGTCAACCTTTTACAAGGCATAGCTGTTGTGTGCCAAATTTGGACCGTTTTTCCTCCCATTTAGACCCGTTTTTCCTCTGTTTTGTGAGACTTGAGTGCGATTATCGCCATATTTTGCGTAATTCTCACATTAGTGTCTCTCTTTTGCATTTTACGTGTTTTTGGTAGTTTTCCGTCTATTTTGATAGGATTTTCGACCGAAAACGTGTTTGAGCTTCTACGAGCAAGAGAGAGATACGGTCCAAGAGCAAAGCACACAACCGAAAGTTCAAATAATCCAACTGATCAACGAAGAAAAAGACCGGAAAAGAGTCAATGGACCACCGGGCGAAGTTTCGCCCGGCGACATTTTTCATCCCCCGAAGATTTTCACGGCACGCACGACCGGGCAACTTGACCGGGCGAAATTTCGCCCACCGGGTGAAATTTCGCCCGATGGTGAAGACGGGTCGAAAGCGCGAAAAACGAAGAAAATATCACCGGGTGAAATTTCACCCGGTGGGATTATTACGTCAAGCCGCGGGGCGAAATTCCACCCCATGAAGATGCAAAGGGTGATGGTCTAGCAAAATGAAGAGAAATCGGATTTGGGCCTTGAAGTTTGTGCAACCCATTAAGCAACTCTATATATATCCCTCCTAGGGTTTTGAGCCCAAGTGTGCCTTAAGTGAGCCTTGAAAGTGCCTCTTAGGAGTAGGATAGAAAACCTCCATTGTAGTAGCAATAGTAGTTGATAGTAAAACTCTCTTAGAAAATTCTCTAAAAACAATTATAGATCTACTTAATATCAATATAATTACTCCATTATTAATAGTAAAGTTACAATCTTTATTGAAGAATTGGGTTTATTATTGAAGATTCAAGGGTTTTACAAGGGTTTATGTGACAAAACCCTTGTCTTATTTCTTGAAGATTCTTATTTCTCTTATTGAAGATTGAAGATTTATGCATGGATTAGTGACAAATTCTTGTGTATTTCTCTCAAGATTCAATCTTTATTATTATTAATCTTCTTCTTCCTCTTTAGATCTCTCCATTGTTGGTAAAATTCTCTCCTCTCCCTCCTCTCCATTAGTATATTTGTTAGTGTAGTTTTTATGCATGCTTTAATTATTTTCTTCTTAATGAATGCTTTGTTGTCAACCACCATGATTAGTGAGTAGATCTCTTTGTTAGGGGATTAGGGGAGGTGGAATAATAGATAAAGATTTCATCTTTTGTGAGATTATTGCATTTGAGGGTGATATTGTCTTTATGGGATTGTTGTGTTATGTTTGACTTAGCTTGATCACCTAGGTTGACTTAACTCACCCGGACCAATATGGGGAAACTCGGGGTTTGGGTAATTCCGTCTAGAGACTGTAGTTTATTCGTCGCGAAAGCGGGCTTAGACTTGGTTGGTAGGGAAACCGAAAGGTGGAACCTCCCTTATACATCTTGTGATAATTCTTGCATTATTAGAATCTTGTCTTTATTTCCGATTCCCCGACTCTCCCTAACGCCTTTTCCATCAATAGTTTCCCACTTTAGTCATATAAGCTCATTTAGTAAATCTAGCTCGACTCAACCAAACCCCCCTTCTCGACTCAATTACTCCTAGACTTTGACTTGAACGACTACCCCTCGACCGTCCCTGTGGATCGATCCCTGACTTACCGCTACTACGTAGTAGTAGTATTCCGGGGTTATAAATATTGTTTGACCGCGTTGGATAGACGACAATCCCGCGCGCATCAAAATGGCGCCGTTGCTGGGGACGGTGATCAGTTAGTTGTGTTTTTGTCATTGTATTTGAGTAATTTTTTTCTTCTCCTTTTACCCTAGTACCGCTCGGTGCTAGGAGTCTCATCTTTGAATTGAGTTGTGTTCAGGAACAATCATATTTGGCATTGCTTATTCCATTCCGGTGCAAGCAAGACGATATTGTTATTTCGGAATTCAAATCAACCAAAGTGAACCCTTATCCATATCTTACACCAACTTTTCACCCATCTACCATTCTCAAAACTCTCACAAAATTCCCTTTCTCTCTTCTCCCTCTTCAAAAATCACCTCTACAAACAAACATGCCTACTTTAAGATCTCACTCCCAACCCACCCATGAACAAACTTCTTCTCCCGTCGCATATGGAAACATACCCGATAACTTTGAGCTAAAGACTTCTTCGATTGCCATAGTCCAACAAGACACTTATCATGGGCTTCCACAAGAAGATGCTCTAGAACACATAGTGACGTTTAAAGAGAAGCTAATTGGAATGAAGTTGAATGGACTTACTTCATGCCAATTCCATAGACTTTTGTTTCCCAAAACCCTTCGTGATGATGCTAGGAGATGGCTACAAAGCCACAACGATGATACCTTCCAAACTTGGAATCAATTGGCCAATGCATTTCTAGAAAAATACTATCCTCCCTCCAAGACCAATCAATATCGAATGGAGATTCAAACCTTCCAACAAGGCGAAAATGAAAGTATAAGCGAGGCTTGGGATCGATTCCAGACTTTACAAATAAAGTGCCCGCATCACGGTATCCCTCATTGGCTTATGCTCCAGACGTTTTTCTATTCTTTATCCGCCGATGCTAGGGACATTCTTAATGCGACCGCAAAGGGCGACTTCTTCCTACTCAACGAGAATGAATCCCATGAACTTCTTGACAAGATAGCCAAGAGTGATGTGTATGCTAAGGAATTGCAAGAGGGTGAATCTAGTGGGGACCCGGAATCATCGAATGACATGGAGACCTCACTTGAAGTACAACTCGCTCAACTTTTTGAGAGATTTGAAGCTATGGTTGTTAGGGACACCTTCCAACCCGAAACGAGGTCTTCACCAAGAGAAGTCTCTCCACCAAGAGAAGTCTCTCCACCAAGAAGAGTCTCTCCACCGAGAAGAATCACTCCACCAAGAAGAACTACACCACCTAGGCAAACATCTATCTCGCCTCCCAAGCCGTATAGGGTAGATATCCCTTGTGATCATTGTGGAGGATACAACCACGACTCCAACCTTTGTGTGAAAAAGGAGAGCGTTCATCAAGAAAACACTCAAGAGACATATGAAAAGCCTCAAACGAGCAATCCTAATTTGGGGACCGGATTTCATTCCACGCCGACTCAAGGATCACATCCTTTTCCAAGAGCCTCAAAGGGTTTATCCTAATTCATATGAACCTCATTATCAACCAAGGCCTCCTCACATGAATCAAGGTTGTTTCCATCCTCAAGGACCACCGAGACCAAATCAAGGACCTCCCTTCGGAAACCATCCTCCATTCAATCAAGGACCTCCCTTTGGAACTCATCCACCATTCAATCAAGGTCCTCCCTTTGGAACTCATCCTAGATTCAATCAAGGACCTCCATTTGGAACTCATCCTACATTCAATCAAGGTCCTTCTTTTGGAGCTTATCCACCACCTAATCAAGGCCCTCCAAAGAACTTCCAAGGTAATTCTCAACCTTTTCATGACATTCAAGAAACTATCAAGTTCTTGTTGAGAGAGAATGCGTCAAACCGAGCTAGACTTGAAGCTTTAGAGGCACGAGCCATGTCGCGAGCTCGAGCACCTCAAGAGCCGACCGATTCTTTCAACCAAGCTTCCGTGAATGCCATTAAGGTAATGTGCAAAAAGGAACCGGTGAAATCTTTTGACTCACAAGCTCTTACATCTCATTCCTCAATCATTGAATTTGATGAGAATGTGGTCAAGGATGTAACCGAAAAACCGAGAAGAGATCCATCAAAGTACCTTGTAGGAGACCTTTCGTTTGTCATTGAACAAATTCGGATAGAGGATACGAACTTACTCTCTAGGATCGAAGTGCCCCTCTTGAATGACAAGCCACCAATCTCATTCTATGGTCAAGCTATGGAGTATATAACCTTCACCGATTTGATAGAGAATTTGGAAACTAGTCCCTCCATGCCAACTCCGAACGAGTATATAAGGGATATAATTTTGAATTCTACCATAAGGAAGGAAACTCCACTACCACCTAGGGTCACTCCAAAAGTTACCATACCTACTAAGCTTGGTGACCCCGGTAGTTTCTGCATACCTTGTTCGATCGACGATGTTGAGATACATCGAGCATTATGTGACCTCGGGGCGGATATTAGCCTTATGCCATTAATCATTGCTCAGACAATCAATATTCCAAGGATGGTAAACTTACCGGTTAACGTTCAGATGGCCGACGGTACTACGAAAGCGCCAATTGGGTTAGCACGAAATCTTATGGTTAAGGTAGGTCCCCTATACATACCTACCGATTTCGTGGTCATTGACATGCCCATTGAAAAACAAAATCCTATCTTACTAGGGCGACCTTTCCTAGCAACCGGCGGGGTGGTTATCGACGTGAAAAAAGGGAAATTATCTTTTAATGTTGGCAATAGCACCTTTCAATTTGTATTACCCGACTTCTTGCCGAATATCCCTTTCACAAAGGAACTATGGGACCATATGGTGGAAATACAAGCCGATGACGAATTTCTAGGCCAAGATAATTACCGAACTTCCGATACACCGACATTTGACTATGCCACCGAGGAACCATCCGAAGAAGATGTCCACTATAATGATAGTGATGACGATGGTGTTTTTCTTATACTTGGACAAGCCCCCGAAAAAGAAATTTTAAATGAATGGGGTATGCTACCGGAAGTAGCTCGCCTCATGGGTTTGCCAAGGCCAAGAAGAGAACATATGGTTAGTGGCGTTATTATCAAGGACAAGGAGCATGGTACTCCGGGTTGCTTTTCAAGCAACCCCGATTAAACTCAAAACACTTAATTCGGTTTGGTGGTGTCCATAATAACCACCATTGTAAATATTTGTATATTCTTTTCCTTTTTCTTTTCTTTCTGGACAATAGATTTTAGATTTTTCCTTTTGGGAGTTTGTTTTCTATTTGGTACTTGCAGGAATCATGAAGATTTTCTCGGGAATTTTTGGAATCGCGCTTTAAACGATTATAAACAAATTGGATTGAGAAGATGAGTTCTATTTTTGAAGAAGCTAAGGATGTTTGGACCGAGTCATAGAAAATTTTTCGTAGCAAGAAGCTTATTCGGAGTGAAGGATCTCGCCGGGCAACGTTTTGCCCGGTGGAATTGTGGCCCAAGGTCCGTCGGGTGAAACTTCACCCGATGGCACCTTGCTCGAACATAAGGAATTGACGGAAAATCCGTCGGGCAAACCTTCACCCGGTGGAATCTCACCGGGCGTAATTTCGCCTGCGGTAAAAATAATTTGCGACTTGGAATTTGCCGGAAATCCGACCGGGCGAAATTTCGCCCGGTGGAGACTGACCGGGCGAAATTTCGCCCGGTGGTGAAGTTGCGCGGAATCGACAAAAACCGACCCGAAGTCCGTCGGGCGAAATTTCGCCCGATGGTGACTTACCGGGCGAAACCTCACCCCGCGTCCTATACCCAACCAAACCACCCTTCCCATCTTCATTATTCACTCTTCTTATCTCTCTCCTTAACCAAAACCCCAAAAACCCAAACAAACCCCAAATTTTCCACCTTAAACCATCTCTAATCCCTCCAATCCTTCACCAAAACCAAATTAAATTATATATTCTTCATCCCCATCACATTCCTAACACTTCCTTGGAGTTTGTTTTGAGAAGTCGTTCAAGTTCCGACAAACCCCAAATCGAGACCGTCAACACATAATCATCAAATTTCAAGCATCAAGGATGAAGAGAGTGAAACAAATGGCAAGAAAAAGGATTTCATCAATGCCTAATCGTAGTTCGGGGTCAACATCATCCTCAAGGTCCGAAGAGCAACCGGCCGAGGCTCGGGACGAATCTGTCCTGATGCCTGTTCAAACGCAAGGAGCCGTTCCGAGCGAACAACCTGTTCCGCTCGAGGTATGTTACCCGAAAATCTGTCGTAATTTCCGTGAACCTTTATCTGGTCTCTATTTCGCTAAAAAAGCTCATGTCGATAAATGTAAAAAATTATGGGTCTGTCGTCTCGAGCCAACTCGTTGGGCGGCTCGAGATGTACTTGAGCGTATGGGCATAGAACCGCAGGTACGAGCAATGTGCCAAAGTCTTGGTCTCATCAATTTTTATGCCTCTGAGGAGGAAACTTTTCAGAAATTGACGTGCGAGTTTTTTGCAACTTTCGAGTTAAGTGGTGACGATAATACCACTGTCTCTTTTCAGTTGCGAGAGACTTCGTACGTCCTCAACTTGAGAGACTTCGGTGCACTGCTTGGGTTACCTTCTTCAGTCCTTGGAAAGCCTAGGGCGGGTCAGACTCGGGACGATAAATTTGGCCGAGATCGATTTTGGTTTAAAATAGCCCGCCAAAGGCCTTTCAAGGGAGGAAAGATGCGTTCTTTCTCGATCCGAAACCCCATCCTCCGGTATGTGGCTCGCATCATAGCTAACTCGTTCTTGTCGAGCTATGATACTCATCACAACTGTAGCGCTACAGCTGTTCAGCTCTTAGAGGATGCAGTTTCGGAGAGAGGCCCATCGATCGATATGTCAGAGGCCTTAGCTACTCATTTCGCTCAGATTGCGAAGGGCGGCCGCAAGAGAATTTCTTGTGGCGGTGTTGTAACGATGTTAGCTAGAGCCTTGAAAGTCGATTTTAGCGATTTAAGACCGGTTGATGGAGCGGGAATTTTTATAGATGAAGTTTATTGTCCATTTCTTGTGTGGCCCCAGAAAGGGGATTATAACAGTTTGTTTCTGTATAAGATTACTGAGCTGCGCGCCATTGCAATGCCTAACCCCGATTGGGTAAGGCTAGATATTGAAGAGAACTTCGGCATGCCGAAGAGGTCCGGGGAATACATTCGGGATAACACCCGAGGTAAGTTTCGTATAGTTCAATACCCCGAGGGACCTTTAGACTTTGGCGACGATGATATAGAGGTCGTAGATGTGTCGGAGGAGGAACCAGAGGTTAGAACCTCTCGGGACGAGGGTTATAGGACTTTACCGTCATCATCTCATGCACCTTCTTCCTCCCGCCAACCCGAACCCCAGACCTCACAATTTTTCACCCCAAATTTCTCAGACTTTGAACCTCACCGACACTCCACGTTCACCCAGTCTACCCCTGGTTTTCAGGAGGACGTCAACATGAGTCCTCCGCGACACTCCTTGTTCTTTGGATCAGAGGACTTTTACAACCAATGGGGGGAAGTCTATAACCGAACACGTCAAACTTGGGAGAACTCAACATCCTCACTAAACCTGGCCCAAGATGCCTACAATTTGGCCCGAGATGCGCGCGATACTGCGCATGACTCGTACGCGTACTCTAGGGATGGTTTTGAGTACGCCCGGACCAGTTTTGAGATGGCTAGGGACGCCGCTAGGGATGCCCAAGCGGCGAGGTTGGCGGCAGAGGAGAACCAAAGGATGTTGCAGCAGCAACAGAGCTACTTTGATAGATTTTTCGGTATGCCTCCACCCGGGTCTTACTACCCACCACCACCTCGTCCCCCAGGTCCTATGTGAGTGGTCGAGTGTCGTTAGTGTTAGTGTGGGGGTGTCAGTTGTCATTGTCAGTCGTCAATAGTCTGTTCTCTTGTCTCAGTTATCATAATCTTTGTCAGTCCTTGCAGCGCCAATTTTTGGCATTTGATAAATTATGTTGTTGATTGATTTATAATGATTATTTTTTTGATTTGAGGAATTGTAAGCCCCTCCGTGATCCTACTTGGGTCGTTACACACGTGAGGTTTATTGCAGGTGCCTTAGAGAAGAAGAACCTGATTATTGCTCCCGGTCTTCGGTGACTTGATCGCACCAAGACCATTTGAAAAATCCAAAATTCTCTTTTTCTTTTAATTTTCCCGATTTGTGCAGAATTCGGGCGAGGTGATGTGATTACACCTACGTCCTTTTTCTACCCTTATCGATTTTTCTTATTTTTCTTATTTTTCCCTTAATTTTTCAAAAATACAAAAACATTTGAAAAACTTTGAAAAATCCTAAAACATTTGAAAAATCTTCAAAAATACAAAAACATTCGAAAAATCTTGAAAAATCCAAAAACATTTGAAAAATCATAAAAATTCAAAAAGATTTTCCGTTCTTTTCTCTTTTTCCTTTTCGATTCTTCTCCTATTTGTGCATTGGGGACAATGCACAGTTTTAGTGTGGGGGAGGGATCTACTATCCTTTTATCCATTTTCTTTTTCATTTTTCCTTTAAAACCAAAAATCCAAAAAATTTACATTTTTTCTCTTTTTAGTTTTCTCTTCTTTTATTTTCATTTTTGTGTTACTTGTATTGTCTTGCATTCTCCATCTTATAGGTACACCGCCAACCATTTAGCATGGATACGTAAGGTAGCGGAAATGGAATGAAGACCGCGCGGTAATATTTTCTACCTTCGTTTATCCCTTTCTCTTATGCATGAAGTTTGGGCATATATGCTATTTGGAGGTTCACTTGGTGAACATTTTGGGATTGGTGGTTGTGGATTGTGTTGACTTAATGGAGTATGGAGTGCTTGGCTATACTTGTGAATTTGTGTTGTTTTCGTATTTTTGTCCATTTTTGTGTTCTTTTTATTTTTGTGTATAGTTTGTCTAGGTAAAGTTTTCGAAAACCCGATTTTGAGATTAGGCCGAGTGTTTATTACTCACTTGTTAGTGACCCTTTTTGATTTTTGGACATAATTCTAGTAGAATGACCTTGAACCAATTTTTGCATTGGATTTTTACCATGAGTCCATCTTTTCTACTAGGAGTCTACATCGGGATTTGCATTTGACCACCTTGACCACCCATGGAGTGATAAGGCCTTGGTTACCGTTCCCCGTTCTCTTAGGTGACCTTACTTGAGAAGCCACCTTTAGTCCAAAATTTTCATCATTTTATGGGTTCGAAGGGGGTGCACACCCGACTAGCCTATTTCTCTACCATACATCCATTTCCACAAATAAGCTTGCAAAAATATGCTTTACCTTGTTCCTCAAATGAAACATCAAGCCAAAAATGAGCTAATCAAAGAAAGAAAAAAGGGAAAAATGAAGAAGAAAGGGCATTGAAAAAAAAAAAAAAAAAAGCCCTCGATCGAAATAATGGGGAAAGAAAAACCGAAAAAGAAAATCAAAATCTCAAAAATCGTTCCCAAACCCAAATAAACCCTTGGTTGTCTTATTGCCGTGAAATGCCTACTAGAGGACCGAGTCCCGAGGAAGGAAAATAGCGGTAATTTGGCAATCCTTACCATTTTGAAAACACATCCATCTTTTTGGTCTAAATTGGCTTTCTCGAGTTTGGAACGACCCTCTAGGCTTAGCTTAGGAGACGACATAACACTTACCTACAGTGCTTACTAACTCCATGGTTCTCACTTATCCACTCCATCTATCGTCCCGTTGTAGGCATGTTTAGTGGAATTCGAAGGACCTTGGTAAATTTTCAATGTTTTTATTGATTGATTGTCATCCTATTAGGATCTTGTCCATGTCAATTTGTGTTACTAGCTTGGTAGTGTTCTCGCTTGTCTTAAGCTCGAATCGGTGCTTTCTCCGCCGTTTCGATGAGGGACTCGGTAATTTATTTTCTCTTTGGTTGCGACAACCTCCTTATGTGTGTCTTCTTTGTTTTGTGTTTGTGTGTGTTAGTCGCAACCCCAATTTTGAGCAAGCCCCAACTTGCCTTGCATGGAGGTACCTTACCTCATAGGTATCTCGATGTGAGTTGAAGGGACGGAGCGGGCCCGTTAATTGCCTCGTATCGGCTTAGCATAGTCTAGCTTAGTAGTAGTAGTTAGTTTCTTTTTGGGTCATTGCTCGAGGACGAGCAATGGTTTAGTGTGGGGGAATTGTTGTGTGCCAAATTTGGACCGTTTTTCCTCCCATTTAGACCCGTTTTTCCTCTGTTTTGTGAGACTTGAGTGCGATTATCGCCATTTTTGCGTAATTCTCACATTAGTGTCTCTTTTTTGCATTTTACGTGTTTTTGGTAGTTTTCCGTCTATTTTGATAGGATTTTCGACCGAAAACGTGTTTGAGCTTCTACGAGCAAGAGAGAGATACGGTCCAAGAGCAAAGCACACAACCGAAAGTTCAAATAATCCAACTGATCAACGAAGAAAAAGACCGGAAAAGAGTCAATGGACCACCGGGTGAAGTTTCGCCCGACGACATTTTTCATCCCCCGAAGATTTTCACGGCACGCACGACTGGGCAACTTGACCGGGCGAAATTTCGCCCACCGGGTGAAATTTCGCCCGATGGTGAAGACGGGTCGAAAGCGCGAAAAACGAAGAAAATCTCACCGGGTAAAATTTCACCCGGTGGGATTATTACGTCAAGCCGCGGGGCGAAATTCCACCCCATGAAGATGCAAAGGGTGATGGTCTAGCAAAATGAAGAGAAATCGGATTTGGGCCTTGAAGTTTGTGCAACCCATTAAGCAACTCTATAAATATATATCCCTCCTAGGGTTTTGAGCCAAAGTGTGCCTTAAGTGAGCCTTGAAAGTGCCTCTTAGGAGTAGGATAGAAAACCTCCATTGTAGTAGCAATAGTAGTTGGTAGTAAAACTCTCTTAGAAAATTCTCTAAAAACAATTATAGATCTACTTAATATCAATATAATTACTCCATTATTAATAGTAAAGTTACAATCTTTATTGAAGAATTGGGTTTATTATTGAAGATTCAAGGGTTTTACAAGGGTTTATGTGACAAAACCCTTGTCTTATTTCTTGAAGATTCTTATTTCTCTTATTGAAGATTGAAGATTTATGCATGGATTAGTGACAAATTCTTGTGTACTTCTCTCAAGATTCAATCTTTATTATTATTAATCTTCTTCTTTCTCTTTAGATCTCTCCATTGTTGGTAAAATTCTCTCCTCTCCCTCCTCTCCATTAGTATATTTGTTAGTGTAGTTTTTATGCATGCTTTAATTATTTTCTTCTTAATGAATGCTTTGTTGTCAACCACCATGATTAGTGAGTAGATCTCTTTGTTAGGGGGTTAGGGGAGGTGGAATAATAGATAAAGATTTCATCTTTTGTGAGATTATTGTATTTGAGGGTGATATTGTCTTTATGGGATTGTTGTGTTATGTTTGACTTAGCTTGATCACCTAGGTTGACTTAACTCACCCGGACCAATATCGAGAAACTCGGGGTTTGGGTAATTGCGTCTAGAGACTGTAGATTATTCGTCGCGAAAGTGGGCTTAGACTTGGTTGGTAGGGAAACCGAAAGGTGGAACCTTCCTTATACATCTTGTGATAATTCTTGCATTATTAGAATCTTGTCTTTATTTCCGATTCCCCGACTCTCCCTAACGCCTTTCCCATCAATAGTTTCCCACTTTAGTCATATAAGCTCATTTAGTAAATCTAGCTCGACTCAACCAAACCCCCCTTCTCGACTCAATTACTCCTAGACTTTGACTTGAACGACTACCCCTTGACCGTCCCTGTGGATCGATCCCTGACTTACCGCTACTACGTAGTAGTAGTATTCCGGGGTTATAAATATTGTTTGACCGCGTTGGATAGACGACAATCCCGCGCGCATCAATAGCCCTGTAGCCAAAGGTTTGTGATCTCACGTCCAAGGGTCACTCTTTCGACACTCGAGTCTTAACAAAACCTTCGATCCCACTTGGGGCTACCCTTCAGCAGAGCAATCAATCACGGTTACTCTAACGGTCATGTCCTACACGTATTGTCTCACGTATTCCACTTTCATGTCACTTCGATGCCACACCATCTGAGTCCTATCAGAGTCTTTAGTCTCACTCGGGGGCTATTCTCCACCCGAGCAGTCAACCATGGTCATCTTAAGGGTACCCTACGTTCATCCTACACCGGCATCCTTATGATGCTTTCTTCGAGTCGTACACATGCTACGAACACTCGAGTCTCCTAAAGGTTTAGGTCGCCATGGTTGGTCCGAGCACGCGACGCGGTCATACATGATCGCCCCATTTTCGGACTCACCCTTATGCAGCTCAAGTCTCATGGTCGAGTCCAAGCCCGGGTCGTTACCTTGTCTAGGTCAACGTTCGGGTATCCCGGTCCAAGAATTTTAGTCATTCTCGTCGTGTTGGGCCGTGTCTAGTTTGACTCCCTCTCTTGCATTTGCTCAAAGCCGAGGTTAGGCGAGTTGTGGCATCTATCGTTCTCTCCAATCAAGGACCTTACCAAAAAAATAACCAACCGAGCATCCGAAAGTCCGGATTTGTTTCGAGTCTAAGTTTGAGTCCGAGTCTAGGATACCGTACATCCTCATTTCCAAGTTAGAGTCAGAGTCATTTGTATTCTGTCCTCTTTTCAAAATTCAACAAAACCAGCTTTCAATATTCTATATCTCTATTATATGCTTTCCATATGTGCTTATGAGAACATGATGAACACCATCATACACTCTGAGCACACGCACGTGACTATTATAGGCACATCTATAATGACTGCAGGGACCGAGACCCGTGTTTTTCTTTACCTATTCCCGGTCTGGCATAGAAAGCCACATAACTACCCCTAGAAGGAGTGGTATTGAATCCTATGACAAATCTAGGTAGTCTCCTAGTTTGGGTTCAAGACGGAAGGCAAGCCCATTTCCGACAATAAACACCCCTCCAATAAGACTGACCAATCTCTAACTTAGGCGTTAGTCTGACCAAAAAAAAGGAAGCATCGTTGTTCTATACGCTCAACGCTAGGAAGTACCCAACTCGGGGCAATGTTTTCACCAAGCTTGCTCGGAATTATGCTGACAATACTGAGATCTAAATTATCATGTTTACTGTAGAGTACTCCACCGCGAGTTTTCACTCACATAAACACCAACTATGCTTACACATTATAAAGGCTTAGCTCCAAAGGCCTAATCCAACCGATAGGCCCAACCCCAGATCCACCCACAAATGGACACCGCAGATCTGGGGATACCCATGCTTATTGCCAACAACATAGGGGGATAGCCGTGAAAAAAAAGAGGCTGGACAAAAAAATTCATAAGTCCAAGGAAAAAGCAAAAGGACAAAATAAAAGAACTGGCCATGATAAAAAAGAACTCTCAACATCCCTCGACCAGATACATATAGTCATTTCCTCGACCAGAGTACGGTCATTCCTTTGACCGGACACGGTCAACTCAAGTAAATAATCCCATGACCGAGGTTAAGAGGTCAACCAAAAAATTCAAAAACCCATGAACGTGGTTAGCGGTCAACTCAAGTGGAAGTCCCTTGACCGGGGTACAGTCAATTCAAAATTATCAATACCCATACCATCAAATAGAAGGGTGACAATTAGGTGGTTAGCTAACACCACATCTAGTCTTCCCACATTACAACCCTCAAGACCTTCTCGAGACCTAGGCTAAGAGACAACCCGAAATTTTGAGGATTCAAGCTCCATAGGATACACCCAAACCATTAGGGCCAGACATGGAAATCAGATCCCGCATTATCAAACCTACCCCGATCGAAGTTCGAGTCATTTTTACTCGACTTCCCCTTTCTTACCACATTACAATACCTTACCCTCGAAGTCTTAGCTCCACACAATCGAGCTCCAGATTTCAAATCATCAAAGCCACTTACGACCTAGCTTCACATTTCCAAAAACATCCAAACTAGTTACCAACCCCAAACATGGAAACTAGACTTGCCGTCAACATAGAACATGTCCAAATAGTTTACACCACCTCTGAGGGCTACCCCGAAGAATGCTCACAGTCACATGATCAACATCCTAACTATTCTAGCCCTTTGGTCAAGACATCATCGAGAATGCACCTAGCCTACACCATCGCTATGGCTAGTTACACACAAAGCCCTAATAAACTAGGCACCATCGTATCTTTTAATCTCCTGCTTGGTTTGAATTCACTACACGTGAATACGTAGGCAGCCTTTCAACAAAGGAACAACCACCCACATTGACACACATTCAAAAGCACCATCATTCCAGTCACGACATTGTCATGTTCTCAACAGTTCGCTTTGTCATCCCGAGGGCTTCTATTGGACAAAAGTTCTCCTTCTACTCACAAAATCCAAATGACTTTAAAAAACTAGCCTCCTTTCTATAGAGTATCTTAGTACTCGGCTCAGTCGAAGACAAGAATCCGTCAGGGACTCGAAGCGACACCCACTTTGGGAATGTACCCCAAAACCAAAAAAAATCAAAAGAGCACTAGTCTACAGCATTGCTACTGCTGAGTCCCGTCATGCAGAAACAGTCTCATTACAAACTACTACATATCTTTCCCATTTCGATGTTCGACCGTGTTGTCACTCGCCTAGGCTATGGAATAGCGCAACTTAAGAGTTTTGTCATCTTAGGTGGCCCACCCCTTACCGAGTCACGGTCCAACCCTCCGAGAGTCTAAGTCGTGTCTGTCAACTCGTCCTGTCGCGTCCGGAGTCGAGTCTGTTAGTAGACCTCTCTCTTCAAATCCTTGCTTTGAAATTCGCAAAACTGAGCCATTTGAGAAAATCCTTTTCGACAAGGTCAAACTTTGGTCCATTAAGCTGCAAATATTTTTTCTAACCCTTTCAATTTTGAAAACCCATCTCTTAGAACGTGATCTGTTGTAAGGACTTCGATTTCAAAATGAAGCAAAAATTATTTCCCCTAGTGCAAGCCAGCCTATGGATGTTTAACTGCATTTCCTTATGCTATCTTGCTATCTGCTATTTCTGCCTATGTATCTAACATTTCAGGTACCAGCTTGTGCTTCCCAACGAAAAATCAAAGGCGGTGTTTCTCCTAGAATGCTACATCCAAGATGTGATGTGTCGACATACAGGTACACCCAGGACTTCAGAAGCAAGTCCCCACGCAGCTCCTTTACTCCCCAGTGGAAAACTCAATGTGGTGTTTCTCCTGGAAGGCTACATCCAAGATGTGATGTGTTGGCATACAAGTACACCCAGGACTTCAGAAGCAAGTACCCGCGCCGCTTCTTTACTCCCCAGCGGAAAACCCAAGGCGGTGTTTCTCCTGAAATGCTACATCCAAGATATGATGTGTCTGCATACAGGTACACCCGAGACTTCAAAAGCATGTCCCCACGGAGCTATCATTGTCAAGACAAGTATGACCCTCTACTTATGGCTAGCGAGCTCTTCACGCAAGTCTAACGAACTATAAACGACCCGACCAGAAGGCTGCCAAGTCGTAATCCTAGATTGACCTGGTAGCTACTCTGACTTTAGCCTTGTCCAAACTTCAGTCGGAGTGGGGGCTCTCTAGACACTCGCATTTTGACAGTTTGTGTCTATAGTAGTCTCCAACAATACACCCGATGATGATCGGACGTAAGCATGCTTCAATACGCTCAAATACGGACTTGGAATCCATAGTATTCGTCGTGGGCACTTAAGGGAGTGTGTATCTATCAAAACCGACCTCAAATTCAGACTCAGTGGGTCATTTCCAATAAAATAAAGCTACTTTCATCCAAAACCTCCACCGGGGGTAAAACCGTCTTTTGTCAACCGAGTCAAACCCGATCAAAGTCGAAACCCGAAACTAAAACGATCCATAAAGGTGTCCAAGTACGCAATCAATCAAAGTCAAACGAAAACAAATCATGCCTCGAATAATACGGATATCAATCCGTATTTTGAGCAACTTCTGATACGCGCAAGTTCAACTGGCCGCATCCGGGCACCCCAGAATTGGGCCGCCTCAAGGGGGTGCCCGAGTACTGAGTCACAATCCTCCGGGAACCCGAATCTTGGGGCAAGGCTTTTCGAAAAACTCTATAAATACACTCTTACGTCCGACGTTTCAAGGGACAGAAATTCATTTCTGAAACCTCCATTTCAGAAATCCGAGAGCTCTTTCTCTCCCTACTTCTACAAATATCGAGTTAAACCTCGTCAATCTCGAAACATACACTCTTCATTCGACAAGGGTTCGGTAGTCCCAAACACAAAACACACCCTAACTCATTCTACATACTCGAACCGCTCCCCGTGTCTACGACGATACTCCACGAGCCTGTTTTCTGAGATAATTGACATGTAGTCTGAGGGTGTACAAATCCCGTTTCTAATATCTAACTCTCTTTTATATATTTTCATACTAACTTTACTAACATTTACGTTTTTGTATATTAACTATACTAACTACGCTAACATTTATTTTCCGCATACTAACATTTACATTATCGCAATCTAACATTTCGTTTATCGTTCCTAACATCTAACAACTAACTCCCGACTATAAAATACTCACCTTTAACATACCGAATACAAAGGGTGACGAGATAAGGAAACACAGATACAATTTGCAAGAGTATTGCACTCGAGTCGACGATCGCTTATCTCGCTACCCCGCGTAATTGGTTGTCTAGGGTGAGTCAACCCCCTAAAACAATCTTTTACATATCCGTCATATTAATACTACATATGTTAATTACAACACTATTTTCAAAATCGGTTCGAACAAACCTCCGATGATGCTAAATCGAGCGTCGTAGGCCTTAAAGGCCAAATTACGACGCCGAAACACGAAGGACCTAAGTTTTGCGACGACAATCGAATTATCATATTGAACACATTCGATAATCAGTTCTGCCCAAATTCTGTGTAACCCTCGCACAGGACGCACCGGAGGTTGCGCCCCATTTTTTAAGCATCCCGCCCCTGGCGCCTGAGGGTCAGGAAGCCTTATGGCATGCGCCTGACCCATCGGGTTACAACGCGATTGCAGAACTCCTTTGTCAAGTGTTTTCGATCTTATTTTCAAATGTCGCTCTAAATGCCCGATGCCGATTTCGTAATCGAATGTCGCGCATAAAGAGTTTTCGGAAATCGAAGTGATATGAAACCCTGTGACGTAAATCTGAGAGTCGTACTATAACAACCCGGATTTTCATTGACTTAATTTAATAGATAATGCAGAAAATTATCTAAGTCACTTAATTATACAATATCAGAGTATGATTTAGAAATCCGGACACTACGGATCCAATACAAAATGCGACTATAAATATTACATAGTCTAGAATTACTAGTACCGAAATATAAATTATCGTTTTACACTACTTATTTTACTATAGTCCTTGCTCGAATTCCCCCCATCGTCTACTACCTGCAAAAATATAAAATAGAGGTCGCTGAGCGAAACAGTAACCAAACCGTTCTTCTAACATCACTTTATACACATAAGACAATCACGTGACTAACAAATATCATGCTTACAGAAATATTAAAGGATATCACTTAACAAATAGTTTCCTTTGATTTCATTAGATAGTTAACAAACATCCCTTAATTCACTTAAAGGATATCATCATGTGAGGTGATGAAAAACGGTAAAGTTTTTAAAGATGGGACATTGGCAGCCATTTGATTTCTAAAATATTTATTTTCACACAAACAGATAATTACACGAGTCGTGGCTCCTAGTACCACCGCTACACCCTATTGGCTTGCATCTCACCAATAGAAGTAACTGTGTTACCAACTCGTAGACCGAACTGATCTTATGAGGTTTACATCTCACCAATAAGGCTCAACTAGGTCGGACTTCAATTATATTATATGTTTATTCAAACGGGGCTCTAGGCGGAATGAAAGCTGATGATTACATTCTCTGCATCAACAAGAGGGTACCCGCAGTTTTTAGAATCCTGTTCTGCCCCCGCTACTTAGGTAGTAATACTGATCAAGTACTTGTCTGTATATGCTCACATACCCTACGCAGACTCTTGGACCGCAGTCCTCACTGTTGTAGGACGACTACCTTAAACATTAGGTCGACTCTTTGACTGCAGCCTCCGAGTATGCTTTTCATTAAAAGTGCACTCGATGACATCTCAAAGACGTATCCAACACAAGCTATCCGGACCCCATACTCGCATTGTAAACTTTATATAAAAGTCACCAGTGAACTAGTAATATTTTACTTTGTGACCTTTAATAATTGGTCAGACTCAGTTGAAATAGTCAAATTATCAAATTCTTACTTTCGAGGTGACAGTGTTATACTTTAATCCTTAAGTGTCACTCGAAACATTTTATTCCAAATACCGTTCAACATTTATTTGAGAATGTACATTATTTCTAAATACGTTATTTTGGATATAGATGTTTATTTATTTCATTGAGTCCTTATATATATATTTTGTATTTGTTTATAAATTTAAATTTCGAAAATATAGATTTAAAATTTAATAGGGTCACATGACATGTGTCGTCCTACCATTTGTCCATTTCTAAAAATAACCTTTAAACATGTTTTGTTTATTTTAAACTTATTTCTAAATCGATATTTCTTTAAATAAGGTTTTATTAAAATAAACTAAGGTATAATAAAATATTATTTGTGACTTAAGATTTTGGAAAAATATATATTAAGTCATACGTAATTGATTTTGGAGATCTTGACGTTTCTATACATTAAAACGTATTCTTTGTTAATGATTATACAATTCTTTAATTTATTTAAAAATTAAAGTTAAATAAAATACTTTTGTAAAAATTTTATACTTTCTGAAATTTTATTTAACATGTCATATTTTAATAATTTTATATTTTTCAAAGTTTTAAACTAGTAAACAAGATTTTTATCAAAACTCGATTTTAAGTAATATATTTGTAAATTACGTTTGGTAATCTAAAACTCAATGAAAAATTATGAAAATTTGCAAGACATAACTTTATATTGTAATTAGAATTACCAAAAAAAATTCCAAATTTTTAAAGTGATAAAATAATTTACGTAATTGCTTAGAACCTAAATAATGAAAACTTCATAATTAAATGTCTACTTATCTAAAAATTACGAAATTTGACGCGGTATTACTGTTAATACTTATGAATGTCGAGTAAAATTTTCAAAAATAAATAAATTAATTTAATATATCCGAGGTAATTTTTAAAGTTTCCGTCTTCTTATAACGAAATAAAATGTGATTAAACCAAAATGTTTTGTATGTTACCCACTTACACCATTGCTACAAGATATAAATAAGTACAAATAATACTAAAAGAAAAATATGAACAAAAACCATAATACATAAAGTAATTAATTAACAAGAAATGTAAAACAAAAGTAAAGTAGAATATAGTGCAAATAATAAACAATACATAAAGAATAAAAAAAAAATGAAGAGATACTAAAAACAACAAAAATTGATTTTATTCTTTATAGGCTCTTTTAACCATTTTTATCCATTTACTTTTATATAAAAAATTAAAGTGATGAGAAATTTAATTGTGAATTTTTCGTCAAGACATTATTTATAGGAGAAGCTAAGGAGAGATGAGATCGAGGAAGGAGGAGAATAAGAAACCTGCAACAATGGCGGAAAGTTGAGATCGAATTGGAGTGACTACGAATCGTAAAAAACCAAATCGTAAAAAACCACATGATTCTGGAGCAAGAAATCACCTAAAACACAAAGGATATAAACAACTTGCCGTTCTCCATTTTCCCTCCCCCTCCAAATCCCTTCACCCCCATTTTCCTAACCAAACAAAGGAACTCTCTCCCTCCCTTTCCCTCCATTTCCCTCTATCCAAACGGACCCCAAGTGTATTTGAAACAACATAAGTTCGACTCAACAATTTGTCATCCATCATTATACCTTCCATCACTTATAAAAATTTCATAATAGAAAGCTCCCTACGTCGCCCTCAACTTAGTTTTAAAAAGCATGTCTATGAGCGAACCTCAATGAGACACGGTTTAAATCGGCACATGAATATGCATAGACCAAATTATTGTCTCCTAGTTCTTTTAATGAGCTCCTCTCTGTTCTCCAATATGCTGAGTTTTTACTTAAAAGTGGCGATTATTACACAATTTTTCCATTTCCAAAATCAGTAGCCTAAGGCGTGAACCCTAAGCTCACTCTTTGTAACTTGTTGAATCGATGTACATTTAGCTCTTCAGAAGCTAAGCCTTAAGCAAATTGAACTATTCCACATAGCAAATTGAACTATTCCACAAACTTCAAACACTCGAAACCGAAAAGCACGCTACTATTCTTGTAAACTTACACTCAAATCAACTATTGCACCAAATTAGGGTTTTCAATCACATTTTCTCGTTTCCAGTATCAAAACAGCTAAACATCTTGGCACCAAATTTCAAGTAAAGAACAGTATTGAATCGTGCTATGACTATTCCAATAACACAAACTATTTCTCCCCACGTCAAATCAAAGACAGGGCGAGTCTCAACGCATCTACCATCATTATCCATATAATACACTATCATCAATTTGATTTCCTCGAACCGGCTCGAGTTACACAAAAATTTTCAACGCCTCACAAACTTCAAACACTCGGAACGACAAAACGCGCTACTATTCTTGTAAACTAACACTCGAATAAACTATTAGAAGAAATTAGGGTTTTCAATCACACAGATTTAGAGACTGCAGACAACATTCACATTTTTTTAAAACAACCTATTATTTGTGATCGCACTACTCCGCACTAAGATATCCACACAAAAATATAGGTTGCACTAAGCCATCTACAAAAACAATGTCACCGGCAATTTTTCAAAAGGTATAGATTGCAAGACACATTCATTTTTTTGACAACAGTCTACTATTTAGAATCTACCGCTCAAAATAGGGGGAACCAAGAAATTTGTAGCCATGTAACATTTTCTTCAACCCAGTTGATTTAGTTGCAAGTTTACAGCAGACTACAATCCAGAAATGGCTGGTTTTAAGAGGATCAGCAGGCTCAACAAACTTAACAATCCAATTCAAAAATTACATATCTAAATGGCTGAATTGCTAAATGCACTAGTCGTTATGTGATCCTTTGCCGCAATACGTGCCCCAAACCAATATATTGCCTTTGCCGACAGAAGATTAGGTTTCTCGCTCCGACATCAGAATTATCAATCAATCACTCGATTGATTGATTGAAGTAAGTCAATAACAATAACACGCAGCAGCAACGAGAATGAACAATAACACGCAGGACAAATGAACAATGAAGAGAATGAAAAAAGAAGGAGAAGAAGGGAATACTTTGATTTAGGAGAAGAATGAACAATGAAAAAAGAGAACAGAAGTTGGCGAACGAAGACTGAACAAAAACCGAACGAACAGACGAAGGACTCGACGAAGATTTACGGCAAACGACGAAGGACGGCGACCGGCGGAGGATTAGGGAGGATTACGGCGAACGACGAAGATTTACGACGAAGATCATTTTAGTGATGGCGGATTTTAGTGATTTAGGGATTTTAGTGATGTGATTTAGGGATTTTAGTGATTTTGAGTGATGTCGTGTATTTTAGGGATTTAGGGATTTTGTTTCAGGAGGAAGGGAAAAAAAAGGGTACATACAGTGATACTTTGATTTAGGGAGTGGGTGTAGACATACAGTGATACTTTGATCCATAGAGTGGTAGGGAGTGGGTGTCTACAAATTATAGTGGTCTATAATAGTCAATAGATAACTGAGTTTAAGAAAAATAGTTGTATAATATATAGATAACTGATTTTATAAAGTTAAGTTGTCTATAAGCCTATAAAGACATTTGTTTGTCAAAAAAAAATAGTTGTATATAAATTATACATCAATTGTTAACAATATTAGATGTCTATTAGGAGTTGTCTACTTGATGTTTTGTAGTAGTGCAAGCTTCCATCTTTGTTGATGATGTGGGTTAAGTCGTCTCACCCAATCAAGATAAACCTAATGCTACTAACTAGAAGATAGAGGCAAGCAAGGTATCGAATCCACAGGGAAACAGTCAATTTTCGTCAATTAGCTATGGCGATTCTAAAATGCTCCAAACGGTTAATTGATTGAGAATATATAAAAAAACTCCTAAAAACGATAATAAAAATCGAATCTAATAATGAGATGAGAACTAAGGTCACGGGGTCACGATAGATGTTCAATAATTATGCGACCATAATAATAAACACATAAACATACTAGTCGGCTATAACACGTTCTCTCGAATCGTGTCAACCTAGGAAGGATCTAACGGGCTCTCGCAACTTATTAGACTCCCTACCAAATCGCGCGTGATCTAATCCTAATTCGGCTTTCGCACAAGAACTAGAATTTCCCAAATAGATTAAAATGTTGTGGCCTTTAACAAATTAATCGACAAACAAAACACGCGAAGGTGGTACTAGCATATTTATAAATTTAGTATCAAAGCGACATAATCGTATAATAATCCATCGATCCCCCTCGACCCTAGCGAGAAAATTAGCTACGCATGATGATTACGAAACAATAAATCGCATACATGGAATTCATGATAAAAAGGTGAAGCAAATAAATCTAATAACAAACGAACGAGAATCTAGCGAACCAAAGTAAACAACGAATTACAAATAAGGAAAAATTGCGACGAACTAAAATAATTTACGATGAAGATTGAAACGTAAACTGAAAATTGCATAAACGAGATTACCGAAATCGAATCCGAGCGAAAACCGAGTGCTAGAATCTTAAGAGTCACGAGCTTCTAAAGTAAAAAAAAACTAAGTATGAAAAGTAATAATAAGAAATGATACAAGCCTCCTTAGTTATACAAAATTAGGCGAAAATAAGCTGCGTGTCGCACCGGCCGGCTGGCAGGCCGCCTGCCACATGCAGGGGCCGAGACACACCAAAAATTGAAGCTAAAAACGCCCTTGTGTCATGCCGGCCGGCCAGCAGGCCGCCTGCCACATGCAGGCTGGCGCGCACAACACTACTAAAACAAGCATTGGGCCGCTTTCCTGGGCCCAACGAATCGACACTTCTCATTTCTTCTTCGCCTAAACGTCTCGAAGCACGGGTTTTGTCTCAGGATCGTTCTTCTAACCAGATATGAGTGTAAATGCACATAAAAACCTGAAATCGTGTAGAATCTACAAAAACACTCACTCAAAGCAAAATGTTAGAAGAAACGGCTCTAAAGAGCGCGTTCCGACCGGAAAAGACAACGGAATCGAGGGAATAAAGTTATATAAACACGACACATCAAACTCCCCCGAACCGAACCCTTGCTTGTCCTCAAGCAAGACCCGTAAGAAAAGAACTAATATAATATCGAAACAGCTCAAAGCAAATAATAGGCAACCAAATACTCAAGTCCGTCATAGCGAACATCGAACCAAGTCTAAGAAACGGATTCCAAGACGGGAAATAGGAAAAATAATCCATCAACAAATTCACAACTTTACCAAGCATAATATGTAGAAACCACATTTTCAACCAAAACCCTTACATAGGCTACTTACGGAGGCACTCATCGCTCAATTAGGAAAGGTGTGTATATGTGAAATATATATGTGAAAACGCTCAACTACTCCAACTCATGGAAATATTCCCGCAATCTAGTATGGTATCAACCTCTAAATTTTTACAAAACATGCTAAGATCACAAAGGGAGGCAAGGATGGTGATAACAAGGTAGAAGGTGGAAATCGATATGGTCATGTGAGGTTAAAGCCAAGCTAGTGAACTAACTAGCGCGATAATGCTCAACTCAAAAATTCTTCCACTTCCATAAATAAAACATACAAATCACCAACCAACGAGAATGAGTCCGGGATCAAACGAGGGCGCTCAAATTTCATCAAGTAAACGAAAAATAAAAGTAACGAGAATAACATATATTTTTTTTTTGATTTTTTTTTTTTGAAGATTTTCTCATTTTTTCTCATTTTTGATTTTTTTTTGATTTTTTCAAAGCTTGATGAAATTAGAAGCAAATATAAACAATGACTCAAATTGACCCGAACAGAATCTACATACTCCCTTGAAACAGATTCAACCACATCCAAACATCCATCGAAAATCTCCATAATCGCACAATAACGAGCATAGAACGCACTAGGTGACCAACTTCATCAAGCTTGGCTAGGTAGGCAAATTTGATTTTGTAGTTCATTTTGTGAATTCTTTATATAATAGCCAAGGAGAAAATGGATAGAAATAGATGAAAAATGAAAAAGTCCCAAAAATGATCACTAGGCAAGTTAGTCAAAATAAAGGAGAAAACACCATACTTATTCGTATTGACATAACATATTCCACGAGGAGACCTACACACACAACCTAAGTGGTAGCCAGGTATGAATGTACTGGCTACAGGAGGCTCTAAATCTCACCAATTTTGTAGCTAAAGCCTAAATGCAAGGTCGGTCTAAATGGGTATCACAAATTATAGCTCAGTTGGTTGCATACTTATCGATTAATTATTATTCCACATAACAAAGGTCAGATGAATGCCAATTAAGAATGAGTAGGTAGCCTAAAGAGCGCAAATTATCATCATTGCTGCATAATCGGTATCATAGACAGACGCTAAGACTCAAGGAAATAAAACTAAAAATACTAAAAACTCCCCCACGCTAGACTCGACATTGTCCTCAATGTCCATATCATACAGACTCAAAATTGGTGGGGGCACAAATAAAAACTGAGGATAGAGAAAAGACATACCAAATATATACACGGAGAGGTAGCGGAATCAGCAATCCGCTACTGATCATCATCACCGAAATCATCGTCATCACCGAAATCATCATCCTCCATATCATCATCTGCAGCAGTCCCGGAGCCAGATGCACCACCCATATACCAACCACCCCCCTGATAATCACTAGCGACTCCAAAAGCAGGGCCCGTTGGGGCGCTGAAATAGTCAGTGTGAAGATGAAAGCCGCCATGAATCGAAGGATCAGTATAACCACCCACGGGCCACGAAAAATACGAGGGGTAAGGGCCCTGTGGTGGCACAGCCGCACGCCTAGCATAGTCATCATATACGGGATACATCCCGAGGCACTGATCAGCATATAACCTGTCTAGGCGAGCGTGAGTAGCAGCGGTGTCGGCACGAGTCTCCGTGCGAAAAGTATCAAAATCAGAACGGGACGAACCGGCACTCAACTCCATGCGCTCCATCCAAGAAATCAGATCGGGATGGAGAGGAGCATACTGGGGTGGTGGAGGAGGCTGCTCAAAAGCAGTAGTGGTGGTAGGCTCAGATGCAGGCTGAGATGGACCGGGCTCAGAGGCGGGCTGGGAAGTACTAGGCTCGCTCGTCGGGCGACGAGTATAGGTAACAGCATGCGACGAGGGAAGAGAGCTAGAGGCAGCGACGGGTAATAAATAATTAGGCTGATCAGCCTCAAGTGACAAAACCGACCCGGCTTGCAAAATAATAGTCGCCTGCTCATGAATAAGCCAAGCCCAACGATTCTGATGCCTAGAAGAAATCCAGTTAAGAGAAGCCAAATACCGAAGGCTGAGGGTAATCTCGCCCTGGACCGGAGCATGGTCCGCTTCGTTAAAAGCGGTCAACCGAACAGCTAATTGTGTGACTAACCCGCCTATATAAATAGGAACATCGGCAACGGCCGTAGCTATTCTCCTAAACTGAAGGACGAGGTGATAGGCAATATTAATATGCCACACCTTCGGCTTACGCCGCAAATACGAGCCCAAAATAGACACCTCCTCGGTGCGCACATTATGTGGCTCCTTCCTAGCAAAAATCGTCCATCCCATAAACCTCTGCCAAACCTTAATAACAGGATTATGAATATTGTTTGAACTCATATGCCCCGCGGTAGTATGCGGGGCATCAGCAATGCAATCCCAAAAATCTCCCACCCTAAAATTAGCATACTCGGGTGGTGTACGGTCATCATAATCCTTAAGGTCAAAACAATTCCCAAACTGCTTCAGGCTCAGCGCAAAACTAGTATTCAGTAAACGGAACTCAACAGAAATATCACCAGACCGTCTATTCTTATGTACCTCAAACGAACTCAGAAATTCCAACGTAAGCTGGGTATACGTATTACGACGCATCGTAAAAAATGTACCCATACCAACACCCTTAAACAATAGTTCCAAAGCAGAATCTAAGCCTAAAGTTCGCATAGCATCACGATCGATAAAACGAGTAGGAACAATAGACCGCTTTCTCAAATTTTGAAACCGTACCTTTTGGTCAATAGTGGTAAAAATTACACTTGGAAAAACTGGATCGGGCTCAATGTCGGGTTGAGCATGCTCGTTCCTGGTGTGCTTGTTCCGAGGAGGCATTGCAAATCAGCTGAAAGTAGCAGTTTATGGGGAAAAAAAATAGGGAAAATTTGAGGAATGATGGTGAAGAAAGGGGAAGATGAAGCTGTGAAATTCGGGAAATTGGGGTTTTGGGGGGGTGAGAGAGAAGCGAGAGACGAGATAGAGATGAAGAATGAAGAAATGACCAAAAAAAATGAGTTTGGGGGTCTGATGTACGCCCCAGCCGGTCTGGACCGGCGGCCGGCTGGCCGGCCTGAAGCACTCCTTTATTATTTTCGAATTTTTAAATGCATTATTCCTCTCACAGCCCAGCCGGTCAGGACCGGCGGCCTGCTGGCCGGCCGGACCCTCTTTTTCTCCATTTTTCGAGATTTTTTTTTGCTCCAATATCCTCTAATTTCCCATGTACCTCGGCCCCTGAAGTCAATAGGGGGCCTAGGGGTAGGCTGAGACGCACAAATCACTCTATTAGTACTCAAATCCACTTTGCGCCTCGGCCCCTAGAGTCGATAGGCCCCCTAGGCCTAGGCTGAGGCGACCTGCTATATTATCACATGCATGGTGAATTTCTCCTCTCCTTTTTTTTCTAATAACTTCAATTCAAGTCATTTTCGATGATTCTGCGCGTCTCCAAAAACATTAGTCCCTCCTCTCGTCCTCACTAAATCATCTAAATAAATAAAAATAAAGATAAATAAAAAAAACGAGAATGAGGGAAATTATTTACATACTCGGGCTGCCTCCCGGTAGCGCTGGTTTAGAGTCCCGCACGACTTGATGAGTTTCATGATTTAGTGGGAACGGGATGAAGTCGTATAACTTCAATCGCTCCAACTTGAGCACCTTCATGATATAACTTGAATCGTTGACCATTCACCTTGAATCGTTCACCCGAATCACTCTCGACTTCAATCGAGCCAAATTTACCCACATGGGTGACAGAAAAAGGTCCGGACCAATGAGACTTTAACTTTCCGGGAAACAACCGGAGTCTAGAATTAAACAATAATACCTTATCCCCCACATTGAACTCACGGTGAAGGATATGCTTGTCATGCCACCGCTTGGTGCGCTCCTTATAAACCCGAGCACTATCATAGGCACCAAGACGGAATTCCTCCAACTCATTCAATTGCATGAGTCTCTTCTCCCCGCTTAAATGTGGATCCAAGTTAAGCTCCTTGATCGCCCACCAAGCCTTGTACTCAAGCTCGACCGGTAAATGGCATGACTTGCCATAAACTAAACGATAAGGGGAAGTACCAATAGGCGTCTTAAAGGCGGTACGATAAGCCCATAGTGTATCATCCAGCTTAAAACTCCAATCCTTCCGAGATTTTGACACGACCTTTTGGAGAATAGACTTGATTTCCCTATTGGACACCTCAACTTGCCCACTCGTTTGAGGATGGTAGGCAAGACCGGTACGGTGAGAGACACCGTACTTAGCAAGTAAAGCATCAAGTCGCTTCTCATGGAAATGGCTTCCACCATCACTAATAATCGCTCTTGGAACACCAAAGCGGGGAAAAATAGTCTTTTTAAACAGAGATATTACCGTTCTAGCATCATTAGCAGGAGATGCTACCGCCTCCACCCACTTGGAGACATAATCAACCGCAACCAAAATATATCGGTTGCCCTTGGATGACGGGAACGGGCCTTGGTAGTCTACACCCCAGACATCAAAAATTTCTACCTCGAGAATCCCATTTTGAGGCATCTCATGCCTCCTAGAAATATTACCGGTCCTTTGACATGCGTCGCAGGACATAATAAAAGCTTGGGCGTCTCGGAATAAAGTTGGCCAATAAAAACCCGACTGGAGGACCTTAGCCGTGGTTCGGCTCGGTCCATGATGACCACCATATGGTGATGAATGACAACTCTCTAGAACTCCCTGAACTTCCCACTGAGGGACACATCGACGGAAAATACCATCGGCACACTCCTTAAATAAATAGGGGGTCATCCCAGAAAAATTGTCGAACATCATGTAGGAATTTTTTCTTTTGTTGATAAGAGAGATCGGAGGGTAATACCTTGCCAACTAAATAATTGGCATAATCCGCATACCAAGGTCCTTCGCTTTCACCGGTAGTTAAGGCCATGAGAGAATCATCGGGAAAAGAGTCATCTATGGGGATGACAACTCCTTCCTCCTCGACTCTAAGCCTCGATAAATGATCTGCAACGGCATTTTCCGCTCCTTTCTTATCCCGGATCGATAAATCAAACTCTTGGAGGAGGAGGATCCATCGAAGTAATCGGGGCTTCGCTTCTTTCTTAGCAAGGAGGTACTTGAGAGCCGCATGATCGGTGAAAACAATGACTTCCGATCCAACCAAATAAGTTCTGAACTTCTCCAAAGCATACACTATAGCTAGCAATTCCTTCTCGGTAGTTGCATAGTTAACTTGAGCATTATCAAGTGTTTTACTAGCATAGTATATAGCATGCAAGACTTTGTCCTTCCTTTGGCCCAAAACCGCTCCCACAGCATAATCACTCGCGTCACACATTATCTCGAATGGCAAATTCCAATCCGGTGACTGAATAATCGGAGCCGATATAAGGGCCTGCTTAATCCTGTTAAAAGCTTCCACACACTCATCAGTACAAACGAAAGGGGCATCCTTTAGGAGCAATTGTGTAAGTGGCTTAGCAATTTTGGAAAAGTCCTTGATAAAGCGGCGATAGAATCCCGCATGACCAAGGAAACTCCTCACTCCCTTTACATTAACCGGCAGGGGCAATTGCTCAATCACTTGCACTTTTGCTTTATCCACCTGAATGCCCTTTTCGGAGACCACATGACCCAAAACTACACCCTCAGTGACCATAAAATGGCACTTCTCCCAATTCAAGACAAAACTGACCTCGACACATCGGTTTAAAATGGTATCCAAGTTAGCTAAACAAGCTGAAAAACTCATACCATAGACACTAAAGTCGTCCATAAACACTTCCATAATGGACTCGATGTAGTCAGAAAAGATGGTCATCATGCATCTTTGAAAGGTGGCGGGTGCATTACATAGCCCGAATGGCATCCTGCGATATGCGAAAGTGCCATAGGGACAAGTAAACGTGGTCTTTTCTTGGTCGGCGGGGTGTATCGGGATCTGGAAAAATCCCGAATATCCATCCAAATAGCAAAAATACTTGTGAGATGCTAGTCTCTCAAGCATTTGGTCGATAAAGGGCAATGGGAAATGGTCTTTAAGTGTAGCGGTGTTCAACCTTCTATAGTCTATGCACATTCTCCATCCCGTCACGATTCGTGTAGGGATTAACTCATTCTTTTCATTCGGGACCACAGTAGTCCCGCCCTTCTTAGGTACAACTTGTACCAGACTCACCCACTTTGAATCGGGAACCGCATAAATAATTCCCGCATCCAACAATTTCATAACTTCCTTTTTAACAACCTCTTGCATATTCGGGTTCAACTTACGTTGACCCTGAACACAAGGACGATGACCTTCCTCGAGATTAATTCTATGCATACAAAAATCGGGACTAATTCCCTTCAAGTCATCAAGACTATACCCCAAAGCCTTCCTATTTTTCTTCAAAACAACTAACAAATCAGAAAGTTGTTGCTCAGTTAAATCGGCACTTACAATCACGGGGAAGCTCTCGGTATCGTCTAAAAAAGGCATATTTTAGGTGAGACGGAAGTGGCTTACGCTCCGGAATGGATATGTCAATAGTAAATGAGGTGTGTACGATGTTGGTTACATCGACACCTTGCTCCTCCGTGAGCATCCTTCCTTCCAAAGCGGCTTCCAAAGCATCAACAACAGCAGAGTCAACGGAAGCATCACCTACACACGCTTCCAAACATATCAAAGCCTCTAAGGGGTCCCGTATAAGGGACGCCTCCATAGAATCATGAACCAAAACATCCACAATATCAATCATGCAACAAGAATCCGTTACCATCGGGTTCTTAAGTGTACTATCTAAGCAGAAAACAATGGTGTCTCCACCCACTTCCAAGGTCAATTTGCCGTTCTTGACATCAATCACCGCGCCGGCGGTGTGCAAAAATGGCCTTCCCAAAATTATGGGAATTTGGGTGTCCTCGGCCATGTCAAGGACGATAAAATCAACTGGGATAAAAAATTTTCCAACTCTAACGGGCACGTCCTCTAAAACTCCCAAAGGACGTTTCATGGAACGATCCGCCATCTGCAAAGTGACACTAGTACACTTAAGAGGACCCATATTATGTTTTTCACAAACGGAATAAGGCATGACACTTACACTAGCACCTAAGTCACATAATGCCTTATCAATCGATAAAGTGCCAATAGTGCAAGGAATCGAAAAACTACCGGGGTCCTTTAGCTTTGGTGGAGCCTTGTTCTGTAAAAATGCACTACACTCTGCAGTAAGAGCGATGGTTTCTACCTTACCAATGCTTCTCTTCCGAGTCAAGATGTCCTTCATAAACTTTGCGTAAGACGGGACCTGCAAAATGAGCTCGGTAAACGGGACCGTAACCTGCAAATTCTTCACAACCTCCATGAACTTGCCAAATTGGGTAGCTTCCTTCCGATTCTTCAATCGACCCGGGAATGGTACTTGAATTGTTGGACTAGTCGGGGTGGGAACGGGAGTAGTGGGCGGTGGAACTTGATCTTCACTTGGAGTTTCCACAATAATGTCCTCACTGGCATCTTCCACTAAAACCTCCTCCTTCTCGGCCGGTGTATCATCTTTAGGCATCGACGGACCCTCATAGTGGGTGCCACTACGAAGAGTGATCGCATTAGCCGTATCATGCTGTTGATCACCTTGAGAAGGGAGTTTACCTTGTTGACGCGTTGCTTGTGACGCGGCAAGGTGTCCCACTTGGTTCTCCAAATTCTTGATGGCATTATCCTTAGCTTGATCATTCTTTTGCATTTGTGCCATCATCGAGTCCTGAGTCTTGGCCATCATCTGCATCATACTACGAAGCTCAGCCATTTCATTAGAACTCGAAGAAGAAGAAGAATTACCTTGAGCTTGTGCTGAGGATTGGCCAAAATTCTGCTGACTAGTACCGAAATTCTGGTGAGAATTCCCGAAATTCTGATTAGTATTGCCAAAATTTTGTTGAAATTGACCCGAGTGAGGTCGCTGAAGAAAATTTCCCTGATTTTGGAAATTCTTCTGATTACCGAAAACCTGCTGGTTCTGCTGGTTCTGAGAATTATGGAATTGCTGCTGGTTCTGAAAATTTCCTTGATTCTGGAAATTCTGCTGATTCAGGAGATGCTGCTTCGGTGGGGGTACATAAACCGACGTAATAGGCGGGTTCAAGACATTAGTACTCCTGCAAGACAAAAGAGATGCATCATATCCTGGTTGGTTCATATATGGATAACGTGGACGCATAGAATGGAACGCATTCACCTGTTCTATGGAGCCTAGGCAATCCTGAGCTTGATGGTCCGCGGCACCACAACGCATACATGCATACTCTTGCATGGCATGTACTTGATGCATGTCTCCTCCGCCTTGAGAATTTGATACTTCAAATGCATCAAATCTCTTGGCCAAGGCGGCTAATTGAACGGCCACGGCATTAGAGGACCCACTTTCACCGGAGTTTGATCGAGTATTACCACGCGGATTACCCCATCGGGAGTGGTGAGATGCCATCTCTTCTATTGTTTGCCAAGCCTTATCATCATCCACATTACATTGGAAACGCCCATTGCATGCTGAATCAAGTGTACTCCTGCAATCATCATACAACCCGTTATAAAATTGGTTACAAAGAAACCAAACCTGAAAACCATGGTGCGGGCATTCCTTCACAAGCTTCTTGAACCGCTCCCACGCTTCATGAATATTCTCGTTCGGAGTTTGACGAAAATTGGTGATTTGACTCCGGAGCATGTTCGTCTTTTGTGGAGGGTAGTAGTGCTTGTAGAAGGCAAGAGCGAGAGAATTCCAATCAGTGATCCCCTCGGTGACTTTATCGAGATCGGTTATCCACTCCCTAGCGGAATCCCGTAGTGAGAACATGAAGAGCATCTCCATGACTTCTTCTTGAGTTACCCCGGCCGGGAGTGGAATCGTGGAGCAATAGTCGGTAAAAATCCTCATATGCTTGTGAGGATCCTCCCTAGGTTCACCACCAAATTGATTCTTCTCCACCAAAGTGATAAAGACGGGTCGAATCTCAAATGTACCTTGAGTGGCAGTTGGTCGTTTAACCAACTTAGGAAGAGCAGTTTGCTCGGGCTCCGAATGACTAGAAAGCTTCGGCATTTTTATGATCGGAGGAGGTGGTAAAATGGTCTCGGACTGAGATTGATGTTCCTCTTCAAAGGACTGATTCTCAGCTACAAATTCAGTATGAATAGCTTCCAAAGTCGCAAGATTGGGAGCTGCGGAAATCTCTCTCCAAAACTGTCGTCGCCTACGAAAGGTTTTCTCGGGTTCAGGATCGAACGGAGTAAGCTCTGATGGTCGGAAAGACCTGGGCATAAGCAAAACTACAAGTAGGGAGTGAGATCAATCTCAAGGAATTATAATTCCTTGAGACGAAAGAGAGCATAAAAGAAACAAGCTAAAAAAACAAGAAAAACCGTTTCCCCGGCAACGGCGCCAAATTTGATGTGGGTTAAGTCGTCTCACCCAATCAAGATAAACCTAATGCTACTAACTAGAAGATAGCGGCAAGCAAGGTATCGAATCCACAGGGAAACAGTCAATTTTCGTCAATTAGCTATGGCGATTCTAAAATGCTCCAAACGGTTAATTGATTGAGAATATATAAAAAACTCCTAAAAACGATAATAAAAATCGAATCTAATAATGAGTTGAGAACTAAGGTCACGGGGTCACGATAGATGTTCAATAATTATGCGACCATAATAATAAACACATAAACATACTAGTCGGCTATAACACGTTCTCTCGAATCGTGTCAACCTAGGAAGGATCTAACGGGCTCTCGCAACTTATTAGACTCCCTACCAAATCGCGCGTGATCTAATCCTAATTCGGCTTTCGCACAAGAACTAGAATTTCCCAAATAGATTAAAATGTTGTGGCCTTTAACAAATTAATCGACAAACAAAACACGCGAAGGTGGTACTAGCATATTTATAAATTTAGTATCAAAGCGACATAATCGTATAATAATCCATCGATCCCCCTCGACCCTAGCGAGAAAATTAGCTACGCATGATGATTACGAAACAATAAATCGCATACATGGAATTCATGATAAAAAGGTGAAGCAAATAAATCTAATAACAAACGAACGAGAATCTAGCGAACCAAAGTAAACAACGAATTACAAATAAGGAAAAATTGCGACGAACTAAAATAATTTACGATGAAGATTGAAACGTAAACTGAAAATTGCATAAACGAGATTACCGAAATCGAATCCGAGCGAAAACCGAGTGCTAGAATTTTAAGAGTCACGAGCTTCTAAAGTAAAAAAAAACTATGTATGAAAAGTGATAATAAGAAATGATACAAGCCACCTTAGTTATACAAAATTAGGCGAAAATAAGCTGCGTGTCGCGCCGGCCGGCTGGCAGGCCGCCTGCCACATGCAGGGGCCGAGACACACCAAAAATTGAAGCTAAAAACGCCCTTGTGTCATGCCGGCCGGCCAGCAGGCCGCCTGCCACATGCAGGCTGGCGCGCACAACACTACTAAAACAAGCATTGGGCCGCTTTCCTGGGCCCAACGAATCGACACTTCTCATTTCTTCTTCGCCTAAACGTCTCGAAGCACGGGTTTTGTCTCGGGATCGTTCTTCTAACCAGATATGAGTGTAAATGCACATAAAAACCTGAAATCGTGTAGAATCTACAAAAACACTCACTCAAAGCAAAATGTTAGAAGAAACGGCTCTAAAGAGCGCGTTCCGACCGGAAAAGACAACGGAATCGAGGGAATAAAGTTATATAAACACGAGACATCAGTTGAAGATTTGGGTTTATTTAGGCCTCGTTTGGTTACTCACTCAGTTCCCGGGAATTGCAACATCCCATGAATTGCATTCCTGGGAAGTTGTTTGGTTACCCCAAATGTAAAAAAATGGGGGAACTCAAACTTACCTCATGAGTTGCAATTCCTGCATGATGCGGGAACTTGCTCACCTACCCCCCCGGTGAGTTGCACTTCCCATCTCATTCCATTCAAATGACTTTTTTACCCTTATATACTTATTTATTTCTCACTTTATAACTCTAATTTCCATCTACGGTTTTCTTTCAACTCTTCTTTATAGACTTCTTCTATAAAAAAACACCTTTAATAATGTTCGTAATTTTTAAAAATAATGTTCATAATTCTCCATCTATTTCTGTTTTTTAAAAATAATGTTCGTTATTTTTTACGTTGATAATTAATTTGGTTACGACTGCATATTATAGGGAAGATAATTTCAAATTTTTCATAAGTTGCTGGGAAAAAAATATTTCGTAAGTTTTTATACCCTCGATTAATAAAGGGCATAATAGTCATTACAATTAAAATCATGGGAATTAGGTCGAGCCAACCAAACAAGATGCAGGAATTCAATTCCCGGGAACTGTGAATTCCAGGATGTCAACCAAACAAATTTTGCAAATTCCCGGGAAGTTAATGTGGGAATTAACTTCCAGGGAAATGCAACTCCCTCCGGGAAATGAGTTCCCGGATGAACCAAACGAGGCCTTAGAAGATCGAAGAGTTTTGCAAGAATTGGTGACAAAGTTTTTGTACTTTCTCCTCCAAGATTCAAGCTTTATTTCAATCTTCATCTTCCTCCTTTCATTTTGTTCATAGTTGGTAGTTATTTTCTTTCTCCCTTTCTCCATTAATTAGTTTTTTTTTATTTGTCTTTTAATCCATTGTTTGTCTTGTCATCTTCGTGTTTGTGTTGTTTAAATTTCATCATTAGTAAATCTAGACCTGGCAATCGGGTCGTGTCGTGTTGCGTTCGTGTTCATGTCATTGGTAAACGGGTCACGAACCCCTCAACCCAAACCCGACCTATTTAAGTTTCGTGTCGTGTTCGTGTTGACCCACTTACATAAATGGGTCATCAACCCTCAACCCAAACCCATTTATATCGTGTCGGGTTCGTGTCGTGTTTTCGTGTCATGTCCATATTTGGAAAGTATTAACATATTTATGTTAAAAATGATTAAAAATATTTACACTAATTCAATAAATAGGTTATTCGTGTCAGTTTCGTGTTTTGGGACCTCAACCCAAACCTGACCCAATTAAATCTCGTGTTGTGTTCGTGTCGATTCACATACATAAATGGGTCATCAACCCTCAACTCAAACCCGTTTATTTCGTGTCGGGTTTGTGTCGTGTTTTCGTGTCGTGTCATTTTTTGCCGGCTCTAAGTAAATCCTTGTTTTTCTCTCTCCTTTGTTTGTTTCTCCATAGTTGTTTGTTTGTTTTCCCTTATCTTTGCCTTATTGTTTATTTCCTTGTTTAGTCATTATTTTGGTGGTAATTTCCTCTCTTTTGTGTTAGATTAATTTTCATTCCTTTTTAATCATCATGTTTTATCTTTCTCCTAGTCTTCTTATTATTTGTTTTATTATGTTTAGTATGGATAGTTAGTAGATTTTAGTTAGGGGTCTAGGGGAGGAGGAATTCTAGATTCGGGTTTTATTTTGTGAGGGCTATTGCATTTGAGGGTGATTTGTCTTGATTGGGATTGTTGTGTCTTGTTTGACTTAGCCTGATCAACTCATAATGACCATAATGAGATCTGAAAGCGATCTTTTGAATATCCTCTTCTCTGATTGAAATCTGATGATAATCTGACCTTAGATCAATCTTGGAAAATATACCGGCTCCTTAAGTTGGTTAAACAAATTGTCTATCCTAGGTAGAGGATAACGGTTCTTAATGGTTACCTTATTTAGTTTTCTGTAGTTCTTAATGGTTAACTTATTTAGTTCTACTTATCTAAAAATTACGAAATTTGACGTGGTATTACTTTTAATACTTATGAATGTCGGGTAAAATTTTCAAAATAAAATAAATTCATTTAATATATCCGAGGTAATTTTTAAAGTTTCCGTCTTCTTAAAACGAAAAAAAATGTGATTAAAACAAAATGTTTTGTATGTTTCCCACTTACACCATTGTTACAAGATATAAATAAGTACAAATAATACTAAAAGAAAAATATGAACAAAAATCATAATACATAAAATAATTAATTAACAAGAAATGTAAAACAAAAGTAAAGTGGAATATAGTGCAAATAATAAACCATACATACAGAACAAAAAAAATGAAGAGATACTAAACACAACAAAAATTGATTTTATTCTTTATAGTTTTAACCATTTTTATCCATTTTCTTTTATATAACAAAAATTAAATTGATGAGAAATTTAATAGTGAATTTTTCGTCAAGACATTATTTTAGTCATAAACGAAACTACGTAACGAAAATTAAATCAAAGTCCGCTACAAGTAAATTTCGGTCCCATTGTAACTCTATGTTCTCTAAATCAAATTTACTATAAGTCTTATAACCAAAATAAAAAGCATTAAAATTAATCATCTAACATTTTTATATATATAACTTAGTAATGTTAGTCATAAAATAAGCCTAAATATTAATCTAAGCATATTACTATATTAGTAACATAAATATACTTATGTATTAAAAAGGTTGTTAGAAGAAAAGCTTGGTTACCTTGTTAGCTACTATTTAATAATGATATTAAAAACTAAAGATTGTCGTGGTCGATAATATCGTCGATATTTGGAAGGTCTTCTCCTTCTGGGTGTCACACCCCACATACAAAAGAAGTAAGAAAAATGTTAGTTTATAAATCTATTTCAAAAATATAAGGTAGAATGCGTGTTAAATTATTAAAGAAAGTAGTATAGATGGGTTTAAAGTTTAATTGATTTTTCTTTTTGAAGAGGAAAAAGAAAATACCAATGGAGTTGTAGTATTAGAATTGAAGAAGTAAGAAGTAAGATGTAAGATGGTAGAAATGAAATGAATGAGGGTAAGTAGTAAAAATGAAGGAAGTAGCAAGTGAAGTACTAATGGGTATTATATAGAATAAACAATAGGAGTGGAACAAATATCCCAAATTCTTAGCATGCAGTAAGTTTAGGACGTGAGTGTGAGAGGCCCAAATGGGTCAGTTTCCGGTCTCTCAAATTTCGTTCTGTTTTACGTAAACTTGCTACCGAGAATTTTTATTTTAATAACCTCGACTGTTTTATAACTAGAAAACTAATAACGTTTTGAAAATATCGATAATTGAATTTTAACACGGGTTAAGATAAGCTAGTTTTTTCTCGAAAATTGAAATATGAAATTTACGGAATAAAATAACGGAACCCGTAATATTTACTTATGAAACAGAAATGGTGTTACAATGTGCAAAACAGACAATGAATAGTAGTAATAAGGGACAATAATGAAATGTAATCATTACTTGTTGAAAAGTAAACAATATGTCACATTTACGGGCGTTGTTCCGTCGTTCGTTTAAGTCTTCGCTTAACCGGGTGTCGAAATATTATTTTAAAATTTTGATAAATAATTCTTATTTATTGCAAGACGGAAAATTATTTTGAATTATCAAAACGATGGTTTATTATCGTAAAATATTTTCCTTGTTTTACAGATTGTTTAACGATAGATTTAAAACTTTAATAATGTTTGTAAAACACGGGGTGTTACAGTCTCCCTTTAAAATAATTTCATCCTCGAAATTTCCGGTATAACTTAACGGTTTGATTCCGATTTAACATTCTACCTTGATCAAATAGTTTTGGGTGTTTCTCTCGCATTGAGGCCTCAGTCTTCCACGTGGCTTGTTTGTATTTCTGACTTCTCCATAAAACTTTCACAAGGGGTACTACTCTCTTTCTTAAGCTACGTACTTCCTTTTCTAGGATTCGAACGGGTCTCTCTGAATAAACAAGGTTTGCTTCTAAGGATATTGCATCGGGTGTGGTAATGTATGATGGTTCACTCGTATACCTCCTTAATTGGGATACATGAAACACATTATGGACTATCTCCAGGTCGGTGGGTAAATCTAAACGGTATCCCACTTCGCCAACTCTATTAAGAATTTCGTAAGGTCCTATATACTTAGGAATCAACTTTCGCTTAACTCGAAATCTTCTCACTCCTTTCATTGGTGCAACCTTGAGAAATACTTTTTCTCCTACCTCGAATTCCACGGGTTGTCTACGCGTATTTGCATACGCTTTCTGTCTACCCTGTGCGGCTTGAAGCTTTTCTCGAATCACTTTGATATGTTGGATCTGGTCTTGGACAATCTTAGGTCCCAAACCGACATTGTCACTAGTGTCATCCCAACATACTGGGCTTCTACACTTTCTACCATATAAAGCTTCGAAAGGTGCACATCCCAAACTTGCATGGTAACTATTGTTGTATGAAAATTCTATCAGCGGAAGGTTTTTCTCCAAACTTCCTGGAAATTCTAGGGTACATGCCTGTAACATATCCTCAAGGGTTGGGATAGTCCTTTCCGTTTGACCATCAGTTTGTGGGTGAAAGGCTGTACTCATCTTAATCTTACTACCTAACAGTTCTTGTAACTGCTTCCAAAAATTTGACACAAATCTCGGGTCTCGATCAGAGATGATTTCTTCGGGGACTCCGTGAAGTGTTCCACCTCTGCTGTATAAGCCTCTGCAAATTGTTCCAATCTCCAATTTTCTTTTATGGGGACAAAATGCGCAACTTTAGTTAATCTAACAACTATAACCCAAATAGCGTCCTTCTGGTTCTGCGTTCTTGGCAAGCCCATAAAAAAAATCCATGGAAACAGAACTCCATTTTTCCCTAGGTATATCAAGTGGTTGTAACAGACCTCCGGGTCTCTGGTGTTCAATCTTCATCTTTAGACAAATAAGACATCTAGCCACAAACTTGGCTACATTCCATTTCATGCCTGACCACCAAAATCGTTGTTTCAAATCTCTATACATCTTATCTGATCCTGGGTGCATAGCGTACTTAGAACTATAAGCTTCACTCAGAATCTTATTTCTCAAAACATCATGACTTGGTACACACCATCTACCCTTAAATCTCAAGCTCCCATCTTGATGAACGGTGAAATCTTCCTTTACACTCGTCTGAACTTCTCCTCGCAGTTTTATTAGTTCTGGGTCTTTCCATTGAACGGCTCTTAGTTCATGGAATAAATCAGGCTCAACCACCATGTTAAATAGTGTTATGTCTCCAGGCTTAACTACCTCTATGTGAAGTTTCTCCAAATCATGAATCAACGTGCTAATCGAATGACTTTTCTTCCTCCTCCAGGCGCCAGCCACCACATTGGCTTTCCCTTCATGATATAATAGTTCGATATTGTAATCCTTAATTAGTTCTAGCTATCTGCGTTGCCTCATGTTCAATAACTCCTTCTGAGTAAATATATACTTGAGACTCTTATGATCAGTGTAAAACTTACAACTAACCCCATACAAATAATGTATCTAAATCTTTAGAGTGAAGACAACGGCGGCTATTTCTAAATCATGAGTTGGGTAATTCCTTTCATGAATCTTTAATTGTCTCGAGGCATAAGCTATAACTATTTTTTTTTTGGTGAAATGTGAGGGCTATATTACTGCAAACTGTTCAATGTACAAGCATATACAAATATCGAAAGACCAATAGAGCTCTACTCGTAACTACATCGACATCTATCTTAGCATATCTAGCTTCTTTATCAAATTATTGTCCATCTCTTTGGTATTCAGTTTCGCTTGAATGTGCCTCATGACCTCGGCCTTTATATCTTTCAGAATCTTTATTGGTCGACGAATGTACCCTTCGAACAAAGCTTGGTTTCTTGTTCTTCATATCCAGTGACAGTAAGCAGCTAACACCATAATGTTAATATGCTGTTTAGCGTCGTGCTGCTGTTTATGGATGTCATAGATTGACATCTTTTGTTTCATCCATAGCTCCAATTCACTCCTTATACGAGTACTACAATCACAAGTCATGAAGAGGTGGTCTAAGTTTTCCTTCTGCCGACCACACAGACAACATTCTTCACTAGTGCACATCCCATAACTGTATAACTTGTCTCTTGTTCTCAGCCCGTCAGTCATCAACATCCAAAGGGTCATAGCATGCTTTGGGATATTGAGGCCGTTCCAAACCGTTCTATACCAGGTTTTCTCAGGTTCTTCACCCATAAGCCACCTGTATCCACCCCGAATTGTGTATCCGTGCGGATTAGAGAGCCAGATATTGTTTTGGTAACCTGTTTTAAGCTTCTCCTTTACCTTACAAATAGACCGCCAGGTCCAGGAAGAGTCTTTCGGGGGATTATAACTATGCCAGTCTTGACCTCGAAGGTAATTTGCCTCCAACCAACGCACCCAAATTTTGTTCTCCTTGGCATAGATCCAGCTACTCAGCTTACCCACCGCTGCAGCATTCCAGATTCCCGGTTTTTTGATATTGAGGTTCCCCTCTTTTCGTGGTCTGGTTAATTTGTCCTAGGAGACCATCGGCACTCTTCTATACTCAGCTTCTCCGTCCCATAAGAAATTGCGGCAAATGGCTTCAATTCGATCAATCACTCCTCTTGGGAGGAGAAACATCGATGCCCAATAGTTATGCATGGTATTAAGTACAGAGTTTATAATAATGACTCTGCCTGCATATGAAAGGTGTTTAGCCCGAACACCTCTTATTTTCTCCACAATTTTTTCTATGAGCATTTGGCTGTCCTGTTTATCAATCTTCCTAGCTTGCATAGGGACTCCCAAATAGGTAAAGGGCAATTCACCTTCGGAAAAATTTGTAGCAAATAGGATATCATCTTTTAAGTTACGAGACATTCCATTAAAGTATATCGCCGACTTGCTGCTATTAAGAGTGAGTCCTGAAGCCTTTGAGAATGAGGAAAGAGCTCGGACAACTAGCGTAATAGATTGCCCATTACCCTTGCAAAATAGCATTAGGTTATCCGCAAATATAAGATGGGTGAGCTTCATTTGCCCGCACTTTGGTTGGAATTGAAAGGGCCATTTTTGTATTGCATACTTGATTATACTCCTCTCACCCTAAACCGTTAAGTGATGCATCACTGTAGACTTCATACTCCTCTCCATCAGCTGGTAAAGTTAAAATCGGTGTAGTAGTCAATATTTCCTTAAGATCTTGAAAAGCGTTCTCGCATTCTTCAGTCCAAATATATTTTGACATCTTTTGAAGTTACTTTGTCATTGGCCTTGATATCCTTGAAAAGTCGGGTACAAATCTCCGATAGTAACCCGCTAGTCCTAGAAAACTCTTGACCTCGGTCACACTCTTTGGTGCTTGCCATTCCTTGACAACATCAATTTCAGCTGGGTTTACTTGAATTCCGTCCTTAGAAATGACATGTCCCAAAAATGCGACTTCGTGTAACCAAAATTCACATTTAGACAATTTAGCGTACCACTTGTGTTTCCTCAAAATATTCAGGATAGCCCGTAGGTGCTTTTCATGTGCAACAAGGTCCTTAGAATATACCAAAATATCGTCGATATATACTAGCACGCAAGTATCCAAATATTCATGGAATGTCCTGTTCATCTGATCCATGAAGATTGCTGGAGCGTTTGTTTGCCCAAACGGCATAACTTGGAACTCATAATGACCATAACGAGATCTGAAAGCGGCCTTTTGAATATCCTCCTCTCTGACTGAAATCTGATGATAACCAGACCTTAGATCAATCTTGGAAAATATACCGGCTCCCTTAAGTTGGTTAAACAAATTGTCTATCCTAGGTAGAGGATAACAGTTCTTAATGGTTACCTTATTTAGTTCTCTGTAGTCGATGCAGAGCCTTATGCTACCATCTTTCTTCTTAACAAAGAGTACAGGTGCTCCCCAAGGTGATGTGCTCGGTCTAATAAATCTTTTTTCCAACATTTCTTCCAATTGCTTTTTTAATTCTTGAAGTTCTATAGGGGTCATCCTATAAGGTGATTTAGAGATAGGGGTTGTTCCTGTACAAGGTCGATAGTAAATTCTATGTCTCTCAAGGGTGGCACTCCAGGTAAGTCCTCGGGAAAAACATCTGGAAACTCCCTCGCAATGGGTATGTCACCAATTTCCATCTTCTCCTCCTCTTTAATAATATTACAAAGGTATACCTGACATCCTTTTTGATGCAAACTCATTAACTTTATCGCTGACACTAGCTTAGTCCTTTGATTTGATTTCAACCCTCTATAGGATACCCGCTCTCCAAGTGGGCCTCTCAAAGTTATTATTTTCGGATCCCTACACTCAAATAGAACATGGTACTTACCTAACCAGTCCATTCCAAGGTCAAAAGTTATTAGGTTGGCTAAAAGGTAGACTTCAAAATGGTAATAGGTACATTCTCAAATAATACGTCAAAACTCACAACTAGGCCGTTAGGTAAGGATATTGCTGCATCTATGCTCACAGGGTTGGATAAGTTTGCTCGGGTAGCAAAAGAGGGTGATACATGGGATAAAGATGCCCCCGTGTCGAATAACACACGTGCCAAACATGAGTTAATTGAAAACATACCAGGGATAACATCGACATCCTCAAATTCCTCAGCGTCCATTTCTGTCAAGGCATAGACCTTTCCCTGAATCCTTGCAAATGGCGGTCCTTGATTTGCATTAGTCCTTGACTTCTTCGGATAGTGAAATGACTTATGTCCCTCCACTTTATAGTAGAAGCATGTGATAGGTTGACCATTGCACTGTTTGTTAGGGTGAACAGGGCGTTTGCACAGAAAACAGGTTGCAGCATCTCTTGCTTGCGGTGGCTTAGTAAAAGAGGTATTGTTGGCTCGGCTAGTATTCTGGTAGTTAGGTTTCTGGTAGCTGTTCTTAAAGACAGGTTTCTTGAAATTGTTATGGTTAGAATTATTTCTGTTGAAAAAGGGTTTCTGAATAAAACTCGATGGTGATACAGTGGGAATAAAGGGTTTCTTTTTTTTTTTTTTATCAGCTTGGATCACATTGTTCACAATTAAGGCTTCCTCATAAGCTTTCTGAAAGGTATCAAAGTCAAGCCCTGACATAATCTTTCCTAACTCAGTTTCCATTCCTCGAACATACTGGGCAATCCTAGAGGGTTCATCTAGCACTAGTCTCTTAGAAAACTTGGATAACTCCTCATATTTCTTGGTATAGTCATGTAAGGTCATATGTCCCATTTCTATCTGATTAAATTCTTGTTCCTTCTGCCACCTCATTGCGGTAGGGTAAAACTTATCCTCAATCCTTTTCTTAAAATCTGCCCAACCAACTCCGGGTGTGGCAACATGTCCTTCTTTAGCAATCCTCCACCAACTGTTGGCTTCTTCTTTCAAAAAGTAGGTTGTTACCTCCACCATTTCCTCAGCAGGTGTGTGGCTAAGTTTCAAAAGTTTTTCCATCTCTTCTAACCATTCAAAGAGATCGGTTGGATTGTCTGACCAGGAATAGGTAGAGGGTCGGTGCTTGGAGAAATTCTCAAAGGCTGATTGACGGTTAGGGTTACGGTTCTGGTGGTTATCCGCCACTACTTGGGTTAAGAGGGTTTGGGTTGTGGCCAAATGGTTGACCATTCCAGTGATAACATCTTCGAAGTGTTGACGTCTTGCTTCTTCTTGGTTGTTTCCGTTTCTCGTCATCTGTGATTTCGTCAAAGCGCAATGGTTACTAAAATCCAAGATTCATTCATAAGACCATTCAATTAGGTGCCAAAATTATATATAAATGTATATTATTCTTCAGAAATTTAAATTTACATCCTTTATTCGGGTTCCGGAGTATTACTAAGGTTTTGTAGGTTTTACAAGCTTTTTATCTAAACCTTTAGCAAAATAGTACAATGGTATTTTAAACTCGTCCTACTTAACATAAAATCCGACAGGTGGTCGTTTTCCTTGCCACCAATCTTTATATTTATTCCCAAGAAAATCTACGGCAAAAAGGATTTTTTATTCATCACGCACTTTGGCATAACGAAATCCTAACTCCATATCTCTGCACCAATATTCGTGGGCAGCTACTGTTCCCTCATAGTAGTTTGGTCCAAATCTCTTAAAACTGACGTTAGCGTCGATTAATTAGTTGACTTCTTTTACTAATCAATTCGTATTCGAAGGGTTTGAAATGAAACTTAAACTCTTGGTCCTTATTTATCCAGTTGGTTTGTTCATTTCTTCTGGCATATTCCGCGGCCTTCTTTGCGGCTAGCCATTTGTTAAACTTGCTTCTTAAACTGGCCTTATTTAGGGGTCATGTCCAAGTTTTGGTTAATTGGCTTCATTAGGCTGTAAATGATCCTCAAAAGTTAAAATAAATTCTCCAAAGTTTGGTCAAGTGATATTCTAAGATAAGGTTACAAAAAAAACGTAATTCTTCAAATATGACTCTACCTCTCGCTCCCTCACATGATTCAATACATATATATATATATATATATATATATATACATACATACATACATATCAGGCATCTATAGTTAGCTGATTGACATGCTTCAAAAGAGCGGGTGTTCCCACCATTGGTCCTATACAAAATTATGCCAAACTATGGTAGAAACCTAAGTGGTGAACACAATACAAACTAGGATATGGCTATTGTATATAACTACAACTGTCTAGTCCTCAAAAGGGATGTTATCCATAATGATACAAGCTCTAGTCAGAAGGGGGTGGCATCTCTTCGGAATCCACATCGATCACCTCAGATATGGCCGCTTCACTAGCGATCTTCAATGCCACCAGGCCTGCCTCGAATTCCTGAAATGGCTGGCCACCAGTGGGTAGGAAAAACGGGCTGGGTAACCCAATAGTCCTGCTGTACGGTGCAACTCCAACTCACGACGGTACCTAGAGCGGGTGAACCCCCAGTCCCTAGTGGTAGGAAGAGTGGCGATCAATGCACATCCCCTGCGCACCTGACAGGTGATGTACAACGGGTTCACCTGAACCGCATAGTAGCCGAAGTACGACTCTAAAAACGTAATGTGGGAGTCTATAGTCTCCAAAGCTGGATGGAATGCGTAAAGTTCCGGGGCTAATGAAGGGTTCGCCATCAACCTAATATTGATGAGGCCAAAAGGGTTAATAACGATTCAAAATTTTCTTTGGCTAAAGGTTTTTTTTTTGACGACTCAAGTCTTAGAAAAGTTTGGTAGAGTGTAGTGTCCTTAGAGTTTGGTTCTTCTTATGTCGCTATCTTAACTAGCGAGCCGACACTACACTTTACACATAATTTAACAAATAACATAACGAAAGTTCATAGATAAGCGTTTCCCCACTTTACTATTTTCTACCTCGATAAATTGTTTGGTAGAATCGTAATTGTTTCTATATGAATCTCTCATTTTAGTGGTCTAAAGTTGTTTTAGTAATTTAGTAAATCTACCTAGGCGCGCTCCTCGTTAGGTAAATGAAGTTTAATCCTCATGTAACAACCCGGATTTTAATTGACTTAATTTAATAGATAATGCGGAAAATTATCTGAGTCACTTAATTATACAATATTAGAGTATGATTTAGAAATCCGGATCACTACGGATCCAATACAAAATGCGACTATAAATATTACATAGTCTAGAATTACTAGTACGGAAATATAAATTATCATTTTACACTACTTATTTTTATAACAATCCTTGCTCGAATTCCCCCCATCGTCTACTACCTGCAAAAATATAAAACAGAGGTCGCTGAGCGAAATAGCAACCAAACCGTTCTTCTAACATCACTTTGTACACATAAGACAATCATATGACTAACAAATATCATGCTTACAGATGTATTAAAGGATATCACTTAACAAACAGTTTCCCTTAATTTAGTTAACAAATATCCCTTAATTCACTTAAAGGATATCAGCATGAAAGGTGATGAAAAACGGTAAAGTTTTTAAAGATGGGACGTTGGCAGCCATTTAATTTTTAAAATATTTGTTTTTACATAAACAGATAAATACACGAGTCGTGGCTTCTAATACCACCGCTACACCCTATTGCTTTGCATCTCAACAATAGAAGTAACCGTGTTACCGACTCGTAGACCGAACTGATCTTATGAGGTTTACATCTCACCCATAAGGTTCAATTGGGCCGGACTTCAATTGTATTATATGTTTATTCAAACGGGGCTTTGGGTGGAATGAAAGCTAATGATTACATTCTCTGTATCAACAAGAGGGTACCCGCAGTTTTTAGAATCCTGTTTTGCCCCCGCTACTTAGGTAGTAACACTTGTCAAGTACTTGTCTATATACGCTCACATACCCTACGCAGACTCTTGGACTGCAGTCCTCACTATCGTAGAACGACTACCTTAAACACTAGGTCGACTCTTTGACCGTAGCCTCCGAGTATGCTTTTCATTATAAGTGCAGTCGACTCAATGATGTATCCAACACAAGCTATCCGGACCCCAGACTCGCATTGTAAATTTTATATAAAAGTCACCCGTGAACAAGTAATATTTTACATTGTGACCTTTAATAATTGGTCGGACTCATTTGAAACAGTCAAATTACCAAATTCTTACTTTCGAGGTTACAGTGTTATATTTTAATCCTTAAGTGTCACTCGAAACATTTTATTCCAAATATCGGACAACATTTATTTTAGAAGGTACATTATTTATAAATAGTTATTTTGGATATAAATGTTTATTTATTTCGTTGAGTCCTTATATATATTTTGTATTTGTTTATAAATTTAAATTTCGAAAATATTGATTTAAAATTTAATAGGGTCACATGACATGTGTCGTCCTACCATTTGTCCATTTCTAAAAATATCCTTTAAACATGTTTTGTTTATTTTAAACTTATTTCTAAATCGGAATTTCTTTAAATAAGGTTTTATTAAAATAGACTAAGGTATAATAAAATACTATTTGTGACTTAAGGTTTTGGAAAAATATATATTAAGTCATACGTAATTGATTTCCGCACACGATTTCGAGAGTCATGATGATATTACCGAAGAACGTCTTTATCGGAATATTTTTGCTTCTCACTTTGGACAATTAGCAATAATTTTTTTGTGGACTTCCGGGAATCTGTTTCATGTAGCTTGGCAAGGAAATTTTGAGTCATGGGTACAGGACCCTTTAAAGACCTATTGCCCATGCAATTTGGGACCCTCATTTGGTAAACCGACTGTGGAAGCCTTTACGTGGGGAGGGGGTGACGTTTCTATACATTAAAACGTATTCTTTGTTAATGATTTTACAATTCTTTAATTTATTTAAAAATTAATGTTAAATAAAATACATTTGTAAAAAATTTATACTTTATGAAAGTTTATTTAACATGTCATATTTTAATAATTTTATATTTTTCAAAGTTTTAAACTAGTAAACAAGATTTTTATCAAAACTCGATTTTAAGTAATATATTTGTAAATTACGTTTGGTAATCTAAAACTCGATGAAAAATTATGAAACTTTGCAGGACATAACTATATATTGTAATTATAATTACCAAAAAAAATCCAAGTTTGTAAAGTGATAAAATAATTTACGTAATTGCTTAAAACCTAAATAATGAAAATTTCATAATTAAATTTATACTTATCTAAAAATTATGAAATTTAACGTGGTATTACTGTTAGTACTTATGAATGTCGAGTAAAATGTTCAAAAATAAATAAATTAATTTAATATATCCGAGGTAATTTTTAAAGTTTCCGTCTTCTTATAACGAAATAAAATGTGATTAAAACAAAATATTTTGTATGTTACCCACTTACACCATTGTTACAAGATATAAATAAGCACAAATAATACTAAAAGAAAAATATGAACAAAAACCATAATACATAAAGTAATTAATTAACAAGAAATGTAAAATAAAAGTAAAGTGGAACATAGTGCAAATAACAAACAATACATAAAATAATAATAATAATATCCTATCTCTTCGCCTTGTGACTTTCTCTCTCTAGAGAAATCCTCTGAAAATAAAAGAATTATAACTAACTTTTCTTCGATTGATTACCATGGCTTTGGAGCCTAGCCTACCTCGAGGACGAGGCTGACCTCGGAAGATAAAAAACGTTGATGGTGATGCTTCTTGCAAGCTCAATTCGAGCAGTAACGTAGGGATTGGAGCATCCTTGCGCTCTCATGCTTAGGTACAACCACAAATGGCGGGGAATCAAATTCTTCGCTCAGCTCAATGTCAAACTGATTCAAGTATTCCTCCTGCACGTCTGCAAAATGAAAAGGGAAGTGCATCTGAAGAAGAACAACAAAGTGATTTGATTGAGAACACCGCCATTGATGATGGAAAGGCATCCCCTGTTCGATCGTCAAACTTACTTAATGGTTTGATTAATAAGGCGTTTTCATCCAAATCTGGGAGTCATACTGTCATAGAAACGCAGAAGCCTCGGGTATCTGCGATAAAACCTGTAATTGAGGCAATGAAACATGGCATTGATGTTGAGAAACCTAGTATTGCTGTTGACAAACCTAATTGGAAAGACATGGTTTCTAAGCAGAAAAATGTTGGCATGGAGCTTCATTATGATCAATCATGTGCGGATGTTTTGGAAATAGATATTGAACTTGATGATTTTGCGGATGAACTCAAAAAATGGAATTACACCCTTATGGGGCATGTAATTGGGGCTAAGCCAACATTGCAGGGAATGAAAGATTTTGTTACTAAGAATTGGGCTAATGTTGCTGTACCTTATGTCCAGATTTTCAAGAAAGGATGGTTTAGTTTTAGGTTTCAAACTGTGGAAGACATGAATGCTATATTGAAAGAGGGGCCATGGAAATATGGGTTTCATTCCATAATCCTTAAGCAATGGACTCCATCCTTTTCAAGGGAGATTGACTCTATATCCATTGTTCCAACTTGGGTAATCTTTAGGGATCTGGATCCTTTTCTTTGGACTGATAATGTTCTTAGTAAATTAGCTAGTAGAATTGGCAAACCTTTATTTGCTGAACTTACTACTACTACTACTACTCAAGCACGTTTGGGATTTGCAAGAGTTCTTATAGAGGTGGATGTCTCCACTGAGCTTCCTGAATCCTTAGTTGTTAATGCACCAATTATAGGGCAATTTGTGCAGCAAGTTGAATATGAATGGCTCCCATTCTTCTGTCAGGAATGTAAGAAGTTGGGGCACATGCAGAATACATGTAAGCTGGTAAAAAAGAAGCAGCTGAAAAAATAGGTTTATAGGCCTAAAGGTGATAAGGGGGGTGATATGGAGGGGAAAACTGTGCTAGGTGGTACCTTAGGCCATCAGCAGGGGACTGCTTTGAGCAACCAGATTGAGGCTGATAATACCTAGCTGGAAGCCATTGCTGCCCCTGTTGACCTGCCTAAAATGAATCAAGAATGCACAGATCAGGGTAGTTTAGAATCTTTTATTGCAATTGGAACAGTTAAAGGTTACACAGGACCTATCAGGAAAATAAACTCAGAAGGTTAGAAGCAACAAATAACATTGAGAAATAGCTTTGCTATTATGAATGGGATGAATGAAGATAATCCACTAGGTGGTACCTCAGATGAGGATGAAGGAGATGCACTGGCTCTGGGAATGGAGGTTGATCGAGAATGCATGGGGCTAGATCACAACTCTTCTCATCCAGATGATCCTGTCAATCCTCAGGCTGTAAAGCACTCAGAATGTGGATTGGATGTGAAGCTAGGCTGTCATCCTAGCACTGGACTTCATAAGGAGGATAGGGCAGCTATCCCTCCTGATAAATCAGCCCAATGATTACAGCCTCTTGGAATATTAGAGGGGGCAATGATCCACTGAAACAAATTGAAATAATAAACTTTATCAGAATGAATAGAGTGGATCTTATGGGGATTATGGAAACCAGAATTAAGGGTAATAAAGAAGCAAAGATTATTAGGAAATATTTCCAGGGTTTTCAGGTTGAGCACAACTATAATGCTCATTACAATGGGAGAATTTGGGTGATTTGGAACCCCTCAACTGTTAATGTGCAAATAATGGTTTCTCATGCACAGATCATGCACTGCAGGGTTTTGCATTATGCATCCAACAACCATATGAACATCTCTATGGTATATGGTTGTAATGATGGTGGTAAAAGGGAAGATCTTTGGAATCAGATGAGTCTAATCAGTAAATCAGTTGACAATTGGCTCCTCCTTGGTGATTTCAATATTGTTAGAGATGTTAATGAAAGAATAAGTGAAACTGATCCTAATTTAGGTGATATTTTGGCTTTCAATGATTGTATTAACACTTGTGGTCTAGATGATATTGCTACAACTGGGTGTCAGTATACTTGGACTAATAAACAAGAGGAAGGCGCTAGGGTTTGGTCAAGAATTGATAGAGCCCTGACAAACTCTGATTGGGATAAAGCTTACTCTGAGACAAGTGCTATTAATATCCCTTTTGGCAATTCAGATCATTCACCTGTTCTGGTGAATATTCTTACAACTGTCAGAATTCCTTCTCGTTTCTCTTTCCTTAATTGTTGGATTGCTAACACTAACTACCAGGATGTTGTAAAAGATGTTTGGAAGGAAAAGGTTTTTGGGCAAGAGGGCTTTAAGCTGTTTGCTAGACTCAAAAATTTTAAGATTCAACTTAAAATTATGCACAGAAACTGCTACTCTCAGTTGGATAAAAGAATCCGGGATGCAAAGTTAACATTGGACACTTGCCAAAATGCTTTGCAGGAAAAGCCTTTGTCCTCTGAGTTGATGGAAATTGAGGCTGATCTACTAGAGGAATACAAAACTCTACGCTCTGCAGAAATTAGTATGCTCAAGCAATAAGCAAAGGTTGAATATATCACTCTAACTCACTACAAAAAGAAATAGCCATAGCAAGGGACAAATCCGTTGCAAAAGGCTCAAATTCCGTTGCAAAAGGCCATTTTGCAACGGATTTGCAACGAATTTGTGTCCTCGAAAATAGTGGTTGCAAAAATGACTAATTCCGTTGCAAATCCCTTGCAAACTGCTATTTGCAACGGACTTGCAATGAAAATAAAGTCGATTGCATGACAATAAAGTCCGTTGCAAATCCGTTGCAAAAGACAAAGCTTGCACCGGATTTGCAAGGAAATGTCCCTTGCAAATGTGCTATATTGGTGAATTCATTGCCCGTTTTTGGCTCCCCAAATTGCCAAAATTTCATAAAAACATGCAACAAACAACATATGTTTACAATTCCACAAATACTCAAATACAACAAACAACATATCATAAATATATTTATATATATATTAATGCCAAAATGTATACATGCCAAAATGTATACAAATTCACATTGGACGGAAAATTACATCGGTAACGTACGATAATGCATTATAACATCAATATCTCCTAAAATATTATGTTTCCAAAAAAAAATACAAATTAATTTAAATATCCACTTCATTGATGCAACGACATTCAAGAAATTACATTGATCTTTTTCGGTGATCTGTAAATAGGAATGAACAATAGAGATTTAAGATTGATACATATTGACGATAGAAATAACATGGAAAATAATGGCAAATGTTGGAAAATTATCTTTACATCCTAACTCCAATATATAAGAATAATTCTTTTTGGACCACATTGCTCAAAGCCTCAAACCAACAACTATTATACCTCGATCACGCTCGTTAGAAATACTATATGTACTATAGAAAAGAGAAAAATAACATACATCGCAAGTGCAACACATCTTTTGTACTATTTTATGTGTGCATTATTTAGCTCCGTTGATTCCTATAGCATAAGAATTAAGAATGAGGCTGGATTAGTGAAACAATTGGAAATATGAAACTAATTCAAAGATACCTTCGTACAAGGTTTAATAAGAAGAATTAATTTATACTCCGTAATAGAAATTAAGGAATACAAGAGAAGTAGTGGATAAATATATTCATTCTTCAATCCTTGAATTGTTGTCAACACATGTTAATGGACTTAAACGCGTCCATGAGAATTAGATATTAATGGGACATATAATAATTATGGCAAGCCATCTTGAAAAATATGAACATGGTAAGAGATTAGTAAGACATGACTCGGTAATCATAAATTCAAAGACAAAAATTGAGGTTTTTAGAATTTAAAAATAAATAAATTAGGTATGAAGGGGAGATACACATGAAGAGGTAACAATAAGACAATGTCGAAAGTAAGAAGAGACAACAAATTTAACTAATCCAAACAAGATAGAATGTAGAAAGTTTAACTATTTGTCTAAACTTGAACCGAAGTTGCTGCTCAAAGAATCCTGACAACATCACCAACCAACACACGACCTTCTAGTCCTGCCATTGACACACTTAAGTCACTAGTTCGGACGTGGCCCCTTCTATTTTCTGAGAATACGAATGAGGCTGATAAAGATAAATTGAGAGTATAACATACACATACACATACAAAAATGCAATCATGAAGTTGAAAACAATAGCTAAGAGTAGCTAAGTGATTATTTACAAATTGCAATCCATTCAAACTCTATAGCTCTAATCCTAAGGAATCTATCTCATATGAGGATAACAACAAACTTCACTGAGCACACATTGAAGGATTGAGAAATAATAAAATTACAAAAGAGCTAGATTTAGTAGTCTTACTTGTTGTTCCGGAATCAATGCTTGCAACTCCGAGCAAAGATCCTACCAGACCAAAAAGTTAATAAGAAACTAAGAATCAAAATACTCAATCTGGTTATTGAGGAGTGAATTAGGGCTGACGTTGGGAAAGAAATGCAGGAGGTAGGACGGAGGGTTTGGCTTCTCTAGTTATTGTTACGATAATACTCCATAACACATAACATAGTTATGGCAAATCAAAAATTGAAATAAGAAGAAGCAAGTATACCTAATTGATAGAGTAATCAGAGAATATGAGACAGCAAAACCTCCGGCATAGCAAATCCGGCGACAATAACTCCGGCAACACCTCCGTCGACAGCAGCAGCAGCATCCGACAACAACAAACCCTACAAACAAAAACGAAAATAAAAGAAATAGAAGAGAGGGGAAGCACCGGCGAGGAGAGGAAGCGCCGGCAGGGTGAGTCGCCGGTATGGATAGAAGAAAGGCAAGGATGCCGGAAAGGGAGGAGGGTGACAATGGTTACCGGTGAATCACCACAAACAAAAGTAGAAAAATAAAAAAGAGGAAGGAGAGTGAGGAGGAGAACCGGAGAGGGAGACTCGTCGCAAAGGAGGGAAGCGCCGGCAGAGGAGGGAGGCGTCGGTGTCACCGGTAGGAGGTGGTGGCAGCCGGAGCCGGAGCCGGAGAGGGGAGGGGAGGGAGTGAGGTTAGGGTTTAGGGTCGGGGTCGAGTAATGGGGTTGGGAAATTGGGGGTCGACAAATGAAATGAACAAAGGGTAGCACTGGGTTTTTTTTTTAAGAATTTGCAACGGACTTACAAGGGATAATCCGTTGCAAATGTTAATTTGCAAGGGACTTTGCCGTTGCAAATAGTGAATTTCCGTTGCAACCTTACGCGCTAAGGGGGGAAAATTTTGGCGCCTATGAAACCGTTGCAAATCCGTTGCAAGTTTTCATATTCCGTTGCAAGTCCCTTGCAAATATTTATTTTACAAGGGAATGAGTTTCCCTTGCAAATTTCCCTTGCTATGGCTATTTTTTTTTTGTAGTGACTGATGCTTCAACAAGTTACTTCTATAACAGGATTAAAGAAAGATACAAAAAACAGTTTGTTGGCAGTATTCAACATAAGAATGGAATCACTTGTAATGGGCATGCTGCTGTATCAGAGGGGTTTATTGATTTCTACAGAAGTTTGCTTGGATCCACCACAACTTTCATGCCATTGGATGTGCAATTCCTGCAGCAGGATCCCACTTTATGCACTGATACATGTGGCAGAGCTTGCAGTGTACCCCAAGTGTTGAGGAAATTGAGGTTGCTCTTTTTGGGATTGGGGCTCATAAAAGCCCTGGTCCTGATGGGTTCTCAGCAGAATTTTTTAAAGCTAGTTGGTCTACTGTAAAGCATGATTTCATCACTGCAATTCTGGATTTCTTTACACATGGGAAGTTGTGTAAACAGGCGGCTACAACTCTAATTACTCTAGTTCCTAAGAAAAAAACTTGTAAAACAGTAATGGATTACAGACCGATTGCTTGTTGCACTACAGTTTATAAGACAATAAGCAAGATCATTGCAAATAGGATGAAAAAGGTTTTACCTCAGATTATAGGTCCTGAACAAGCAGCCTTTGTTGCAAAGGGGAGTATTCATGATAATGTGGTTCTTTCTCAAGCTCTTATAAAAGGTTATTCTAGGTCTCTCTTTACACCTAGATGCATGATTAAAATGGATATGAAGAAAGCCTTTGACTCTCTTCAATGGCCTTTTCTTAAAAATATGTTGGAAGTTCTCAATTTCCCACCTAGATTCATTGAGTGGGTAATGAGTTGCATTACAAGCCCTTGGTTTTCACTCAAGTTGAATGGAGGGATTGAGGATTTTTTTAAGGGTAAAAGTGGTATAAGGCAAGGAGACCCAATCTCCCCTTACCTTTTTGTGCTAAGTATGGAAATTTTGTCTATATATCTCAGAAAGATGAATGATTTGGAAGGTGTATCTAATCACCCCAAATGTGCCAAGCTTCGACTTAGCCACCTGGTGTTTGCAGATGATTTAATGGTGTTTACCAGGGGAGATGTCTCATCTGTGATGGCGGCAAAGAAAGTTTTAATGCATTTTGCTAGTATTTCAGGCCTGCATATTAATGAAGATAAGACTGAAGCTTTCTTTGGTGGTGTTAAGCATCAGATAAAAGAGGAAATTTTGAGAACTACTAGATTTATTGAAGATCAACTTCCCTGCAAATATTTGGGAATGCCTTTAAATTCTGTAAGAAATAACATTGCTACATATGGGAGCCTAATAACTAAGATTCAGGGTGCTCTATTGTACTGGTCTACTCACACTTTCTCTTATGCGGGTCGACTAGAGCTCATTAATTCTATCATCTTTGGAATCTCTAATTACTGGTGTGCTGCTGCTCTGCTCCCTAAAACTATGATAAAAATCATCAATAGGTTTTGCAAGACATTCTTTTGGTCTGACTGGAAGATGCAGTTTAAGGGGTGGAAAACTATTTGCTTACCATGGATTGAAGGAGCTAGGGTTCAATGTTAAGGAGTTATTATCATGGAATAAAACGCTTGTAGCTAAATGGATCTGGCAGTTAGAATCTGATCACAATAGTCTTTGGATCCAATGGTTGAAGTCTTATGTAATCAATAGTACATCACTTTGGGCCTTAGAGATCAAAGACAGGCATTCTGAAACTATAAGAAGCATCATTCATGTTTAAGATGAAATTCTAAAGAGAACTGGGACAATTGAGGCTAGTAGGGAATTGATATTCAGCTGGACAATAGGCCACAAGTTTGCTACTAAGCAGACTTACAATTGGTTTCGTATAAAGTATAACAAGCTGGAATTTCTTAAAGGACTACAGGGGAAGGCAATCTATCCAAGACAAAAGGTAGTTACTTCATTAGCAGCACAACAAGAGTTGCCAACAGTTGATAAGATGCAGGACAGGAGCATTGCAATGGTGAACAGATGTGTCCTATGCAAAATGACGTTGGAATCTCAAAATCACTTGTTTTCTCAATGCCAATACTCAAGGAGACTCAAGACTGAAGTTCAGCAATGGCTGCATATCAGACCAATTCATCTAGATCTTAAGAAAGAGCTCAGAAAACTAAGTTTTTAGCTCAGAATACGGATTGAGTACAAGGTGGCTTATGTTCAGTTGTTTATAACATATGGGAAGAAAGGAATCATAGAATCTTCAATGATAAAGAGATGGATACTACTCAAAGATTTGAAAAGATAAAGATAGAGGTGAGAATGAGGTTGAGCAAACACCACTGTATGGTACTTGGTTAAGATTTGTCTTTGTCTTGATTTTGGAGCTTGTTCCAAATAAAGGATATGTCTTTTGTAAGATCATCTCTTCTTTTTTCCCTATATGGATGAATAAAGAGATTAACTTTCTTTCAAAACATAAACAATACATAAAGAATAAAAAAAATGAAGAGATACTAAAAACAACAAAAATTGATTTTATTCTTTATAGGTTGTTTTAACCATTTTTATCCATTTTCTTTTATATAACAAAAATTAAAGTGATGAAATTTAATTGTGAATTTTTCGTCAAGACATTATTTTAGTCATAAACGAAACTACGTAACGAAAATTAAATCAATGTCCGCTACAGCTAAATTTCGGTCCAATAGTAACTCTACATCCTCTAAATCAAATTTACTATAAGTCTTATAACCAAAATAAAAAGTATTAGAATTAATCATCTAACATTTTTATATATATAACTTAGTAATGTTAGTCATAAAATAAGCCTAAATATTAAACTAAGCATATTACTATATTAGTAACATAAATGTACTTATGTATAAAAAGGATGTTAGAAGAAAAACTTGGTTACCTTGTTAGCTACTATTTAATAACGATATTAAAAACTAAAGATTGTCGGATTCGATAATATCATCGATATTTGAAAGGTCTTCTCCTTCTAGGGTGTCACACCCAACATACAAAAGAAGTAAGAAAAATGTTAGTTTATAAACCTATTACAAAAATATAAGGTAGAATGTGTGTTAAATTATTAAAGAAAGTAGTATAGGTGGGTTTAAAGTTTAATTGATTTTTCTTTTTGAAGGGGAAAAAGAAAATACCAATGAAGTGTTCCTTAAAGGTTGGCTTGTTGGTTTGTTTATGAGGATGAAATTGTAGTATTAGAATCGAGTAAGTAAGAAGTAAGAAGTAAGAAGTAAGATGTAAGATGGTAGAAATGAAATGAATGAGGCTAAGTAGTAAAAATGAATGAAGTAGTAAGTGAAGTACTAATGGGTATTATATGGAATACACAATAGGAGTGGAACAAATATCTCAAATTCTTAGCATGTAGTAAGTTTAGGAATTGAGTGTGAGAGGCCCAAATGGGTCAGTTTCCCGTCTCTCAAAATTCGTTCTGTTTTACGTAAACTTGCTACCGAGAATTTTTATTTTAATAACCTCAACTTTTTTATAACTAGAAAACTAATAACGTTTTGAAAATATCGATAATTGAATTTTAACACGGGTTAAGATAAGCTCACTTTTTCTCGAAAATTGAAATATGAAATTTACGGAATAAAATAACGGAACCCGTAATATTTACTTTTGAAACAGAAATGGTGTTACGATGTGCAAAACAGGTGATGAATAGTAATAAGGGACAATAATTAAATGTAATCATTACTTGTTGAAAACTAGCCTAAGTAGACTATATGTCACATTTACGGGCGTTGTTCCATCGTTCATTTACGTCTTCGCTTAACAGGGTCTCGAAATATTATTTTAAAAATCTGATAAATCATTCTTATTTATTGCAAGACGGAAAATTATTTTAAATTGTCAAAACGACGGTTTACTATTCGTAAAATATTTTTCTTGTTTTAAAGATTGTTTAACGATAGATTTAAAACTTTAATAACGTTTGTTAAATACGGGGTGTTACAGTCTCCCCTCCTTAAAATAATTTCATCCTCGAAATTTCCGGTATAACTTAATGGTTTGATTCGGGTTTAACATTCTACCTTGATCAAATAGTTGTGGGTGTTTCTCTCGCATTGAGGCCTCAGTCTCCCACGTGGCTTGTTCATATTTCTGACCTCACCATAAAACTTTCAGAAGGGGTACTACTCTCTTTCTTAAGGTACGTACTTCCTTTTCTAGGATTTGAATGGGTCTCTCTGAATAAACAAGGTTTGGTTCTAGGGATATTGCATCGGGTGTGGTAATGTATGATGGTTCACTCGTATACCTCCTTAATTGGGATACATGAAACACATTATGGACTATCTCCAGGTCGGTGGGTAAATCTAAACGGTATCCCACTTCGCCAACTCTATTAAGAATTTCGTAAGGTCCTATATACTTAGGACTCAACTTTCGCTTAACTCCAAATCTTCTCACTCCTTTCATTGGTGAAACCTTGAGAAATACTTTTTCTCCTACCTCGAATTCCACGGGTTGTCTACGCGTATTTGCATACGCTTTCTGTCTATCCTGTGCGGCTTGAAGCTTTTCTCGAATCACTTTGATATGTTGGATCTGGTCTTGGACAATCTTAGGTCCCAAACCGACATTGTAACTAGTGTCATCCCAACATACTGGGCTTCTACACTTTCTACCATATAATGCTTCGAAAGGTGCACATCCCAAACTTGCATGGTAACTATTGTTGTATGAAAATTCTATCAGCGGAAGGTTTTTCTCCAAACTTCCTGGAAATTCTAGGGTACATGCCTGTAACATATCCTCAAGGGTCGGGATAGTCCTTTCCGTTTGACCATCAGTTTGTGGGTGAAAGGCTGTACTCATCTTAATCTTACTACCTAACAGTTCTTGTAACTGCTTCCAAAAATTTGACACAAATCTCGGGTCTCGATCAGAGATGATTTCTTCGGGTACTTCGTGAAATCTTACCACCTCTGCTGTATAGGCCTCTGCAAATTGTTCCAATCTCAAATTTCTTTTACGGGGACAAAATGCGCAACTTTGGTTAATCTATCAACTATTACCCAAATAGCGTCCTTATGGTTCTGTGTTCTTGGCAAGCCCATAACAAAATCCATGGAAACCGAACTCCATTTTTCCCTAGGTATATCAAGTGGTTGTAACAGACCTTCGGGTCTCTGGTGTTCAATCTTCATCTTTTGACAAATAAGAAATCTAGCCACAAACTCGGCTACATTCCGTTATAGAGGGCACTCGATCGAGTGCCTAAGAGCCACTCGATCGAGTGACCCCCTAAAAAATGGGCAGGAAGTCTTCACGAAGGACACTCGATCGAGTCCCCTCAATTACTCGATCGAGTGACCCTTGTAGGCCACCAACGTGAGTCTAGAGGTGATATAAAGTCCTGTTGAGTCTCTTTCAATGCTTGCCTAATCAATCACGGATTTGCCCTCCGATCAATATACAAAGCAATGTGTAAATGATCGGGATTTGTCCAATAGTCCGATTTACGGTTTCTAATTATGAGTCCATTTATAGTCCGTAATTACTGTTACTAATCCGATTATTAAATTATTGCTTGTTGTATTGTGAATTTTGGGTTGTATTTTCGCCCGTGTAATTTGTAATTTATTTACGAGCTTTATTTTCGATGTTTACCATTTATTGCTTTTAAATGAACATCGCATGCTAAACAACTTTGACAAATATCAATATGCATTAAACGACTTAGCTAAACACGTATTTCACATGCGTAGCTTAAAACGCTGTTTGCATATCATTTCACCGTATTACTAATGCGCGCATTAAAAAACCATTCGATATCTTAGTAGAGGCCGCTATGTGCGAGTGGGGTTATTGGGTGTCCTTTGTGGGCTTCCCAACACGTACCCTCACCTCTTACTCAGAACCATTGGTTTCTAGACGCCCGAAAATGTTGGCATACGAGAATCATTCGATGCACGATACCCGATAACTCGGCATCGGTATCGTAATGCAAAGGGACGAACCCAACAAGCTCTAGTACTAAAGCGGATCATGCTTTGTGCACGATACGCCTAAGTATAGAGTGGGTTCGAACGGACCAAAACTTCCATAAAGTTCGGTGGCGACTCCAAACTTCGATTTAAATTTCGACCCGAGAACAATCTCACCACGAGATTCATTCACCTACCCAAACCCGCACATGGCCGCATCGGAGTGGACCTATGTTATGTCCACAATTAGGTGATTTCTATGACCAATTTTGTAGTAGTGTTTGTGAAGATCTCGGAAGACTTGGTTAAAGAAGTACAATTCAAATAAAAGACATTTGGCTCCTGTACATTTATCTGCTTGAGGAAAAAGACAAAGACGTCCTAAGCATAAGCTCAATGAAGTGTAAAAATACCTTGATTAATACAAGTTGTTTAATCATCACAAAATGAGGATTTATCTTAGAAATTTAGAATCAATTGGCAAGATAAGATGGGTAGTCTACATACTTAAAAAATAAACTAAGTGCATCTACATCTACAGATATGGGATAATGCTTCACGCACCGGAAAACATCAACACAGTTTCCTACATTTGTGAAAGATAATTACGTGAACATACATAGTTACTTGCACCATATTCATCACAATAATCTAAACAAGCAAACCCTCCAAATAGCATTCAAATCTACAGTTCAAATAAGGCAAAATAGTTCCAATGAAGGGAAAATTATTGTTCATATAAGCATGCTCACCTCAGCAGACCAACTAAACAAAGTTCGCTTAAATTTCTCCATAACCACGGTTTTTCTGGTGTCAGGACATCCACACACATATAAACTCCCTTATTTCTCCTTCTCCACACTGCCTTTGCAAAAGTTTAGAACCCTTTTCAGCTCTTTTTCTCTACACACCACGCTACATGGACGAGTCGAAACATGCAATGCCTCTTTCACCACTCTCATCTGCTCCGCATCTGTGTATTTCTCACACCAAATCCGAAAATATTACTAAAGCAGAAACCCTACTAGTAGTCCTTATTGCTTACACTCTTAGGTAGAAGCATACCAGCCTTCATACAGCAATTTAGTCTAACACACTATAGTGTTATTTTCATGTGATTTCAAACAAAAATGTCAAAAAATTGGCAGAAACAACAAGAGATTGAACAAGTCATACCACAAGGATAAACCAAATTTCCCTATATTAAGAATCATATTCGTTGGGAAGTTTCATATATTATTATTCACTCGGAATTCTGACTAATACAATGCTCTTGATAGCCTTATATACATACAAAATATATAGATATTTACGAAAAGAATATTGTGTTAACTGCTATATTATATAATGGGTAAGCAACAATCAAGTTCCTTGATTGTAGGAGTTAACGGTCCTTTGAGAGATATGCACAGGATAATTGGAGGATGATGTATCTTGTTACCCCCCTCAAGTTGGTGCATGGAGGTCCGAAACGCCCAACTTGGATAGTAGTGTGTTGAACGGGACGCGGCCTAGAGCTTTAGTAAATATATCAGCGAGTTGGTGTTTTGTATGAACATAGCTTGGGGAGATGACACCTTTTTGGATTTCGTCACGAATAAAATGGCAATCTACTTCAATATGTTTGGTGCGTTCGTGAAAGACCGGATTGCGAGCAATATGTAGAGCAGATTGACTGTCACAATGTAGTTGAATTGGCCGCGTATGTGAAATGCCAAGGAAGTCGAGGAGGCCTTTGAGCCATTTGAGCTCACATGTAGTGTATGCCATAGCCCGATATTCGGCTTCAGCGGACGAGCGAGATACCGTGTTTTGTTTCTTAGTTTTCCAAGAAATCGGGGATGAGCCTAGAAACACAAGGTAGGCAGAGAGGGAGCGTCTAGTGGTGGGGCATGTTGCCCAATCTGCGTCACAATAAGCTTGTAACTGTAGATCACTGTTTGCTTGAAGTAAAATGCCTTGACCCGGAGATTTTTTTAAATAGCGTACAACTTTGCGAGCAGCATCCCAATGCTCGGTAGTCGGAGCATGCATAAATTGGGCGAGTATGTGGACCGAATAAATTAATTCAGGGCGAGTGATAGTTAGGTATACGAGACGGCCCACAAGTCGACGATACGGTTGCAGATCGTGCATAGGAGCAGCGTTGGAAAGGCCTAACCCATGATTTGGTTCCATCGGAATGTCGGATGGTTTTGACCCGAGTAATCCGGATTGGTAAGAATGTCTAGGGCATATTTGCGTTGTGATATAAAAATTCCCGTCTCATTACGAGCTATTTCAAGACCAAGAAAATATATGAGAGCCCCGAGATCCTTCATATGAAAGCAAGTGCTTAAGTAGGTTTTGAATTGAGTAATAAAAGCGGTATTATTGCCACATATGACGAGGTCATCGACATAGACTAGAACATGAACCTCCGTGGTAGGTGTTGTCATAGAAAATAATGAGTGGTCGTACGGACACTGCTTAAAACCGTAGGTAATAAGAGCGGAGGCAAGTTTTGCATACCAACATCGAGGAGCTTGACGGAGGCCATAAAGAGACTTTCTCAAGCGGCAAACTTTTCCATCGGTCAAGGAAGAGAAGCCAGGCGGTGGTTTCATGTATACTTCTTCGTGAAGGTCACCGTGCAAAAAAGCGTTGTGGATATCCATTTGATGGAGAGCCCACTTCTTAGAGGCGGTGATTGCAAGTAGTGTACGAACCGTGACAAGTTTAATTGTTGGGGCGAAAGTTTCATTGTAATCAACCCCCTCAACTTGTCTATTCCCCATAACAACTAAACGTGCTTTATATCGTTCAATTGAGCCATCAGCGTTGTACTTAATCTTGTATACCCATTTGGAACCGATTGCTTTCTTGTTTGGAGGGAGTGGTTCGAGGGTCCATGTTTTATTCTTTTCTAGGGCATCGATTTCAAGTTGCATCGCTTGTTTCCATTCGGGTACCTGCATAGCTTCGTTAAAATGGCTAGGCTCGTGACCCTTGGTCACGGCCGATAAATTTTTTTTGTGTTTAATAGAAAATTTAGCGTAATTAACGAAATGAGAAATTGGGAATTTTGTACCTGAAGGTGCTGAGGATGCGAGGAGCAAGTGTGAGGAGGGGCGGGTAGTTTTAACAAAATCTTTGTGAAGAGAATTGGGGTATTTGATACGGTGACCGCGACCCATATTCGGGGGGTCGTTTGAGGCAGGAGCATTAATTATGGTAGAGGGTTCCACGGGGTCAGGCGTGGGTGAAACTGTGACGGCTGGTTCACGTGTGGGGGGAGTCGGGAGAGGTGTGTCAGTCGAGGGAGTGTCGTTGGGTGTGGGCGTAGCAGGTGAGGAAGCAATAAGCACTAGGTCGTCAATGGGGGTAAGGTCGTGTTCATTTAGAAGCGACTGAGATATATTTAGTGAATCATGGATATTGATAGATTGATACGGAAATTCATTTTTAAGAAAAACCACATCTCGAGACTCAAAGTATGACCCGGTGTCAAGGTCATAGACGCGCCACCCCTTCTTGCCAAACGGGTAGCCAATAAATACACATTTTCGACTCCGAGGGGCAAATTTGTCATGGGAACGATTAATATTTCTAACGTAGCATAGACATCCAAAAACACGAATATTTTCCATAGGCGGAGGTTTATTAAATAGTGCTTCGTAAGGAGTTTTACCATGCAAAAGAGTTGTGGGGGTGCGGTTTATTAAATGTACTGCAGCTAGGACACATTCCCCCCAAAAAAATATTGGTTGACTAGCTTGAAATAATAAAGCACGGGCAACGTTTAAAATATGACGATGTTTGCGTTCAACTCTACCATTTTGTTGTGGAGTATCGACATTGGAGGTTTGAAATAAAATACCGTGAGTGACGAAATTTTTTTGAAGACATGTAAATTCCGTACCATTATCGCTTCGTAAAATTTTGACTTTTTTTTGAAATTGACGGTCAACCATTGCAAAGAAATTTAACAGGATTTGTTTTGTGTCGCTTTTATGCTTTAATAAATACACCCAAGTAGACCTTGAAAAATCATCGACAATTGTTAAGAAATAGCGAGAACCACATGAACCATTTTCGGAGTAAGGACCCCATAAATCGCAATGAATAAGATCAAAAGGTGCATCAACAATATTATTACTTAGTGAGAATTGTTCACGAGTTTGTTTTGCCCGAACACAAATATCGCAAGTTTTACTTAAAAATTGAGAAGTGCTAGTACGAGTCTTATTAGTAATGAACGGTAGAAAATGTGAAATATTGGTAGAGAGATGACCCAACCGTCGATGCCAAAGCTCAACCGTGTTATTGGAACTCACCAAATATGCTTTGACCTCGTCAATACGAACACCCTTTAAATAGTAGAGCCCCTCACGTTGCTCACCCGCACCAATCAACATCTTCGAGGAACGGTTCTGAATTAGACAAAATTTTTGAGAAAATTGAATAGTTAGAGAATCGTCAAGTAATAAACTAGAGACGGAAATAAGATGACAATGTAAATTTGCACCGTATAAGACGTCTTTCAAAATAAGTCGGGATGATAAAATAATATCACCACATTTAGTAACCCGCGTAAGATCTCCGTTTGGGAGCCCAACGGATAACGGAGTGATATTTCGAATATTAGAGAAATGAGATAAGCATCCCGACATATGATGGGATGCTCCTGTATCAATAATACAAGAAGATAGAGGTACATTACCATGGAGACGTTCATCCGGAGCAGATTTATGAGAATTCCATAGCCTAGTCAAGTCGTCCAATTCAGTGGGTGATAATGCATTTATGTCCAGTTTATCGAGTGTAGGAGGTGCTGATGAAGACGAGGGTTGCCCTCCCACCATGTTAGCACGAGGAGTAGGTCGTTTATCGTGGTTATTATTAGCTCTCCCACGCTCATCTGGTATAACTACTGGGTTACCCATATCATTGGTGTTTATATAAATACGATCACGAGGTCTATCGCCCCACCATTCCGGGAAATCTCCAGTAACACGGAAGCAAGTAGTATAGGTGTGACCGGGACGGTTACAAGCAATGCAACGAGGACGATTATTATTTGGATTATTAGCAGTGGTATTAGAAATATTATTCAAGTTGTTACGTGAATATGTGTTACTAGGTGGCCTGTAATCATTACGACTCCCCCCCGAACTCGAGACCCCTTGGTAGAGTGAGTAGCAAAGGCCATTGGTTCGGGCTTAGATTCAGTACGCGTATTAGAAAGATTATGGATGCCTTCCTCTTGTAAAAGACGATTATAAACTAGATTTAGGTTGGGGATAGGAGTAATACCAGAGATTTGTTAGCGAACATTATTGAAGCGATCGTCGAGACCCATTAAAAATCCCCGAACCCGTTCTTTATCACGCCTTGCATCCATGATAGTCACCCAATTGCACGCACATGGATTACAAGAACATGTCGGAAGAGGATCGTATTCCATAATTTCATCCCAAAGAGTCGTTATGCGACCGTAGTACGACATAAGGGACTCCGTGGGACCTTGGCGACAAGCCATAAGATCACCCTGCAATTGATAAATTCGTGCATCGTTCTCTTGACAAAAACGATCTTTAATATCGGACCATACCTGTTTTGCTTCAGGGCGGTATGAGATCGTCTTACGAAGAGATTGTTCGATTGTGTTATATATCCAGGAGGTTACCAATGCATTGGTAGACTGCCAAGATTCATAGTTTGCTGCATTAACCAGTGGTTTGGAGACGGTTCCATCGATGTACCCGAGTTTCCCTTTAGCGAGAAGCGCAAGCTTGAATGATCGAGACCATTCGTCATAATTATGACCATTGAAAGCAATTTGTGTGATATTGCTTCCCGGATTCTCAACATGAACAAAGGTATGTGAAGGCGTTGTTTTTGGATCGACTAAAGAAGTATCGGAATTCGTCATGAGTTTGGATCAATTGCCGTGTTCGTTTTTTTTTTTTTTTTTTTCGAAGTGAACAGAGGATACGTTTGAAGGAAGAAGAAGAAAATTAAAGATCTGGCTCTGATACCATATTAAGAATCATATTCGTTGGGAAGTTTCATATATTATTATTCACTCGGAATTCTGACTAATACAATGCTCTTGATAGCCTTATATACATACAAAATATATAGATATTTACGGAAAGAATATTGTGTTAACAGCTATATTATATAATGGGTAAGCAACAATCAAGTTCCTTGATTGTAGGAGTTAACGGTCCTTTGAGAGATATGCACAAGATAATTGGAGGATGATGTATCTTGTTACCCTAATTCAAATCCAGAACAATCAAATAAGATACACCAAAATTACTGATCCAATCACGAGAAAAATGAAAAGCGAAAGTGATCAATAAAACATGACAAGGATCAAATTCCATCGTAAACAATTGAGAAAAGCAAGGAATGAAACTTGACGACGTGAGAATCACGATAGAGCATACGAAGGAAAGAAACTTCGAGAAGACTAGTAGGAAGAACTTGAGGCTTCTCCAGCTCTACGATCTTTCCGGTAGCCTTCTCCAACTTTTTCAAGTTTCTCGAAAGCTTCCATGGCTGACACGGTGAGGAGGGAGGTGACGGTGAGGAGGCGGCAGCCGAGGAGGGTAGGGGTGTTCACCGGTCCGGAACCGGACCGGACCGGACCGGACCCGGTTGGACCGAAGACCGGCCAAAGGGCGTCGTCATAACCGGAAACCGGACCGGATGGGTGTCAGACCGGACCGGGACCGGACCTGTCGGACCGGTCTGAAACCGGACCGGACCGGTCGACCCGACTAGCGCGTAAATGGTTGTAACTTGTAAGAATTTGGTTAAGATGCAACGTGCCAACGTATAATGTTTACAAATGATGACATGAATACGTAATCAAAATTGAGAAGTAAATAGCAAAGTCCAAGATAAAAATAAAGAACGAAATTAATAATGTATGCTTAAAATTTAGGGATTTTCTACGTGGTACCCCTGAACTTTTTACTTTTCTACCTTGTACCCCTACAATTTTTGCATGTATACATGGTACCCTTGTACTTTACTAAAAGTTTCTTTGGTACCCCTAAACTTTATTATTATCTTTACTGGTACCCCTAAACCTTTTTTCCCGTCAAGTTTTGGCAACAAATTACCTTTTTATGTTCAAAATTAAATGTTAAACGTCATTTAACATACCTAATTAACCGATAATTGAACTCAAACTAACAATTTTGTACGTGTTTGCAGTTTTACTCTGAATCTGAACAGATTATATTTTTGACATTATATTGTCAAATCAATTGATAACACTTAAACTAAGCTCAATTACTTGTTAATTATCTAAGTTAAATGATATTGAAGTCTTAATTCTAAGCTAAAAACATAATCTAACGACAAAACTTGATGGAAGAAAACATTTGGGGCGCTAGTTAAATTAATAGTAAACTTCAAGGGTACCTTGTATAGACATAGAAAAGGTAGGGGTACAAGGTAGAAAAGTAAAAAGTTCAGGGGTATCGCGTAGGAAATCCCTAAAATTTAATAATGACGAATTGACGAGACTAATAAAATCTTCGAATCTTTGAGGTCGTCGATCTTCAAAGTTGGACAACGACTTCTTCTTCATCGACTATTGTCGTATTCGTCAAATCTATATAAAATTAAATTGACAACTTATGTTAGGAAAATATTAAGTAAGTCGACAATAGGAATAATAATGTATAAATTTAATGAAAATAACTAAATAAGTGTATAAGTTCGGAAATACATTTTTCAAGTTTTTCAAGTTCTTCTAACTTTTCTTCCATGTTAAGCCCTTTATCATTTCTTGGCCGAATCCAATCTTGTGCACAAAAGAGTGCTTCAACAATCTTAGATGACATAAAATAATAAATTTTTGTGGTTAAAGTCTTCAATAGACATTCAAAGAAAATTAAAAAAGAGTAGAAAAAATAAATTAGAACTAAATATATATTACCTTTGGGGTCAATGAGCTTCTAAATGGTGATAGATGTCGACGACCGGCACTAAAAGAGGACTCTGAAGCTACAGTAGAAATAGACACCGCTAAAACGTCACTTGCTAAACGTGATAAAATAGGGTACCTAGGAGCGTTCAGTTTCCACCATGTCAACGCATCATAATCTTCTTCGTGGTCCCCAAGTATTTGTTCCAATATCTATCAAGCTCGGATTTTGAATACCCACTATTCGACCTTGTCCTCCGAACTTGGCGTTCAATAGCTTTTTTGAAATCTAAAGAATCATCTGTCCAACACTACTACCCACAACATGTGTACTCTCATCATTTTGAGGAGCCAAAGAAGCATATAATCTCCTATACTCATCAAATAACTCCATTGATTTAGTATACACTAGTTTGCTCATTTCTTCATCTTTAGGCGCATCATAAACACTAGTGAAAGCAAACTTCAAACCTACTAACTTAACATGCGGATCAAGAATAGCTCCCATATAAACCAAGACATTCATCTTCTCAACATCTCCCCAATACTTGTCAAATTTCTTTTTCATAGCACATGACATAGCTTTAAAGTCATCATCATCGCTAGCACTAAATTTATTTAATTGATGAAGTGCACGAGCAATGAAAAAGAAACTAGAATCACTAGTCACATACAATGAAGCAGAAACTTTTTCAGTCAAAACTTTAAACTCCTTCAAAAATTTCATCAATGATTCAACTACACCCCAATCATGGTCACTAGGAGCACCTAGAATGTTCTACCTCAATAGGATTCCCAAACTCATCAACATCATCTGAACCTGTACCAAGTTCATTTCCTAAAGGGTTAACTGGAACATTTACATCACCAAATACATCCTTAAATTTCAAAGAGGTTTCCAACATATCAAATGTAGAGTTCCATCTAGTAGGCACGTCAAGAGATAATGACTTCTCAGATTGTGTATACCTCTTTGCAACATCCTTAAAGAATTTCACTCTAGCAGGAGAACTTTTAATAAATTTAACCGCATACCTAACCTTACTGATTGAGTCCTTGTTCTTTTTCAAACCATCCCACACAATAAGGTTAATAATATGCGCAACACACCTCATATGCAAATAATCCCCATTCCCAACAATATTAGGCTTATTTTGAAGAATTTTTCTTAGTTCCAAACAAGCAGTGTCATTAGAACTAGCATTATCAACAGTCAAAGTAAAAACTTTATCATCTAAACCCCATGATTTGAAGCAACCATCAGGAAGGTTTGCTATATCTTTACCCTTGTGACTATAGATAGGACAAAAACAAATGATCTTCTTATGCAACTTCCAGTCATTGTCGATATAATGAGCAGTTACACACATGTAGTTGATTTTCTGAATGCTAGTCCATGTATTAGTGGTAAAAGATACCCTTTGACATGAAACTCTAAGACACTCGATCAATTTAGTTTTCTCATTACAAAAGAGTTGATAACAATCCCGAGTTATAGTGACACGAGATGAGATACGAAATGTAGGGCAAGTCACATACATAAGACGTTTGAAACCAGTTTTCTCAACAAACCGAAATGGTAACTCGTCCACTATGATCATATAAACAACTGCATCGCTAACCTCTTCGAGATTCAAAACCCACCCTTTCAATTGACCTTCCCCTTCATTTTCACTCCTATCAAAAATTAACTGAGTTTGTTTCCCTTTAGACTTGTTTGTAGGTGCATCAGGATTAGCGGGGCATGCAATCCAATGATTTCTAATATTTTTGGAACCATTTATATTACTATCAGCGGCAAAATTTTTATTTTCACAATAGATACATTCAGCTCTTCGCTTACCTTCCTCGTCGTCGTAATCACGAAAATGCACCCAATAAGTAGATCTCCTACTTTTACCATCGACGTACTTGCGTCCTGGGACTTTAGGCCTGGCGGGCAATAAAACTGTTTCTGGTTTTGTCTGAGAAACATTTATATTCTCGTCAACACCGACGTCAAAGTCCTATGTGAGCGGCTCTTGCGTTACGACCTCTTCCAAATCAGGTTCAAGCCGTCTTTTTTTTGAAACCGAGCTCGTCATTATTCTAAAATAACAAATAAGCAACTAATTAAAATAATATTCAAACGAATAATTACAAACTACGAATAATTAGAAATAACAGTATAAAATATTAACAGTACGAATAATTACAAATAACAGTATAAAAAATTAACAGTACGAATAATTACAAATAACAGTATAAAAAATTAACAGTAGGAAAAATTACAAATAACAGTATAAAATATTAACCGTACGAATTGCGAATAATTACAACACTATAACAGTATAACACTGCAAGTCTGCAACACTAAAACGGCAACATGACAACATCAGTACACTGTACACGGTCCATGTGCAACAACAAAACGGCAAGTCTGCAAGTCCACGGTCCACGGCAACAACAAAACAACACACTGCCAGTTTGCCATCACTATCAGAGTGCCATGTGCATTTAATGTATAGATGTTTTCATGCTTACACGAGTATATTTAATAAAATATTTAATATCCGATGCTTATGACTTTACGACGAGTATATACGATAATATAAAATCAAACAATCAACAATCAACAATGAACTGTTCAACAGTGCTTACAAGAAATCGAGTATACGAGTTATGATTTATGAACAAAATATAAAAATACCTGTTCGGTTGTTCCCTATTTTTCCGTTCCGAAGTAGTGATGTATTGAATTATTGATGAATGATGATGAAGAACTGCGTACTACGTAATCTGCGTTTACCTCAGGGGAGTCACGGACTCAGGCCATTAGGGTTAGGGCCTTTTGATGAATTGAATATTTGAATGTATTACGTAAACATGTAAAATAGTAGTATTTAGTATATTATTAACTTAGTAATTAGTATAGTATTTTGAATTATTTATAGATTAAAAATTATATAGGAAATAGGAATTATGGGAAGTTATGATTTGGGAATATTACAATTTACAATGTTAGGATTTGAATTTGACAGAATATTGGGAATTTGAGTATTTGAGATTAATGGGAAATTGGGAATATTGGAAACTTGAGGATCAATTCCGGTCTGGACCGGGTTTTTCCGGGTTTTAGCCTGGACCAGACCGGAAACCGGAAAGTGCATGGGAGATGAACCGGGGACCGGACCGGTTGTGGGGTAGGTCCGGTTCGGTCTGGACCGGCCGGTCCGGTTCGGTCCGGTTGGCCGGTCTGGACCGGTTTTTGAACAGCCCTAGAGAAGGGGAGGGGAGGGTGAGGTGAGGGTTTAGGGAGTTGAATAAATGGGGATCAGATTTTCATTTTAGAACAATGAAATGGGTCTGACTTTAATTTCAATACTCCCTCCGAGTCTGACTTATGTTCCCTCTTTCTTTTTTGGGTTAAATCATTCATTCTTTTCTCTTTTCTCTTTAAGCTATGAATATGTGACTTATATTTATCTATTCATTTATCTCTCTTCCTCCCTCAATTTTGAGCCACCCATTTCAACACCCTTATTTACCTTCGAAATCGAAACGGGGGCATAAGTTAGACTAAGAGAGAGTATAATTTTGTTTTGAATTCCAAAATATACATAGGGTTTTAATATACCCACTTCTATTCATATTCTATATACGTAAGTTTTATTTTAACCCATTTCTATAATTTATAGACATAAGTTATGATTTTGATCTATGTATATTCTCCTTTATATACATGAGTTTTTTCAATACCCGTGTCTATTAAAAATAGATTTAGGATATTTTTTTAACCTATGTCTATTAGGTCATGTCTATGACCAGTTTTGTAGTAATGCTCCCCTTAATTCTGACACTCTCATGCCAATTCGATCCATGAATAACTGATGCTTTGCCTTCGTTAAGATCTTAGTGAACAGATCTACATTTTGGACATTAGTACTGCAAAACTTCAACACAACCATGCCATCACTGACTAGCTTCCTTATGTAATGTTGCTGCACTTCTATGTGCTTTGCCGTTGCATGAAAGGTTGGGTTTTTGTCATAGTTATTGTTGATTTTTTGTCACACCACAACTCAGTTGCTTGATCTTGCTTATGACCTAGATCAGTGAGCAGTTTCCTTAGCCACATTGTTTGTCTTCCTGCAGCTTCTGCTACTACATACTCTGCCTTTGTGTAAGACAAGGCCACAGTATCCTGCTTCTTTGAGCACCAAGTAACAGCACCTGACCCTAGACTAAACACAAATCCCGATGTACTTATCTTGTCATCCATTGATCCTGCCCAAGCACTGTATGTGCATCCTACTAGCCTGAATTCTGACACCTTCTTATACCAGATTTCAATTCCAACTGTACTGTGCTTGACACATACTTCCTCTGTTCCATTCATTTGTTTGCCTTTGATTAAAATAATCCTCACAATGAATATAAAAGACAAACAAATGAATGGAACAGGGGGAGTACCTTAGTATTCTTTTCACTACTCCCATGTGTTGCTTAGTCGGGTTGTGCATGAATCTTGATGCAATGCTCATCCCATATGCAATATCTGGCCTAGTATGAGTTAGGTAATTCAACCCTCCAACCATGCTTATGTACTGCTGTTCATTTGCATCAGTAGTACCATCATTTCTCTGCAGTTTCTCTCCTACATTCATTGGTATGATTTCAGTGTCACACTTCTCAAACTTGAACTTCTTTAGCAGATCTTTTGTACACTTTCAGTGTCACACTTCTCAAACTTGAACTTCTTTAGCCGATCTTTTGTATACTTCTCTTGACGCACAAAGATGCCTTCTTTGCTTTGCTTGACTTCTAATCCTAGAAAGTACTTGAACAGACCTAAATCTGCCATCTCAAACTCTTTCATCATCTCTCTTCTGAAGTCTTTCAACATTTCTGATGATGAACTGAAGTACATAATGTCTATATACAGACATACCACTAGAGTGCCTTGGTCTTCATGACTCTTTACCTAAAAATTAGGTTCATTCTCACTTCTCATGAATCCATCCTTAGAGAAGAACATATCAATCTTGTTATTCCAGGCTCTAAGAGCCTGTTTCAGCCCATACTGTTAGGAAATAAGTGCCTAGCAATTGTCCTATTAGATCTCGAATTGATTTTCGACGTGAATCTATTTAATTAGGGAAGTTTCCTAATTAATATCTGATTGATTAGAGTTTCCTAAATCAATATCTGAGTATCTGAGCTAGGTTTTCCTATTTTATAGGGTTTCCTAATCTGTTTAGGGTTTCTGTTTAGGTTGAGAGTGTTATATAAACTCTCATACCTCTACCCTAAAAAGTATGATATCAGTCTGAAATCTGTAACCTCTCCTCAAATTAATAAAACTATCCCCTCCTTCTGCCCGTGGATGTAGCTAACAGGTTGTTAGTGAACCACGTAAATCTGTCTGTCTCTCAATTTTACGTTCTTATTTGTTTGTCTTTCTCTTCTGTTATAACAAACTGGTATCAGAGCTTTAGGTTCTTCCGATCTGTGAGAGAGATGTCTGGGATGAGCGTTAAAATTGAGAGTTTTGATGGGAGGAATAGTTTTTGTCTATGGAAGATCAAGATGCGGGTGTTGTTAAAACAAAAGAGACGGTGGGCGCCATTCGTGAAGAAAGACGACACAGTTACCGCTGAGATGGCCGTTCTGGAGAAGTGTAGACACCCGCATTTTGCCTACTAGTGTCTATAGCAGTTCCCGACAAAACACCCGATAATGATCGGACGTAAACGTGACTTAATACGCTCGAATACGGCCTCGGAATCAATAATATCCGACGTGGACATTTAGCGGAGTGCAAATCTCTCAAAATCGACCTCAAATTCAGGCCCAGTGGACCATTTCCAATAAAATGAGACTAATTTGGGCAAAAACTGACACCTGGAATAAAATAGTCTTTTGGCGACTGGGTCAAAATCCGGTCAAAGACGAATCCGACACAAAAAACAGCCAAGTTTGCTTCTAGAAGCTAGTCCAACAACCAAGATCCATTAAAAAATGGTCAACAATCATTCCCTATTTACACTCCCTCCTTCCCGACCCACTCGATCGAGTGGTTCATACCCACTCGGTCGAGTAAGGCCATGAACCGGCCGAACCGGACTCGAACCGGGCACTTGATCGAGTGCACACGCACCACTCGATCGAGTGGCCCTAAACCGGGGTATTTCTTCTATAAATACCCTGTCACCCTAAGCCATTTCACAACTTTTTCCAACCCTAATCTACACTACTAACTTTTTTACACTACAGTCATTTACATAACCTTTGCAAACCCTTATCATCCTCTACAACTTTACCACCTTTCAATCATCCATCATCTACACGTACAAATTCAAATTCTCGAGATCAAAACTCGTCAAAGACACACACCATAACTCACCCTACATATCTCGACACTCCCGCGCTCCCGTCGCTATTACGAGTCCGTTTTCGAGGTCATTTTAAGCATGTAGGTCGTTGAGGGTGTAATTCAATCCCGACATCCCTTTCCCCCTTATTCTTTTTATCATATATATATATATATATATATATATATATATATATATATATATATATATATATATATAGAGAGAGAGAGAGAGAGAGAGAGAGAGAGAGAGAGATAGGTTCACATAAGGCCAACAACTCTTATAAGTTCATAAGTTCCAGTGTTAAGGTTACACAAAAGGTGCTTAAAGTTACACGAGATGAGTGTTAAAGTTGCACTTTATCACTTGAAGTGATAAAAGAGCTGAATGTTATAGTTACATATCAATTCTGAAAAAATGCAACTTTAATGTATGTCATCTGTAACTTTAATATAGACTTAATTACATATGGTGAACTTATTTGATCCCTTCTCTCTCTCTCTCTCTCTCTCTCTATATATATATATATATATATATATAGAGAGAGAGAGAGAGAGAGATAGGTTCACATAAGGCCAACAACTCTTATAAGTTCATAAGTTCCAGTATTAAAGTTATACAAAAGGTGCTTAAAGTTACACGAGATGAGTGTTAAAGTTGCACTTTATCACTTGAAGTGATAAAAGAGCTGAATGTTATAGTTACATATCAATTCTGAAAAAATGCAACTTTAACGTATGTCATCTGTAACTTTAATATAGACTTAATTACATATGGTGAACTTATTTGATCCTCTCTCTCCCTCCCTCTCTCTCTCTCTCTCTCTCTCTCTCTATATATATATATATATATATATATATATATATATATATATATATATATATATATATATATATATATATAAGGTTATTTAACAACAATAATAGCAACTATAGGGTGTCTTCCATAAGTAATATCAATTTTAATAAATTTGAGAATAATACATATTATTGAAGTAGTTAAACCAGAGTAGTATAGGTGACCGGTTACCTGTAGAACCCTTCCACCTTTCTTTTTCACCTTTAATTTTATTTAACGACAATAATACCAACTATAGAGCGTGTTCCGAAAATAATTCCAATTTTAATAAATCAGAGAATAATACGCATTTTTATAGAAGTTAAACCATAGTTGTATAGATAACCAGTTAGCGGTAAAACCGGTTCACCTTCCTTTTTCGCCTTTAACTTATTTCATATTACTTCACTCCTTTTCACTAACTCAGTGTACGGGGCATTAAACGTCATTAATGTCCTCCGTCTTTCTCTTCCTTCAAGTCTTCAACCTCACCAAATCTTGCTAACAACACAATCTTACACTAAAATCAACACGTTAATCTAAATAAAACTTATAGAAAAAAACTTAAGAAGGATGAAGGGTAATGCAGAGAGAGGATGAAGGAGAGAAATAAGGAGTACTACACCTGACAAAACTGACCCAACCCAAATAAGCAAAACGAACCCTACCCGACACCCGAATTGAAGACCTGATTTTGACCTGTAATCCGAATTGACTGAGCTAACCCGAAACTAACCCAACTATTATTATAGAAAACAAGTTGATATCCCTAAAAAAAAAGTTGAAAACAACAATCCCGAGAGTGACCCAAACCCGAATTATCTGACCTGACCCCGAAGTCAACCAGATTATTATAACCCGAAAGTGTCCCGATCAGAAACTGACCCGACAGGGTTCACCCGTTATCCAGGTCTAAGAAGAAGAATGGAGTATTAATTAGGTGACCTGATATAGCAGGTTATATAGTCACTTATACTACTCTTGTTTAACTACTCCAATAATACGTATTATTCTCAGATTTATTAAAATTGGTATTGTTTTGGGAAGACGCCCTATAGTTGGTATTATTGTCGTTAAATAATCATATATAGGGTTATATATATATATATATATATATATATATATAGAGAGAGAGAGAGAGAGAGAGAGAGAGAGAGAAGGGATCAAATAAGTTCACCATATGTAATTAAGTCTATATTAAAGTTACAGATGACATACGTTAAAGTTGCATTTTTTTAGAATTGATATGTAACTATAACATTCAGCTCTTTTATCACTTCAAGTGATAAAGTGCAACTTTAACACTCATCTCGTGTAACTTTAAGCACCTTTTGTGTAACTTTAACACTGGAACTTATGAACTTATAAGAGTTGTTGGCCTTATGTGAACCTATCTCTATATATATATATATGTATAGCGTATACATATACATATACATACATATATATATATATATATATATGTATACGCATATATATATATATATATATATGTATGTATACGCATATACATATATATATGTATATATGTATGTATACGCATATACATATATATATGTATATATATGTATACGCATATACATATACATATATATGCGTATACATATATATATGTATATATATGTATACGCATGTATATGTATATGTATATGTATATGCGTATACATATATATATGTATATATATGTATACGCATATATATATATATAGAGGGTTCAAATAAGGGCAACAACTATTTTAAGGGCATAAGGTCAAGTGTTAAAGTTACACAAAAAGTGCTTAAAGTTACACGAGATGAGTGATAAAGTTGCACTTTATCACTTGAAGTGATAAAAGAGTTGAATGTTATAGTTACATATCAATTTTAAACAAATGCAACTTTATCGTATGTCACCTGTAACTTTAATAGAGACTTACTGAAACATGGTGCTCTCTCTCTCTCTCTCTCTCTCTCTATATATATATATATATATATATATATATATATGTTTATGTTTATGTATACGTATTATAATTAATTGATAATAACGATACTATTTAATTAATAACTATTAACACTAACATTTTATTTTCATTACTAACATTTTAATTTTGCTACTAACATTTTATTTATCGCAATCTAACATTTTGTTTATGTACTCTAACCACTAACATTATTTTTTTATTTACATTTCGTCATAATAATAATACCGTGTATAAGTATATAGTTTATAAACCATTTTCGGATTGAACACGTTTAACTACGACTACCGCTCCAAGTCCGTTTAATCCCTTTACGAGTCGCGACAGTGGTGGCGCCCTTTCGAGGAGCACCGCCCTAAGCACTCAAGGGCGTAATGCGATCGTGGTAGTAAGTAGTTGAACGCGTCCGATGCCATTTTCAAAGATAGGTGCGAAACCCGTTGACGCTAAACCGAGCATCAAATAATCCGTAAGGATTATTATAGATGTCGTAACGCGAAGGGAATTAACTTCGTCCTAATCCGATTCAAAACAATTTTATAACATCTTTTTATAAATTTCCGATGCCGATCTTATAATCGTATAGTACACGATTATAGTACCGAAAACCGAGTTAAGTATAAATTATGCAATATTTTTACGTAACTCGGTCAACCATCGATTTTGAATAAATAAAAATGAAACTGCCAGAGCCATGACTCGTACAGGGGGCACTCGACCGAGTGCCATGGGCCACTCATCGATCGAGTAGCACCCCAAAAACCGGGCAGCAGGTCCTTCAAAGGCTCACTCGATCGAGTCTTTGCCATGACTCGGTCGAGTGGATTCCTTTGTCCAAGCAAGTCGAGTGATTCTTTTATCATCCGAGCCTCGTCATTTTTTTACGACTTAGTCGTCGCGTGCAAAGTCATCACGTGATTCCTTATTCAAAACTCATGTATTTTATCCTATTTTTTATTACTTTCACGACTTTGACTAATGTCTTACACGACTAGTTTTGTGTCGACGACTCCTTAGTCGTATCCAACGCATCACTAGTCTAGACACCAATCTTTCAATATGATAAGTTGGGACAACGCATCGAGACCCGGGATCGAGCTAGCACCACGCTACGACCCCATACGCAAACGCGTATCAAAGTCTCCGTTCTCCGTTTAATGCACAATATAATGTGTATTTAATCGAAGTTCCTCTATTTATTCAAATTACGGTTTAGCTTACATTTTCTATTTACGGGTCCGTTTATAGTTACCGTTTTCTATTCCGATTATTATTTTATTGCTCGTTGTATTGTAAGTTCCGGGTTGTATTCCGCCCGTATAATTTGTAACTTATTTACGAGTTTTCTATTTTCGATGTTTGCCATTTATTGCCTTAAATGAACATCACTAGCTAAACATCTTCGACGATAATTTAGATGCATTAAAATGATGTAGTTCACACGTAATTCACATGTTTAGCTAAAATATTGGTTGCATAACATTTAGTCATTTTACTAGTGCGCGTACACGAACACGAACGGTATCTTAGTAGAGGCCGCTAAATAGCGGGCGGGGTTGGGTGTCCTTTGTGGGCTTCCCAATACGTACCCTCACCCCTTACTCAGAACCATAGTTTTTGGATGTCCGAAACCATTGGCGCACGAGAGTCATTCGATGCACGATATCCGATAACTCGGCGTCGGTATCGTAATGCAAAGGGACGAACTCATAAGCTCTAGCACTAAAAGCGGGCCGTGCTTTGTGCACGAAACGCCCAAGTGTAGAGTGAGTTCGAACGGGTCCGAATTCCCATAAAATTCGGTGGCGACTCCAACTATGGTTTAAATTTCGACCCGAGATCAATCTTACCACGAGATTCATTCGCCTACCCAAACCCGCGCGTGGCCGCGTCGGGGTGGACCTACGTCATGTCCACAATTTGGCGACTCCGCTGGGGATATCTGATGTACCACTAGTCGTCGAGGTTCCTAGGGTGAGACTCGAAAAGAAATCGTTCGAATAGTAATGTACGCGCATTAGTTTAAGGATTCATGCATAACCCATCTTTGCCCGGGCCGGTTACTTGTGACCGGCGTCCCAGTATACCACGGTGCATTACTAAATGGGTGCGCTAAAGACTTCTATGGCCGAACTCGTATGGGTTTCGCGGCACGTCCTAAGACCAATTCGGCTTAGGGAGTCCGTCCTGATTTACGAGAAAGCCATCGTTGTTGGTATAGACCCGATTTTGACCGACCGAAACTTAGTGTAAAGCACACATAGCGTCGTTATAATGCTTGCGTGACTACGTGCTACTTGTTTTCCGTGTCATTTTTCAAAAATCATCATTTCAAAAATACGTCTTTTCAAAAATATCCAATTTTCAAAAACTCGGAATGCTGCCAAAATTTAGACTTAAGATTTGACTGAAAACAAGTCTATTTTTTTAGCCGGCATGCTGCCCTTTTCAAAATTCGAATTTCGATCCACCATTCGATTTTCAATTTCAATTTTCAAATCCTCGTGATGCCATTCGCAATTTTCAAATCTCCGAGATGCCATTCTCAATTTTCAAATCTCCGAGATGCCGTTTTTGATTTTCAAATCTTCAGGATCTTATTTTCGATTTTCAAAATTTTGGAAATCTATTTTTGATATTCAAATTTTCAAAATTCCAAATATTCAACTTTTCAAAAAAAAAACTAGGTCCTGTCGGCATGCTGCCAATTTCAAAAGACGGGACCGTTTCCCAATTTTTCAAAACGCGAAATTACTCGCAACCATTCTAACATTTCAAAATGCGCGGTCCTATTGGCCCACTACCAATTTCAGGACCGTCCTCTCAATTTTCAAAATTCAATTATTTTTCAAAAACCTTCCTTATTATAGGACCTACCATAATCCGTGTGTCGGGTCTTTTTATAATTTATCGAAGGTCTATAGCCTCGAAACGCCATCGATCCTACATCACGGGTGTCTTTCCCATCCTAGTCCGCCTTTTCCTAAAGGCACAACTAACCAACACGAGTCATACACTCGTAAATGGAAGGTTCATCCAAACACTCGAGTTCTAATTAGAAAGTCCCACGCGATCTTTTCCTCTAACAGGACGGTCCTCATGACCTTTCCTAAGGGAATTTCGCCCGTCTTTCAATCCTTTAGTCGAGTCATCCTAATTCAAGAGTCCTTTAACTTAAGGGTCTACCCTAATCACAGGGTCTATCCTTATTCAAGTTAAGTCAAGTCAAGGGTTTCTAGCGTCAAAACTCTGCCGATCTTACATTGCAAGTTTCTTCCCTTACCCCGTCTGCCTTTCCTCGTGGCCGAGTCAACCTTTTACAAGGCATAGCCTTGTAGCTAAAGGCCTGTGATCCTTACATCTAAGGGTCACTCGTCCGACACTCGAGTCTTAGCAAAATCTTCGATCTCACTCGGGGGCTACCCTTCAGCAGAGCGATCAATCACGGTTGCTCTAAAGGTCATGTCTTACACGTGTTGTCTCACGTACCCCACTTTTGAGTCACTTAGATACCACATCATCTGAGTCCTATAAGAGTCCTTAGTCTCACTTGGGAGCTATTCTCCGACGGAGCGATTAATCACAGTCCCTTCGAGAATCGCACCCTACGTATTTCTCTTAGGAGAGTCTAACCCGAGTCAAACCAAAGTTGTCTTTCCTCCCGCGCTATTTCCTATGCCTTGGCATGTTTGGGTCCCGAAGCAACATTCTGATTACGTGGGTATTCTCGCAGAGTATGGCATCCACAACCGTGAATAGGGACATGGAAAACACCATTGATGAACTAAAGGCTTTGCTAGAAACAATGGTTAGTAAGCAGGCTATGTTTGAAACCCATCTAGGGTTCATAAAAACCGACCAAGAGGCCTTGAATGCTCGTTTAACTGTCGTTGAACGACAAGACTTCAATTCGGGGTCAGTAAATACTGGGCCATTTGCCAAACTGATCAGCAGGGTGCGTGAGCTCGAACAACAGTTCCACGCCCTTCAAGGGAATAACATTCGTATTGAAAACTCCCGAGACTATACACCCATCAGTGAGAAACTACCAACAGATCTCAATCTAGAAGGGTTACCCATATTCGAAGGGACGGAGAATCCATTACTACACCTCCGAGCCTTCAAAGCATTTATGGTGATCAAGGGGGTCAAAGCCGACATGTTCATCAATTTGTTCGGCGCTTCCCTCGGGAAATATCCAAAAGCCTGGTTCTATAGGCTAGACACAAAAAGATTCCCCACTTTGGAAGATGTGGCTACGGAGTTCGCTCAAAACTATTCTGATAATACTGAACTTCAGACTACCATGCGGACTTTAGAAATCATGGCGCGAGATCCAAAAGAGGGTTTCACCAAATACCTTTAATGTTGGCGGGCTGAGAGTGTTAAGCTGGTAGACAAGACCAGCGAGAAAACACTAGTGGAGGCATTCATCAACAACCTCCTACCCTCCTACCGCGTCCATCTTAGGTATGCCGGTATTTCAAACTTTGCCGTGCTTACCGAAATGGGCACTAAGATTGAAGCCGATTTTCGACATAACGAAGATCTGGGTGAAGCTTCTACTGAAGGCTATACTGGACATCCACTTGAGTCCTTAGAAGCCGAAGACTACTGACAACATCATCCAAAGAGTTAGGATTCGATTTAATTCCGAGTCTGAGTCCCAGTCTAGGATGTTCTATTTCTGTCAATTTCAAAGTCAGAGTCAGAGTCCACTTTATTCTGTCCTCTTTTCAAATCCAATAAAATAAGCCTTTTCAATTTCTCATATATGCTTCCCTTATGTGTTTCCGAGAACATGATGAACACCATCATACACTGTGAGCACATGCACGTGACTATAATACGCACATCTATAATGACTGCAGGAACTGAGGCCCGTGTTTTCCTTTACTTGTTCCATGTCTGGTATGGAAAGCCACAAAACTACTCTTAGCATGAGCGATAGCGAATCCTATGGCAAATCTAGGTAGTCTCCTATTTTGGGTTCAAGACCGGAGGCAAGACCATTTCCCACGATAAACACCCCTCCAATAAGACCAACCAATCCCTGCCTTAGGTGTTAGTCTGACCAACAAAAAAAAGAAAAACGAAAAATAAAAAATAAAAAAGCTGGACAAAAAAAATCAAAAGTCCAAGGAAATAGCAAAAGGCCAAAACAGAATAGTTGGTCATGATCAACATCCCACGACCAGATACGGTCAATCCCTTGACCGGGACACGGTCAACTCAAATAAAGAATCCCAAGACCGGGGCTAAGAGGTCAACCCAAAAAAAAATCAAATACCCATGACCGTGGTCAACGGTCAGCTCAGCGAAAGTCCCTTGACCGGGGTACGGTCAACTCAAAAATTACCGATGCCCATACCATCAATTAGGGGAGAGACAATCAAGCTGGTCAGCTAACACCACATTTAGCCTTCCCACATTACAACCCTCAAGACCTTCCCGAGACCTAGGCTAAGAGACAGCCCGAAATTTTGAGGATTCAAGCTCCATAGGATACACCCTAACCATTAGGGCCATGCATGGAAATCAGATCCCGCATTATGAAACCTACCCCGATCGAAATTCGAGTCATTTTTACTCGACTTCCCCCTTTCCTACCACATTACAATACCTTAGCCTCGAATCCTTAGCTCCAAAAAATCGAGCTCCAGATGTCAGAACATCAACGCCACTTACGACCTAGCTCCACATTTCCAAAAACATCCAAACCAGTTACCAGCCCCAAACACGGGAACTCAATCTGTGGTTGGCATAGAACATGCCCAAATAGTTCACAACACCTCTGGGGGCTACCCCGGAGAACGCTCATAGTCACAGGATCAGCGTCCTAACTATTCCAGCCCTTTGATCAAGACATCATTGGGAACACACCTAGCCTACACCATCGGTATGGCTAATTACACACAAAGCCCTAATAAACTAGGCACCCCAACATATCTTCCAATCCACTGAACTACGGCTTGGTTTGATTTCACTACACGTGAATTCGTAGGCAGCCTTTCAACAAAGGCACAACCACCCATATTGACACAAATTCAATAAGCAACATCATTCCGGTCACGACACTGTCATGTTCTCAACAGCTAGCTTTGTCGTCCTGGGGGCTTCTTCTAGGCAGAAGTTCTCCATCCATTCACATAATCCAAATACTTTCAAAATCTAGCCTCCTTCTATAGTGTGTCTTAGTACTCGGCTCAATCGAAGACAAGAATCTGTCAGAGACTTGAAACAACACCTACCTTGGGAATATACCCCTAGACCACAACAATCTCATTACAGACTACTGCAGTTCCCTTATAGCACATTCTTCCCATTTCGATGTTCGACCATGTTGCGACTCGCCTAGGCTACGGAATAGCGGAACTTAAGAGTCTTCTCATATTAGGTGGCCCACCCCCCTGCCGAGTCGCGGTCCAACCCCTCGAGAGTCCAGTCGTGTCTGTCAACTCGTCCTGTCATGTTCAGAGTCGAGTCTGTTGGTATGTCTCTCTCTTCAAATCCTTGCTTTGAAATTGCAAAACTTAGCCATTTGAGAAAATCCTTTTCGACAAGGTCAAATTTCGGTCTATTTAAACTGCAAAATTCTTTTCTACCCCTTTCAATTTTGAAAATCTGTCTCCTAGCACTTGAGTTGCTTTTAGGGCTTTGATTTCAAAAAGAAGCAAAAATTAGTTTCCCCAGCGCGAGCTAGTCTATAGATACTAAGGCCCTGTTCTTTTCGGCTGAAACAAGGCTGAGCTGAGCTGAGCTGGTCTGATAGAAGCTGAGCTAGACTGATAAGAGCTGAGCTGGTCTGATAGAAGCTGAGCTGAATTTATAGAAGCTGAAACTAATAATTTCTTATATAAATTATCTGATAATTTTAAGAAAAATATTGAATCTGAGCTGAGCTGAGCTGATAAGAGCTGGGCTGAGCTGATAAGAGCTGGGCTGAGGTGATAAAAGCTGAGCTGGTCTGAAACGGGCTGAAATTAAGCGGAAAAGAACAGGGCCTAACTGTATTTCCTATGTGCTATCTTGCTATATACTATGCCTACTATTTCTGCCTATGTATCTAACATTTCAGGTGCCAGCTAGTGCTTCCCAACGGAACAACAAAGGCAGTGTTTCTCCTGTAATGCTACATCCAAGATGTGATGTATCGACATACGGGTACACCCAAGACTTCAGAAGCAAGGCCCGCGCAGTTACTTTACTCCCCAGCGTGAGTCGGTGTTTCACCTAATACAAGTACACCTAGGACTTCACAGGCAAGTCCGACTCCCCACGGAGTTATTATCATCAGGACAGGTATGACCCTTTTCTTATGGCTGGCGAGCCCTTCACGCGAGTCTAATGGACTATAAACGACCCGACAGGAAGGCTGCCAGGTCGTAATCCTCGATTGGCCTGGTAGCTACTCTAACTTTCGCCTTGTCCAAGCCTCAGTCAGAGTGGGGGCTCTCTAGACACCCGCATTTTGCCTGCTAGTGTCTATAGCAGTTTCCGAAAAAATACCCGATGATGATCGGATGAAAACGTGACTTAATAAGCTCGAATACGGACTCGGAATCAATAATATCTGACGCGGGCATTTAGCGGAGTGCAAATCTCTCAAAACCAACCTCAAATTCAGGCCCAGTGGACCATTTCCAATAAAATGAGACTAATTTGGGCCAAAACCAACACCGGGAATAAAACCGTCTTTTGGCGACCGGGTCAAAACCCGGTCAAAGACGAATCCGACACAAAAAAAGCCAAGTTCGCTTCTAGAAGCTAGTCCAACAACCAAGATCCGTTCAAAAATGGTCAACAATCATTCCCTATTTACACTCCCTCCTACCCGGCCCACTCGATCGAGTGGTTCACACCCACTCGGTCGAGTTTGGCCATGAACCGGCCGAATCGGACTCGAACCGGGCACTCGATCGAGTTCACACGCACCACTCGATCGAGTGGCCCTAAACCGGGGTATTTCTTCTATAAATACCCCGTCACCCTAAGCCATTTCACAACTTTTTCCAACCCTAATCTACACTACCAACTTTTTTACACTACAACCATTTACATAACCTTTGCAAACCCTTATCATCCTCTACAACTTTACCACCTTTCAATCATCCATCATCTACACATACACATTCAAATTCCCGAGATCAAAACTCGTCAAAGATACACACCATAACTCACCCTACATATCTCGACACTCCCGCGATCCCGTCGCTATTACGAGTCCATTTCCGAGGCCATTTTAAGCATGTAGGTTGTGGGTGTATTCAATCCCGACTTCCCTTTCTCCCTTCTTCGTTCTATCGTTTATATATATATATATATATATATATATATATATATATATATATATATATATATATATATATATATATATATATATATATATATATATATATATATATATATATATATATATTGTAATTAATCGATAATAACGATACTAACACTAACATTTTATTTTCATTACTAACATTTTAATTTTGCTACTAACATTTTATTTATCGCAATCTAACATTTTATTTATGTACTCTAACCACTAACATTATTTATTTATTTACATTTCGTCATAATACTAATACTGTGTATAAGTATATAATTTATAAACCATTTTCGGATTGAACGCGTTTAACTACGACTACCACTCCAAGTCCGTTTAATCCCTTCACGAGTCGCGACAGTGGTGGCGCCCTTTCGAGGAGCACCGCCCTAAGCACTCAAGGAAGTAATGCGATCGTGGTAGTACGTAGTTGAACGCGTCCGATGCCATTTTAAAAGATTGGTGCGAAACCCGTTGACGCTAAACCGAGCATCACATAGTCTGTAAGGATTATTATAGATGTCGTAACGCGGAGGGAATTAATTTCGTCCTAATCCGATTCAAAACAATTTTATAACATCTTTTTATAAATTTCCGATGCCGGTCTTATAATCGTATAGTACACGATTATAGTACCGAAACGAGTTAAGTTTAAATTATGCAATATTTTTACGTAACTCGGTCAACCATCAATTTTGAATTAATAAAAACGAAACTGCCACCTTTTTCGAAACGAGCCATGACTTTTTACAGGGGGCACTCGACCGAGTGCCATGGGCCACTCATCGATCGAGTAGCACCCCTAAAACCGGGCAGCAGGTCCTTCAAAGGCTCACTCGATCGAGTCTTTGCCATGACTCGGTCGAGTGGATTCCTTTGTCCAAGCAAGTTGAGTGATTCTTTTATCATCCGAGCCTCGTCATTTTTCTTACGACTTAGTCGTCGCGTGCAAAGTCAATCACGTGATTCCTTATTCAAAACTCATGTATTTTATCCTATTTTTTATTACTTTCACGACTTTGACTAATGTCTTACACGACTAGTTTTGTGTCGACGACTCCTTAGTCGTATCCGACGCATGACTAGTCTAGACACTAATCTTTCAATATGATTAGTTGGGACAACGCATCGAGACCCGGGATCGAGCTAGCACCACGCTACGACCCCATACGCAAACGCGTATCAAAGTCTCCGTCCTCCGTTTAATGCACAATATAATGTGTATTTAATCGAAGTTCCTCTATTTATTCAAATTACGGTTTAGCTTACATTTTCTATTTACGGGTCCGTTTATAGTTACCGTTTTCTATCCCGATTATTATTTTATTGCTCGTTGTATTGTAAGTTCCGGGTTGTATTCCGCCCGTATAATTTGTAACTTATTTACGAGTTTTCAATTTTCGATGTTTGCCATTTATTGCCTTAAATGAACATCACTAGCTAAACAACTTCGACAATAATTTAGATGCATTAAAATGATGTAGTTCACACGTAATTCACACGTTTAGCTAAAATATTGGTTGCATAACATTTAGTCATTTTACTAGCGCGCGTACACGAACACGAACGGTATCTTAGTAGAGGCCGCTAAATAGCGGGCAGGGTTGGGTGTCCTTTGTGGGCTTCCCAACACGTACCCTCACCCCTTACTCAGAACCATGGTTTCCAGATGTCCGAAACCATTGGCGCACGAGAGTCATTCGATGCATGATATCCGATAACTCGGCATCGGTATCGTAATGCAACGGGACGAACTCATAAGCTCTAGCACTAAAAGCGGGCCATGCTTTGTGCATGAAACGCCTAAGTGTAGAGTGAGTTCGAACGGGTCCGAATTCCCATAAAATTCGGTGGCGACTCCAACTTTGATTTAAATTTCAACCCGAGATCAATCTTACCACGAGATTCATTCGCCTACCCAAACCCACGCGTGGCCGCGTCGGGGTGGACGTACGTCATGTCCACAAGAAAAGTATCGTCTGTCTGATGATATCATCACTGAAATCGTAGGAAGATAGAAGTAGTAGTGGTAGTACTGATAAACAGGTGGAGCAGCAGATAACTCTTAATGAGAGTGAAGCAAAGTCTGAAGATCAACCACTACAGTCTTAATCCGAATCTGAACCATCGGATTCTTCATTGCCAGTTTAGAAGCAGCAGAGTTTGGCCCGTGAGCGGTCAATCAATCTTCCGAATAGGTATGGTAATGAAGATGTGGTGGGTCTGTCTGATCTGGTTCCGAATAGCAAGTTCCAAAATGATTTGGACTTGCTAAATTCTGGAAATATCTGATTGCCCTTTGTTGGGCAATATTTGTGGCAGGAAGGGGAGAGGAGCTGAGTTTTATTTCGGGTACATCTGGCATTCGTTGGAGTGCATCTGGTACATCCGTCTAATTGAGGAGATTCCTGATACATCTGATCTGGCATTCTTTGGAGTGCATCTGGTACATCTGATCTGACATTCGCTGGAGTGCATCTGTCTGATTTGATTGAGAGACAATTCGAGTCAAGGTTGATATTGTTAGGAAATAAATGTCTAGCAATTGTCCTTTTGGATCTCGAATTGGTTTCCGACCTGAATCTATTTAATTAGGAAAGTTTCCTAATTAATATTTGATTGATTAGAGTTTCCTAAATCAATATCTGAGTATATGAGCTAGGTTTGCCTATTGTATAGGGTTTCCTAATCTGTTTAGCATTTCTGTTTAGGTTGAGAGTGTTATATAAACTCTCATACCTCTACCTTAGAAAGTGTGATATCAGTCTGAAATCTGTAACCTCTCCTCAAATTAATAAAACTATCCCCTCCTTCTGCCCGTGGATGTAGCTAACAGGTTGTTAGTGAACCACGTAAATCTGTTTGTCTCTCGATTTTACGTTCTTATTTGTTTGTCTTTCTCTTCCGTTATAACACATACAATGCTTTCTTGAGTTTGTATACCTTGTTCTCACCCTCTTTGCATACAAAATCTTGAGGTTGTTCAAAATAAACATCCTCTTACATGCAGTTCACCATTGACAAATGAAGACTTGACAACAAATTGTTACAATGGTAGGCTGAACTGTGTAGCCAAGGCTAGAACTATCCTGATAGTTTCAAATCGGGCTACTAGTGAGAAGGTCTCTTCATAATATGTCCCCTCTTTCTATGCATAGCTTTTTGCCATCAGTCGTAGTGCCTTATGCTTGAGTATACTCTCATCTGTATTGAGTTTGATCTGGTACACCCACTTTAACTCAATGGCATTCTTCTCTTTCCAAGGTTCAATAAGCTCCCAGGTGTTATTCTTGTAGATTGATCTCATTTCTTCTTCCATTGCTTTCTGCCACTTAGCCTTCTGCACTACTTCACTGAAGTCTGCAGGTTCTGGAGCCACCAAATAAAACTCACATGTTCAATACTCCCTCCGTTCCATTTAATTGTTTGCCTTTTTATATTCATTGTGAGGAGTATTTTAATCAAAGGCAAACAATTGAATGGAACGGGGAGAGTATATCTCTGCTCACTACAAAAATCAAGCCGGAATTGATTCAGTTGAGTCCGACTCTGAATCTGAACTGGATTGACCTTGGGTACTATGAGGTGCGGTGTCTTCTTCTTCGTGTTCTGCAACCTGTTCTTCTTCCGAATTCTCAAAGGCCAGTGTCCACAATATTGCTAGTATCCCACACCCAGACTGCATCCTCATCAAATGTCACATTTATGTTGATGATGATCTTCCTATTCCGTGGATTATATAGCATGTAGGCCTTGGACTGAGCTGCATATCCAATGAATATGCATTTCACAAACTTATCATCCAACTTAGTCCTGATATTTACCAGGGCATAAGTTAGACACCCAAACACTCTCAAACGATCAACCTATGGCCAGCTGCCCCTCCAGGTCTCATAAGGAGTCTGATCCATGACAACTCTTGTGGGAGAGATGTTTAGGATATACACATGTATTGTCGTTGCTACAGCCTCAGACCACAACTCATTTGGCAATTATAATCAAATACAATACTAGTTTAGCCCACAAACTTATAATCATAGTAATAATATTGATTCTAAGATAATAAAAGTTTGTGCAAAAAAACGTATTGTAAGCTTGAATACGAATTGAGAGCGTACTCCCCCTGTATTCAAATAATTGTGGTTCTCACTTTTAATTTCGAGATAGTCACTTTTCTCTTCAATAGTATCTCCCAAAATATTGAACTAAATATATTGAAATGTATGGTTATATATATCAAAGTTCTTTTCGTAAGGGTGGAGGTAAAACATGTGGCCACAACCCCATGGGTCTCAGGTTCAAGCCTCTGCAAGAGCGTTCTTGGGGGAGTTGTATGGCTTGAGGCTATGTCTTCTATACTTCCAGCCTGTCGCCCAAAAGGTGGTTTACATGGTGTACGTGGTTTGCATGCTATTCCATATACCCGTGGGTTTACCCAGAATAGGGATGGCAACGGGTCGGGTCTGGGTCGGGTCCGCCCGGACCTGGACCAAAAATTTCAACCCTGGACCCAGACCTGAACCGGACCCGAACGGGTCCAAAAATATCATACCCAGCGAGTTTGCTTAATTATTGCATTGTATTATTCACTGGAAATTTCGTAGAAAAACACAACTTAATTTCCGAAAAAAAAACTACGTAATGTCTTGAGTCTTTCCTTGCGGGTTCCTTGGCAGTGGCCGGCGGGGTGTCTGGATCTGTGTCTGAAGAAGGAGATGAACTGATGAAAGAGATGAAGAAGATGAACTGATGAAGGGAATGTATGATGCGGCTGAAATGAGTAAGGATGAAGAAGTGTTTCTACGGTTTAAGTTGCTAACTAGGAACTTAGGAAGTAGCGACAGTAAGTCAGTAGTTAGTAAGTTCAAAAGAATTGATTTTTTTTAAGGGGTCTACGGGTCGGGTCTGGGTCCCAAAACTCAGACCCGTACCCGTACCCGAATTTTTTGAGGAGGGCCCAGACCCGACCCATGCCCATCGGGTCTAGAAAATTTAGAGCCAGACCCGACCCATTCGGGTCCGACCCGCCGGGTCTGGGTCGGGTCATGGACCCACTGTCATCTCTAACCTAGAGCGCACCAAAGGTAGCGGCTGCGAGTTCCCTCGTCACAAAAAAAAATCTTTTTGTAAAGATTTTTAAGGTGTATTTTTTATAATTTTTCAACTAATATATTTTTATAAAAATTGAATTTAAAGGGACATTGTAAAATGAAAACGGCTATAATTAAAAAGAGGGAAAGCATAGCGTAAAGTTTGCGTAACTTTCTGTTTCCAACATTGCCCATTTTAGTTCTTCCTATTTACAACTTTGTCATTGGATTTATATTATTATTGAGTACTTAATTGTTCTAATCTCATTATGCAAATATTTTCCTTTCTTATTTATATATTAACAACTTCGATTAATAACTAGATTTGTCTTGAGTCGATTGCAATAGGGAGCGTGTTATACAAATCACAAGTTGGATTTTCAGGTTTAATTGCGAGTTTCTTGTTAAATTGGGGGTTTTGGGGATTTGGTGTTTCATTGCGTGTTAATAATTTTTCAAACGTGGTAACATTGTTCGAAATTAATTTTTGGTGTTTATTGATTTAATTTTTTGGTTTCTGTCCACTGATTGTGAAGAAACATGGTGAAGACAATTGGTTTCTGTCTACTGATTTAATTTTTTGGTGTTTATTGATTTAACTTCATAGTATGAATGTATGTTTTTGATTACTCAAATATTAATCCAAAGTTTCAGTCTTAATGTGTTATAATCAAGAAATGATCATTCAAATGCTGTTTTTTTAAATATTCTTGTTTCGATGTTGATTAAAGTTCGACACAATGTACAATAGTCTATGGATATTGATTAAACCTGCTTAAACTCCTCCTTTTCTCGATCTCGATCAATTCTCAGATCATTATGAGTCAATTCACAATTGACAATCTCAACTAAATTGATCAATTCCGAGTACTTTTGTTCATTCATACTACACTATCCGTCAATAATCTCCATTGGTTCGTCTTATAAGCTTATTGTTGTGTGTTTTATGTCATTTTTATGATGTTTATGTGATATTGTGCTTTTTGTTCTTCACTGCATATGTGTTAGCCAAGATGTCGTCCAAAGGTCAAATTGTTGGAGTTGCGGAAAATGAGGCGGTAGCGGAGGAAGATGTCGGTAATGTCCTTGTCAAATGTAGGGGACGAAGGCTTGTGAAGCAGATTTCGAAGCTTAATGAAGCTTAACGTCACTTTAATTGGTCAATATATATGACACTTCAGCTAACAACAAATGTAACTTCAACAATATTCAATTGGAACGAGGGTAAATTATAATTGACTTAGAGATAGTAATGGTGGAGAAATAATAGTATAACTTTAACTGCTACATTTGTAACTTCATCTCTATAACAACATAACTTTAATAAACATTCGTACTGTTGTAAACATTCAACTGTATGTATTGAAACTTCAATACATTTGTTTTATAACTTCAACTCAATTGTTTTAAAACTTCAGCATCCGCAACTCTAGATGTATGTAGAGAAATCAACTATATTAATATGTCACTTCAATTGTTTCAGTTTGTAACTTCATTTTAATTGGTCAATATGCAACTTCAATTACTTTATTATAACGCCACTTTAACTGATAAATTTGTAACTTCATCTTCATAACATTGGTAACTTCACATATATTGTAACTTCAGTTCATATGTTTTGTAACTTCAGATCATATATTGTAACTCCTGTCCATTTTTTGTAACTTTAATTTTAATCAATTCATATATTTTTGTAACTTCAGTTTATATATCATGTAACTTTAGTTCATATATTTTGTAACTTCAGATCATATATTGAAATTCCAGTCATGTTTTGTAACTTTATTTCGAATCAGTTCATATATTTCGTAACTTTTTTTTTTTGGTAAAGGGTAAGTATGTATTAAAAAATGTGGATCAATGTACAAATGAATGGCTACAACAAATTATGCAGCCATTTAGCATCTCTAGTACGTAATGGGTATTTAATCTTAGACATAATTCTATCCCGTACATCCCTTTTGATCAACTTAACTATACGATGAGGTCGCTGGACCGATCCTTCAATTCTACACAAGTTCTGTTGCCTCCAAACATAATAAATCATGGCGTTAAACAAGGCACGAATGACATTGCATTGCAACTTCGATCCCCGCATCTTGCTCGCCCAAAGTAACGTACCGTTACTCGGTATTTGTTTCTTCACCCACACGCTCAAACTGTCGACAATCTGGGAGCTCCACTCACATCCAAAGAAAAGGTGCTCCAAGCTCTCTTCCTGAGCTTCACAAGAATAACAGTGGTCTGATTCAGCAACACCAAACCTCACCAGTTTAATCCTAGTGTTTAAAGCCCTCCTAAACACAAGCCAAGAAATAAAGCTATGTTTAGGAGTACTCTAACCACTCCAAACGAGGCGGGCCCAAGGCACCTTCGGTTTGTGAGTCCGAATGCCCTCGTAACCCTCCGAGATCCTATAATAGGAGCCGGAACCATGCTAGAGATCATTCACAAACATATGTTTAATTTTGTCCTTAGCCTGACATATCTTTCGCCATGCCCAGATGACATCCGTGTTAGGTTGATATTCACGTCAATCACGCCCCTTCAGATAAATGCTATTCACCCACCGAACCCATAAACGATCCGGTTGATCAAAAACCCAGGACGCCAATTTTGCCACAGCAGCCAGATTCCACGCAGCCAGGTTTCTAAGGCCCAAACCCCCTTCCAGCTTAGGGCAACAGATCTTCTCCCAACTCACTAGAGCCCGATTATTTCCCTCCACCCCACCATTCCATAAGAAATTACGACATAAAGTAATAATTCTGGTCATAAAATATGTCGGAATAATAAAGACCATTACCCAATAATTATGTAGCTGCGACAGCACAGCCTGAACCAAGGTCAGTCTACCCGCATAGGAAAGCTTACGAGCACCAATACTAGAAATTCTCGGAATAATACGGGCTATCAGACTTTCACAATCAGTTTTCCCAAGACGAGTACATAGGATCGGAAAACCAAGATAACGAAAGGGCAACGTACCTTCCACACAGCCTGAAAATTGCAGTATAGAAGCTTTCTTAACCTCATTGACTCCAGCAAAGTAAGCATGAGATTTACCAATGCTTATATTCAGTCCGGAAGCCCTGCTAAAAGTAGCAAAAGCTCTCCACAAGAATTCCATCGATTCAGTATCCCCTTTGCAAAATAGAAGCAGATCATCAGCGAACATCAGATGAGTAAGCTTCATCGGGCCACACTTTGGGTGATATTTAAAATTCCTGTCCATCTTACCATGGGTCAGAATACAAGAAAAATATTCCATACAGATAGTAAAAAGCAATGGCGACATAGGATCACCCTACCTCAAACCTCTCTTCCCACGGAAAAACCCGAAATTATCTCCATTAGCAGCACTAAGGGAATACGAGACTGAAGTAACACATTCCATGATCAGGCGGCGAAAATGTTCCGGGAAATCTAAAGCTCTTAACATTTGGTCGACAAAACTCCACTCCACACTATCATAAGCCTTGTGAATATCAACCTTGAATAAGCATCTAGGAGAAACGCGCCCTCTCCTATACATCTTAACAAGGTCTTGACATATCAACACATTCTCCACAATACTCCGGCCCTCAATAAATCCACCCTGCGTAGGCGAAATTATCTGGGGAAGGACTTTGGCTAATCTCGAACAGATTATTTTAGCAATACATTTGTAAACAACATTACAGCACGCAATCGGCCTAAATTCTTTCACGGTCTGAGGCCTGCTCACTTTTGGAATCAAAGTGATGATAGCATAGTTCAGCTGTTTCAGTAACTTACCAGAAATGAAGAAGTCCTGAAAAGCGCTGACCACATCGCCTCCAATAATATCCCACGAGTCAATAAAAATTTGACTAGTGAACCTGTCCGGACCCGGCGCTTTGTCTCGAGGAATATCATGCATCGCCTTCTTGATCTCCGTCTCAGTGACAATCGCTCCGAGCAACTGTTTGTGCTCGTCCGAGCATAATTTCCCCATACGTACAATGTCAAAGCTAATAGACTCCACATTCCTCGACTCCCCCAACAAAGTAAGGTAATATCGCAGGAACGCACCTTCAATCTCTTGCTTGTTCGAGCAATCTCGACCTTCTGCATCAACAATTTTAGCAATAGCATTATGTGCGCGGCGTGCTCTCAATATGCCATGAAAGAACGCGGAGTTCACATCGCCATACTTAATCCACTTCTGTTTTGATTTCTGGGCCCAAAACTCTGCTCGCGCAGCCTGCAACTCGCGAACCTTAGCATTAGCAGCCGACTCCTCCTGCAGCAGTTCAGTAGACCGAACAGACCGCAGCCTGGTCTGTAGTTCGGCCAGATTCAGTTCCGCCAGACTGCACCGCGTTTCTATATCCGCGAACGAGCTTGAATTAAGCTGTTTCAAAGGCGATTTCAAGTTCCTCAATTTCGAAACCAGCTGGTACATCTTGGTTCCAGTAACCTGCACTCCCCAAGCCGTCCCAACGCATGGCAGGAACTCCGGAGATCGACTCCACATATTCAAGTATTTGAATGACCGGTTCTTCCTACTCGGTGGGCTCCCTAACTGAACGACACACGGGCAATGATCAAAAGTTCCTTCTGGTAAGAAATTCGCAAACCCATTCGGATACAACCTCGTCATATCGTCATTCACCAAACAACGATAAATACGACTAAAGACTCTAGTTTCCACAATTCTATGTTTATTATTCCAAGTGAACCAAGATCCACTCGCCCGAAAATCACCAATTTCGCAATTCGCAAGACAATCACGAAATTGATTGATTTCCTCGTCCGACGAATTACCACCAAGGCGTTCCCGAGCATCAATAACACTATTGAAATTACCCAAGATCATCCAAGGGCCCATATGAGCATAGGATTCAAGTTTTCGCCATAGGTCAACCCACTCCGCCACGGAGTTAAATGCATACACGAAAGCAAGTAAATAACTTTTCCCCGAGGCTGTGGTAACCTTAACGTGAATACTTTGAGCACTGTACTCCAAGATCATCAGATTCACCTTATCATGCTTCCATAATAGCCAAACTTGGCGTCCCTCACCACAGTGACTATTGGTCGTAATACTCCAATCAGAAAAAATATTTTGATGAACTTTCGCATAAGCTTTATTCTTTATTTTAGTCTCAAGCAAACCAAACACGTGTACTTGTTGCTTCCTAATAAAATCACTTATTGCACGCTGCTTATTTATGTTACACATACCGCGCACATTCCAACATCCTATATTATGTATTTCCATGGATCACTAACTCTAACCCAACCCCTTCATTCCTCTCGACCGCCTCTTTTCTTGGAGATCCTATGATCATATCAGCATAGGACACACCATTTTCCACCTCTTTAGTAGGCCTCGATCCCTTAGACAAGGACCCAGCCGAAACAGGGGGCCTAGTTCTAACGTTGCCTACAATCGAAGTAGGCGCTGCAGATGGTTTGGAAACAGTTACAAGCCTCGGCAAAGGCTGTTTCACAACACTCCCTCCCTCAGTCTTCTTCTGTTTCACTTCCTGTCTCGCTTTCCTTAACTCATCTTTCCGACATTCACGAGCCTCATGCCCATATCCCTTACATTTGGTACACCATATAGGTTTCCACTCATATTTGACAAAAACATCAACCTACATTTTCCTTCTCATCCATAAATTTGATCTCATTCCTAAATTTTTGACCCACCTTAGCCATGACCATGACCCTCGCATACCCTAACCTAGTGCGTTCCTCCGTAGCCAAGTCAGACTTGACGTACGGCCAAAAAGGGAAGCTATCCGAGGCAAACATCTGCCCCAAAATTTCAAGGGGAGGTCATGTAGCTGAATCCAAACAGGCACTTCATGAACATCATTTTTATCCAATTTTGCATCAGGAGTCCATTCTTTAACAATCAAAGGCTTATTGTCAAACATATAAAGACCATGATCGAGGATTTTTACCTTTGCTTCCTTGTCCTTGAACCGAACTAAGAAGATTCCATTAAGTAGAAAGGAGATCTTGTCGATGCCGTGTTCCCTTCATATTCTCCTCACAAACCCTTCCACCACTTCCCATGGCGGGTTAGCGCCCATAATGAAGCAGTATACAGCGGAACTCCAATAGTCAATTTCTTCGTCGACATCATCCTCTGAAAATCGGAGTAATTCCTCTTCGTCGTCCATGTCGACGATTTTCTTCCCTTCTCTCTGTTTCCAGCCACCCGACTCCACAATCATCTCATTACCGGTCTCGGGCACGAACTCCATTTCATCGTCTTCCTCAGGCTCAGATATGTAATTCAAGCTCGGAATGTCATTCACTTTTGTGTTCATCTTGTTCATTGCACTTTCATCCAAATTGGAATTCTTCACTGCTTTGCGGAGTAATTCCTCTTTTGCTTTACGAGTAATAGGCTTCATTGCTTTGGTCCCCCTCGAGACAGCTTGGATTTCTGCCTCATCGATTCGCATAACCAGGGGCGTTGGCCAGCCAAGTCGCCGACAGGGCTTGATTCCGCCTCAAAAACGCACGCCGGAAATCCTTCGTATGCTCACCGTAACTTTAGTTGATATATTTTGTAACTTTAAATAATCTCAACTAATATTTGTACATCTTACGGGTTTATAACTCAAAACCGTACATGTATAAAAAAATTCTTCTCTTCATTACAATTGTCAAATGCTTGATCTGAGCAGTTAAAATCACAAACTCTCATCAGTCTCCTCCATTGTGTCGGCATCATCAACAAATTGTGCAGTTTCATCTTTTGACGGTGGATGTTCTACAAAAGGGTTAGAGCAATTTATTTGTCTCCTCGATGTCATTGAATTGTTGCCCGACATGGTGTCAAATCTTCTTCAACAACCATACAATATTCACGCACTGAACATCCTCAGCAGCCTGCAAAGCCTCTTACCACTGCACCGCCAAATTAATCTTCTCAAATAATTTATTTAGGCCACAAAATGTAACTTCAAATAATATGTTTCGTAACTTCAAAATAATTTTTCAACAACTCTACAATACTCCAAACATCGAATATGGTGAATAAAAATTCCAACTAAAACTGTACATTTTATAACTTTAGTTCACTTAATGTGTAACTTTAACATTATTTATTTAACACTTCAACCGACGTCAATGAATCTACGTGTACTTTAATTTCATTTATCACTTCAACTTACATCCATGAATCTACAGGTGCCTGTAAACCTTAGTCAATACTCTACTTGTATCAACTTCAAATTCATATATTTCTTAACTTTAACAAAAATTAATATTTCATCAACTCATGATTTATAACTCATATTCCTATCTTCAATTTCAAAGAAGATTAACAAAAATCAATCAGATTCAAACCAGATTCAAAGATTAACATTTCATTAAAAATTATCAAAAATTAATATTTGAGCAAATTAAAACCAGATTCCTAAAAAAAATTCCAAAACTTGAATTAAAGAGACACTTACCAAGAAACACTTCGTTTAACTGATGTTCTTCCATCTCAGATCAAAACTTCAATTAAAAAACAATCGTACTCCAATATACCGCCCTCAAGAAATTCCATAAAAATTAAAGTAGTTTCTCTCAATGAAAGAATTGATGAACAAATATATGCCCTGAATCTACCACTCATAGGATTTCGTCCGTCTGATTGAATTGGTAGAGAAAACGACAACTAAATTGGGTAGGAGAGAGAGAGAGAGAGAGAGAGAGAGAGAGGGAGAGAAAATGACAACTGATTGAATTGCTCTATGACAATTAAATTGGGCAGGAGAGAGAGAGCGTCTTAATGTTGCCTATAGGTATTTGATGAGGGTCTTTACTGCTTTGGAAGATTTAATTGCTTGAGGTTAATCTAATTACTATATTGGGAGTCCTAATAAATCTCAATCCTCCATCTTCACTTCATCCAATGGCTTAAAAGAGGACTTATGTACTTATAGGGAGGGGTGTCCTTATGTGAACCCCCCCCCCCCTCTCTCTCTCTCTCTCTCTCTCTATATATATATATATATATATATTATATTGTAACGGAGGCGTCCCGTTACCAACGGTTTGTTGACTACACAAGAAGAACAAAATAACGAACAAACAATATTTAAACTGAGACACCGAATTACGTGGTTCACCAGCAAAATCACTGGTTACGTCCACACCGACAAGGAGAATAATATTCACTACTGTGGAGATAATAGTACAACTCCGAGAAACTCTCTCTAAGACGATGCTTAAGAGATTCCAATTTTGGGTTGATTACTAAGATGGAAGGGTGATCTCTATTTATACAAAAAGAATCACCTCCACTTAGTTCATCTATCGATGTGGGACAACTTTTTCTATTTATACATAGAAAAACTACCACTTCCCACTATTCTTTAGATGTGGGACAAACCACACCCTTCACAAAATACATCATCTTATTTCAACACCTAGTTCGACATTCAACTCGAGTCTCGAATACGACAATTGCTAGTCATTAATCCTAACAATCTACACCTTGACTTGAATTGTCCAACACGAACCAAGCTCCAAAATGATGCAACCAAATCAGCTTCCAATTGTTGATTCTCAAGTCACCACCTGTCCCAGTAGTCTCCACACTAACTTGAACTCAACAAACAAAACGGACAAATGAACCAAGTGTGCCAACGTGACCAAAATGTGCCAAGTACCAAATGTAGCAAACTGAAACTATCAACGTACTAAGCACCCAACATATATCACCATACCAACATGGCCAAACGTAGCGAGATCACTACCAAACGCCAAAAACAAATGTATGAGATACATACCAACGTCACAAATGATGGAATGGTGTTCCGAAACAAATGCACACAAGACTCCAAAACAAATTCTCCTTCAAAACAAAATATGGCCAAATGTACCGTCGTACCAAATAAATTGCCCAAAAGGACACAACGCCATAAACAAAAAAACGTTTCACTTGAGTCAACAACAGTGTCATGACACCACAAATTTGCCCACACCAAGGCACAACAACTCAAGTAGAAACAATCAATACCAACCTTCTAAGTGAGCCCAAATCACCTCCATCATCAGGTGCAAATGTTAGACTAACAACTCCAACCCAACAGCTCCAAAGAACACAAAATTGTAGACACCCACATTTTGACTGCCAGGTGTCTATGGTAGTTTCCAAAAAACACTCGATGATGATCGGACGCTAATGTGCTCTAACGCGCTCGGATACGGGCTCGAAATCAATAATGTCCGGCATGGGCTTTTAACGGGATACAAATCTCACAAAACCAACCTCAAATTCAGGCCCAGTGGGTCGTTCCGAGCAAAATAGGACTAATTTGGGTCAAAACCGACACCTAAAATAATTCCCATCTTTTAGCAACCGGGTCAAAACCCGGTCAAGACGAACACGACACAAAAATGACCTGATACATTCTCGAAACTTGCACCAGATTCAAAATCAGCCAAATCAATTCAAAATCAATCAAAATCAATCAAGAGCAATCAAGGCCAATCACGCCTAAAATAGCTCATCCTAATTGATCCACTCGATCGTGTGGATTGACCCACTCGATCGAGTGGAGCCTCAAAAAACCGGTCCAGGGTCATTCACGAGGGCACTCGACCGAGTGCACTAGGACCACTCGGTCGAGTGACCCTATGTCGTGGGTTCCCTATAAATACCCGTCAATCCTAAGCATTCAACAACTCCTTTCTTACCTACAAGAATTTACAACTTTGAGTCACATTTTTCAGCCAACTTTGCACTCATCTTACACCATATTCCAGCCATAGTTCAACTCTTAGGCATCACCACACTTACACATATTTTCCGAGAGCACAAACTCGTAAAAATCCCCACACAAACCGAGCCATACATACACACCATCAACTCCTCCTACACATCTCGACGTTCCCGCGCAATTGGCGCCATTTGACGAACCGTATCCCGAGAAGCAAGAGCATGTAGGTTGAGGGTGTGACAAATTTTTTCTTCCTCTTCCTTTTCATTTCTTTTCTTATGTAAATTTATATTTATGTTTATAGTATTATATCTAGTCGATAGTAACGACATTGCTAACACTAACATTTTACCTCCTCGCATTCAATTATCGTTATGTACATTTTATTATAATATCGTGTACCGTGTATGTATATATATATATTTCTACATAATAATTTCAAAACTCGGATCCAAACACGTTTGACTACGACGGTCATTTTTTTAGGATCCGTTTAATAACGCGATCATGACCATTCGTAGTTGAACGCGTACAGATCCATTTCTAAGATTGGTACGGAACCCGTTGACACGAAAACCGACATCACATAATCCGTAAGGGTTAATATCGATGTCGTGACGTAGAGGGACACAATTTCGTCACTAATCCAATTTTTTTAATCTAACGACAACATTTTTTATAAAAATTCCAATAACGGTATTATAATCGTATGCATACACGATTATAGTACCGGAAACCAAGTTGAATACAAATCATGCGATATTTGTATTTGATTTGGCCAATCATCGATTTTAAACCAAAAAATAAACGAGTCACAACTCGTACAGGGGCTACTCGACCGAGTGCATAGGCTACTCGATCGAGTAGCACCCAAAAAAATGGGCAGTAACCACGTTTAAAGACGCACTCGACCGAGTCAGACCATGACTCGGTCGAGTGGGTCCTGTAACCCAGAAAACCGAGAGCCTCGACACACATTTCGAGCCTCGTCTTTTTTACGACTTTACTCATCACGTGTAAAGACAATCACGTGACCCTCATTTCTTCAAAACCCATGCATATCACGACATTTAAAACAATTTTGATCGACGGTCTCACACTATTAATTTTATGTCGACGACTCTTTAATCGTATCCGACGTATAATTAATTTACACTCCATTTCTCAAGGTGATAAGTCGGGACAAGGCATCGAGGTTCGAGATCGGGTTAGCAGCACACCTAGGTCTCGAACCTCCGTCCTTTGATTAATACGCAATATAATGCGTAATTAATTAAGGTTCGTCCATCTACACAAACTCACGGTCTAGTTTATACACGGGTCGGTTTATGATTATTGCTTATCATTTCGATTATATATTTCGATTATTCTATATTATTGTTCGTCGTATTGTGAATTTCGGGTTGTATTCCGCCCGTGTAACTTGTAACCGATTTATTTTGCTTTGTTTTATTTATTTACGTTTTACCGTTTATAAATGAACCCTCGCATGCTAAATCACCTCGACAATAAATTAGATGCATTAAATGACGTAGCTCACATTTAATTCGCATGATTAGCTAAAACGCTGTTTGCATATCATTTCACCGAATCACTAACGCGCATATTAGAAAGTCAAACGATGTCTTAGTAGAGGCCGCTATGTGCGGGCGGGGTTGGGTGTCCTTAGTGGGCTTCCCAACACGGACCCTCACCCCTTACTCAGAACCTCGGTTTCCGGATGCCCGAAACCGTTGGCGCACGAGAGTCATTCTTTACACGATTACCGATATAGATGGTATCGGTATCGCAATGCAAAGGGACGAGCCCAATAAACTCTAAAACCGAAATGGGCCATACTTTGTGTATGGTCCATAGCGATATAGAGTGGGCTCGAACGGTTCCGAATAACCACAAAATTCGGTGGCGACTCCATTTCGACTTAAATTTTAATTCGATCCATTCTCATATGGAGGTGCATTCGCCTACCCAAAACCCGCGCTTGGCCGCGTCGGGGTGGACCTACGTCATGTCCACAATTTGGCGACTCCGCTGGGGATTAACCGATGAGTGCCTAACCATCGGCATCCTCAGGGTGAGACTCGAATAGAAATCGTTTGACAAATACAATATGCGTTTTAGTTTTACGGTTCATGCATAACCCCTATTTTCCCGGGCCGGTACTGGTGACCGACGTCCCACTATACCACGATGTATTCCGCTTTGGATACGTTAAAGGTGTTCATAGTCGATTCGTATGGACTTTGCGGCATGTTCTAAGCTCAACTCGACTTAGGAAGTCCGTCCCGTTTCTCGTCTAGACTATTAGCACTGGTATAGACCCTCTATAGACCGACCGAGACTTAGTGTAAAGCATACATGGCGTCGTTATAATGCTTACGTGACTATGTGCTACTTGGTTTCCATGTCGTTTTCAAAAACCGTCATTTCAAAAAGTGCACCTTTCCAAAATATTCAAATTTTCAAAAACCGGAGTGCTACCGAAATTAGGACTTACGATTTAACTCAAAACAAGCCTATTTTTAGCTGGTATGCTATCCATTTCAAAAATTCAAACTTTTTCGACTTTACAAAATATTCGGGCCTCATAGCATTTTCGCCAAATTTAAAAGTCGGGATCCTCTTTCGATTTTCAAATCTTCGGAAATTTATTTTGGATATTCAAAATTCCGGAATTCCAAAAATGCATCTTTTCAAAAAATATCCAATTTTCAAAAAACTCGGAAAGTTGCCGAAATTTAGACTTAAGATTTGACTCAAAACAAGCCTATTTTCTAGCCGGCATGCCGCCCATTTCAAAATTCGAACTTCCGATCCACCATTCGATTTTCGAATTTTCAAAATTCAATTTCAATTTTCAAATCTTCGTGATGTCATTCGCGATTTCCAAATCTTCGAGATTCCATTCTCGATTTTCAAATCTCCGAGATGCCGTTTTTTTTTTCAAATCTTCGGGATCTCATCTTCAATTTTCAAATCGTTGGAAATTCTTTTTTCCAACATTCAAATTTTCAAATTTCAAGATATCCAATTTTCAAAACCCGGGACACATACCGAATTTAGGACTTATGATTTTACTAAAAATAGCCTTTTTCCAGCCGGTATTCTGCCCATTTCAAAACTCAAAAATACTTTCGAACTTTAAAAACCGAGGCCCGATGCACTTTCCGATTTTCTCGAAAAATCGGGCCTCTCCACCGAGTTATCTCGGAATTTTCAAAACAATCAACTTTCAAAACCTTCTTCTCCTTAGAACTTCCCATATTTAGCAGTGTCGGGTCGTGTCTTAAGTTGTCAAGGTCCTTAGCGTCGAAACTCTGTCGATCTTACATCACGTGTTTCTACCCTATCCCAGTCCGCCTTATTAGACAAAGGAAGGCCCGTCTACACACTCGAGTCCTAGCTAGAAAGTCTCACGCGACCTTTCCCTCTAACAAGACGGTCCCCACGACTCTTCCTAAGGGAATTTCGCCCGTCTTTCAATCTGTTAGTCGAGTCACCCCAATTCGAGAATCCTTTGACTTAATGGTCTACCCTAATCACAGGGCTGTCCTTATTCAAGTCGAGTCGAGGGTCTCTAGCGTCGAAACTCTGCCGATCTTACATCGCAAGTTTCTTCCATTACCCCGTCTGCCTTTCCTCGAGGCCGAGCCAACCTTTTACGAGGCACAACCCTATAACAAAAGGTTTGTGATCCTTACATCTAAGGGTCACTCGTCCGACACTCGAGTTTTAGCAACACCTCGATCTCACTCGGGGGCTACCCTTCAGCAGAGCGATCAATCACGATTGCTCTATGGGTCTTGTCCTACATGTGTTGTCTCACGTACCCCGCTTTCGAGTCGCTTAGATGCCACACCATCTGAGTCCCATTAGAGTCCTCGGTCTCACTCGGGGGCTACCCTTTCAGCAGAGCAATCAATCACGGTTGCTCTAAGGGTCTGGTCCTACACGTGGTGTCTCACGTATGTCACTTTCGAGTCATTCGGATGCCGCACCATCTGAATCTTGTCGGAGTCTTTTGTCTTAACCGGGGGCTGTCCTCCACCCGAGCATTCGACCACAGTCACCTTAAGGGGTACCTTACGTTCATCATACACCGGCGTCCTTATAATGCCTTCTTCGAGTCGTGTCTATGCTATGAACACTCGAGTCTCCTAAAGGTTTAGGTTCCCACGATTGGTCCGAACACGTGACGCGGTCAAACACGGTCGCCCCATTTTCGGACTCACCCTCGTGCGGCTTGAGTCTCATCGTCGAGTCCATGCCATGGTCGTTACCTCGTCTAGGTCAACGTTCGAGTATCCCGATCCGAGAGTCTTTGTCGACCCGTCATCCCGAGCCATGTCTAATTTGACTCCCTCTCTTGCATTTGCGCAAAGTCGAGTTTAGGCGAGTCGTGGCACCCGTCGTTCTCTCCAATCAAAGACCTTACCAAAAAAAAAACCAAGCATCCTTTAGTCTGGATTTGATTTGAGTCTAAGTCTGAGTCCGAGTCTAGGGTACCCTACATCCTAATTTCCAAATCAGAGTCAGAGTCATTTGCATTCTGTCCTCTTTTCAAAATCCAATAAAATCAGCTTTTTCAATCTCTCATATATGCTTCCCTTTTGTGTTTCCGAGAACATGATGAACACCATCGTACACTGTGAGCACATGCACGTGACTATTATAGGCACATCTATAATGACTGCAGGAACTGAGACCCGTGTTTTCCTTTACCTGTTCCATGTCTGGTATAGCAAGCCACAAAACTACCCTTAGCAGGAGCATATCGAATCCTATGACAAATCCGGGTAGTCTCCTAGTTTGGGTTCAAGACGGGAGGCAAGCCCATCTCCCCACAATAGAACACCCCTCCAATAAGACTAACCAATCCCTACATTAGGCGTTTAGTCTGACCAGAAGCAAAAAAAAGAAGCATCGTGACTCTATAGACTTGATGCCGAAAATGCCCAACTCGGGACGATACTCCCACCAAGCCTGCTTGGAATTATGATGACAATACCGAGATCCAAATCACCATGCTTACCGTAGAGTACTCCATCGCGAGTTGCACTCACACAAACACCAACTAGGCTTACACCTTACAAAGGTTTAGCTCCACAAGCCTAATCCAACCGATGGGCCCACCCCCATATCCACCCACAACACCATCGGGAGGTAGCCGTTAAAAAAAAAAAAAAAAAAAAAAAGAAAAAAAAACTGGACAAATAAAATCAAAAGTCCAGGAAAGAAGCAAAAGGTCAAAAAAAAAAGAGGCCATTGTCAAAAAAAGAGGCACCCATCACCGAGGTTAAAGCGGTCAATCCAAATGAAGAATTCCATGACCGGGGCTAAGGAGTCAACCAACTAAAAATATCCAAGAAACCCATGACCGAACTTAACTTTCAATTCAAATGAAACGGTCATTTCAAAATTATCAAGACCCATACCGTCCAATAGGGGAGTGACAATCAAGCTGGTCAGCTAACACCACACTCAACCTTCCCATATTACAACCCTCAAGACCTTCCCGAGACCCAGGCCAGAGACAGCCCGGAATTTTGAGGATTCAAGCTCCATAGGATACCCCTAACCGTTAGGGCCAGACATGGAAACCAGATCCTGCATTATCAAAACCTATCCCAATCAAAGTTCGAGCCATTTTACTCGACTTCCCCTTTACATAACAGAATTCACAATCACCATACACAAACTCGAGAACAAAACTCGCTAAAATCACGAGAACAAAACTCATTAAAATCCCGAGAACAAAACTCGTCAAAACCCCGAGAGCAAAACTCGTCAAATCCCCGAGATCAAAACTCACCAAAGACCCGAGATCACAAATCATCAAATCCCCGAGAGCAAAACTCATCAAATCCCCGAGAGCAGAACTCGTCAAATCTCATCCCAATTCTTCTTATCCAAACCAGTTGCCAACCCCGAACACGGGAGCTCAACCTGCGGTCAGCATAGAACATGCCCAAATAGTTCACACCACCTCTGGGGGCTACCCCGGAGAACGCCCACAGTCACAGGATCAACATCCTAACCATTCTAGCCCTTTGATCAAGACATCATTGGGAATGCACCTAGCCTACACCATCGCTATGGGTAGTTACACACAAAGTCCTATTAGCTTAGGCACCATAATATATCTTTCAATCCACTGAACTACGGCATGGTTTGATTTCACTACACGTGAATACGTAGGCAGCCTTTCAACAGAGGCACAACCACCCACATTGACACACATTCAAAAAGCGCCATCATTCCGGTCACGACACCATCATGTTCTCAACAGCTAGCTTTGTCGTCCTGGGGGCTTGTCCTAGGCAGAAGTTCTCCACCTACTCACATAATCCAAATACTTTCAAAATCTAGCCTCCTTTCTATAGTGTGTCCCAGTACTCGGCTCAGTCGAAGACAAGAATCTGTCAGGACTCGAGACAACGCCCAATTCGGGCCTATACCTCGAAACCAAGAATTCAAGAGCACTAGACAACAACATTGCTAAGCCCTGTTGTGCAGTTGCAGCCTCATTACAGACTACTGCAGTTCCCCTATAACACATCCTTCCTATTCCGAGGATTCGACCATGTTGTCACTCGCCTAGGCTACGAAATAGCGCAACTTAAGAGTCTTGTTAGGTGGCCCACCACCCTAACGAGTCACGGTCCAACCCCTCGAGAGTTCAGTCGTGTCTGTCAACTCGTCCGGTCACGTCCAGAGTCGAGTCTGTCAGTATACCTCTCTCTTCAAATTCCCATTTTAAAATTTGCAAAACTTAGCCATTTGAGAAAATCCTTTTCGACAAGGTCAAATTTCGGTCTATTTAAATTGCAAATTTCATTTCTACCCCTTTCATTTTGAAAACCTAGCATGTGAGTTGCTTTCAGGATTACGATTTCAAAGTTCAAAATTTCAAAACTTTCAAAAATTCAAAAATCATTTTTCCCCAGCGCGAGTCATATTTGTTTCACCTACGTGTTGCATGCAAAATTTTATGTAACTTATACAGGTACAATTCAAGACCGCGCAGCTCACATATCTCCCCAGCGGAAGGCCCGAGGCGGCATTTTCCCCGGAATGGTACGGGATGGGCCCACATATAGGCGCACCCAGGACTTATGCTACAAGTCCGATTCCCCACGGAGTTATTATCATCAACCCAGGTATGATCTCTATCTTATGGCTGGCGAGCCCTTCACGCGAGTCTAATGGACTATAAACGACCCGATCGGAAGTCTACCGGGTCTTAACGGGCTTGGTAGCTACTCTGACTTTCGCCCTGTCCAAGCCTCAGTCAGAGTGGGGGCTCTGTAGACACCCGCATTTTGACTGCCAGGTGTCTATGGTAGTTTCCAAAAAACACCCGATGATGATCGGACGCTAACGTGCTCTAACGCGCTTGGATACGGGCTCGAAATCAGTAATGTCCGACATGGGCTTTTAACGGGATACAAATCTCACAAAACCAACCTCAAATTCAGGCCCAGTGGGTCGTTCTGAGCAAAATAAGACTAATTTGGGTCAAAACCGACACCAAAAATAATTTCCGTCTTTTAGCGACCGGGTCAAAACCCGGTCAAGACAAACACGACACAAAAATGACCTGATACATTCTCGAAACTTGCACCAGATTCAAAATCAGCCAAATCAATTCAAAATCAATCAAGAGCAATCAAGGCCAATCACGCCTAAAATAGCTCATCCTAATTGATCCACTCGGTCGAGTGGATTGACCCACTCGATCGAGTGGAGCCTCAAAAAACTGGTCCAGGTTCATTCATGAGGGCACTCAACCGAGTGCACTAGGACCACTCGGTCGAGTGACCCTATGTCGTGGGTTCCCTATAAATACCCGTCAATCCTAAGCATTCAACAACTCATTTCTTACCTACAAGAATTTACAACTTTGAGTCACATTTTTCAGCCAACTTTGCACTCATCTTACACCATATTCCAGCCGTAGTTCAACTCTTAGGCATCACCACACTTACACATATTTTCCGAGAGCACAAACTCGTAAAAATCCCCACACAAACCGAGCCATACATACACACCATCAACTCCTCCTACACATCTCGACGTTCCCGCGCCATTGGCGCCATTTGACGAACCGTATCCCGAGAAGCAAAAGCATGTAGGTTGAGGGTGTGACAAATTCATTCTTCCTCTTCCTTTTCATTTCTTTTCTTATGTAAATTTATATTTATGTTTATAGTATTATATCTAGTCGATAGTAACGACATTGCTAACACTAACATTTTACCTCCTCGCATTCAATTATCGTTATGTACATTTTATTATAATATCGTGTACCGTGTATGTATATATATATATATATATTTCTACATAATAATTTCAAAACTCGGATCCAAACACGTTTGACTACGACGGTCATTTTTTCAGGATCCGTTTAATAACGCGATCATGACCATTCGTAGTTGAACGCGTATAGATCCATTTCTAAGATTGGTACGGAACCCGTTGACACGAAAACCGACATCACATAATCCGTAAGGGTTAATATCGATGTCGTGATGTAGAGAGACACAATTTCGTCACTAATCCAATTTTTTTAATCTAACGACAATATTTTTTATAAAAATTCCTATAACGGTATTATAATCGTATGCATACACGATTATAGTACCGGAAACCAAGTTGAATACAAATCATGCGATATTTGTATTTGATTTGGCCAATCATCGATTTTAAACCAAAAAATAAACGAGTCACAACTCGTACAGGGGCTACTCGACCGAGTGCATAGGCTACTCGATCGAGTAGCACCCAAAAAAATGGGCAGTAACCACGTTTAAAGACGCACTCGACCGAGTCAGACCATGACTCGGTCGAGTGGGTCCTGTAACCCAGAAAACCGAGAGCCTCGACACACATTTCGAGCCTCGTCTTTTTTACGACTTTAGTCATCACGTGTAAAGACAATCACGTGACCCTCATTTCTTCAAAACCCATGCGTATCCGACGTATAATTAATTTAGACTCCATTTCTCAAGGTGATAAGTCGGGACAAGGCATCGAGGTTCGAGATCGGGTTAGCACCACGCCTAGGTCTCGAACCTCCGTCCTTTGATTAATACGCAATATAATGCGTAATTAATTAAGGTTCGTCCATCTACACAAACTCACGGTCTAGTTTATACACGGGTCGGTTTATGATTATTGCTTATCATTTCGATTATATATTTCGATTATTCTATATTATTGTTCGTCGTATTGTGAATTTCGGGTTGTATTCCGCCCGTGTAACTTGTAACCGATTTATTTTGCTTTGTTTTATTTATTTACGTTTTACCGTTTATAAATGAACCCTCGCATGCTAAATCACCTCGACAATAAATTAGATGCATTAAATGACGTAGCTCACATTTAATTCGCATGATTAGCTAAAACGCTGTTTGCATATCATTTCACCGAATCACTAACGCGCATATTAGAAAGTCAAACGATGTCTTAGTAGAGGCCGCTATGTGCGGGCGGGGTTGGGTGTCCTTAGTGGGCTTCCCAACACGGACCCTCACCCCTTACTCAGAACCTCGGTTTCCGGATGCCCGAAACCGTTGGCGCACGAGAGTCATTCTTTACACGATTACCGATATAGATGGTATCGGTATCGCAATGCAAAGGGACGAGCCCAATAAACTCTAAAACCGAAATGGGCCATACTTTGTGTATGGTCCATAGCGATATAGAGTGGGCTCGAACGGTTCCGAATAACCACAAAATTCGGTGGCGACTCCATTTCGACTTAAATTTCAATTCGATCCATTATCATATGGAGGTGCATTCGCCTACCCAAAACCCGCGCGTGGCCGCGTCGGGGTGGACCTACGTCATGTCCACAAAAATAATGAACTCCCGTCGAAGTTCCAAATGACCCCAACCGAGGTCCCAACGACTCTCTTTCAAGAGCCCCAAACAGCTCCACCTGGAGCCCAAATCGCCCACCACGCGGGGCGCAAACCGCCTCATTGAGGCGCAGAAACAACGGTCAATAGCTTGTCTTGAGAATCTTGTAGTTCGACCCGTACAGGCGAAAACTCCACCTTAACGTCAATACTATCATCCTCACACAAGCCTACCAACCCCAAATTATCCAGATGATCATCGAATGAACCAAACTGGATGTGCCTCGACGTATCGCCCAAACATCTAAGTCGCGTATGCCCCAACTTAGACCCAAGAGAGCCAGACGAACGACTACTCGGTGCACCAACAGTCAACACAGTACCACGAAGGACATAAAGTGCTCCTTCCCTGACACCTCTCCAAGTAGCCAATGAACCTTTACCCACGCACAAAGTTCCACCATCACCTTGAAAACTGTAGACCTGGTCGACTAGCATTCCAAGTGACACAAGATTTCTCTTCAACTTTGGAACATGCCTAACACCCTCTAGGAAGACAACAACATCATCATGTGTTTTAACCCGAATAGTCCCGACTCCCACTATCTCACAAATGGACCCGTCACCCATAGTAACACTATCCCCATGTAAAGCTTCGTAAGACTCGAACCATTCCCTAACAGGACACATATGGAAAACGCACCCCGTGTCTAGAATCCAACTATCCAAAGGACGTGGAACAACATCAACAACGAGAACTAAATCTTCCTCAGAGTTGCACTCGGCACTTTTATGTGCAACGACAGAAACACCAGCATCCTTCAACCTAGGGCACTTGTCTTTCCAATGACCAGGTTCCTTACAATAATTGCAGACATCTTTTCGAGATTTCCTAGACTTTGTTTTACCCTTACTAGGTTCCTCCGACTTCACAACAAGCCCCATAGGACTACTGTCTACAATATTACCCGAAGCTACTCGGCGCAAATCCCTAGTGTGAAGCGCTGACCTCACTTCCTCCAGGGTCAAAGTATCTTTACCAACCACAAATGACTCAACAAAAGTCTCAAACGAATTTGGTAAAGAAACTAACAAAATCAAGGCAGCATCCTCATCATCTATCTTAACATCTATATTACGCAAATCAAGTAAAATAGAGTTAAGTCGGTCTAGATGTTCCTTCAGAGACGTACCTTCCTGCATACGAAGACCGAACAAACGCTGCTTTAGAAGCAACTTGTTGGTTAGAGTCTTTGTCATGTACAAGGACTCGAACTTCAACCACAAACCAACGACAGTTTCTTCATCGGCAACCTCAATAATCACATCATCAGATAAACATAACAAAATTAAAGAATGCGCCTTCTCCTCCAAGGCCACCTCTGCTTCTGTCTTCGCCTTATCTTGTGATTTTTCTTTTGCCTTTGACAGAACAGACCAGACGCCTTGCTGTCTCAGCAAAGCTCTCATCTTCAACTGCCACAACCCAAAACTATTACTCCCGGTGAACTTATCAACGTTTAAAACTGTTGCTCCGGACATCTTCTCGCCAAAAAATCAACAGACCCAAATAGCGCCTAACTCAGCGTAAGCAGAACCTGGAGCTCTGATACCAGTTTGTTGTAACGGAGGCGTCCCGTTACCAACGGTTTGTTGACTACACGAGAAGAACAAAACAACGAACAAACAATATTTAAACTGAGACACGGAATTATGTGGTTCACCAGCAAAATCACTGGTTACGTCCACATCGACAAGGAGAACAATATTCACTACTATGGAGATAATAGTACAACTCCGAGAAACTCTCTCTAAGACGATGCTTAAGAGATTCCAATTTTGGGTTGATTACTAAGATGGAAGGGTGATCTCTATTTATACAAAAAGAATCACCTCCACTTAGTTCATCTATCGATGTGGGACAACTTTTTCTATTTATATATAGAAAAACTACCACTTCCAACTATTCTTTAGATGTGGGACAAACCACACCCTTCACAAAATACATCATCTTATTTCAACACCTAGTTCGACATTCAACTCGAGTCTCGAATACGACAATTGCTAGTCATTAATCATAACAATATATATATATAACGTGAGGCAGGACAACTTCTTACACCCATAAAGGCAGCATCTGGACCATTAGATTAAGATCTGATCTAACGATCCAGATTAAAAGACTAAAAAACACGCGCTGCTTCTCTCCACCTTCTAAAACCCTATCATTTGAACACTACTACTTTCTCTCTCTACTTTGAAAACCTCTGAAATTCATTACCGTGTAATTCTGCACCTTCAATGGCTAGTAATTATGCATCTTCAATGACGACTGATCCTTCATCAAAGCGTCGAAAATTAGATACAAATGAAAATCCTTCAACTACTTCAGATTTAGGTCTGAAAATTTCTATTTATTCTAAAATTCAATTTCAGATTTTAAGTCCGATTCTTAATTTATTTATGCTGTGATTCGTTTTTTGAATGTAGTGAATAGTCAAGAAACAACTGCAACATGTTCGATGATGGGCGATTCTAATATATTAGGTAAAATATTTCATTAATTCATCTATTTTTCAATTTTAGTTTATATTACTTCATCAATTTAATTGCTTTAATTTTTCATAGAAAGGTATCTTATATTGTTTGGTTTATAGTTAAAGCAGTTGCTGCTTTGATGTAGATAACTTAATATGTGTTTTTCATGTCGAAAATTGTTCACACTTAAAGCAGTTGCTTCTGTGATGTACATAAGTTAATATATGTTGTACATGTTGAGAATTTTTCATAGTTAAAGCAATTGCTGCTTTGATGTAGATAACTTAATATCTGGTGTACATGTTTAGAACTGTTCATAGTTAAAGAAGTTGCTGCTTTGCTGTAGATAACTTAGTATCTGTTGTACATGTTGACAATTGTTCATAGTTAAAGCAGTTGCTGCTTTGATGTATATAACTTAATATATGTTGTACATGTTGAGAATTGTTCATAATTTTGAGGTAGAATTTAATATTATGTCTTAAATTTACATAGATACTCCCGAACCTAAGCAAGATTTGAAGATACCAAGTTGTTCCAAAGACTTGAAACCTTATGTGGGTCAATTTTTTTTGGAATTGGAAGAAGCATTTCAATTTTATTCCAAGTACGCAACTGCTGGTGGCTTCATTGCTAGGAAGAGCACTGGACGCACTAGTCGTGGTATTGTTAAAAAAAGTACATTGTCTGCAATAGAGAAGGTGATTATGAACATAAGGGACACCAGCAAAGAAGGGAGATAACAAGAATTCTTTGTATAGCCAGAATCATCTTGGACAGAACATCTGATGGGTGATACAAAATCACAGAATTTTTAATGAAGGACATAACCATTATTTGAACACACCTTCCACAATGATGCACCTTAAAAAGGCAAGGAAACTCACCATTTTGCAAAAAAAGATGATCATTGACAACTCCATGGTGAACCAAGGTGCTGTTAAAACTTTCAGAATGTTCAAGCAGTTCGTAAAGGGTTATAAGTATGTAGGTGCATCAAAGGTTGATTTTAAAATTTTTGGTAGAGATATAAAGAAGTTCATCAAGGACTCTGATGGACAAATGTTCATTGAGATCCTTATGAAAAAGAAATCCCTCTGTGACTCTTTTTATTTCGACTTTGATGTTGATGATGAACAAAGGATCACTCGTTTATTTTGGGCTGACCCTATAATGATAAAGAACTACATGTTATTTGGTGATATGGTGTCTTTCGACACTACGTATAACATGAATAAGTACAAGATGATCTTTGCTCCCTTCACGGGTATAGATCATCACAAGAAATGTGTCACATTTGCTGCTGGCCTTGTTGAGAGAGAGAATGGTGAGAGCATTTCTTATTGCTATCTTTGTCATTTTTTTTGTTCAGAAGATAATACGTGATGCACATAAGCAATTTTATTATACTGTCTCCTCAATGCACATGCAGGTAACGACTTTGCTTGGCTGTTTAAAAACATTATAAAGGCAATGTGAGGTACTTTTCCTTCATTATCACTGATCCGGATTTGGGAATCAAAGCTGGGGTGAAGGAGGTTTTTGGAAGCCACATATTTCACAGATTGTGCATGTGGCACATCATGAAGAAAGTAGCAGATAAAGTGGGTTCGAAAATATGCACTGAAACTGATTTTCTCAAGGATCTAAATGCTGTTGTTTGGGGTGAGGATGTAAACCCGACTCAGTTTGAACAGATGTGGCAGGATCTTATTACTAAGTACAATATTGAGGAAAATGAGTGGCTTCAGGAGATATTTGAGATGCGAGAGAAGTGGATACCAGCTTACCACCGTGACCTATTTCTTTCAGGGTTGATGAGGACAACTTCAAGGTCTGAGTCTGAGAATAACTTCTTCAACAACTTCACGAATCCTCATCTGACACTTGTTGAGTTTTACATGAGGTTTGACAGTGCCATTGATGCCCAAAGATGGGAGCAGTCCAAGCTGATTGCTGAATCTAAGAGCACTTATGCTGCTTTGATCAGTCTATTTTCTCTTGAAAAACATGCTTATGAAATCTACACACGAACTGTCTTCTATGACTTGCAGAAAGAGTTAAAGACATCCATGTACAATTGTGGTGTTGATGAGAATATAAACGAGGATGGTGTTGAACATATATCTATACAGAACAACATCAAAAATAGGGTATATGTAGTTGAATATACACCTGCAGAAGAGAAAATTGTCTGTGCCTGCAAGATGTTTGAGCAGCGTGGACTGTTGTGTCGTCATGCTCTTTGGGTCCTGAAAGAAAGAGGTGCCAAAAGGATACCTAATTCATATCTACTTCCTCGTTGGAACAAGTTTTCAACATCCAGGGAAATGTTTGATGCAAATGGCACACTTCTTTCTGATTATCGGTCATCAGATGGAATAAAAACAAAGATTGCAGAATTATGGACTGAAATTTTTGATTGTGTGACTGTGGTTGAGAACAAGGAAGAGAAGGTGGATGAACTCTTAGAAGTAGTGAGAGCACTCAAGGAGAAGGTTGTGGAAGAAGGAACAAACCTGCGAAATGACAAGAGGTCTGAGATCGAGTTTTTGATGGGTGCCACTATTCCCACTGACATTAAGATCTTGCCTCCAAACCAGTGTAAAACTAAAGGTTCTGGAAGGTGACTTTTTTCGTCCAAAGAAAAAGCCACGAAAGAACATAAGAAGCCTCATCGGAAGTGCAATGCTTGTGGAGAGATGGGATACCATGATTCAAGAAATTGTCCTGGCAAAGTGTAATCATAATACATTCTCTTAATTTTACTCAATTTTAATATATTCTAAATATAATAAATTGTCCAGAGTTACATTAAGTACATTATACTTTTATCAAGTACACTTGATTTCAATTTAAAATTATTTATATGAACATCTCTATTTGAATTTATGTTCAGCAATTCTACTTATTTCTTCTACTTATTATACAACAGATATAGATGATTAAAACAATGTTTGTTTTGATGTACATAAGTTAACATCCGTTGTACATGTTCAAAATTTGAACATTGTCAAAAGCACTGTCTGTTTTGACGTGCATGTTCAAAGTTTATTAAGGTGAATGATAAGATAAGAAGAGCTCAATACTGGATTACAGTAGTTTATGGGTTTAATAAGCCTGCTGAGAGAAGTTGTCTTTGGAATATAATTAAAGAATATAAGAAGCAGATTAATGGAGGATGGATTATTTGGGGGGATTTCAATAATATCCTTCATTCAGGGGACAGAATTGGGGCGCCTACAACTTTGGCTGAGGTGAGGAGATTTCAGTATTGTGTTACAGACTGTGAGGTAGAAGAAGTCAAATCTTCAGGTTCTTTATATACTTGGAATAACAAGCATGAGGAGGGAATTAGAGTGTTTAGCAGGATTGATAGAGTTTTTATTAATGCTGAGTGGCTGCAATTATTTCCGGATTCTAGTGGGCTTTTTCTCCCTGAGGGGTTGTATGACCATTGTCCTTGTATTGTCTCTCTTGAAGCTGGTAGGAGAATGAAGAAGGCCAGTTTTAAGTACTATAATATGTGGGCATTGCATGAGAAGTTTCAGGAGATTATCCAGGGGGTGTGGCAGCAACAGGTGATAGGGTGTCCAATGTATAGATTGGTGAGGAGACTTAAGTTGGCTAAGGGTGAATTAAGGAGACTTAATAGGGGTCAGTTTTCTGAAGTTCAGAAGAAATATCAAATTAAGAAGATTGAATTGGCTGAAGTTCAGAAACAGTTGCAGATGGTTCCTAGGGATATTGATGTGAGTCTGCAAGAGAGAGCACTGGCTAAAGAGGTCATCTTGCTGGAGAAAGCTAGTCAGTCTTTCCTGAAACAAAAGGCAAAGTGTGCTTGGGTACAGGAAGGGGATGATAACACTGCCTATTTTCATTCTTGTATTAAGAGAAGGAGAGCCAATAATAAGGTGGTGACAATCAAGGATGAGATGGGGAAGACTTTGATTGATTTGGATGAGATAAATCAGGCGTTTGAAAGGTACTATGTGGCTTTGTTGGGCACTAGTACTGAGGTGACGAAAGTTCATACACCTACTGTTAGGAAGGGAAGAGTGGTTACTGAAATACAGGCTGCAGATTTAATTAAACCTGTAACGGAGGTGGAGATTAAGCAGTGTTTGTTTGACATTTCTGGAGACAAAAGCCCTGGTCCTGACGGCTATACGAGTCAATTTTTTAAGGATTCTTGGGCAATTGTTGGTCCAAGTGTTGTAATTGCAGTTCAGGATTTTTTCAAAAATGGAAAGTTGCTTAAGCAGCTAAATCATACTCTACTCATGCTTATTCCTAAAATTGTTGTTCCTGAGAATGTTACGCAATTTAGGCCCATTGCTTGCTGTAATACAGTGTATAAGTGCATCACGAAGATCCTTAGCAAGAGGTTAGGTAAGATGCTGCCCGATATCATTAGTCAAAATCAAAGTGGGTTTGTTCAAGGTAGGGAAATTGTGGAAAATATCCTTATTTGTCAAGATTTGGTAAGGCTTTATGGGAGGAAAGTGTGCTCGCCTAGATGTTTGATGAAGATCGACTTAAGAAAGGCTTATGACTCTATTGAATGGTCATTTCTTCAGGAAATGATGATTGCTCTTAGGTTGCCTCAGAAGTTTGTTGACCTTGTGATGGAGTGTGTGAGTACTACTAGCTTCTCTTTGGTTTTGAATGGAGAAAGTTTTGGATATTTTAAAGGGAAACGGGGTCTAAGGCAAGGGGATCCCCTCTCCCCTTTGCTTTTTGCTATATGTATGGAGTACTTATCTAGAATTTTGGTGGAAGTTCAAGGTTTTGAAGGGTTTAAATACCACTCTATGTGTAAAAGAATGAAGATGGCGCATTTGTGTTTTGCGGACGACTTATTGTTATTCTCGTATGGAGATAGGCCATCTGTTACGATTTTGATGAGAGCTTTCCTCACGTTCTCTAGGGCTTCTGGGTTGATAATGAATAAGGATAAATGGGAGATTTATATGAATGGCACTAGGGATGTGGCAGGTATCTTGCGAATCACAGGCATGACTTTGGGTAGGCTTCCTTTTAAGTACCTTGGGATTCCTATATCATATAAGAAGCTGGGTGTGCTTGATTGCAATGTGATTATTGAGAAGATTGTTGCTCGTATTAGATCTTTGGGTGCTAAACACTTGTCGTATGGAGGAAGATTAACTCTAGTGAACTCGGTCTTGCATAGTATTCATATCTATTGGGCTAGAGTATTCTTGTTGCCTAAAACGGTGTTGAGGAAAGTGGATGACATTTGCAGGAACTTTCTTTGGAAAGGGACTGATATTTATGTTTCATCACCGTTGATTGGATGGAAGCATGTTTGTACTGAGAAAAAATACGGGAGGCGAGGAATTAAAGATGCGGTTGATTGGAACATTGCTGCTATGGCCAAATATGTTTGGTGGATAGCACAAAAGAAGGATCATTTGTGGGTAAGGTGGATTCATTCTAATTTTTTAAAGGGGACTGATTGGAGGCAAATGCATACAAATACTAATTCTAGTTGGTCTTGGAGGAGATTGTGTACTGTTAAGCATAAGTTCATTAGTGGTTATACTCAAAACTAGTGGATTAAGGTGGGGAATGAGTATACAGTAAAGATGGGTTATGAGTGGTTAAGGGAAACGAGAACTGAAGTGCAGTGGCATAAGATGGTGTGGCACAAGCTGGTACAATCGAATAACAGATTAACAGATTGATTGCTTGGATTGTAATGAATAACAGATTACAGACGAATGCTAGGTTGCTGAAATGGGGGTTGAATACTAACTCTTCCTGCTGGCTGTGTGAAGAAGAGATTGAAGATCAACAACATTTGTTTTTCAAGTGTCAATACAGCAGAAGGTGTTTGCTTATCGTGGAGGATTGGGTGAAGTGCCGGATTCCTGTGACTGATACTTGGGACTGGTGGAGAAATATTGCCGGGCTGCAGAGATTAGTCAAGAGGACAATAGGAAGCATTTTGATGGCTTTGGTTTATCACATATGGCAGGCTAGGAATGTTAGCAAACATGACCGGTTGTTGGTAAGGCCTGAGGAAGTCATTCGAAGAATCAAGTTCGAGATTGGATATAGAGTTCGATTCTTTCTAGATGAAAACAATTTGAGACATGTTGAGTATATAGTGCAGTAGGAGACTGAAAGTCTGAGTATGGGGGTGTTTTACTTGCCATAGAGTTGTATGATGGTGAGAAACAATGTAATTCTTCCTATGATTATTAATATAACTTCTTACAGTTTTCACCAAAAAAAAAAATTTGTACATACACTACTACATAAATAGCTTTAGAGAACTGTTAAAAGAGGCATTAGAGAACGCATTTGGACCGTTTTCTAACTCAGCGTTCTCTATTGAATAGAGAATGGCTGGAGGATGCGTTCTATATGTGACAAAATAGAGAACACATGTGTCAGAGAGGTGTTATCTTTTCTATGGTTATAGAGAATGCTCTTTTAAGTTAGGTGTTATCTTTCCCATACTTTAGATAACGCCTATCTTTGATGACAGTTCTATTTTCCCATATTATAGAGAACGGTGGGATAGATAACCATTCTCTAGCTTTTTCCTTTAAAAAAAATCTATTTTAATGGTACGAATAATGTAGTTAAATTGCAATACACTTTAATTGATACCCAAAGTACTCGTATAACATAAATAATTAGTACATTATGTAAAAATAATACCAATTCAAATATAGAGTAATTATTATTAGGGATCCTTACTATTAATCATAATAATACAATGTTTATACGGATGACTAATAAGTAGATCAACATACTCGTATTCCACACGGTATGATAACTATACAAGATCAAATCGACTACCAATACAATACACCTGCTGTGGACATGACATAGGTCCACCCCGACGCGGCCACGCGCGGGTTTGGGTAAGCGAATGAATCTCCATATGAGAAGGATCGAATTGAAATTTAGGTCTATATGGAGTCGCCACCGAATTTTATGGTTATTCGGAACCGTTCGAGCCCACTCTATGTCATAGTGGGCCGTATACAAAATACGGCCCATTTCCGATGTCAGAGTTTATCGGGCTCGTCCCTTTGCATATCGATATAGATGCCGACTTGAGCGGTTAATCGTATATTGAATGACTCTCGTGCGCCAACGGTTTCGGGCATCCGGAAACCGAGGTTCTGAGTAAGGGGTGAGGGTACGTGTTGGGAAGCCCACGAAGGACACCCAACCCCGCCCGCACTTTAGCGGCCTCTACTAAGAACTCGAATGACATTCTAATACGCGTGCTAGTAAAACGGGAAAAATGATATGCAAAGATTTATTTTCCCTAAACATGCGAATGTAATTGAAAGGGTTTCTAAGTCAATTTAATGCAACTAAAATTAACGTCAAAGTTGTATTTTAGCATGCGGGTTCATTTAGTATAATAAACGAATAATAATTAAATTGACAAAAGAAACAAAAAACGCGTTAGTAACGATATAGCGATATAACGAATAATAACGGTTTGCAAATATTGAATTGAATTGAAAAGATGCAAATATGAGGATGCATGATTTGAAAAGATAGTATACACGTGATTAATTTTGCACATGTTGACCTAAGTCGTAAAATACTATCGAGTTTGAAAAATAGAATAATGTACGACTCGTGTTTGAGTCGTTATGAGGCCACTCGATCGAGTGGTCGATGGACTCGATCGAGTGGAACCAAAAAAAATGATTCTGTTTTGCGTCAAAGACCGTACTCGGTCGAGTTATTGACTAACTCGGTCGAGTACATGGCCACTCGACCGAGTCACTGTGAGACTCGATCGAGTGGGTGTCATAATTTGCTTTCTGACTCGATGTTAGGGTGTCACTCGATCGAGTGACTAAGGCACTCGGTCGAGTGGCACCTGTGCGAACTTTGTTCGTTTGCAATTTAATTATTGATTTTGAAATTGCTTTTGATTTATGATAATTCGACGGTTTTACCGAATCGGACATAAATATTGCATAATTTATGTTCGACTTGGTTTTTTTATAAATCGCGAATTTTGTTGAACCGAATATAAATATTGTTGAATTTATACCCGATTCTAAATTTGGAGTACTCGCTGTATCCCATATTCAATTATTTGAATCGATATGGAATATTAGAGTGAAGTAGAAAAAATAAATAAATTGATTTTAGTCGTTTTAAATTAATTATCGTGATATGAGTAAATCACGTTAATTAATTCATATGGCTTGATTGTTAGATTCGATATCCAACTACGGAATTGGTATCGAATCCAAAATCGATGCTTTACTTGAATAAATAAATAAAAAAACTTGATTCCCTCGACTTCTCCGACATCGAAATAAATCCCTAGGGATTGTGATGTCGGATCCGTGTCAACGGGTTTCGACCCTTGTTAAAATTGATGTTTAAAGAAATTGATGGATGCAAAATTGATGATGATAACGACGAGAAATAATGACGAATTCTTGTTTAAGTTGACTCATCTCAATAATCAAATAATCGGGGTACCGGGATAAGCGACCGTCAACGCTGTGTGCAGTACACTTGTATGTTCGTGTTTTCTTATCCCGATATCTCTCTTATTCGACACAAATCGATAAGTATTTTAATGTTTTGATGCTAACAATATTATCGATGTTATGATGCAATAATGATAACGAGGTAAATAATAAAGATCGTAATAGTAATAATAATAATAATAATAATAATAAACGTAATAATAATAATAATAATAAACGTAATAATAATAATAATAATAATAATAATAATAATAATAATAATAAACGTAATAATAATAATAATAATAATAATAATAATAATAATAATAATATAAACAAAAAAAAGACGAAGAAAAGAGAAGAGAAAGAAGAAGGAGGTTTCACCCTCAACCTACATGTTTCTGTCTCGGACTAAGGCTCGTAAACGTGGCTATGGCACGGGAGTCTTCGAGGTGTATGGAGGTTAAGTTGTGGTGGCTTGGGTTGGATTCCTAAAACTAGGTTTTAGGGTTTGCTAATATCGAATTCCTAGGGTTTGTCTAGGGTTCTTGTAGATGTGTAGGATTAGGGTTGTGTAACTTGCTAGGGTTGTAAAAAGATGATGTCCTAGAGTGTACTAGGGTTTTTAGGGTTGTGAGAAGTTGTGTAATTTTGTTGCATGGGGTTGTTTATATAGGCAAAGCTAGGGCACCTTGGTGTCTAGGGTTTTGTGCCTTGACGGACTTGATTTAATGGCCCGTTTGGAGGCGGACCGTGGGTGAGCTACTCGGAAACGGCTTTGACCGGGTTTTAATCCGGTCGCTAAAAGTCGGTTTTATTCCCGGTGTCGGTTTCGACCCAAATTAGTCTTGTTTGACTCGGAATGATCCACTGGGCCTGGATTTGAGGTCTGTTTGGTGAGATTTGTACTCCGTAAGTGTGTTAGCCAACGATTAATGGATTTGAGCCCGTATCCGAGCGCGTAGAAACACGTTAGCGTCCGATCATCATCGGGTGTTTTTTGGAAACTACCATAGACACCTGGTAGTCAAAATGCGGGTGTCTACACCTGCCTAAGCTTCTAACAAATTAACACCCACATTATTTTGAAACCACGATTCATCCTTTTCATGGTAACTTCAAATAGCGAAGATACCATTTTCACCGTAGTTGAATTCTGGAACATCATCCCGAACTTTTCTGGCACGTGGTTTGATCTCGAAGTAACACCTAATGACAAAGAAACACACGCACCCACATTGTTTACAAACCTAGATCTGGCTATCTTACAAACAAAAATGCAATTAATTACAAAATACATTACATTAATTTTTTTGATTCAGGGGAGACTAATATCTAACCGTAGAAAGAAATTAATTTTGCTCCATCAAACAAATGCATATCACTGAAAATGGGAGAAAAATTTCGCATGAATTTTGACAATTCTAAAAATGTATAGAATTAAATGCAACAAATGAAATATAACTTAGTAAAAGATGAACTTGAGTCATATTAACTCAAAAGAGCACTTTTTTCTTCATCATTTTCTCCTATAATTACAAGAAACAAAAAAAGCCCTTTTGAAAGACATTAAAAAAAACAAACCCAAAAAATTAATTACGATAATAGAGTGGGTAACTGATAATTGAGTCTTAATTAGAAACTCAAGAGATCACTTATTTCTTTCACCATTTTCTCTCATGATTGTAAAAAATTAATGCTTGTAATGCGATTAAAAAAAATTAAAAACAAAAATCAAACCTTTTAAGAGAATTATTAAAAGAACCAAACCCAGAAATTAATTACTAATATAAGAATAGGGTAACTAAGAAATTAAAGAAGGAAATTACACTGAGAAATGGAGTGTGTGCGGTTGCATGGTGGGTGTTTAATTTCTAGGTTGAGGATGGTTGGGTTATAATCCGAAGACTTTGATTATTGTTCTTAAGAAAAATGCTAGTGCATCCTAGGATTGATGACATGGCTTTTAGAATCACCATTAGATTCAAACACGATCTATGGTTGTCTTAGTTTAGTTATTATTATTTTTATTCCCCCTTTTTACTCAAAATTTGGCGTGGGCCATGTGTTTCACTAAACATGGAAGACGCCCATTTGAAGGAGTGTTATCTACTATTCTTTACAAATACTACTGTTGTCTTTAAGGGCGTTCTCTATTCTTTTTCTAAATAACTGTTACCTTTATGGGCGTTTTCTATTCATTTCCTAAATAACTGATTTCTTAGAAAGGTGTTGCCTTTAGTTATAGAAAACGCTCAAGTAAATCAACTGTTCTCTATCTTGTGTTACTTATTCCCATTTTTGTTGTAGTGATAGTTAAACAGTGACTGAATTGATGTACATAATTTGATATATGTTGCACATGTTCACAATTTCTACATTGTCAAAGCACCGTCTTTTTTGATGTACATAAGTTGATATCTTTTGCACATGTTCAAAATTTGTAAATAGTTAAAGCACCGTATGTTTTGTTGTACGTAACTTGATATCTATTTAAAGTAGTGTATGTTTTGATGCATGTACATAAGTTAACATATGTTGTACATATCGATATTTTTACATAGTTAAAACAGTTCCTTTTTTTGATGTAGATAAGTTGATATCTGTTGCACACGTTCACAATTTGTACATTGTCAAAGCACTGTTTGTTTTGGTATACATAAGTTACTTTCTACTGAACATAAGTAGGTATATTCAATTGATTCAAAATGATTCAAACACTGTAATAATGTACATACGTACATTGAAGATACAGTATACAATGTACATGGGAAATGATGCTGGTAACGCATGGAGCATTTAATGACATAGCTTCCCTTAAAAATACCATCCCCAGAAAAAAACTTCCCCAGTACAAATTAATGACAGTATAAAAACACATCCACACACACGCAAACACCTCCATAATCCTTCCGTCCCCTACTACCACCCTACAACTATCAAAATATTATGATAAGCGTTAAAAAGTATTTTTTATTAATGAGAAATAAAGATGTTCATGGAGTTATTTCATCACGCACTATTCAAAAAAAATCTTGAGTTGATTCGTCTTTAGTACCTCAGATGAATTGATGCAAGTTCAATTTTTGTGTTGATCTGTTATCAACACAGGGGTATGTGATATTATCACTCATATACCATAGCTTCAAAGAAAATGGGCATGGAGAAGGAAGCAAGATTGCACATAGAAGAAGACATTAGGAAGAAGAATTTTTCAATAGGAGCAAGTGAACCAAACCCGTTAACACTATGTCGAAGCTGGACAGTACTCTCCTTTATTTGATATAAAGGAGAAAGCTAAACACTCTGGAACGTTTGGGAAAGGTTATGTGATACCGTTATAGACATATTACGTGTACTTGTAAATCTTTCGTCTTTGTTTTGGATGCTGAAAAGGGTTATGTGTAAGTAATATAGAAATATGTACAATGAACCACTGTAATATGTCCTTTATAGTCAAAAACTTAAAATGTACGGAGTAGTACTTTAGATGGGTTATGTTCACCTTTTATAGAAATATGTACAATAATATTCTCAGATGTATTAAGCACAGTTGTTATTTAAATATGTACATCACCTAGTGACCTATATACTATACCTTTTGTGTTTTAATTAAAAATCCGTTAGATGGATTATGTACATGTGATATTTACATATATATACATTCCGTAATGCGAATTTGTTCATCAACAGTTATTAACGTAATTCAGCAAGAAATATAATTCAATCACTATAAGTTAAAACAGTGTCTGTTTTGAATAAACGGGAGTTTCTACCACAACCATAAGCAGATATTCCTAAAACAGTATGAATGAAAATCCCAAAACATACAAATGGTTGGCTAATTAATCACTCCATAGAATAAATCATTCAATCATGAAAATTTCTTCTTGGCTATATAGGACTTTACTTAATCTACGTCCTTTTAAATAATCTTTTGATGAAAAATGTGATCTGTAATGTACATCCTCTTCCGTAGATTCAATAATCTTCAAATGTTCATTTTCTTCAGATCCAAGTTGAAAGATGTGCAATAATCTTCTAGCATGCATATTGTTCGTCAAATAACATCTACATCTCTTGGAAACTTCAATTCCATCCCTACGAACAGTAGTCATTCCTTTAATATGAGTTGTTCCCAATCTTCTATTATAATTTATATTGCATCTAGGTGCATCGGACCGTAATAAAAACATTTGGAACCACCTTTTGCAAACAATAGTCATGTTCGCTTTGTCATAATCAGAGTAAAGCTTTTGAAAGATTTTTTCCATAAAATCTTCATTGCACATTACTTTAATTGTTGATGAAAATCGTCTTCAATATATTTCAACTTCATGATGATGATTATAAATGAAAGATAGATGATCAATCTTCTGTTCCTTGCTCTTATTAATGGTTGTTACTCTATCTTCAATTTCATTATTCTTCGCCCATCCCTTACACAATATTTTCATGGTGTTATTAATGAAGTGAAGTGAAAAAGGTGAAATAGAAGGGTGTATAAACAAGTACTGTAAAAGATAGGGTACTGCATAAGACTTTGAATATAATGACTTTGAATGTAAAGTACTGTAATAGTTAATTAAATAAATTTTGAGTCTGTATTAACTGATTATACCTACCCCAGCTTGGTTTTTTACGCGTGGACATACACTCCTTTACCAGCCCCATCTTATATCTACCTCAGTTATACCTTCCCCACCTAGACTTTATGATGTCTTTAGATGGAATATGAATATGTGAAATTTAAATATATACATTACGTAGTGGAATATATGTCTTTTGATGTAAAGTGTCTGTTTTGATGTAAATTGGAATATAAATTTAAAATTTACATTACATAGTTAAAATAGTGTCTGTTTTGATGTACATAAGTAGATATCTGTTGTATATATTGATATTTTTTCATAGTTAAAATAGTGTCTGTTTTGATGTACATAAGTAGATATTTGTTGTACATATTGATATTTTTACATAGTTAAAATAGTGTCTGTTTTGATGTACATAAGTTGATATATGTTGCACATGTTCATAATTTATGCATAGTTATAACAGTGTATGTTTTGATGTACATAACATAATATCTGTTGCACACATGTTCAAACTTTATTCTCCATACATAGTTAAAACAATGTCTATTCAACCACTGTAAGATACAATGTACATGGACAACTTTGTTATTATGGGAAATGATGCTTTTAACGCGTGGAGCATTTAATGACATACCTTCTCCAAAAAATACCTTCCCCAGTACAAATTAATGACAGTTTTCACATTGACGGTATAAAAACACATCCACACACACGCAAACACATCCATAATCCTTCCGTCCCCTACTACAACCCTACAACTATCAAAATATTATCATCTAATTTAAAAATATTGTATTCTACAATATTTTATAATTCAAATATTATCATCTACAACTACTATAAAAGTATTATCATAAGCGTTAAAAAGTACTATTTATTATTAAATTTAATTAATGACAAATGAAGATGTTGATGGAGTTATTTCATAACGCATTATTCAAAATAAAATCTTTTGTTGATTCGTCTTTAGTACCTCAGATGAATTGGTGCAAGTTCAAGTATTGTGTTGATCTGTTATCAACACAGGGTTATGTGATACCGTTATAGTCCCTTGAATGGTACAAAGCCGTGAGGGTATAACGTGTCGAAACTAGAGACGACATTCTTCGGTTTCATGAAGGGTACAACTTCAAGTCGTCGATTGACTTTAATTTTTGGGACTATAATGATTTTTGTTTTCATCTATCTTCAAAGGATGAAGTATAGAAACAGTGATCCCGTTCGTGCGTTCCCAACTATGTCGTATTGGACGCAAGAGACAATGACAAAGAGGATAAAGGAGGAAGCTAAACTCTCTGGAACATTTGGGAAGGGTTATGTGATACCGTTACAGACATATTACATTAGTTCAGTTGTACTTGTAATCTTTCGTCTTTCTTTTAGATGCTGAAAAGGGTTATGTGCAAGTAATATAGAAATATGTACAATGAACCACTTTAATATGTCCTATATAGTCAGAAACATAAAATGTATGGAGTAGTATTTTAGATGGGTTATGTTAAACTTTTATCGAAGTATGTACAATGATGTCCTCATATATTTTATGCACAATTGTTATTTAAATATGTATATCACCTAGTGACCTATATACTGTACCTTTTGTTTTTTAATTAAAAATATGGCAATACATACGGAGTAATTAAGAATATAGTGTATACTCTATAAAATTTATCATTTGACACTAGTAAAATGGCCACTCGAATATGTATAACTAGTTGGGATATGTACATCTAATATGGAATTATGTATATTGATGTCCTTAGATGGATTATGTACATGTGATATTTACATAATATATAAATTACGTAGTGCAAATTTATTCATCAACAGTTATTAACGTAATTCAGCAAGAAATATGATTTAATAACTATACGATAAAGGTTATATTTACATATATACATATATACATGTAATATTTACATATATACATTACGTCCTGAAATATGTACATAAGGAATTATTAACGCAATTCAACAGAAAATATGATTCAATCACTGTATGTACAGTAAAGTTACAAATGTATTAAATTCGTATAGATGTGTTATGTACAAGTAATATAGAAATATATACAACAATGTCCTCTGTTGTATTATGTATAGCTACAATTTAAATATGTACATCACCTAGTGACCTATCACAATATAGTGTATATAAGTTATCATTTGACACTAGTAAAATGATATACATAATTAATAATATAGTATATATAACTTATCATTTGACGCTAGTAAAATGTCCACTCTAAGTATGTAACTAGATGAGGTATGTATAAGTGTACAACTAATAATACCAATATCAATATCATCTTACATTGATTATGTATGGCTGTCGTCAGCTCGTGTCGTGAGATGTTTGGTCAAGTCCTCTAACGAGCGAAACCCTCGTTTTGTGTTGCTGAGACATGCGCTTAAGAAGAAAGTCTTTGCAACCGAAGTGAGCCAAGAGATGATATGTAAATATATAAATTTGTAATGTCAAATTTGGTATATAAATCAGGAATTATTATTAATGTAATTCAAAATGATTCAGCCATTGTAGGATACAATGTACAGTGCAGATACATTGTAAAGTGGAGATATAATTGTACTTGGACACGTTTGTCATTTTGGGAAATGATGCTTTTGACGCGTGGATATACATCAGCATTTATATTCTTTCATATATACCTACCCCAGTTATACCTTCCCCATGTATACCTTCTTTTTTTCTAATTATTGACTTTTTTCCACTTACAGTATAAATTGACGAAAGCACACATACAACCACACCCAAACCCACACCCACACCCACAACAGCAATCCATTCCTCTTTGCATTATTTAATTAGAAATAATGACAATTATTCATCAAGTACCATGCAAATAAATTCTTTAGTTGATTTGTCTTTAGTACCTTAGATGAATTAGTGCAAGTTAATGAACACATAATTTGCATCAATTCATCGGAGGTACTAAGAAAAAATTTACTAAAGATTTTATTTGAAATGGAGTTGGGGTATTAAATAATCACAAAGGGAGTTTAGTCTTCTATGTTTAATAGTCATTAAATATGGAGGACATTAATATTATTTCCCGTGTCTGTATTTTAAAATTGTTTTGTTGTTGATTTAAATTATGTTGTTGAAGGAGTATATTCTAAAGTATGTGTATTATTTATTGTACATAATAGGTATAGCACTGTCAAAGTATAATGTACGAGTATTATTTTACCCATAAAAAACTATACTTAATATTCTAAAATAATACTGACTGCAAAGTAATGATGACTTTTTCATACTCAAGTACCCACTTTTTGCATATAAAGTGACTTCAAAGTATTGATGAATTTAGAGACGTTACTTCCTTATGTCATTCCTTATGGACTTGATTATGTCATACTCTATTAAGTTGTAGTACACATTGTACATAAGTTGTACTGAAATATTCAAAGTTATAGCATTGTTGATTCTATATTTAAACTACTATTAATGGTGTATTTTAAAATTGTTTTAATGTTAATGTAATTTATGTATATTAAAACAGTGAACGATTAAATGTACATAAAGTTACACTGTGTTGTACATAATTTATACTACAACATAAATAAAGCACCGTCTGTTTTGTGTACATAAGGAAATATGCAATGTACACGATACATGTCTGGAAGCAGTGTCTCTTTTGATGGAAGCAGTGTCTCTTTGAATGACGGTTGTTTCTAGGGGTCGTGTTGTAGTTTCAAGCAGATGTAGATGCTATTTGACTGATAATATTCATGCTAGAATATTGTTGCATGCTCTTCAATCTGGCGAAGACGAACCTGATTATTTTTCTTATTTCCCATATGACTACGGGTCAAAAGTGTACGGAATAGCTTTAATGTTGCGTAGCAGAAATGAATTTTTAATAATTGATTAATTTCTTATGTTCCTATAATATTATGTATGCTTAAAATAGTTATGTCTTATGTTTTTGTATAATATTTAAATGAACTTGATATTTTGGTATTTCATAAATCTTGTCATTCAATTCTGTTCAGTTGTAAAATTATGTTATGTCCTATGATACCAATGAACATATGTACAACACATAATACCCTATATACTTACAATTTGATATTCAAATGTGTTCCACTGCACCTTATGTACACTAAAAATTACGTTATGTAACCTTTGTCATTTCACAGCTTGAAAGCACATTCATACCATAATCAGTTCGTTCCAAAATGTAACTGATTAATAATTGCAGTACAATACATCCAAAGTAGGATTAGAGTATTTAATTACAATCCGAGTTAACAGCAAGTGCATATGCACAAAATCAGACCAGAAAAATTCATATGCTTGCAAAATAACATCAATATGGTAGGGTTCCCCGATCACTTACCTAGACCATCTTTTCAAGGGTAGAAGCACTACTAGAATAAAGGCCTATTACAACATTTACAATGCAACATTTTATTATTGTGTTGCAATTTCTAATAGTGATATTAGCTATGCAACACTTATCTAAAAAATGTTGCATTTAATCTAAAAATGCAACATTTTTACAAAAATGTTGCAATTATAACACGATTTAGCAACACTTTCTAGAAATTGTTGCATTTAGTAAAACATTTAGCAACATTTTTTTTAATTTGTTGCAATAATATTGTTAGGATAATTGATAACCCACAATTAAATAATAAATAAAATAAAAAAAAGATAATGGGAAAGTTCGGTTTGATTTTAGTGTAAAAAACTAAAAGAAAAAAATCTCAATTATGATTTTAACTCTTAGGAAACCAACGTCTCTTATATATTCTTAAGTAATCATTATTTAAGTATTACTTTGTAATTAGTACCAGACATGAGAAACGAGATCGGACGACGTGCGAGTTTGGTCACAAACTCAGAAGTCGGGTCATATGAGTTGTTTAATCTCAATCTCAATTTTGTACGTTTTTTTGGATTGGGAGACTTATTAGAGTTATGTGCCCATTGAATCATCACAGACTCACTGGTCATAATATTTTGCACGAGCTAAGTCAATGAGGTTGGATCAGTCCATTTTTCATCGGAACATGAAAATAAAGTTCATTTATTTAAGGTTGGAGTCATTTTTTGATTACTACTACAAAATTATTAGTTTCTTGACGATTGAAGCTGACTTTTGTAAGTGTCCACCCTTTTCTTTATCAAATTTTATTTGTCTACCCTTTAATATGTCGAGAGTATGGGTGAGAAAAAAAAGGAACCGGTAACCGAACCGAAATCCGGTTTGAAAAACCCGAAAATCTGGGTTTTTGAAGTTGAAAACAGATTCGGGTACTCGAAACCGGTTTTTTTAGTGAAAAATGGGTCAAGTTTGGTTCACAATTTTAAAAACCGGCCGGTTTACACTTTTAAACGAAAAAAAATGAAAAATGCATACGCAAATTAGTGACACCGGGTCAAAAACCGCTCTGAAACCGGTTAAAAAAACCGGTTTTTAATGAAAATAACCATATTTTTTAAAACCGAGTCATAAAAATTGGTTCGGTTTCAGTTTACAATATGGAAATAAAAAATTATACGGATACCCGATTTGAACCGGGTCGATTTCGGTTCGGGAAAAAGCAGTTTTTAAAAACCGGGTAGCCGATTTTGTTCACCCTAATCGAGAATTGTTTTTTGTAATTATAATTCATAAATAAATTAAAATCTCTAAATAAACTGATACAAAAGAAATGAGCGGTGAATGAAACAATTGAAGAACGTTCATCCCGCTCAAATCTTTTGGAAATCCCAAAAACCCCCAAATTGTCACCCCGCAGAATCAGAAACAAATTTGGAAATCCCCAAATCAAACCTTTTTGATTTCGCGAATAACTCTGCTGCTCCTCCTTCATTTTGTGTATAAATTCGATCCTTGATTATATATTTCGCTCCTTCATCAGTAAAAGTGTCACTGTTCATACCACCGTTCGTATCGTATATGTGCGCTGCATAATGCATCAATATCTTCGTATCATATGCTGTTGTGTTATTGATTTTGCGTCAATGTTGTGCTATTGATTTCGCGATCGCTACTGCCGATTATTGATTTCAGGTATGAATTTTATTTCAGGTTTGATATTGATTTCACTTTTGATTTTGTGGCACTGTTGTGTTATTGATTTCTCATCACCGTTTTTCTGATTTTATCACAGTTCGTTTAGATACACAGTACGCATCACCGTTCCGATTATCGTTGTATATCATTGTGCTGCTATCTTCACCTTATCTCGCTAAATCAGGTAACATTGTCGATTAATTTCTTAATTTGTTTTTTAATTTATAAACTTTGTCGGTTTGAATAGATTTAACTTCATCATGATTACGATATTAGTTGTGCATTTTGTTGACTTTTCTGTGAATTTTTACTGTTAATTGACGTCGCTGTTGTTAGTTGATGTGCTTGCTGCTGTTTTTAGTTGCTGTAATTGTTGTTGCTGCTGCTGTTAATTGTTGTAATTACTGCTGCTCATTGCTTTAAACTTATGTTGCTGCTGCTGTTAATTGCTGTAAACTGATGTTGTTGCTGCTGTTATTTGCTGTAATCTGATGCTGCTGCTGCTGTAATTGCTGTTGCTGTTGCTGTAAATTGTTGTAATTGCTGCTGTTATAAACTGTTGCTGCTGTTATTTGCTGTAAAATGTTATTGCTGCTGCTGGTTATTGATGGTTGCTATTTTTGCTGCTGTTAATATAGATTAATTAGACAAACAAAAAATTCCTTGCGAAATTGAAGTCAATAAAAATTATTTCTTATAAATTATCATCATCATTCACAATTAAATCAAGAAAAAGTACAAAATTATTTCTTATACATTTGTTTTTTCAAATCAAATTCTAATTTTTTTCCAGAATTAGCGATCGGAAGATGGAAACGAATAGAAGTTGGATGTATTTACCTAGACGATTACCAGAGTTTGAATATGGAGTTGTTGAATTCCTTAATCAATCATTTTCTAAGGTCGCTGTAGGGGGTCAAATAAGGTGTCCATGTAAGCGGTGTAAAAACCGTTTTTGGTTAAGACGTGCCGAGGTTAGGGATCATCTAAAAGTATTTGGTTTTGTTGACGACTATTATTTGTGGACTTTCCATGGTGAAGAACGTACACAAACTGAAGTTGAGAGGCAAACATTTCTATATGATACGAGTGAATTATTAACTGACAGATTTAGAAATGTTTTCGAAGGTTCGACTAATGTAGAAAATGGTCCAAATGATGAAGCTAAAAACTTTTATAGGTTGGTGGAGGATGGTAAACAAGAGTTGTTCCCGGGATGTAAAAACTTTTCTAAACTTTCTTTCATCATTCGACTCTTTTTATATAAGACACTTCATGGACTTAGTAATCTAGCTTTTGATGACCTTCTACTACTTTTGAAAGAATTGCTTCCGGAAGCAAATCTTCCTAGAGGTTTTAGAGAAGCTAGAAACACTGTGAGAGACCTAGGTCTTGACTATAAAAAGATACCTGTGTGCCCGAATGATTGCATGCTATATTGGAAAGAACATGAAAATGAAGACGTATGTCATGTGTGTCATGTCTCCAAGTGGAGACAATACGAAGAAAGTTCTTTGAATGAGTCCTCTAAACCCAGTCATCGCATTCCAGCTAAGGTCTTATGGCATTTTCCTCTAAAACCAAGATTGTAGAGATTATTTATGTGCTCTAAAACCGCAGAATATATGACTTGGCATGACGATGAGCGTCCAAAAGACGGAAATCTTCGGCATCCTGCTGATGGCTTAGCTTGGCAACAATTTTTTTTTTTGGTGTAAATGTAAGTATATTGATTAATGAAGAACCGTTTACATCCAATGTGTCACAAAACTCCTCCAAATCTTTATCTAAGTATATACTCTAGTATCTTATGCTTCTTACAAAATGGTTGACTCATGGTATATCTAACTTTTGCCTTAATCTCGAGCTTCAATTGCTGAACAATGTTGCACGGACTAATGCCTGCCTGATTTAGTCTAGCGCAATTCCTAGCATGCCATACATGATACCAACATCCACTTATCGCTGCTGCTATTGCTTGTTTAAATAGCAAAGATTTATGACGATACGATCTCCACCACATCTCAGTATGGAGCACCGGTATAGTGACCCCAAACCAACTGCTAATTCTCCCAAAACAATCTCTGATGAACGAGCATTCTGTGAGCAGATGCACCTGCGTTTCTTCATGTCCTATGCACAAAAAACACATTTTATCCGTTGCAATCTGCATCCTAGACAATCTCTCTTTGGTTAACAAGCGATTATGGCACACAATCTAGGCTATATAGCAGTGTTTCGGTAGACTAAGCCTGTTCCAAACTAGCTTAGCCCACTCCTGCTTCTGCAACGTACCTGCCAACCAATCATACCCAATTTTAACCGTGTAATCCCCTCCTTGTGCTAGTAGAGTAGGAAAGCAATTGTTAGTAAAAAACAAGTTCTTAATCCAGCATAGTTTTCGCCAAGACCAACTGGAATAAGGTTTAGGTGTATAAACTTCCTAATCTTCATCTTTTAGATAAACTCCATGAACCCATTTCACCCACAAATGATCTGCTTTAACTGTGATCCACCACGCATACTTAGCCACACAAGCTAAGTTCCACATCTTCAAATCTTTTATGCCCAAACCTCCTTCCGCCTTTGGTCTGCAAACAACATCCCAAGCTACCAATGGGGGGGTTTGATAGTGCTCACTTCCTCTCCATAGGAAATTTCTGCAAATACTATTAATATGCTTGATTGTTGTGGCTGGAAGAATGAAGACTCTCGCCCAAAATTGATGAATTGTATTAAGTACAGATTGGACTAGCACAAGTCTACCTGAATATGATAGCTTCCTCGTACCCAGACCTCTAATACGCTTGACTATCTTTTCTGTAAGAAGATGGCACTCAAGTACAGTTAGTTTTTTGGGGGACATTGAAATGCCCAAATACTTAAAGGGAAGCTCTCCCTTACTCATTCCCGTATGCTGAGTGAGCCACTCTTTATCCTCCTCTTTCAAACCATTTGAGTATACATTTGATTTGGATTTGTTCATAGTCAACCCCGAAGCCTTGAAAAACACCTCAAACGCTTGCATTATCCACTTGACAGATGTTCTATCTCCCTTACAGAACAACATTAAATCATCGGCAAAGCATAAATGGCTTAGTTTAACCGTTTTGCACAAGGGATGAAAGGTAAATTCTGTTCTGTCCTGTACCACCATCATAACTCTGCTCAAATATTCCATACATAAAGTGAACAATAGAGGAGATAACGGATCCCCTTGCCGCAACCCTCTCTTAGCCTTGAAGAATCCAAAATAATCACCATTTAACGCTATGGAATAACTCGGAGATTGCAGACATTCCATAAGAATTTTCACAAATCGACAAGGAAAATTAAGCGCCTTTAACATGTCTTCAACAAACCTCCATTCTATTGAATCATATGCCTTTTGCATATCAATTTTCATGATGACTCGGGGGAGCAAACTTTCCTATTATACAATCTAATGAGTTCTTGACAGATCTGGATATTTTCAATAATATCTCTACCTTTAATGAATGCACTTTGAGAGGGACTCACTATGGTTGGGAGTATCTTACTCATCCTCTCACAGAGCACTTTTGAAAGACATTTGTAGACTACATTGCAACATGCTATGGGTCTGAACTGCCCAACATTCTGAGGATTAGCAACCTAAGGTATAAGCGTTAAAATTGTGTTGCTCACCTGTCTCAACAGCACCCCTTCCTCTATTGCATTCCTGATTGCTACACAAACCGCCGAACCAGTAATACTCCAAGAGTCTTTGAAAAACTGGCTTGTGTACCCATCTGGGCCTGGTGCTTTAGTCCCAGGAATACTAAACATGGCAGCTTTGATTTCATTCTCAGTGACAGGCAGTAGCAGATCTTGACCCTGTTGAAAGGAGAGGATTGGTCCTTTCCTAACCACGTTAGTATAAATATGCTGTGTACTACGACTTTCCCCTAATATGGATTGAAAAAATTTCAAAAAAGCTTCCTGCACCTGCTCAGGTCTTTCCCATACATTTCCTGATAAGTCCCGGATTTGTAGAACCCTATTTGACACTCTCCTTTGTTTGAGAACAGAATGGAAATAAGAGGTGTTTAAATCCCCTTCTGTCATCCACTTAATCTTTGCTTTTTGAGTCAGGAATTTGTATCTTGCAGTGTCCAAGACCTTAAACTGCTTAGCAATGGCTTGTTCATAATATTTAAGTGTACTGCTATTAGGATCCTTAGCAAGCTGTTGTTGTACCTGATGCAATGCCGCTTCCATTACCTCTGCTAATCCCTCCACATTCTGATAGCTTTTGTTATTTATTTCTCTTAAACCCCTCTTCAGTTGTTTTAACTTGCAAGTTAACTGATACATAGGAGACCCATGTATTTTTTTCCCCCAATATTCCATAACAGTAGCATTAAACCTGTCATCAGCAGACCACATGTTGAAATATTTGAATATCCGTTTCTTAGTCTGCTGTACCACATCCAAGTTTACTAAACACAGATTGTGATCAAACAAACTCTCAGGTAGGTAATCAGCAAAAGCATCCGGATACCTGACTCCCCACTCATCATTATGTAATACTCTATCAATCCTACTATACGACCTCGAACTTGGAGGCTGCTTGTTATTCCACGTAAAGTGTGCTCCTATAGTTTTCATTTCCTGCAACTCACAGTCATTTATACACTGCTGAAATGGAGCAATTTCAGCCAATGTGATTGGAGCCCCAATCCTCTCATCCATATGCAAAACATTGTTGAAATCCCCAAGTAGGATCCAAGGACCATCAACAACCCCAAAATACTGCCTGATATGGCTCCAAAGCATGCTTCTCTCTGCTACTTTATTGAATCCATAGATAAAAGAGCACCAGAAATTAACTCTATTATCTATAGTCTTCACTTTCACATAAATAATTTGTGCTTGAACATCTATAATATCAACATGAACCAAGCTAGACTTCCAAAGACACCAAATTCTTCCTCCCTTACAAGTATGATTATTTGTGACGATGCACCAATCTTGAAAATTAACAACTACATTATTCCCATTTTTAGTAGCCACTTTAGTTTCAAACAACCCAGCGAGCTGCACATTATTATGATGTAAAAACCATCTTATTTCATTCTGCTTCTTAGGCTTATTCATACCACGAACATTCCAAGCTCCAATCCTATCCATTACTTAATAATGTGTTCTTCCCCTTACCTCCCTCCTGTACTGTCTCCTTGTTAACTGCTTTCTTGAGAGATGAAGTGAGTATTTCCATAAAAGATAATCCATCTGAAGTATACTGAATACCCATTCTTTGAGGTTTTGCCACTGCCCCTGCTAGATCAGAGACGCTATTCACGATAGGTAACCCAGCTACAGGTGTTTGTGTTACAGGTAGAGGTGGCGGAACCTGCTTCTGAACAGGTTGCCATACCTTCACAGTCTTCTTTTCCGCTTTGGATCGACATTGTTCTTCATCATGCCCCATTCCATGACATTTGGAGCATTGAATAGGGATCCAATCATATTTAACCTGAATTTGTTGTTTCTTTCCTTTTTCGTCCAGAAATTGTATCTCCCCTGGTAATTTCTGATTGATTTCAACTTCTATTAACAACTTAGCGTAGCCTAAAAATTGACGTTGGTCAGTAGTCGAAGCAACCCTGATAACTCTTCCTACTAATCCCCCAATTTTTATCAAGCAATCAGCACCCCAAAATTTTAAATCAAGCTCCATCAACTTAACCCAAATCGGCAATTTCCTCACATCATACTTTGCTAGCTCCGCACTCTCAGTCCATTCATGTATGATAACAGGTTTGTTATCAAACATTAAATGATCAACACTTAACGCAGCTTGTTGCGACTCCTTATCCAAAAAACGCACCAGAAAAATGCCATTAGGCATGAAAGATACCTTATCAATTTTGAGGTGTTTCCAGATTCGATGAACGAAGCCCGAGATGACACTCCAAGGAGGATTTGCTCCAACAACAAATCCATAGATTGCAGTGCTCCAAAACTCTGTCTCTGAGCTCACATCCTCCGCCGTAAGTTGCAGTAAGCCTGGTCCTGTATCAACTCGTTCTGAAGTATCAATGACATCCTCCAAGATGACGTCCAGTTCATGAGGGATCACAATTTCATCAGTACCGGAATCGTCATCCTCTTCCTGCTGTTTTTTGTTACTATGAGAAAATTTATTACGTTTATTAATTGGGTTTGTACTACTTGATGCCTTATTACTATTAGTTTTCTGTGAATTTTGATTACCGCGTCGGGAAGAGGATGAAGAGTTGTTCACTTTCCTGTAATTCGCCATTGCAGAATTCAGGAGAGCATTCTCTCTCTAATCTCTCTCTAAGCGGTTAATGAGCAATCAGTTATTCTAAAGTTGAAACTCAGTTATTGTAATGAATAACTCATTCTTGGCAACAATTTGATTCGTTATACCCTAACTTTTCTAAAGAACCTAGGAATGTCAGGTTAAGTTTGGCTTCGGATGGCTTTAGTCCATTCCGGACATTGAGTGTTGCTCATAGTATATGGCCTGTAGTGTTGATCAATTATAATTTACCGCCGTGGATGTTTATGCAGCATGAGCATTTGATGTTATCGCTCCTTATCCCTGGGCCCGAGGGTCCTGGAAATAATATTGACGACGGTCTCATTCTGAGAGAGTGCTCGATGGAGATGCAGGGAGAGTAAGTATGGCAGACATTCTCTTGCGCAAGAAACAATTGCGTGGAGGTGACAAAGAGATAAACGTTGTTACTAGATCATACTCTACAAGGTCACAAGGTTCGTATATACGGTTTTTCAAAAAATAAATATTTCTCAACTAGCTTAGTATTGTATTAATCCACTTTTATTAAATTTCTTGTCGAAGTACTTGAAGATGATCGCAATGCCCTTGATTACTTAAAAGAGTGTGGATTAGTGGATGACGATGATGACATGGCCGGAACTGATGACGAGAATCCAGACGGATATGGTGACCAAGAAACTTCTGATAAGGAGGATGAACAAGTGGACTTACATAGTCGAGATCTCGAACTACAAGGTATTGGTATAATTTCTTCATAGTTTATATTTTATTAAAATTGTCAACATTTTCGATGATCATTACTCTAATTTGATATGTCAAATTTAGTTACCACGAAAGTGAAAAGAAGAGGACCGACCATGATGCATCATGTGCACACAAGGAAAGAGGAAGATCGCATATCGATAATTCTTAACGAGTTTGGGCAGCCCGTTGGCCCTATAACCGTTAAAGTTGACTGGGTAGCCGAGTTTTCTCGCTTCTTAGGTACAATTGCTCACGATTACAGTTATGCCCCTTTAATTATTGAAGATTGGAGAAAAGTGTCTAATAAAGAGAAAATTTGGGAATATGTTTTGGTATGTCTTTCTTAGAAACCTTTTTGTTACTTGCTTCTTTGTCTAATTACGAGATCCCGACACACAACTACATAATTAATTTTTTCTCGCAGACGAAGTATATAGTCCCACCCGAAGGTAAGCAGTGGGTGATGAAGACTATAGGATCTGCTTGGAGAGTTCACAAAAGCCGCTTAAAAAAAAACATTACTACTCATACACAGATGACAAGACTAGATGGAAAAACAGGTCGAAGACGGTCCCGGAAGAAGATTTTACGAAACTGCTTTTGAAGTGGAAGAAGAAAACTGAGCAGGTTTTGTTTACGATTTACAACTTATTCTTTGTTTAAGCGAAAAGTATTAAACCTACATTATATAAATAGAATATTTATACATTAAATGTATATATAGATGCAGTGCACCCGTAACAAGAACCACCGCCTATCACAGAGGAACATGCACACCGTTGGTCCAAAGAGCTTCGCAGTAGTTCGCGAGAAAATGGTAATTGATGGTACTAAAAACAAACCGTTTGTAGTTTAAATTCATGTTTAATTATGATTCATTGAACAAGTTGCCGCCATCTTATTATTATGTCATCTTATATCTTATTTGGTATCACAGACAAATGAACATCCAAATAAGGAAGCGCCTTCTTTAGTTCAAATGTTTGAGCAAACACGTAGAAGGACCGACGGGAGGCAATATAATGATTCATATATTGATACTGCCAAAAAAATTGTAAGTTATTTGATATTTTTTTAAAATTTACTTGAATATTTTTTCACAATAGTTACAATGTCTTATTTTTTTAAATCTTTAACGTAGGAGGATATGAAGAACTATGTCTCACCAGATGATGGAAGTGGCCCTACAGATGCTTATTTAGGAGTTATGGGTAAGGGTTATGATGGGTCTTGTAGGTTATATGGTAGGGGTGTTACTAATAAAAAACTGAAAGCAATAAATGGAGACACGACGTCTTATGTGGTGCCCGGAGAGATTATGGAGTCCCTCAAAGCTAGTTTAATTGAGGACTTAAGAAAAGGTATGGATTCTGAAATTGTTGCTAAACTAAATGAGGCACAAAGACAAATGGAGGCAGAACATTTAAAAAAGAAGGCAGAATTAGAAAACCGTCAAAGAGAGCTTGATCTCGAAAGGGAGAACTTGACTGACAATATTTTGCATAAAATTCTTGGAAAGATACCTCCAGAAATTGCAAAACAGTATTTATGTTAGAGGTATGTATTTTTTATCCTTTGGTTTTTTAAGTTTAAAAATATTGTGGCATTATAACTATTGTTATTTATACTCTTTTTTTCTTGTCACAGATCACCTTCTGGGTCACGTATGAATTCAACAGTAGCTGCATAAATTTGGATCCACTGAAGACTTGTACATGTTTGACGTTTATTTGTTTTTGTATTCAAACAATGTTTTGATTTCTGTTAGCTCTACATTTTTTCAATAACATGTCATACGAAACATGAATATTGATTTTTGGATATTAATGAACATCTGTTTGTGGATCAATTAATTAGTATATTTTGGATCAAACGTATGCGTTGCTAATTTTTATAATGATTAAAAGCGCGTGGGAAAAAAATTAAAACAAATGTATATTATATATTTTCAATCAGGAATGTTGCGTTACAATTAGATTAGTGTTGCCTTTAACATTATTGGATATGTTGCATTAATACCAAAATAATGTTGCCATTATGTTTCATTTAGACAAAAAAATGTTGCATAAACTTGAAATAAGTGTTGCAAAATTGTGGAGGGAAAAGGGAAAAATGTTGCATATTTATATTTAAAAGTGTTGCAATAGTTACTCAGTATATGTGTTGCATTAGGGTATCATTGCAACATTTTTTAAAAATGTTGCATTTGAGTAGAAAATGTTGCACAAAGTGTTGCATTAGGCTATTGCAACGGAGTTTTAAGCAGCACAGTTAAAAGTGTTGCATAAATCATAAAGCAACATTTTAGAGCTCATATGCAACATTTTTCCTGCGTTGCAATAGACCCTTATTGTAGTAGTGAAGTTTGGGTAAATCTGCCACAAGGCCTCCAGGCAGATCTCATAGTGGCAGATATCTGTCATGTCTGCCAAATATCCACCCTCGCCCCTCAATGTTAGCGGGACCACCATGTAGCCCGTGTGACTGGACAAATATTGGTCATCCATCCATGAGGTAACCCAACAGAAAGGTCCGTCGTATGGATGAATCTGCATCCCCATCTCAGGTTTCCCTCTTCCGAAGTCCTCAAAGGCCCATTGCAGCTTATACGCGTGGAGGTAGTTCTGAAAACCGCTCTTGAAACAAATGACTGCAGCTCTCGTGAAGATCGGACCATTTGGACCAGAAACCCACTTTAACATTATCTTCTCCACCGGATAACCCAAGTTAAGTAACCTGTTCCTTAAACCAGTTAGTGATCTACTAGTATGTAAATTTGCAATAATGCATTTAGGAGGGTACATCAGTTCTACATACATTTTTTTTGGTTTTTTTTTTTTAAATTTTCAAAGTTTAACTACTCTCAATCTTAACTTGAGGAGTATATATATAACTGATTGAAAGTCCACTCAACTCCCTTTGTAATTACTCATGCAATTTTGAGATATTTATGTATTGCATGGTAGACACGTTTTAATTTACCCATCAAATACCTCATTTTCCAAAGTGAATAATTGTGTCTAATAGAATCCAGAATTTGAATGGTTAAACCTAAGTTTATGTGTGTACAGATTATTGAACTTTATTTCAATTTAAATTTATGTACTACATTTAACGCATTTTATACATTGGTAAATCACTGTCTTATATATTAATCTATAATTCTATTTTAGTTTATATTAACTTCATCTAATTTTCTATTTTGTCTTTGTGGTGTACATAAATTACTTTAATGCGCACATAATGCATGATTAATATAAGCCAACAAACTACGAACATCCTGTTTTGGTGCACATAATCTGTCTCAGAAGATTAAAAGGTTATTATCAGATTATTAAATACTTGTTCTATAAAAACTTGTGTACATAATTCCATATTCTAAGAACTTGTGCTATAAAATCCCACATTCTCAACAAATTCTCAATTTGTCTCTCTGTTTCTCTCTTTCCCTCTTTCTTTATGTGTCTCTCTCTATATCCTTTTTTCTCTCTTCCTTTCTCAACAAAAGATGAATTTTACATGTGACGGACAGATATACGATATTAGGCAACAACATAAACTGTGGTTTGCTTCTCTAAAGAAGGAGAAGTTGCCTTTTATATTTACCGATTTTTATGGACCTATTTCAAGTCCATATGTTGAGTCACTTGAAAACGTTTTTGCAAATGAATATATTATGGAAATAATTTTCAAAAGGTTCAACTCTACTTTTAGAAAGGAAGAGTTTGCAAAATTGACTCTTGTTTGCAAGAGGTGGGGTCAAATGCTTTTGGCACATCCTCATTCTCTTCTTTTAGAAATGGAGTACAGTATGAGTGCGCATGCAAGCATTGAAAATGGATTACTTTATCTTCATAGGAATGGTATCTTGTTGTTAAAGCAATGCAGATGCTATTTGACTAATGATCTGCTTTGTAGAGATATACTTCACAACATGCAACTTCGACTTGCATCTCCAGAAGATGTAGTTCATCTTCATGGTTCTAGTCCTGAAGAAGCAGAAAGAGAAAATTTTGAAGGTGTTCCACAACAAGTGTTTCGTCGATCATTTACCTTTGCTGAATATCTGTTTAAGCCAAGAAATTTTTATCCAGATGTATAAATATATTTTGTTTTTTCCTTATATATGTAATGTTTGAACTATATAAAAGATGAATCTCAAGTTAATTTGAACTTATGTACACTTGTTATAAAATTATTTACTAGTCACGCGTTTTTATATGTATGTGTACATAAGGCAATGTTTGACGGATTATGAGTTCTTCAGTAAAATTAACTAATCTAATGTATATAACTAGATGTTTTATTTTGTACTCAATAAATCTATTTTAAAGATTGTCAAGGCATTCAATTGTGTTCAACTGCCCCATAAATCTAATTAGAATAACTTATGATTTGATTGCAGTAATATGTAACTAGATAAGTTATGTACAACAATTATAGAAATATGTACAACCGTCCTCTCGGTTATTACTATGACTAATATGTACAGCTGATGTGTAAGTATGTACATTATGTATTGATCTATATACTATGACAAAACTACCCGTTTAAGAATAAATAAGGTTGAGGTTAGTTATTACTTTCTGTTTTTTAAGTAAAAAAATGATATACATACTTAAGAAAATAGTGTATATAACTTATGATATATTCTAATAAATTTAACCAATCTAATATGTAAGTAGATGTGTTACGTACAAATATTACAGAAATATGTACAATCATTTCCTTAAATGAATTTTATACAATTGACATGTAAATATATACAGTATTTATTGATATGTATACTATGACAACACTACCAGCATAAAAGCTATTTATATGATTTCTTATTCAATGCACGACATGAAAACATGACACGAACCGAACACGAAATAAACGGGTCGACATAAACATGACACGAGATTTAATGACCCGTTTACCAATGACACATACACAAACACGACACAACCCGATCTGTTTGCCGGGTCTAAATGCATGTAAGTGTTTATTACACATACAGTGTATATAATAGATAGGATATACATAGTTTAGAATACAGTGTATATAAAATATGATACATAATCTTTATATGTACACGCGTATTTACATAGAAAAATATCTTCTTTGGATTTAAAATATAAACATTAATAATAATAATAATAAAGTACTCCGTATTAGACACATTATTTTGAAATATAGTAATTACTCAGTATTCCACTACCCTAGGTGAATTTATGACGTATTAAGACTTTTGAAACTATGACGTATTAAGACTTTGGAAATAACTACTGAGAATTCCTATAATCACTTCAACAGTCACTTCACAACTATTGCATAATTATACTCAAAAAGAGCATCACTTCACAACAATTTGAAAAAACAAGTATAGAGTAATTTTTGAAGTACTGTAATTTCTATCGATCATCTTCAACGATTCTTTGGTGAGTGATATGTTCTTGATCTGTAATTTCTATCGTGCATGCCTTAACTTTACTATACAATTTTACACTAAAGTAAAATTGCAATCTTTTATCCTTTCCACTGCATTTTCCGGCAAGTTGTAAAATGGAGATTAGGTCTTTTATTTATAAAGTACATATGCAGTTTTGTGTGTTATATTTTTGATTTTTAGAGTGATTTTGTTGAAAATTAGGGTTAAGTAATTCACGACACAACATGAATTCAAATCAGGACAAGACTGCACAAAAGAGGAACGCAGATAAGAAGGACAAAGGTATTAGAATCTTATATTGAACTTAAATTATGTACAATTTAAGGAGGAAGAAATTATAATGATGTGATGTTCTTTATTCGTAGCTGAATGTAAAAGGAGGCGAATTGAAGAAAGAGATGAAGAATCTGACAATTATGAAGAAACATCAGACAAACAATTTTGTTTGATAACAAATGCAGATAAAGGTATATTCATTAAATAGACTACTATGTTTCAAAATTGTTTGAAAACAACTTTTTTTATTTAGTATAGCTTTAAAAATTACTTATGCTCACTTTGTGCTTGAAATTATGTGCATTATGTAATGCCCTATGAACATACAATTTACAGCTATTGCTCCTAAAACTACAAAGACTAGAAGGAAGAGAGTTGTACATGCCACGAATGAACTATCATCATTGAAAACACGCATGTCTCCTGATGGTTTGGTTAAACTTCTAAACGACATGTCTGAGAAGCAGATTGCTGATATAAAGGAACTAGGGTTTGGGGATTTAATCAATCTAAAAGTAAAAGAAGTCCCATGCAAGCTTGCTCATTGGCTTGTTTCAAATTTCAACCCTGATTCAGCAACATTTAAAGATAGTACATTTGATGTAACCAATTTAGATGTACATATCTCAACTGGGTTTCCTATGGGACCAAACAAGATTGTCCTTGCATCGTATGATGACCAATCCATGGAATACAGAAAACTTCTTAATGAATGTAAGGATCAATTTGAAGGTTCAAAGGTTACGACCCCTACATTGAAAACCATCCTAAGTAATCAAAGGGATGGAGGTGATCTATTCAAAAGGAACTTTATAGTTTATATCTGTTCTTATTTTATAGAAGGTACTTGTTCTGCAACTCCAGGTTTTAAGATATTGAAGTCTTTAGTCGATTTGTCATTGGTACCCACCTTTCATTGGTGCCAATTTTGCGTTGATGCCTTCATTGAAGCTGTTGATTTGTGGAAGATGAATACAACAGTGAAAGACAAGTTCTTTGATGGAACTATAATGGTCTTTGATGGAACTATAATGGTCTTTGTGTTCATATATCTGCAAACAATGCGTTATAGAAACAGTCAACCTGTTCGTGCATTCCCAACAATGTGTTTTTGGACACAAGACTCCATTCCAAAGAGAATATTGGAGGAAGCAAAGAAATCGAGTATGTTTGGTAATGGTTTGGTTATCCTATTACAGTCCCTTGATTGATACAAGGAGGAAGAAATAAAGGAAAGTGTGAACAAAGAGGGAAAGGAAGAAGGGGATTGGTTACAAAGTTTAGTGCTGAAATCTGCTGAATTCACAAAAAATTTCAAGGGTTTCAAAGATGCTATAAAAGTTGCAAAGTTTGCCTCCCCTCAATGCAAACCAATAACAAAATTGGAAATGTTGACCAGTGACTTTGTTGCAAAACTTGTAACAATAACAAAAGATGAAAAAATGGTAAGAATTTTTCTTCAATTGGTTTTATCCCCATTCATTTGTTATAATATGTTGAATATAGTACTTATGTTTCATATTTTGCTTCAAAATAGGTGAGGAGGAAGAAAATGAGAAGAATCCACAAATACTGGAAATGATACATAAGATGGCAAAAGATCTTACTTCTTTGAAAAAGACTGATCTTGAAAAGAAGAAGATAGATGAAATGAATACTCTACTACTTCTGGAAAATGTTGATACTGCAGAAGACATCAATATTCATGATAATCCTATTTCTAGTCATGTCAAGAATGACAGTGAAGATGTTTTGAATGTTGATACTGTAGAAGACATCAATATTCATGATAATCCTATTTCTAGTCCTGTCAAGAATGACAGTGAAGATGTTTTGAATGTTGATACTGCAGAAGACATCAATATTCATAATCCTATTTCTAGTCCTGTGAAAATTGACAGTGAAATTATTTCTGAGAAAAATGAAGATGTGTTCAATGTGGACACTGTGCAAAATGTTGATGCTGCAGAAGACATGTACATAGATTATCCTATTTCTACTCCTATCAAGAATGACAGTGAAATTATTTCCGAGGAAAATGAAGATGTGTTCAATGCGGCCACTGTGGAAAATGTTGATGCTGTAGAAGACATCTGTATAGATTCTCCTATTTCTACTCCTGTCAAGAATGACAGTGAAATTATTTCCAAGGAAAATGAAGATGTGTTCAATACGGACACTGCGGAAAATGTTGATGCTTCAGAAGAAATCTGTACAGATTCTCCTATTTCTACTCCTGTCAAGAATGACAGTGAAATTATTTATGTAGAAGACAAAGATTTTTTGAATGCGCATACTATGGAAAGTGTTGATGTGGATTTGGAAACTTCTGTTGATGATGTTGTAAATGTAGAATTGGAATCTCTTACAAATCAAAACAAGAAAATCAATGCACTTGAAAAAAAGAGATTGAAGCACAGCAAAAGGGAAAACAAGGAAATGTAGCAGTTTTCAAATCTTCTTTTATTAATAGTAACATCAGTTGTTTGACATCTCTCAAAGCTGAGCAGAAATATGTTTCAGACTATGTATTTGCACCAGAAAAGTCTTTGAAGTAAGTTTCATTAATCTTTTAAACAAGTTTCATATCAGTTCCTGTTTTGATGTACATAAGTTGACATCTGTTGTACATATCTATATTTTTACATAGTTATAACAGTGTCTGTATTGATGTACATAAGTTGATATGGTAAGAAAATCTCTAACAATTTTTAATCTTATAAATTCAAATGCTTCTAAATAAATCTAACAAGTTCCATTTTAATAGCCGATCGATTTGTATGAAATTTATAGCACATTAGGAAAGAAGGATGTCATATTCTTTCCAACAAAGTCAGGGGTAAGTATATCAAATTGGTGTACTTATTTTTGGTATGTAAGGTTACAGTTGTTTATTTGATGTTTATCTTTTGTTTCAGGAATTAGACCCAAAGAAAACTCGTTCCCAAAGAAAATTCTGTCACTGTATTCTTTCTGCTTGCCCTCTAAACCCTCTCCAGAAAAAGACTTTTTTGTTACTTTTTTCAAGAAATTTTGAACTATATGAGCATCACTGTATTTTTTTGTTGTTAAGTTTTCCACTTCGCAGCTGATAAAAGTCATAGAATAGATTATGACTTTGTAATCAAAACAGTATATAATAATTTATGTATGTCAAATTATGACTTATCAACAGTAAGTTATCAGATACATACAACATTATTTTTGCCTCCTTCAACACAGTATTCTTCAGCTCATTTCTTTCTGAAGCTAATATTTTGTGGCAATACGACACCGTCATCATCTTTACATAATCTATGAAATGGTGGACTGCACATATACATAATCATTACACATGATAACATTAGTGTATTGGAAATAAAATAATCACATATAGATTAGTATCAGTGATAAATGTTTGTAATTGTCAACTTACTGGTTTGAACTCTTCGGCATAATTGTCTTTATTCCCTTTGTATGTTTCCATGATTCTCATTGAAAGAATGTCATTGTTACTTTCCAAATGTTTAGAGAAATCTGGAATATATTCGATCCGGTCATAAGTATCAAACTCATTCACCTATTTGATCGTATATTTGAAATTTTCCTTCAAATAACTACTTTGAAAATATAAGCCAGATAACATAACTTTTAATGTACAAAAGAGCACAAACTTATATATAAATACCTAAATTTTAATGAATGAAAAAACACAAACATAGAATCTGTAATGTTAATGCCTAGAGTATACTCACATAGAAATCTTTAGCTGCAAGACCAATCACTTTGCTGTTAAACTCGTTAGAAAACCCAAAATGAATCATCTCAAATTTCTTCGAGATTGAGATTGCACAGTAAAAAACATAACCTACTGGTGATCTAGCGCAGAAAAATGCCTTGAAAAAACCACATTATTAGGTCTCATAATGAATGAATGATTAAATAAATAAATAAATAAATAAGAGTTATAAAGAATATCTTTTTGATTACCAGTTGCACATCATTAACATCCATTTCGCTTGCAGGAACCTGAAATATTATAGTGATTGTTTAGAAGAGAGTCATGAGTAAAAACAGTTTTAATCATATGTGAATGGAATACATAACATTACCTGATATTCTTCAAAAGGACACATATACACACGTTTGATAGATGATGTCGGTGATAGCTTTTCCAAATCATTCATCAATAGGCACCACAAATTTAAAATTAACACATTGATTCGGGTATCATAGGTTGCCATCATCGACAGGTCCCCCCTTGAAAGCACAATGTTATCAAACTTAAACAGAGTATCCCTGTTAAATTAAATTACTTAGTGTATTAGTTTTGCTATACCTGGTATGAAACTTATGTACAAAATATATTAACTTATGTACATCAAAACAGGCACTGCTATAACCATGCACAAATTTCAACACGTACAAAAGATATTAACTTATCTACATCAAAAAAGGAACTGTTTTAACTATGTAAAAATATATATATGTACAACATATGTTAACTTATTTATATCAAAACAGACACTACTTTAAATATGTAAAAAATATCAACATGTACAACAGATATCAAGTTATGTACATCAAAACAGACGGTGCTTTGACAATGTACAAATTATGAACATGTGCAACAGATATCAACTTATGTACATCAAAACAGACGATGCTTTGATAATGTACAAATTGTGAACATGTGCAACAGATATCAACTTATGTACATCAATACAGACACTGTTATAACTATGTAAAAATATAGATATGTACAGCAGATGTCAACTTATGTACATCAAAACAGGAACTGATATGAAACTTGTTTAAAAGATTAATGAGACTTACTTCAAAGACTTTTCTGGTGCAAATACATAGTCTGAAACATATTTCTGCTCAGCTTTGAGAGAGGTCAAACAGCTGATGTTACTATTAATAAAAGAAGATTTGAAAACTGCTACATTTCCTTCTTTTCCCTTTTGCTGTGCTTCAATCTCTTTTTTTCAAGTGCATCAATTTCCTTGTTTTGATTTGTAAGAGATTCCAATTCCACATTTACAACATCATCAACAGAAGTTTCAAAATCCACATCAACACTTTCCATAGTATGCGCATTCAAAAAATCTTTGTCTTCTACAGAAATAATTTCACTGTCATTCTTGACAGGAGTAGAAATAGGAGAACCTATGTACATGTCTTCTGCAGCATCAACATTTTGCACAATGTCCGCATTGAACACATCTTCATTTTTCTCAGAAATAATTTCATTGTCAATCTTCACAGGACTAGAAATAGGATTATGAATATTGATGTCTTCTGCAGTATCAACATTCAAAACATCTTCACGGTCATTCTTGACAGGACTAGAAATAAGATTATCATGAATATTGATGTTTTCTGCAGTATCAACATTCAAAACATCTTCACTGTCATTCTTGACATGACTAGAAATAGGATTATCATGAATATTGATGTCTTCTGCAGTGTCAACATTTTCCAGAAGTAGTAGAGTATTCATTTCATCTATCTTCTTCTTTTCAAGATCAATCTTTTTCAAAGAAGTAAGATCTTTTGCCATCTTATGTATCATATCCAGTATTTGTGGATTCTTCTCATTTTCTTCCTCCTCACCTATTTTGAAGCAAAAGATGAAACATAAGTACTATATTCAACATATTATAACAAATGAATGGGGATAAAACCAATTGAAGAAAAATTCTTACCATTTTTTCATCTTTTGTTAATGTTACAAGTTTTGCAACAAAGTCACTGGTCAACATTTCCAATTTTGTTATTGGTTTGCATTGAGAGGAGGCAAACTTTGCAACGTTTATAGCATATTTGAACCCCTTGAAATTTTTTCTGAATTCAACAGATTTTAGCACTAAACTTTGTTACTGTATTTTGTTCAATGTTACTGTATTTTGTTGTATTTTGTTCAATGGCTTACTTAAGTAAATATGTTAAAGTAACCATTAATTACTTAGAGTAACATCATTTGTTCATTAAAGTAACAGTTATAATGCGTCAATGTAACACACTGATTATGAAACCACATATATATATTTGGTAAACTTCATTCATTGCCATAGTAACTTCATTCACTGCCATAGTAGCAGCTTTGTTACATTGGTGATAGTCAAAATACCAATGTACATAACAAGTATCTAAAGAATACAAACCATTAATTCATAGTTAGAAAAAAGATGACATGATTCATTAAACACATTATTTTTTCCGACCCTTTGTTGGCTTGCTCTTGGGAGCATTCATTGTTGATATGATCTTTTGCCGCTTGTCGACGTACTTATCTACATTTTCCAACAATCGCTCCCGCACCTTGTTCTTGTCTGCCAGTAGAAGTGTGGCTGCAAGTTGGACCACCAGATATCGTCTATTAACCTTCCTCTCGAGGTCTATGTGGTGGAATGTACGGCCTTCGTACATTAACATGTGTTACATTAACACAATAAATTCTTTAAAGTAACACCATTAGTGTTACATTAACACCATAAAATGCAAGCACAGCTGGTAAGCGTTAAAGTAACACAAAGAAAGTGTTAGAGTAACATAAGAAGCGAATTAGAGTAACAAATCTACATAATCGAGTGTACCAGTATACAAGGATTCAAAGTAGCACGAAGATGAGAATTAGAGTAACACGTCTTCTGCATTACAGTAATACATGGTCGTCTTTGAAATAACACCATACATGTAACACTATAACTAAGCGACCTCTTACAGTAACACATCAAGTTTATTACAGTAAGAGCGTATGTGTATTAAAGTAACATTCAAAATATTTTCGTCTGCAGTTGAATTCAATTAAACCCAGATACCGTAACAGTCTTTAGTGAAACCAATTAATTATAGGGCACAAACACAGCAAAGTTAATCAATCAATAATTAATGAAATCAGATAAAAATGTAAACTAAACCTAGTTTTTCAGTACAACAATCGAGCATTAGCGAGTTACCTTGTATGATGCAGCCTGATGATTATGTTTGCTGAAGTTATAAAAATTGCTTCAATGTAACCTTGCTCGAATTGAAGATGAGCGATTGAGTTTGAATGAAGTCGGGTGCAGGGTTGAGAAATGAAGTCAGAAGTAAGAAGTCGGGTGTGCTTGAGTTGAGCGATTGAGTTTGAGGTGATGTCAGAAGTCGGGGATGATGAAGATGAAGGGTTTTTGTTAGGCGGGTGTTTGAATGAAAAAATTTAATGGGATGAAAGAGAACGTGTTAGCAGTTAGAGTTAATTAAGGGATGAGAGAGGATTTTTTTTTATATCTTTTCCAAAATATGGTAGTTACTACCTTAATTACTACACTCAATCACAGTCATCCATCTCCCTTAGATCAATGGCTCTAATTAGGACTCATGGACTCAAAAAAAAATGGGACTCACTTGATCTTTACTATATATATATATATATGTGTGTGTGTGTGTGTGTGTGTGTGTGTGTGTGTGTAAAATTTGAATAAGTATACATTATACGGAGTAATCAATATGTGACTTGTAAAAGTACAATGTAAGAATTATGGGTCTAATACAATATATATGAACAACATTACTTGGACGTATTGTATTTATTAACTATCATTAAAGTTGAGCCCAAATGTGTGATCCGTCATAATACAAATAATACGGGCTTATTTACGTCTTATAAAGTATGAGTCAGATACAATAATAGTGTAGAGACTCATTAGGGTTTTTAAGTGATACATTATGGACGTATCTACCAGAGAAAAAAATATCGGCCGTATCGGATCGTATCGGTCGATATATATCGGAATCGGTTGCCGCCGCGTCAAGACTCGCCGAGTCTACTCGGGTATAAAAAAAAGGGGCCCGAACTCGGCCAATACCTCCAAGCGAACTCGGGTATCATCCGAGTTGGGCGAGTCTGACCCGAGATGAACATAATGACCGATTCAACTATCGGCTTCTTTTTTAACGCATCTAAATTTCCAAAAAAACAAAATAATTCAACTGACTTTATGAAAAAAGAATCTAAATTATCATAAAAAGACAACCTGAGTCACTTGAGTACATACAAATATTTCAAAAACATTTATCATATCATGTTTGAACATTTGAAAAATAAAATAATCACCCGTGACTACCATCTATAAATTAGTAGGAGTACGACTGTAAGAAATTATAAATTACTTTACCTTTCTAGCTTTCTCAAACAGTAAAACATCTTTAGTGAGTTGAATCATCGAACGATCAAGACTCTGATTAATCATTAATGTCACTAATCATGTAAGTTGTGTATCAATCTAATTAATTTGTTTTTATATTCTATGGATAGGTGGTGAAGATGGATTAAGAAGAACTGAAGAACCGAAGAGGGGAAAAAGTTTGAATGCGTGGTTTTTTTCAAAAAAAAGGAAAAAATGAAGAGGGAGACGGAAAACGGTGATGGAGAATTGGAGATGGTAGATGGGAGTGATGGGAGATGGGACTGATGGGTGATGAAGTAAGGCTAAGGAAGACGGAAGAGTGAAAGGTAGGGACGTAGGGTAATAAGTGAGATGGAGACATGGGGTAATAGGGTAATAAGTGAGATGGGGACATGGGGTAATAGGGTCATAAGTGGGCTAAGTAATACCTAATTAGTGAGGGGTAGCCGGGTAGGTGGGTGGGTAATTGGGTATTGAATTATAATTGGTTGTAATTGAGGTGGGTGGGTGGGTTACTATTGACTATTGAGGGAGATATTTACGTATAATTAAGTATTGCGGGCAGACGTATAATAAGAAATGTCGATATTAAACTTTGTTTACGTAGTTATAACTTATAAGTAAAATGTTAGACTCTAGTTCTACTAATTATTGTCTTCTTAATACATGTTCCACCATATTAAATATCAATCAATTTATAACATTAATTATTGATATAATGATTATAATCGTTCATTATGTTTAATACATTATTTTGTAACTAATTAAATAATGATTGTATGATAATATGGGATGGATTATAAAACTTATATTTGGAACGTTTAATAATATTAATGTAATTTATCATCGAAATTGTGTAGAAAAAATGTCAAACAATGAAGATGTTGCATGGCGATTTGGAACAAGAGTTGATAAGGGAGGTAAAAAGGTTAAATGTTTATTTTGTGATAAAGTAATAATGAGTGGAGGGATAACAAGACTAAAATAACATTTAGGTCACGTTTCGGGTAATGTTTCTAGTTGTACAAAAGTTTCAGCTGATGTAAGAACAGAAATGAAAGCAATTTTAACTCAATATAAAGCTACAAAAAATGACAAACAGAAACGAGTCAAAGAATTGGAAGAAGAAATAGTAGGTGGCTATCGAGGTAATGATGACGATGACGATGAAGAGGATGACTTATAAATGGAGTATGCGCGACAACAAAGTCATATGCAACATGAGAATTACTACCATCGTCAATTTAGGCAAACGACATTTGGTGAGGGTGCAAGTCAGAATGCACAACTGCGAAGAACTAGGTCAGTCCAAGAAAAAGGCACGAGAGGAGGAAGTAGGTTTGAAAATGCATCTAATCCCGAATCTAGATTAAGATCACGGGTTATAGAACTTGAAAAATATAATCCCAAAAAGAAACAATCAAAAATTAGTACAGAGTAGATGAAATGGCAAAAAAAAACAATTAGTCAAAGCTTGGGGAAATTTTATTTTCGATACTAACATGCCATTTAGAGCAGTGGAGCATCCATATGCAAATCCACTAATGCAAACAATACGTGAAGTTGTTGACGGAGTGCTCCTACCGCATATGATATAGCCGAGGTAAATCTAGCTTAGATATTTGTTTCACATTTCATATGTTAATGTCATATTTAAGTATTAATATCAAAAATAATATATCTTTGATCGATTTGTACACTTACATATATCTTCCTGAGGGGTACAATGAATGAAAAAATATATCAAGACTTTAGGTTCAATATGGAATGAAAGAGGAGTGACAGTAATGTGTGATGGTTGGACAGACCCAGCAAACATACACATTATCGACTTCTTAATATATTCGGTTCGCGGTGCTATTTTCCATAAGTCCATTGATGCTACTGATGTCGCGCGCAAGGATGGAAACTACTACTTCAAGTTAATGAAGAATGTAGTAGAGGAAATTGGACCACAGAGAGTGGTTCATATTGTAACGGATAACGAGGCTTTTGTGAAATTAGGTGGTAAAAAGCTAATGGAGGCGTATCCACATTTATACTGGATAGGTTGTGTGGCACATTGTTTAGATCTTCTTTTAGAAGATTTATGTAAGAGAAAAAGTTTTCAAGGAGTGATTGAGAAAGCTAAGAAGGTTACTAGATTCATTTATAATTATAAGTGGGTGTCACATTATATGAAGAAATTTACAAACGGAAGAGAGTTACTACGGCCAGGGTTAACACGATTTGCGATAAACTTTATTATGTTAGAAAGTGTTGTGAAACAGCAGATTGAGTTGCAAGATATGTTTAATTCAGCTAGTTGTCTAAATGGTAGATATAATACTATTGATTAAACTGCAATTGAAATACGCGAATTGGTTTCTCGGAGTCCTTCGGCATGTGTGACGAAATTTTGGGAACAAGCCGATGAAATACTAAGGGTTCAATCACCTATTGTAAAAGTTCTAAGATTAGTTGATGGAGACGAACAACCGACCATGAGATTTATATATGAGGCAATGGAACGGTGTAAATTGGCTATTAAGAATACATGTGTCAGTTATAACCAATATTGGAAACTGATTGCTAAAAGATAGGACTTCCAACTGCATCAAGATCTACATGCTGCAGGTTAATCCTATTAGTTTTACTTTAACATGAATATATCTTTAGAATATAATTATATTACATTGGTGATTTATATTTTATATATGTTCACCTTTGAAGGGTTCCACTTTAATCCCCAATTCTTATATGGAGAAAATAATATTGCAATGGACAAAGGAATCAAAAGTGGCACCATGAATGTTATACGAAAAATTGAGCAAAACATTGACAACCAAATTAGAGCATCAAATGAAGTTAGGCTACCACTATATCCTTATTTCCTATACATTTTTACTGACATTGTTATTTAATATATAATCGATCGTTATTATTGTATTCATTAACCCTCATTGATTTTTGCAATTGTTATACATAGATTTTCTTGTACGAGAATAAGATGGACAGTTTTTCAAGTACAGCGGCTGAGAGGGCAATAAAGCTCATGGATCCAGGTAATAACGAAATTACTAAGGTGATGAACTAATAGTTAAAATTGAATGTCTTCGACCTAAAACATTAGTTATTGTTTTTAAGTGCAGCTACGTGGTGGTTGACTTATGGTTAGAGCGCTTCTCATCTTCAGTATTGAGTCAAACTACGCATCCTCAAATTGTGAAAGGAACTGGAGTATGTGGAGTCTCGCTCACACTAAAACAAGAAACCGTTTGAAGTACAAAAAACTACATCAGATTGTGTACTTGTGGTACAACATGTGGTTGAAAAGAAAACATAAAATGAGACGCAGTCAAAATGAAATTCATGCAGGTTTTGATCCAATAAACCTAGATAATATATTTTACTGTAGTGATCCATTAAATACTTGGTTGGAGGTGCTAGAAGATCCTTTTTGTACTGGTGAGGATTTAAGTTGGATGGATGTGGATGATGAGGATGAGAATGTTGGCGATCAACGAAGGAATGATGATGGAAGTGACAGAGTTGTTGAGCCAGTTTTTTCATATCACTCCAAGAAAGCTGTAGCAATCCGGATTTTCAATGACTTAAATTAATAGATAATGCGGAAAATTATCTAGGTCATTTAATCAAAATTATATCAGAGTGTAAATAAGTCTGGATCGCTACGGATCCTTACAATAAACGACTATTAATTACATAGTCTTGATTCACTTAGTATAAAATATAGATTGTATTATACAAACATATTATTAAATCTCTCTCGCCCGATTCCCCAACGTTTTAGACCTGCAAAAAAATTTAAACAGTGGACGCTGAGCGGAACAGCAACCAAGTCGTTCATCTAACATCACCTCAAACACATAAGACAATCATGTGAATAACAAATAATATGCTTACAAAAATATTAAAGGATATCACGTAACAAATAGTTTCTTGTAATTTCAATTAACAACATGTGAGGTGATAAAAACGATAAAGTTTAAAAGATGGGACATTGGCAGCCATTTGATTTTAAAAATAATTTTTCACGTAAACAGAGAATAAACACATGAGTCGTGGCTCCTAGTATCACCACTACATTCTATTGGCTTGCATCTCACCAATAGAAGTAACCGTGTTACCGACTCGTAGACCGAACCGATCTTATGAGGTTTACATCTCACCCATAAGGCTAAATTGGGCCCGAACTCTATTATATTATACCTTTATTCAAACGGGGCACTGGGCTGAAATGAAAGCTGATGATTACATTCTCTGCATCACCAAGAGGGAACCCGCAATTTTCAGAATCCTGTTCTACCCCCGCTACCTAGGTGGTATTACTGATCAAGTACTTGTCTATACATGCGCACATACCCTACACAGACTCTTGAAACGCAGCTCTCACTGTCGTAGGACGACTACTTTAAACACTAGGTCGCCTCTCGGACCGCAGCCTCCGAGTCTGCTTTTCATTACAAGTGCAGTCGAAACACCACGCATGGTAGGATCCAACACAAGCTATTCGTCCCAGACTCGCATCGTAAACTTTATATAAAAGTCGCCCGTGAACAAATAAAACTTTATTTGGTGACCTTCAATAATTGGCCGGACTCATTTGAAACAGTCAAATCTTCAAATACTTACTTTCAGTGTGACAACGTTACACTTTAATCCTCAAGTGTCACCCGAAACATCATATCCCAAATATCGTATAATATTTTTAAAATAGTAAATTCTTTAAAATGAAGTTTTATATAAAAATAAAATTTAAGGTATAATAATAAAATATTACGAAGTATTTTAAAATTTATAGTTTCTGAAAAATATAAAAGTTTATGAAAAATATAAATTAAGTCGTACTTAATCGATTTACAAAATTTGACGTAAAATCATTTTTTTTAATGTTTATAAATGCCGTGTAAAAATTTCGGAATTCAATAAATTCATTTATTTTAGAAAATGAAATTTATAAATTTTTACCTATATAAAAATAATAAGTGAAGTTTTATTAAAATAAAACATTTTAATTTACAAGTTACTAATTTACTCTATTAATATAATATATAACCAAATGTAAAAGTACTAAAGAAAGTTAAATATGACCAAAATTACAATTATATAAAATACATACAAAACATAAAGTACATAGAATTAATATACATAGCAAATAGAAATAAATCAATAAAATACAATGAAAATGATATAAGTAAATTTTATTACTTAAAGTTCTTTTATTCATTTTCTCAATTTCTCATATAAACAGAAATGTAAAGGTGATAAATAAATTAAACAAGTGATAATTTAGTTGAGTCAAATTTAGTCATAAATATATAATATAAATAAAATATCACGTAACATTTTTTTATAAACATAAGTAATTTAGTCGTACAAATAAGCCTAAATATTTAAATAAGCAATTTATTAAATTACTAACATAATATACTTATATATAAGAAATGTTGTTGGAAGAAAAGTTTAGTTACCTTAATAGCTATTACGGAGTATTTATTAATATTATTAAGAATTAATGTGGTCAGGTCAATGATATTGTTTACGTCAGAAAAGTCGTATCCTTATTCCCGATGCTCCAATTATAAAGAAAGACGAGGGAGTAAATATATTACGTAGTACGGAGTATATAATATAGTATGTAGAAGTAATACGTAGTAGAGTAATATAGCACGGAGTAAATTATTACGTAGGAGTAGTAAGTTAGTGTACAAGTGTAGTACGTAGTGAGTAGTATTTATAGTGTACAAGGTAGGAGTAGTAGTGGTAAGGAAATGTAGTGTGCATGAAGTGTAGTATAGGCTAGGTAGGGATGTAGGGTGGTGTAGTAGGGGTGTAGGAATAGGATTAGTGGATTGTAGTCATGCGTAGGTGTAGAAATGGTAAGGTGAGTAGTTGTAGGGATGGCAATGGGTCGGATTCGGATCGGGTGGAGCCTCACCTGCATCCATCCCTCTTCTTTATCCGCTCATCCGATCCACCCATCATCCATTAAAGGTGTCATTCATATCCGATCCACCCGTCATCCACGGGTGAAACGGATGGTTCGGGTGCTTAACGGGTGATTCACTATTTTATGAAATAAATACCAAATCGGAAAAAAATTCTTGCGAGCCCTAGCTTGCGACTCGACGTCTTTCATTGCCTTGCGAAAATACAATATAAATTTAAACATTACAAATCCGAAATGAAAATTAAATCCATACATGGAAGCTTCATAGTCTTGACATAAAAATTAGACATTATAAAATCTCCATCACAAACTAACATGTGATACAAATATTAAGCTTCATAGTCTCGACTCTTGAAGCCACATATTTTTTTTAAATGGATGATGTCTGTAACAATTCGGATTTTCCAGACTTTATAAATAAGTCTATAATGGGAAACAGCGGAAGACATAATAAATACCTGAGTCATTACTATTCTCAACTAATTAGATTACTTCATAGTAATTATGAAAGTACTTAAATATTACATTTAATTATAACAATTTTATGAAGAGTAAAAAAAAATACATTCGAGTCCCATCTTGAGCTATCTTCAACCTTGCCCGTCTCAGGAATGGTCAGTCTCCCTTAATCTGACGATTATAATATTTCGAAAGAATTTCATAGAAAAACAAATCATCAGGTGGGTAAATTATCAAAATTTAATATGAGTAAAATATTAAATCGAACATAGATCAAATAGCAATACATAGAAGTACAATCGATAACACATAACTTTTAGAAATCGTAAGAAATGTTTTAAGTGCCGTATTATTTTTAGAAAAGTTTTATCACGATATACCGGCCAATTATTGTACAAGTTCCAAATAAGTTTCGTATTTGATACTTGTATAATAATAATATACCGCCAATCACACCGATACCAGGGGACTTACATTATTACCCCTGTTTACCGTGGTGACATAAACACGTTTAAAACAAAATCCGTCCTCTCATCTCCAGGGTCGAATGCTGGATACGTGGGGTTGTTACCCGCACCATGAACTACTCACCACCCGGCCGGTTATCCCCGCAGCCACGCTCCTATCGTCGACTCACGGGAACCCAGGTGCGATCCACCTAACACGTACGAGACTGATCAGGTCCCCACCTAAAGTATGGCCACACTCCCACCTACTCTCGAGTCAATGACAAGGGCAGCCAAAGACCCTTCGTACGCTACGGACGGTTTTATACGGTTAAGCTAAGCGCTATTCTTCCAAGTCATCTCGTACACAATAGAGACAACCTACTTTCCCGCTCAATGAGATTTCGAATAAAGTCCTAAAAATGCCAAATAAAATATACAATCTTTTGAAATATATTTTTAAAATATTATGTGTTATTCAACTTGAATTCCATAAATTTCTTTTTCTTGAAGTTAGATACGAAGTAACAATTGACAAATAGCACGTAGTCAAATAAAGGTCTTCTTACGGGTTGTCCCAATTTGTATGCCGGGATTTGGCTAACGAATTTATTAATAAGTCAAATGATTAATATGACCATTTAACGGAGTTAAACAAGTTTAATCAATTAAACTAAAAGATGATTTTCCCCTGAGTAGTCAATTGATGTAGACCGCCTCTAGTTCAATTAAGTTATTTACAACTTATAAGTCCAAAGTATTGTGATTTGAAAAATAGTAACACTTTGTAAAAATTGTCTTAAAACTCATGTTTACAAAATATGTGATATGTAAAGGAAAAAGATTTCAAGATAGATTATTTAATAACATAAGTTCTAAGTTGTGTCTTAATAATATAATAATGTCAACAGAAATCATATAGAGTCAATTTATATATATATATATATATATATATATATATATATATATATATATATATATATATATATATATATATATCCGGGATCCTTTGAGGCAGCCTAACACCCTGCAACCGTTGAGGCAGCATCTGGGCCGTTAGATCTGATTGAGATCAACGGACCAGGGTTGATCAAAATTCTAAGCACAAAAACAAACGCGCGCCATCTCCTTCCTTTCCTTTTGAATTAGTCGACTTTCTCTCTCTAGAAATTTGTTTATTTTTTCATTCAAATCATTCGATAATCTTCATCAGTTCCGTTGCAGATCTTCATCATTCGATTATCATCATTTAAGTTGCAGATTTCATTTTGTTCACTTTGTAAATTCGTTCGTAGAATTGATTTTACGAATTCTGTTCTTGATTATCAAGGAATTCTATGCTTGATTATCAACGATTTCTGTTCTTGATTTGATTGTCGTCATTTTCACTTGCAGATTTGATTGTAAGCCTGAACAATTCGTTTAGAGAAAACTGATTATGAACCTGCTGATCCAAGTAGACAATCGATTATCAAGAATTACGTAGATTCTGTACTGATTCTCTGCTGAATTATTTTGATAACTTATGATGTACATATTTGTCACTGAATAATGTTGATATTTTGATATCAGTTGTACATAATCCATCTGAGGACATCACTAGACAAAACTCTATATTAGTTGTACATAACTCATCTAGTTACATCTTAAAGTAGAAATTTTGTTGCGATTGTAAAAATTTACAAACTGTATATCTTCCTAAATAATTATGTACACTGTATTCATTATTATGTACACGACGTAGTGTCATTATATAAGGTACATAGTTCTATATCAGCTGTACATAACCCATTTGAGGACATCATTGTACATATTTCTATATCAGCTGTACATAATTCTATATCAGTTGTACATAATTTATCTGAGGACATCATTGCACATAATTCTATATTAGTTGTACATAACTCATCTATATACATCTTAGACTGAAAAATGTACAGATACTAAATAATTAGTTATATACACTGTATTCATAACTATGTATATCATATTTTTAATTAAAAAACACAATGCAAACAGTATATCTTCCTAAATAATTATGTACACTGTATTCATTATTATGTACATGACGTAGGGTCATTATATAAGGTACATAATTCTATATCAGCTGTACATAACCCATTTGAGGACATCATTGTACATATTTCTATATCAGCTGTACATAATTCTATATCAGCTGTACATAATTTATCTGAGGACATTATTGTACATAATTCTATATTAGTTGTACATAACTCATCTATATACATCTTAGACTGAAAATGTACAGATACTAAATAATTAGTTATATACACTGTATTCATAACTATGTATATCATATTTTTAATTAAAAAACACAATGCAAACAGTATATCTTCCTAAATAATTATGTACACTGTATTCATTATTATGTACACGACGTAGGGTCATTATATAAGGTACATAATTCTCTATCAGCTGTACATAACCCATTTGAGGACATCATTGTACATATTTCTATATCAGCTGTACATAATTCTATATCAGCTGTACATAATTTATCTGAGGACATCATTGTACATAATTCTATATTAGTTGTACATAACTCATCTATATACATCTTAGACTGAAAATGTACAGATACTAAATCCAACCCTAAACCCTTTTCCGTCCCGTGTTATGCGGTACCCTACTCTTAAGGTTCAGTGTCCCATCTTTGAATCACATCCACGACAGGGTTCACCAATACCCTCTTAGTGTACAGTTTCTTGCGGGTTTAGTGACCTTGAATAAGGAAAAGGGTTTAGGGTTGGATTAGGGGGACCCGCTTCGCGGGTCCGCCTAATCCAACCCTAAACCCTATTCCGTCCCGTCTTATGCGGTACCCTACTCTTAAGGTTCAGTGTCCCATCTTTGAATCACATCCACGACAGGGTTCACCAATACCCTCTTAGGGTACAGTTTCTTGCGGGTTTAGTGACCTTGAATAAGGAAAAGGGTTTAGGGTTGGATTAGGCAGACCCGCTTCGCGAATCCGCGAAGCGGGTCCGCCTAATCCAACCCTAAACCCTTTTCCGTCCCGTCTTATGCGGTACCCTACTCTTAAGGTTCAGTGTCCCATCTTTGAATCACTTCCACGACAGGGTTCACCAATACCCTCTTAGGGTACAGTTTCTTACGGGTTTAGTGACTTTGAATAAGGAAAAGGGTTTAGGGTTGGATTAGGCGGATCCGCGAAGCGGGTCCGCCTAATCCAACCCTAAACCCTTTTCCGTCCCGTCTTATGCGGTACCCTACTCTTAAGGTTCAGTGTCCCATCTTTGAATCACATCCACGACAGGGTTCACCAATACCCTCTTAGGGTACAGTTTCTTGCGGGTTTAGTGACCTTGAATAAGGAAAAGGGTTTAGGGTTGGATTAGGCGGATCCGCGAAGCGGGTCCGCCTAATCCAACCCTAAACCCTTTTCCGTCCCGTCTTATGCGGTACCCTACTCTTAATGTTCAGTGTCCCATATTTGAATCACATCCACGACAAGGTTCACCAATACCCTCTTAGGGTACAGTTTCTTGCGGGTTTAGTGACCTTGAATAAGGAAAAGGGTTTAGGGTTGGATTAGGCGGATCCGCGAAGCGGGTCCGCCTAATCCAACCCTAAACCCTTTTCCGTCCTTGAATAAGGAAAAGGGTTTAGGGTTGGTTTAGGCAGATCCGCGAAACGGGTCCGCCTAATCCAACCCTAAACCCTTTTCCGTCCCGTCTTATGCGGTACCCTACTCTTAAGGTTTAGTGTCCCATCTTTGAATCACATCCACGACAGGGTTCACCAATACCCTCTTAGGGTACAGTTTCTTGCGGGTTTAGTGACCTTGAATAAGGAAAAGGGTTTAGGGTTGGATTAGGCGGACCCGCTTCGCGGGTCCGCCTAATCCAACCCTAAACCCTTTTCCGTCCCGTCTTATGCGGTACCCTACTCTTAATATTCAGTGTCCCATCTTTGAATCACATCCACGACAGGGTTCACCAATACCCTCTTAGGGTAAAGTTTCTTGCGGGTTTAGTGACCTTGAATAAGGAAAAGGGTTTAGGGTTGGATTAGGCGGATCCGCGAAGCGGGTCCGCCTAATCCAACCCTAAACCCTTTTCCGTCCTTGAATAAGGAAAAGGGTTTATGGTTGGTTTAAGCGGATCCGCGAAACGGGTCCGCCAAATCCAACCCTAAACCCTTTTCCGTCCCCTCTTATGCGGTACCCTACTCTTAAGGTTCAGTGTCCCATCTTTGAATCACATCCACGACAGGGTTCACCAATACCCTCTTAGGGTACAGTTTTTTGCGGGTTTAGTGACCTTGAATAGGGAATAGGGTTTAGGGTTGGATTAGGCGGATCCGCGAAGCGGGTCCGCCTAATCCAACCCTAAACCCTTTTCCGTCCCGTCTTATGCGGTACCCTACTCTTAAGGTTCAGTGTCCCATCTTTGAATCACATCCACGACAGGGTTCACCAATACCCTCTTAGGGTACAATTTCTTGCGGGTTTAGTGACCTTGAATAAAGAAAAGGGTTTAGGGTTGGATTAGGCGGACCCGCTTCGCGGATCCGCGAAGCGGCTCCGCCAAATCCAACCCTAAACCCTTTTCCGTCCCCTCTTATGCGGTACCCTACTCTTAAGGTTCAGTGTCCCATCTTTGAATCACATCCACGACAGGGTTCACCAATACCCTCTTAGGGTACAGTTTCTTGCGGGTTTAGTGACCTTGAATAAGGAAAAGGGTTTAGGGTTGGATTTGGCGGATCCGCGAAGCGGGTCCGCCGAATCCAACCCTAAACCCTTTTCCGTCCTTGAATAAGGAAAAGGGTTTAGGGTTGGTTTAGGCGGATCCGCGAAGCGGGTCCGCCTAATCCAACCCTAAACCCTTTTCCGTCCCGTCTTATGCGGTACCCTACTCTTAAGGTTTAGTGTCCCATCTTTGAATCACATCCACGACAGGGTTCACCAATACCCTCTTAGGGTACAGTTTCTTGCGGGTTAAGTGACCTTGAATAAGGAAAAGGGTTTAGGGTTGGATTAGGCGGACCCGCTTCGCGGATCCGCCAAATCCAACCCTAAACCCTTTTCCGTCCCCTCTTATGTTGTACCCTACTCTTAAGGTTCAGTGTCCCATCTTTGAATCACATCCACGACAGGGTTCACCAATACCCTCTTAGGGTACAGTTTTTTGCGGGTTTAGTGACCTTGAATAGGGAATAGGGTTTAGGGTTGGATTAGGCGGATCCGCGAAGCGGGTCCGCCTAATCCAACCCTAAACCCTTTTCCGTCCCGTCTTATGCGGTACCCTACTCTTAAGGTTCAGTGTCCCATCTTTGAATCACATCCACGACAGGGTTCACCAATACCCTCTTAGGGTACAATTTCTTGCGGGTTTAGTGACCTTGAATAAAGAAAAGGGTTTAGGGTTGGATTAGGCGGACCCGCTTCGCGGATCCGCGAAGCGGCTCCGCCAAATCCAACCCTAAACCGTTTTCCGTCCCCTCTTATGCGGTACCCTACTCTTAAGGTTCAGTGTCCCATCTTTGAATCACATCCACGACAGGGTTCACCAATACCCTCTTAGGGTACAGTTTCTTGCGGGTTTAGTGACCTTGAATAAGGAAAAGGGTTTAGGGTTGGTTTAGGCGGATCCGCGAAGCGGGTCCGCCTAATCCAACCCTAAACCCTTTTCCGTCCCGTCTTATGCGGTACCCTACTCTTAAGGTTTAGTGTCCCATCTTTGAATCACATCCACGACAGGGTTCACCAATACCCTCTTAGGGTACAGTTTCTTGCGGGTTAAGTGACCTTGAATAAGGAAAAGGGTTTAGGGTTGGATTAGGCGGACCCGCTTCGCGGGTCCGCCTAATCCAACCCTAAACCCTTTTCCGTCCCGTCTTATGCGGTACCCTACTCTTAAGGTTCAGTGTCCCATCTTTGAATCACATCCACGTCAGGGTTCACCAATACCCTCTTAGGGTACAGTTTCTTGCGGGTTTAGTGACCTTGAATAAGGAAAAGGGTTTAGGGTTGGATTAGGCGGACCCGCTTCGCGGATCCGCGAAGCGGGTCCGCCAAATCCAACTCTAAACCCTTTTCCGTCCCCTCTTATGTTGTACCCTACTCTTAAGGTTCAGTGTCCCATCTTTGAATCACATCCACGACAGGGTTCACCAATACCCTCTTAGGGTACAGTTTCTTGCGGGTTTAGTGACCTTGAATAAGGAAAAGGGTTTAGGGTTGGATTAGGCGGATCCGCGAAGCGGGTCCGCCTAATTCAACCCTAAACCCTTTTCCGTCCCGTCTTATGCGGTACCCTACTCTTAAGGTTTAGTGTCCCATCTTTGAATCACATCCACGACAGGGTTCACCAATACCCTCTTAGGGTACAGTTTCTTGCGGGTTTAGTGACCTTGAATAAGGAAAAGGGTTTAGGGTTGGATTAGGCGGATCCGCGAAGCGGGTCCGCCTAATCCAACCCTAAACCCTTTTCCGTCCCGTCTTATGCGGTACCCTACTCTTAAGGTTCAGTGTCCCATCTTTGAATCACATCCACGACAGGGTTCACCAATACCCTCTTAGGGTACAGTTTCTTGCGGGTTTAGTGACCTTGAATAAGGAAAAGGGTTTAGGGTTGGATTAGGCGGATCCGCGAAGCGGGTCCGCCTAATCCAACCCTAAACCCTTTTCCGTCCTTGAATAAGGAAAAGGATTTAGGGTTGGTTTAGGCGGATCCGCTTCGCGGGTCCGCCTAATCCAACCCTAAACCCTTTTCCGTCCCGTCTTATGCGGTACCCTACTCTTAAGGTTCAGTGTCCCATCTTTGAATCACATCCACGACAGGGTTCACCAATACCCTCTTAGGGTACAGTTTCTTGCGGGTTTAGTGACCTTGAATAAGGAAAAGGGTTTAGGGTTGGATTAGGCAGATCCGCGAAGCGGGTCCGCCGAATCCAACCCTAAACCCTTTTCCGTCCTTGAATAAGGAAAACGGTTTAGGGTTGGTTTAGGCAGATCCGCGAAGCGGGTCCGCCTAATCCAACCCTAAACCCTTTTCCGTCCCGTCTTATGCGGTACCCTACTCTTAAGGTTTAGTGTCCCATCTTTGAATCACATCCACGACAGGGTTCACCAATACCCTCTTAGGGTACAGTTTCTTGCGGGTTTAGTGACCTTGAATAAGGAAAAGGGTTTAGGGTTGGATTAGGCGGACCCGCTTCGCGGGTCCGCCTAATCCAACCCTAAACCCTTTTCCGTCCCGTCTTATGCGGTACCCTACTCTTAAGGTTCAGTGTCCCATCTTTGAATCACATCCACGACAGGGTTCACCAATACCCTCTTAGGGTACAGTTTCTTGCGGGTTTAGTGACCTTGAATAAAGAAAAGGGTTTAGGGTTGGATTAGGCGGATCCGCGAAGCGGGTCTGCCTAATCCAACCCTAAACCCTTTTCTGTCCCATCTTATGCGGTACCCTACTCTTAAGGTTCAGTGTCCCATCTTTGAATCACATCCACGACAGGGTTCACCAATACCCTCTTAGGGTACAGTTTCTTGCGGGTTTAGTGACCTTGAATAAGGAAAAGGGTTTAGGGTTGGATTAGGCGGATCCGCGAAGCGGGTCCGCCGAATCCAACCCTAAACCCTTTTCCGTCCTTGAATAAGGAAAACGGTTTAGGGTTGGTTTAGGCAGATCCGCGAAGCGGGTCCGCCTAATCCAACCCTAAACCCTTTTCCGTCCCGTCTTATGCGGTACCCTACTCTTAAGGTTCAGTGTCCCATCTTTGAATCACATCCACGACAGGGTTCACCAATACCCTCTTAGGGTACAGTTTCTTGCGGGTTTAGTGACCTTGAATAAGGAAAAGGGTTTAGGGTTGGATTAGGCGGACCCGCTTCGCGGGTCCGCCTAATCCAACCCTAAACCCTTTTCCGTCCCGTCTTATGCGGTACCCTACTCTTAAGGTTCAGTGTCCCATCTTTGAATCACATCCACGACAGGGTTCACCAATACCCTCTTAGGGTACAGTTTCTTGCGGGTTTAGTGACCTTGAATAAGGAAAAGGGTTTAGGGTTGGATTAGGCGGACCCGCTTCGCGGATCCGCGAAGCGGGTCCGCCAAATCCAACCCTAAACCCTTTTCCGTCCCCTCTTATGCGGTACCCTACTCTTAAGGTTCAGTGTCCCATCTTTGAATCACATCCACGAAGGGTTCACCAATACCCTCTTAGGGTATAGTTTCTTGCGGGTTTAGTGACCTTGAATAAGGAAAAGGGTTTAGGGTTGGATTAGGCGGATCCGCGAAGCGGGTCCGCCTAATCCAACCCTAAACCCTTTTCCGTCCCGTCTTATGCGGTACTCTACTCTTAAGGTTCAGTGTCCCATCTTTGAATCACATCCACGACAGGGTTCACCAATACCCTCTTAGGGTACAGTTTCTTGCGGGTTTAGTGACCTTGAATAAAGAAAAGGGTTTAGGGTTGGATTAGGCGGACCCGCTTCGCGGATCCGCGAAGCGGGTCCGCCAAATCCAACCCTAAACCCTTTTCCGTCCCCTCTTATGTTGTACCCTACTCTTAAGGTTCAGTGTCCCATCTTTGAATCACACCCACGACAGGGTTCACCAATACCCTCTTAGGGTACAGTTTCTTGCGGGTTTAGTGACCTTGAATAAGGAAAAGGATTTAGGGTTGGTTTAGGCGGATCCGCTTCGCGGGTCCGCCTAATCCAACCCTAAACCCTTTTCCGTCCCGTCTTATGCGGTACCCTACTCTTAAGGTTCAGTGTCCCATCTTTGAATCACATCCACGACAGGGTTCACCAATACCCTCTTAGGGTACAGTTTCTTGCGGGTTTAGTGACCTTGAATAAGGAAAAGGGTTTAGGGTTGGATTAGGCGGTCCCGCTTCGCGGATCCGCGAAGCGGGTCCGCCAAATCCAACCCTAAACCCTTTTCCGTCCCCTCTTATGCGGTACCCTACTCTTAAGGTTCAGTGTCCCATCTTTGAATCACATCCACGACAGGGTTCACCAATACCCTCTTAGGGTATAGTTTCTTGCGGGTTTAGTGACCTTGAATAAGGAAAAGGGTTTAGGGTTGGATTAGGCGGATCCGCGAAGTGGGTCCGCCTAATCCAACCCTAAACCCTTTTCCGTCCCGTCTTATGCGGTACCCTACTCTTAAGGTTCAGTGTCCCATCTTTGAATCACATCCACGACAGGGTTCACCAATACCCTCTTAGGGTACAGTTTCTTGCGGGTTTAGTGACCTTGAATAAGGAAAAGGGTTTAGGGTTGGATTAGGCGGATCCGCGAAGCGGGTCCGCCTAATCCAACCTTAAACCCTTTTCCGTCCCGTTTTATGCGGTACCCTACTCTTAAGGTTCAGTGTCCCATCTTTGAATCACATCCACGACAGGGTTCACCAATACCCTCTTAGGGTACAGTTTCTTGCGGGTTTAGTGACCTTGAATAAGGAAAAGGGTTTAGGGTTGGATTAGGCGGACCCGCTTCGCGGATCCGCGAAGCGGGTCCGCCAAATCCAACCCTAAACCCTTTTCCGTCCCCTCTTATGCGGTACCCTACTCTTAAGGTTCAGTGTCCCATCTTTGAATCACATCCACGACAGGGTTCACCAATACCCTCTTAGGGTACAGTTTCTTGCGGGTTTAGTGACCTTGAATAAGGAAAAGGGTTTGGGGTTGGATTAGGCGGATCCGCGAAGCGGGTCCGCCTAATCCAACCCTAAACCCTTTTTCGTCCCGTCTTATGCGGTACCCTACTCTTAATGTTCAGTGTCCCATCTTTGAATCACATCCACGACAGGGTTCACCAATACCCTCTTAGGGTACAGTTTCTTGCGGGTTTAGTGACCTTGAATAAGGAAAAGGGTTTAGGGTTGGATTAGGCGGACCCGCTTCGCGGGTCCGCCTAATCCAACCCTAAACCCTTTTCCGTCCCGTCTTATGCGGTACCCTACTCTTAATATTCAGTGTCCCATCTTTGAATCACATCCACGACAGGGTTCACCAATACCCTCTTAGGGTAAAGTTTCTTGCGGGTTTAGTGACCTTGAATAAGGAAAAGGGTTTAGGGTTGGATTAGGCGGATCCGCGAAGCGGGTCCGCCTAATCCAACCCTAAACCCTTTTCCGTCCTTGAATAAGGAAAAGGGTTTATGGTTGGTTTAAGCGGATCCGCGAAACGGGTCCGCCAAATCCAACCCTAAACCCTTTTCCGTCCCCTCTTATGCGGTACCCTACTCTTAAGGTTCAGTGTCCCATCTTTGAATCACATCCACGACAGGGTTCACCAATACCCTCTTAGGGTACAGTTTTTTGCGGGTTTAGTGACCTTGAATAGGGAATAGGGTTTAGGGTTGGATTAGGCGGATCCGCGAAGCGGGTCCGCCTAATCCAACCCTAAACCCTTTTCCGTCCCGTCTTATGCGGTACCCTACTCTTAAGGTTCAGTGTCCCATCTTTGAATCACATCCACGACAGGGTTCACCAATACCCTCTTAGGGTACAATTTCTTGCGGGTTTAGTGACCTTGAATAAAGAAAAGGGTTTAGGGTTGGATTAGGCGGACCCGCTTCGCGGATCCGCGAAGCGGCTCCGCCAAATCCAACCCTAAACCCTTTTCCGTCCCCTCTTATGCGGTACCCTACTCTTAAGGTTCAGTGTCCCATCTTTGAATCACATCCACGACAGGGTTCACCAATACCCTCTTAGGGTACAGTTTCTTGCGGGTTTAGTGACCTTGAATAAGGAAAAGGGTTTAGGGTTGGATTTGGCGGATCCGCGAAGCGGGTCCGCCGAATCCAACCCTAAACCCTTTTCCGTCCTTGAATAAGGAAAAGGGTTTAGGGTTGGTTTAGGCGGATCCGCGAAACGGGTCCGCCTAATCCAACCCTAAACCCTATTCCGTCCCGTCTTATGCGGTACCCTACTCTTAATGTTCAGTGTCCCATCTTTGAATCACATCCACGACAGGGTTCACCAATACCCTCTTAGGGTACAGTTTCTTGCGGGTTTAGTGACCTTGAATAAGGAAAAGGGTTTAGGGTTGGATTAGGCGGATCCGCAAAGCGGGTCCGCCTAATCCAACCCTAAACCCTTTTCCGTCCTTGAATAAGGAAAAGGGTTTAGGGTTGGTTTAGGCGGATCCGCGAAACGGGTCCGCCAAATCCAACCCTAAACCCTTTTCCGTCCCCTCGTATGCGGTACCCTACTCTTAAGGTTCAGTGTCCCATCTTTGAATCACATCCACGACAGGGTTCACCAATACCCTCTTAGGGTACAGTTTTTTGCGGGTTTAGTGACCTTGAATAAGGAAAAGGGTTTAGGGTTGGATTAGGCGGATCCGCAAAGCGGGTCCGCCTAATCCAACCCTAAACCCTTTTCCGTCCCGTCTTATGCGGTACCCTACTCTTAAGGTTCAGTGTCCCATCTTTGAATTATATCCACGACAGGGTTCACCAATACCCTCTTAGGGTACAGTTTCTTGCGGGTTTAGTGACAACCCTAAACCCTTTTTCGTCCCGTCTTATGCGGTACCCTACTCTTAAGGTTCAGTGTCCCATCTTTGAATCACATCCACGACAGGGTTCACCAATACCCTCTTAGGGTACAGTTTCTTGCGGGTTTAGTGACCTTGAATAAAGAAAAGGGTTTAGGGTTGGATTAGGCGGACCCGCTTCGCGGATCCGCGAAGCGGCTCCGCCAAATCCAACCCTAAACCCTTTTCCGTCCCCTCTTATGCAGTACCCTACTCTTAAGGTTCAGTGTCCCATCTTTGAATCACATCCACGACAGGGTTCACCAATACCCTCTTAGGGTATAGTTTCTTGCGGGTTTAGTGACCTTGAATAAGGATAAGGGTTTAGGGTTGGATTAGGCGGATCCGCGAAGCGGGTCCGCCTAATCCAACCCTAAACCCTTTTCCGTCCTTGAATAAGGAAAATGGTTTAGGGTTGGTTTAGGCGGATCCGCGAAGCGGGTCCGCCTAATCCAACCCTAAACCCTTTTCCGTCCCGTCTTATGCGGTACCCTACTCTTAAGGTTTAGTGTCCCATCTTTGAATCACATCCACGACAGGGTTCACCAATACCCTCTTAGGGTACAGTTTCTTGCGGGTTTAGTGACCTTGAATAAGGAAAAGGGTTTAGGGTTGGATTAGGCGGACCCGCTTCGCGGATCCGCGAAGCGGGTCCGCCTAATCCAACCCTAAACCCTTTTCCGTCCCGTCTTATGCGGTATCCTACTCTTAAGGTTCAGTGTCCCATCTTTGAATCACATCCACGACAGGGTTCACCAATACCCTCTTAGGGTACAGTTTCTTGCGGGTTTAGTGACCTTGAATAAGGAAAAGGGTTTAGGGTTGGATTAGGCGGACCCGCTTCGCGGATCCGCGAAGCGGGTCCGCCTAATCCAACCCTAAACCCTTTTCCGTCCCGTCTTATGCGGTATCCTACTCTTAAGGTTCAGTGTCCCATCTTTGAATCACATCCACGATAGGGTTCACCAATACCCTCTTAGGGTACAGTTTCTTGCGGGTTTAGTGACCTTGAATAAAGAAAAGGGTTTAGGGTTGGATTAGGCGGACCCGGTTCGCGGATCCGCGAAGCGGGTCCGCCAAATCCAACCCTAAACCCTTTTCCGTCCCCTCTTATGTTGTACCCTACTCTTAAGGTTCAGTGTCCCATCTTTGAATCACATCCACGACAGGGTTCACCAATACCCTCTTAGGGTACAGTTTCTTGCGGGTTTAGTGACCTTGAATAAGGAAAAGGGTTTAGGGTTGGATTAGGCGGATCCGCGAAGCGGGTCCGCCTAATCCAACCCTAAACCCTTTTCCGTCCCGTCTTATGCGGTACCCTACTCTTAAGGTTCAGTGTCCCATCTTTGAATCACATCCACGACAGGGTTCACCAATACCCTCTTAGGGTACAGTTTCTTGCGGGTTTAGTGACCTTGAATAAGGAAAAGAGTTTAGGGTTGGATTAGGCGGATCCGCGAAGCGGGTCCGCCTAATCCAACCCTAAACCCTTTTCCGTCCCGTCTTATGCGGTACCCTACTCTTAAGGTTCAGTGTCCCATCTTTGAATCACATCCACGACAGGGTTCACCAATACCCTCTTAGGGTACAGTTTCTTGCGGGTTTAGTGACCTTGAATAAGGAAAAGGGTTTAGGGTTTGATTAGGCGGATCCGCGAAGCGGGTCCGCCTAATCCAACCGTAAACCCTTTTCTGTCCCGTTTTATGCGGTACCCTACTCTTAAGGTTCAGTGTCCCATCTTTGAATCACATCCACGACAGGGTTCACCAATACCCTCTTAGGGTACAGTTTCTTGCGGGTTTAGTGACCTTGAATAAGGAAAAGGGTTTGGGGTTGGATTAGGCGGATCCGCGAAGCGGGTCCGCCTAATCCAACCCTAAACCCTTTTCTGTCCGGTCTTATGCGGTACCCTACTCTTAAGGTTCAGTGTCCCATCTTTGAATCACATCCACGACAGGGTTCACCAATACCCTCTTAGGGTACAGTTTCTTGCGGGTTTTGTGACCTTGAATAAGGAAAAGGGTTTAGGGTTGGATTAGGCGGATCCGCGAAGCGGGTCCGCCAAATCCAACCCTAAACCCTTTTCCGTCCCCTCTTATGCGGTACCCTACTCTTAAGGTTCAGTGTCCCATCTTTGAATCACATCCACGACAGGGTTCACCAATACCCTCTTAGGGTACAGTTTCTTGCGGGTTTAGTGACCTTGAATAAGGAAAAGGGTTTGGGGTTGGATTAGGCGGATCCGCGAAGCGGGTCCGCCTAATCCAACCCGAAACCCTTTTCCGTCCCGTCTTATGCGGTACCCTACTCTTAAGGTTCAGTGTCCCATCTTTGAATCACATCCACGACAGGGTTCACCAATACCCTCTTAGGGTACAGTTTCTTGCGGGTTTTGTGACCTTGAATAAGGAAAAGGGTTTAGGGTTGGATTAGGCGGATCCGCGAAGCGGGTCCGTCTAATCCAACCCTAAACCCTTTTCCGTCCCGTCTTATGCGGTACCCTACTCTTAAGGTTCAGTGTCCCATCTTTGAATCACATCCACGACAGGGTTCACCAATACCCTCTTAGGGTACAGTTTCTTGCGGGTTTAGTGACCTTGAATAAGGAAAAGGGTTTAGGGTTGGATTAGGCGGAACCGCTTCGCGGATCCGCGAAGCGGGTCCGCCAAATCCAACCCTAAACCCTTTTCCGTCCCCTCTTATGCGGTACCCTACTCTTAAGGTTCAGTGTCCCATCTTTGAATCACATCCACGACAGGGTTCACCAATACCCTCTTAGGGTACAGTTTCTTGCGGGTTTAGTGACCTTGAATAAGGAAAAGGGTTTGGGGTTGGATTAGGCGGATCCGCGAAGCGGGTCCGCCAAATCCAACCCTAAACCCTTTTCCGTCCCGTCTTATGCGGTACCCTACTCTTAAGGTTCAGTGTCCCATCTTTGAATCACATCCACGACAGGGTTCACCAATACCCTCTTAGGGTACAGTTTCTTGCGGGTTTAGTGACCTTGAATAAGGAAAAGGGTTTAGGGTTGGATTAGGCGGATCCGCGAAGCGGGTCCGCCTAATCCAACCGTAAACCCTTTTCCGTCCCGTTTTATGCGGTACCCTACTCTTAAGGTTCAGTGTCCCATCTTTGAATCACATCCACGACAGGGTTCACCAATACCCTCTTAGGGTACAGTTTCTTGCGGGTTTAGTGACCTTGAATAAGGAAAAGGGTTTAGGGTTGGATTAGGCGGAACCGCTTCGCGGATCCGCGAAGCGGGTCCGCCAAATCCAACCCTAAACCCTTTTCCGTCCCCTCTTATGCGGTACCCTACTCTTAAGGTTCAGTGTCCCATCTTTGAATCACATCCACGACAGGGTTCACCAATACCCTCTTAGGGTACAGTTTCTTGCGGGTTTAGTGACCTTGAATAAGGAAAAGGGTTTGGGGTTGGATTAGGCGGATCCGCGATGCGGGTCCGCCAAATCCAACCCTAAACCCTTTTCCGTCCGGTCTTATGCGGTACCCTACTCTTAAGGTTCAGTGTCCCATCTTTGAATCACATCCACGACAGGGTTCACCAATACCCTCTTAGGGTACAGTTTCTTGCGGGTTTAGTGACCTTGAATAAGGAAAAGGGTTTAGGGTTGGATTAGGCGGATCCGCGAAGCGGGTCCGCCTAATCCAACCATAAACCCTTTTCCGTCCCGTTTTATGCGGTACCCTACTCTTAAGGTTCAGTGTCCCATCTTTGAATCACATCCACGACAGGGTTCACCAATACCCTCTTAGGGTACAGTTTCTTGCGGGTTTAGTGACCTTGAATAAGGAAAAGGGTTTAGGGTTGGATTAGGCGGAACCGCTTCGCGGATCCGCGAAGCGGGTCCGCCAAATCCAACCCTAAACCCTTTTCCGTCCCCTCTTATGCGGTACCCTACTCTTAAGGTTCAGTGTCCCATCTTTGAATCACATCCACGACAGGGTTCACCAATACCCTCTTAGGGTACAGTTTCTTGCGGGTTTAGTGACCTTGAATAAGGAAAAGGGTTTGGGGTTGGATTAGGCGGATCCGCGATGCGGGTCCGCCAAATCCAACCCGAAACCCTTTTCCGTCCGGTCTTATGCGGTACCCTACTCTTAAGGTTCAGTGTCCCATCTTTGAATCACATCCACGACAGGGTTCACCAATACCCTCTTAGGGTACAGTTTCTTGCGGGTTTAGTGACCTTGAATAAGGAAAAGGGTTTAGGGTTGGATTAGGCGGATCCGCGAAGCGGGTCCGCCTAATCCAACCATAAACCCTTTTCCGTCCCGTTTTATGCGGTACCCTACTCTTAAGGTTCAGTGTCCCATCTTTGAATCACATCCACGACAGGGTTCACCAATACCCTCTTAGGGTACAGTTTCTTGCGGGTTTAGTGACCTTGAATAAGGAAAAGGGTTTAGGGTTGGATTAGGCGGACCCGCTTCGCGGATCCGCGAAGCGGGTCCGCCAAATCCAACCCTAAACCCTTTTCTGTCCCCTCTTATGCGGTACCCTACTCTTAAGGTTCAGTGTCCCATCTTTGAATCACATCCACGACAGGGTTCACCAATACCCTCTTAGGGTATAGTTTCTTGCGGGTTTAGTGACCTTGAATAAGGAAAAGGGTTTAGGGTTGGATTAGGCGGACCTGCTTCGCGGATCCGCGAAGCGGGTCCGCCAAATCCAACCCTAAACCCTTTTCCGTCCCCTCTAATGCGGTACCCTACTCTTAAGGTTCAGTGTCCCATCTTAGAATCACATCCACGACAGGGTTCACCAATACCCTCTTAGGGTACAGTTTCTTGCGGGTTTAGTGACCTTGAATAAGGAAAAGGGTTTAGGGTTGGATTAGGCGGATCCGGGAAGCGGGTCCGCCTAATCCAACCCTAAACCCTTTTCCGTCCCGTCTTATGTGGTACCCTACTCTTAAGGTTCAGTGTCCCATCTTTGAATCACATCCACGACAGGGTTCACAAATACCCTCTTAGGGTACAGTTTCTAGCGGGTTTAGTGACCTTGAATAAGGAAAAGGGTTTAGGGTTGGATTAGGCGGATCCGCGAAGAGGGTCCGCCTAATCCAACCCTAAACCCTTTTCCGTCTCGTCTTATGCGGTACCCTACTCTTAAGGTTCAGTGTCCCATCTTTGAATCACATCCACGACAGGGTTCACCAATACCCTCTTAGGGTACAGTTTCTTGCGGGTTTAGTGACCTTGAATAAGGAAAAGGGTTTAGGGTTGGATTAGGCGGAACCGCTTCGCGGATCCGCGAAGCGGGTCCGCCAAATCCAACCCTAAACCCTTTTCCGTCCCCTCTTATGCGGTACCCTACTCTTAAGGTTCAGTGTCCCATCTTTGAATCACATCCACGACAGGGTTCACCAATACCCTCTTAGGGTACAGTTTCTTGCGGGTTTAGTGACCTTGAATAAGGAAAAGGGTTTGGGGTTGGATTAGGCGGATCCGCGATGCGGGTCCGCCAAATCCAACCCGAAACCCTTTTCCGTCCGGTCTTATGCGGTACCCTACTCTTAAGGTTCAGTGTCCCATCTTTGAATCACATCCACGACAGGGTTCACCAATACCCTCTTAGGGTACAGTTTCTTGCGGGTTTAGTGACCTTGAATAAGGAAAAGGGTTTAGGGTTGGATTAGGCGGATCCGCGAAGCGGGTCCGCCTAATCCAACCATAAACCCTTTTCCGTCCCGTTTTATGCGGTACCCTACTCTTAAGGTTCAGTGTCCCATCTTTGAATCACATCCACGACAGGGTTCACCAATACCCTCTTAGGGTACAGTTTCTTGCGGGTTTAGTGACCTTGAATAAGGAAAAGGGTTTAGGGTTGGATTAGGCGGACCCGCTTCGCGGATCCGCGAAGCGGGTCCGCCAAATCCAACCCTAAACCCTTTTCTGTCCCCTCTTATGCGGTACCCTACTCTTAAGGTTCAGTGTCCCATCTTTGAATCACATCCACGACAGGGTTCACCAATACCCTCTTAGGGTATAGTTTCTTGCGGGTTTAGTGACCTTGAATAAGGAAAAGGGTTTAGGGTTGGATTAGGCGGACCTGCTTCGCGGATCCGCGAAGCGGGTCCGCCAAATCCAACCCTAAACCCTTTTCCGTCCCCTCTAATGCGGTACCCTACTCTTAAGGTTCAGTGTCCCATCTTAGAATCACATCCACGACAGGGTTCACCAATACCCTCTTAGGGTACAGTTTCTTGCGGGTTTAGTGACCTTGAATAAGGAAAAGGGTTTAGGGTTGGATTAGGCGGATCCGGGAAGCGGGTCCGCCTAATCCAACCCTAAACCCTTTTCCGTCCCGTCTTATGTGGTACCCTACTCTTAAGGTTCAGTGTCCCATCTTTGAATCACATCCACGACAGGGTTCACAAATACCCTCTTAGGGTACAGTTTCTAGCGGGTTTAGTGACCTTGAATAAGGAAAAGGGTTTAGGGTTGGATTAGGCGGATCCGCGAAGAGGGTCCGCCTAATCCAACCCTAAACCCTTTTCCGTCTCGTCTTATGCGGTACCCTACTCTTAAGGTTCAGTGTCCCATCTTTGAATCACATCCACGACAGGGTTCACCAATACCCTCTTAGGGTACAGTTTCTTGCGGGTTTAGTGACCTTGAATAAGGAAAAGAGTTTAGGGTTGGATTAGGTGTATCCGCGAAGAGGGTCCGCCTAATCCAACCCTAAACCCTTTTCCGTCCCGTCTTATGCGGTACCCTACTCTTAAGGTTCAGTGTCCCATCTTTGAATCACATCCACGACAGGGTTCACCAATACCCTCTTAGGGTACAGTTTCTTGCGGGTTTAGTGACCTTGAATAAGGAAAAGGGTTTAGGGTTGGATTAGGCGGATCCGCGAAGCGGGTCCGCCTAGTCTAACCCTAAACACTTTTCCGTCCCGTCTTATGCGGTACCCTACTCTTAAGGTTCAGTGTCCCATCTTTGAATCACATCCATGACAGGGTTCACCAATACCCTCTTAGGGTACAGTTTCTTGCGGGTTTAGTGACCTTGAATAAGGAAAAGAGTTTAGGGTTGGATTAGGCGGACCCGCTTCGCGGATCCGCGAAGCGGGTCCGCCAAATCCAACCCTAAACCCTTTTCCGTCCCGTCTTATGCGGTACCCTACTCTTAAGGTTCAGTGTCCCATCTTTGAATCACATCCACGACAGGGTTCACCAATACCCTCTTAGGGTACAGTTTCTTGCGGGTTTAGTGACCTTGAATAAGGAAAAGGGTTTGGGGTTGGATTAGGCGGATCCGCGATGCGGGTCCGCCAAATCCAACCCTAAACCCTTTTCCGTCCGGTCTTATGCGGTACCCTACTCTTAAGGTTCAGTGTCCCATCTTTGAATCACATCCACGACAGGGTTCACCAATACCCTCTTAGGGTACAGTTTCTTGCGGGTTTAGTGACCTTGAATAAGGAAAAGGGTTTAGGGTTGGATTAGGCGGATCCGCGAAGCGGGTCCGCCTAATCCAACCATAAACCCTTTTCCGTCCCGTTTTATGCGGTACCCTACTCTTAAGGTTCAGTGTCCCATCTTTGAATCACATCCACGACAGGGTTCACCAATACCCTCTTAGGGTACAGTTTCTTGCGGGTTTAGTGACCTTGAATAAGGAAAAGGGTTTAGGGTTGGATTAGGCGGACCCGCTTCGCGGATCCGCGAAGCGGGTCCGCCAAATCCAACCCTAAACCCTTTTCCGTCCCCTCTTATGCGGTACCCTACTCTTAAGGTTCAGTGTCCCATCTTTGAATCACATCCACGACAGGGTTCACCAATACCCTCTTAGGGTACAGTTTCTTGCGGGTTTAGTGACCTTGAATAAGGAAAAGGGTTTAGGGTTGGATTAGGCGGACCCGCTTCGCGGATCCGCGAAGCGGGTCCGCCAAATCCAACCCCTAAACCCTTTTCCGTCCCCTCTTATGCGGTACCCTACTCTTAAGGTTCAGTGTCCCATCTTTGAATCACATCCACGACAGGGTTCACCAATACCCTCTTAGGGTACAGTTTCTTGCGGGTTTAGTGACCTTGAATAAGGAAAAGAGTTTAGGGTTGGATTAGATGTATCCGCGAAGAGGGTCCGCCTAATCCAACCCTAAACCCTTTTCCGTCCCGTCTTATGCGGTACCCTACTCTTAAGGTTCAGTGTCCCATCTTTGAATCACATCCACGACAGGGTTCACCAATACCCTCTTAGGGTACAGTTTCTTGCGGGTTTAGTGACCTTGAATAAGGAAAAGGGTTTAGGGTTGGATTAGGCGGATCCGCGAAGCGGGTCCGCCTAGTCTAACCCTAAACACTTTTCCGTCCCGTCTTATGCGGTACCCTACTCTTAAGGTTCAGTGTCCCATCTTTGAATCACATCCATGACAGGGTTCACCAATACCCTCTTAGGGTACAGTTTCTTGCGGGTTTAGTGACCTTGAATAAGGAAAAGAGTTTAGGGTTGGATTAGGCGGACCCGCTTCGCGGATCCGCGAAGCGGGTCCGCCAAATCCAACCCTAAACCCTTTTCCGTCCCGTCTTATGCGGTACCCTACTCTTAAGGTTCAGTGTCCCATCTTTGAATCACATCCACGACAGGGTTCACCAATACCCTCTTAGGATACAGTTTCTTGCGGGTTTAGTGACCTTGAATAAGGAAAAGGGTTTGGGGTTGGATTAGGCGGATCCGCGATGCGGGTCCGCCAAATCCAACCCTAAACCCTTTTCCGTCCGGTCTTATGCGGTACCCTACTCTTAAGGTTCAGTGTCCCATCTTTGAATCACATCCACGACAGGGTTCACCAATACCCTCTTAGGGTACAGTTTCTTGCGGGTTTAGTGACCTTGAATAAGGAAAAGGGTTTAGGGTTGGATTAGGCGGATCCGCGAAGCGGGTCCGCCTAATCCAACCATAAACCCTTTTCCGTCCCGTTTTATGCGGTACCCTACTCTTAAGGTTCAGTGTCCCATCTTTGAATCACATCCACGACAGGGTTCACCAATAACCTCTTAGGGTACAGTTTCTCGCGGGTTTAGTGACCTTGAATAAGGAAAAGGGTTTAGGGTTGGATTAGGCGGACCCGCTTCGCGGATCCGCGAAGCGGGTCCGCCAAATCCAACCCTAAACCCTTTTCCGTCCCCTCGTATGCGGTACCCTACTCTTAAGGTTCAGTGTCCCATCTTTGAATCACATCCACGACAGGGTTCACCAATACCCTCTTAGGGTACAGTTTCTTGCGGGTTTAGTGACCTTGAATAAGGAAAAGGGTTTAGGGTTGGATTAGGCGGACCCGCTTCGCGGATCCGCGAAGCGGGTCCGCCAAATCCAACCCTAAACCCTTTTCCGTCCCCACTTATGCGGTACCCTACTCTTAAGGTTCAGTGTCCCATCTTTGAATCACATCCACGACAGGGTTCACCAATACCCTCTTAGGGTACAGTTTCTTGCGGGTTTAGTGACCTTGAATAAGGAAAAGGGTTTGGGGTTGGATTAGGCGGATCCGCGAAGCGGGTCCGCCTAATCCAACCCTAAACCCTTTTCCGTCCCGTCTTATGCGGTACCCTACTCTTAAGGTTCAGTGTCCCATCTTTGAATCACATCCACGACAGGGTTCACCAATACCCTCTTAGGGTACAGTTTCTTGCGGGTTTTGTGACCTTGAATAAGGAAAAGGGTTTAGGGTTGGATTAGGGGGATCCACGAAGCGGGTCCGCCTAATCCAACCCTAAACCCTTTTCCGTCCCGTCTTATGCGGTACCCTACTCTTAAGGTTTAGTGTCCCATCTTTGAATCACATCCACGACAGGGTTCACCAATACCCTCTTAGGGTACAGTTTCTTGCGGGTTTAGTGACCTTGAATAAGGAAAAGGGTTTAGGGTTGGATTAGGCGGATCCGGGAAGCGGGTCCGCCTAATCCAACCCTAAACCCTTTTCCGTCCCGTCTTATGTGGTACCCTACTCTTAAGGTTCAGTGTCCCATCTTTGAATCACATCCACGACAGGGTTCACAAATACCCTCTTAGGGTACAGTTTCTAGCGGGTTTAGTGACCTTGAATAAGGAAAAGGGTTTAGGGTTGGATTAGGCGGATCCGCGAAGAGGGTCCGCCTAATCCAACCCTAAACCCTTTTCCGTCTCGTCTTATGCGGTACCCTACTCTTAAGGTTCAGTGTCCCATCTTTGAATCACATCCACGACAGGGTTCACCAATACCCTCTTAGGGTACAGTTTCTTGCGGGTTTAGTGACCTTGAATAAGGAAAAGAGTTTAGGGTTGGATTAGGTGTATCCGCGAAGAGGGTCCGCCTAATCCAACCCTAAACCCTTTTCCGTCCCGTCTTATGCGGTACCCTACTCTTAAGGTTCAGTGTCCCATCTTTGAATCACATCCACGACAGGGTTCACCAATACCCTCTTAGGGTACAGTTTCTTGCGGGTTTAGTGACCTTGAATAAGGAAAAGGGTTTAGGGTTGGATTAGGCGGATCCGCGAAGCGGGTCCGCCTAGTCTAACCCTAAACACTTTTCCGTCCCGTCTTATGCGGTACCCTACTCTTAAGGTTCAGTGTCCCATCTTTGAATCACATCCATGACAGGGTTCACCAATACCCTCTTAGGGTACAGTTTCTTGCGGGTTTAGTGACCTTGAATAAGGAAAAGAGTTTAGGGTTGGATTAGGCGGACCCGCTTCGCGGATCCGCGAAGCGGGTCCGCCAAATCCAACCCTAAACCCTTTTCCGTCCCCTCTTATGCGGTACCCTACTGTTAAGGTTCAGTGTCCCATCTTTGAATCACATCCACGACAGGGTTCACCAATACCCTCTTAGGGTACAGTTTCTTGCGGGTTTAGTGACCTTGAATAAGGAAAAGGGTTTGGGGTTGGATTAGGCGGATCCGCGAAGCGGGTCCGCCTAATCCAACCCTAAACCCTTTTCCGTCCCGTCTTATGCGGTACCCTACTCTTAAGGTTCAGTGTCCCATCTTTGAATCACATCCACGACAGGGTTCACCAATACCCTCTTAGGGTACAGTTTCTTGCGGGTTTTGTGACCTTGAATAAGGAAAAGGGTTTAGGGTTGGATTAGGCGGATCCGCGAAGCGGGTCCGCCTAATCCAACCCTAAACCCTTTTCCGTCCCGTCTTATGCGGTACCCTACTCTTAAGGTTTAGTGTCCCATCTTTGAATCACATCCACGACAGGGTTCACCAATACCCTCTTAGGGTACAGTTTCTTGCGGGTTTAGTGACCTTGAATAAGGAAAAGGGTTTAGGGTTGGATTAGGCGGATCCGCGAAGCGGGTCCGCCTAATCCAACCCTAAACCCTTTTCCGTCCCGTCTTATGCGGTACCCTACTCTTAAGGTTCAGTGTCCCATCTTTGAATCACATCCACGACAGGGTTCACCAATACCCTCTTAGGGTACAGTTTCTTGCGGGTTTAGTGACCTTGAATAAGGAAAAGGGTTTAGGGTTGGATTAGGCGGATCCGCGAAGCGGGTCCGCCTAATCCAACCATAAACCCTTTTCCGTCCCGTTTTATGCGGTACCCTACTCTTAAGGTTCAGTGTCCCATCTTTGAATCACATCCACGACAGGGTTCACCAATACCCTCTTAGGGTACAGTTTCTTGCGGGTTTAGTGACCTTGAATAAGGAAAAGGGTTTAGGGTTGGATTAGGCAGAACCGCTTCGCGGATCCGCGAAGCGGGTCCGCCAAATCCAACCCTAAACCCTTTTCCGTCCCCTCTTATGCGGTACCCTACTCTTAAGGTTCAGTGTCCCATCTTTGAATCACATCCACGACAGGGTTCACCAATACCCTCTTAGGGTACAGTTTCTTGCGGGTTTAGTGACCTTGAATAAGGAAAAGGGTTTGGGGTTGGATTAGGCGGATCCGCGAAGCGGGTCCGCCAAATCCAACCCTAAACCCTTTTCCGTCCCGTCTTATGCGGTACCCTACTCTTAAGGTTCAGTGTCCCATCTTTGAATCACATCCACGACAGGGTTCACCAATACCCTCTTAGGGTACAGTTTCTTGCGGGTTTAGTGACCTTGAATAAGGAAAAGGGTTTAGGGTTGGATTAGGCGGATCCGCGAAGCGGGTCCGCCTAATCCAACCCTAAACCCTTTTCCGTCCCGTCTTATGCGGTACCCTACTCTTAAGGTTTAGTGTCCCATCTTTGAATCACATCCACGACAGGGTTCACCAATACCCTCTTAGGGTACAGTTTCTTGCGGGTTTAGTGACCTTGAATAAGGAAAAGGGTTTAGGGTTGGATTAGGCGGATCCGCGAAGCGGGTCCGCCTAATCCAACCCTAAACCCTTTTCCGTCCCGTCTTATGCGGTACCCTACTCTTAAGGTTCAGTGTCCCATCTTTGAATCACATCCACGACAGGGTTCACCAATACCCTCTTAGGGTACAGTTTCTTGCGGGTTTAGTGACCTTGAATAAGGAAAAGGGTTTAGGGTTGGATTAGGCGGATCCGCGAAGCGGGTCCGCCTAATCCAACCATAAACCCTTTTCCGTCCCGTTTTATGCGGTACCCTACTCTTAAGGTTCAGTGTCCCATCTTTGAATCACATCCACGACAGGGTTCACCAATACCCTCTTAGGGTACAGTTTCTTGCGGGTTTAGTGACCTTGAATAAGGAAAAGGGTTTAGGGTTGGATTAGGCAGAACCGCTTCGCGGATCCGCGAAGCGGGTCCGCCAAATCCAACCCTAAACCCTTTTCCGTCCCCTCTTATGCGGTACCCTACTCTTAAGGTTCAGTGTCCCATCTTTGAATCACATCCACGACAGGGTTCACCAATACCCTCTTAGGGTACAGTTTCTTGCGGGTTTAGTGACCTTGAATAAGGAAAAGGGTTTGGGGTTGGATTAGGCGGATCCGCGAAGCGGGTCCGCCAAATCCAACCCGAAACCCTTTTCCGTCCCGTCTTATGCGGTACCCTACTCTTAAGGTTCAGTGTCCCATCTTTGAATCACATCCACGACAGGGTTCACCAATACCCTCTTAGGGTACAGTTTCTTGCGGGTTTAGTGACCTTGAATAAGGAAAAGGGTTTAGGGTTGGATTAGGCGGATCCGCGAAGCGGGTCCGCCTAATCCAACCCTAAACCCTTTTCCGTCCCGTCTTATGCGGTACCCTACTCTTAAGGTTTAGTGTCCCATCTTTGAATCACATCCACGACAGGGTTCACCAATACCCTCTTAGGGTACAGTTTCTTACGGGTTTAGTGACCTTGAATAAGGAAAAGGGTTTAGGGTTGGATTAGGCGGATCCGGGAAGCGGGTCCGCCTAATCCAACCCTAAACCCTTTTCCGTCCCGTCTTATGTGGTACCCTACACTTAAGGTTCAGTGTCCCATCTTTGAATCACATCCACGACAGGGTTCACAAATACCCTCTTAGGGTACAGTTTCTAGCGGGTTTAGTGACCTTGAATAAGGAAAAGGGTTTAGGGTTGGATTAGGCGGATCCGCGAAGAGGGTCCGCCTAATCCAACCCTAAACCCTTTTCCGTCTCGTCTTATGCGGTACCCTACTCTTAAGGTTCAGTGTCCCATCTTTGAATCACATCCACGACAGGGTTCACCAATACCCTCTTAGGGTACAGTTTCTTGCGGGTTTAGTGACCTTGAATAAGGAAAAGGGTTTAGGGTTGGATTAGGCGGATCCGCGAAGCGGGTCCGCCTAGTCTAACCCTAAACACTTTTCCGTCCCGTCTTATGCGGTACCCTACTCTTAAGGTTCAGTGTCCCATCTTTGAATCACATCCATGACAGGGTTCACCAATACCCTCTTAGGGTACAGTTTCTTGCGGGTTTAGTGACCTTGAATAAGGAAAAGAGTTTAGGGTTGGATTAGGCGGACCCGCTTCGCGGATCCGCGAAGCGGGTCCGCCAAATCCAACCCTAAATCCTTTTCCGTCCCCTCTTATGCGGTACCCTACTGTTAAGGTTCAGTGTCCCATCTTTGAATCACATCCACGACAGGGTTCACCAATACCCTCTTAGGGTACAGTTTCTTGCGGGTTTAGTGACCTTGAATAAGGAAAAGGGTTTGGGGTTGGATTAGGCGGATCCGCGAAGCGGGTCCGCCTAATCCAACCCTAAACCCTTTTCCGTCCTGTCTTATGCGGTACCCTACTCTTAAGGTTCAGTGTCCCATCTTTGAATCACATCCACGACAGGGTTCACCAATACCCTCTTAGGGTACAGTTTCTTGCGGGTTTAGTGACCTTGAATAAGGAAAAGGGTTTGGGGTTGGATTAGGCGGATCCGCGAAGCGGGTCCGCCTAATCCAACCCTAAACCCTTTTCCGTCCCGTCTTATGCGGTACCCTACTCTTAAGGTTTAGTGTCCCATCTTTGAATCACATCCACGACAGGGTTCACCAATACCCTCTTAGGGTACAGTTTCTTGCGGGTTTAGTGACCTTGAATAAGGAAAAGGGTTTAGGGTTGGATTAGGCGGATCCGGGAAGCGGGTCCGCCTAATCCAACCCTAAACCCTTTTCCGTCCCGTCTTATGTGGTACCCTACTCTTAAGGTTCAGTGTCCCATCTTTGAATCACATCCACGACAGGGTTCACAAATACCCTCTTAGGGTACAGTTTCTAGCGGGTTTAGTGACCTTGAATAAGGAAAAGGGTTTAGGGTTGGATTAGGCGGATCCGCGAAGAGGGTCCGCCTAATCCAACCCTAAACCCTTTTCCGTCTCGTCTTATGCGGTACCCTACTCTTAAGGTTCAGTGTCCCATCTTTGAATCACATCCACGACAGGGTTCACCAATACCCTCTTAGGGTACAGTTTCTTGCGGGTTTAGTGACCTTGAATAAGGAAAAGAGTTTAGGGTTGGATTAGGTGTATCCGCGAAGAGGGTCCGCCTAATCCAACCCTAAACCCTTTTCCGTCCCGTCTTATGCGGTACCCTACTCTTAAGGTTCAGTGTCCCATCTTTGAATCACATCCACGACAGGGTTCACCAATACCCTCTTAGGGTACAGTTTCTTGCGGGTTTAGTGACCTTGAATAAGGAAAAGGGTTTAGGGTTGGATTAGGCGGATCCGCGAAGCGGGTCCGCCTAGTCTAACCCTAAACACTTTTCCGTCCCGTCTTATGCGGTACCCTACTCTTAAGGTTCAGTGTCCCATCTTTGAATCACATCCATGACAGGGTTCACCAATACCCTCTTAGGGTACAGTTTCTTGCGGGTTTAGTGACCTTGAATAAGGAAAAGAGTTTAGGGTTGGATTAGGCGGACCCGCTTCGCGGATCCGCGAAGCGGGTCCGCCAAATCCAACCCTAAACCCTTTTCCGTCCCCTCTTATGCGGTACCCTACTGTTAAGGTTCAGTGTCCCATCTTTGAATCACATCCACGACAGGGTTCACCAATACCCTCTTAGGGTACAGTTTCTTGCGGGTTTAGTGACCTTGAATAAGGAAAAGGGTTTGGGGTTGGATTAGGCGGATCCGCGAAGCGGGTCCGCCTAATCCAACCCTAAACCCTTTTCCGTCCCGTCTTATGCGGTACCCTACTCTTAAGGTTCAGTGTCCCATCTTTGAATCACATCCACGACAGGGTTCACCAATACCCTCTTAGGGTACAGTTTCTTGCGGGTTTTGTGACCTTGAATAAGGAAAAGGGTTTAGGGTTGGATTAGGCGGATCCGCGAAGCGGGTCCGCCTAATCCAACCCTAAACCCTTTTCCGTCCCGTCTTATGCGGTACCCTACTCTTAAGGTTTAGTGTCCCATCTTTGAATCACATCCACGACAGGGTTCACCAATACCCTCTTAGGGTACAGTTTCTTGCGGGTTTAGTGACCTTGAATAAGGAAAAGGGTTTAGGGTTGGATTAGGCGGATCCGCGAAGCGGGTCCGCCTAATCCAACCCTAAACCCTTTTCCGTCCCGTCTTATGCGGTACCCTACTCTTAAGGTTCAGTGTCCCATCTTTGAATCACATCCACGACAGGGTTCACCAATACCCTCTTAGGGTACAGTTTCTTGCGGGTTTAGTGACCTTGAATAAGGAAAAGGGTTTAGGGTTGGATTAGGCGGATCCGCGAAGCGGGTCCGCCTAATCCAACCATAAACCCTTTTCCGTCCCGTTTTATGCGGTACCCTACTCTTAAGGTTCAGTGTCCCATCTTTGAATCACATCCACGACAGGGTTCACCAATACCCTCTTAGGGTACAGTTTCTTGCGGGTTTAGTGACCTTGAATAAGGAAAAGGGTTTAGGGTTGGATTAGGCAGAACCGCTTCGCGGATCCGCGAAGCGGGTCCGCCAAATCCAACCCTAAACCCTTTTCCGTCCCCTCTTATGCGGTACCCTACTCTTAAGGTTCAGTGTCCCATCTTTGAATCACATCCACGACAGGGTTCACCAATACCCTCTTAGGGTACAGTTTCTTGCGGGTTTAGTGACCTTGAATAAGGAAAAGGGTTTGGGGTTGGATTAGGCGGATCCGCGAAGCGGGTCCGCCAAATCCAACCCTAAACCCTTTTCCGTCCCGTCTTATGCGGTACCCTACTCTTAAGGTTCAGTGTCCCATCTTTGAATCACATCCACGACAGGGTTCACCAATACCCTCTTAGGGTACAGTTTCTTGCGGGTTTAGTGACCTTGAATAAGGAAAAGGGTTTAGGGTTGGATTAGGCGGATCCGCGAAGCGGGTCCGCCTAATCCAACCCTAAACCCTTTTCCGTCCCGTCTTATGCGGTACCCTACTCTTAAGGTTTAGTGTCCCATCTTTGAATCACATCCACGACAGGGTTCACCAATACCCTCTTAGGGTACAGTTTCTTGCGGGTTTAGTGACCTTGAATAAGGAAAAGGGTTTAGGGTTGGATTAGGCGGATCCGCGAAGCGGGTCCGCCTAATCCAACCCTAAACCCTTTTCCGTCCCGTCTTATGCGGTACCCTACTCTTAAGGTTCAGTGTCCCATCTTTGAATCACATCCACGACAGGGTTCACCAATACCCTCTTAGGGTACAGTTTCTTGCGGGTTTAGTGACCTTGAATAAGGAAAAGGGTTTAGGGTTGGATTAGGCGGATCCGCGAAGCGGGTCCGCCTAATCCAACCATAAACCCTTTTCCGTCCCGTTTTATGCGGTACCCTACTCTTAAGGTTCAGTGTCCCATCTTTGAATCACATCCACGACAGGGTTCACCAATACCCTCTTAGGGTACAGTTTCTTGCGGGTTTAGTGACCTTGAATAAGGAAAAGGGTTTAGGGTTGGATTAGGCAGAACCGCTTCGCGGATCCGCGAAGCGGGTCCGCCAAATCCAACCCTAAACCCTTTTCCGTCCCCTCTTATGCGGTACCCTACTCTTAAGGTTCAGTGTCCCATCTTTGAATCACATCCACGACAGGGTTCACCAATACCCTCTTAGGGTACAGTTTCTTGCGGGTTTAGTGACCTTGAATAAGGAAAAGGGTTTGGGGTTGGATTAGGCGGATCCGCGAAGCGGGTCCGCCAAATCCAACCCTAAACCCTTTTCCGTCCCGTCTTATGCGGTACCCTACTCTTAAGGTTCAGTGTCCCATCTTTGAATCACATCCACGACAGGGTTCACCAATACCCTCTTAGGGTACAGTTTCTTGCGGGTTTAGTGACCTTGAATAAGGAAAAGGGTTTAGGGTTGGATTAGGCGGATCCGCGAAGCGGGTCCGCCTAATCCAACCCTAAACCCTTTTCCGTCCCGTCTTATGCGGTACCCTACTCTTAAGGTTTAGTGTCCCATCTTTGAATCACATCCACGACAGGGTTCACCAATACCCTCTTAGGGTACAGTTTCTTACGGGTTTAGTGACCTTGAATAAGGAAAAGGGTTTAGGGTTGGATTAGGCGGATCCGGGAAGCGGGTCCGCCTAATCCAACCCTAAACCCTTTTCCGTCCCGTCTTATGTGGTACCCTACACTTAAGGTTCAGTGTCCCATCTTTGAATCACATCCACGACAGGGTTCACAAATACCCTCTTAGGGTACAGTTTCTAGCGGGTTTAGTGACCTTGAATAAGGAAAAGGGTTTAGGGTTGGATTAGGCGGATCCGCGAAGAGGGTCCGCCTAATCCAACCCTAAACCCTTTTCCGTCTCGTCTTATGCGGTACCCTACTCTTAAGGTTCAGTGTCCCATCTTTGAATCACATCCACGACAGGGTTCACCAATACCCTCTTAGGGTACAGTTTCTTGCGGGTTTAGTGACCTTGAATAAGGAAAAGGGTTTAGGGTTGGATTAGGCGGATCCGCGAAGCGGGTCCGCCTAGTCTAACCCTAAACACTTTTCCGTCCCGTCTTATGCGGTACCCTACTCTTAAGGTTCAGTGTCCCATCTTTGAATCACATCCATGACAGGGTTCACCAATACCCTCTTAGGGTACAGTTTCTTGCGGGTTTAGTGACCTTGAATAAGGAAAAGAGTTTAGGGTTGGATTAGGCGGACCCGCTTCGCGGATCCGCGAAGCGGGTCCGCCAAATCCAACCCTAAATCCTTTTCCGTCCCCTCTTATGCGGTACCCTACTGTTAAGGTTCAGTGTCCCATCTTTGAATCACATCCACGACAGGGTTCACCAATACCCTCTTAGGGTACAGTTTCTTGCGGGTTTAGTGACCTTGAATAAGGAAAAGGGTTTGGGGTTGGATTAGGCGGATCCGCGAAGCGGGTCCGCCTAATCCAACCCTAAACCCTTTTCCGTCCTGTCTTATGCGGTACCCTACTCTTAAGGTTCAGTGTCCCATCTTTGAATCACATCCACGACAGGGTTCACCAATACCCTCTTAGGGTACAGTTTCTTGCGGGTTTTGTGACCTTGAATAAGGAAAAGGGTTTAGGGTTGGATTAGGCGGATCCGCGAAGCGGGTCCGCCTAATCCAACCCTAAACCCTTTTCCGTCCCGTCTTATGCGGTACCCTACTCTTAAGGTTTAGTGTCCCATCTTTGAATCACATCCACGACAGGGTTCACCAATACCCTCTTAGGGTACAGTTTCTTGCGGGTTTAGTGACCTTGAATAAGGAAAAGGGTTTAGGGTTGGATTAGGCGGATCCGCGAAGCGGGTCCGCCTAATCCAACCCTAAACCCTTTTCCGTCCCGTCTTATGCGGTACCCTACTCTTAAGGTTCAGTGTCCCATCTTTGAATCACATCCACGACAGGGTTCACCAATACCCTCTTAGGGTACAGTTTCTTGCGGGTTTAGTGACCTTGAATAAGGAAAAGGGTTTAGGGTTGGATTAGGCGGATCCGCGAAGCGGGTCCGCCTAATCCAACCCTAAACCCTTTTCCGTCCCGTTTTATGCGGTACCCTACTCTTAAGGTTCAGTGTCCCATCTTTGAATCACATCCCCGACAGGGTTCACCAATACCCTCTTAGGGTACAGTTTCTTGCGGGTTTAGTGACCTTGAATAAGGAAAAGGGTTTAGGGTTGGATTAGGCGGAACCGCTTCGCGGATCCGCGAAGCGGGTCCGCCAAATCCAACCCTAAACCCTTTTCCGTCCCCTCTTATGCGGTACCCTACTCTTAAGGTTCAGTGTCCCATCTTTGAATCACATCCACGACAGGGTTCACCAATACCCTCTTAGGGTACAGTTTCTTGCGGGTTTAGTGACCTTGAATAAGGAAAAGGGTTTGGGGTTGGATTAGGCGGATCCGCGAAGCGGGTCCGCCAAATCCAACCCGAAACCCTTTTCCGTCCCGTCTTATGCGGTACCCTACTCTTAAGGTTCAGTGTCCCATCTTTGAATCACATCCACGACAGGGTTCACCAATACCCTCTTAGGGTACAGTTTCTTGCGGGTTTAGTGACCTTGAATAAGGAAAAGGGTTTAGGGTTGGATTAGGCGGATCCGCGAAGCGGGTCCGCCTAATCCAACCCTAAACCCTTTTCCGTCCCGTCTTATGCGGTACCCTACTCTTAAGGTTCAGTGTCCCATCTTTGAATCACATCCACGACAGGGTTCACCAATACCCTCTTAGGGTACAGTTTCTTGCGGGTTTAGTGACTTTGAATAAGGAAAAGGGTTTAGGGTTGGATTAGGCGGATCCGCGAAGCGGGTCCGCCTAATCCAACCGTAAACCCTTTTCCGTCCCGTTTTATGCGGTACCCTACTCTTAAGGTTCAGTGTCCCATCTTTGAATCACATCCACGACAGGGTTCACCAATACCCTCTTAGGGTACAGTTTCTTGCGGGTTTAGTGACCTTGAATAAGGAAAAGGGTTTAGGGTTGGATTAGGCGGAACCGCTTCGCGGATCCGCGAAGCGGGTCCGCCAAATCCAACCCTAAACCCTTTTCCGTCCCCTCTTATGCGGTACCCTACTCTTAAGGTTCAGTGTCCGATCTTTGAATCACATCCACGACAGGGTTCACCAATACCCTCTTAGGGTACAGTTTCTTGCGGGTTTAGTGACCTTGAATAAGGAAAAGGGTTTGGGGTTGGATTAGGCGGATCCGCGAAGCGGGTCCGCCAAATCCAACCCTAAACCCTTTTCCGTCCCGTCTTATGCGGTACCCTACTCTTAAGGTTCAGTGTCCCATCTTTGAATCACATCCACGACAGGGTTCACCAATACCCTCTTAGTGTACAGTTTCTTGCGGGTTTAGTGACCTTGAATAAGGAAAAGGGTTTAGGGTTGGATTAGGCGGATCCGCGAAGCGGGTCCGCCTAATCCAACCGTAAACCCTTTTCCGTCCCGTTTTATGCGGTACCCTACTCTTAAGGTTCAGTGTCCCTTCTTTGAATCACATCCACGACAGGGTTCACCAATACCCTCTTAGGGTACAGTTTCTTGCGGGTTTAGTGACCTTGAATAAGGAAAAGGGTTTAGGGTTGGATTAGGCGGACCCGCTTCGCGGATCCGCGAAGCGGGTCCGCCAAATCCAACCCTAAACCCTTTTCCGTCCCCTCTTATGCGGTACCCTACTCTTAAGGTTCAGTGTCCCATCTTTGAATCACATCCACGACAGGGTTCACCAATACCCTCTTAGGGTACAGTTTCTTGCGGGTTTAGTGACCTTGAATAAGGAAAAGGGTTTAGGGTTGGATTAGGCGGACCCGCTTCGCGGATCCGCGAAGCGGGTCCGCCAAATCCAACCCTAAACCCTTTTCCGTCCCCTCTTATGCGGTACCCTACTCTTAAGGTTCAGTGTCCCATCTTTGAATCACATCCACGACAGGGTTCACCAATACCCTCTTAGGGTACAGTTTCTTGCGGGTTTAGTGACCTTGAATAAGGAAAAGGGTTTGGGGTTGGATTAGGCAGATCCGCGAAGCGGGTCCGCCTAATCCAACCCTAAACCCTTTTCCGTCCCGTCTTATGCGGTACCCTACTCTTAAGGTTCAGTGTCCCATCTTTGAATCACATCCACGACAGGGTTCACCAATACCCTCTTAGGGTACAGTTTCTTGCGGGTTTTGTGACCTTGAATAAGGAAAAGGGTTTAGGGTTGGATTAGGGGGATCCGCGAAGCGGGTCCGCCTAATCCAACCCTAAACCCTTTTCCGTCCCGTCTTATGTGGTACCCTACTCTTAAGGTTTAGTGTCCCATCTTTGAATCACATCCACGACAGGGTTCACCAATACCCTCTTAGGGTACAGTTTCTTGCGGGTTTAGTGACCTTGAATAAGGAAAAGGGTTTAGGGTTGGATTAGGCGGGTCCGCCTAATCGAACCCTAAACCCTTTTCCGTCCCGTCTTATGTGGTACCCTACTCTTAAGGTTTAGTGTCCCATCTTTGAATCACATCCACGACAGGGTTTACAAATACCCTCTTAGGGTACAGTTTCTAGCGGGTTTAGTGACCTTGAATAAGGAAAAGGGTTTAGGGTTGGATTAGGCGGATCCGCGAAGAGGGTCAGCCTAATCCAACCCTAAACCCTTTTCCGTCTCGTCTTATGCGGTACCCTACTCTTAAGGTTCAGTGTCCCATCTTTGAATCACATCCACGACAGGGTTCACCAATACCCTCTTAGGGTACAGTTTCTTGCGGGTTTAGTGACCTTGAATAAGGAAAAGAGTTTAGGGTTGGATTAGGTGTATCCGCGAAGAGGGTCCGCCTAATGTAACCCTAAACCCTTTTCCGTCCCGTCTTATGCGGTACCCTACTCTTAAGGTTCAGTGTCCCATCTTTGAATCACATCCACGACAGGGTTCACCAATACCCTCTTAGGGTACAGTTTCTTGCGGGTTTAGTGACCTTGAATAAGGAAAAGGGTTTAGGGTTGGATTAGGCGGATCCGCGAAGCGGGTCCGCCTAGTCTAACCCTAAACACTTTTCCGTCCCGTCTTATGCGGTACCCTACTCTTAAGGTTCAGTGTCCCATCTTTGAATCACATCCATGACAGGGTTCACCAATACCCTCTTAGGGTACAGTTTCTTGCGGGTTTAGTGACCTTGAATAAGGAAAAGAGTTTAGGGTTGGATTAGGCGGACCCGCTTCGCGGATCCGCGAAGCGGGTCCGCCAAATCCAACCCTAAACCCTTTTCCGTCCCCTCTTATGCGGTACCCTACTGTTAAGGTTCAGTGTCCCATCTTTGAATCACATCCACGACAGAGTTCACCAATACCCTCTTAGGGTACAGTTTCTTGCGGGTTTAGTGACCTTGAATAAGGAAAAGAGTTTAGGGTTGGATTAGGTGGATCCCCGAAGAGGGTCTGCCTAATCCAACCCTAAACCCTTTTCCGTCCCGTCTTATGCGGTACCCTACTCTTAAGGTTCAGTGTCCCATCTTTGAATCACATCCACGACAGGGTTCACCAATACCCTCTTAGGGTACAGTTTCTAGCGGGTTTAGTGACCTTGAATAAGGAAAAGGGTTTAGGGTTGGATTAGGCGGATCCGCGAAGAGGGTCCGCCTAATCCAACCCTAAACCCTTTTCCGTCTCGTCTTATGCGGTACCCTACTCTTAAGGTTCAGTGTCCCATCTTTGAATCACATCCACGACAGGGTTCACCAATACCCTCTTAGGGTACAGTTTCTTGCGGGTTTAGTGACCTTGAATAAGGAAAAGGGTTTAGGGTTGGATTAGGCGGATCCGCGAAGCGGGTCCGCCTAGTCCAACCCTAAACACTTTTCCGTCCCGTCTTATGCGGTACCCTACTCTTAAGGTTCAGTGTCCCATCTTTGAATCACATCCATGACAGGGTTCACCAATACCCTCTTAGGGTACAGTTTCTTGCGGGTTTAGTGACCTTGAATAAGGAAAAGAGTTTAGGGTTGGATTAGGCGGACCCGCTTCGCGGATCCGCGAAGCGGGTCCGCCAAATCCAACCCTAAACCCTTTTCCGTCCCCTCTTATGCGGTACACTGTTAAGGTTCAGTGTCCCATCTTTGAATCACATCCACGACAGGGTTCACCAATACCCTCTTAGGGTACAGTTTCTTGCGGGTTTAGTGACCTTGAATAAGGAAAAGGGTTTAGGGTTGGATTAGGCGGATCCGCGAAGCGGGTCCGCCTAGTCTAACCCTAAACACTTTTCCGTCCCGTCTTATGCGGTACCCTACTCTTAAGGTTCAGTGTCCCATCTTTGAATCACATCCATGACAGGGTTCACCAATACCCTCTTAGGGTACAGTTTCTTGCGGGTTTAGTGACCTTGAATAAGGAAAAGAGTTTAGGGTTGGATTAGGCGGACCCGCTTCGCGGATCCGTGAAGCGGGTCCGCCAAATCCAACCCTAAACCCTTTTCCGTCCCCTCTTATGCGGTACCCTACTGTTAAGGTTCAGTGTCCCATCTTTGAATCACATCCACGACAGGGTTCACCAATACCCTCTTAGGGTACAGTTTCTTGCGGGTTTAGTGACCTTGAATAAGGAAAAGAGTTTAGGGTTGGATTAGGTGGATCCCCGAAGAGGGTCCGCCTAATCCAACCCTAAACCCTTTTCCGTCCCGTCTTATGCGGTACCCTACTCTTAAGGTTCAGTGTCCCATCTTTGAATCACATCCACGACAGGGTTCACCAGTACCCTCTTAGGGTACAGTTTCTAGCGGGTTTAGTGACCTTGAATAAGGAAAAGGGTTTAGGGTTGGATTAGGCGGATCCGCGAAGAGGGTCCGCCTAATCCAACCCTAAACCCTTTTCCGTCTCGTCTTATGCGGTACCCTACTCTTAAGGTTCAGTGTCCCATCTTTGAATCACATCCACGACAGGGTTCACCAATACCCTCTTAGGGTACAGTTTCTTGCGGGTTTAGTGACCTTGAATAAGGAAAAGGGTTTAGGGTTGGATTAGGCGGACCCGCTTCGCGGATCCGCGAAGCGGGTCCGCCAAATCCAACCCTAAACCCTTTTCCGTCCCCTCTTATGCGGTACCCTACTGTTAAGGTTCAGTGTCCCATCTTTGAATCACATCCACGACAGGGTTCACCAATACCCTCTTAGGGTACAGTTTCTTGCGGGTTTAGTGACCTTGAATAAGGAAAAGGGTTTAGGGTTGGATTAGGCGGATCCGCGAAGCGGGTCCGCCTAGTCTAACCCTAAACACTTTTCCGTCCCGTCTTATGCGGTACCCTACTCTTAAGGTTCAGTGTCCCATCTTTGAATCACATCCATGACAGGGTTCACCAATATCCTCTTAGGGTACAGTTTCTTGCGGGTTTAGTGACCTTGAATAAGGAAAAGAGTTTAGGGTTGGATTAGGCGGACCCGCTTCGCGGATCCGCGAAGCGGGTCCGCCAAATCCAACCCTAAACCCTTTTCCGTCCCCTCTTATGCGGTACCCTACTGTTAAGGTTCAGTGTCCCATCTTTGAATCACATCCACGACAGGGTTCACCAATACCCTCTTAGGGTACAGTTTCTTGCGGGTTTAGTGACCTTGAATAAGGAAAAGAGTTTAGGGTTGGATTAGGTGGATCCCCGAAGAGGGTCCGCCTAATCCAACCCTAAACCCTTTTCCGTCCCGTCTTATGCGGTACCCTACTCTTAAGGTTCAGTGTCCCATCTTTGAATCACATCCACGACAGGGTTCACCAGTACCCTCTTAGGGTACAGTTTCTAGCGGGTTTAGTGACCTTGAATAAGGAAAAGGGTTTAGGGTTGGATTAGGCGGATCCGCGAAGAGGGTCCGCCTAATCCAACCCTAAACCCTTTTCCGTCTCGTCTTATGCGGTACCCTACTCTTAAGGTTCAGTGTCCCATCTTTGAATCACATCCACGACAGGGTTCACCAATACCCTCTTAGGGTACAGTTTCTTGCGGGTTTAGTGACCTTGAATAAGGAAAAGGGTTTAGGGTTGGATTAGGCGGATCCGCGAAGCGGGTCCGCCTAGTCCAACCCTAAACACTTTTCCGTCCCGTCTTATGCGGTACCCTACTCTTAAGGTTCAGTGTCCCATCTTTGAATCACATCAACGACAGGGTTCACCAATACCCTCTTAGGGTACAGTTTCTTGCGGGTTTAGTGACCTTGAATAAGGAAAAGGGTTTAGGGTTGGATTAGGCGGATCCGCGAAGCGGGTCCGCCTAGTCCAACCCTAAACACTTTTCCGTCCCGTCTTATGCGGTACCCTACTCTTAAGGTTCAGTGTCCCATCTTTGAATCACATCCATGACAGGGTTCACCAATACCCTCTTAGGGTACAGTTTCTTGCGGGTTTAGTGACCTTGAATAAGGAAAAGAGTTTAGGGTTGGATTAGGCGGACCCGCTTCGCGGATCCGCGAAGCGGGTCTGCCAAATCCAACCCTAAACCCTTTTCCGTCCCCTCTTATGCGGTACCCTACTGTTAAGGTTCAGTGTCCCATCTTTGAATCACATCCATGACAGGGTTCACCAATACCCTCTTAGGGTACAGTTTCTTGCGGGTTTAGTGACCTTGAATAAGGAAAAGAGTTTAGGGTTGGATTAGGCGGACCCGCTTCGCGGATCCGCGAAGCGGGTCCGCCAAATCCAACCCTAAACCCTTTTCCGTCCCCTCTTATGCGGTACCCTACTGTTAAGGTTCAGTGTCCCATCTTTGAATCACATCCACGACAGGGTTCACCAATACCCTCTTAGGGTACAGTTTCTTGCGGGTTTAGTGACCTTGAATAAGAAAAGGGTTTAGGGTTGGATTAGGCGGATCCGCGAAGCGGGTCCGCCTAGTCCAACCCTAAACACTTTTCCGTCCCGTCTTATGCGGTACCCTACTCTTAAGGTTCAGTGTCCCATCTTTGAATCACATCCATGACAGGGTTCACCAATACCCTCTTAGGGTACAGTTTCTTGCGGGTTTAGTGACCTTGAATAAGGAAAAGAGTTTAGGGTTGGATTAGGCGGACCCGCTTCGCGGATCCGCGAAGCGGGTCCGCCAAATCCAACCCTAAACCCTTTTCCGTCCCCTCTTATGCGGTACTCTACTATTAAGGTTCAGTGTCCCATCTTTGAATCACATCCACGACAGGGTTCACCAATACCCTCTTAGGGTACAGTTTCTTGCGGGTTTAGTGACCTTGAATAAGGAAAAGGGTTTAGGGTTGGATTAGGCGGATCCGCGAAGCGGGTCCGCCTAGTCCAACCCTAAACACTTTTCCGTCCCGTCTTATGCGGTACCCTACTCTTAAGGTTCAGTGTCCCATCTTTGAATCACATCCATGACAGGGTTCACCAATACCCTCTTAGGGTACAGTTTCTTGCGGGTTTAGTGACCTTGAATAAGGAAAAGAGTTTAGGGTTGGATTAGGCGGACCCGCTTCGCGGATCCGCGAAGCGGGTCCGCCAAATCCAACCCTAAACCCTTTTCCGTCCCCTCTTATGCGGTACCCTACTGTTAAGGTTCAGTGTCCCATCTTTGAATCACATCCATGACAGGGTTCACCAATACCCTCTTAGGGTACAGTTTCTTGCGGGTTTAGTGACCTTGAATAAGGAAAAGAGTTTAGGTTTGGATTAGGTGGATCCCCGAAGAGGGTCCGCCTAATCCAACCCTAAACCCTTTTCCGTCCCGTCTTATGCGGTACCCTACTCTTAAGGTTCAGTATCCCATCTTTGAATCACATCCACGACAGGGTTCACCAATACCCTCTTAGGGTACAGTTTCTAGCGGGTTTAGTGACCTTGAATAAGGAAAAGGGTTTAGGGTTGGATTAGGCGGATCCGCGAAGAGGGTCCGCCTAATCCAACCCTAAACCCTTTTCCGTCTCGTCTTATGCGGTACCCTACTCTTAAGGTTCAGTGTCCCTTTTTTGAATCACATCCACGACAGGGTTCACCAATACCCTCTTAGGGTACAGTTTCTTGCGGGTTTAGTGACCTTCAATAAGGAAAAGGGTTTAGGGTTGGATTAGGCGGATCCGCGAAGCGGGTCCGCCTAATCCAACCCTAAACCCTTTTCCGTCCCGTCTTATGCGGTACCCTACTCTTAAGGTTCAGTGTCCCATCTTTGAATCACATCCATGACAGGGTTCGCCAATACCCTCTTAGGGTACAGTTTCTTGCGGGTTTAGTGACCTTGAATAAGGAAAAGGGTTTAGGGTTGGATTAGGCGGATCCGCGAAGCGGGTCCGCCTAATCCAACCCTAAATTCTTTTCCGTCCCGTCTTATGCGGTACCCTACTCTTAAGGTTCAGTGTCCCATCTTTGAATCACATCCATGACAGGGTTCACCAATACCCTCTTAGGGTACAGTTTCTTGCGGGTTTAGTGACCTTGAATAAGGAAAAGAGTTTAGGGTTGGATTAGGCGGACCCGCTTCGCGGATCCGCGAAGCGGGTCCGCCAAATCCAACCCTAAACCCTTTTCCGTCCCCTCTTATGCGGTACCCTACTGTTAAGGTTCAGTGTCCCATCTTTGAATCACATCCACGACAGGGTTCACCAATACCCTCTTAGGGTACAGTTTCTTGCGGGTTTAGTGACCTTGAATAAGGAAAAGGGTTTAGGGTTGGATTAGGCGGATCCGCGAAGCGGGTCCGCCTAATCCAACCCTAAACCCTTTTCCGTCCCGTCTTATGCGGTACCCTACTCTTAAGGTTCAGTGTCCCATCTTTGAATCACATCCATGACAGGGTTCGCCAATACCCTCTTAGGGTACAGTTTCTTGCGGGTTTAGTGACCTTGAATAAGGAAAAGGGTTTAGGGTTGGATTAGGCGGATCCGCGAAGCGGGTCCGCCTAATCCAACCCTAAATTCTTTTCCGTCCCGTCTTATGCGGTACCCTACTCTTAAGGTTCAGTGTCCCATCTTTGAATGACATCCACGACAGGGTTCACCAATACCCTCTTAGGGTACAGTTTCTTGCGGGTTTAGTGACCTTGAATAAGGAAAAGAGTTTAGGGTTGGATTAGGCGGACCAAGCTTCGCGGATCCGCGAAGCGGGTCCGCCAAATCCAACCCTAAACCCTTTTCCGTCCCCTCTTATGCGGTACCCTACTGTTAAGGTTCAGTGTCCCATCTTTGAATCACATCCACGACAGGGTTCACCAATACCCTCTTAGGGTACAGTTTCTTGCGGGTTTAGTGACCTTGAATAAGGAAAAGGGTTTAGGGTTGGATTAGGCGGATCCGCGAAGCGGGTCCGCCAAATCCAACCCTAAACCCTTTTCCGTCCCCTCTTATGCGGTACCCTACTGTTAAGGTTCAGTGTCCCATCTTTGAATCACATCCACGACAGGGTTCACCAATACCCTCTTAGGGTACAGTTTCTTGCGGGTTTAGTGACCTTGAATAAGGAAAAGGGTTTAGGGTTGGATTAGGCGGATCCGCGAAGCGGCTCCGCCTAATCCAACCCTAAACCCTTTTCCGTCCCGTCTTATGCGGTACCCTACTCTTAAGGTTCAGTGTCCCTTTTTTGAATCACATCCACGACAGGGTTCACCAATACCCTCTTAGGGTACAGTTTCTTGCGGGTTTAGTGACCTTGAATAAGGAAAAGGGTTTAGGGTTGGATTAGGCGGATCCGCGAAGCGGGTCCGCCTAGTCCAACCCTAAACACTTTTCCGTCCCGTCTTATGCGGTACCCTACTCTTAAGGTTCAGTGTCCCATCTTTGAATCACATCCATGACAGGGTTCACCAATACCCTCTTAGGGTACAGTTTCTTGCGGGTTTAGTGACCTTGAATAAGGAAAAGAGTTTAGGGTTGGATTAGGCGGACCCGCTTCGCGGATCCGCGAAGCGGGTCCGCCAAATCCAACCCTAAACCCTTTTCCGTCCCCTCTTATGCGGTACCCTACTGTTAAGGTTCAGTGTCCCATCTTTGAATCACATCCATGACAGGGTTCACCAATACCCTCTTAGGGTACAGTTTCTTGCGGGTTTAGTGACCTTGAATAAGGAAAAGAGTTTAGGATTGGATTAGGTGGATCCCCGAAGAGGGTCCGCCTAATCCAACCCTAAACCCTTTTCCGTCCCGTCTTATGCGGTACCCTACTCTTAAGGTTCAGTATCCCATCTTTGAATCACATCCACGACAGGGTTCACCAATACCCTCTTAGGGTACAGTTTCTAGCGGGTTTAGTGACCTTGAATAAGGAAAAGGGTTTAGGGTTGGATTAGGCGGATCCGCGAAGAGGGTCCGCCTAATCCAACCCTAAACCCTTTTCCGTCTCGTCTTATGCGGTACCCTACTCTTAAGGTTCAGTGTCCCTTTTTTGAATCACATCCACGACAGGGTTCACCAATACCCTCTTAGGGTACAGTTTCTTGCGGGTTTAGTGACCTTCAATAAGGAAAAGGGTTTAGGGTTGGATTAGGCGGATCCGCGAAGCGGGTCCGCCTAGTCTAACCCTAAACACTTTTCCGTCCCGTCTTATGCGGTACCCTACTCTTAAGGTTCAGTGTCCCATCTTTGAATCACATCCATGACAGGGTTCACCAATACCCTCTTAGGGTACAGTTTCTTGCGGGTTTAGTGACCTTGAATAAGGAAAAGAGTTTAGGGTTGGATTAGGCGGACCCGCTTCGCGGATCCGCGAAGCGGGTCCGCCAAATCCAACCCTAAACCCTTTTCCGTCCCCTCTTATGCGGTACCCTACTGTTAAGGTTCAGTGTCCCATCTTTGAATCACATCCACGACAGGGTTCACCAATACCCTCTTAGGGTACAGTTTCTTGCGGGTTTAGTGACCTTGAATAAGGAAAAGGGTTTAGGGTTGGATTAGGCGGATCCGCGAAGCGGGTCCGCCTAATCCAACCCTAAACCCTTTTCCGTCCCGTCTTATGCGGTACCCTACTCTTAAGGTTCAGTGTCCCATCTTTGAATCACATCCATGACAGGGTTCGCCAATACCCTCTTAGGGTACAGTTTCTTGCGGGTTTAGTGACCTTGAATAAGGAAAAGGGTTTAGGGTTGGATTAGGCGGATCCGCGAAGCGGGTCCGCCTAATCCAACCCTAAATTCTTTTCCGTCCCGTCTTATGCGGTACCCTACTCTTAAGGTTCACTGTCCCATCTTTGAATGACATCCACGACAGGGTTCACCAATACCCTCTTAGGGTACAGTTTCTTGCGGGTTTAGTGACCTTGAATAAGGAAAAGAGTTTAGGGTTGGATTAGGCGGACCCGCTTCGCGGATCCGCGAAGCGGGTCCGCCAAATCCAACCCTAAACCCTTTTCCGTCCCCTCTTATGCGGTACCCTACTGTTAAGGTTCAGTGTCCCATCTTTGAATCACATCCACGACAGGGTTCACCAATACCCTCTTAGGGTACAGTTTCTTGCGGGTTTAGTGACCTTGAATAAGGAAAAGGGTTTAGGGTTGGATTAGGCGGATCCGCGAAGCGGGTCCGCCAAATCCAACCCTAAACCCTTTTCCGTCCCCTCTTATGCGGTACCCTACTGTTAAGGTTCAGTGTCCCATCTTTGAATCACATCCACGACAGGGTTCACCAATACCCTCTTAGGGTACAGTTTCTTGCGGGTTTAGTGACCTTGAATAAGGAAAAGGGTTTAGGGTTGGATTAGGCGGATCCGCGAAGCGGCTCCGCCTAATCCAACCCTAAACCCTTTTCCGTCCCGTCTTATGCGGTACCCTACTCTTAAGGTTCAGTGTCCCTTTTTTGAATCACATCCACGACAGGGTTCACCAATACCCTCTTAGGGTACAGTTTCTTGCGGGTTTAGTGACCTTGAATAAGGAAAAGGGTTTAGGGTTGGATTAGGCGGATCCGCGAAGCGGGTCCGCCTAGTCCAACCCTAAACACTTTTCCGTCCCGTCTTATGCGGTACCCTACTCTTAAGGTTCAGTGTCCCATCTTTGAATCACATCCATGACAGGGTTCACCAATACCCTCTTAGGGTACAGTTTCTTGCGGGTTTAGTGACCTTGAATAAGGAAAAGAGTTTAGGGTTGGATTAGGCGGACCCGCTTCGCGGATCCGCGAAGCGGGTCCGCCAAATCCAACCCTAAACCCTTTTCCGTCCCCTCTTATGCGGTACCCTACTGTTAAGGTTCAGTGTCCCATCTTTGAATCACATCCACGACAGGGTTCACCAATACCCTCTTAGGGTACAGTTTCTTGCGGGTTTAGTGACCTTGAATAAGGAAAAGGGTTTAGGGTTGGATTAGGCGGATCCGCGAAGCGGGTCCGCCTAATCCAACCCTAAACCCTTTTCCGTCCCGTCTTATGCGGTACCCTACTCTTAAGGTTCAGTGTCCCATCTTTGAATCACATCCATGACAGGGTTCGCCAATACCCTCTTAGGGTACAGTTTCTTGCGGGTTTAGTGACCTTGAATAAGGAAAAGGGTTTAGGGTTGGATTAGGCGGATCCGCGAAGCGGGTCCGCCTAATCCAACCCTAAATTCTTTTCCGTCCCGTCTTATGCGGTACCCTACTCTTAAGGTTCACTGTCCCATCTTTGAATGACATCCACGACAGGGTTCACCAATACCCTCTTAGGGTACAGTTTCTTGCGGGTTTAGTGACCTTGAATAAGGAAAAGAGTTTAGGGTTGGATTAGGCGGACCCGCTTCGCGGATCCGCGAAGCGGGTCCGCCAAATCCAACCCTAAACCCTTTTCCGTCCCCTCTTATGCGGTACCCTACTGTTAAGGTTCAGTGTCCCATCTTTGAATCACATCCACGACAGGGTTCACCAATACCCTCTTAGGGTACAGTTTCTTGCGGGTTTAGTGACCTTGAATAAGGAAAAGGGTTTAGGGTTGGATTAGGCGGATCCGCGAAGCGGGTCCGCCAAATCCAACCCTAAACCCTTTTCCGTCCCCTCTTATGCGGTACCCTACTGTTAAGGTTCAGTGTCCCATCTTTGAATCACATCCACGACAGGGTTCACCAATACCCTCTTAGGGTACAGTTTCTTGCGGGTTTAGTGACCTTGAATAAGGAAAAGGGTTTAGGGTTGGATTAGGCGGATCCGCGAAGCGGCTCCGCCTAATCCAACCCTAAACCCTTTTCCGTCCCGTCTTATGCGGTACCCTACTCTTAAGGTTCAGTGTCCCTTTTTTGAATCACATCCACGACAGGGTTCACCAATACCCTCTTAGGGTACAGTTTCTTGCGGGTTTAGTGACCTTGAATAAGGAAAAGGGTTTAGGGTTGGATTAGGCGGATCCGCGAAGCGGGTCCGCCTAGTCCAACCCTAAACACTTTTCCGTCCCGTCTTATGCGGTACCCTACTCTTAAGGTTCAGTGTCCCATCTTTGAATCACATCCATGACAGGGTTCACCAATACCCTCTTAGGGTACAGTTTCTTGCGGGTTTAGTGACCTTGAATAAGGAAAAGAGTTTAGGGTTGGATTAGGCGGACCCGCTTCGCGGATCCGCGAAGCGGGTCCGCCAAATCCAACCCTAAACCCTTTTCCGTCCCCTCTTATGCGGTACCCTACTGTTAAGGTTCAGTGTCCCATCTTTGAATCACATCCACGACAGGGTTCACCAATACCCTCTTAGGGTACAGTTTCTTGCGGGTTTAGTGACCTTGAATAAGGAAAAGGGTTTAGGGTTGGATTAGGCGGATCCGCGAAGCGGGTCCGCCTAATCCAACCCTAAACCCTTTTCCGTCCCGTCTTATGCGGTACCCTACTCTTAAGGTTCAGTGTCCCATCTTTGAATCACATCCATGACAGGGTTCGCCAATACCCTCTTAGGGTACAGTTTCTTGCGGGTTTAGTGACCTTGAATAAGGAAAAGGGTTTAGGGTTGGATTAGGCGGATCCGCGAAGCGGGTCCGCCTAATCCAACCCTAAATTCTTTTCCGTCCCGTCTTATGCGGTACCCTACTCTTAAGGTTCAGTGTCCCATCTTTGAATGACATCCACGACAGGGTTCACCAATACCCTCTTAGGGTACAGTTTCTTGCGGGTTTAGTGACCTTGAATAAGGAAAAGAGTTTAGGGTTGGATTAGGCGGACCCGCTTCGCGGATCCGCGAAGCGGGTCCGCCAAATCCAACCCTAAACCCTTTTCCGTCCCCTCTTATGCGGTACCCTACTGTTAAGGTTCAGTGTCCCATCTTTGAATCACATCCACGACAGGGTTCACCAATACCCTCTTAGGGTACAGTTTCTTGCGGGTTTAGTGACCTTGAATAAGGAAAAGGTTTTAGGGTTGGATTAGGCGGATCCGCGAAGCGGGTCCGCCAAATCCAACCCTAAACCCTTTTCCGTCCCCTCTTATGCGGTACCCTACTGTTAAGGTTCAGTGTCCCATCTTTGAATCACATCCACGACAGGGTTCACCAATACCCTCTTAGGGTACAGTTTCTTGCGGGTTTAGTGACCTTGAATAAGGAAAAGGGTTTAGGGTGGGATTAGGCGGATCCGCGAAGCGGCTCCGCCTAATCCAACCCTAAACCCTTTTCCGTCCCGTCTTATGCGGTACCCTACTCTTAAGGTTCAGTGTCCCTTTTTTGAATCACATCCACGACAGGGTTCACCAATACCCTCTTAGGGTACAGTTTCTTGCGGGTTTAGTGACCTTGAATAAGGAAAAGGGTTTAGGGTTGGATTAGGCGGATCCGCGAAGCGGGTCCGCCTAGTCCAACCCTAAACACTTTTCCGTCCCGTCTTATGCGGTACCCTACTCTTAAGGTTCAGTGTCCCATCTTTGAATCACATCCATGACAGGGTTCACCAATACCCTCTTAGGGTACAGTTTCTTGCGGGTTTAGTGACCTTGAATAAGGAAAAGAGTTTAGGGTTGGATTAGGCGGACCCGCTTCGCGGATCCGCGAAGCGGGTCCGCCAAATCCAACCCTAAACCCTTTTCCGTCCCCTCTTATGCGGTACCCTACTGTTAAGGTTCAGTGTCCCATCTTTGAATCACATCCACGACAGGGTTCACCAATACCCTCTTAGGGTACAGTTTCTTGCGGGTTTAGTGACCTTGAATAAGGAAAAGGGTTTAGGGTTGGATTAGGCGGATCCGCGAAGCGGGTCCGCCTAATCCAACCCTAAACCCTTTTCCGTCCCGTATTATGCGGTACCCTACTCTTAAGGTTCAGTGTCCCATCTTTGAATCACATCCATGACAGGGTTCGCCAATACCCTCTTAGGGTACAGTTTCTTGCGGGTTTAGTGACCTTGAATAAGGAAAAGGGTTTAGGGTTGGATTAGGCGGATCCGCGAAGCGGGTCCGCCTAATCCAACCCTAAATTCTTTTCCGTCCCGTCTTATGCGGTACCCTACTCTTAAGGTTCAGTGTCCCATCTTTGAATGACATCCACGACAGGGTTCACCAATACCCTCTTAGGGTACAGTTTCTTGCGGGTTTAGTGACCTTGAATAAGGAAAAGAGTTTAGGGTTGGATTAGGCGGACCCGCTTCGCGGATCCGCGAAGCGGGTCCGCCAAATCCAACCCTAAACCCTTTTCCGTCCCGTCTTATGCGGTACCCTACTGTTAAGGTTCAGTGTCCCATCTTTGAATCACATCCACGACAGGGTTCACCAATACCCTCTTAGGGTACAGTTTCTTGCGGGTTTAGTGACCTTGAATAAGGAAAAGGGTTTAGAGTTGGATTAGGCGGATCCGCGAAGCGTGTCCGCCTAATCCAACCCTAAACCCTTTTCCGTCCCGTCTTATGCGGTACCCTACTCTTAAGGTTCAGTGTCCCATCTTTGAATCACATCCATGACAGGGTTCACCAATACCCTCTTAGGGTACAGTTTCTTGCGGGTTTAGTGACCTTGAATAAGGAAAAGGGTTTAGGGTTGGATTAGGCGGATCCGCGAAGCGGGTCCGCCTAATCCAACCCTAAATTCTTTTCCGTCCCGTCTTATGCGGTACCCTACTCTTAAGGTTCAGTGTCCCATCTTTGAATGACATCCACGACAGGGTTCACCAATACCCTCTTAGGGTACAGTTTCTTGCGGGTTTAGTGACCTTGAATAAGGAAAAGGTTTAGGGTTGGATTAGGCGGTACCCTACTCTTAAGGTTTAGTTTCCCATCTTTGAATCACATCCACGAGAGGGTTCACCAATACCCTCTTAGGGTACAGTTTCTTGCGGGTTTAGTGACCTTGAATAAGGAAAAGGATTTAGGGATGGATTAGGCGGATCCGCGAAGAGGGTCCGCCTAATCCAACCCTAAACCCTTTTCCGTCCCGTCTTATGTGGTACCCTACTCTTAAGGTTCAGTGTCCCATCTTTGAATCACATCCACGACAGGGTTCACAAATACCCTCTTAGGGTACAGTTTCTTGCGGGTTTAGTGACCTTGAATAAGGAAAAGAGTTTAGGGTTGGATTAGGCGGATCCGCGAAGAGGGTCCGCCAAATCCAACCCTAAACCCTTTTCCGTCTCGTCTTATGCGGTACCCTACTCTTAAGGTTCAGTGTCCCATCTTTGAATCACATCCACGACAGGGTTCACCAATACCCTCTTAGGGTACAGTTTCTTGCGGGTTTAGTGACCTTGAATAAGGAAAAGACTTTAGGGTTGGATTAGGTGGATCCGCGAAGAGGGTCCGCCTAATCCAACCCTAAACCCTTTTCCGTCCCGTCTTATGCGGTACCCTACTCTTAAGGTTCAGTGTCCCGTCATTGAATCACATCCACGACAGGGTTCACCAATACCCTCTTAGGGTACAGTTTCTTGCGGGTTTAGTGACCTTGAATAAGGAAAAGAGTTTAGGGTTGGATTAGGCGGACACGCTTCGCGGATCCGCGAAGCGGGTCCGCCAAATCCAACCCTAAACCCTTTTCCGTCCCCTCTTATGCGGTACCCTACTGTTAAGGTTCAGTGTCCCATCTTTGAATCACATCCACGACAGGGTTCACCAATACCCTCTTAGGGTACAGTTTCTTGCGGGTTTAGTGACCTTGAATAAGGAAAAGGGTTTAGGGTTGGATTAGGCGGATCCGCGAAGCGGGTCCGCCTAATCCAACCCTAAACCCTTTTCCGTCCCGTCTTATGCGGTACCCTACTCTTAAGGTTCAGTGTCCCATCTTTGAATCACATCCACGACAGGGTTCACCAATACCCTCTTAGGGTACAGTTTCTTGCGGGTTTAGTGACCTTGAATAAGGAAAAGGGTTTAGGGTTGGATTAGGCGGATCCGCGAAGCGGGTCCGCCTAATCCAACCCTAAATTCTTTTCCGTCCCATCTTATGCGGTAACCTACTCTTAAGGTTTAGTGTACCATCTTTGAATCACATCCACGACAGGGTTCACCAATACCCTCTTAGGGTACATTTTCTTGCGGGTTTAGTGACCTTGAATAAGGAAAAGGGTTTAGGGTTGGATTAGGCGGACCCGCTTCGCGGGTCCGCCTAATCCAACCCTAAACCCTTTTCCGTCCCGTCTTATGCGGTACCCTACTCTTAAGGTTCAGTGTCCCATCTTTGAATCACATCCACAACAGGGTTCACCAATACCCTCTTAGGGTACGGTTTCTTGCGGGTTTAGTGACCTTGAATAAGGAAAAGGGTTTAGGGTTGGATTAGGCAGACCCGCTTCGCGGATCCGCGAAGCGGGTCCGCCTAATCCAACCCTAAACCCTTTTCCGTACCGTCTTATGCGGTACCCTACTCTTAAGGTTCAGTATCCCATCTTTGAATCACATCCACGACAGGGTTCACCAATACCCTCTTAGGGTACATTTTCTTGCGGGTTTAGTGACCTTGAATAAGGAAAAGGGTTTAGGGTTGGATTAGGCGGACCTGCTTCGCAGATCCGCCTAATCCAACCCTATACCCTTTTCCATCCCGTCTTATGCGGTACCTTACTCTTAAGGTTCAGTGTCCCATCTTTGAATCACGTCCACGACAGGGTTCACCAATACCCTCTTAGGGTATAGTTTCTTGCGGGTTTAGTGACCTTGAATAAGGAAAAGGGTTTAGGGTTGTATTAGGCGGATCCGCGAAGCGGGTCCTCCTAATCCAACCCTAAACCCTTTTCTGTCCCGTCTTATGCGGTACCCTACTCTTAAGGTTTAGTGTCCCATCTTTGAATCACATCCACGACAAGGTTCACCAATACCCTCTTTGGGTACAGTTTTTTGCGGGTTTAGTGACCTTGAATAAGGAAAAGGGTTTAGGGTTGGATTAGGCGGACCCGCGAATGAGGTACCCTACTCTTAAGGTTCAGTGTCCCATCTTTGAATCACATCCACGACAGGGTTCACCAATACCCTCTTAAGGTACAGTTTCTTGCGGGTTTAGTGACCTTGAATAAGGAAAAGGGTTTAGGGTTGGATTAGGCGGACCCGCTTCGCGGATCCGCCTAATCCAACCCTAAACCTTTTTCCGTCCCGTCTTATGCGTTACCCTACTCTTAAGGTTCAGTGTCCCATCTTTGAATCACATCCACGACAGGGTTCACCAATACCCTCTTAGGATACGGTTTCTTGCGGGTTTAGTGACCTTGAATAAGGAAAAGGGTTTAGGGTTGGATTAGGCGGACCCGCTTCGCGGATCCGCGAAGCGGGTCCGCCTAATCCAACCCTAAACCCTTTTCCGTACCGTCTTATGCGGTACCCTACTCTTAAGGTTCAGTGTCCCATCTTTGAATCACATCCACGACATGGTTCACCAATACCCTCTTAGTGTACAGTTTCTTGCGGGTTTACTGACCTTGAATATGGAAAAGGGTTTAGGGTTGTATTAGGCGGATCCGCGAAGCGGGTCCGCCTAATCCAACCCTAAACCCTTTTCTGTCCCGTCTTATGCGGTACCCTACTCTTAAGGTTTAGTGTCCCATCTTTGAATCACATCCACGACAGGGTTCACCAAAACCCTCTTAGGGTACAGTTTTTTGCGGGTTTAGTGACCTTGAATAAGGAAAAGGGTTTAGGGTTGGATTAGGCGGACCCGCGAATGCGGTACCCTACTCTTAAGGTTCAGTGTCCCATCTTTGAATCACATCCACGACAGGGTTCACCAATACCCTCTTAGGGTACAGTTTCTTGCGGGTTTAGTGACCTTGAATAAGGTAAAGGGTTTAGGGTTGGATTAGGCGGACCCGCTTCGCGGATCCGCGAAGCGGGTCCGCCTAATCCAACCCTAAACCCTTTTCCGTCCCGTCTTATGCGGTACCCTACTCTTAAGGTTCAGTGTCCCATCTTTGAATCATATCCATGACAGGGTTCACCAATACCCTCTTAGGGTACAGTTTCTTGCGGGTTTAGTGACCTTGAATAAGGAAAAGGGTTTAGGGTTGGATTAGGCGGATCCGCGAAGCGGGTCCGCCTAATCCAACCCTAAACCCTTTTCCGTCCCGTCTTATGCGGTACCCTACTCTTAAGGTTTAGTGTCCCATCTTTGAATCACATCCACGATAGGGTTCACCAATACCCTCTTAGGGTACATTTTCTTGCTGGTTTTGTGACCTTGAATAAGGAAAAGGGTTTAGGGTTGGATTAGGCGGACCCGCTTCGCGGATCCGCGAAGCGGGTCCGCCTAATCCAACCCTAAACCCTTTTCCGTACCGTCTTATGCGGTACCCTACTCTTAAGGTTCAGTGTCCCATCTTTGAATCACATCCACGACAGGGTTCACCAATACCCTCTTAGGGTACAGTTTCTTGCGGGTTTAGTGCCCTTGAATAAGGAAAAGGGTTTAGGGTTGGATTAGGCGGATCCGCGAAGCAGGTCCGCCTAATCCAACCCTAAACCCTTTTCTGTCCCGTCTTATGCGGTACCCTACTCTTAAGGTTTAGTGTCCCATCTTTGAATCACATCCACGACAGGGTTCACCAATACCCTCTTAGGGTACAGTTTTTTGCGGGTTTAGTGACCTTGAATAAGGAAAAGGGTTTAGGGTTGGATTAGGCGGACCCGCAAATGCGGTACCCTACTCTTAAGGTTCAGTGTCCCATCTTTGAATCACATCCACGACAGGGTTCACCAATACCCTCTTAGGGTACAGTTTCTTGCGGGTTTAGTGACCTTGAATAAGGAAAAGGGTTTAGGGTTGGATTAGGCGGACCCGCTTCGCGGATCCGCGAAGCGGGTCCGCCTAATCCAACCCTAAACCCTTTTCCGTCCCGTCTTATGCGGTACCCTACCCTTAAGGTTCAGTGTCCCATCTTTGAATCATATCCACGACAGGGTTCACCAATACCCTCTTAGGGTACAGTTTCTTGCGGGTTTAGTGACCTTGAATAAGGAAAAGGGTTTAGGGTTGGATTAGGAGGATCCGCGAAGCGGGTCCGCCTAATCCAACCCTAAACCCTTTTCCGTCCCGTCTTATGCGGTACCCTACTCTTAAGGTTCAGTGTCCCATCTTTGAATCACATCCACGACATGGTTCACCAATACCCTCTTAGGGTACAGTTTCTTGCGGGTTTAGTGACCTTGAATAAGGAAAAGGGTTTAGGGTTGTATTAGGCGGATCCGCGAAGCGGGTCCGCCTAATCCAACCCTAAACCCTTTTCTGTCCCGTCTTATGCGGTACCCTACTCTTAAGGTTTAGTGTCCCATCTTTGAATCACATCCACGACAGGGTTCACCAATACCCTCTTAGGGTACAGTTTCTTGCGGGTTTAGTGACCTTGAATAAGGAAAAGGGTTTATGGTTGGATTAGGCGGACCCGCGAATGCGGTACCCTACTCTTAAGGTTCAGTGTCCCATCTTTGAATCACATCCACGACAGGGTTCACCAATACCCTCTTAGGGTACAGTTTCTTGCGGGTTTAGTGATCTTGAATAAGGAAAAGGGTTTAGGGTTGGATTAGGCGGACCCGCTTCACGGATCCGCGAAGCGGGTCCGCCTAATCCAACCCTAAACCCTTTTCCGTCCCGTCTTATGCGGTACCCTACTCTTAAGGTTCAGTGTCCTATCTTTGAATCACATCCACGACAGGGTTCACCAATACCCTCTTAGGGTACAGTTTCTTGCGGGTTTAGTGCCCTTGAATAAGGAAAAGGGTTTAGGGTTGGATTAGGCGGATCTGCGAAGCGGGTCCGCCTAATCCAACCCTAAACCCTTTTCCGTCCCGTCTTATGCGGTACCCTACTCTTAAGGTTCAGTGTCCCATCTTTGAATCACATCCACGACATGGTTCACCAATACCCTCTTAGGGTACAGTTTCTTGCGGGTTTAGTGACCTTGAATAAGGAAAAGGGTTTAGGGTTGTATTAGGCGGATCCGCGAAGCGGGTCCGCCTAATCCAACCCTAAACCCTTTTCTGTCCCGTCTTATGCGGTACCCTACTCTTAAGGTTTAGTGTCCCGTCTTTGAATCACATCCACGACAGGGTTCACCAATACCCTCTTAGGGTACAGTTTCTTGCGGGTTTAGTGACCTTGAATAAGGAAAAGGGTTTAGGGTTGGATTAGGCGGAACCCGCGAATGCGGTACCCTACTCTTAATGTTCAGTGTCCCATCTTTGAATCACATCCACGACAGAATTCACCAATACCCTCTTAGGGTACAGTTTCTTGCGGGTTTAGTGACCTTGAATAAGGAAAAGGGTTTAGGGTTGGATTAGGCGGACCCGCTTCGCGGATCCGCGAAGCGGGTCCGCCTAATCCAACCCTAAACCCTTTTCCGTCCCGTCTTATGCGGTACCCTACTCTTAAGGTTCAGTGTCCCATCTTTGAATCACATCCACGACAGGGTTCACCAATACCCTCTTAGGGTACAGTTTCTTCCGGGTTTAGTGACCTTGAATAAGGAAAAGGGTTTAGGGTTGGATTAGGCGGATCCGCGAAGCGGGTCCGCCTAATCCAACCCTAAACCCTTTTCCGTCCCGTCTTATGCGGTACCCTACTCTTAAGGTTTAGTGTCCCATCTTTGAATCACATCCACGACAGGGTTCACCAATACTCTCTTAGGGTACAGTTTCTTGCGGGTTTAGTGACCTTGAATAAGGAAAAGGGTTTAGGGTTGGATTAGGCGGACCCGCTTCGCGGATCCGCGAAGCGGGTCCGCCTAATCCAACCCTAAACCCTTTTCCGTCCCGTCTTATGCGGTACCCTACTCTTAAGGTTCAGTGTCCCATCTTTGAATCATATCCACGACAGGGTTCACCAATACCCTCTTAGGGTACAGTTTCTTGCGGGTTTAGTGACCTTGAATAAGGAAAAGGGTTTAGGGTTGGATTAGGCGGATCCGCGAAGCGGGTCCGCCTAATCCAACCCTAAACCCTTTTCCGTCCCGTCTTATGCGGTACCCTACTCTTAAGGTTCAGTGTCCCATCTTTGAATCACATCCACGACATGGTTCACCAATACCCTCTTAGGGTACAGTTTCTTGCGGGTTTAGTGACCTTGAATAAGGAAAAGGGTTTAGGGTTGTATTAGGCGGATCCGCGAAGCGGGTCCGCCTAATCCAACCCTAAACCCTTTTCTGTCCCGTCTTATGCGGTACCCTACTCTTAAGGTTTAGTGTCCCATCTTTGAATCACATCCACGACAGGGTTCACCAATACCCTCTTAGGGTACAGTTTCTTGCGGGTTTAGTGACCTTGAATAAGGAAAAGGGTTTATGGTTGGATTAGGCGGACCCGCGAATGCGGTACCCTACTCTTAAGGTTCAGTGTCCCATCTTTGAATCACATCCACGACAGGGTTCACCAATACCCTCTTAGGGTACAGTTTCTTGCGGGTTTAGTGACCTTGAATAAGGAAAAGGGTTTAGGGTTGGATTAGGCGGACCCGCTTCACGGATCCGCGAAGCGGGTCCGCCTAATCCAACCCTAAACCCTTTTCCGTCCCGTCTTATGCGGTACCCTACTCTTAAGGTTCAGTGTCCTATCTTTGAATCACATCCACGACAGGGTTCACCAATACCCTCTTAGGGTACAGTTTCTTGCGGGTTTAGTGACCTTGAATAAGGAAAAGGGTTTAGGGTTGGATTAGGCGGAACCCGCGAATGCGGTACCCTACTCTTAATGTTCAGTGTCCCATCTTTGAATCACATCCACGACAGAATTCACCAATACCCTCTTAGGGTACAGTTTCTTGCGGGTTTAGTGACCTTGAATAAGGAAAAGGGTTTAGGGTTGGATTAGGCGGACCCGCTTCGCGGATCCGCGAAGCGGGTCCGCCTAATCCAACCCTAAACCCTTTTCCGTCCCGTCTTATGCGGTACCCTACTCTTAAGGATCAGTGTCCCATCTTTGAATCACATCCACGACAGGGTTCACCAATACCCTCTTAGGGTACAGTTTCTTCCGGGTTTAGTGACCTTGAATAAGGAAAAGGGTTTAGGGTTGGATTAGGCGGATCCGCGAAGCGGGTCCGCCTAATCCAACCCTAAACCCTTTTCCGTCCCGTCTTATGCGGTACCCTACTCTTAAGGTTTAGTGTCCCATCTTTGAATCACATCCACGACAGGGTTCACCAATACCCTCTTAGAGTACATTTTCTTGCGGGTTTAGTGACCTTGAATAAGAAAAAGGGTTTAGGGTTGGATTAGGCGGACCCGCTTCGCGGGTCCGCCTAATCCAACCCTAAACCCTTTTCCGTCCCGTCTTATGCGGTACCCTACTCTTAAGGTTCAGTGTCCCATCTTTGAATCACATCCACGACAGGGTTCACCAATACCCTCTTAGGGTACGGTTTCTTGCGGGTTTAGTGACCTTGAATAAGGAAAAGGGTTTAGGGTTGGATTAGGCGGACCCGCTTCGCGGATCCGCGAAGCGGGTCCGCCTAATCCAACCCTAAACCCTTTTCCGTACCGTCTTATGCAGTACCCTACTCTTAAGGTTTAGTGTCCCATCTTTGAATCACATCCACGACAGGGTTCACCAATACCCTCTTAGGGTACAGTTTCTTGCGGGTTTAGTGACCTTGAATAAGGAAAAGGGTTTAGGGTTGGATTAGGCGGACCCGCTTCGCGGATCCGCGAAGCGGGTCCGCCTAATCCAACCCTAAACCCTTTTCCGTACCGTCTTATGCGGTAACCTACTCTTAAGGTTCAGTGTCCAATCTTTGAATCACATCCACGACAGGGTTCACCAATACCCTCTTAGGGTACAGTTTCTTGCGGGTTTAGTGACCTTGAATAAGGAAAAGAGTTTAGGGTTGGATTAGGCGGATCCGCGAAGAGGGTCCGCCTAATCCAACCCTATACCCTTTTCCGTCCCGTCTTATGCGGTACCCTACTCTTAAGGTTCAGTGTCCCATCTTTGAATCACATCCACGACAGGGTTCACCAATACCCTCTTAGGGTACAGTTTCTTGCGGGTTTTAGTGCCCTTGAATAAGGAAAAGGGTTTAGGGTTGGATTAGGCGGATCTGCGAAGCGGGTACGCCTAATCCAACCCTAAACCCTTTTCGGTCCCGTCTTATGCGGTACCCTACTCTTAAGGTTTAGTGTCCCATCTTTGAATCACATCCACGACAGGGTTCACCAATACCCTCTTAGGGTACAGTTTCTTGCGGGTTTAGTGACCTTGAATAAGGAAAAGGGTTTAGGGTTGGATTAGGCGGACCCGCGAATGCGGTACCCTACTCTTAAGGTTCAGTGTCCCATCTTTGAATCACATCCACGACAGGGTTCACCAATACCCTCTTACGGTACAGTTTCTTGCGGGTTTAGTGACCTTGAATAAGGAAAAGGGTTTAGGGTTGGATTAGGCGGACCCGCGAATGCGGTACCCTACTCTTAAGGTTCAGTGTCCCATCTTTGAATCACATCCACGACAGGGTTCACCAATACCCTCTTAGGGTACAGTTTCTTGCGGGTTTAGTGACCTTGAATAAGGAAAAGGGTTTAGGGTTGGATTAGGCGGACCCGCTTCGCGGATCCGCGAGGCGGGTCCGCCTAATCCAACCCTAAACCCTTTTCCGTTCCGTCTTATGCGGTACCCTACTCTTAAGGTTCAGTGTCCCATCTTTGAATCACATCCACGACAGGGTTCACCAATACCCTCTTAGAGTACATTTTCTTGCGGGTTTAGTGACCTTGAATAAGGAAAAGGGTTTAGGGTTGGATTAGGCGGACCCGCTTCGCGGGTCCGCCTAATCCAACCCTAAACCCTTTTCCGTCCCGTCTTATGCGGTACACTACTCTTAAGGTTCAGTGTCCCATCTTTGAATCACATCCACGACAGGGTTCACCAATACCCTCTTAGGGTACGGTTTCTTGCGGGTTTAGTGACCTTGAATAAGGAAAAGGGTTTAGGGTTGGATTAGGCGGACCCGCTTCGCGGATCCGCGAGGCGGGTCCGCCTAATCCAACCCTAAACCCTTTTCCGTACCGTCTTATGCAGTACCCTACTCTTAAGGTTTAGTGTCCCATCTTTGAATCACATCCACGACAGGGTTCACCAATACCCTCTTAGGGTACAGTTTCTTGCGGGTTTAGTGACCTTGAATAAGGAAAAGGGTTTAGGGTTGGATTAGGCGGACCCGCTTCGCGGATCCGCGAAGCGGGTCCGCCTAATCCAACCCTAAACCCTTTTCCGTACCGTCTTATGCGGTAACCTACTCTTAAGGTTCAGTGTCCAATCTTTGAATCACATCCACGACAGGGTTCACCAATACCCTCTTAGGGTACAGTTTCTTGCGGGTTTAGTGCCCTTGAATAAGGAAAAGGGTTTAGGGTTGGATTAGGCGGATCTGCGAAGCGGGTACGCCTAATCCAACCCTAAACCCTTTTCTGTCCCGTCTTATGCGGTACCCTACTCTTAAGGTTTAGTGTCCCATCTTTGAATCACATCCACGACAGGGTTCACCAATACCCTCTTAGGGTACAGTTTCTTGCGGGTTTAGTGACCTTGAATAAGGAAAAGGGTTTAGGGTTGGATTAGGCGGACCCGCGAATGCGGTACCCTACTCTTAAGGTTCAGTGTCCCATCTTTGAATCACATCCACGACAGGGTTCACCAATACCCTCTTAGGGTACAGTTTCTTGCGGGTTTAGTGACCTTGAATAAGGAAAAGGGTTTAGGGTTGGATTAGGCGGACCCGCGAATGCGGTACCCTACTCTTAAGGATCAGTGTCCCATCTTTGAATCACATCCACGACAGGGTTCACCAATACCCTCTTAGGGTACAGTTTCTTGCGGGTTTAGTGACCTTGAATAAGGAAGAGGGTTTAGGGTTGGATTAGGCGGACCCGCTTCGCGGATCCGCGAAGCGGGTCCGCCTAATCCAACCCTAAACCCTTTTCCGTCCCGTCTTATGCGGTACCCTACTCTTAAGGTTCAGTGTCCCATCTTTGAATCACATCCACGACAGGGTTCACCAATACCCTCTTAGGGTACAGTTTCTTCCGGGTTTAGTGACCTTGAATAAGGAAAAGGGTTTAGGGTTGGATTAGGCGGATCCGCGAAGCGGGTCCGCCTAATCCAACCCTAAACCCTTTTCCGTCCCGTCTTATGCGGTACCCTACTCTTAAGGTTTAGTGTCCCATCTTTGAATCACATCCACGACAGGGTTCACCAATACCCTCTTAGAGTACATTTTCTTGCGGGTTTAGTGACCTTGAATAAGGAAAAGGGTTTAGGGTTGGATTAGGCGGACCCGCTTCGCGGGTCCGCCTAATCCAACCCTAAACCCTTTTCAGTCCCGTCTTATGCGGTACCCTACTCTTAAGGTTCAGTGTCCCATCTTTGAATCACATCCACGACAGGGTTCACCAATACCCTCTTAGGGTACGGTTTCTTGCGGGTTTAGTGACCTTGAATAAGGAAAAGGGTTTAGGGTTGGATTAGGCGGACCCGCTTCGCGGATCCGCGAGGGGGGTCCGCCTAATCCAACCCTAAACCCTTTTCCGTACCGTCTTATGCAGTACCCTACTCTTAAGGTTTAGTGTCCCATCTTTGAATCACATCCACGACAGGGTTCACCAATACCCTCTTAGGGTACAGTTTCTTGCGGGTTTAGTGACCTTGAATAAGGAAAAGGGTTTAGGGTTGGATTAGGCGGACCCGCTTCGCGGATCCGCGAAGCGGGTCCGCCTAATCCAACCCTAAACCCTTTTCCGTACCGTCTTATGCGGTAACCTACTCTTAAGGTTCAGTGTCCAATCTTTGAATCACATCCACGACAGGGTTCACCAATACCCTCTTAGGGTACAGTTTCTTGCGGGTTTAGTGACCTTGAATAAGGAAAAGAGTTTAGGGTTGGATTAGGCGGATCCGCGAAGAGGGTCCGCCTAATCCAACCCTATACCCTTTTCCGTTCCGTCTTATGCGGTACCCTACTCTTAAGGTTCAGTGTCCCATCTTTGAATCACATCCACGACAGGGTTCACCAATACCCTCTTAGGGTACAGTTTCTTGCGGGTTTAGTGCCCTTGAATAAGGAAAAGGGTTTAGGGTTGGATTAGGCGGATCTGCGAAGCGGGTCCGCCTAATCCAACCCTAAACCCTTTTCCGTCCCGTCTTATGCGGTACCCTACTCTTAAGGTTTAGTGTCCCATCTTTGAATCACATCCGCGACATGGTTCACCAATACCCTCTTAGGGTACAGTTTCTTGCGGGTTTAGTGACCTTGAATAAGGAAAAGGGTTTAGGGTTGTATTAGGCGGATCCGCGAAGCGGGTCCGCCTTATCCAACCCTAAACCCTTTTCTGTCCCGTCTTATGCGGTACCCTACTCTTAAGGTTTAGTGTCCCATCTTTGAATCACATCCACGACAGGGTTCACCAATACCCTCTTAGGGTACAGTTTTTTGCGGGTTTAGTGACCTTGAATAAGGAAAAGGGTTTAGGGTTGGATTAGGCGGACCCGCGAATGCGGTACCCTACTCTTAAGGTTCAGTGTCCCATCTTTGAATCACATCCACGACAGGGTTCACCAATACCCTCTTAGGGTACAGTTTCTTGCGGGTTTAGTGACCTTGAATAAGGAAAAGGGTTTAGGGTTGGATTAGGCGGACCCGCTTCGCGGATCCGCGAAGCGGGTCCGCCTAATCCAACCCTAAACCCTTTTCCGTCCCGTCTTATGAGGTACCCTACTCTTAAGGTTCAGTGTCCCATCTTTGAATCATATCCACGACAGGGTTCACCAATACCCTCTTAGGGTACAGTTTCTTGCGGGTTTAGTGACCTTGAATAAGGAAAAGGGTTTAGGGTTGAATTAGGCGGATCCGCGAAGCGGGTCCGCCTAATCCAACCCTAAACCCTTTTCCGTCCCGTCTTATGCGGTACCCTACTCTTAAGGTTTAGTGTCCCATCTTTGAATCACATCCACGATAGGGTTCACCAATACCCTCTTAGGGTACATTTTTTTGCGGGTTTAGTGACCTTGAATAAGGAAAAGGGTTTAGGGTTGGATTAGGCGGACCCGCTTCGCGGGTCCGCCTAATCCAACCCTAAACCCTTTTCAGTCCCGTCTTATGCGGTACCCTACTCTTAAGGTTCAGTGTCCCATCTTTGAATCACATCCACGACAGGGTTCACCAATACCCTCTTAGGGTACGGTTTCTTGCGGGTTTAGTGACCTTGAATAAGGAAAAGGGTTTAGGGTTGGATTAGGCGGACCCGCTTCGCGGATCCGCGAGGGGGGTCCGCCTAATCCAACCCTAAACCCTTTTCCGTACCGTCTTATGCAGTACTCTACTCTTAAGGTTTAGTGTCCCATCTTTGAATCACATCCACGACAGGGTTCACCAATACCCTCTTAGGGTACAGTTTCTTGCGGGTTTAGTGACCTTGAATAAGGAAAAGGGTTTAGGGTTGGATTAGGCGGACCCGCTTCGCGGATCCGCGAAGCGGGTCCGCCTAATCCAACCCTAAACCCTTTTCCGTACCGTCTTATGCGGTAACCTACTCTTAAGGTTCAGTGTCCAATCTTTGAATCACATCCACGACAGGGTTCACCAATACCCTCTTAGGGTACAGTTTCTTGCGGGTTTAGTGACCTTGAATAAGGAAAAGAGTTTAGGGTTGGATTAGGCGGATCCGCGAAGAGGGTCCGCCTAATCCAACCCTATACCCTTTTCCGTTCCGTCTTATGCGGTACCCTACTCTTAAGGTTCAGTGTCCCATCTTTGAATCACATCCACGACAGGGTTCACCAATACCCTCTTAGGGTACAGTTTCTTGCGGGTTTAGTGCCCTTGAATAAGGAAAAGGGTTTAGGGTTGGATTAGGCGGATCTGCGAAGCGGGTCCGCCTAATCCAACCCTAAACCCTTTTCCGTCCCGTCTTATGCGGTACCCTACTCTTAAGGTTTAGTGTCCCATCTTTGAATCACATCCGCGACATGGTTCACCAATACCCTCTTAGGGTACAGTTTCTTGCGGGTTTAGTGACCTTGAATAAGGAAAAGGGTTTAGGGTTGTATTAGGCGGATCCGCGAAGCGGGTCCGCCTTATCCAACCCTAAACCCTTTTCTGTCCCGTCTTATGCGGTACCCTACTCTTAAGGTTTAGTGTCCCATCTTTGAATCACATCCACGACAGGGTTCACCAATACCCTCTTAGGGTACAGTTTTTTGCGGGTTTAGTGACCTTGAATAAGGAAAAGGGTTTAGGGTTGGATTAGGCGGACCCGCGAATGCGGTACCCTACTCTTAAGGTTCAGTGTCCCATCTTTGAATCACATCCACGACAGGGTTCACCAATACCCTCTTAGGGTACAGTTTCTTGCGGGTTTAGTGACCTTGAATAAGGAAAAGGGTTTAGGGTTGGATTAGGCGGACCCGCTTCGCGGATCCGCGAAGCGGGTCCGCCTAATCCAACCCTAAACCCTTTTCCGTCCCGTCTTATGAGGTACCCTACTCTTAAGGTTCAGTGTCCCATCTTTGAATCATATCCACGACAGGGTTCACCAATACCCTCTTAGGGTACAGTTTCTTGCGGGTTTAGTGACCTTGAATAAGGAAAAGGGTTTAGGGTTGAATTAGGCGGATCCGCGAAGCGGGTCCGCCTAATCCAACCCTAAACCCTTTTCCGTCCCGTCTTATGCGGTACCCTACTCTTAAGGTTTAGTGTCCCATCTTTGAATCACATCCACGATAGGGTTCACCAATACCCTCTTAGGGTACATTTTCTTGCGGGTTTTGTGACCTTGAATAAGGAAAAGGGTTTAGGGTTGGATTAGGCGGACCCGCTTCGCGGGTCCGCCTAATCCAACCATAACCCTTTTCCGTCCCATCTTATGCGGTACCCTACTCTTAAGGTTCAGTGTCCCATCTTTGAATCACATCCACGACAGGGTTCACCAATACCCTCTTAGGGTACGGTTTCTTGCGGGTTTAGTGACCTTGAATAAGGAAAAGGGTTTAGGGTTGGATTAGGCGGACCCGCTTCGCGGATCCGCGAAGCGGGTCCGCCTAATCCAACCCTAAACCCTTTTCCGTACCGTCTTATGCGGTACCCTACTCTTAAGGTTTAGTGTCCCATCTTTGAATCACATCCACGACAGGGTTCACCAATACCCTCTTAGGGTACAGTTTCTTGCGGGTTTAGTGACCTTGAATAAGGAAAAGGGTTTAGGGTTGGATTAGGCGGACCCGCGAATGCGGTACCCTACTCTTAAGGTTCAGTGTCCCATCTTTGAATCACATCCACGACAGGGTTCACCAATACCCTCTTAGGGTACAGTTTCTTGCGGGTTTAGTGACCTTGAATAAGGAAAAGGGTTTAGGGTTGGATTAGGCGGACCCGCTTCGCGGATCCGCGAAGCGGGTCCGCCTAATCCAACCCTAAACCCTTTTCCGTCCCGTCTTATGCGGTACCCTACTCTTAAGGTTCAGTGTCCCATCTTTGAATCACATCCACGACAGGGTTCACCAATACCCTCTTAGGGTACAGTTTTTTGCGGGTTTAGTGACCTTGAATAAGGAAAAGGGTTTAGGGTTGGATTAGGCGGACCCGCGAATGCGGTACCCTACTCTTAAGGTTCAGTGTCCCATCTTTGAATCACATCCACGACAGGGTTCACCAATACCCTCTTAGGGTACAGTTTCTTGCGGGTTTAGTGACCTTGAATAAGGAAAAGGGTTTAGGGTTGGATTAGGCGGACCCGCTTCGCGGATCCGCGAAGCGGGTCCGCCTAATCCAACCCTAAACCCTTTTCCGTCCCGTCTTATGCGGTACCCTACTCTTAAGGTTCAGTGTCCCATCTTTGAATCATATCCACGACAGGGTTCACCAATACCCTCTTAGGGTACAGTTTCTTGCGGGTTTAGTGACCTTGAATAAGGAAAAGGGTTTAGGGTTGGATTAGGCGGATCCGCGAAGCGGGTCCGCCTAATCCAACCCTAAACCCTTTTCCGTCCCGTCTTATGCGTTACCCTACTCTTAAGGTTTAGTGTCCCATCTTTGAATCACATCCACGATAGGGTTCACCAATACCCTCTTAGGGTACATTTTCTTGCAGGTTTTGTGACCTTGAATAAGGAAAAGGGTTTAGGGTTGGATTAGGCGGACCCGCTTCGCGGGTCCGCCTAATCCAACCATAACCCTTTTCCGTCCCATCTTATGCGGTACCCTACTCTTAAGGTTCAGTGTCCCATCTTTGAATCACATCCACGACAGGGTTCACCAATACCCTCTTAGGGTACGGTTTCTTGCGGGTTTAGTGACCTTGAATAAGGAAAAGGGTTTAGGGTTGGATTAGGCGGACCCGCTTCGCGGATCCGCGAAGCGGGTCCGCCTAATCCAACCCTAAACCCTTTTCCGTACCGTCTTATGCGGTACCCTACTCTTAAGGTTCAGTGTCCCATCTTTGAATCACATCCACGACAGGGTTCACCAATACCCTCTTAGGGTACAGTTTCTTGCGGGTTTAGTGCCCTTGAATAAGGAAAAGGGTTTAGGGTTGGATTAGGCGGATCTGCGAAGCGGGTCCGCCTAATCCAACCCTAAACCCTTTTCCGTCCCGTCTTATGCGGTACCCTACTCTTAAGGTTCAGTGTCCCATCTTTGAATCACATCCACGACAGGGTTCACCAATACCCTCTTAGGGTACAGTTTCTTGCGGGTTTAGTGACCTTGAATAAGGAAAAGGGTTTAGGGTTGTATTAGGCGGATCCGCGAAGCGGGTCCGCCTAATCCAACCCTAAACCCTTTTCTGTCCCGTCTTATGCGGTACCCTACTCTTAAGGTTTAGTGTCCCATCTTTGAATCACATCCACGACAGGGTTCACCAATACCCTCTTAGGGTACAGTTTCTTGCGGGTTTAGTGACCTTGAATAAGGAAAAGGGTTTAGGGTTGGATTAGGCGGACCCGCGAATGCGGTACCCTACTCTTAAGGTTCAGTGTCCCATCTTTGAATCACATCCACGACAGGGTTCACCAATACCCTCTTAGGGTACAGTTTCTTGCGGGTTTAGTGACCTTGAATAAGGAAAAGGTTTTAGGGTTGGATTAGGCGGACCCGCTTCGCGGATCCGCGAAGCGGTTCCGCCTAATCCAACCCTAAACCCTTTTCCGTCCCGTCTTATGCGGTACCCTACTCTTAAGGTTTAGTGTCCCATCTTTGAATCACATCCACGACAGGGTTCACCAATACCCTCTTAGGGTACAGTTTCTTCCGGGTTTAGTGACCTTGAATAAGGAAAAGGGTTTAGGGTTGGATTAGGCGGATCCGCGAAGCGGTTCCGCCTAATCCAACCCTAAACCCTTTTCCGTCCCGTCTTATGCGGTACCCTACTCTTAAGGTTCAGTGTCCCATCTTTGAATCACATCCACGACAGGGTTCACCAATACCCTCTTAGGGTACGGTTTCTTGCGGGTTTAGTGACCTTGAACAAGGAAAAGGGTTTAGGGTTGGATTAGGCGGACCCGCTTCGCGGATCCGCGAAGCGGGTCCGCCTAATCCAACCCTAAACCCTTTTCCGTACCGTCTTATGCAGTACCCTACTCTTAAGGTTTAGTGTCCCATCTTTGAATCACATCCACGACAGGGTTCACCAATACCCTCTTAGGGTACAGTTTCTTGCGGGTTTAGTGACCTTGAATAAGGAAAAGGGTTTAGGGTTGGATTAGGCGGACCCGCTTCGCGGATCCGCGAAGCGGGTCCGCCTAATCCAACCCTAAACCCTTTTCCGTACCGTCTTATGCGGTAACCTACTCTTAAGGTTCAGTGTCCAATCTTTGAATCACATCCACGACAGGGTTCACCAATACCCTCTTAGGGTACAGTTTCTTGCGGGTTTAGTGACCTTGAATAAGGAAAAGAGTTTAGGGTTGGATTAGGCGGATCCGCGAAGAGGGTCCGCCTAATCCAACCCTATACCCTTTTCCGTCCCGTCTTATGCGGTACCCTACTCTTAAGGTTCAGTGTCCCATCTTTGAATCACATCCACGACAGGGTTCACCAATACCCTCTTAGGGTACAGTTTCTTGCGGGTTTAGTGCCCTTGAATAAGGAAACGGGTTTAGGGTTGGATTAGGGGGATCCGCGAAGCGGGTCCGCCTAATCCAACCCTAAACCCTTTTCCGTCCCGTCTTATGCGGTACCCTACTCTTAAGGTTTAATGTCCCATCTTTGAATCACATCCACGACAGGGTTCACCAATACCCTCTTAGAGTACATTTTCTTGCGGGTTTAGTGACCTTGAATAAGGAAAAGGGTTTAGGGTTGGATTAGGCGGACCCGCTTCGCGGGTCCGCCTAATCCAACCCTAAACCCTTTTCCGTCCCGTCTTATGCGGTACCCTACTCTTAAGGTTCAGTGTCCCATCTTTGAATCACATCCACGACAGGGTTCACCAATACCCTCTTAGGGTACGGTTTCTTGCGGGTTTAGTGACCTTGAATAAGGAAAAGGGTTTAGGGTTGGATTAGGCGGACCCGCTTCGCGGATCCGCGAAGCGGGTCCGCCTAATCCAACCCTAAACCCTTTTCCGTACCGTCTTATGCAGTACCCTACTCTTAAGGTTTAGTGTCCCATCTTTGAATCACATCCACGACAGGGTTCACCAATACCCTCTTAGGGTACGGTTTCTTGCGGGTTTAGTGACCTTGAATAAGGAAAAGGGTTTAGGGTTGGATTAGGCGGACCCGCTTCGCGGATCCGCGAAGCGGGTCCGCCTAATCCAACCCTAAACCCTTTTCCGTACCGTCTTATGCAGTACCCTACTCTTAAGGTTTAGTGTCCCATCTTTGAATCACATCCACGACAGGGTTCACCAATACCCTCTTAGGGTACGGTTTCTTGCGGGTTTAGTGACCTTGAATAAGGAAAAGGGTTTAGGGTTGGATTAGGCGGACCCGCTTCGCGGATCCGCGAAGCGGGTCCGCCTAATCCAACCCTAAACCCTTTTCCGTACCGTCTTATGCGGTAACCTACACTTAAGGTTCAGTGTCCAATCTTTGAATCACATCCACGACAGGGTTCACCAATACCCTCTTAGGGTACAGTTTCTTGCGGGTTTAGTGACCTTGAATAAGGAAAAGAGTTTAGGGTTGGATTAGGCGGATCCGCGAAGAGGGTCCGCCTAATCCAACCCTATACCCTTTTCCGTCCCGTCTTATGCGGTACCCTACTCTTAAGGTTCAGTGTCCCATCTTTGAATCACATCCACGACAGGGTTCACCAATACCCTCTTAGGGTACAGTTTCTTGCGGGTTTAGTGCCCTTGAATAAGGAAAAGGGTTTAGGGTTGGATTAGGGGGATCCGCGAAGCGGGTCCGCCTAATCCAACCCTAAACCCTTTTCCGTCCCGTCTTATGCGGTACCCTACTCTTAAGGTTTAGTGTCCCATCTTTGAATCACATCCACGACAGGGTTCACCAATACCCTCTTAGGGTACAGTTTCTTGCGGGTTTAGTGACCTTGAATAAGGAAAAGGGTTTAGGGTTGGATTAGGCAGACCCGCGAATGCGGTACCCTACTCTTAAGGTTCAGTGTCCCATATTTGAATCACATCCACGACAGGGTTCACCATTACCCTCTTAGGGTACAGTTTCTTGCGGGTTTAGTGACCTTGAATAAGGAAAAGGGTTTAGGGTTGGATTAGGCGGACCCGCTTCGCGGATCCGCGAAGCGGGTCCGCCTAATCCAACCCTAAACCCTTTTCCGTTCCGTCTTTTGCGGTACCCTACTCATAAGGTTCAGTGTCCCATCTTTGAATCACATCCACGACAGGGTTCACCAATACCCTCTTAGGGTACAGTTTCTTGCGGGTTTAGTGACCTTGAATAAGGAAAAGGGTTTAGGGTTGGATTAGGCGGATCCGCGAAGCGGGTCCGCCTAATCCAACCCTAAACCCTTTTCCGTCCCGTCTTATGCGGTACCCTACTCTTAAGGTTCAGTGTCCCATCTTTGAATCACATCCACGACAGGGTTCACCAATACCCTCTTAGGGTACAGTTTCTTGCGGGTTTAGTGACCTTGAATAAGGAAAAGGGTTTAGGGTTGGATTAGGCGGACCCGCTTCACCGGTCCGCCTAATCCAACCCTAAACCCTTTTCCGTCCCGTCTTATGCGGTACCCTACTCCTAAGATTCAGTGTCCCATCTTTGAATCACATCCACGACAGGGTTCACCAATACCCTCGTAGGGTACAGTTTCTTGCGGGTTTAGTGACCTTGAATAAGGAAAAGGGTTTAGGGTTGGATTAGGCGGACCCGCTTCGCAGATCCGCGAAGCGGGTCCGCCTAATCCAACCCAAAACCCTTTTCCGTACCGTCTTATGCGGTACCCTACTCTTAAGGTTCAGTGTCCCATCTTTGAATCACATCCACGACAGGGTTCACCAATATCCTCTTAGGGTACAGTTTCTTGCGGGTTTAGTGACCTTGAATAAGAAAAAGGGTAAAGGGTTGGATTAGGCGGATCCGCGAAGCGGGTCCGCCTAATCCAACCCTAAACCCTTTTCCGTCCCGTCTTATGCGGTACCCTACTCTTAAGGTTCAGTGTCCCATCTTTGAATCACATCCACGACAGGGTTCACCAATACCCTCTTAGGGTACAGTTTCTTGCGGGTTTAGTGACCTTGAATAAGGAAAAGAGTTTAGGGTTGGATTAGGCGGATCCGCGAAGAGGGTCCGCCTAATCCAACCCTATACCCTTTTCCGTCCCGTCTTATGCGGTTCCCTACTCTTAAGGTTCAGTGTCCCATCTTTGAATCACATCCACGACAGGGTTCACCAATACCCTCTTAGGGTACAGTTTCTTGCGGGTTTAGTGCCCTTGAATAAGGAAAAGGGTTTAGGGTTGGATTAGGGGGATCCGCGAAGCGGGTCCGCCTAATCCAACCCTAAACCCTTTTCCGTCCCGTCTTATGCGGTACCCTACTCTTAAGGTTCAGTGTCCCATCTTTGAATCACATCCACGACAGGGTTCACCAATACCCTCTTAGGGTACAGTTTCTTGCGGGTTTAGTGAGCTTGAATAAGGAAAAGGGTTCAGGGTTGGATTAGGCGGATCCGTGAAGCGGGTCCGCCTAATCCAACCCTAAACCCTTTTCTGTCCCGTCTTATGCGGTACCCTACTCTTAAGGTTTAGTGTCCCATCTTTGAATCACATCCACGACAGGGTTCACCAATACCCTCTTAGGGTACAGTTTCTTGCGGGTTTAGTGACCTTGAATAAGGAAAAGGGTTTAGGGTTGGATTAGGCAGACCCGCGAATGCGGTACCCTACTCTTAAGGTTCAGTGTCCCATCTTTGAATCACATCCACGACAGGGTTCACCAATACCCTCTTAGGGTACAGTTTCTTGCGGGTTTAGTGACCTTGAATAAGGAAAAGGGTTTACGGTTGGATTAGGCGGACCCGCTTCGCGGATCCGCGAAGCGGGTCCGCCTAATCCAACCCTAAACCCTTTTCCGTTCCGTCTTTTGCGGTACCCTACTCTTAAGGTTCAGTGTCCCATCTTTGAATCACATCCACGACAGGGTTCACCAATACCCTCTTAGGGTACAGTTTCTTGCGGGTTTAGTGACCTTGAATAAGGAAAAGGGTTTAGGGTTGGATTAGGCGGACCCGCTTCGCGGATCCGCGAAGCGGGTCTGCCTAATCCAACCCTAAACCCTTTTCCGTACCGTCTTATGCGGTACCCTACTCTTAAGGTTCAGTGTCCCATCTTTGAATCACATCCACGACAGGGTTCACCAATACCCTCTTAGGGTACAGTTTCTTGCGGGTTTAGTGACCTTGAATAAGAAAAAGGGTATAGGGTTGGATTAGGCGGATCCGCGAAGCGGGTCCGCCTAATCCAACCCTAAACCCTTTTCCGTCCCGTCTTATGCGGTACCCTACTCTTAAGGTTCAGTGTCCCATCTTTGAATCACATCCACGACAGGGTTCACCAATACCCTCTTAGGGTACAGTTTCTTGCGGGTTTAGTGACCTTGAATAAGAAAAAGGGTAAAGGGTTGGATTAGGCGGATCCGCGAAGCGGGTCCGCCTAATCCAACCCTAAACCCTTTTCCGTCCCGTCTTATGCGGTACCCTACTCTTAAGGTTCAGTGTCCCATCTTTGAATCACATCCACGACAGGGTTCACCAATACCCTCTTAGGGTACAGTTTCTTGCGGGTTTAGTGACCTTGAATAAGGAAAAGAGTTTAGGGTTGGATTAGGCGGATCCGCGAAGAGGGTCCGCCTAATCCAACCCTATACCCTTTTCCGTCCCGTCTTATGCGGTACCCTACTCTTAAGGTTCAGTGTCCCATCTTTGAATCACATCCACGACAGGGTTCACCAATACCCTCTTAGGGTACAGTTTCTTGCGGGTTTAGTGCCCTTGAATAAGGAAAAGGGTTTAGGGTTGGATTAGGGGGATCCGCGAAGCGGGTCCGCCTAATCCAACCCTAAACCCTTTTCCGTCCCGTCTTATGCGGTACCCTACTCTTAAGGTTCAGTGTCCCATCTTTGAATCACATCCACGACAGGGTTCACCAATACCCTCTTAGGGTACAGTTTCTTGCGGGTTTAGTGAGCTTGAATAAGGAAAAGGGTTCAGGGTTGGATTAGGCGGATCCGTGAAGCGGGTCCGCCTAATCCAACCCTAAACCCTTTTCTGTCCCGTCTTATGCGGTACCCTACTCTTAAGGTTTAGTGTCCCATCTTTGAATCACATCCACGACAGGGTTCACCAATACCCTCTTAGGGTACAGTTTCTTGCGGGTTTAGTGACCTTGAATAAGGAAAAGGGTTTAGGGTTGGATTAGGCAGACCCGCGAATGCGGTACCCTACTCTTAAGGTTCAGTGTCCCATCTTTGAATCACATCCACGACAGGGTTCACCAATACCCTCTTAGGGTACAGTTTCTTGCGGGTTTAGTGACCTTGAATAAGGAAAAGGGTTTACGGTTGGATTAGGCGGACCCGCTTCGCGGATCCGCGAAGCGGGTCCGCCTAATCCAACCCTAAACCCTTTTCCGTTCCGTCTTTTGCGGTACCCTACTCTTAAGGTTCAGTGTCCCATCTTTGAATCACATCCACGACAGGGTTCACCAATACCCTCTTAGGGTACAGTTTCTTGCGGGTTTAGTGACCTTGAATAAGGAAAAGGGTTTAGGGTTGGATTAGGCGGACCCGCTTCGCGGATCCGCGAAGCGGGTCTGCCTAATCCAACCCTAAACCCTTTTCCGTACCGTCTTATGCGGTACCCTACTCTTAAGGTTCAGTGTCCCATCTTTGAATCACATCCACGACAGGGTTCACCAATACCCTCTTAGGGTACAGTTTCTTGCGGGTTTAGTGACCTTGAATAAGAAAAAGGGTATAGGGTTGGATTAGGCGGATCCGCGAAGCGGGTCCGCCTAATCCAACCCTAAACCCTTTTCCGTCCCGTCTTATGCGGTACCCTACTCTTAAGGTTCAGTGTCCCATCTTTGAATCACATCCACGACAGGGTTCACCAATACCCTCTTAGGGTACAGTTTCTTGCGGGTTTAGTGACCTTGAATAAGGAAAAGGGTTTAGGGTTGGATTAGGCGGACCCGCTTCACCGGTCCGCCTAATCCAACCCTAAACCCTTTTCCGTCCCGTCTTATGCGGTACCCTACTCCTAAGATTCAGTGTCCCATCTTTGAATCACATCCACGACAGGGTTCACCAATACCCTCGTAGGGTACAGTTTCTTGCGGGTTTAGTGACCTTGAATAAGGAAAAGGGTTTAGGGTTGGATTAGGCGGACCCGCTTCGCGGATCCGCGAAGCGGGTCCGCCTAATCCAACCCAAAACCCTTTTCCGTACCGTCTTATGCGGTACCCTACTCTTAAGGTTCAGTGTCCCATCTTTGAATCACATCCACGACAGGGTTCACCAATACCCTCTTAGGGTACAGTTTCTTGCGGGTTTAGTGACCTTGAATAAGAAAAAGGGTAAAGGGTTGGATTAGGCGGATCCGCGAAGCGGGTCTGCCTAATCCAACCCTAAACCCTTTTCCGTCCCGTCTTATGCGGTACCCTACTCTTAAGGTTCAGTGTCCCATCTTTGAATCACATCCACGACAGGGTTCACCAATACCCTCTTAGGGTACAGTTTCTTGCGGGTTTAGTGACCTTGAATAAGGAAAAGAGTTTAGGGTTGGATTAGGCGGATCCGCGAAGAGGGTCCGCCTAATCCAACCCTATACCCTTTTCCGTCCCGTCTTATGCGGTACCCTACTCTTAAGGTTCAGTGTCCCATCTTTGAATCACATCCACGACAGGGTTCCCCAATACCCTCTTAGGGTACAGTTTCTTGCGGGTTTAGTGAGCTTGAATAAGGAAAAGGGTTCAGGTTGGATTAGGCGGATCCGTGAAGCGGGTCCGCCTAATCCAACCCTAAACCCTTTTCTGTCCCGTCTTATGCGGTACCCTACTCTTAAGGTTTAGTGTCCCATCTTTGAATCACATCCACGACAGGGTTCACCAATACCCTCTTAGGGTACAGTTTCTTGCGGGTTTAGTGACCTTGAATAAGGAAAAGGGTTTAGGGTTGGATTAGGCAGACCCGCGAATGCGGTACCCTACTCTTAAGGTTCAGTGTCCCATCTTTGAATCACATCCACGACAGGGTTCACCAATACCCTCTTAGGGTACAGTTTCTTGCGGGTTTAGTGACCTTGAATAAGGAAAAGGGTTTACGGTTGGATTAGGCGGACCCGCTTCGCGGATACGCGAAGCGGGTCCGCCTAATCCAACCCTAAACCCTTTTCCGTTCCGTCTTTTGCGGTACCCTACTCTTAAGGTTCAGTGTCCCATCTTTGAATCACATCCACGACAGGGTTCACCAATACCCTCTTAGGGTACAGTTTCTTGCGGGTTTAGTGACCTTGAATAAGGAAAAGGGTTTAGGGTTGGATTAGGCGGACCCGCTTCGCGGATCCGCGAAGCGGGTCTGCCTAATCCAACCCTAAACCCTTTTCCGTACCGTCTTATGCGGTACCCTACTCTTAAGGTTCAGTGTCCCATCTTTGAATCACATCCACGACAGGGTTCACCAATACCCTCTTAGGGTACAGTTTCTTGCGGGTTTAGTGACCTTGAATAAGAAAAAGGGTATAGGGTTGGATTAGGCGGATCCGCGAAGCGGGTCCGCCTAATCCAACCCTAAACCCTTTTCCGTCCCGTCTTATGCGGTACCCTACTCTTAAGGTTCAGTGTCCCATCTTTGAATCACATCCACGACAGGGTTCACCAATACCCTCTTAGGGTACAGTTTCTTGCGGGTTTAGTGACCTTGAATAAGGAAAAGAGTTTGGGGTTGGATTAGGCGGATCCGCGAAGAGGGTCCGCCTAATCCAACCCAAAACCCTTTTCCGTACCGTCTTATGCGGTACCCTACTCTTAAGGTTCAGTGTCCCATCTTTGAATCACATCCACGACAGGGTTCACCAATACCCTCTTAGGGTACAGTTTCTTGCGGGTTTAGTGACCTTGAATAAGAAAAAGGGTATAGGGTTGGATTAGGCGGATCCGCGAAGCGGGTCCGCCTAATCCAACCCTAAACCCTTTTCCGTTCCGTCTTTTGCGGTACCCTACTCTTAAGGTTCAGTGTCCCATCTTTGAATCACATCCACGACAGGGTTCACCAATACCCTCTTAGGGTACAGTTTCTTGCGGGTTTAGTGAGCTTGAATAAGGAAAAGGGTTCAGGGTTGGATTAGGCGGATCCGTGAAGCGGGTCCGCCTAATCCAACCCTAAACCCTTTTCTGTCCCGTCTTATGCGGTACCCTACTCTTAAGGTTTAGTGTCCCATCTTTGAATCACATCCACGACAGGGTTCACCAATACCCTCTTAGGGTACAGTTTCTTGCGGGTTTAGTGACCTTGAATAAGGAAAAGGGTTTAGGGTTGGATTAGGCAGACCCGCGAATGCGGTACCCTACTCTTAAGGTTCAGTGTCCCATCTTTGAATCACATCCACGACAGGGTTCACCAATACCCTCTTAGGGTACAGTTTCTTGCGGGTTTAGTGACCTTGAATAAGGAAAAGGGTTTACGGTTGGATTAGGCGGACCCGCTTCGCGGATCCGCGAAGCGGGTCCGCCTAATCCAACCCTAAACCCTTTTCCGTTCCGTCTTTTGCGGTACCCTACTCTTAAGGTTCAGTGTCCCATCTTTGAATCACATCCACGACAGGGTTCACCAATACCCTCTTAGGGTACAGTTTCTTGCGGGTTTAGTGACCTTGAATAAGGAAAAGGGTTTAGGGTTGGATTAGGCGGACCCGCTTCGCGGATCCGCGAAGCGGGTCTGCCTAATCCAACCCTAAACCCTTTTCCGTACCGTCTTATGCGGTACCCTACTCTTAAGGTTCAGTGTCCCATCTTTGAATCACATCCACGACAGGGTTCACCAATACCCTCTTAGGGTACAGTTTCTTGCGGGTTTAGTGACCTTGAATAAGAAAAAGGGTATAGGGTTGGATTAGGCGGATCCGCGAAGCGGGTCCGCCTAATCCAACCCTAAACCCTTTTCCGTCCCGTCTTATGCGGTACCCTACTCTTAAGGTTCAGTGTCCCATCTTTGAATCACATCCACGACAGGGTTCACCAATACCCTCTTAGGGTACAGTTTCTTGCGGGTTTAGTGACCTTGAATAAGGAAAAGAGTTTGGGGTTGGATTAGGCGGATCCGCGAAGAGGGTCCGCCTAATCCAACCCAAAACCCTTTTCCGTACCGTCTTATGCGGTACCCTACTCTTAAGGTTCAGTGTCCCATCTTTGAATCACATCCACGACAGGGTTCACCAATACCCTCTTAGGGTACAGTTTCTTGCGGGTTTAGTGACCTTGAATAAGAAAAAGGGTAAAGGGTTGGATTAGGCGGATCCGCGAAGCGGGTCCGCCTAATCCAACCCTAAACCCTTTTCCGTCCCGTCTTATGCGGTACCCTACTCTTAAGGTTCAGTGTCCCATCTTTGAATCACATCCACGACAGGGTTCACCAATACCCTCTTAGGGTACAGTTTCTTGCGGGTTTAGTGACCTTGAATAAGGAAAAGAGTTTAGGGTTGGATTAGGCGGATCCGCGAAGAGGGTCCGCCTAATCCAACCCTATACCCTTTTCCGTCCCGTCTTATGCGGTACCCTACTCTTAAGGTTCAGTGTCCCATCTTTGAATCACATCCACGACAGGGTTCACCAATACCCTCTTAGGGTACAGTTTCTTGCGGGTTTAGTGCCCTTGAATAAGGAAAAGGGTTTAGGGTTGGATTAGGGGGATCCGCGAAGCGGGTCCGCCTAATCCAACCCTAAACCCTTTTCCGTCCCGTCTTATGCGGTACCCTACTCTTAAGGTTCAGTGTCCCATCTTTGAATCACATCCACGACAGGGTTCACCAATACCCTCTTAGGGTACAGTTTCTTGCGGGTTTAGTGAGCTTGAATAAGGAAAAGGGTTTAGGGTTGGATTAGGCGGATCCGTGAAGCGGGTCCGCCTAATCCAACCCTAAACCCTTTTCTGTCCCGTCTTATGCGGTACCCTACTCTTAAGGTTTAGTGTCCCATCTTTGAATCACATCCACGACAGGGTTCACCAATACCCTCTTAGGGTACAGTTTCTTGCGGGTTTAGTGACCTTGAATAAGGAAAAGGGTTTAGGGTTGGATTAGGCGGACCCGCTTCGCGGATCCGCGAAGCGGGTCCGCCTAATCCAACCCTAAACCCTTTTCCGTTCCGTCTTTTGCGGTACCCTACTCTTAAGGTTCAGTGTCCCATCTTTGAATCACATCCACGACAGGGTTCACCAATACCCTCTTAGGGTACAATTTCTTGCGGGTTTAGTGACCTTGAATAAGGAAAAGGGTTTAGGGTTGGATTAGGCGGACCCGCTTCGCGGATCCGCGAAGCGGGTCTGCCTAATCCAACCCTAAACCCTTTTCCGTACCGTCTTATGCGGTACCCTACTCTTAAGGTTCAGTGTCCCATCTTTGAATCACATCCACGACAGGGTTCACCAATACCCTCTTAGGGTACAGTTTCTTGCGGGTTTAGTGACCTTGAATAAGAAAAAGGGTATAGGGTTGGATTAGGCGGATCCGCGAAGCGGGTCCGCCTAATCCAACCCTAAACCCTTTTCCGTCCCGTCTTATGCGGTACCCTACTCTTAAGGTTTAGTGTCCCATCTTTGAATCACATCCACGACAGGGTTCACCAATACCCTCTTAGGGTACAGTTTCTTGCGGGTTTAGTGACCTTGAATAAGGAAAAGAGTTTAGGGTTGGATTAGGCGGATCTGCGAAGAGGGTCCGCCTAATCCAACCCTATACCCTTTTCCGTCCCGTCTTATGCGGTACCCTACTCTTAAGGTTCAGTGTCTCATCTTTGAATCACATCCACGACAGGGTTCACCAATACCCTCTTAGGGTACAGTTTCTTGCGGGTTTAGTGCCCTTGAATAAGGAAAAGGGTTGGATTAGGCAGATCCGCGAAGCGGGTCCGCCTAATCCAACCCTAAACCGTTTTCCGTCCCGTCTTATGCGGTACCCTACTCTTAAGGTTTAGTGTCCCATCTTTGAATCACATCCACGACAGGGTTCACCAATACCCTCTTAGAGTACATTTTCTTGCGGGTTTAGTGACCTTGAATAAGGAAAAGGGTTTAGGGTTGGATTAGGCGGACCCGCTTCGCGGGTCCGCCTAATCCAACCCTAAACCCTTTTCCGTCCCGTCTTATGCGGTACCCTACTCTTAAGGTTCAGTGTCCCATCTTTGAATCACATCCACGACAGGGTTCACCAATACCCTCTTAGGGTACGGTTTCTTGCGGGTTTAGTGACCTTGAATAAGGAAAAGGGTTTAGGGTTGGATTAGGCGGACCCGCTTCGCGGATCCGCGAAGCGGGTCCGCCTAATCCAACCCTAAACCCTTTTCCGTACCGTCTTATGCAGTACCCTACTCTTAAGGTTTAGTGTCCCATCTTTGAATCACATCCACGACAGGGTTCACCAATACCCTCTTAGGGTACAGTTTCTTGCGGGTTTAGTGACCTTGAATAAGGAAAAGGGTTTAGGGTTGGATTAGGCGGACCCGCTTCGCGGATCCGCGAAGCGGGTCCGCCTAATCCAACCCTAAACCCTTTTCCGTACCGTCTTATGCGGTAACCTACACTTAAGGTTCAGTGTCCAATCTTTGAATCACATCCACGACAGGGTTCACCAATACCCTCTTAGGGTACAGTTTCTTGCGGGTTTAGTGACCTTGAATAAGGAAAAGAGTTTAGGGTTGGATTAGGCGGATCCGCGAAGAGGGTCCGCCTAATCCAACCCTATACCCTTTTCCGTCCCGTCTTATGCGGTACCCTACTCTTAAGGTTCAGTGTCCCATCTTTGAATCACATCCACGACAGGGTTCACCAATACCCTCTTAGGGTACAGTTTCTTGCGGGTTTAGTGCCCTTGAATAAGGAAAAGGGTTTAGGGTTGGATTAGGGGGATCCGCGAAGCGGGTCCGCCTAATCCAACCCTAAACCCTTTTCCGTCCCGTCTTATGCGGTACCCTACTCTTAAGGTTTAGTGTCCCATCTTTGAATCACATCCACGACAGGGTTCACCAATACCCTCTTAGGGTACAGTTTCTTACGGGTTTAGTGACCTTGAATAAGGAAAAGGGTTTAGGGTTGGATTAGGCAGACCCGCGAATGCGGTACCCTACTCTTAAGGTTCAGTGTCCCATATTTGAATCACATCCACGACAGGGTTCACCAATACCCTCTTAGGGTACAGTTTCTTGCGGGTTTAGTGACCTTGAATAAGGAAAAGGGTTTAGGGTTGGATTAGGCGGACCCGCTTCGCGGATCCGCGAAGCGGGTCCGCCTAATCCAACCCTAAACCCTTTTCCGTTCCGTCTTTTGCGGTACCCTACTCTTAAGGTTCAGTGTCCCATCTTTGAATCACATCCACGACAGGGTTCACCAATACCCTCTTAGGGTACAGTTTCTTGCGGGTTTAGTGACCTTGAATAAGGAAAAGGGTTTAGGGTTGGATTAGGCGGATCCGCGAAGCGGGTCCGCCTAATCCAACCCTAAACCCTTTTCCGTCCCGTCTTATGCGGTACCCTACTCTTAAGGTTCAGTGTCCCATCTTTGAATCACATCCACGACAGGGTTCACCAATACCCTCTTAGGGTACAGTTTCTTGCGGGTTTAGTGACCTTGAATAAGGAAAAGGGTTTAGGGTTGGATTAGGCGGACCCGCTTCACCGGTCCGCCTAATCCAACCCTAAACCCTTTTCCGTCCCGTCTTATGCGGTACCCTACTCCTAAGATTCAGTGTCCCATCTTTGAATCACATCCACGACAGGGTTCACCAATACCCTCGTAGGGTACAGTTTCTTGCGGGTTTAGTGACCTTGAATAAGGAAAAGGGTTTAGGGTTGGATTAGGCGGACCCGCTTCGCGGATCCGCGAAGCGGGTCCGCCTAATCCAACCCAAAACCCTTTTCCGTACCGTCTTATGCGGTACCCTACTCTTAAGGTTCAGTGTCCCATCTTTGAATCACATCCACGACAGGGTTCACCAATACCCTCTTAGGGTACAGTTTCTTGCGGGTTTAGTGACCTTGAATAAGGAAAAGGGTTTAGGGTTGGATTAGGCGGACCCGCTTCACCGGTCCGCCTAATCCAACCCTAAACCCTTTTCCGTCCCGTCTTATGCGGTACCCTACTCCTAAGATTCAGTGTCCCATCTTTGAATCACATCCACGACAGGGTTCACCAATACCCTCGTAGGGTACAGTTTCTTGCGGGTTTAGTGACCTTGAATAAGGAAAAGGGTTTAGGGTTGGATTAGGCGGACCCGCTTCGCGGATCCGCGAAGCGGGTCCGCCTAATCCAACCCAAAACCCTTTTCCGTACCGTCTTATGCGGTACCCTACTCTTAAGGTTCAGTGTCCCATCTTTGAATCACATCCACGACAGGGTTCACCAATACCCTCTTAGGGTACAGTTTCTTGCGGGTTTAGTGACCTTGAATAAGAAAAAGGGTAAAGGGTTGGATTAGGCGGATCCGCGAAGCGGGTCCGCCTAATCCAACCCTAAACCCTTTTCCGTCCCGTCTTATGCGGTACCCTACTCTTAAGGTTCAGTGTCCCATCTTTGAATCACATCCACGACAGGGTTCACCAATACCCTCTTAGGGTACAGTTTCTTGCGGGTTTAGTGACCTTGAATAAGGAAAAGAGTTTAGGGTTGGATTAGGCGGATCCGCGAAGAGGGTCCGCCTAATCCAACCCTATACCCTTTTCCGTCCCGTCTTATGCGGTACCCTACTCTTAAGGTTCAGTGTCCCATCTTTGAATCACATCCACGACAGGGTTCACCAATACCCTCTTAGGGTACAGTTTCTTGCGGGTTTAGTGCCCTTGAATAAGGAAAAGGGTTTAGGGTTGGATTAGGGGGATCCGCGAAGCGGGTCCGCCTAATCCAACCCTAAACCCTTTTCCGTCCCGTCTTATGCGGTACCCTACTCTTAAGGTTTAGTGTCCCATCTTTGAATCACATCCACGACAGGGTTCACCAATACCCTCTTAGGGTACAGTTTCTTGCGGGTTTAGTGACCTTGAATAAGGAAAAGGGTTTAGGGTTGGATTAGGCAGACCCGCGAATGCGGTACCCTACTCTTAAGGTTCAGTGTCCCATATTTGAATCACATCCACGACAGGGTTCACCAATACCCTCTTAGGGTACAGTTTCTTGCGGGTTTAGTGACCTTGAATAAGGAAAAGGGTTTAGGGTTGGATTAGGCGGATCCGCGAAGCGGGTCCGCCTAATCCAACCCTAAACCCTTTTCCGTTCCGTCTTTTGCGGTACCCTACTCTTAAGGTTCAGTGTCCCATCTTTGAATCACATCCACGACAGGGTTCACCAATACCCTCTTAGGGTACAGTTTCTTGCGGGTTTAGTGACCTTGAATAAGGAAAAGGGTTTAGGGTTGGATTAGGCGGATCCGCGAAGCGGGTCCGCCTAATCCAACCCTAAACCCTTTTCCGTCCCGTCTTATGCGATACCCTACTCTTAAGGTTCAGTGTCCCATCTTTGAATCACATCCACGACAGGGTTCACCAATACCCTCTTAGGGTACAGTTTCTTGCGGGTTTAGTGACCTTGAATAAGGAAAAGGGTTTAGGGTTGGATTAGGCGGACCCGCTTCACCGGTCCGCCTAATCCAACCCTAAACCCTTTTCCGTCCCGTCTTATGCGGTACCCTACTCCTAAGATTCAGTGTCCCATCTTTGAATCACATCCACGACAGGGTTCACCAATACCCTCGTAGGGTACAGTTTCTTGCGGGTTTAGTGACCTTGAATAAGGAAAAGGGTTTAGGGTTGGATTAGGCGGACCCGCTTCGCGGATCCGCGAAGCGGGTCCGCCTAATCCAACCCAAAACCCTTTTCCGTACCGTCTTATGCGGTACCCTACTCTTAAGGTTCAGTGTCCCATCTTTGAATCACATCCACGACAGGGTTCACCAATACCCTCTTAGGGTACAGTTTCTTGCGGGTTTAGTGACCTTGAATAAGAAAAAGGGTAAAGGGTTGGATTAGGCGGATCCGCGAAGCGGGTCCGCCTAATCCAACCCTAAACCCTTTTCCGTCCCGTCTTATGCGGTACCCTACTCTTAAGGTTCAGTGTCCCATCTTTGAATCACATCCACGACAGGGTTCACCAATACCCTCTTAGGGTACAGTTTCTTGCGGGTTTAGTGACCTTGAATAAGGAAAAGAGTTTAGGGTTGGATTAGGCGGATCCGCGAAGAGGGTCCGCCTAATCCAACCCTATACCCTTTTCCGTCCCGTCTTATGCGGTACCCTACTCTTAAGGTTCAGTGTCCCATCTTTGAATCACATCCACGACAGGGTTCACCAATACCCTCTTAGGGTACAGTTTCTTGCGGGTTTAGTGCCCTTGAATAAGGAAAAGGGTTTAGGGTTGGATTAGGGGGATCCGCGAAGCGGGTCCGCCTAATCCAACCCTAAACCCTTTTCCGTCCCGTCTTATGCGGTACCCTACTCTTAAGGTTCAGTGTCCCATCTTTGAATCACATCCACGACAGGGTTCACCAATACCCTCTTAGGGTACAGTTTCTTGCGGGTTTAGTGACCTTGAATAAGGAAAAGGGTTTAGGGTTGGATTAGGCGGATCCGCGAAGCGGGTCCGCCTAATCCAACCCTAAACCCTTTTCCGTCCCGTCTTATGCGGTACCCTACTCTTAAGGTTCAGTGTCCCATCTTTGAATCACATCCACGACAGGGTTCACCAATACCCTCTTAGGGTACAGTTTCTTGCGGGTTTAGTGACCTTGAATAAGGAAAAGGGTTTAGGGTTGGATTAGGCGGACCCGCTTCACCGGTCCGCCTAATCCAACCCTAAACCCTTTTCCGTCCCGTCTTATGCGGTACCCTACTCCTAAGATTCAGTGTCCCATCTTTGAATCACATCCACGACAGGGTTCACCAATACCCTCGTAGGGTACAGTTTCTTGCGGGTTTAGTGACCTTGAATAAGGAAAAGGGTTTAGGGTTGGATTAGGCGGACCCGCTTCGCGGATCCGCGAAGCGGGTCCGCCTAATCCAACCCAAAACCCTTTTCCGTACCGTCTTATGCGGTACCCTACTCTTAAGGTTCAGTGTCCCATCTTTGAATCACATCCACGACAGGGTTCACCAATACCCTCTTAGGGTACAGTTTCTTGCGGGTTTAGTGACCTTGAATAAGAAAAAGGGTAAAGGGTTGGATTAGGCGGATCCGCGAAGCGGGTCCGCCTAATCCAACCCTAAACCCTTTTCCGTCCCGTCTTATGCGGTACCCTACTCTTAAGGTTCAGTGTCCCATCTTTGAATCACATCCACGACAGGGTTCACCAATACCCTCTTAGGGTACAGTTTCTTGCGGGTTTAGTGACCTTGAATAAGGAAAAGAGTTTAGGGTTGGATTAGGCGGATCCGCGAAGAGGGTCCGCCTAATCCAACCCTATACCCTTTTCCGTCCCGTCTTATGCGGTACCCTACTCTTAAGGTTCAGTGTCCCATCTTTGAATCACATCCACGACAGGGTTCACCAATACCCTCTTAGGGTACAGTTTCTTGCGGGTTTAGTGCCCTTGAATAAGGAAAAGGGTTTAGGGTTGGATTAGGGGGATCCGCGAAGCGGGTCCGCCTAATCCAACCCTAAACCCTTTTCCGTCCCGTCTTATGCGGTACCCTACTCTTAAGGTTCAGTGTCCCATCTTTGAATCACATCCACGACAGGGTTCACCAATACCCTCTTAGGGTACAGTTTCTTGCGGGTTTAGTGAGCTTGAATAAGGAAAAGGGTTTAGGGTTGGATTAGGCGGATCCGTGAAGCGGGTCCGCCTAATCCAACCCTAAACCCTTTTCTGTCCCGTCTTATGCGGTACCCTACTCTTAAGGTTTAGTGTCCCATCTTTGAATCACATCCACGACAGGGTTCACCAATACCCTCTTAGGGTACAGTTTCTTGCGGGTTTAGTGACCTTGAATAAGGAAAAGGGTTTAGGGTTGGATTAGGCAGACCCGCGAATACGGTACCCTACTCTTAAGGTTCAGTGTCCCATCTTTGAATCACATCCACGACAGGGTTCACCAATACCCTCTTAGGGTACAGTTTCTTGCGGGTTTAGTGACCTTGAATAAGGAAAAGGGTTTAGGGTTGGATTAGGCGGACCCGCTTCGCGGATCCGCGAAGCGGGTCCGCCTAATCCAACCCTAAACCCTTTTCCGTTCCGTCTTTTGCGGTACCCTACTCTTAAGGTTCACTGTCCCATCTTTGAATCACATCCACGACAGGGTTCACCAATACCCTCTTAGGGTACAGTTTCTTGCGGGTTTAGTGACCTTGAATAAGGAAAAGGGTTTAGGGTTGGATTAGGCGGACCCGCTTCGCGGATCCGCGAAGCGGGTCTGCCTAATCCAACCCTAAACCCTTTTCCGTACCGTCTTATGCGGTACCCTACTCTTAAGGTTCAGTGTCCCATCTTTGAATCACATCCACGACAGGGTTCACCAATACCCTCTTAGGGTACAGTTTCTTGCGGGTTTAGTGACCTTGAATAAGAAAAAGGGTATAGGGTTGGATTAGGCGGATCCGCGAAGCGGGTCCGCCTAATCCAACCCTAAACCCTTTTCCGTCCCGTCTTATGCGGTACCCTACTCTTAAGGTTTAGTGTCCCATCTTTGAATCACATCCACGACAGGGTTCACCAATACCCTCTTAGGGTACAGTTTCTTGCGGGTTTAGTGACCTTGAATAAGGAAAAGAGTTTAGGCTTGGATTAGGCGGATCTGCGAAGAGGGTCCGCCTAATCCAACCCTAAACCCTTTTCTGTCCCGTCTTATGCGGTACCCTACTCTTAAGGTTTAGTGTCCCATCTTTGAATCACATCCACGACAGGGTTCACCAATACCCTCTTAGGGTACAGTTTCTTGCGGGTTTAGTGACCTTGAATAAGGAAAAGGGTTTAGGGTTGGATTAGGCAGACCCGCGAATGCGGTACCCTACTCTTAAGGTTCAGTGTCCCATCTTTGAATCACATCCACGACAGGGTTCACCAATACCCTCTTAGGGTACAGTTTCTTGCGGGTTTAGTGACCTTGAATAAGGAAAAGGGTTTAGGGTTGGATTAGGCGGACCCGCTTCGCGGATCCGCGAAGCGGGTCCGCCTAATCCAACCCTAAACCCTTTTCCGTTCCGTCTTTTGCGGTACCCTACTCTTAAGGTTCAGTGTCCCATCTTTGAATCACATCCACGACAGGGTTCACCAATACCCTCTTAGGGTACAGTTTCTTGCGGGTTTAGTGACCTTGAATAAGGAAAAGGGTTTAGGGTTGGATTAGGCGGACCCGCTTCGCGGATCCGCGAAGCGGGTCTGCCTAATCCAACCCTAAACCCTTTTCCGTACCGTCTTATGCGGTACCCTACTCTTAAGGTTCAGTGTCCCATCTTTGAATCACATCCACGACAGGGTTCACCAATACCCTCTTAGGGTACAGTTTCTTGCGGGTTTAGTGACCTTGAATAAGAAAAAGGGTATAGGGTTGGATTAGGCGGATCCGCGAAGCGGGTCCGCCTAATCCAACCCTAAACCCTTTTCCGTCCCGTCTTATGCGGTACCCTACTCTTAAGGTTTAGTGTCCCATCTTTGAATCACATCCACGACAGGGTTCACCAATACCCTCTTAGGGTACAGTTTCTTGCGGGTTTAGTGACCTTGAATAAGGAAAAGAGTTTAGGGTTGGATTAGGCGGATCTGCGAAGAGGGTCCGCCTAATCCAACCCTATACCCTTTTCCGTCCCGTCTTATGCGGTACCCTACTCTTAAGGTTCAGTGTCTCATCTTTGAATCACATCCACGACAGGGTTCACCAATACCCTCTTAGGGTACAGTTTCTTGCGGGTTTAGTGCCCTTGAATAAGGAAAAGGGTTGGATTAGGCAGATCCGCGAAGCGGGTCCGCCTAATCCAACCCTAAACCGTTTTCCGTCCCGTCTTATGCGGTACCCTACTCTTAAGGTTTAGTGTCCCATCTTTGAATCACATCCACGACAGGGTTCACCAATACCCTCTTAGAGTACATTTTCTTGCGGGTTTAGTGACCTTGAATAAGGAAAAGGGTTTAGGGTTGGATTAGGCGGACCCGCTTCGCGGGTCCGCCTAATCCAACCCTAAACCCTTTTCCGTCCCGTCTTATGCGGTACCCTACTCTTAAGGTTCAGTGTCCCATCTTTGAATCACATCCACGACAGGGTTCACCAATACCCTCTTAGGGTACGGTTTCTTGCGGGTTTAGTGACCTTGAATAAGGAAAAGGGTTTAGGGTTGGATTAGGCGGACCCGCTTCGCGGATCCGCGAAGCGGGTCCGCCTAATCCAACCCTAAACCCTTTTCCGTACCGTCTTATGCAGTACCCTACTCTTAAGGTTTAGTGTCCCATCTTTGAATCACATCCACGACAGGGTTCACCAATACCCTCTTAGGGTACAGTTTCTTGCGGGTTTAGTGACCTTGAATAAGGAAAAGGGTTTAGGGTTGGATTAGGCGGACCCGCTTCGCGGATCCGCGAAGCGGGTCCGCCTAATCCAACCCTAAACCCTTTTCCGTACCGTCTTATGCGGTAACCTACACTTAAGGTTCAGTGTCCAATCTTTGAATCACATCCACGACAGGGTTCACCAATACCCTCTTAGGGTACAGTTTCTTGCGGGTTTAGTGACCTTGAATAAGGAAAAGAGTTTAGGGTTGGATTAGGCGGATCCGCGAAGAGGGTCCGCCTAATCCAACCCTATACCCTTTTCCGTCCCGTCTTATGCGGTACCCTACTCTTAAGGTTCAGTGTCCCATCTTTGAATCACATCCACGACTGGGTTCACCAATACCCTCTTAGGGTACAGTTTCTTGCGGTTTTAGTGCCCTTGAATAAGGAAAAGGGTTTAGGGTTGGATTAGGGGGATCCGCGAAGCGGGTCCGCCTAATCCAACCCTAAACCCTTTTCCGTCCCGTCTTATGCGGTACCCTACTCTTAAGGTTTAGTGTCCCATCTTTGAATCACATCCACGACAGGGTTCACCAATACCCTCTTAGGGTACAGTTTCTTGCGGGTTTAGTGACCTTGAATAAGGAAAAGGGTTTAGGGTTGGATTAGGCAGACCCGCGAATGCGGTACCCTACTCTTAAGGTTCAGTGTCCCATATTTGAATCACATCCACGACAGGGTTCACCAATACCCTCTTAGGGTACAGTTTCTTGCGGGTTTAGTGACCTTGAATAAGGAAAAGGGTTTAGGGTTGGATTAGGCGGACCCGCTTCGCGGATCCGCGAAGCGGGTCCGCCTAATCCAACCCTAAACCCTTTTCCGTTCCGTCTTTTGCGGTACCCTACTCTTAAGGTTCAGTGTCCCATCTTTGAATCACATCCACGACAGGGTTCACCAATACCCTCTTAGGGTACAGTTTCTTGCGGGTTTAGTGACCTTGAATAAGGAAAAGGGTTTAGGGTTGGATTAGGCGGATCCGCGAAGCGGGTCCGCCTAATCCAACCCTAAACCCTTTTCCGTCCCGTCTTATGCGGTACCCTACTCTTAAGGTTCAGTGTCCCATCTTTGAATCACATCCACGACAGGGTTCACCAATACCCTCTTAGGGTACAGTTTCTTGCGGGTTTAGTGACCTTGAATAAGGAAAAGGGTTTAGGGTTGGATTAGGCGGACCCGCTTCACCGGTCCGCCTAATCCAACCCTAAACCCTTTTCCGTCCCGTCTTATGCGGTACCCTACTCCTAAGATTCAGTGTCCCATCTTTGAATCACATCCACGACAGGGTTCACCAATACCCTCGTAGGGTACAGTTTCTTGCGGGTTTAGTGACCTTGAATAAGGAAAAGGGTTTAGGGTTGGATTAGGCGGACCCGCTTCGCGGATCCGCGAAGCGGGTCCGCCTAATCCAACCCAAAACCCTTTTCCGTACCGTCTTATGCGGTACCCTACTCTTAAGGTTCAGTGTCCCATCTTTGAATGACATCCACGACAGGGTTCACCAATACCCTCTTAGGGTACAGTTTCTTGCGGGTTTAGTGACCTTGAATAAGAAAAAGGGTAAAGGGTTGGATTAGGCGGATCCGCGAAGCGGGTCCGCCTAATCCAACCCTAAACCCTTTTCCGTCCCGTCTTATGCGGTACCCTACTCTTAAGGTTCAGTGTCCCATCTTTGAATCACATCCACGACAGGGTTCACCAATACCCTCTTAGGGTACAGTTTCTTGTGGGTTTAGTGACCTTGAATAAGGAAAAGGGTTTAGGGTTGGATTAGGCGGACCCGCTTCACCGGTCCGCCTAATCCAACCCTAAACCCTTTTCCGTCCCGTCTTATGCGGTACCCTACTCCTAAGATTCAGTGTCCCATCTTTGAATCACATCCACGACAGGGTTCACCAATACCCTCGTAGGGTACAGTTTCTTGCGGGTTTAGTGACCTTGAATAAGGAAAAGGGTTTAGGGTTGGATTAGGCGGACCCGCTTCGCGGATCCGCGAAGCGGGTCCGCCTAATCCAACCCAAAACCCTTTTCCGTACCGTCTTATGCGGTACCCTACTCTTAAGGTTCAGTGTCCCATCTTTGAATCACATCCACGACAGGGTTCACCAATACCCTCTTAGGGTACAGTTTCTTGCGGGTTTAGTGACCTTGAATAAGAAAAAGGGTAAAGGGTTGGATTAGGCGGATCCGCGAAGCGGGTCCGCCTAATCCAACCCTAAACCCTTTTCCGTCCCGTCTTATGCGGTACCCTACTCTTAAGGTTCAGTGTCCCATCTTTGAATCACATCCACGACAGGGTTCACCAATACCCTCTTAGGGTACAGTTTCTTGCGGGTTTAGTGACCTTGAATAAGGAAAAGGGTTTAGGGTTGGATTAGGCGGACCCGCTTCACCGGTCCGCCTAATCCAACCCTAAACCCTTTTCCGTCCCGTCTTATGCGGTACCCTACTCCTAAGATTCAGTGTCCCATCTTTGAATCACATCCACGACAGGGTTCACCAATACCCTCGTAGGGTACAGTTTCTTGCGGGTTTAGTGACCTTGAATAAGGAAAAGGGTTTAGGGTTGGATTAGGCGGACCCGCTTCGCGGATCCGCGAAGCGGGTCCGCCTAATCCAACCCAAAACCCTTTTCCGTACCGTCTTATGCGGTACCCTACTCTTAAGGTTCAGTGTCCCATCTTTGAGTCACATCCACGACAGGGTTCACCAATACCCTCTTAGGGTACAGTTTCTTGCGGGTTTAGTGACCTTGAATAAGAAAAAGGGTAAAGGGTTGGATTAGGCGGATCCGCGAAGCGGGTCCGCCTAATCCAACCCTAAACCCTTTTCCGTCCCGTCTTATGCGGTACCCTACTCTTAAGGTTCAGTGTCCCATCTTTGAATCACATCCACGACAGGGTTCACCAATACCCTCTTAGGGTACAGTTTCTTGCGGGTTTAGTGACCTTGAATAAGGAAAAGAGTTTAGGGTTGGATTAGGCGGATCCGCGAAGAGGGTCCGCCTAATCCAACCCTATACCCTTTTCCGTCCCGTCTTATGCGGTACCCTACTCTTAAGGTTCAGTGTCCCATCTTTGAATCACATCCACGACAGGGTTCACCAATACCCTCTTAGGGTACAGTTTCTTGCGGGTTTAGTGCCCTTGAATAAGGAAAAGGGTTTAGGGTTGGATTAGGGGGATCCGCGAAGCGGGTCCGCCTAATCCAACCCTAAACCCTTTTCCGTCCCGTCTTATGCGGTACCCTACTCTTAAGGTTTAGTGTCCCATCTTTGAATCACATCCACGACAGGGTTCACCAATACCCTCTTAGGGTACAGTTTCTTGCGGGTTTAGTGACCTTGAATAAGGAAAAGGGTTTAGGGTTGGATTAGGCAGACCCGCGAATGCGGTACCCTACTCTTAAGGTTCAGTGTCCCATATTTGAATCACATCCACGACAGGGTTCACCAATACCCTCTTAGGGTACAGTTTCTTGCGGGTTTAGTGACCTTGAATAAGGAAAAGGGTTTAGGGTTGGATTAGGCGGATCCGCGAAGCGGGTCCGCCTAATCCAACCCTAAACCCTTTTCCGTCCCGTCTTATGCGGTACCCTACTCTTAAGGTTCAGTGTCCCATCTTTGAATCACATCCACGACAGGGTTCACCAATACCCTCTTAGGGTACAGTTTCTTGCGGGTTTAGTGACCTTGAATAAGGAAAAGGGTTTAGGGTTGGATTAGGCGGACCCGCTTCACCGGTCCGCCTAATCCAACCCTAAACCCTTTTCCGTCCCGTCTTATGCGGTACCCTACTCCTAAGATTCAGTGTCCCATCTTTGAATCACATCCACGACAGGGTTCACCAATACCCTCGTAGGGTACAGTTTCTTGCGGGTTTAGTGACCTTGAATAAGGAAAAGGGTTTAGGGTTGGATTAGGCGGACCCGCTTCGCGGATCCGCGAAGCGGGTCCGCCTAATCCAACCCTATACCCTTTTCCGTCCCGTCTTATGCGGTACCCTACTCTTAAGGTTCAGTGTCCCATCTTTGAATCACATCCACGACAGGGTTCACCAATACCCTCTTAGGGTACAGTTTCTTGCGGGTTTAGTGCCCTTGAATAAGGAAAAGGGTTTAGGGTTGGATTAGGGGGATCCGCGAAGCGGGTCCGCCTAATCCAACCCTAAACCCTTTTCCGTCCCGTCTTATGCGGTACCCTACTCTTAAGGTTCAGTGTCCCATCTTTGAATCACATCCACGACAGGGTTCACCAATACCCTCTTAGGGTACAGTTTCTTGCGGGTTTAGTGAGCTTGAATAAGGAAAAGGGTTTAGGGTTGGATTAGGCGGATCCGTGAAGCGGGTCCGCCTAATCCAACCCTAAACCCTTTTCTGTCCCGTCTTATGCGGTACCCTACTCTTAAGGTTTAGTGTCCCTTCTTTGAATCACATCCACGACAGGGTTCACCAATACCCTCTTAGGGTACAGTTTCTTGCGGGTTTAGTGACCTTGAATAAGGAAAAGGGTTTAGGGTTGGATTAGGCAGACCCGCGAATACGGTACCCTACTCTTAAGGTTCAGTGTCCCATCTTTGAATCACATCCACGACAGGGTTCACCAATACCCTCTTAGGGTACAGTTTCTTGCGGGTTTAGTGACCTTGAATAAGGAAAAGGGTTTAGGGTTGGATTAGGCAGACCCGCGAATGCGGTACCCTACTCTTAAGGTTCAGTGTCCCATCTTTGAATCACATCCACGACAGGGTTTACCAATACCCTCTTAGGGTACAGTTTCTTGCGGGTTTAGTGACCTTGAATAAGGAAAAGGGTTTAGGGTTGGATTAGGCGGACCCGCTTCGCGGATCCGCGAAGCGGGTCTGCCTAATCCAACCCTAAACCCTTTTCCGTACCGTCTTATGCGGTACCCTACTCTTAAGGTTCAGTGTCCCATCTTTGAATCACATCCACGACAGGGTTCACCAATACCCTCTTAGGGTACAGTTTCTTGCGGGTTTAGTGACCTTGAATAAGAAAAAGGGTATAGGGTTGGATTAGGCGGATCCGCGAAGCGGGTCCGCCTAATCCAACCCTAAACCCTTTTCCGTCCCGTCTTATGCGGTACCCTACTCTTAAGGTTCAGTGTCCCATCTTTGAATCACATCCACGACAGGGTTCACCAATACCCTCTTAGGGTACAGTTTCTTGCGGGTTTAGTGACCTTGAATAAGGAAAAGAGTTTGGGGTTGGATTAGGCGGATCCGCGAAGAGGGTCCGCCTAATCCAACCCAAAACCCTTTTCCGTACCGTCTTATGCGGTACCCTACTCTTAAGGTTCAGTGTCCCATCTTTGAATCACATCCACGACAGGGTTCACCAATACCCTCTTAGGGTACAGTTTCTTGCGGGTTTAGTGACCTTGAATAAGAAAAAGGGTAAAGGGTTGGATTAGGCGGATCCGCGAAGCGGGTCCGCCTAATCCAACCCTAAACCCTTTTCCGTCCCGTCTTATGCGGTACCCTACTCTTAAGGTTCAGTGTCCCATCTTTGAATCACATCCACGACAGGGTTCACCAATACCCTCTTAGGGTACAGTTTCTTGCGGGTTTAGTGACCTTGAATAAGGAAAAGAGTTTAGGGTTGGATTAGGCGGATCCGCGAAGAGGGTCCGCCTAATCCAACCCTATACCCTTTTCCGTCCCGTCTTATGCGGTACCCTACTCTTAAGGTTCAGTGTCCCATCTTTGAATCACATCCACGACAGGGTTCACCAATACCCTCTTAGGGTACAAATTCTTGCGGGTTTAGTGACCTTGAATAAGGAAAAGGGTTTAGGGTTGGATTAGGCAGACCCGCGAATGCGGTACCCTACTCTTAAGGTTCAGTGTCCCATCTTTGAATCACATCCACGACAGGGTTCACCAATACCCTCTTAGGGTACAGTTTCTTGCGGGTTTAGTGACCTTGAATAAGGAAAAGGGTTTAGGGTTGGATTAGGCAGACCCGCGAATGCGGTACCCTACTCTTAAGGTTCAGTGTCCCATCTTTGAATCACATCCACGACAGGGTTCACCAATACCCTCTTAGGGTACAGTTTCTTGCGGGTTTAGTGACCTTGAATAAGGAAAAGGGTTTAGGGTTGGATTAGGCGGACCCGCTTCGCGGATCCGCGAAGCGGGTCCGCCTAATCCAACCCTAAACCCTTTTCCGTTCCGTCTTTTGCGGTACCCTACTCTTAAGGTTCAGTGTCCCATCTTTGAATCACATCCACGACAGGGTTCACCAATACCCTCTTAGGGTACAGTTTCTTGCGGGTTTAGTGACCTTGAATAAGGAAAAGGGTTTAGGGTTGGATTAGGCGGACCCGCTTCGCGGATCCGCGAAGCGGGTCTGCCTAATCCAACCCTAAACCCTTTTCCGTACCGTCTTATGCGGTACCCTACTCTTAAGGTTCAGTGTCCCATCTTTGAATCACATCCACGACAGGGTTCACCAATACCCTCTTAGGGTACAGTTTCTTGCGGGTTTAGTGACCTTGAATAAGAAAAAGGGTATAGGGTTGGATTAGGCGGATCCGCGAAGCGGGTCCGCCTAATCCAACCCTAAACCCTTTTCCGTCCCGTCTTATGCGGTACCCTACTCTTAAGGTTCAGTGTCCCATCTTTGAATCACATCCACGACAGGGTTCACCAATACCCTCTTAGGGTACAGTTTCTTGCGGGTTTAGTGACCTTGAATAAGGAAAAGAGTTTGGGGTTGGATTAGGCGGATCCGCGAAGAGGGTCCGCCTAATCCAACCCAAAACCCTTTTCCGTACCGTCTTATGCGGTACCCTACTCTTAAGGTTCAGTGTCCCATCTTTGAATCACATCCACGACAGGGTTCACCAATACCCTCTTAGGGTACAGTTTCTTGCGGGTTTAGTGACCTTGAATAAGAAAAAGGGTAAAGGGTTGGATTAGGCGGATCCGCGAAGCGGGTCCGCCTAATCCAACCCTAAACCCTTTTCCGTCCCGTCTTATGCGGTACCCTACTCTTAAGGTTCAGTGTCCCATCTTTGAATCACATCCACGACAGGGTTCACCAATACCCTCTTAGGGTACAGTTTCTTGCGGGTTTAGTGACCTTGAATAAGGAAAAGAGTTTAGGGTTGGATTAGGCGGATCCGCGAAGAGGGTCCGCCTAATCCAACCCTATACCCTTTTCCGTCCCGTCTTATGCGGTACCCTACTCTTAAGGTTCAGTGTCCCATCTTTGAATCACATCCACGACAGGGTTCACCAATACCCTCTTAGGGTACAAATTCTTGCGGGTTTAGTGACCTTGAATAAGGAAAAGGGTTTAGGGTTGGATTAGGCAGACCCGCGAATGCGGTACCCTACTCTTAAGGTTCAGTGTCCCATCTTTGAATCACATCCACGACAGGGTTCACCAATACCCTCTTAGGGTACAGTTTCTTGCGGGTTTAGTGACCTTGAATAAGGAAAAGGGTTTAGGGTTGGATTAGGCAGACCCGCGAATGCGGTACCCTACTCTTAAGGTTCAGTGTCCCATCTTTGAATCACATCCACGACAGGGTTCACCAATACCCTCTTAGGGTACAGTTTCTTGCGGGTTTAGTGACCTTGAATAAGGAAAAGGGTTTAGGGTTGGATTAGGCGGACCCGCTTCGCGGATCCGCGAAGCGGGTCCGCCTAATCCAACCCTAAACCCTTTTCCGTTCCGTCTTTTGCGGTACCCTACTCTTAAGGTTCAGTGTCCCATCTTTGAATCACATCCACGACAGGGTTCACCAATACCCTCTTAGGGTACAGTTTCTTGCGGGTTTAGTGACCTTGAATAAGGAAAAGGGTTTAGGGTTGGATTAGGCGGACCCGCTTCGCGGATCCGCGAAGCGGGTCTGCCTAATCCAACCCTAAACCCTTTTCCGTACCGTCTTATGCGGTACCCTACTCTTAAGGTTCAGTGTCCCATCTTTGAATCACATCCACGACAGGGTTCACCAATACCCTCTTAGGGTACAGTTTCTTGCGGGTTTAGTGACCTTGAATAAGAAAAAGGGTATAGGGTTGGATTAGGCAGATCCGCGAAGCGGGTCCGCCTAATCCAACCCTAAACCCTTTTCCGTCCCGTCTTATGCGGTACCCTACTCTTAAGGTTCAGTGTCCCATCTTTGAATCACATCCACGACAGGGTTCACCAATACCCTCTTAGGGTACAGTTTCTTGCGGGTTTAGTGACCTTGAATAAGGAAAAGAGTTTGGGGTTGGATTAGGCGGATCCGCGAAGAGGGTCCGCCTAATCCAACCCAAAACCCTTTTCCGTACCGTCTTATGCGGTACCCTACTCTTAAGGTTCAGTGTCCCATCTTTGAATCACATCCACGACAGGGTTCACCAATACCCTCTTAGGGTACAGTTTCTTGCGGGTTTAGTGACCTTGAATAAGAAAAAGGGTAAAGGGTTGGATTAGGCGGATCCGCGAAGCGGGTCCGCCTAATCCAACCCTAAACCCTTTTCCGTCCCGTCTTATGAGGTACCCTACTCTTAAGGTTCAGTGTCCCATCTTTGAATCACATCCACGACAGGGTTCACCAATACCCTCTTAGGGTACAGTTTCTTGCGGGTTTAGTGACCTTGAATAAGGAAAAGAGTTTAGGGTTGGATTAGGCGGATCCGCGAAGAGGGTCCGCCTAATCCAACCCTATACCCTTTTCCGTCCCGTCTTATGCGGTACCCTACTCTTAAGGTTCAGTGTCCCATCTTTGAATCACATCCACGACAGGGTTCACCAATACCCTCTTAGGGTACAGTTTCTTGCGGGTTTAGTGCCCTTGAATAAGGAAAAGGGTTTAGGGTTGGATTAGGGGGATCCGCGAAGCGGGTCCGCCTAATCCAACCCTAAACCCTTTTCCGTCCCGTCTTATGCGGTACCCTACTCTTAAGGTTCAGTGTCCCATCTTTGAATCACATCCACGACAGGGTTCACCAATACCCTCTTAGGGTACAGTTTCTTGCGGGTTTAGTGAGCTTGAATAAGGAAAAGGGTTTAGGGTTGGATTAGGCGGATCCGTGAAGCGGGTCCGCCTAATCCAACCCTAAACCCTTTTCTGTCCCGTCTTATGCGGTACCCTACTCTTAAGGTTTAGTGTCCCATCTTTGAATCACATCCACGACAGGGTTCACCAATACCCTCTTAGGGTACAGTTTCTTGCGGGTTTAGTGACCTTGAATAAGGAAAAGGGTTTAGGGTTGGATTAGGCAGACCCGCGAATGCGGTACCCTACTCTTAAGGTTCAGTGTCCCATCTTTGAATCACATCCACGACAGGGTTTACCAATACCCTCTTAGGGTACAGTTTCTTGCGGGTTTAGTGACCTTGAATAAGGAAAAGGGTTTAGGGTTGGATTAGGCGGACCCGCTTCGCGGATCCGCGAAGCGGGTCCGCCTAATCCAACCCTAAACCCTTTTCCGTACCGTCTTATGCGGTACCCTACTCTTAAGGTTCAGTGTCCCATCTTTGAATCACATCCACGACAGGGTTCACCAATACCCTCTTAGGGTACAGTTTCTTGCGGGTTTAGTGACCTTGAATAAGAAAAAGGGTATAGGGTTGGATTAGGCGGATCCGCAAAGCGGGTCCGCCTAATCCAACCCTAAACCCTTTTCCGTCCCGTCTTATGCGGTACCCTACTCTTAAGGTTTAGTGTCCCATCTTTGAATCACATCCACGACAGGGTTCACCAATACCCTCTTAGGGTACAGTTTCTTGCGGGTTTAGTGACCTTGAATAAGGAAAAGAGTTTAGGGTTGGATTAGGCGGATCTGAGAAGAGGGTCCGCCTAATCCAACCCTATACCCTTTTCCGTCCCGTCTTATGCGGTACCCTACTCTTAAGGTTCAGTGTCTCATCTTTGAATCACATCCACGACAGGGTTCACCAATACCCTCTTAGGGTACAGTTTCTTGCGGGTTTAGTGCCCTTGAATAAGGAAAAGGGTTGGATTAGGCAGATCCGCGAAGCGGGTCCGCCTAATCCAACCCTAAACCGTTTTCCGTCCCGTCTTATGCGGTACCCTACTCTTAAGGTTCAGTGTCCCATCTTTGAATCACATCCACGACAGGGTTCACCAATACCCTCTTAGGGTACAGTTTCTTGCGGGTTTAGTGACCTTGAATAAGGAAAAGGGTTTAGGGTTGGATTAGGCGGATCCGCGAAGCGGGTCCGCCTAATCCAACCCTAAACCCTTTTCCGTCCCGTCTTATGCGGTACCCTACTCTTAAGGTTCAGTGTCCCATCTTTGAATCACATCCACGACAGGGTTCACCATTACCCTCTTAGGGTACAGTTTCTTGCGGGTTTAGTGACCTTGAATAAGGAAAATGGTTTAGGGTTGGATTAGGTGGATCCGCGTAGAGGGTCCGCCTAATCCAACCCTAAACCCTTTTCCGTCCCGTCTTATGCGGTACTCTACTCTTAAGGTTCAGTGTCCCATCTTTGAATCACATCCACGACAGGGTTCACCAATACCCTCTTAGGGTACAGTTTCTTGCGGGTTTAGTGACCTTGAATAAGGAAAAGGGTTTAGGGTTGGATTAGGCGGACCCGCTTCGCCGGTCCGCCTAATCCAACCCTAAACCCTTTTCCGTCCCGTCTTATGCGGTACACTACTCTTAAGATTCAGTGTCCCATCTTTGAATCACATCCACGACAGGGTTCACCAATACCCTCGTAGGGTACGGTTTCTTGCGGGTTTAGTGACCTTGAATAAGGAAAAGGGTTTAGGGTTGGATTAGGCGGACCCGCTTCGCGGATCCGCGAAGCGGGTCTGCCTAATCCAACCCTAAACCTTTTTCCGTACCGTCTTATGCGGTACCCTACTCTTAAGGTTCAGTGTCCCATCTTTGAATCACATCCACGACAGGGTTCACCAATACCCTCTTAGGGTACAGTTTCTTGCGGGTTTAGTGACCTTGAATAAGGAAAAGAGTTTGGGGTTGGATTAGGCGGATCCGCGAAGCGGGTCCGCCTAATCCAACCCTAAACCCTTTTCCGTCTCGTCTTATGCGGTACACTACTCTTAAGATTCAGTGTCCCATCTTTGAATCACATCCACGACAGGGTTCACCAATACCCTCGTAGGGTACAGTTTCTTGCGGGTTTAGTGACCTTGAATAAGGAAAAGGGTTTAGGGTTGGATTAGGCGGACCCGCTTCGCGGATCCGCGAAGCGGGTCCGCCTAATCCAACCCTAAACCTTTTTCCGTACCGTCTTATGCGGTACCCTACTCTTAAGGTTCAGTGTCCCATCTTTGAATCACATCCACGACAGGGTTCACCAATACCCTCTTAGGGTACAGTTTCTTGCGGGTTTAGTGACCTTGCATAAGGAAAAGGGTTTAGGGTTGGATTAGGCGGACCCGCTTCGCGGATCCGCGAAGCGGGTCCGCGTAATCTAACCCTAAACCCTTTTCCGTCCCGTCTTATGCGGTACCCTACTCTTAAGGTTCAGTGTCCCATCTTTGAATCACATCCACGACAGGGTTCACCAATACCCTCTTAGGGTACAGTTTCTTGCGGGTTTAGTGACCTTGAATAAGGAAAAGAGTTTAGGGTTGGATTAGGTGGATCCGCGTAGAGGGTCCGCCTAATCCAACCCTAAACCCTTTTCCGTCCCGTCTTATGCGGTACCCTACTCTTAAGGTTCAGTGTCCCATCTTTGAATCACATCCACGACAGGGTTCACCAATACCCTCTTAGGGTACAGTTTCTTGCAGGTTTAGTGCCCTTGAATAAGGAAAAGGGTTTAGGATTGGATTAGGCGGATCCGCGAAGCGGGTCCGCCTAATCCAACCCTAAACCCTTTTCCGTCCCGTCTTATGCGGTACTCTACTCTTAAGGTTCAGTGTCCCATCTTTGAATCACATCCACGACAGGGTTCACCAATACCCTCTTAGGGTACAGTTTCTTGCGGGTTTAGTGACCTTGAATAAGGAAAAGGGTTTAGGGTTGGATTAGGCGGACCCGCTTCGCCGGTCCGCCTAATCCAACCCTAAACCCTTTTCCGTCCCGTCTTATGCGGTACACTACTCTTAAGATTCAGTGTCCCATCTTTGAATCACATCCACGACAGGGTTCACCAATACCCTCGTAGGGTACAGTTTCTTGCGGGTTTAGTGACCTTGAATAAGGAAAAGGGTTTAGGGTTGGATTAGGCGGACCCGCTTCGCGGATCCGCGAAGCGGGTCCGCCTAATCCAACCCTAAACCTTTTTCCGTACCGTCTTATGCGGTACCCTACTCTTAAGGTTAAGTGTCCCATCTTTGAATCACATCCACGACAGGGTTCACCAATACCCTCTTAGGGTACAGTTTCTTGCGGGTTTAGTGACCTTGCATAAGGAAAAGGGTTTAGGGTTGGATTAGGCGGACCCGCTTCGCGGATCCGCGAAGCGGGTCCGCCTAATCCAACCCTAAACCCTTTTCCGTACCGTCTTATGCGGTACCCTACTCTTAAGGTTCAGTGTCCCATCTTTGAATCACATCCACGACAGGGTTCACCAATACCCTCATAGGGTACAGTTTCTTGCGGGTTTAGTGACCTTGAATAAGGAAAAGAGTTTGGGGTTGGATTAGGCGGATCCGCGAAGCGGGTCCGCCTAATCCAACCCTAAACCCTTTTCCGTCCCGTCTTATGCGGTACTCTACTCTTAAGGTTCAGTGTCCCATCTTTGAATCACATCCACGACAGGGTTCACCAATAACCTCTTAGGGTACAGTTTCTTGCGGGTTTAGTGACCTTGAATAAGGAAAAGGGTTTAGGGTTGGATTAGGCGGACCCGCTTTGCCGGTCCGCTTAATCCAACCCTAAACCCTTTTCCGTCCTGTCTTATGCGGTACCCTACTATTAAGATTCAGTGTCCCATCTTTGAATCACATCCACGACAGGGTTCACCAATACCCTCTTAGGGTACAGTTTCTTGCGGGTTTAGTGACCTTGAATAAGGAAAAGGGTTTAGGGTTGGATTAGGCAGACCCGCGAATGCGGTACCCTACTCTTAAGGTTCAGTGTCCCATCTTTGAATCACATCCACGACAGGGTTCACCAATACCCTCTTAGGGTACAGTTTCTTGCGGGTTTAGTGACCTTGAATAAGGAAAAGGGTTTAGGGTTGGATTAGGCGGACCCGCTTCGCGGATCCGCGAAGCGGGTCCGCCTAATCCAACCCTAAACCCTTTTCCGTTCCGTCTTTTGCGGTACCCTACTCTTAAGGTTCAGTGTCCCATCTTTGAATCACATCCACGACAGGGTTCACCAATACCCTCTTAGGGTACAGTTTCTTGCGGGTTTAGTGACCTTGAATAAGAAAAAGGGTATAGGGTTGGATTAGGCGGATCCGCGAAGCGGGTCCGCCTAATCCAACCCTAAACCCTTTTCCGTCCCGTCTTATGCGGTACCCTACTCTTAAGGTTTAGTGTCCCATCTTTGAATCACATCCACGACAGGGTTCACCAATACCCTCTTAGGGTACAGTTTCTTGCGGGTTTAGTGACCTTGAATAAGGAAAAGAGTTTAGGGTTGGATTAGGCGGATCTGCGAAGAGGGTCCGCCTAATCCAACCCTATACCCTTTTCCGTCCCGTCTTATGCGGTACCCTACTCTTAAGGTTCAGTGTCTCATCTTTGAATCACATCCACGACAGGGTTCACCAATACCCTCTTAGGGTACAGTTTCTTGCGGGTTTAGTGCCCTTGAATAAGGAAAAGGGTTGGATTAGGCGGATCCGCGAAGCGGGTCCGCCTAATCCAACCCTAAACCCTTTTCCGTCCCGTCTTATGCGGTACCCTACTCTTAAGGTTCAGTGTCCCATCTTTGAATCACATCCACGACAGGGTTCACCAATACCCTCGTAGGGTACAGTTTCTTGCGGGTTTAGTGACCTTGAATAAGGAAAAGGGTTTAGGGTTGGTTTAGGCGGACCCGCTTCGCGGATCCGCGAAGCGGGTCCGCCTAATCCAACCCTAAACCCTTTTCCGTCCCGTCTTATGCGGTACCCTACTCTTAAGGTTCAGTGTCCCATCTTTGAATCACATCCACGACAGGGTTCACCAATACCCTCTTAGGGTACAGTTTCTTGCGGGTTTAGTGACCTTGAATAAGGAAAAGAGTTTAGGGTTGGATTAGGCGGATCCGCGAAGAGGGTCCGCCTAATCCAACCCTATACCCTTTTCCGTCCCGTCTTATGCGGTACCCTACTCTTAAGGTTCAGTGTCCCATCTTTGAATCACATCCACGACAGGGTTTACCAATACCCTCTTAGGGTACAGTTTCTTGCGGGTTTAGTGCCCTTGAATAAGGAAAAGGGTTTAGGGTTGGATTAGGCGGAACCGCGAAGCGGGTCCGCCTTATCCAACCCTAAACCCTTTTCCGTCCGGTCTTATGCGGTACCCTACTCTTAAGGTTCAGTGTCCCATCTTTGAATCACATCGACGACAGGGTTCACCAATACCCTCTTAGGGTACAGTTTCTTGCGGGTTTAGTGACCTTTAATAAGGAAAAGGGTTTAGGGTTGGATTAGGCGGATCCGCGAAGCGGGTCCGCCTAATCCAACCCTAAACCCTTTTCCGTCCCGTCTTATGCGGTACTCTACTCTTAAGGGTTAGTGTCCCATCTTTGAATCACATCCACGACAGGGTTCACCAATACCCTCTTAGGGTACAGTTTCTTGCGGGTTTAGTGACCTTGAATAAGGAAAAGGGTTTAGGGTTGGATTAGGCGGACCCGCTTCGCCGGTCCGCCTAATCCAACCCTAAACCCTTTTCCGTCCCGTCTTATGCGGTACACTACTCTTAAGATTCAGTGTCCCATCTTTGAATCACAACCACGACAGGGTTCACCAATACCCTCGTAGGGTACAGTTTCTTGCGGGTTTAGTGACCTTGAATAAGGAAAAGGGTTTAGGGTTGGATTAGGCGGACCCGCTTCGCGGATCTGCGAAGCGGGTCCGCCTAATCCAACCCTAAACCTTTTTCCGTACCGTCTTATGCGGTACCCTACTCTTAAGGTTCAGTGTCCCATCTTTGAATCACATCCACGACAGGGTTCACCAATACCCTCTTAGGGTACAGTTTCTTGCGGGTTTAGTGACCTTGCATAAGGAAAAGGGTTTAGGGTTGGATTAGGCGGACCCGCTTCGCGGATCCGCGAAGCGGGTCCGCCTAATCCAACCCTAAACCCTTTTCCGTACCGTCTTATGCGGTACCCTACTCTTAAGGTTCAGTGTCCCATCTTTGAATCACATCCACGACAGGGTTCACCAATACCCTCTTAGGGTACAGTTTCTTGCGGGTTTAGTGACCTTGAATAAGGAAAAGAGTTTGGGGTTGGATTAGGCGGATCCGCGAAGAGGGTCCGCCTAATCCAACCCTAAACCCTTTTCCGTCCCGTCTTATGCGGTACCCTACTCTTAAGGTTCAGTGTCCCATCTTTGAATCACATCCACGACAGGGTTCACCAATATCCTCTTAGGGTACAGTTTCTTGCAGGTTTAGTGCCCTTGAATAAGGAAAAGGGTATAGGATTGGATTAGGTGGATCCGCGAAGCGGGTCCGCCTAATCCAACCCTAAACCCTTTTCCGTCCCGTCTTATGCGGTACTCTACTCTTAAGGTTCAGTGTCCCATCTTTGAATCACATCCACGACAGGGTTCACCAATAACCTCTTAGGGTACAGTTTCTTGCGGGTTTAGTGACCTTGAATAAGGAAAAGGGTTTAGGGTTGGATTAGGCGGACCCGCTTCGCCGGTCCGCCTAATCCAACCCTAAACCTTTTTCCGTACCGTCTTATGCGGTACCCTACTCTTAAGGTTCAGTGTCCCATCTTTGAATCACATCCACGACAGGGTTCACCAATACCCTCTTAGGGTACAGTTTCTTGCGGGTTTAGTGACCTTGCATAAGGAAAAGGGTTTAGGGTTGGATTAGGCGGACCCGCTTCGCGGATCCGCGAAGCGGGTCCGCCTAATCCAACCCTAAACCCTTTTCCGTACCGTCTTATGCGGTACCCTACTCTTAAGGTTCAGTGTCCCATCTTTGAATCACATCCACGACAGGATTCACCAATACCCTCTTAGGGTACAGTTTCTTGCGGGTTTAGTGACCTTGAATAAGGAAAAGAGTTTGGGGTTGGATTAGGCGGATCCGCGAAGAGGGTCCGCCTAATCCAACCCTAAACCCTTTTCCGTCCCGTCTTATGCGGTACCCTACTCTTAAGGTTCAGTGTCCCATCTTTGAATCACATCCACGACAGGGTTCACCAATATCCTCTTAGGGTACAGTTTCTTGCAGGTTTAGTGCCCTTGAATAAGGAAAAGGGTATAGGATTGGATTAGGCGGATCCGCGAAGAGGGTCCGCCTAATCCAACCCTATACCCTTTTCCGTCCCGTCTTATGCGGTACCCTACTCTTAAGGTTCAGTGTCCCATCTTTGAATCACATCCACGACAGGGTTTACCAATACCCTCTTAGGGTACAGTTTCTTGCGGGTTTAGTGCCCTTGAATAAGGAAAAGGGTTTAGGGTTGGATTAGGCGGAACCGCGAAGCGGGTCCGCCTTATCCAACCCTAAACCCTTTTCCGTCCGGTCTTATGCGGTACCCTACTCTTAAGGTTCAGTGTCCCATCTTTGAATCACATCGACGACAGGGTTCACCAATACCCTCTTAGGGTACAGTTTCTTGCGGGTTTAGTGACCTTTAATAAGGAAAAGGGTTTAGGGTTGGATTAGGCGGATCCGCGAAGCGGGTCCGCCTAATCCAACCCTAAACCCTTTTCCGTCCCGTCTTATGCGGTACTCTACTCTTAAGGGTTAGTGTCCCATCTTTGAATCACATCCACGACAGGGTTCACCAATACCCTCTTAGGGTACAGTTTCTTGCGGGTTTAGTGACCTTGAATAAGGAAAAGGGTTTAGGGTTGGATTAGGCGGACCCGCTTCGCCGGTCCGCCTAATCCAACCCTAAACCCTTTTCCGTCCCGTCTTATGCGGTACACTACTCTTAAGATTCAGTGTCCCATCTTTGAATCACAACCACGACAGGGTTCACCAATACCCTCGTAGGGTACAGTTTCTTGCGGGTTTAGTGACCTTGAATAAGGAAAAGGGTTTAGGGTTGGATTAGGCGGACCCGCTTCGCGGATCTGCGAAGCGGGTCCGCCTAATCCAACCCTAAACCTTTTTCCGTACCGTCTTATGCGGTACCCTACTCTTAAGGTTCAGTGTCCCATCTTTGAATCACATCCACGACAGGGTTCACCAATACCCTCTTAGGGTACAGTTTCTTGCGGGTTTAGTGACCTTGCATAAGGAAAAGGGTTTAGGGTTGGATTAGGCGGACCCGCTTCGCGGATCCGCGAAGCGGGTCCGCCTAATCCAACCCTAAACCCTTTTCCGTACCGTCTTATGCGGTACCCTACTCTTAAGGTTCAGTGTCCCATCTTTGAATCACATCCACGACAGGGTTCACCAATACCCTCTTAGGGTACAGTTTCTTGCGGGTTTAGTGACCTTGAATAAGGAAAAGAGTTTGGGGTTGGATTAGGCGGATCCGCGAAGAGGGTCCGCCTAATCCAACCCTAAACCCTTTTCCGTCCCGTCTTATGCGGTACCCTACTCTTAAGGTTCAGTGTCCCATCTTTGAATCACATCCACGACAGGGTTCACCAATATCCTCTTAGGGTACAGTTTCTTGCAGGTTTAGTGCCCTTGAATAAGGAAAAGGGTATAGGATTGGATTAGGTGGATCCGCGAAGCGGGTCCGCCTAATCCAACCCTAAACCCTTTTCCGTCCCGTCTTATGCGGTACTCTACTCTTAAGGTTCAGTGTCCCATCTTTGAATCACATCCACGACAGGGTTCACCAATAACCTCTTAGGGTACAGTTTCTTGCGGGTTTAGTGACCTTGAATAAGGAAAAGGGTTTAGGGTTGGATTAGGCGGACCCGCTTCGCCGGTCCGCCTAATCCAACCCTAAACCCTTTTCCGTCCTGTCTTATGCGGTACCCTACTCTTAAGATTCAGTGTCCCATCTTTGAATCACATCCACGACAGGGTTCACCAATACCCTCTTAGGGTACAGTTTCTTGCGGGTTTAGTGACCTTGAATAAGGAAAAGGGTTTAGGGTTGGATTAGGCAGACCCGCGAATGCGGTACCCTACTCTTAAGGTTCAGTGTCCCATCTTTGAATCACATCCACGACAGGGTTCACCAATACCCTCTTAGGGTACAGTTTCTTGCGGGTTTAGTGACCTTGAATAAGGAAAAGGGTTTAGGGTTGGATTAGGCGGACCCGCTTCGCGGATCCGCGAAGCGGGTCCGCCTAATCCAACCCTAAACCCTTTTCCGTTCCGTCTTTTGCGGTACCCTACTCTTAAGGTTCAGTGTCCCATCTTTGAATCACATCCACGACAGGGTTCACCAATACCCTCTTAGGGTACAGTTTCTTGCGGGTTTAGTGACCTTGAATAAGAAAAAGGGTATAGGGTTGGATTAGGCGGATCCGCGAAGCGGGTCCGCCTAATCCAACCCTAAACCCTTTTCCGTCCCGTCTTATGCGGTACCCTACTCTTAAGGTTTAGTGTCCCATCTTTGAATCACATCCACGACAGGGTTCACCAATACCCTCTTAGGGTACAGTTTCTTGCGGGTTTAGTGACCTTGAATAAGGAAAAGAGTTTAGGGTTGGATTAGGCGGATCTGCGAAGAGGGTCCGCCTAATCCAACCCTATACCCTTTTCCGTCCCGTCTTATGCGGTACCCTACTCTTAAGGTTCAGTGTCTCATCTTTGAATCACATCCACGACAGGGTTCACCAATACCCTCTTAGGGTACAGTTTCTTGCGGGTTTAGTGCCCTTGAATAAGGAAAAGGGTTGGATTAGGCGAATCCGCGAAGCGGGTCCGCCTAATCCAACCCTAAACCCTTTTCCGTCCCGTCTTATGCGGTACCCTACTCTTAAGGTTCAGTGTCCCATCTTTGAATCACATCCACGACAGGGTTCACCAATACCCTCGTAGGGTACAGTTTCTTGCGGGTTTAGTGACCTTGAATAAGGAAAAGGGTTTAGGGTTGGTTTAGGCGGACCCGCTTCGCGGATCCGCGAAGCGGGTCCGCCTAATCCAACCCTAAACCCTTTTCCGTCCCGTCTTATGCGGTACCCTACTCTTAAGGTTCAGTGTCCCATCTTTGAATCACATCCACGACAGGGTTCACCAATACCCTCTTAGGGTACAGTTTCTTGCGGGTTTAGTGACCTTGAATAAGGAAAAGAGTTTAGGGTTGGATTAGGCGGATCCGCGAAGAGGGTCCGCCTAATCCAACCCTATACCCTTTTCCGTCCCGTCTTATGCGGTACCCTACTCTTAAGGTTCAGTGTCCCATCTTTGAATCACATCCACGACAGGGTTTACCAATACCCTCTTAGGGTACAGTTTCTTGCGGGTTTAGTGCCCTTGAATAAGGAAAAGGGTTTAGGGTTGGATTAGGCGGAACCGCGAAGCGGGTCCGCCTTATCCAACCCTAAACCCTTTTCCGTCCGGTCTTATGCGGTACCCTACTCTTAAGGTTCAGTGTCCCATCTTTGAATCACATCGACGACAGGGTTCACCAATACCCTCTTAGGGTACAGTTTCTTGCGGGTTTAGTGACCTTTAATAAGGAAAAGGGTTTAGGGTTGGATTAGGCGGATCCGCGAAGCGGGTCCGCCTAATCCAACCCTAAACCCTTTTCCGTCCCGTCTTATGCGGTACTCTACTCTTAAGGGTTAGTGTCCCATCTTTGAATCACATCCACGACAGGGTTCACCAATACCCTCTTAGGGTACAGTTTCTTGCGGGTTTAGTGACCTTGAATAAGGAAAAGAGTTTAGGGTTGGATTAGGCGGATCTGCGAAGAGGGTCCGCCTAATCCAACCCTATACCCTTTTCCGTCCCGTCTTATGCGGTACCCTACTCTTAAGGTTCAGTGTCTCATCTTTGAATCACATCCACGACAGGGTTCACCAATACCCTCTTAGGGTACAGTTTCTTGCGGGTTTAGTGCCCTTGAATAAGGAAAAGGGTTGGATTAGGCGGATCCGCGAAGCGGGTCCGCCTAATCCAACCCTAAACCCTTTTCCGTCCCGTCTTATGCGGTACCCTACTCTTAAGGTTCAGTGTCCCATCTTTGAATCACATCCACGACAGGGTTCACCAATACCCTCGTAGGGTACAGTTTCTTGCGGGTTTAGTGACCTTGAATAAGGAAAAGGGTTTAGGGTTGGTTTAGGCGGACCCGCTTCGCGGATCCGCGAAGCGGGTCCGCCTAATCCAACCCTAAACCCTTTTCCGTCCTGTCTTATGCGGTACCCTACTCTTAAGGTTCAGTGTCCCATCTTTGAATCACATCCACGACAGGGTTCACCAATACCCTCTTAGGGTACAGTTTCTTGCGGGTTTAGTGACCTTGAATAAGGAAAAGAGTTTAGGGTTGGATTAGGCGGATCCGCGAAGAGGGTCCGCCTAATCCAACCCTATACCCTTTTCCGTCCCGTCTTATGCGGTACCCTACTCTTAAGGTTCAGTGTCCCATCTTTGAATCACATCCACGACAGGGTTTACCAATACCCTCTTAGGGTACAGTTTCTTGCGGGTTTAGTGCCCTTGAATAAGGAAAAGGGTTTAGGGTTGGATTAGGCGGAACCGCGAAGCGGGTCCGCCTTATCCAACCCTAAACCCTTTTCCGTCCGGTCTTATGCGGTACCCTACTCTTAAGGTTCAGTGTCCCATCTTTGAATCACATCGACGACAGGGTTCACCAATACCCTCTTAGGGTACAGTTTCTTGCGGGTTTAGTGACCTTGAATAAGGAAAAGGGTTTAGGGATGGATTAGGCGGACCCGTGAATGCGGTACCCTACTCTTAAGGTTCAGTGTTCCATCTTTGAATCACATCCACGACAGGGTTCACCAATACCCTCTTAGGGTACAGTTTCTTGCGGGTTTAGTGACCTTGAATAAGAAAAAGGGTATAGGGTTGGATTAGGCAGATCCGCGAAGCGGGTCCGCCTAATCCAACCCTAAACCCTTTTCCGTCCCGTCTTATGCGGTACCCTACTCTTAAGGTTCAGTGTCCCATCTTTGAATCACATCCACGACAGGGTTCACCAATACCCTCTTAGGGTACAGTTTCTTGCGGGTTTAGTGACCTTGAATAAGGAAAAGGGTTTAGGGTTGGATTAGGCGGATCCGCGAAGCGGGTCCGCCTAAACCAACCCTAAACCCTTTTCCGTCCCGTCTTATGCGGTACCCTACTCTTAAGGGTTAGTGTCCCATCTTTGAATCACATCCACGACAGGGTTCACCAATACCCTCTTAGGGTACAGTTTCTTGCGGGTTTAGTGACCTTGAATAAGGAAAAGGGTTTAGGGTTGGATTAGGCGGACCCGCGAATGCGGTACCCTACTCTTAAGGTTCAGTGTCCCATCTTTGAATCACATCCACGACAGGGTTCACCAATACCCTCTTAGGGTACAGTTTCTTGCGGGTTTAGTGACCTTGAATAAGGAAAAGGGTTTAGGGTTGGATTAGGCGGATCCGCGAAGCGGGTCCGCCTAATCCAACCCTAAACCCTTTTCCGTCCCGTCTTATGCGGTACCCTACTCTTAAGGTTCAGTGTCCCATCTTTGAATCACATCCACGACAGGGTTCACCAATACCCTCTTAGGGTACAGTTTCTTGCGGGTTTAGTGACCTTGAATAAGGAAAAGAGTTTAGGGTTGGATTAGGCGGATCCGCGAAGAGGGTCCGCCTAATCCAACCCTATACCCTTTTCCTTCCCGTCTTATGCGGTACCCTACTCTTAAGGTTCAGTGTCCCATCTTTGAATCACATCCACGACAGGGTTCACCAATACCCTCTTAGGGTACAGTTTCTTGCGGGTTTAGTGCCCTTGAATAAGGAAAAGGGTTTAGGGTTGGATTAGGCGGATCCGCGAAGCGGGTCCGCCTAATCCAACCCTAAACCCTTTTCCGTCCCGTCTTATGCGGTTCCCTACTCTTAAGGTTCAGTGTCCCATCTTTGAATCACATCCACGACAGGGTTCACCAATACCCTCTTAGGGTACAGTTTCTTGCGGGTTTAGTGACCTTGAATAAGGAAAAGGGTTTAGGGATGGATTAGGCGGACCCGTGAATGCGGTACCCTACTCTTAAGGTTCAGTGTTCCATCTTTGAATCACATCCACGACAGGGTTCACAATTACCCTCTTAGGGTACAGTTTCTTGCGGGTTTAGTGACCTTGAATAAGGAAAAGGGTTTAGGATTGGATTAGGCAGACCCGCTTCGCGGATCCGTGAAGCGGGTCCGCCTAATCCAACCCTAAACCCTTTTCCGTCCCGTCTTATGCGGTACCCTACTCTTAAGGTTCAGTGTCCCATCTTTGAATCACATCCACGACAGGGTTCACCAATACCCTCTTAGGGTACAGTTTCTTGCGGGTTTAGTGACCTTGAATAAGGAAAAGGGTTTAGGGTTGGATTAGGCGGATCCGCGAAGCGGGTTCGCCTAAACCAACCCTAAACCCTTTTCCGTCCCGTCTTATGCAGTACCCTACTCTTAAGGGTTAGTGTCCCATCTTTGAATCACATCCACGACAGGGTTCACCAATACCCTCTTAGGGTACAGTTTCTTGCGGGTTTAGTGACCTTGAATAAGGAAAAGGGTTTAGGGTTGGATTAGGCGGACCCGCGAATGCGGTACCCTACTCTTAAGGTTCAGTGTCCCATCTTTGAATCACATCCACGACAGGGTTCACCAATACCCTCTTAGGGTACAGTTTCTTGCGGGTTTAGTGACCTTGAATAAGGAAAAGGGTTTAGGGTTGGATTAGGCGGATCCGCGAAGCGGGTCCGCCTAATCCAACCCTAAACCCTTTTCCGTCCCGTCTTATGCGGTACCCTACTCTTAAGGTTCAGTGTCCCATCTTTGAATCACATCCACGACAGGGTTCACCAATACCCTCTTAGGGTACAGTTTCTTGCGGGTTTAGTGACCTTGAATAAGGAAAAGAGTTTAGGGTTGGATTAGGCGGATCCGCGAAGAGGGTCCGCCTAATCCAACCCTATACCCTTTTCCTTCCCGTCTTATGCGGTACCCTACTCTTAAGGTTCAGTGTCCCATCTTTGAATCACATCCACGACAGGGTTCACCAATACCCTCTTAGGGTACAGTTTCTTGCGGGTTTAGTGCCCTTGAATAAGGAAAAGGGTTTAGGGTTGGATTAGGCGGATCCGCGAAGCGGGTCCGCCTAATCCAACCCTAAACCCTTTTCCGTCCCGTCTTATGCGGTACCCTACTCTTAAGGTTCAGTGTCCCATCTTTGAATCACATCCACGACAGGGTTCACCAATACCCTCTTAGGGTACAGTTTCTTGCGGGTTTAGTGCCCTTGAATAAGGAAAAGGGTTTAGGGTTGGATTAGGCGGATCCGCGAAGCGGGTCCGCCTAATCCAACCCTAAACCCTTTTCCGTCCCGTCTTATGCGGTACCCTACTCTTAAGGTTCAGTGTCCCATCTTTGAATCACATCGACGACAGGGTTCACCAATACCCTCTTAGGGTACAGTTTCTTGCGGGTTTAGTGACCTTGAATAAGGAAAAGGGTTTAGGGATGGATTAGGCGGACCCGTGAATGCGGTACCCTACTCTTAAGGTTCAGTGTTCCATCTTTGAATCACATCCACGACAGGGTTCACCAATACCCTCTTAGGGTACAGTTTCTTGCGGGTTTAGTGACCTTGAATAAGAAAAAGGGTATAGGGTTGGATTAGGCAGATCCGCGAAGCGGGTCCGCCTAATCCAACCCTAAACCCTTTTCCGTCCCGTCTTATGCGGTACCCTACTCTTAAGGTTCAGTGTCCCATCTTTGAATCACATCCACGACAGGGTTCACCAATACCCTCTTAGGGTACAGTTTCTTGCGGGTTTAGTGACCTTGAATAAGGAAAAGGGTTTAGGGTTGGATTAGGCGGATCCGCGAAGCGGGTCCGCCTAAACCAACCCTAAACCCTTTTCCGTCCCGTCTTATGCGGTACCCTACTCTTAAGGGTTAGTGTCCCATCTTTGAATCACATCCACGACAGGGTTCACCAATACCCTCTTAGGGTACAGTTTCTTGCGGGTTTAGTGACCTTGAATAAGGAAAAGGGTTTAGGGTTGGATTAGGCGGACCCGCGAATGCGGTACCCTACTCTTAAGGTTCAGTGTCCCATCTTTGAATCACATCCACGACAGGGTTCACCAATACCCTCTTAGGGTACAGTTTCTTGCGGGTTTAGTGACCTTGAATAAGGAAAAGGGTTTAGGGTTGGATTAGGCGGATCCGCGAAGCGGGTCCGCCTAATCCAACCCTAAACCCTTTTCCGTCCCGTCTTATGCGGTACCCTACTCTTAAGGTTCAGTGTCCCATCTTTGAATCACATCCACGACAGGGTTCACCAATACCCTCTTAGGGTACAGTTTCTTGCGGGTTTAGTGACCTTGAATAAGGAAAAGAGTTTAGGGTTGGATTAGGCGGATCCGCGAAGAGGGTCCGCCTAATCCAACCCTATACCCTTTTCCTTCCCGTCTTATGCGGTACCCTACTCTTAAGGTTCAGTGTCCCATCTTTGAATCACATCCACGACAGGGTTCACCAATACCCTCTTAGGGTACAGTTTCTTGCGGGTTTAGTGCCCTTGAATAAGGAAAAGGGTTTAGGGTTGGATTAGGCGGATCCGCGAAGCGGGTCCGCCTAATCCAACCCTAAACCCTTTTCCGTCCCGTCTTATGCGGTTCCCTACTCTTAAGGTTCAGTGTCCCATCTTTGAATCACATCCACGACAGGGTTCACCAATACCCTCTTAGGGTACAGTTTCTTGCGGGTTTAGTGACCTTGAATAAGGAAAAGGGTTTAGGGATGGATTAGGCGGACCCGTGAATGCGGTACCCTACTCTTAAGGTTCAGTGTTCCATCTTTGAATCACATCCACGACAGGGTTCACAATTACCCTCTTAGGGTATAGTTTCTTGCGGGTTTAGTGACCTTGAATAAGGAAAAGGGTTTAGGATTGGATTAGGCAGACCCGCTTCGCGGATCCGTGAAGCGGGTCCGCCTAATCCAACCCTAAACCCTTTTCCGTCCCGTCTTATGCGGTACCCTACTCTTAAGGTTCAGTGTCCCATCTTTGAATCACATCCACGACAGGGTTCACCAATACCCTCTTAGGGTACAGTTTCTTGCGGGTTTAGTGACCTTGAATAAGGAAAAGGGTTTAGGGTTGGATTAGGCGGATCCGCGAAGCGGGTTCGCCTAAACCAACCCTAAACCCTTTTCCGTCCCGTCTTATGCAGTACCCTACTCTTAAGGGTTAGTGTCCCATCTTTGAATCACATCCACGACAGGGTTCACCAATACCCTCTTAGGGTACAGTTTCTTGCGGGTTTAGTGACCTTGAATAAGGAAAAGGGTTTAGGGTTGGATTAGGCGGACCCGCGAATGCGGTACCCTACTCTTAAGGTTCAGTGTCCCATCTTTGAATCACATCCACGACAGGGTTCACCAATACCCTCTTAGGGTACAGTTTCTTGCGGGTTTAGTGACCTTGAATAAGGAAAAGGGTTTAGGGTTGGATTAGGCGGATCCGCGAAGCGGGTCCGCCTAATCCAACCCTAAACCCTTTTCCGTCCCGTCTTATGCGGTACCCTACTCTTAAGGTTCAGTGTCCCATCTTTGAATCACATCCACGACAGGGTTCACCAATACCCTCTTAGGGTACAGTTTCTTGCGGGTTTAGTGACCTTGAATAAGGAAAAGAGTTTAGGGTTGGATTAGGCGGATCCGCGAAGAGGGTCCGCCTAATCCAACCCTATACCCTTTTCCTTCCCGTCTTATGCGGTACCCTACTCTTAAGGTTCAGTGTCCCATCTTTGAATCACATCCACGACAGGGTTCACCAATACCCTCTTAGGGTACAGTTTCTTGCGGGTTTAGTGCCCTTGAATAAGGAAAAGGGTTTAGGGTTGGATTAGGCGGATCCGCGAAGCGGGTCCGCCTAATCCAACCCTAAACCCTTTTCCGTCCCGTCTTATGCGGTACCCTACTCTTAAGGTTCAGTGTCCCATCTTTGAATCACATCCACGACAGGGTTCACCAATACCCTCTTAGGGTACAGTTTCTTGCGGGTTTAGTGACCTTGAATAAGGAAAAGGGTTTAGGGTTGCATTAGGCGGATCCGCGAAGCGGGTCCGCCTAATGCAACCCTAAACCCTTTTCTGTCCCGTCTTATGCGGTACCCTACTCTTAAGGGTTAGTGTCCCATATTTGAATCACATCCACGACAGGGTTCACCAATACCCTCTTAGGGTACAGTTTCTTGCGGGTTTAGTGACCTTGAATAAGGAAAAGGGTTTAGGGTTGGATTAGGCGGATCCGCGAAGCGGGTCCGCCTAATCCAACTCTAAACCCTTTTCCGTCCCGTCTTATGCGGTACCCTACTCTTAAGGGTTAGTGTCCCATCTTTGAATCACATCCACGACAGGGTTCACCAATACCCTCTTAGGGTACAGTTTCTTGCGGGTTTAGTGACCTTGAATAAGGAAAAGGGTTTAGGGTTGGATTAGGCGGACCCGCGAATGCGGTACCCTACTCTTAAGGTTCAGTGTCCCATCTTTGAATCACATCCACGACAGGGTTCACCAATACCCTCTTAGGGTACAGTTTCTTGCGGGTTTAGTGACCTTGAATAAGGAAAAGGGTTTAGGGTTGGATTAGGCGGATCCGCGAAGCGGGTCCGCCTAATCCAACCCTAAACCCTTTTCCGTCCCGTCTTATGCGGTACCCTACTCTTAAGGTTCAGTGTCCCATCTTTGAATCACATCCACGACAGGGTTCACCAATACCCTCTTAGGGTACAGTTTCTTGCGGGTTTAGTGACCTTGAATAAGGAAAAGAGTTTAGGGTTGGATTAAGCGGATCCGCGAAGAGGGTCCGCCTAATCCAACCCTATACCCTTTTCCTTCCCGTCTTATGCGGTACCCTACTCTTAAGGTTCAGTGTCCCATCTTTGAATCACATCCACGACAGGGTTCACCAATACGCTCTTAGGGTACAGTTTCTTGCGGGTTTAGTGCCCTTGAATAAGGAAAAGGGTTTAGGGTTGGATTAGGCGGATCCGGGAAGCGGGTCCGCCTAATCCAACCCTAAACCCTTTTCCGTCCCGTCTTACGCGATACCCTACTCTTAAGGTTCAGTGTCCCATCTTTGAATCACATCCACGACAGGGTTCACCAATACCCTCTTAGGGTACAGTTTCTTGCGGGTTTAGTAACCTTGAATAAGGAAAAGGGTTTAGGGTTGCATTAGGCGGATCCGCGAAGCGGGTCCGCCTAATGCAACCCTAAACCCTTTTCTGTCCCGTCTTATGCGGTACCCTACTCTTAAGGGTTAGTGTCCCATCTTTGAATCACATCCACGATAGGGTTCACCAATACCCTCTTAGGGTACAGTTTCTTGCGGGTTTAGTGACCTTGAATAAGGAAAAGGGTTTAGGGTTGGATTAGGCGGACCCGCGAATGCGGTACCCTACTCTTAAGGTTCAGTGTCCCATCTTTGAATCACATCCACGACAGGGTTCACCAATACCCTCTTAGGGTACAGTTTCTTGCGGGTTTAGTGACCTTGAATAAGGAAAAGGGTTTAGGGTAGGATTAGGCGGACCCGCTTCGCGGATCCTCGAAGCGGGTCCGCCTAATCCAACCCTAAACCCTTTTCCGTCCCGTCTTATGAGGTACCCTACTCTTAAGGTTCAGTGTCCCATCTTTGAATCACATCCACGACAGGGTTCACCAATACCCTCTTAGGGTACAGTTTCTTGCGGGTTTGGTGACCTTGAATAAGGAAAAGGGTTTAGGGTTGGATTAGGCGGATCCGCGAAGCGGGTCCGCCTAATCCAACCCTAAACCCTTTTCCGTCCCGTCTTATGCGGTACCCTACTCTTAAGGTTCAGTGTCCCATCTTTGAATCACATCCACGACAGGGTTCACCAATACCCTCTTAGGGTACAGTTTCTTGCGGGTTTAGTGCCCTTGAATAAGGAAAAGGGTTTAGGGTTGGATTAGGCGGATCCGCGAAGTGGATCCGCCTAATCCAACCCTAAACCCTTTTCCGTCCCGTCTTATGCGGTACCCTACTCTTAAGGTTCAGTGTCCCATCTTTGAATCACATCCACGACAGGGTTCACCAATACCCTCTTAGGGTACAGTTTCTTGCGGGTTTAGTGACCTTGAATAAGGAAAAGGGTTTAGGGTTGGATTAGGCGGATCCGCGAAGCGGGTCCGCCTAATCCAACCCTAAACCCTTTTCCGTCCCGTCTTATGCGGTACCCTACTCTTAAGGGTTAGTGTCCCATCTTTGAATCACATCCACGACAGGGTTCACCAATACCCTCTTAGGGTACAGTTTCTTGCGGGTTTAGTGACCTTGAAAAAAGAAAAGGGTTTAGGGTTGGATTAGGCGGACCCGCGAATGCGGTACCCTACTCTTAAGGTTTAGTGTCCCATTTTTGAATCACATCCACGACAGGGTTCACCAATACCCTCTTAGGGTACAGTTTCTTGCGGGTTTAGTGACCTTGAATAAGGAAAAGGGTTTAGGGTTGGATTAGGCGGACCCGCGAATGCGGTACCCTACTCTTAAGGTTCAGTGTCCCATCTTTGAATCACATCCACGACAGGGTTCACCAATACCCTCTTAGGGTACAGTTTCTTGCGGGTTTAGTGACCTTGAATAAGGAAAAGGGTTTAGGGTTGGATTAGGCGGACCCGCTTCGCGGATCCTCGAAGCGGGTCCGCCTAATCCAACCCTAAACCCTTTTCCGTCCCGTCTTATGCGGTACCCTACTCTTAAGGTTCAGTGTCCCATCTTTGAATCACATCCACGACAGGGTTCACCAATACCCTCTTAGGGTACAGTTTCTTGCGGGTTTAGTGACCTTAAATAAGGAAAAGGGTTTAGGGTTGGATTAGGCGGATCCGCGAAGCGGGTCCGCCTAATCCAACCCTAAACCCTTTTCCGTCCCGTCTTATGCGGTACCCTACTCTTAAGGTTCAGTGTCCCATCTTTGAATCACATCCACGACAGGGTTCACCAATACCCTCTTAGGGTACAGTTTCTTGCGGGTTTTAGTGCCCTTGAATAAGGAAAAGGGTTTAGGGTTGGATTAGGCGGATCCGCGAAGCGGGTCCGCCTAATCCAACCCTAAACCCTTTTCCGTCCCGTCTTATGCGGTACCCTACTCTTAAGGTTCAGTGTCCCATCTTTGAATCACATCCACGACAGGGTTCACCAATACCCTCTTAGGGTACAGTTTCTTGCGGGTTTAGTGACCTTGAATAAGGAAAAGGGTTTAGGGTTGGATTAGGCGGATCCGCGAAGCGGGTCCGCCTAATCCAACCCTAAACCCTTTTCCGTCCCGTCTTATGCGGTACCCTACTCTTAAGGGTTAGTGTCCCATCTTTGAATCACATCCACGAAAGGGTTCACCAATACCCTCTTAGGGTACAGTTTCTTGCGGGTTTAGTGACCTTGAAAAAAGAAAAGGGTTTAGGGTTGGATTAGGCGGACCCGCGAATGCGGTACCCTACTCTTAAGGTTTAGTGTCCCATTTTTGAATCACATCCACGATAGGGTTCACCAATACCCTCTTAGGGTACAGTTTCTTGCGGGTTTAGTGACCTTGAATAAGGAAAAGGGTTTAGGGTTGGATTAGGCGGACCCGCGAATGCGGTACCCTACTCTTAAGGTTCAGTGTCCCATCTTTGAATCACATCCACGACAGGGTTCACCAATACCCTCTTAGGGTACAGTTTCTTGCGGGTTTAGTGACCTTGAATAAGGAAAAGGGTTTAGGGTTGGATTAGGCGGACCCGCTTCGCGGATCCTCGAAGCGGGTCCGCCTAATCCAACCCTAAACCCTTTTCCGTCCCGTCTTATGCGGTACCCTACTCTTAAGGTTCAGTGTCCCATCTTTGAATCACATCCACGACAGGGTTCACCATTACCCTCTTAGGGTACAGTTTCTTGCGGGTTTAGTGACCTTAAATAAGGAAAAGGGTTTAGGGTTGGATTAGGCGGATCCGCGAAGCGGGTCCGCCTAATCCAACCCTAAACCCTTTTCCGTCCCGTCTTATGCGGTACCCTACTCTTAAGGTTCAGTGTCCCATCTTTGAATCACATCCACGACAGGGTTCACCAATACCCTCTTAGGGTACAGTTTCTTGCGGGTTTAGTGACCTTAAATAAGGAAAAGGGTTTAGGGTTGGATTAGGCGGATCCGCGAAGCGGGTCCGCCTAATCCAACCCTAAACCCTTTTCCGTCCCGTCTTATGCGGTACCCTACTCTTAAGGTTCAGTGTCCCATCTTTGAATCACATCCACGACAGGGTTCACCAATACCCTCTTAGGGTACAGTTTCTTGCGGGTTTTAGTGCCCTTGAATAAGGAAAAGGGTTTAGGGTTGGATTAGGCGGATCCGCGAAGCGGGTCCGCCTAATCCAACCCTAAACCCTTTTCCGTCCCGTCTTATGCGGTACCCTACTCTTAAGGTTCAGTGTCCCATCTTTGAATCACATCCACGACAGGGTTCACCAATACCCTCTTAGGGTACAGTTTCTTGCGGGTTTAGTGACCTTGAATAAGGAAAAGGGTTTAGGGTTGGATTAGGCGGATCCGCGAAGCGGGTCCGCCTAATCCAACCCTAAACCCTTTTCCGTCCCGTCTTATGCGGTACCCTACTCTTAAGGGTTAGTGTCCCATCTTTGAATCACATCCACGAAAGGGTTCACCAATACCCTCTTAGGGTACAGTTTCTTGCGGGTTTAGTGACCTTGAAAAAAGAAAAGGGTTTAGGGTTGGATTAGGCGGACCCGCGAATGCGGTACCCTACTCTTAAGGTTTAGTGTCCCATTTTTGAATCACATCCACGATAGGGTTCACCAATACCCTCTTAGGGTACAGTTTCTTGCGGGTTTAGTGACCTTGAATAAGGAAAAGGGTTTAGGGTTGGATTAGGCGGACCCGCGAATGCGGTACCCTACTCTTAAGGTTCAGTGTCCCATCTTTGAATCACATCCACGACAGGGTTCACCAATACCCTCTTAGGGTACAGTTTCTTGCGGGTTTAGTGACCTTGAATAAGGAAAAGGGTTTAGGGTTGGATTAGGCGGACCCGCTTCGCGGATCCTCGAAGCGGGTCCGCCTAATCCAACCCTAAACCCTTTTCCGTCCCGTCTTATGCGGTACCCTACTCTTAAGGTTCAGTGTCCCATCTTTGAATCACATCCACGACAGGGTTCACCATTACCCTCTTAGGGTACAGTTTCTTGCGGGTTTAGTGACCTTAAATAAGGAAAAGGGTTTAGGGTTGGATTAGGCGGATCCGCGAAGCGGGTCCGCCTAATCCAACCCTAAACCCTTTTCCGTCCCGTCTTATGCGGTACCCTACTCTTAAGGTTCAGTGTCCCATCTTTGAATCACATCCACGACAGGGTTCACCAATACGCTCTTAGGGTACAGTTTCTTGCGGGTTTAGTGCCCTTGAATAAGGAAAAGGGTTTAGGGTTGGATTAGGCGGATCCGCGAAGCGGGTCCGCCTAATCCAACCCTAAACCCTTTTCCGTCCCGTCTTACGCGATACCCTACTCTTAAGGTTCAGTGTCCCATCTTTGAATCACATCCACGACAGGGTTCACCAATACCCTCTTAGGGTACAGTTTCTTGCGGGTTTAGTGACCTTGAATAAGGAAAAGGGTTTAGGGTTGCATTAGGCGGATCCGCGAAGCGGGTCCGCCTAATGCAACCCTAAACCCTTTTCTGTCCCGTCTTATGCGGTACCCTACTCTTAAGGGTTAGTGTCCCATCTTTGAATCACATCCACGATAGGGTTCACCAATACCCTCTTAGGGTACAGTTTCTTGCGGGTTTAGTGACCTTGAATAAGGAAAAGGGTTTAGGGTTGGATTAGGCGGACCCGCGAATGCGGTACCCTACTCTTAAGGTTCAGTGTCCCATCTTTGAATCACATCCACGACAGGGTTCACCAATACCCTCTTAGGGTACAGTTTCTTGCGGGTTTAGTGACCTTGAATAAGGAAAAGGGTTTAGGGTAGGATTAGGCGGACCCGCTTCGCGGATCCTCGAAGCGGGTCCGCCTAATCCAACCCTAAACCCTTTTCCGTCCCGTCTTATGAGGTACCCTACTCTTAAGGTTCAGTGTCCCATCTTTGAAACACATCCACGACAGGGTTCACCAATACCCTCTTAGGGTACAGTTTCTTGCGGGTTTAGTGACCTTGAATAAGGAAAAGGGTTTAGGGTTGGATTAGGCGGATCCGCGAAGCGGGTCCGCCTAATCCAACCCTAAACCCTTTTCCGTCCCGTCTTATGCGGTACCCTACTCTTAAGGTTCAGTGTCCCATCTTTGAATCACATCCACGACAGGGTTCACCAATACCCTCTTAGGGTACAGTTTCTTGCGGGTTTAGTGCCCTTGAATAAGGAAAAGGGTTTAGGGTTGGATTAGGCGGATCCGCGAAGCGGATCCGCCTAATCCAACCCTAAACCCTTTTCCGTCCCGTCTTATGCGGTACCCTACTCTTAAGGTTCAGTGTCCCATCTTTGAATCACATCCACGACAGGGTTCACCAATACCCTCTTAGGGTACAGTTTCTTGCGGGTTTAGTGACCTTGAATAAGGAAAAGGGTTTAGGGTTGGATTAGGCGGATCCGCGAAGCGGGTCCGCCTAATCCAACCCTAAACCCTTTTCCGTCCCGTCTTATGCGGTACCCTACTCTTAAGGGTTAGTGTCCCATCTTTGAATCACATCCACGACAGGGTTCACCAATACCCTCTTAGGGTACAGTTTCTTGCGGGTTTAGTGACCTTGAAAAAAGAAAAGGGTTTAGGGTTGGATTAGGCGGACCCGCAAATGCGGTACCCTACTCTTAAGGTTTAGTGTCCCATTTTTGAATCACATCCACGACAGGGTTCACCAATACCCTCTTAGGGTACAGTTTCTTGCGGGTTTAGTGACCTTGAATAAGGAAAAGGGTTTAGGGTTGGATTAGGCGGACCCGCGAATGCGGTACCCTACTCTTAAGGTTCAGTGTCCCATCTTTGAATCACATCCACGACAGGGTTCACCAATACCCTCTTAGGGTACAGTTTCTTGCGGGTTTAGTGACCTTGAATAAGGAAAAGGGTTTAGGGTTGGATTAGGCGGACCCGCTTCGCGGATCCTCGAAGCGGGTCCGCCTAATCCAACCCTAAACCCTTTTCCGTCCCGTCTTATGCGGTACCCTACTCTTAAGGTTCAGTGTCCCATCTTTGAATCACATCCACGACAGGGTTCACCAATACCCTCTTAGGGTACAGTTTCTTGCGGGTTTAGTGCCCTTGAATAAGGAAAAGGGTTTAGGGTTGGATTAGGCGGATCCGCGAAGCGGATCCGCCTAATCCAACCCTAAACCCTTTTCCGTCCCGTCTTATGCGGTACCCTACTCTTAAGGTTCAGTGTCCCATCTTTGAATCACATCCACGACAGGGTTCACCAATACCCTCTTAGGGTACAGTTTCTTGCGGGTTTTAGTGCCCTTGAATAAGGAAAAGGGTTTAGGGTTGGATTAGGCGGATCCGCGAAGCGGGTCCGCCTAATCCAACCCTAAACCCTTTTCCGTCCCGTCTTATGCGGTACCCTACTCTTAAGGTTCAGTGTCCCATCTTTGAATCACATCCACGACAGGGTTCACCAATACCCTCTTAGGGTACAGTTTCTTGCGGGTTTAGTGACCTTAAATAAGGAAAAGGGTTTAGGGTTGGATTAGGCGGATCCGCAAAGCGGGTCCGCCTAATCCAACCCTAAACCCTTTTCCGTCCCGTCTTATGCGGTACCCTACTCTTAAGGGTTAGTGTCCCATCTTTGAATCACATCCACGACAGGGTTCACCAATACCCTCTTAGGGTACAGTTTCTTGCGGGTTTAGTGACCTTGAAAAAAGAAAAGGGTTTAGGGTTGGATTAGGCGGACCCGCGAATGCGGTACCCTACTCTTAAGGTTTAGTGTCCCATTTTTGAATCACATCCACGACAGGGTTCACCAATACCCTCTTAGGGTACAGTTTCTTGCGGGTTTAGTGACCTTGAATAAGGAAAAGGGTTTAGGGTTGGATTAGGCGGACCCGCGAATGCGGTACCCTACTCTTAAGGTTCAGTGTCCCATCTTTGAATCACATCCACGACAGGGTTCACCAATACCCTCTTAGGGTACAGTTTCTTGCGGGTTTAGTGACCTTGAATAAGGAAAAGGGTTTAGGGTTGGATTAGGCGGACCCGCTTCGCGGATCCTCGAAGCGGGTCCGCCTAATCCAACCCTAAACCCTTTTCCGTCCCGTCTTATGCGGTACCCTACTCTTAAGGTTCAGTGTCCCATCTTTGAATCACATCCACGACAGGGTTCACCAATACCCTCTTAGGGTACAGTTTCTTGCGGGTTTAGTGACCTTAAATAAGGAAAAGGGTTTAGGGTTGGATTAGGCGGATCCGCGAAGCGGGTCCGCCTAATCCAACCCTAAACCCTTTTCCGTCCCGTCTTATGCGGTACCCTACTCTTAAGGTTCAGTGTCCCATCTTTGAATCACATCCACGACAGGGTTCACCAATACCCTCTTAGGGTACAGTTTCTTGCGGGTTTTAGTGCCCTTGAATAAGGAAAAGGGTTTAGGGTTGGATTAGGCGGATCCGCGAAGCGGGTCCGCCTAATCCAACACTAAACCCTTTTCCGTCCCGTCTTATGCGGTACCCTACTCTTAAGGTTCAGTGTCCCATCTTTGAATCACATCCACGACAGGGTTCACCAATACCCTCTTAGGGTACAGTTTCTTGCGGGTTTAGTGACCTTGAATAAGGAAAAGGGTTTAGGGTTGGATTAGGCGGATCCGCGAAGCGGGTCCGCCTAATCCAACCCTAAACCCTTTTCCGTCCCGTCTTATGCGGTACCCTACTCTTAAGGGTTAGTGTCCCATCTTTGAATCACATCCACGACAGGGTTCACCAATACCCTCTTAGGGTACAGTTTCTTGCGGGTTTAGTGACCTTGAAAAAAGAAAAGGGTTTAGGGTTGGATTAGGCGGACCCGCGAATGCGGTACCCTACTCTTAAGGTTTAGTGTCCCATTTTTGAATCACATCCACGACAGGGTTCACCAATACCCTCTTAGGGTACAGTTTCTTGCGGGTTTAGTGACCTTGAATAAGGAAAAGGGTTTAGGGTTGGATTAGGCGGACCCGCGAATGCGGTACCCTACTCTTAAGGTTCAGTGTCCCATCTTTGAATCACATCCACGACAGGGTTCACCAATACCCTCTTAGGGTACAGTTTCTTGCGGGTTTAGTGACCTTGAATAAGGAAAAGGGTTTAGGGTTGGATTAGGCGGACCCGCTTCGCGGATCCTCGAAGCGGGTCCGCCTAATCCAGCCCTAAACCCTTTTCCGTCCCGTCTTATGCGGTACCCTACTCTTAAGGTTCAGTGTCCCATCTTTGAATCACATCCACGACAGGGTTCACCAATACCCTCTTAGGGTACAGTTTCTTGCGGGTTTAGTGACCTTAAATAAGGAAAAGGGTTTAGGGTTGGATTAGGCGGATCCGCGAAGCGGGTCCGCTTAATCCAACCCTAAACCCTTTTCCGTCCCGTCTTATGCGGTACCCTACTCTTAAGGTTCAGTGTCCCATCTTTGAATCACATCCACGACAGGGTTCACCAATACCCTCTTAGGGTACAGTTTCTTGCGGGTTTAGTGACCTTGAATAAGGAAAAGGGTTTAGGGTTGGATTAGGCGGGTCCGCCTAATCCAACCCTAAACCCTTTTCCGTCCCGTCTTATGCGGTACCCTACTCTTAAGGTTCAGTGTCCCATCTTTGAATCACATCCACGACAGGGTTCACCAATACCCTCTTAGGGTACAGTTTCTTGCGGGTTTAGTGCCCTTGAATAAGGAAAAGGGTTTAGGGTTGGATTAGGCGGATCCGCGAAGCGGGTCCGCCTAATCCAACACTAAACCCTTTTCCGTCCCGTCTTATGCGGTACCCTACTCTTAAGGTTCAGTGTCCCATCTTTGAATCACATCCACGACAGGGTTCACCAATACCCTCTTAGGGTACAGTTTCTTGCGGGTTTAGTGACCTTGAATAAGGAAAAGGGTTTAGGGTTGGATTAGGCGGATCCGCGAAGCGGGTCCGCCTAATCCAACCCTAAACCCTTTTCCGTCCCGTCTTATGCGGTACCCTACTCTTAAGGGTTAGTGTCCCATCTTTGAATCACATCCACGACAGGGTTCACCAATACCCTCTTAGGGTACAGTTTCTTGCGGGTTTAGTGACCTTGAAAAAAGAAAAGGGTTTAGGGTTGGATTAGGCGGACCCGCGAATGCGGTACCCTACTCTTAAGGTTTAGTGTCCCATTTTTGAATCACATCCACGACAGGGTTCACCAATACCCTCTTAGGGTACAGTTTCTTGCGGGTTTAGTGACCTTGAATAAGGAAAAGGGTTTAGGGTTGGATTAGGCGGACCCGCGAATGCGGTACCCTACTCTTAAGGTTCAGTGTCCCATCTTTGAATCACATCCACGACAGGGTTCACCAATACCCTCTTAGGGTACAGTTTCTTGCGGGTTTAGTGACCTTGAATAAGGAAAAGGGTTTAGGGTTGGATTAGGCGGACCCGCTTCGCGGATCCTCGAAGCGGGTCCGCCTAATCCAGCCCTAAACCCTTTTCCGTCCCGTCTTATGCGGTACCCTACTCTTAAGGTTCAGTGTCCCATCTTTGAATCACATCCACGACAGGGTTCACCAATACCCTCTTAGGGTACAGTTTCTTGCGGGTTTAGTGACCTTAAATAAGGAAAAGGGTTTAGGGTTGGATTAGGCGGATCCGCGAAGCGGGTCCGCTTAATCCAACCCTAAACCCTTTTCCGTCCCGTCTTATGCGGTACCCTACTCTTAAGGTTCAGTGTCCCATCTTTGAATCACATCCACGACAGGGTTCACCAATACCCTCTTAGGGTACAGTTTCTTGCGGGTTTAGTGACCTTGAATAAGGAAAAGGGTTTAGGGTTGGATTAGGCGGATCCGCGAAGCGGGTCCGCCTAATCCAACCCTAAACCCTTTTCCGTCCCGTCTTATGCGGTACCCTACTCTTAAGGTTCAGTGTCCCATCTTTGAATCACATCCACGACAGGGTTCACCAATACCCTCTTAGGGTACAGTTTCTTGCGGGTTTAGTGCCCTTGAATAAGGAAAAGGGTTTAGGGTTGGATTAGGCGGATCCGCGAAGCGGATCCGCCTAATCCAACCCTAAACCCTTTTCCGTCCCGTCTTATGCGGTACCCTACTCTTAAGGTTCAGTGTCCCATCTTTGAATCACATCCACGACAGGGTTCACCAATACCCTCTTAGGGTACTGTTTCTTGCGGGTTTAGTGACCTTGAATAAGGAAAAGGGTTTAGGGTTGGATTAGGCGGATCCGCGAAGCGGGTCCGCCTAATCCAACCCTAAACCCTTTTCCGTCCCGTCTTATGCGGTACCCTACTCTTAAGGGTTAGTGTCCCATCTTTGAATCACATCCACGACAGGGTTCACCAATACCCTCTTAGGGTACAGTTTCTTGCGGGTTTAGTGACCTTGAAAAAAGAAAAGGGTTTAGAGTTGGATTAGGCGGACCCGCGAATGCGGTACCCTACTCTTAAGGTTTAGTGTCCCATTTTTGAATCACATCCACGACAGGGTTCACCAATACCCTCTTAGGGTACAGTTTCTTGCGGGTTTAGTGACCTTGAATAAGGAAAATGGTTTAGGGTTGGATTAGGCGGACCCGCGAATGCGGTACCCTACTCTTAAGGTTCAGTGTCCCATCTTTGAATCACATCCACGACAGGGTTCACCAATACCCTCTTAGGGTACAGTTTCTTGCGGGTTTAGTGACCTTGAATAAGGAAAAGGGTTTAGGGTTGGATTAGGCGGACCCGCTTCGCGGATCCTCGAAGCGGGTCCGCCTAATCCAACCCTAAACCCTTTTCCGTCCCGTCTTATGCGGTACCCTACTCTTAAGGTTCAGTGTCCCATCTTTGAATCACATCCACGACAGGGTTCACCAATACCCTCTTAGGGTACAGTTTCTTGCGGGTTTAGTGACCTTAAATAAGGAAAAGGGTTTAGGGTTGGATTAGGCGGATCCGCGAAGCGGGTCCGCTTAATCCAACCCTAAACCCTTTTCCGTCCCGTCTTATGCGGTACCCTACTCTTAAGGTTCAGTGTCCCATCTTTGAATCACATCCACGACAGGGTTCACCAATACCCTCTTAGGGTACAGTTTCTTGCGGGTTTAGTGACCTTGAATAAGGAAAAGGGTTTAGGGTTGGATTAGGCGGGTCCGCCTAATCCAACCCTAAACCCTTTTCTGTCCCGTCTTATGCGGTACCCTACTCTTAAGGTTCAGTGTCCCATCTTTGAATCACATCCACGACAGGGTTCACCAATACCCTCATAGGGTACAGTTTCTTGCGGGTTTAGTGCCCTTGAATAAGGAAAAGGGTTTAGGGTTGGATTAGGCGGATCCGCGAAGCGGATCCGCCTAATCCAACCCTAAACCCTTTTCCGTCCCGTCTTATGCGGTACCCTACTCTTAAGGTTCAGTGTCCCATCTTTGAATCACATCCACGACAGGGTTCACCAATACCCTCTTAGGGTACTGTTTCTTGCGGGTTTAGTGACCTTGAATAAGGAAAAGGGTTTAGGGTTGGATTAGGCGGATCCGCGAAGCGGGTCCGCTTAATCCAACCCTAAACCCTTTTCCGTCCCGTCTTATGCGGTACCCTACTCTTAAGGTTCAGTGTCCCATCTTTGAATCACATCCACGACAGGGTTCACCAATACCCTCTTAGGGTACAGTTTCTTGCGGGTTTAGTGACCTTGAATAAGGAAAAGGGTTTAGGGTTGGATTAGGCGGGTCCGCCTAATCCAACCCTAAACCCTTTTCCGTCCCGTCTTATGCGGTACCCTACTCTTAAGGTTCAGTGTCCCATCTTTGAATCACATCCACGACAGGGTTCACCAATACCCTCTTAGGGTACAGTTTCTTGCGGGTTTAGTGCCCTTGAATAAGGAAAAGGGTTTAGGGTTGGATTAGGCGGATCCGCGAAGCGGATCCGCCTAATCCAACCCTAAACCCTTTTCCGTCCCGTCTTATGCGGTACCCTACTCTTAAGGTTCAGTGTCCCATCTTTGAATCACATCCACGACAGGGTTCACCAATACCCTCTTAGGGTACTGTTTCTTGCGGGTTTAGTGACCTTGAATAAGGAAAAGGGTTTAGGGTTGGATTAGGCGGATCCGCGAAGCGGGTCCGCCTAATCCAACCCTAAACCCTTTTCCGTCCCGTCTTATGCGGTACCCTACTCTTAAGGTTCAGTGTCCCATCTTTGAATCACATCCACGACAGGGTTCACCAATACCCTCTTAGGGTACAGTTTCTTGCGGGTTTAGTGACCTTGAATAAGGAAAAGGGTTTAGGGTTGGATTAGGCGGATCCGCGAAGCGGGTCCGCCTAATCCAACCCTAAACCCTTTTCCGTCCCGTCTTATGCGGTACCTTACTCTTAAGGGTTAGTGTCCCATCTTTGAATCACATCCACGACAGGGTTCACCAATACCCTCTTAGGGTACAGTTTCTTGCGGGTTTAGTGACCTTGAAAAAGGAAAAGGGTTTAGGGTTGGATTAGGCGGACCCGCGAATGCGGTACCCTACTCTTAAGGTTTAGTGTCCCATTTTTGAATCACATCCACGACAGGGTTCACCAATACCCTCTTAGGGTACAGTTTCTTGCGGGTTTAGTGCCCTTGAATAAGGAAAAGGGTTTAGGGTTGGATTAGGCGGATCCGCGAAGCGGGTCCGCCTAATCCAACCCTAAACCCTTTACTGTCCCGTCTTATGCGGTACCCTACTCTTAAGGTTCAGTGTCCCATCTTTGAATCACATCCACGACAGGGTTCACCAATACCCTCTTAGGGTACAGTTTCTTGCGGGTTTAGTGCCCTTGAATAAGGAAAAGGGTTTAGGGTTGGATTAGGCGGATCCGCGAAGCGGGTCCGCCTAATCCAACCCTAAACCCTTTTCCGTCCCATCTTATGCGGTACCCTACTCTTAAGGTTCAGTGTCCCATCTTTGAATCACATCCACGACAGGGTTCACCAATACCATCTTAGGGTACAGTTTCTTGCGGGTTTAGTGACCTTGAATAAGGAAAAGGGTTTAGGGTTGGATTAGGCGGATCCGCGAAGCGGGTCCGCCTAATCCAACCCTAATCCCTTTTCCGTCCCGTCTTATGCGGTACCCTACTCTTAAGGGTTAGTGTCCCATCTATGAATCACATCCACGACAGGGTTCACCAATACCCTCTTAGGGTACAGTTTCTTGCGGGTTTAGTGACCTTGAAAAAGGAAAAGGGTTTAGGGTTGGATTAGGCGGACCCGCGAATGCGGTACCCTACTCTTAAGGTTCAGTGTCCCATTTTTGAATCACATCCACGACAGGGTTCACCAATACCCTCTTAGGGTACAATTTCTTGCGCGTTTAGTGACCTTGAATAAGGAAAAGGGTTTAGGGTTAGATTAGGCGGACCCGCTCCGCGGATCCGCGAAGCGGGTCCGCCTAATCCAACCCTAAACCCTTTTCCGTCCTGTCTTATGCGGTACCCTACTCTTAAGGTTTATTGTCCCATCTTTGAATCACATCCACGACAGGGTTCACCAATACCCTCTTAGGGTACAGTTTCTTGCGGGTTTAGTGACCTTGAATAAGGAAAAGGGTTTAGGGTTGGATTAGGCGGATCCGCGAAGCGGGTCCGCCTAATCCAACCCTAAACCCTTTTCCGCCCCGTCTTATGTGGTACCCTACTCTTAAGGTTCAGTGTCCCATCTTTGAATCACATCCACGACAGGGTTCACCAATACCCTCTTAGGGTACAGTTTCTTGCGGGTTCAGTGACCTTGAATAAGGAAAAGGGTTTAGGGTTGGATTAGGCGGATCCGCGAAGCGGGTCCGCCTAATGCAACCCTAAACCCTTGTCCGTCCCGTCTTATGCGGTACCCTACTCTTAAGGGTTAGTGTCCCATCTTTGAATCACATCCACGACAGGGTTCACCAATACCCTCTTTGGGTACAGTTTCTTGCGGGTTTAGTGACCTTGAATAAGGAAAAGGGTTTAGGGTTGGATTAGGCGGACCCGCGAATGCGGTACCCTACTCTTAAGATTCAGTGTCCCATCTTTGAATCACATCCACGACAGGGTTCACCAATACCCTCTTAGGGTACAGTTTCTTGCGGGTTTAGTGACCTTGAAAAAGGAAAAGGGTTTAGGGTTGGATTAAGCGGACCCGCGAATGCGGTACCCTACTCTTAAGGTTCAGTGTCCCATTTTTGAATCACATCCACGACAGGGTTCACCAATACCCTCTTAGGGTACAGTTTCTTGCGCGTTTAGTGACCTTGAATAAGGAAAAGGGTTTAGGGTTGGATAAGGCGGACCCGCTTCGCGGATCCGCGAAGCGGGTCCGCCTAATCCAACCCTAAACCCTTTTCCGTCCCGTCTTATGCGGTACCCTACTCTTAAGGTTCAGTGTCCCATCTTTGAATCAAATCCACGACAGGGTTCACCAATACCCTCTTAGGGTACAGTTTCTTGCGGGTTTAGTGACCTTGAATAAGGAAAAGGGTTTAGGGTTGGATTAGGCGGATCCGCGAAGCGGGTCCGCCTAATCCAACCCTAAACCCTTTTCCGCCCCGTCTTATGCGGTACCCTACTCTTAAGGTTCAGTGTCCCATCTTTGAATCACATCCACGACAGGGTTCACAAATACCCTCTTAGGGTACAGTTTCTTGCGGGTTTAGTGACCTTGAATAAGGAAAAGAGTTTAGGGTTGGATTAGGCGGATCCGCGAAGAGGGTCCGCCTAATCCAACCCTATACCCTTTTCCGTCCCGTCTTATGCGGTACCCTACTCTTAAGGTTCAGTGTCCCATCTTTGAATCACATCCACGACAGGGTTCACCAATACCCTCTTAGGGTACAGTTTCTTGCGGGTTTAGTGCCCTTGAATAAGGAAAAGGGTTTAGGTTTGGATTAGGTGGATCCGCGAAGCGGGTCCGCCTAATCCAACCCTAAACCCTTTTCTGTCCCGTCTTATGCGGTACCCTACTCTTAAGGTTCAGTGTCCCATCTTTGAATCACATCCACGACAGGGTTCACCAATACCCTCTTAGGGTACAGTTTCTTGCGGGTTTAGTGACCTTGAATAAGGAAAAGGGTTTAGGGTTGGATTAGGCGGATCCGCGAAGCGGGTCCGCCTAATGCAACCCTAAACCCTTTTCCGTCCCGTCTTATGCGGTACCCTACTCTTAAGGGTTAGTGTCCCATCTTTGAATCACATCCACGACAGGGTTCACCAATACCCTCTTTGGGTACAGTTTCTTGCGGGTTTAGTGACCTTGAATAAGGAAAAGGGTTTAGGGTTGGATTAGGCGGACCCGCGAATGCGGTACCCTACTCTTAAGGTTCAGTGTCCCATCTTTGAATCACATCCACGACAGGGTTCACCAATACCCTCTTAGGGTACAGTTTCTTGTGGGTTTAGTGACCTTGAATAAGGAAAAGGGTTTAGGGTTGGATTAGGCGGACCCGCTTCGCAGATCCGCGAAGCGGGTCCGCCTAATCCAACCCTAAACCCTTTTCCGTCCCGTCTTATGCGGTACCCTACTCTTAAGGTTTAATGTCCCATCTTTGAATCACATCCACGACATGGTTCACCAATACCCTCTTAGGGTACAGTTTCTTGCGGGTTTAGTGCCCTTGAATAAGGAAAAGGGTTTAGGGTTGGATTAGGCGGATCCGCGAAGCGGGTCCGCCTAATCCAACCCTAAACCCTTTTCCGTCCCATCTTATGCGGTACCCTACTCTTAAGGTTCAGTGTCCCATCTTTGAATCACATCCACGACAGGGTTCACCAATACCATCTTAGGGTACAGTTTCTTGCGGGTTTAGTGACCTTGAATAAGGAAAAGGGTTTAGGGTTGGATTAGGCGGATCCGCGAAGCGGGTCCGCCTAATCCAACCCTAATCCCTTTTCCGTCCCGTCTTATGCGGTACCCTACTCTTAAGGGTTAGTGTCCCATCTATGAATCACATCCACGACAGGGTTCACCAATACCCTCTTAGGGTACAGTTTCTTGCGGGTTTAGTGACCTTGAAAAAGGAAAAGGGTTTAGGGTTGGATTAGGCGGACCCGCGAATGCGGTACCCTACTCTTAAGGTTCAGAGTCCCATTTTTGAATCACATCCACGACAGGGTTCACCAATACCCTCTTAGGGTACAATTTCTTGCGCGTTTAGTGACCTTGAATAAGGAAAAGGGTTTAGGGTTAGATTAGGCGGACCCGCTTCGCGGATCCGCGAAGCGGGTCCGCCTAATCCAACCCTAAACCCTTTTCCGTCCTGTCTTATGCGGTACCCTACTCTTAAGGTTCAGTGTCCCATCTTTGAATCACATCCACGACAGGGTTCACCAATACCCTCTTAGGGTACAGTTTCTTGCGGGTTTAGTGACCTTGAATAAGGAAAAGGGTTTAGGGTTGGATTAGGCGGATCCGCGAAGCGGGTCCGCCTAATCCAACCCTAAACCCTTTTCCGCCCCGTCTTATGCGGTACCCTACTCTTAAGGTTCAGTGTCCCATCTTTGAATCACATCCACGACAGGGTTCACCAATACCCTCTTAGGGTACAGTTTCTTGCGGGTTCAGTGACCTTGAATAAGGAAAAGGGTTTAGGGTTGGATTAGGCGGATCCGCGAAGCGGGTCCGCCTAATGCAACCCTAAACCCTTTTCCGTCCCGTCTTATGCGGTACCCTACTCTTAAGGGTTAGTGTCCCATCTTTGAATCACATCCACGACAGGGTTCACCAATACCCTCTTTGGGTACAGTTTCTTGCGGGTTTAGTGACCTTGAATAAGGAAAAGGGTTTAGGGTTGGATTAGGCGGACCCGCGAATGCGGTACCCTACTCTTAAGATTCAGTGTCCCATCTTTGAATCACATCCACGACAGGGTTCACCAATACCCTCTTAGGGTACAGTTTCTTGCGGGTTTAGTGACCTTGAAAAAGGAAAAGGGTTTAGGGTTGGATTAAGCGGACCCGCGAATGCGGTACCCTACTCTTAAGGTTCAGTGTCCCATTTTTGAATCACATCCACGACAGGGTTCACCAATACCCTCTTAGGGTACAGTTTCTTGCGCGTTTAGTGACCTTGAATAAGGAAAAGGGTTTAGGGTTGGATGAGGCGGACCCGCTTCGCGGATCCGCGAAGCGGGTCCGCCTAATCCAACCCTAAACCCTTTTCCGTCCCGTCTTATGCGGTACCCTACTCTTAAGGTTCAGTGTCCCATCTTTGAATCAAATCCACGACAGGGTTCACCAATACCCTCTTAGGGTACAGTTTCTTGCGGGTTTTGTGACCTTGAATAAGGAAAAGGGTTTAGGGTTGGATTAGGCGGATCCGCGAAGCGGGTCCGCCTAATCCAACCCTAAACCCTTTTCCGCCCCGTCTTATGCGGTACCCTACTCTTAAGGTTCAGTGTCCCATCTTTGAATCACATCCACGACAGGGTTCACAAATACCCTCTTAGGGTACAGTTTCTTGCGGGTTTAGTGACCTTGAATAAGGAAAAGAGTTTAGGGTTGGATTAGGCGGATCCGCGAAGAGGTCCGCCTAATCCAACCCTATACCCTTTTCCGTCCCGTCTTATGCGGTACCCTACTCTTAAGGTTCAGTGTCCCATCTTTGAATCACATCCACGACAGGGTTCACCAATACCCTCTTAGGGTACAGTTTCTTGCGGGTTTAGTGCCCTTGAATAAGGAAAAGGGTTTAGGGTTGGATTAGGTGGATCCGCGAAGCGGGTCCGCCTAATCCAACCCTAAACCCTTTTCTGTCCCGTCTTATGCGGTACCCTACTCTTAAGGTTCAGTGTCCCATCTTTGAATCACATCCACGACAGGGTTCACCAATACCCTCTTAGGGTACAGTTTCTTGCGGGTTTAGTGACCTTGAATAAGGAAAAGGGTTTAGGGTTGGATTAGGCGGATCCGCGAAGCGGGTCCGCCTAATGCAACCCTAAACCCTTTTCCGTCCCGTCTTATGCGGTACCCTACTCTTAAGGGTTAGTGTCCCATCTTTGAATCACATCCACGACAGGGTTCACCAATACCCTCTTTGGGTACAGTTTCTTGCGGGTTTAGTGACCTTGAATAAGGAAAAGGGTTTAGGGTTGGATTAGGCGGACCCGCGAATGCGGTACCCTACTCTTAAGGTTCAGTGTCCCATCTTTGAATCACATCCACGACAGGGTTCACCAATACCCTCTTAGGGTACAGTTTCTTGTGGGTTTAGTGACCTTGAATAAGGAAAAGGGTTTAGGGTTGGATTAGGCGGACCCGCTTCGCAGATCCGCGAAGCGGGTCCGCCTAATCCAACCCTAAACCCTTTTCCGTCCCGTCTTATGCGGTACCCTACTCTTAAGGTTCAATGTCCCATCTTTGAATCACATCCACGACAGGGTTCACCAATACCCTCTTAGGGTACAGTTTCTTGCGGGTTTAGTGACCTTGAATAAGGAAAAGGGTTTAGGGTTGGATTAGGCGGATCCGCGAAGCGGGTCCGCCTAATGCAACCCTAAACCCTTTTCCGTCCCGTCTTATGCGGTACCCTACTCTTAAGGGTTAGTGTCCCATCTTTGAATCACATCCACGACAGGGTTCACCAATACCCTCTTTGGGTACAGTTTCTTGCGGGTTTAGTGACCTTGAATAAGGAAAAGGGTTTAGGGTTGGATTAGGCGGACCCGCGAATGCGGTACCCTACTCTTAAGGTTCAGTGTCCTATCTTTGAATCACATCCACGACAGGGTTCACCAATACCCTCTTAGGGTACAGTTTCTTGCGGGTTTAGTGACCTTGAATAAGGAAAAGGGTTTAGGGTTGGATTAGGCGGACCCGCTTCGCGGATCCGCGAAGCGGGTCCGCCTAATCCAACCCTAAACCCTTTTCCGTCCCGTCTTATGCGGTACCCTACTCTTAAGGTTCAGTGTCCCATCTTTGAATCACATCCACGACAGGGTTCACCAATATCCTCTTAGGGTACAGTTTCTTGCGGGTTTAGTGACCTTGAATAAGGAAAAGGGTTTAGGGTTGGATTAGGCGGATCCGCGAAGCGGGTCTGCCTAATCCAACCCTAAACCCTTTTCCGTCCCGTCTTATGCGGTACCCTACTCTTAAGGTTCAGTGTCCCATCTTTGAATCACATCCACGACAGGGTTCACCAATACCCTCTTAGGGTACAGTTTCTTGCGGGTTTAGTGACCTTGAATAAGAAAAAGGGTTTAGGGTTGGATTAGGCGGATCCGCGAAGCGCGTCCGCCTAATCCAACCCTAAACCCTTTTCCGTCCCGTCTTATGCGGTACCCTACTCTTAAGGGTTAGTGTCCCATCTTTGAATCACATCCACGACAGGGTTCACCAATACCCTCTTAGGGTACAGTTTCTTGCGGGTTTAGTGCCCTTGAATAAGGAAAAGGGTTTAGGGTTGGATTAGGCGGATCCGCGAAGCGGGTCCGCCTAATCCAACCCTAAACCCTTTTCCGTCCCGTCTTATGCGGTACCCTACTCTTAAGGTTCAGTGTCCCATCTTTGAATCACATCCACGACAGGGTTCACCAATACCCTCTTAGGGTACAGTTTCTTGCGGGTTTAGTGCCCTTGAATAAGGAAAAGGGTTTAGGGTTGGATTAGGCGGATCCGCGAAGCGGGTCTGCCTAATCCAACCCTAAACCCTTTTCCGTCCCGTCTTATGCGGTACCCTACTCTTAAGGTTCAGTGTCCCATCTTTGAATCACATCCACGACAGGGTTCACCAATACCCTCTTAGGGTACAGTTTCTTGCGGGTTTAGTGCCCTTGAATAAGGAAAAGGGTTTAGGGTTGGATTAGGCGGATCCGCGAAGCGGGTCTGCCTAATCCAACCCTAAACCCTTTTCCGTCCCGTCTTATGCGGTACCCTACTCTTAAGGTTCAGTGTTCCATCTTTGAATCACATCCACGACAGGGTTCACCAATACCCTCTTAGGGTACAGTTTCTTGCGGGTTTAGTGACCTTGAATAAGGAAAAGGGTTTAGGGTTGGATTAGGCGGACGCGCGAATGCTGTACCCTACTCTTAAGGTTCAGTGTCCCATCTTTGAATCACATCCACGACAGGGTTCACCAATACCCTCTTAGGGTACAGTTTCTTGTGGGTTTAGTGACCTTGAATAAGGAAAAGGGTTTGGGGTTGGATTAGGCGGACCCGCTTCGCAGATCCGCGAAGCGGGTCCGCCTAATCCAACCCTAAACCCTTTTCCGTCCCGTCTTATGCGGTACCCTACTCTTAAGGTTCAGTGTCCCATCTTTGAATCACATCCACGACAGGGTTCACCAATACCCTCTTAGGGTACAGTTTCTTGCGGGTTTAGTGACCTTGAATAAGGAAAAGGGTTTAGGGTTGGATTAGGCGGACCCGCGAATGCGGTACCCTACTCTTAAGGTTCAGTGTCCCATCTTTGAATCACATCCACGACAGGGTTCACCAATACCCTCTTAGGGTACAGTTTCTTGCGGGTTTAGTGACCTTGAATAAGGAAAAGGGTTTAGGGTTGGATTAGGCAGACCCGCTTCGCGGATCCGCGAAGCGGGTCCGCCTAATCCAACCCTAAACCCTTTTCCGTCCCGTCTTATGCGGTACCCTACTCTTAAGGTTCAGTGTCCCATCTTTGAATCACATCCACGACAGGGTTCACCAATACCCTCTTAGGGTACAGTTTCTTGCAGGTTTAGTGACCTTGAATAAGGAAAAGGGTTTAGGGTTGGATTAGGCGGATCCGCGAAGCGGGTCCGCCTAATCCAACCCTAAACCCTTTTCCGTCCCGTCTTATGCGGTACCCTACTCTTAAGGTTCAGTGTCCCATCTTTGAATCACATCCACGACAGGGTTCACCAATACCCTCTTAGGGTACAGTTTCTTGCGGGTTTAGTGCCCTTGAATAAGGAAAAGGGTTTAGGGTTGGATTAGGCGGATCCGCGAAGCGGGTCCGCCTAATCCAACCCTAAACCCTTTTCCGTCCCGTCTTATGCGGTACCCTACTCTTAAGGTTCAGTGTCCCATCTTTGAATCACATCCACGACAGGGTTCACCAATACCCTCTTAGGGTACAGTTTCTTGCGGGTTTAGTGACCTTGAATAAGGAAAAGGGTTTAGGGTTGGATTAGGCGGTCCCGCTTCGCGGATCCGCGAAGCGGGTCCGCCTAATCCAACCCTAAACCCTTTTCCGTCCCGTCTTATGCGGTACCCTACTCTTAAGGTTCAGTGTCCCATCTTTGAATCACATCCACGACAGGGTTCACCAATACCCTCTTAGGTTACAGTTTCTTGCGGGTTTAGTGACCTTGAATAAGGAAAAGGGTTTAGGGTTGGATTAGGCGGATCCGCAAAGCGGGTCCGCCTAATCCAACCCTAAACCCTTTTCTGTCCCGTCTTATGCGGTACCCTACTCTTAAGGTTCAGTGTCCCATCTTTGAATCACATCCACGAAAGGGTTGACCAATACCCTCTTAGGGTACAGTTTCTTGCGGGTTTAGTGCCCTTGAATAAGGAAAAGGGTTTAGGGTTGGATTAGGCGGATCCGCGAAGCGGGTCCGCCTAATCCAACCCTAAACCCTTTTCCGTCCCGTCTTATGCGGTACCCTACTCTTAAGGTTCAGTGTCCCATCTTTGAATCACATCCACGACAGGGTTCACCAATACCCTCTTAGGGTACAGTTTCTTGCGGGTTTAGTGACCTTGAATAAGGAAAAGGGTTTAGGGTTGGATTAGGCGGATCCGCGAAGCGGGTCCGCCTAATCCAACCCTAAACCCTTTTCCGTCCCGTCTTATACGGTACCCTACTCTTAAGGGTCAGTGTCCCATCTTTGAATCACATCCACGACAGGGTTCACCAATACCCTCTTAGGGTACAGTTTCTTGCGGGTTTAGTGACCTTGAATAAGGAAAAGGGTTTAGGGTTGGATTAGGCGGATCCGCGAAGCGGGTCCGCCTAATCCAACCCTAAACCCTTTTCCGTCCCGTCTTATGCGGTACCCTACTCTTAAGGTTCAGTTTCCCATCTTTGAATCACATCCACGACAGGGTTCACCAATACCCTCTTAGTGTACAGTTTCTTGCGGGTTTAGTGACCTTGAATAAGGAAAAGGGTTTAGGGTTGGATTAGGCGGACCCGCGAATGCGGTACCCTACTCTTAAGGTTCAGTGTCCCATCTTTGAATCACATCCACGACAGGGTTCACCAATACCCTCTTAGGGTACAGTTTCTTGCGGGTTTAGTGACCTTGAATAAGGAAAAGGGTTTAGGGTTGGATTAGGCGGATCCGCTTCGCGGATCCGTGAAGCGGGTCCGCCTAATCCAACCCTAAACCCTTTTCCGTCCCGTCTTATGCGGTACCCTACTCTTAAGGTTCAGTGTCCCATCTTTGAATCACATCCACGACAGGGTTCACCAATACCCTCTTAGGGTACAGTTTCTTGCGGGTTTAGTGACCTTGAATAAGGAAAAGGGTTTAGGGTTGGATTAGGCGGATCCGCGAAGCGGGTCCGCCTAATCCAACCCTAAACCCTTTTCCGTCCCGTCTTATGCGGTACCCTACTCTAAAGGTTCAGTGTCCCATCTTTGAATCACATCCACGACAGGGTTCACCAATACCCTCTTAGGGTACAGTTTCTTGCGGGTTTAGTGCCCTTGAATAAGGAAAAGGGTTTAGGGTTGGATTAGGCGAATCCGCGAAGCGGGTCCGCCTAATCCAACCCTAAACCCTTTTCCGTCCCGTCTTATGCGGTACCGTACTCTTAAGGTTCAGTGTCCCATCTTTGAATCACATCCACGACAGGGTTCACCAATACCCTCTTAGGGTACAGTTTCTTGCGGGTTTAGTGACCTTGAATAAGGAAAAGGGTTTAGGGTTGGATTAGGCGGATCCGCGAAGCGGGTCCGCCTAATCCAACCCTAAACCCTTTTCCGTCCCGTCTTATGCGGTACCCTACTCTTAAGGGTTAGTGTCCCATCTTTGAATCACATCCACGACAGGGTTCACCAATACCCTCTTAGGGTACAGTTTCTTGCGGGTTTAGTGACCTTGAATAAGGAAAAGGGTTTAGGGTTGGATTAAGCGGACCCGCGAATGCGGTACCCTACTCTTAAGGTTCAGTGTCCCATCTTTGAATCACATCCACGACAGGGTTCACCAATACCCTCTTAGGGTACAGTTTCTTGCGGGTTTAGTGACCTTGAATAAGGAAAAGGGTTTAGGGTTGGATTAGGCGGACCCGCTTCGCGGATCCGCGAAGCGGGTCCGCCTAATCCAACCCTAAACCCTTTTCCGTCCCGTCTTATGCGGTACCCTACTCTTAAGGTTCAGTGTACCATCTTTGAATCACATCCACGACAGGATTCACCAATACTCTCTTAGGGTACAGTTTCTTGCGGGTTTAGTGACCTTGAATAAGGAAAAGGGTTTAGGGTTGGATTAGGCGGATCCGCGAAGCGGGTCCGCCTAGTCCAACCCTAAACACTTTTCCGTCCCGTCTTATGCGGTACCCTACTCTTAAGGTTCAGTGTCCCATCTTTGAATCACATCCACGACAGGGTTCACAAATACCCTCTTAGGGTACAGTTTCTTGCGGGTTTAGTGCCCTTGAATAAGGAAAAGGGTTTAGGGTTGTATTAGGCGGATCCGCGACGCAGGTCCGCCTAATCCAACCCTAAACCCTTTTCCGTCCCGTCTTATGCGGTACCCTACTCTTAAGGTTCAGTGTCCCATCTTTGAATCACATCCACGACAGGGTTCACCAATACCCTCTTAGGGTACAGTTTCTTGCGGGTTTAGTGACCTTGAATAAGGAAAAGGGTTTAGGGTTGGATTAGGCGAATCCGCGAAGCGGGTCCGCCTAATGCAACCCTAAACCCTTTTCCGTCCCGTCTTATGCGGTACCCTACTCTTAAGGGTTAGTGTCCCATCTTTGAATCACATCCACGACAGGGTTCACCAATACCCTCTTAGGGTACAGTTTCTTGCGGGTTTAGTGACCTTGAATAAATAAAAGGGTTTAGGGTTGGATTAGGCGGACCCGCGAATGCGGTACCCTACTCTTAAGGTTCAGTGTCCCATCTTTAAATCACATCCACGACAGGGTTCACCAATACCCTCTTAGGGTACAGTTTCTTGCGGGTTTAGTGACCTTGAATATGGAAAAGGGTTTAGGGTTGGATTAGGCGGACCCGCTTCGCGGATCCGCGAAGCGGGTCCGCCTAATCCAACCCTAAACCCTTTTCCGTCCCGTCTTATGCGGTACCCTACTCTTAAGGTTCAGTGTCCCATCTTTGAATCACATCCACGACAGGGTTCACCAATACCCTCTTAGGGTACAGTTTCTTGCGGGTTTAGTGACCTTGAATAAGGAAAAGGGTTTAGGGTTTGATTAGGCGGATCCGCGAAGCGGGTCCGCCTAATCCAACCCTAAACCCTTTTCCGTCCCGTCTTATGCGGTACCCTACTCTCAACGTTCAGTGTCCCATCTTTGAATCACATCCACGACAGGGTTCACCAATACCCTCTTAGGGTACAGTTTCTTGCGGGTTTAGTGCCCTTGAATAAGGAAAAGGGTTTAGGGTTGGATTAGGCGGATCCGCGAAGCGGGTCCGCCTAATCCAACCCTAAACCCTTTTCCGTCCCGTCTTATGCGGTACCCTACTCTTAAGGTTCAGTGTCCCATCTTTGAATCACATCCACGACAGGGTTCACCAATACCCTCTTAGGGTACAGTTTCTTGCGGGTTTAGTGACCTTGAATAAGGAAAAGGGTTTAGGGTTGGATTAGGCGGATCCGCGAAGCGGGTCCGCCTAATCCAACCCTAAACCCTTTTCCGTCCCGTCTTATGCGGTACCCTACTCTTAAGGTTCAGTGTCCCATCTTTGAATCACATCCACGACAGGGTTCACCAATACCCTCTTAGGGTACAGTTTCTTGCGGGTTTAGTGACCTTGAATAAGGAAAAGAGTTTAGGGTTGGATTAGGCGGATCCGCGAAGAGGGTCCGCCTAATCCAACCCTATACCCTTTTCCGTCCCGTCTTATGCGGTACCCTACTCTTAAGGTTCAGTGTCCCATCTTTGAATCACATCCACGACAGGGTTCACCAATACCCTCTTAGGGTACAGTTTCTTGCGGGTTTAGTGCCCTTGAATAAGGAAAAGGGTTTAGGGTTGGATTAGGCGAATCCGCGAAGCGGGTCCGCCTAATGCAACCCTAAACCCTTTTCCGTCCCGTCTTATGCGGTACCCTACTCTTAAGGGTTAGTGTCCCATCTTTGAATCACATCCACGACAGGGTTCACCAATACCCTCTTAGGGTACAGTTTCTTGCGGGTTTAGTGACCTTGAATAAAGAAAAGGGTTTAGGGTTGGATTAGGCGGACCCGCGAATGCGGTACCCTACTCTTAAGGTTCAGTGTCCCATCTTTAAATCACATCCACGACAGGGTTCACCAATACCCTCTTAGGGTACAGTTTCTTGCGGGTTTAGTGACCTTAAATAAGGAAAAGGGTTTAGGGTTGGATTAGGCGGACCCGCTTCGCGGATCCGCGAAGCGGGTCCGCCTAATCCAACCCTAAACCCTTTTCCGTCCCGTCTTATAAGGTACCCTACTCTTAAGGTTCAGTGTCCCATCTTTGAATCACATCCACGACAGGGTTCACCAATACCCTCTTAGGGTACAGTTTCTTGCGGGTTTAGTGACCTTGAATAAGGAAAAGGGTTTAGGGTTTGATTAGGCGGATCCGCGAAGCGGGTCCGCCTAATCCAACCCTAAACCCTTTTCCGTCCCGTCTTATGCGGTACCCTACTCTCAACGTTCAGTGTCCCATCTTTGAATCACATCCACGACAGGGTTCACCAATACCCTCTTAGGGTACAGTTTCTTGCGGGTTTAGTGCCCTTGAATAAGGAAAAGGGTTTAGGGTTGGATTAGGCGGATCCGCGAAGCGGGTCCGCCTAATCCAACCCTAAACCCTTTTCCGTCCCGTCTTATGCGGTACCCTACTCTTAAGGTTCAGTGTCCCATCTTTGAATCACATCCACGACAGGGTTCACCAATACCCTCTTAGGGTACAGTTTCTTGCGGGTTTAGTGACCTTGAATAAGGAAAAGGGTTTAGGGATGGATTAGGCGGATCCGCGAAGCGGGTATGCCTAATCCAACCCTAAACCCTTTTCCGTCCCGTCTTATGCGGTACCCTATCTTAAGGGTTAGTGTCCCATCTTTGAATCACATCCACGACAGGGTTCACCAATACCCTCTTAGGGTACAGTTTCTTGCGGGTTTAGTGACCTTGAATAAGGAAAAGGGTTTAGGGTTGGATTAGGCGGACCCGCGAATGCGGTACCCTAATCTTAAGGTTCAGTGTCCCATCTTTGAATCACATCCACGACAGGGTTCACCAATACCCTCTTAGGGTACAGTTTCTTGCGGGTTTAATGACCTTGAATAAGGAAAAGGGTTTAGGGTTGGATTAGGCGGACCCGCTTCGCGGATCCGCGAAGCGGGTCCGCCTAATCCAACCCTAAACCCTTTTCCGTCCCGTCTTATGCGGTACCCTACTCTTAAGGTTCAGTGTCCCATCTTTGAATCACATCCACGACAGGGTTCACCAATACCCTCTTAGGGTACAGTTTCTTGCGGGTTTAGTGACCTTGAATAAGGAAAAGGGTTTAGGGTTGGATTAGGCGGATCCGCGAAGCGGGTCCGCCTAATCCAACCCTAAACCCTTTTCCGTCCCGTCTTATGCGGTACCCTACTCTTAAGGTTCAGTGTCCCATCTTTGAATCACATCCACGACAGGGTTCACCAATACCCTCTTAGGGTACAGTTTCTTGCGGGTTTAGTGACCTTGAATAAGGAAAAGAGTTTAGGGTTGGATTAGGCGGATCCGCGAAGAGGTCCGCCTAATCCAACCCTATACCCTTTTCCGTCCCGTCTTATGCGGTACCCTACTCTTAAGGTTCAGTGTCCCATCTTTGAATCACATCCACGACAGGGTTCACCAATACCCTCTTAGGGTACAGTTTCTTGCGGGTTTAGTGCCCTTGAATAAGGAAAAGGGTTTAGGGTTGGATTAGGCGAATCCGCGAAGCGGGTCCGCCTAATGCAACCCTAAACCCTTTTCCGTCCCGTCTTATGCGGTACCCTACTCTTAAGGGTTAGTGTCCCATCTTTGAATCACATCCACGACAGGGTTCACCAATACCCTCTTAGGGTACAGTTTCTTGCGGGTTTAGTGACCTTGAATAAAGAAAAGGGTTTAGGGTTGGATTAGGCGGACCCGCGAATGCGGTACCCTACTCTTAAGGTTCAGTGTCCCATCTTTAAATCACATCCACGACAGGGTTCACCAATACCCTCTTAGGGTACAGTTTCTTGCGGGTTTAGTGACCTTGAATAAGGAAAAGGGTTTAGGGTTGGATTAGGCGGACCCGCTTCGCGGATCCGCGAAGCGGGTCCGCCTAATCCAACCCTAAACCCTTTTCCGTCCCGTCTTATGCGGTACCCTACTCTTAAGGTTCAGTGTCCCATCTTTGAATCACATCCACGACAGGGTTCACCAATACCCTCTTAGGGTACAGTTTCTTGCGGGTTTAGTGACCTTGAATAAGGAAAAGGGTTTAGGGTTTGATTAGGCGGATCCGCGAAGCGGGTCCGCCTAATCCAACCCTAAACCCTTTTCCGTCCCGTCTTATGCGGTACCCTACTCTCAAGGTTCAGTGTCCCATCTTTGAATCACATCCACGACAGGGTTCACCAATACCCTCTTAGGGTACAGTTTCTTGCGGGTTTAGTGCCCTTGAATAAGGAAAAGGGTTTAGGGTTGGATTAGGCGGATCCGCGAAGCGGGTCCGCCTAATCCAACCCTAAACCCTTTTCCGTCCCGTCTTATGCGGTACCCTACTCTTAAGGTTCAGTGTCCCATCTTTGAATCACATCCACGACAGGGTTCACCAATACCCTCTTAGGGTACAGTTTCTTGCGGGTTTAGTGACCTTGAATAAGGAAAAGGGTTTAGGGTTGGATTAGGCGGATCCGCGAAGCGGGTCCGCCTAATCCAACCCTAAACCCTTTTCCGTCCCGTCTTATGCGGTACCCTATCTTAAGGGTTAGTGTCCCATCTTTGAATCACATCCACGACAGGGTTCACCAATACCCTCTTAGGGTACAGTTTCTTGCGGGTTTAGTGACCTTGAATAAGGAAAAGGGTTTAGGGTTGGATTAGGCGGACCCGCGAATGCGGTACCCTAATCTTAAGGTTCAGTGTCCCATCTTTGAATCACATCCACGACAGGGTTCACCAATACCCTCTTAGGGTACAGTTTCTTGCGGGTTTAATGACCTTGAATAAGGAAAAGGGTTTAGGGTTGGATTAGGCGGACCCGCTTCGCGGATCCGCGAAGCGGGTCCGCCTAATCCAACCCTAAACCCTTTTCCGTCCCGTCTTATGCGGTACCCTACTCTTAAGGTTCAGTGTCCCATCTTTGAATCACATCCACGACAGGGTTCACCAATACCCTCTTAGGGTACAGTTTCTTGCGGGTTTAGTGACCTTGAATAAGGAAAAGGGTTTAGGGTTGGATTAGGCGGATCCGCGAAGCGGGTCCGCCTAATCCAACCCTAAACCCTTTTCCGTCCCGTCTTATGCGGTACCCTACTCTTAAGGTTCAGTGTCCCATCTTTGAATCACATCCACGACAGGGTTCACCAATACCCTCTTAGGGTACAGTTTCTTGCGGGTTTAGTGACCTTGAATAAGGAAAAGAGTTTAGGGTTGGATTAGGCGGATCCGCGAAGAGGGTCCGCCTAATCCAACCCTATACCCTTTTCCGTCCCGTCTTATGCGGTACCCTACTCTTAAGGTTCAGTGTCCCATCTTTGAATCACATCCACGACAGGGTTCACCAATACCCTCTTAGGGTACAGTTTCTTGCGGGTTTAGTGCCCTTGAATAAGGAAAAGGGTTTAGGGTTGGATTAGGCGAATCCGCGAAGCGGGTCCGCCTAATGCAACCCTAAACCCTTTTCCGTCCCGTCTTATGCGGTACCCTACTCTTAAGGGTTAGTGTCCCATCTTTGAATCACATCCACGACAGGGTTCACCAATACCCTCTTAGGGTACAGTTTCTTGCGGGTTTAGTGACCTTGAATAAGGAAAAGGGTTTAGGGTTGGATTAGGCGGACCCGCTTCGCGGATCCGCGAAGCGGGTCCGCCTAATCCAACCCTAAACCCTTTTCCGTCCCGTCTTATGCGGTACCCTACTCTTAAGGTTCAGTGTCCCATCTTTGAATCACATCCACGACAGGGTTCACCAATACCCTCTTAGGGTACAGTTTCTTGCGGGTTTAGTGACCTTGAATAAGGAAAAGGGTTTAGGGTTGGATTAGGCGGATCCGCGAAGCGGGTCCGCCTAATCCAACCCTAAACCCTTTTCCGTCCCGTCTTATGCGGTACCCTACTCTTAAGGTTCAGTGTCCCATCTTTGAATCACATCCACGACAGGGTTCACCAATACCCTCTTAGGGTACAGTTTCTTGCGGGTTTAGTGACCTTGAATAAGGAAAAGAGTTTAGGGTTGGATTAGGCGGATCCGCGAAGAGGTCCGCCTAATCCAACCCTATACCCTTTTCCGTCCCGTCTTATGCGGTACCCTACTCTTAAGGTTCAGTGTCCCATCTTTGAATCACATCCACGACAGGGTTCACCAATACCCTCTTAGGGTACAGTTTCTTGCGGGTTTAGTGCCCTTGAATAAGGAAAAGGGTTTAGGGTTGGATTAGGCGAATCCGCGAAGCGGGTCCGCCTAATGCAACCCTAAACCCTTTTCCGTCCCGTCTTATGCGGTACCCTACTCTTAAGGGTTAGTGTCCCATCTTTGAATCACATCCACGACAGGGTTCACCAATACCCTCTTAGGGTACAGTTTCTTGCGGGTTTAGTGACCTTGAATAAAGAAAAGGGTTTAGGGTTGGATTAGGCGGACCCGCGAATGCGGTACCCTACTCTTAAGGTTCAGTGTCCCATCTTTAAATCACATCCACGACAGGGTTCACCAATACCCTCTTAGGGTACAGTTTCTTGCGGGTTTAGTGACCTTGAATAAGGAAAAGGGTTTAGGGTTGGATTAGGCGGACCCGCTTCGCGGATCCGCGAAGCGGGTCCGCCTAATCCAACCCTAAACCCTTTTCCGTCCCGTCTTATGCGGTACCCTACTCTTAAGGTTCAGTGTCCCATCTTTGAATCACATCCACGACAGGGTTCACCAATACCCTCTTAGGGTACAGTTTCTTGCGGGTTTAGTGACCTTGAATAAGGAAAAGGGTTTAGGTTTTGATTAGGCGGATCCGCGAAGCGGGTCCGCCTAATCCAACCCTAAACCCTTTTCCGTCCCGTCTTATGCGGTACCCTACTCTCAAGGTTCAGTGTCCCATCTTTGAATCACATCCACGACAGGGTTCACCAATACCCTCTTAGGGTACAGTTTCTTGCGGGTTTAGTGCCCTTGAATAAGGAAAAGGGTTTAGGGTTGGATTAGGCGGATCCGCGAAGCGGGTCCGCCTAATCCAACCCTAAACCCTTTTCCGTCCCGTCTTATGCGGTACCCTACTCTTAAGGTTCAGTGTCCCATCTTTGAATCACATCCACGACAGGGTTCACCAATACCCTCTTAGGGTACAGTTTCTTGCGGGTTTAGTGACCTTGAATAAGGAAAAGGGTTTAGGGTTGGATTAGGCGGATCCGCGAAGCGGGTCCGCCTAATCCAACCCTAAACCCTTTTCCGTCCCGTCTTATGCGGTACCCTATCTTAAGGGTTAGTGTCCCATCTTTGAATCACATCCACGACAGGGTTCACCAATACCCTCTTAGGGTACAGTTTCTTGCGGGTTTAGTGACCTTGAATAAGGAAAAGGGTTTAGGGTTGGATTAGGCGGACCCGCGAATGCGGTACCCTAATCTTAAGGTTCAGTGTCCCATCTTTGAATCACATCCACGACAGGGTTCACCAATACCCTCTTAGGGTACAGTTTCTTGCGGGTTTAATGACCTTGAATAAGGAAAAGGGTTTAGGGTTGGATTAGGCGGACCCGCTTCGCGGATCCGCGAAGCGGGTCCGCCTAATCCAACCCTAAACCCTTTTCCGTCCCGTCTTATGCGGTACCCTACTCTTAAGGTTCAGTGTCCCATCTTTGAATCACATCCACGACAGGGTTCACCAATACCCTCTTAGGGTACAGTTTCTTGCGGGTTTAGTGACCTTGAATAAGGAAAAGGGTTTAGGGTTGGATTAGGCGGATCCGCGAAGCGGGTCCGCCTAATCCAACCCTAAACCCTTTTCCGTCCCGTCTTATGCGGTACCCTACTCTTAAGGTTCAGTGTCCCATCTTTGAATCACATCCACGACAGGGTTCACCAATACCCTCTTAGGGTACAGTTTCTTGCGGGTTTAGTGACCTTGAATAAGGAAAAGAGTTTAGGGTTGGATTAGGCGGATCCGCGAAGAGGGTCCGCCTAATCCAACCCTATACCCTTTTCCGTCCCGTCTTATGCGGTACCCTACTCTTAAGGTTCAGTGTCCCATCTTTGAATCACATCCACGACAGGGTTCACCAATACCCTCTTAGGGTACAGTTTCTTGCGGGTTTAGTGCCCTTGAATAAGGAAAAGGGTTTAGGGTTGGATTAGGCGAATCCGCGAAGCGGGTCCGCCTAATGCAACCCTAAACCCTTTTCCGTCCCGTCTTATGCGGTACCCTACTCTTAAGGGTTAGTGTCCCATCTTTGAATCACATCCACGACAGGGTTCACCAATACCCTCTTAGGGTACAGTTTCTTGCGGGTTTAGTGACCTTGAATAAGGAAAAGGGTTTAGGGTTGGATTAGGCGGACCCGCTTCGCGGATCCGCGAAGCGGGTCCGCCTAATCCAACCCTAAACCCTTTTCCGTCCCGTCTTATGCGGTACCCTACTCTTAAGGTTCAGTGTCCCATCTTTGAATCACATCCACGACAGGGTTCACCAATACCCTCTTAGGGTACAGTTTCTTGCGGGTTTAGTGACCTTGAATAAGGAAAAGAGTTTAGGGTTGGATTAGGCGGATCCGCGAAGAGGGTCCGCCTAATCCAACCCTATACCCTTTTCCGTCCCGTCTTATGCGGTACCCTACTCTTAAGGTTCAGTGTCCCATCTTTGAATCACATCCACGACAGGGTTCACCAATACCCTCTTAGGGTACAGTTTCTTGCGGGTTTAGTGCCCTTGAATAAGGAAAAGGGTTTAGGGTTGGATTAGGCGAATCCGCGAAGCGGGTCCGCCTAATGCAACCCTAAACCCTTTTCCGTCCCGTCTTATGCGGTACCCTACTCTTAAGGGTTAGTGTCCCATCTTTGAATCACATCCACGACAGGGTTCACCAATACCCTCTTAGGGTACAGTTTCTTGCGGGTTTAGTGACCTTGAATAAAGAAAAGGGTTTAGGGTTGGATTAGGCGGACCCGCGAATGCGGTACCCTACTCTTAAGGTTCAGTGTCCCATCTTTAAATCACATCCACGACAGGGTTCACCAATACCCTCTTAGGGTACAGTTTCTTGCGGGTTTAGTGACCTTGAATAAGGAAAAGGGTTTAGGGTTGGATTAGGCGGACCCGCTTCGCGGATCCGCGAAGCGGGTCCGCCTAATCCAACCCTAAACCCTTTTCCGTCCCGTCTTATGCGGTACCCTACTCTTAAGGTTCAGTGTCCCATCTTTGAATCACATCCACGACAGGGTTCACCAATACCCTCTTAGGGTACAGTTTCTTGCGGGTTTAGTGACCTTGAATAAGGAAAAGGGTTTAGGGTTTGATTAGGCGGATCCGCGAAGCGGGTCCGCCTAATCCAACCCTAAACCCTTTTCCGTCCCGTCTTATGCGGTACCCTACTCTCAAGGTTCAGTGTCCCATCTTTGAATCACATCCACGACAGGGTTCACCAATACCCTCTTAGGGTACAGTTTCTTGCGGGTTTAGTGCCCTTGAATAAGGAAAAGGGTTTAGGGTTGGATTAGGCGGATCCGCGAAGCGGGTCCGCCTAATCCAATCCTAAACCCTTTTCCGTCCCGTCTTATGCGGTATCCTACTCTTAAGGTTCAGTGTCCCATCTTTGAATCACATCCACGACAGGGTTCACCAATACCCTCTTAGGGTACAGTTTCTTGCGGGTTTAGTGACCTTGAATAAGGAAAAGGGTTTAGGGTTGGATTAGGCGGATCCGCGAAGCGGGTCCGCCTAATCCAACCCTAAACCCTTTTCCGTCCCGTCTTATGCGGTACCCTATCTTAAGGGTTAGTGTCCCATCTTTGAATCACATCCACGACAGGGTTCACCAATACCCTCTTAGGGTACAGTTTCTTGCGGGTTTAGTGACCTTGAATAAGGAAAAGGGTTTAGGGTTGGATTAGGCGGACCCGCGAATGCGGTACCCTAATCTTAAGGTTCAGTGTCCCATCTTTGAATCACATCCACGACAGGGTTCACCAATACCCTCTTAGGGTACAGTTTCTTGCGGGTTTAATGACCTTGAATAAGGAAAAGAGTTTAGGGTTGGATTAGGCGGACCCGCTTCGCGGATCCGCGAAGCGGGTCCGCCTAATCCAACCCTAAACCCTTTTCCGTCCCGTCTTATGCGGTACCCTACTCTTAAGGTTCAGTGTCCCATCTTTGAATCACATCCACGACAGGGTTCACCAATACCCTCTTAGGGTACAGTTTCTTGCGGGTTTAGTGACCTTGAATAAGGAAAAGGGTTTAGGGTTGGATTAGGCGGATCCGCGAAGCGGGTCCGCCTAATCCAACCCTAAACCCTTTTCCGTCCCGTCTTATGCGGTACCCTACTCTTAAGGTTCAGTGTCCCATCTTTGAATCACATCCACGACAGGGTTCACCAATACCCTCTTAGGGTACAGTTTCTTGCGGGTTTAGTGACCTTGAATAAGGAAAAGAGTTTAGGGTTGGATTAGGCGGATCCGCGAAGAGGGTCCGCCTAATCCAACCCTATACCCTTTTCCGTCCCGTCTTATGCGGTACCCTACTCTTAAGGTTCAGTGTCCCATCTTTAAATCACATCCACGACAGGGTTCACCAATACCCTCTTAGGGTACAGTTTCTTGCGGGTTTAGTGCCCTTGAATAAGGAAAAGGGTTTAGGGTTGGATTAGGCGGATCCGCGAAGCGGGTCCGCCTAATCCAACCCTAAACCCTTTTCCGTCCCGTCTTATGCGGTACCCTACTCTTAAGGTTCAGTGTCCCATCTTTGAATCACATCCACGACAGGGTTCACCAATACCCTCTTAGGGTACAGTTTCTTGCGGGTTTAGTGCCCTTGAATAAGGAAAAGGGTTTAGGGTTGGATTAGGCGAATCCGCGAAGCGGGTCCGCCTAATGCAACCCTAAACCCTTTTCCGTCCCGTCTTATGCGGTACCCTACTCTTAAGGGTTAGTGTCCCATCTTTGAATCACATCCACGACAGGGTTCACCAATACCCTCTTAGGGTACAGTTTCTTGCGGGTTTAGTGACCTTGAATAAGGAAAAGGGTTTAGGGTTGGATTAGGCGGACCCGCTTCGCGGATCCGCGAAGCGGGTCCGCCTAATCCAACCCTAAACCCTTTTCCGTCCCGTCTTATGCGGTACCCTACTCTTAAGGTTCAGTGTCCCATCTTTGAATCACATCCACGACAGGGTTCACCAATACCCTCTTAGGGTACAGTTTCTTGCGGGTTTAGTGACCTTGAATAAGGAAAAGGGTTTAGGGTTTGATTAGGCGGATCCGCGAAGCGGGTCCGCCTAATCCAACCCTAAACCCTTTTCCGTCCCGTCTTATGCGGTACCCTACTCTCAAGGTTCAGTGTCCCATCTTTGAATCACATCCACGACAGGGTTCACCAATACCCTCTTAGGGTACAGTTTCTTGCGGGTTTAGTGACCTTGAATAAGGAAAAGGGTTTAGGGTTGGATTAGGCGGACCCGCTTCGCGGATCCGCGAAGCGGGTCCGCCTAATCCAACCCTAAACCCTTTTCCGTCCCGTCTTATGCGGTACCCTACTCTTAAGGTTCAGTGTCCCATCTTTGAATCACATCCACGACAGGGTTCACCAATACCCTCTTAGGGTACAGTTTCTTGCGGGTTTAGTGACCTTGAATAAGGAAAAGGGTTTAGGGTTTGATTAGGCGGACCCGCTTCGCGGATCCGCGAAGCGGGTCCGCCTAATCCAACCCTAAACCCTTTTCCGTCCCGTCTTATGCGGTACCCTACTCTCAAGGTTCAGTGTCCCATCTTTGAATCACATCCACGACAGGGTTCACCAATACCCTCTTAGGGTACAGTTTCTTGCGGGTTTAGTGCCCTTGAATAAGGAAAAGGGTTTAGGGTTGGATTAGGCGGATCCGCGAAGCGGGTCCGCCTAATCCAAACCTAAACCCTTTTCCGTCCCGTCTTATGCGGTACCCTACTCTTAAGGTTCAGTGTCCCATCTTTGAATCACATCCACGACAGGGTTCACCAATACCCTCTTAGGGTACAGTTTCTTGCGGGTTTAGTGACCTTGAATAAGGAAAAGGGTTTAGGGTTGGATTAGGCGGATCCGCGAAGCGGGTCCGCCTAATCCAACCCTAAACCCTTTTCCGTCCCGTCTTATGCGGTACCCTATCTTAAGGGTTAGTGTCCCATCTTTGAATCACATCCACGACAGGGTTCACCAATACCCTCTTAGGGTACAGTTTCTTGCGGGTTTAGTGACCTTGAATAAGGAAAAGGGTTTAGGGTTGGATTAGGCGGACCCGCGAATGCGGTACCCTAATCTTAAGGTTCAGTGTCCCATCTTTGAATCACATCCACGACAGGGTTCACCAATACCCTCTTAGGGTACAGTTTCTTGCGGGTTTAATGACCTTGAATAAGGAAAAGGGTTTAGGGTTGGATTAGGCGGACCCGCTTCGCGGATCCGCGAAGCGGGTCCGCCTAATCCAACCCTAAACCCTTTTCCGTCCCGTCTTATGCGGTACCCTACTCTTAAGGTTCAGTGTCCCATCTTTGAATCACATCCACGACAGGGTTCACCAATACCCTCTTAGGGTACAGTTTCTTGCGGGTTTAGTGACCTTGAATAAGGAAAAGGGTTTAGGGTTGGATTAGGCGGATCCGCGAAGCGGGTCCGCCTAATCCAACCCTAAACCCTTTTCCGTCCCGTCTTATGCGGTACCCTACTCTTAAGGTTCAGTGTCCCATCTTTGAATCACATCCACGACAGGGTTCACCAATACCCTCTTAGGGTACAGTTTCTTGCGGGTTTAGTGACCTTGAATAAGGAAAAGAGTTTAGGGTTGGATTAGGCGGATCCGCGAAGAGGGTCCGCCTAATCCAACCCTATACCCTTTTCCGTCCCGTCTTATGCGGTACCCTACTCTTAAGGTTCAGTGTCCCATCTTTGAATCACATCCACGACAGGGTTCACCAATACCCTCTTAGGGTACAGTTTCTTGCGGGTTTAGTGCCCTTGAATAAGGAAAAGGGTTTAGGGTTGGATTAGGCGGATCCGCGAAGCGGGTCCGCCTAATCCAACCCTAAACCCTTTTCCGTCCCGTCTTATGCGGTACCCTACTCTTAAGGTTCAGTGTCCCATCTTTGAATCACATCCACGACAGGGTTCACCAATACCCTCTTAGGGTACAGTTTCTTGCGGGTTTAGTGACCTTGAATAAGGAAAAGGGTTTAGGGTTGGATTAGGCGGATCCGCGAAGCGGGTCCGCCTAGTCGAACCCTAAACACTTTTCCGTCCGGTCTTATGCGGTACCCTACTATTAAGGTTCAGTGTCCCATCTTTGAATCACATCCACGACAGGGTTCACCAATACCCTCTTAGGGTACAGTTTCTTGCGGGTTTAGTGCCCTTGAATAAGGAAAAGGGTTTAGGGTTGGATTAGGCGGATCCGCGAAGCAGGTCCCCCTAATCCAACCCTAAACCCTTTTCCGTCCCGTCTTATGCGGTACCCTACTCTTAAGGTTCAGTGTCCCATCTTTGAATCACATCCACGACAGGGTTCACCAATACCCTCTTAGGGTACAGTTTCTTGCGGGTTTAGTGACCTTGAATAAGGAAAAGGGTTTAGGGTTGGATTAGGCGGATCCGCGAAGCGGGTCCGCCTAATGCAACCCTAAACCCTTTTCCGTCCCGTCTTATGCGGTACCCTATCTTAAGGGTTAGTGTCCCATCTTTGAATCACATCCACGACAGGGTTCACCAATACCCTCTTAGGGTACAGTTTCTTGCGGGTTTAGTGACCTTGAATAAGGAAAAGGGTTTAGGGTTGGATTAGGCGGACCCGCGAATGCGGTACCCTAATCTTAAGGTTCAGTGTCCCATCTTTGAATCACATCCACGACAGGGTTCACCAATACCCTCTTAGGGTACAGTTTCTTGCGGGTTTAATGACCTTGAATAAGGAAAAGGGTTTAGGGTTGGATTAGGCGGACCCGCTTCGCGGATCCGCGAAGCGGGTCCGCCTAATCCAACCCTAAACCCTTTTCCGTCCCGTCTTATGCGGTACCCTACTCTTAAGGTTCAGTGTCCCATCTTTGAATCACATCCACGACAGGGTTCACCAATACCCTCTTAGGGTACAGTTTCTTGCGGGTTTAGTGACCTTGAATAAGGAAAAGGGTTTAGGGTTTGATTAGGCGGATCCGCGAAGCGGGTCCGCCTAATCCAACCCTAAACCCTTTTCCGTCCCGTCTTATGCGGTACCCTACTCTCAAGGTTCAGTGTCCCATCTTTGAATCACAACCACGATAGGGTTCACCAATACCCTCTTAGGGTACAGTTTCTTGCGGGTTTAGTGCCCTTGAATAAGGAAAAGGGTTTAGGGTTGGATTAGGCGGATCCGCGAAGCGGGTCCGCCTAATCCAACCCTAAACCCTTTTCCGTCCCGTCTTATGCGGTACCCTACTCTTAAGGTTCAGTGTCCCATCTTTGAATCACATCCACGACAGGGTTCACCAATACCCTCTTAGGGTACTGTTTCTTGCGGGTTTAGTGACCTTGAATAAGGAAAAGGGTTTAGGGTTGGATTAGGCGGATCCGCGAAGCGGGTCCGCCTAATCCAACCCTAAACCCTTTTCCGTCCCGTCTTATGCGGTACCCTACTCTTAAGGGTTAGTGTCCCATCTTTGAATCACATCCACGACAGGGTTCACCAATACCCTCTTAGGGTACAGTTTCTTGCGGGTTTAGTGACCTTGAATAAGGAAAAGGGTTTAGGGTTGGATTAGGCGGACCCGCGAATGCGGTACCCTAATCTTAAGGTTCAGTGTCCCATCTTTGAATCACATCCACGACAGGGTTCACCAATACCCTCTTAGGGTACAGTTTCTTGCGGGTTTAATGACCTTGAATAAGGAAAAGGGTTTAGGGTTGGATTAGGCGGACCCGCTTCGCGGATCCGCGAAGCGGGTCCGCCTAATCCAACCCTAAACCCTTTTCCGTCCCGTCTTATGCGGTACCCTACTCTTAAGGTTCAGTGTCCCATCTTTGAATCACATCCACGACAGGGTTCACCAATACCCTCTTAGGGTACAGTTTCTTGCGGGTTTAGTGACCTTGAATAAGGAAAAGGGTTTAGGGTTGGATTAGGCGGATCCGCGAAGCGGGTCCGCCTAATCCAAACCTAAACCCTTTTCCGTCCCGTCTTATGCGGTACCCTACTCTTAAGGTTCAGTGTCCCATCTTTGAATCACATCCACGACAGGGTTCACCAATACCCTCTTAGGGTACAGTTTCTTGCGGGTTTAGTGACCTTGAATAAGTAAAAGAGTTTAGGGTTGGATTAGGCGGATCCGCGAAGAGGGTCCGCCTAATCCAACCCTATACCCTTTTCCGTCCCGTCTTATGCGGTACCCTACTCTTAAGGTTCAGTGTCCCATCTTTGAATCACATCCACGACAGGCTTCACCAATACCCTCTTAGGGTACAGTTTCTTGCGGGTTTAGTGCCCTTGAATAAGGAAAAGGGTTTAGGGTTGGATTAGGCGGATCCGCGAAGCGGGTCCGCCTAATCCAACCCTAAACCCTTTTCCGTCCCGTCTTATGCGGTACCCTACTCTTAAGGTTCAGTGTCCCATCTTTGAATCACATCCACGACAGGGTTCACCAATACCCTCTTAGGGTACAGTTTCTTGCGGGTTTAGTGACCTTGAATAAGGAAAAGGGTTTAGGGTTGGATTAGGCGGATCCGCGAAGCGGGTCCACCTAATGCAACCCTAAACCCTTTTCCGTCCCGTCTTATGCGGTACCCTACTCTTAAGGGTTAGTGTCCCATCTTTGAATCACATCCACGACAGGGTTCACCAATACCCTCTTAGGGTACAGTTTCTTGCGGGTTTAGTGACCTTGAATAAGGAAAAGGGTTTAGGGTTGGATTAGGCGGACCCGCGAATGCGGTACCCTACTCTTAAGGTTCAGTGTCCCATCTTTGAATCACATCCACGACAGGGTTCACCAATACCCTCTTAGGGTACAGTTTCTTGCGGGTTTAGTGACCTTGAATAAGGAAAAGGGTTTAGGGTTGGGTTAGGCGGACCCGCTTCGCGGATCCGCGAAGCGGGTCCGCCTAATCCAACCCTAAACCCTTTTCCGTCCCGTCTTATGCGGTACCCTACTCTTAAGGTTCAGTGTCCCATCTTTGAATCACATCCACGACAGGGTTCACCAATACCCTCTTAGGGTACAGTTTCTTGCGGGTTTAGTGACCTTGAATAAGGAAAAGGGTTTAGGGTTGGATTAGGCGGATCCGCGAAGCAGGTCCACCTAATGCAACCCTAAACCCTTTTCCGTCCCGTCTTATGCGGTACCCTACTCTTAAGGGTTAGTGTCCCATCTTTGAATCACATCCACGACAGGGTTCACCAATACCCTCTTAGGGTACAGTTTCTTGCGGGTTTAGTGACCTAGAATAAGGAAAAGAGTTTAGGGTTGGATTAGGCGGATCCGCGAAGAAGGTCCGCCTAATCCAACCCTAAACCCTTTTCCGTCCCGTCTTATGCGGTACCCTACTCTTAAGGTTCAGTGTCCCATCTTTGAATCACATCCACGACAGGGTTCACCAATACCCTCTTAGGGTACAGTTTCTTGCAGGTTTAGTGCCCTTGAATAAGGAAAAGGGTTTAGGGTTGGATTAGGCGGATCCGCGAAGCGGGTCCGCCTAATCCAACCCTAAACCCTTTTCCGTCCCGTCTTATGCGGTACCCTACTCTTACGGTTCAGTGTCCCATCTTTGAATCTTTGAATCACATCCACGACAGGGTTCACCAATACCCTCTTAGGGTACAGTTTCTTGCGGGTTTAGTGACCTTGAATAAGGAAAAGAGTTTAGGGTTGGATTAGGCGGATCCGCGAAGAGGGTCCGCCTAATCCAACCCTATACCCTTTTCCGTCCCGTCTTTAGCGGTACCCTACTCTTAAGGTTCAGTGTCCCATCTTTGAATCACATCCACGACAGGGTTCACCAATACCCTCTTAGGGTACAGTTTCTTGCGGGTTTAGTGACCTTGAATAAGGAAAAGGGTTTAGGGTTGGGTTAGGCGGACCCGCTTCGCGGATCCGCGAAGCGGGTCCGCCTAATCCAACCCTAAACCCTTTTCCGTCCCGTCTTATGCGGTACCCTACTCTTAAGGTTCAGTGTCCCATCTTTGAATCACATCCACGACAGGGTTCACCAATACCCTCTTAGGGTACAGTTTCTTGCGGGTTTAGTGACCTTGAATAAGGAAAAGGGTTTAGGGTTGGATTAGGCGGATCCGCGAAGCAGGTCCACCTAATGCAACCCTAAACCCTTTTCCGTCCCGTCTTATGCGGTACCCTACTCTTAAGGGTTAGTGTCCCATCTTTGAATCACATCCACGACAGGGTTCACCAATACCCTCTTAGGGTACAGTTTCTTGCGGGTTTAGTGACCTAGAATAAGGAAAAGAGTTTAGGGTTGGATTAGGCGGATCCGCGAAGAAGGTCCGCCTAATCCAACCCTAAACCCTTTTCCGTCCCGTCTTATGCGGTACCCTACTCTTAAGGTTCAGTGTCCCATCTTTGAATCACATCCACGACAGGGTTCACCAATACCCTCTTAGGGTACAGTTTCTTGCAGGTTTAGTGCCCTTGAATAAGGAAAAGGGTTTAGGGTTGGATTAGGCGGATCCGCGAAGCGGGTCCGCCTAATCCAACCCTAAACCCTTTTCCGTCCCGTCTTATGCGGTACCCTACTCTTACGGTTCAGTGTCCCATCTTTGAATCTTTGAATCACATCCACGACAGGGTTCACCAATACCCTCTTAGGGTACAGTTTCTTGCGGGTTTAGTGACCTTGAATAAGGAAAAGAGTTTAGGGTTGGATTAGGCGGATCCGCGAAGAGGGTCCGCCTAATCCAACCCTATACCCTTTTCCGTCCCGTCTTTAGCGGTACCCTACTCTTAAGGTTCAGTGTCCCATCTTTGAATCACATCCACGACAGGGTTCACCAATACCCTCTTAGGGTACAGTTTCTTGCGGGTTTAGTGCCCTTGAATAAGGAAAAGGATTTAGGGTTGGATTAGGCGGATCCGCGAAGCGGGTCCGCCTAATCCAACCCTAAACCCTTTTCCGTCCCGTCTTATGCGGTACCCTACTCTTAAGGTTCAGTGTCCCATCTTTGAATCACATCCACGACAGGGTTCACCAATACCCTCTTAGGGTACAGTTTCTTGCGGGTTTAGTGACCTTGAATAAGGAAAAGGGTTTAGGGTTGGATTAGGCGGATCCGCGAAGCGGGTCCGCCTAGTCCAACCCTAAACACTTTTCCGTCCCGTCTTATGCGGTACCCTACTCTTAAGGTTCAGTGTCCCATCTTTGAATCACATCCACGACAGGGTTCACCAATACCCTCTTAGGGTACAGTTTCTTGCGGGTTTAGTGCCCTTGAATAAGGAAAAGGGTTTAGGGTTGGATTAGGCGGATCCGCGAAGCAGGTCCGCCTAATCCAACCCTAAACCCTTTTCCGTCCCGTCTTATGCGGTACCCTACTCTTAAGGTTCAGTGTCCCATCTTTGAATCACATCCACGACAGGGTTCACCAATACCCTCTTAGGGTACAGTTTCTTGCGGGTTTAGTGACCTTGAATAAAGAAAAGGGTTTAGGGTTGGATTAGGCGGACCCGCGAATGCGGTACCCTACTCTTAAGGTTCAGTGTCCCATCTTTAAATCACATCCACGACAGGGTTCACCAATACCCTTTTAGGGTACAGTTTCTTGCGGGTTTAGTGACCTTGAATAAGGAAAAGGGTTTAGGGTTGGATTAGGCGGACCCGCTTCGCGGATCCGCGAAGCGGGTCCGCCTAATCCAACCCTAAACCCTTTTCCGTCCCGTCTTATGCGGTACCCTACTCTTAAGGTTCAGTGTCCCATCTTTGAATCACATCCACGACAGGGTTCACCAATACCCTCTTAGGGTACAGTTTCTTGCGGGTTTAGTGACCTTGAATAAGGAAAAGGGTTTAGGGTTTGATTTGGCGGATCCGCGAAGCGGGTCCGCCTAATCCAACCCTAAACCCTTTTCCGTCCCGTCTTATGCGGTACCCTACTCTCAAGGTTCAGTGTCCCATCTTTGAATCACAACCACGATAGGGTTCACCAATACCCTCTTAGGGTACAGTTTCTTGCGGGTTTAGTGCCCTTGAATAAGGAAAAGGGTTTAGGGTTGGATTAGGCGGATCCGCGAAGCGGGTCCGCCTAATCCAACCCTAAACCCTTTTCCGTCCCGTCTTATGCGGTACCCTACTCTTAAGGTTCAGTGTCCCATCTTTGAATCACATCCACGACAGGGTTCACCAATACCCTCTTAGGGTACTGTTTCTTGCGGGTTTAGTGACCTTGAATAAGGAAAAGGGTTTAGGGTTGGATTAGGCGGATCCGCGAAGCGGGTCCGCCTAATCCAACCCTAAACCCTTTTCCGTCCCGTCTTATGCGGTACCCTACTCTTAAGGGTTAGTGTCCCATCTTTGAATCACATCCACGACAGGGTTCACCAATACCCTCTTAGGGTACAGTTTCTTGCGGGTTTAGTGACCTTGAATAAGGAAAAGGGTTTAGGGTTGGATTAGGCGGACCCGCGAATGCGGTACCCTAATCTTAAGGTTCAGTGTCCCATCTTTGAATCACATCCACGACAGGGTTCACCAATACCCTCTTAGGGTACAGTTTCTTGCGGGTTTAATGACCTTGAATAAGGAAAAGGGTTTAGGGTAGGATTAGGCGGACCCGCTTCGCGGATCCGCGAAGCGGGTCCGCCTAATCCAACCCTAAACCCTTTTCCGTCCCGTCTTATGCGGTACCCTACTCTTAAGGTTCAGTGTCCCATCTTTGAATCACATCCACGACAGGGTTCACCAATACCCTCTTAGGGTACAGTTTCTTGCGGGTTTAGTGACCTTGAATAAGGAAAAGGGTTTAGGGTTGGATTAGGCGGATCCGCGAAGAGGGTCCGGCTAATCCAACCCTATACCCTTTTCCGTCCCGTCTTATGCGGTACCCTACTCTTAAGGTTCAGTGTCCCATCTTTGAATCACATCCACGACAGGGTTCACCAATACCCTCTTAGGGTACAGTTTCTTGCGGGTTTAGTGACCTTGAATAAGGAAAAGGGTTTAGGGTTGGATTAGGCGGATCCGCGAAGCGGGTCCGCCTAATCCAACCCTAAACCCTTTTCCGTCCCGTCTTATGCGGTACCCTACTCTTTAGGGTTAGTGTCCCATCTTTGAATCACATCCACGACAGGGTTCACCAATACCCTCTTAGGGTACAGTTTCTTGCGGGTTTAGTGACCTTGAATAAGGAAAAGGGTTTAGGGTTGGATTAGGCGGACCCGCGAATGCGGTACCCTAATCTTAAGGTTCAGTGTCCCATCTTTGAATCACATCCACGACAGGGTTCACCAATACCCTCTTAGGGTACAGTTTCTTGCGGGTTTAATGACCTTGAATAAGGAAAAGGGTTTAGGGTTGGATTAGGCGGACCCGCTTCGCGGATCCGCGAAGCGGGTCCGCCTAATCCAACCCTAAACCCTTTTCCGTCCCGTCTTATGCGGTACCCTACTCTTAAGGTTCAGTGTCCCATCTTTGAATCACATCCACGACAGGGTTCACCAATACCCTCTTAGGGTACAGTTTCTTGCGGGTTTAGTGACCTTGAATAAGGAAAAGGGTTTAGGGTTGGATTAGGCGGATCCGCGAAGCGGGTCCGCCTAATCCAAACCTAAACCCTTTTCCGTCCCGTCTTATGCGGTACCCTACTCTTAAGGTTCAGTGTCCCATCTTTGAATCACATCCACGACAGGGTTCACCAATACCCTCTTAGGGTACAGTTTCTTGCGGGTTTAGTGACCTTGAATAAGGAAAAGAGTTTAGGGTTGGATTAGGCGGATCCGCGAAGAGGGTCCGGCTAATCCAACCCTATACCCTTTTCCGTCCCGTCTTATGCGGTACCCTACTCTTAAGGTTCAGTGTCCCATCTTTGAATCACATCCACGACAGGGTTCACCAATACCCTCTTAGGGTACAGTTTCTTGCGGGTTTAGTGCCCTTGAATAAGGAAAAGGGTTTAGGGTTGGATTAGGCGGATCCGCGAAGCGGGTCCGCCTAATCCAACCCTAAACCCTTTTCCGTCCCGTCTTATGCGGTACCCTACTCTTAAGGTTCAGTGTCCCATCTTTGAATCACATCCACGACAGGGTTCACCAATACCCTCTTAGGGTACAGTTTCTTGCGGGTTTAGTGACCTTGAATAAGGAAAAGGGTTTAGGGTTGGATTAGGCGGATCCGCGAAGCGGGTCCACCTAATGCAACCCTAAACCCTTTTCCGTCCCGTCTTATGCGGTACCCTACTCTTAAGGGTTAGTGTCCCATCTTTGAATCACATCCACGACAGGGTTCACCAATACCCTCTTAGGGTACAGTTTCTTGCGGGTTTAGTGACCTAGAATAAGGAAAAGAGTTTAGGGTTGGATTAGGCGGATCCGCGAAGAAGGTCCGCCTAATCCAACCCTAAACCCTTTTCCGTCCCGTCTTATGCGGTACCCTACTCTTAAGGTTCAGTGTCCCATCTTTGAATCACATCCACGACAGGGTTCACCAATACCCTCTTAGGGTACAGTTTCTTGCAGGTTTAGTGCCCTTGAATAAGGAAAAGGGTTTAGGGTTGGATTAGGCGGAACCGCGAAGCGGGTCCGCCTAATCCAACCCTAAACCCTTTTCCGTCCCGTCTTATGCGGTACCCTACTCTTAAGGTTCAGTGTCCCATCTTTGAATCTTTGAATCACATCCACGACAGGGTTCACCAATACCCTCTTAGGGTACAGTATCTTGCGGGTTTAGTGCCCTTGAATAAGGAAAAGGGTTTAGGGTTGGATTAGGCGGACCCGCTTCGCGGGTCCGTCTAATCCAACCCTAAACCCTTTTCCGTCCCGTCTTATGCGGTACCCTACTCTTAAGGTTCAGTGTCCCATCTTTGAATCACATCCACGACAGGGTTCACCAATACCCTCTTAGTGTACAGTTTCTTGCGGGTTTAGTGACCTTGAATAAGAAAAAGGGTTTAGGGTTGGATTAGGCGGACCCGCTTCGCGGATCCGCCTAATCCAACCCTAAACCCTTTTCCGTCCTTGAATAAGGAAAAGGGTTTAGGGATGGATTAGGCGGATCCGCGAAGCGGGTCCGCCTAATCCAACCCTAAACCCTTTTCCGTCCCGTCTTATGCGGTACCCTACTCTTAAGGTTCAGTGTCCCATCTTTGAATCACATCCACGACAGGGTTCACCAATACCCTCTTAGGGTACAGTTTCTTGCGGGTTTAGTGACCTTGAATAAGGAAAAGGGTTTAGGGTTGGATTAGGCGGATCCCCGAAGCGGGTCCGCCTAATCCAACCCTAAACCCTTTTCCGTCCCGTCTTATACGGTACCCTACTCTTAAGGTTCAGTGTCCCATCTTTGAATCACATCCACGACAGGGTTCACCAATACCCTCTTAGGGTACAGTTTCTTGCGGGTTTAGTGACCTTGAATAAGGAAAAGAGTTTAGGGTTGGATTAGGCGGATCCGCGAAGAGGGTCCGCCTAATCCAACCCTATACGCTTTTCCGTCCCGTCTTATGCGGTACCCTACTCTTAAGGTTCAGTGTCCCATCTTTGAATCACATCCACGACAGGGTTCACCAATACCCTCTTAGGGTACAGTTTCTTGGGGTTTAGTGACCTTGAATAAGGAAAAGGGTTTAGGGTTGGATTAGGCGGATCCGCGAAGCGGGTCCGCCTAATCCAACCCTAAACCCTTTTCCGTCCCGTCTTATGCGGTACCCTACTCTTAAGGGTTAGTGTCCCATCTTTGAATCACATCCACGACAGGGTTCACCAATACCCTCTTAGGGTACAGTTTCTTGCGGGTTTAGTGACCTTGAATAAGGAAAAGGGTTTAGGGTTGGATTAGGCGGACCCGCTTCGCGGATCCGCGAAGCGGGTCCGCCTAATCCAACCCTAAACCCTTTTCCGTCCCGTCTTATGCGGTACCCTACTCTTAAGGTTCAGTGTCCCATCTTTGAATCACATCCACGACAGGGTTCACCAATACCCTCTTAGGGTACAGTTTCTTGCGGGTTTAGTGACCTTGAATAAGGAAAAGGGTTTAGGGTTGGATTAGGCGGATCCGCGAAGCGGGTCCGCCTAATCCAAACCTAAACCCTTTTCCGTCCCGTCTTATGCGGTACCCTACTCTTAAGGTTCAGTGTCCCATCTTTGAATCACATCCACGACAGGGTTCACCAATACCCTCTTAGGGTACAGTTTCTTGCGGGTTTAGTGACCTTGAATAAGGAAAAGAGTTTAGGGTTGGATTAGGCGGATCCGCGAAGAGGGTCCGCCTAATCCAACCCTATACCCTTTTCCGTCCCGTCTTATGCGGTACCCTACTCTTAAGGTTCAGTGTCCCATCTTTGAATCACATCCACGACAGGGTTCACCAATACACTCTTAGGGTACAGTTTCTTGCGGGTTTAGTGCCCTTGAATAAGGAAAAGGGTTTAGGGTTGGATTAGGCGGATCCGCGAAGCGGGTCCGCCTAATCCAACCCTAAACCCTTTTCCGTCCCGTCTTATGCGGTACCCTACTCTTAAGGTTCAGTGTCCCATCCTTGAATCTTTGAATCACATCCACGACAGGGTTCACCAATACCCTCTTAGGGTACAGTTTCTTGCGGGTTTAGTGACCTTGAATAAGGAAAAGGGTTTAGGGTTGGATTAGGCGGATCCGCGAAGCGGGTCCACCTAATGCAACCCTAAACCCTTTTCCGTCCCGTCTTATGCGGTACCCTACTCTTAAGGGTTAGTGTCCCATCTTTGAATCACATCCACGACAGGGTTCACCAATACCCTCTTAGGGTACAGTTTCTTGCGGGTTTAGTGACCTTGAATAAGGAAAAGAGTTTAGGGTTGGATTAGGCGGATCCGCGAAGCAGGTCCCCCTAATCCAACCCTAAACCCTTTTCCGTCCCGTCTTATGCGGTACCCTACTCTTAAGGTTCAGTGTCCCATCTTTGAATCACATCCACGACAGGGTTCACCAATACCCTCTTAGGGTACAGTTTCTTGCGGGTTTAGTGACCTTGAATAAGGAAAAGGGTTTAGGGTTGGATTAGGCGGATCCCCGAAGCGGGTCCGCCTAATCCAACCCTAAACCCTTTTCCGTCCCGTCTTATACGGTACCCTACTCTTAAGGTTCAGTGTCCCATCTTTGAATCACATCCACGACAGGGTTCACCAATACCCTCTTAGGGTACAGTTTCTTGCGGGTTTAGTGACCTTGAATAAGGAAAAGAGTTTAGGGTTGGATTAGGCGGATCCGCGAAGAGGGTCCGCCTAATCCAACCCTATACCCTTTTCCGTCCCGTCTTATGCGGTACCCTACTCTTAAGGTTCAGTGTCCCATCTTTGAATCACATCCACAACAGGGTTCACCAATACCCTCTTAGGGTACAGTTTCTTGCGGGTTTAGTGACCTTGAATAAGGAAAAGGGTTTAGGGTTGGATTAGGCGGATCCGCGAAGCGGGTCCGCCTAATCCAACCCTAAACCCTTTTCCGTCCCGTCTTATGCGGTACCCTACTCTTAAGGGTTAGTGTCCCATCTTTGAATCACATCCACGACAGGGTTCACCAATACCCTCTTAGGGTACAGTTTCTTGCGGGTTTAGTGACCTTGAATAAGGAAAAGGGTTTAGGGTTGGATTAGGCGGACCCGCGAATGCGGTACCCTACTCTTAAGGTTCAGTGTCCCATCTTTGAATCACATCCACGACAGGGTTCACCAATACCCTCTTAGGGTACAGTTTCTTGCGGGTTTAGTGACCTTGAATAAGGAAAAGGGTTTAGGGTTGGATTAGGCGGACCCGCGAATGCGGTACCCTACTCTTAAGGTTCAGTGTCCCATCTTTGAATCACATCCACGACAGGGTTCACGAATACCCTCTTAGGGTACAGTTTCTTGCCGGTTTAGTGACCTTGAATAAGGAAAAGGGTTTAGGGTTGGATTAGGCGGACCCGCGAATGCGGTACCCTACTCTTAAGGTTCAGTGTCCCATCTTTGAATCACATCCACGACAGGGTTCACCAATACCCTCTTAGGGTACAGTTTCTTGCGGGTTTAGTGACCTTGAATAAGGAAAAGGGTTTAGGGTTGGATTAGGCGGACCCGCTTCGCGGATCCGCGAAGCGGGTCCGCCTAATCCAACCCTAAACCCTTTTCCGTCCCGTCTTATGCGGTACCCTACTCTTAAGGTTCAGTGTCCCATCTTTAAATCTTTGAATCACATCCACGACAGGGTTGACCAATACCCTCTTAGGGTACAGTTTCTTGCGGGTTTAGTGACCTTGAATAAGGAAAAGGGTTTAGAATTGGATTAGGCGGATCCGCGAAGCGGGTCTGCCTAATCCAACCCTAAACCCTTTTTCGTCCCGTCTTATGCGGTACCCTACTCTTAAGGTTCAGTGTCCCATCTTTGAATCACATCCACGACAGGGTTCACCAATACCCTCTTAGGGTACAGTTTCTTGCTGGTTTAGTGACCTTGAATAAGGAAAAGAGTTTAGGGTTGGATTAGGCGGATCCGCGAAGAAGGTCCGCCTAATCCAACCCTAAACCCTTTTCAGTCCCGTCTTATGCGGTACCCTACTCTTAAGGTTCAGTGTCCCATCTTTGAATCACATCCACGACAGGGTTCACCAATACCCTCTTAGGGTACAGTTTCTTGCAGGTTTAGTGCCCTTGAATAAGGAAAAGGGTTTAGGGTTGGATTAGGCGGATCCGCGAAGCGGGTCCGCCTAATCCAACCCTAAACCCTTTTCCGTCCCGTCTTATGCGGTACCCTACTCTTAAGGTTCAGTGTCCCATCTTTGAATCTTTGAATCACATCCACGACAGGGTTCACCAATACCCTCTTAGGGTACAGTTTCTTGCGGGTTTAGTGCCCTTGAATAAGGAAAAGGGTTTAGGGTTGGATTAGACGGATCCGCGAAGCGGGTCCGCCTAATCCAACCCTAAACCCTTTTCCGTCCCGTCTTATGCGGTACCCTACTCTTAAGGTTCAGTGTCCCATCTTTGAATCATATCCACGACAGGGTTCACCAATACCCTCTTAGTGTACAGTTTCTTGCGGGTTTAGTGACCTTGAATAAGAAAAAGGGTTTAGGGTTGGATTAGGCGGACCCGCTTCGCGGATCCGCCTAATCCAACCCTAAACCCTTTTCCGTCCTTGAATAAGGAAAAGGGTTTAGGGATGGATTAGGCGGATCCGCGAAGCGGGTCCGCCTAATCCAACCCTAAACCCTTTTCCGTCCCGTCTTATGCGGTACCCTACTCTTAAGGTTCAATGTCCCATCTTTGAATCACATCCACGACAGGGTTCACCAATACCCTCTTAGGGTACAGTTTCTTGCGGGTTTAGTGACCTTGAATAAGGAAAAGGGTTTAGGGTTGGATTAGGCGGATCCGCGAAGCGGGTCCGCCTAATCCAACCCTAAACCCTTTTCCGTCCCGTCTTATGCGGTACCCTACTCTTAAGGTTCAGTGTCCCATCTTTGAATCACATCCACGACAGGGTTCACCAATACCCTCTTAGGGTACAGTTTCTTGCGGGTTTAGTGACCTTGAATAAGGAAAAGAGTTTAGGGTTGGATTAGGCGGATCCGCGAAGAGGGTCCGCCTAATCCAACCCTATACCCTTTTCCGTCCCGTCTTATGCGGTACCCTACTCTTAAGGTTCAGTGTCCCATCTTTGAATCACATCCACGACAGGGTTCACCAATACCCTCTTAGGGTACAGTTTCTTGCGGGTTTAGTGACCTTGAATAAGGAAAAGGGCTTAGGGTTGGATTAGGCGGATCCGCGAAGCGGGTCCGCCTAATCCAACCCTAAACACTTTTCCGTCCCGTCTTATGCGGTACCCTACTCTTAAGGTTCAGTGTCCCATCTTTGAATCACATCCACGACAGGGTTCACCAATACCCTCTTAGGGTACAGTTTCTTGCGGGTTTAGTGACCTTGAACAAGGAAAAGAGTTTAGGGTTGGATTAGGCGGATCCGCGAAGAAGGTCCACCTAATCCAACCCTAAACCCTTTTCCGTCCCGTCTTATGCGGTACCCTACTCTTAAGGTTCAGTGTCCCATCTTTGAATCACATCCACGACAGGGTTCACCAATACCCTCTTAAGGTACAGTTTCTTGCGGGTTTAGTGACCTTGAATAAGGAAAAGGGTTTAGGGTTGGATTAGGCGGATCCGCGAAGCGGGTCCGCCTAATCCAACCCTAAACCCTTTTCCGTCCCGTCTTATGCGGTTCCCTACTCTTAAGGTTCAGTGTCCCATCTTCGAATCACATCCACGACAGGGTTCACCAATACCCTCTTAGGGTACAGTTTCTTGCGGGTTTAGTGACCTTAAATAAGGAAAAGAGTATAGGGTTGGATTAGGCGGATCCGCGAAGAGGGTCCGCCTAATCCAACCCTATACCCTTTTCCGTCCCGTCTTATGCGGTACCCTACTCTTAAGGTTCAGTGTCCCATCTTTGAATCACATCCACGACAGGGTTCACCAATACCCTCTTAGGGTACAGTTTCTTGCGGGTTTAGTGCCCTTGAATAAGGAAAAGGGTTTAGGGTTGGATTAGGCGGATCCGCGAAGCGGGTCCGCCTAATCCAACCCTAAACCCTTTTCCGTCCCGTCTTATGCGGTACCCTACTCTTAAGGTTCAGTGTCCCATCTTTGAATCTTTGAATCACATCCACGACAGGGTTCACCAATACCCTCTTAGGGAACAGTTTCTTGCGGGTTTAGAGCCCTTGAATAAGGAAAAGGGTTTAGGGTTGGATTAGACGGATCCGCGAAGCGGGTCCGCCTAATCCAACCCTATACCCTTTTCCGTCCCGTCTTATGCGGTACCCTACTCTTAAGGTTCAGTGTCCCATCTTTGAACCACATCCACGACAGGGTTCACCAATACCCTCTTAGGGTACAGTTTCTTGCGGGTTTAGTGACCTTGAATAAGGAAAAGGGTTTAGGGTTGGATTAGGCGGATCCGCGAAGCGGGTCCGCCTAATGCAACCCTAAACCCTTTTCCGTCCCGTCTTATGCGTTACCCTACTCTTAAGGGTTAGTGTCCCATCTTTGAATCACATCCACGACAGGGTTCACCAATACCCTCTTAGGGTACAGTTTCTTGCGGGTTTAGTGACCTTGAATAAGGAAAAGGGTTTAGGGTTGGATTAGGCGGACCCGCGAATGCGGTACCCTACTCTTAAGGTTCAGTGTCCCATCTTTGAATCACATCCACGACAGGGTTCACCAATACCCTCTTAGGGTACAGTTTCTTGCGGGTTTAGTGACCTTGAATAAGGAAAAGGGTTTAGGGTTGGGTTAGGCGGACCCGCTTCGCGGATCCGCGAAGCGGGTCCGCCTAATCCAACCCTAAACCCTTTTCCGTCCCGTCTTATGCGGTACCCTACTCTTAAGGTTCAGTGTCCCATCTTTGAATCAAATCCACGACAGGGTTCACCAATACCCTCTTAGGGTACAGTTTCTTGCGGGTTTAGTGACCTTGAATAAGGAAAAGGGTTTAGGGTTGGATTAGGCGGATCCGCGAAGCGGGTCCGCCTAATCCAACCCTAAACCCTTTTCCGTCCCGTCTTATGCGGTACCCTACTCTTAAGGTTCAGTGTCCCATCTTTGAATCACATCCACAACAGGGTTCACCAATACCCTCTTAGGGTACAGTTTCTTGCGGGTTTAGTGACCTTGAATAAGGAAAAGAGTTTAGGGTTGGATTAGGCGGATCCGCGAAGAAGGTCCGCCTAATCCAATTCTAAACCCTTTTCCGTCCCGTCTTATGCGGTACCCTACTCTTAAGGTTCAGTGTCCCATCTTTGAATCACATCCACGACAGGGTTCACCAATACCCTCTTAGGGTACAGTTTCTTGCGGGTTTAGTGACCTTGAATAAGGAAAAGAGTTTAGGGTTGGATTAGGCGGATCCGCGAAGAGGGTCCGCCTAATCCAACCCTATACCCTTTTTCGTCCCGTCTTATGCGGTACCCTACTCTTAAGGTTCAGTGTCCCATCTTTGAATCACATCCACGACAGGGTTCACCAATACCCTCTTAGGGTACAGTTTCTTGCGGGTTTAGTGCCCTTGAATAAGGAAAACGGTTTAGGGTTGGATTAGGCGGATCCGCGAAGCGGGTCCGCCTAATCCAACCCTAAACCCTTTTCCGTCCCGTCTTATGCGGTACCCTACTCTTAAGGTTCAGTGTCCCATCTTTGAATCTTTGAATCACATCCACGACAGGGTTCACCAATACCCTCTTAGGGAACAGTTTCTTGCGGGTTTAGAGCCCTTGAATAAGGAAAAGGGTTTAGGGTGGGATTAGACGGATCCGCGAAGCGGGTCCGCCTAATCCAACCCTATACCCTTTTCCGTCCCGTCTTATGCGGTACCCTACTCTTAAGGTTCAGTGTCCCATCTTTGAATCACATCCACGACAGGGTTCACCAATACCCTCTTAGGGTACAGTTTCTTGCGGGTTTAGTGACCTTGAATAAGGAAAAGGGTTTAGGGTTGGATTAGGCGGACCCGCGAATGCGGTACCCTACTCTTAAGGTTCAGTGTCCCATCTTTGAATCACATCCACGACAGGGTTCACCAATACCCTCTTAGGGTACAGTTTCTTGCGGGTTTAGTGACCTTGAATAAGGAAAAGGGTTTAGGGTTGGGTTAGGCGGACCCGCTTCGCGGATCCGCGAAGCGGGTCCGCCTAATCCAACCCTAAACCCTTTTCCGTCCCGTCTTATGCGGTACCCTACTCTTAAGGTTCAGTGTCCCATCTTTGAATCACATCCACGACAGGGTTCACCAATACCCTCTTAGGATACAGTTTCTTGCGGGTTTAGTGACCTTGAATAAGGAAAAGGGTTTAGGGTTGGATTAGGCGGATCCGCGAAGCGGGTCCGCCTAATCCAACCCTAAACCCTTTTCCGTCCCGTCTTATGCGGTACCCTACTCTTAAGGTTCAGTGTCCCATCTTTGAATCACATCCACAACAGGGTTCACCAATACCCTCTTAGGGTACAGTTTCTTGCGGGTTTAGTGACCTTGAATAAGGAAAAGAGTTTAGGGTTGGATTAGGCGGATCCGCGAAGAAGGTCCGCCTAATCCAATTCTAAACCCTTTTCCGTCCCGTCTTATGCGTTACCCTACTCTTAAGGTTCAGTGTCCCATCTTTGAATCACATCCACGACAGGGTTCACCAATACCCTCTTAGGGTACAGTTTCTTGCGGGTTTAGTGACCTTGAATAAGGAAAAGGGTTTAGGGTTGGATTAGGCGGATCCGCGAAGCGGGTCCGCCTAATCCAACCCTAAACCCTTTTCCGTCCCGTCTTATGCGGTACCCTACTCTTAAGGTTCAGTGTCCCATCTTTGAATCACATCCACAACAGGGTTCACCAATACCCTCTTAGGGTACAGTTTCTTGCGGGTTTAGTGACCTTGAATAAGGAAAAGAGTTTAGGGTTGGATTAGGCGGATCCGCGAAGAAGGTCCGCCTAATCCAATTCTAAACCCTTTTCCGTCCCGTCTTATGCGGTACCCTACTCTTAAGGTTCAGTGTCCCATCTTTGAATCACATCCACGACAGGGTTCACCAATACCCTCTTAGGGTACAGTTTCTTGCGGGTTTAGTGCCCTTGAATAAGGAAAACGGTTTAGGGTTGGATTAGGCGGATCCGCGAAGCGGGTCCGCCTAATCCAACCCTAAACCCTTTTCCGTCCCGTCTTATGCGGTACCCTACTCTTAAGGTTCAGTGTCCCATCTTTGAATCTTTGAATCACATCCACGACAGGGTTCACCAATACCCTCTTAGGGAACAGTTTCTTGCGGGTTTAGAGCCCTTGAATAAGGAAAAGGGTTTAGGGTTGGATTAGACGGATCCGCGAAGTGGGTCCGCCTAATCCAACCCTATACCCTTTTCCGTCCCGTCTTATGCGGTACCCTACTCTTAAGGTTCAGTGTCCCATCTTTGAATCACATCCACGACAGGGTTCACCAATACCCTCTTAGGGTACAGTTTCTTGCGGGTTTAGTGCCCTTGAATAAGGAAAAGGGTTTAGGGTTGGATTAGGCGGATCCGCGAAGCGGGTCCGCCTAATGCAACCCTAAACCCTTTTCCGTCCCGTCTTATGCGTTACCCTACTCTTAAGGGTTAGTGTCCCATCTTTGAATCACATCCACGACAGGGTTCACCAATACCCTCTTAGGGTACAGTTTCTTGCGGGTTTAGTGACCTTGAATAAGGAAAAGGGTTTAGGGTTGGATTAGGCGGACCCGCGAATGCGGTACCCTACTCTTAAGGTTCAGTGTCCCATCTTTGAATCACATCCACGACAGGGTTCACCAATACCCTCTTAGGGTACAGTTTCTTGCGGGTTTAGTGACCTTGAATAAGGAAAAGGGTTTAGGGTTGGGTTAGGCGGACCCACTTCGCGGATCCGCGAAGCGGGTCCGCCTAATCCAACCCTAAACCCTTTTCCGTCCCGTCTTATGCGGTACCCTACTCTTAAGGTTCAGTGTCCCATCTTTGAATCACATCCACGACAGGGTTCACCAATACCCTCTTAGGGTACAGTTTCTTGCGGGTTTAGTGACCTTGAATAAGGAAAAGGGTTTAGGGTTGGATTAGGCGGATCCGCGAAGCGGGTCCGCCTAATCCAACCCTAAACCCTTTTCCGTCCCGTCTTATGCGGTACCCTACTCTTAAGGTTCAGTGTCCCATCTTTGAATCACATCCACAACAGGGTTCACCAATACCCTCTTAGGGTACAGTTTCTTGCGGGTTTAGTGACCTTGAATAAGGAAAAGAGTTTAGGGTTGGATTAGGCGGATCCGCGAAGAAGGTCCGCCTAATCCAATTCTAAACCCTTTTCCGTCCCGTCTTATGCGGTACCCTACTCTTAAGGTTCAGTGTCCCATCTTTGAATCACATCCACGACAGGGTTCACCAATACCCTCTTAGGGTACAGTTTCTTGCGGGTTTAGTGACCTTGAATAAGGAAAAGAGTTTAGGGTTGGATTAGGCGGATCCGCGAAGAGGGTCCGCCTAATCCAACCCTAAACCCTTTTCCGTCCCGTCTTATGCGGTACCCTACTCTTAAGGTTCAGTGTCCCATCTTTGAATCTTTGAATCACATCCACGACAGGGTTCACCAATACCCTCTTAGGGAACAGTTTCTTGCGGGTTTAGAGCCCTTGAATAAGGAAAAGGGTTTAGGGTTGGATTAGACGGATCCGCGAAGTGGGTCCGCCTAATCCAACCCTATACCCTTTTCCGTCCCGTCTTATGCGGTACCCTACTCTTAAGGTTCAGTGTCCCATCTTTGAATCACATCCACCACAGGGTTCACCAATACCCTCTTAGGGTACAGTTTCTTGCGGGTTTAGTGCCCTTGAATAAGGAAAAGGGTTTAGGGTTGGATTAGGCGGATCCGCGAAGCGGGTCCGCCTAATGCAACCCTAAACCCTTTTCCGTCCCGTCTTATGCGTTACCCTACTCTTAAGGGTTAGTGTCCCATCTTTGAATCACATCCACGACAGGGTTCACAAATACCCTCTTAGGGTACAGTTTCTTGCGGGTTTAGTGACCTTGAATAAGGAAAAGGGTTTAGGGTTGGATTAGGCGGACCCGCGAATGCGGTACCCTACTCTTAAGGTTCAGTGTCCCATCTTTGAATCACATCCACGACAGGGTTCACCAATACCCTCTTAGGGTACAGTTTCTTGCGGGTTTAGTGACCTTGAATAAGGAAAAGGGTTTAGGGTTGGGTTAGGCGGACCCGCTTCGCGGATCCGCGAAGCGGGTCCGCCTAATCCAACCCTAAACCCTTTTCCGTCCCGTCTTATGCGGTACCCTACTCTTAAGGTTCAGTGTCCCATCTTTGAATCACATCCACGACAGGGTTCACCAATACCCTCTTAGGGTACAGTTTCTTGCGGGTTTAGTGACCTTGAATAAGGAAAAGGGTTTAGGGTTGGATTAGGCGGATCCGCGAAGCGGGTCCGCCTAATCCAACCCTAAACCCTTTTCCGTCCCGTCTTATGCGGTACCCTACTCTTAAGGTTCAGTGTCCCATCTTTGAATCACATCCACAACAGGGTTCACCAATACCCTCTTAGGGTACAGTTTCTTGCGGGTTTAGTGACCTTGAATAAGGAAAAGAGTTTAGGGTTGGATTAGGCGGATCCGCGAAGAAGGTCCGCCTAATCCAATTCTAAACCCTTTTCCGTCCCGTCTTATGCGGTACCCTTGTCTTAAGGTTCAGTGTCCCATCTTTGAATCACATCCACGACAGGGTTCACCAATACCCTCTTAGGGTACAGTTTCTTGCGGGTTTAGTGACCTTGAATAAGGAAAAGAGTTTAGGGTTGGATTAGGCGGATCCGCGAAGAGGGTCCGCCTAATCCAACCCTATACCCTTTTTCGTCCCGTCTTATGCGGTACCCTACTCTTAAGGTTCAGTGTCCCATCTTTGAATCACATCCACGACAGGGTTCACCAATACCCTCTTAGGGTACAGTTTCTTGCGGGTTTAGTGCCCTTGAATAAGGAAAAGGGTTTAGGGTTGGATTAGGCGGATCCGCGAAGCGGGTCCGCCTAATCCAACCCTAAACCCTTTTCCGTCCCGTCTTATGCGGTACCCTACTCTTAAGGTTCAGTGTCCCATCTTTGAATCACATCCACGACAGGGTTCACCAATACCCTCTTAGGGTACAGTTTCTTGCGGGTTTAGTGACCTTGAATAAGGAAAAGAGTTTAGGGTTGGATTAGGCGGATCCGCGAAGAGGGTCCGCCTAATCCAACCCTATACCCTTTTCCGTCCCGTCTTATGCGGTACCCTACTCTTAAGGTTCAGTGTCCCATCTTTGAATCACATCCACGACAGGGTTCACCAATACCCTCTTAGGGTACAGTTTCTTGCGGGTTTAGTGCCCTTGAATAAGGAAAAGGGTTTAGGGTTGGATTAGGCGGATCCGCGAAGCGGGTCTGCCTAATCCAACCCTAAACCCTTTTCCGTCCCGTCTTATGCGGTACCCTACTCTTAAGGTTCAGTGTTCCATCTTTCAATCACATCCACGACAGGGTTCACCAATACCCTCTTTGGGTACAGTTTCTTGCGGGTTTAGTGACCTTGAATAAGGAAAAGAGTTTAGGGTTGGATTAAGCGGATCCGCGAAGAAGGTCCGCCTAATCCAACCCTAAACCCTTTTCCGTCCCGTCTTATGCGGTACCCTACTCTTAAGGTTCAGTGTCCCATCTTTGAATCACATCCACGACAGGGTTCACCAATACCCTCTTAGGGTACAGTTTCTTGCGGGTTTAGTGACCTTGAATAAGGAAAAGAGTTTAGGGTTGGATTAGGCGGATCCGCGAAGAGGGTCCGCCTAGTCCAACCCTATACCCTTTTTCGTCCCGTCTTATGCGGTACCCTACTCTTAAGGTTCAGTGTCCCATCTTTGAATCACATCCACGACAGGGTTCACCAATACCCTCTTAGGGTACAGTTTCTTGCGGGTTTAGTGCCCTTGAATAAGGAAAAGGGTTTAGGGTTGGATTAGGCGGATCCGCGAAGCGGGTCCGCCTAATCCAACCCTAAACCCTTTTCCGTCCCGTCTTATGCGGTACCCTACTCTTAAGGTTCAGTGTCCCATCTTTGAATCACATCCACGACAGGGTTCACCAATACCCTCTTAGGGTACAGTTTCTTGCGGGTTTAGTGACCTTGAATAAGGAAAAGGGTTTAGGGTTGGATTAGGCGGACCCGCGAATGCGGTACCCTACTCTTAAGATTCAGTGTCCCATCTTTGAATCACATCCACGACAGGGTTCACCAATACCCTCTTAGGGTACAGTTTCTTGCGGGTTTAGTGACCTTGAATAAGGAAAAGGGTTTAGGGTTGGATTAGGCGGACCCGCTTCGCGGATCCGCGAAGCGGGTCCGCCTAATCCAACCCTAAACTCTTTTCCGTCCCGTCTTATGCGGTACCCTACTCTTAAGGTTCAGTGTCCCATCTTTGAATCACATCCACGACAGGGTTCACCAATACCCTCTTAGGGTACAGTTTCTTGCGGGTTTAGTGACCTTGAATAAGGAAAAGAGTTTAGGGTTGGATTAGGCGGATCCGCGAAGAAGGTCCGCCTAATCCAACCCTAAACCCTTTTCCGTCCCGTCTTATGCGGTACCCTACTCTTAAGGTTCAGTGTCCCATCTTTGAATCACATCCACGACAGGGTTCACCAATACCCTCTTAGGGTACAGTTTCTTGCAGGTTTAGTGACCTTGAATAAGGAAAAGAGTTTAGGGTTGGATTAGGCGGATCCGCGAAGAAGGTCCGCCTAATCCAACCCTAAACCCTTTTCCGTCCCGTCTTATGCGGTACCCTACTCTTAAGGTTCAGTGTCCCATCTTTGAATCACATCCACGACAGGGTTCACCAATACCCTCTTAGGGTACAGTTTCTTGCAGGTTTAGTGCCCTTGAATAAGGAAAAGGGTTTAGGGTTGGATTAGGCGGATCCGCGAAGCGGGTCCGCCTAATCCAACCCTAAACCCTTTTCCGTCCCGTCTTATGCGGTACCCTACTCTTAAGGTTCAGTGTCCCATCTTTGAATCTTTGAATCACATCCACGACAGTGTTCACCAATACCCTCTTAGGGTACAGTTTCTTGCGGGTTTAGTGCCCTTGAATAAGGAAAAGGGTTTAGGGTTGGATTAGACGGATCCGCGAAGCGGGTCCGCCTAATCCAACCCTAAACCCTTTTCCGTCCCGTCTTATGCGGTACCCTACTCTTAAGGTTCAGTGTCCCATCTTTGAATCACATCCACGATAGGGTTCACCAATACCCTCTTAGTGTACAGTTTCTTGCGGGTTTAGTGACCTTGAATAAGAAAAAGGGTTTAGGGTTGGATTAGGCGGACCCGCTTCGCGGATCCGCCTAATCCAACCCTAAACCCTTTTCCGTCCTTGAATAAGGAAAAGGGTTTAGGGATGGATTAGGCGGATCCGCGAAGCGGGTCCGCCTAATCCAACCCTAAACCCTTTTCCGTCCCGTCTTATGCGGTACCCTACTCTTAAGGTTCAGTGTCCCATCTTTGAATCACATCCACGACAGGGTTCACCAATACCCTCTTAGGGTACAGTTTCTTGCGGGTTTAGTGACCTTGAATAAGGAAAAGGGTTTAGGGTTGGATTAGGCGGATCCGCGAAGCGTGTCCGCCTAATCCAACCCTAAACCCTTTTCCGTCCCGTCTTATGCGATACCCTACTCTTAAGGTTCAGTGTCCCATCTTTGAATCACATCCACGACAGGGTTCACCAATACCCTCTTAGGGTACAGTTTCTTGCGGGTTTAGTGACCTTGAATAAGGAAAAGGGTTTAGGGTTGGATTAGGCGGACCCGCGAATGCGGTACCCTACTCTTAAGATTCAGTGTCCCATCTTTGAATCACATCCACGACAGGGTTCACCAATACCCTCTTAGGGTACAGTTTCTTGCGGGTTTAGTGACCTTGAATAAGGAAAAGGGTTTAGGGTTGGATTAGGCGGACCCGCGAAGCGGGTCCGCCTAATCCAACCCTAAACCCTTTTCCGTCCCGTCTTATGCGGTACCCTACTCTTAAGGTTCAGTGTCCCATCTTTGAATCACATCCACGACAGGGTTCACCAATACCCTCTTAGGGTACAGTTTCTTGCGGGTTTAGTGACCTTGAATAAGGAAAAGAGTTTAGGGTTGGATTAGGCGGATCCGCGAAGAAGGTCCGCCTAATCCAACCCTAATCCCTTTTCCGTCCCGTCTTATGCGGTACCCTACTCTTAAGGTTCAGTGTCCCATCTTTGATTCACATCCACGACAGGGTTCACCAATACCCTCTTAGGGTACAGGTTCTTGCAGGTTTAGTGCCCTTGAATAAGGAAAAGGGTTTAGGGTTGGATTAGGCGGATCCGCGAAGCGGGTCCGCCTAATCCAACCCTAAACCCTTTTCCGTCCCGTCTTATGCGGTACCCTACTCTTAAGGTTCAGTGTCCCATCTTTGAATCTTTGAATCACATCCACGACAGGGTTCACCAATACCCTCTTAGGGTACAGTTTCTTGCGGGTTTAGTGCCCTTGAATAAGGAAAAGGGTTTAGGGTTGGATTAGACGGATCCGCGAAGCGGGTCCGCCTAATCCAACCCTAAACCCTTTTCCGTCCCGTCTTATGCGGTACCCTACTCTTAAGGTTCAGTGTCCCATCTTTGAATCACATCCACGACAGGGTTCACCAATACCCTCTTAGTGTACAGTTTCTTGCGGGTTTAGTGACCTTGAATAAGAAAAAGGGTTTAGGGTTGGATTAGGCGGACCCGCTTCGCGGATCCGCCTAATCCAACCCTAAACCCTTTTCCGTCCTTGAATAAGGAAAAGGGTTTAGGGATGGATTAGGCGGATCCGCGAAGCGGGTCCGCCTAATCCAACCCTAAACCCTTTTCCGTCCCGTCTTATGCGGTACCCTACTCTTAAGGTTCAGTGTCCCATCTTTGAATCACATCCACGACAGGGTTCAACAATACCCTCTTAGGGTACAGTTTCTTGCGGGTTTAGTGACCTTGAATAAGGAAAAGGGTTTAGTGTTGGATTAGGCGGATCCGCGAAGCGTGTCCGCCTAATCCAACCCTAAACCCTTTTCCGTCCCGTCTTATGCGATACCCTACTCTTAAGGTTCAGTGTCCCATCTTTGAATCACATCCACGACAGGGTTCACCAATACCCTCTTAGGGTACAGTTTCTTGCGGGTTTAGTGACCTTGAATAAGGAAAAGGGTTTAGGGTTGGATTAGGCGGATCCGCGAAGCGGGTCCGCCTAATCCAACCCTAAACCCTTTTCCGTCCCGTCTTATGCGGTACCCTACTCTTAAGGTTTTGTGTCCCATCTTTTAATCACATCCACGACAGGGTTCACCAATACCCTCTTAGGGTACAGTTTCTTGCGGGTTTAGTGACCTTGAATAAGGAAAAGGGTTTAGGGTTGGATTAGGCGGACCCGCGAATGCGGTACCCTACTCTTAAGATTCAGTGTCCCATCTTTGAATCACATCCACGACAGGGTTCACCAATACCCTCTTAGGGTACAGTTTCTTGCGGGTTTAGTGACCTTGAATAAGGAAAAGGGTTTAGGGTTGGATTAGGCGGACCCGCTTCGCGGATCCGCGAAGCGGGTCCGCCTAATCCAACCCTAAACTCTTTTCCGTCCCGTCTTATGCGGTACCCTACTCTTAAGGTTCAGTGTCCCATCTTTTTATCACATCCACGACAGGGTTCACCAATACCCTCTTAGGGTACAGTTTCTTGCGGGTTTAGTGACCTTGAATAAGGAAAAGGGTTTAGGGTTGGATTAGGCGGATCCGCGAAGCGGGTCCGCCTAATCCAACCCTAAACCCTTTTCCGTCCCGTATTATGCGGTACCCTACTCTTAAGGTTCAGTGTCCCATCTTTGAATCACATCCACGACAGGGTTCACCAATACCCTCTTAGGGTACAGTTTCTTGCGGGTTTAGTGACCTTGAATAAGGAAAAGAGTTTAGGGTTGGATTAGGCGGATCCGCGAAGAAGGTCCGCCTAATCCAACCCTAAACCCTTTTCCGTCCCGTCTTATGCGGTACCCTACTCTTAAGGTTCAGTGTCCCATCTTTGAATCACATCCACGACAGGGTTCACCAATACCCTCTTAGGGTACAGTTTCTTGCAGGTTTAGTGCCCTTGAATAAGGAAAAGGGTTTAGGGTTGGATTAGGCGGATCCGCGAAGCGGGTCCGCCTAATCCAACCCTAAACCCTTTTCCGTCCCGTCTTATGCGGTACCCTACTCTTAAGGTTCAGTGTCCCATCTTTGAATCTTTGAATCACATCCACGACAGGGTTCACCAATACCCTCTTAGGGTACAGTTTCTTGCGGGTTTAGTGCCCTTGAATAAGGAAAAGGGTTTAGGGTTGGATTAGACGGATCCGCGAAGCGGGTCCGCCTAATCCAACCCTAAACCCTTTTCCGTCCCGTCTTATGCGGTACCCTACTCTTAAGGTTCAGTGTCCCATCTTTGAATCACATCCACGACAGGGTTCACCAATACCCTCTTAGGGTACAGTTTCTTGCGGGTTTAGTGACCTTGAATAAGGAAAAGGGTTTAGGGTTGGATTAGGCGGATCCGCGAAGCGTGTCCGCCTAATCCAACCCTAAACCCTTTTCCGTCCCGTCTTATGCGATACCCTACTCTTAAGGTTCAGTGTCCCATCTTTGAATCACATCCACGACAGGGTTCACCAATACCCTCTTAGGGTACAGTTTCTTGCGGGTTTAGTGACCTTGAATAAGGAAAAGGGTTTAGGGTTGGATTAGGCGGATCCGCGAAGCGGGTCCGCCTAATCCAACCCTAAACCCTTTTCCGTCCCGTCTTATGCGGTACCCTACTCTTAAGGTTTAGTGTCCCATCTTTTAATCACATCCACGACAGGGTTCACCAATACCCTCTTAGGGTACAGTTCCTTGCGGGTTTAGTGACCTTGAATAAGGAAAAGGGTTTAGGGTTGGATTAGGCGGATCCGCGAAGCGGGTCCGCCTAATCGAACCCTAAACCCTTTTCCGTCCCGTCTTATGCGGTACCCTACTCTTAAGGTTCAGTTTCTTGATAAATATCAATATGTGCATCAAAACAGATACTGTTTTAACCATAGTAACTTATGTACATCAAAACAGACACTGTTTAAACCATGTATTAATTTCAATATGTGCAACACATAGTACCTTATCTACATCAAAACAAACACTGTTTTAAGCATGTACAAATTCCAAAATGTGCAACACATAGTAACTTATTCAACAGATATCAATTTATGTACGTCAAAACATGTTTAGATTACTCTATACATTTTATGTTTTTGACTGTTTACAGAAGAACGTTATAGGTTAATTTTGTTTTACGTTTAATAATTTACAAAGTACAGTGTATAGGTCATTATGTAATGTACATATGTACATATTAGCTGTACATAACTCACCTGAGAATGATTATAAAAACGTTGATGTTTATATAAATTCTTGTCATGGAGTAATGTTTACATCACTGACTGTTTACATACACACAGCTAAAATAGAATTTTATATTTTCTGTCAACTGTAAAATCCTTAACAAAGTTCTTATCCCACCTCATAAGATTTATGCATGTTTGACGACGAAAGTCATTGATGTCATTAAAATAATCTTTGTCTGTCCATTTCTCCTTGTCGTGAAATGCATTTATCCACTTCAAGACAAAAACACCACAATCAAATCCATTACTTTGTTGAGCTGCATTTTTGACATACTCCATTGAATTTGTCATCATTTTTTTGGAGATGTATTCATAGTCCCAGTAGTTTTGAATGATGACTGCGATATTTGTCATTATTCTGTGGCAAACATCAATTCGTGCTTTGTTACCCTTCCTTTTACTTGAATCCAAGATGTAATTCTTCTTGTCTTCAAAATCACACACAATCAAAATCCAGTGTAATGGTGTGTCAATATGAACTGGGATAAAGATCTGAAAAAGTATACATTTCACAGTTATTGTAATGTAATACATATTTTTACCACATATTAACTTAAGTACATCAAAACAGACACTTATAACCATGTACAAAATTCAACTGTGTTAATGGTATAGGAGTTTACAGATTAGATGGTTATACCTTTCTCAAGAATTTACCATCTTCAGGCAAGTATGATACAGTACAGTATGGCGTTGTCAGAGAAGAGAATACTTCTGGGTTTAATTCCTGTAACAATGGATACACAATAGGTAAACAACCGTATGATTATGTACCAAAAAAGTACTTAAGTACAGGAATTTTGACATATTTTACCCCTGATTTTGTAGGAATGAATAGTATATCGCTCCTCTTGAATGTTTCATATATTCCAGCTATATCGATTGCCTATTAAAAGAACACTTGTTAGATTGATTTGGCAGCATTTGAATTTATAATATTAGTGTAACATTTACCATATCATATAGTTGTTCTTTTGGTAATAACAAGGATTGCATCGCCTTTCTGCTTACATTCATCCATTGTGTTTCCATAACCTCTTCCCTGCAAGATAACATAGTTCAAATAATCAACAATTTTAAAATTAATTATGATGAAAGAATTAAAAAAACATTGGCCAGGATAGAATATATTACATGTTATATGAAATTAAAATGTTTTCATATGAGTCCTTCTTTTTCTCATTTGCCTTTCCTGCAAAGGTCTTCTTTTTTGTTTCTTTTAAGAATTTTTGAATAATTTCTTCATCACTGAATATTTTTTCCACATGGAGTTCCGCTGCCCTACTGAGAAAAGTTATAAAACAGTAAATGTTAATGATTTATGCTTTATGTGCAATATATGGTAGTCATATGATAGCATAGTGCAAGTCTATAACATACAGAAGTTTCCTTGACATTTTTCTTGCATCTTTCAGAATAGTATGTTTCATCTGATTCCTGGTGGAGGTTAGTATTTTGTGACAATACCGCACCTTCATCATCCTTACATACTTATCATATGTAACATTGTTCTGAACATATACATTAATCAATAACATTTATATATGGAAATATAGTCAAACATAAAATAGTATCAATGATATAAGTAGAATAATTAAGTTTACCGGTTTGAACATTTGGGCAAAATAATTTTTATCCCCATTGTACATTTCCATGACCCTCATTGACAAAATACCATTGTCAATTTCCAAATGACGACTAAAATCTGGAATAAATTCCGCTATTTCATAGTCTGTCACTTGATTGGCCCATTTGATCTTATTCTTGAATTTTTCAGAGAAATAATTACACTGCAAATATAACAAAGTATTCAACAAAGGTGAAATAATTTTCAATGTACAAAAAAGTAAAAACAATACATCAGTGTGCTCACATATTTATCTTTAGCTTCAGAACTGTTCAGTTGGCTGTCACGTTCTTCAGGATACCCAAAGTGAATTATTTCAAATGATTTTGTGATTGAGTTTAAACAGTAAAGAATAATAGATGGTAATTCTGTTGTCCAGAAAAAGACCTTGAAGAAGATTGCACTATTAGTTTACAGAATGAATGAATGAATGAATGAATGGAGGTTATAAGGAGTATCTAGTTGTTTACCAATTGCACATTATCCAACTGCATTTCACTTGTAGGAATCTGAAACATTAAAGAAGTGTTTAGAAGAGATTCATGACCAAAAATATATTTACACTGTTGACATTGTTGATGGAATATATAACATTACCACATATTTATTAAATGGAGACATATAAACACGCTTTATGGATGATGGAGATGATAGCTTTTCCAAATCATTCATCAATAATCCCCAAAGATTTAAAATTGGTTCCTCAACATTACTTCCAGACTGTGATATCATCAACATCTGCCTCCTTGAAATCTGAATCGTTTCAAACTTAAAGAGAGGTTCACTGTAAAATTAAAAAGTAATTAGTGTATTAGTTTTGGTATAACAATCACTCATATGAAACAATTTTAACTATGACTTTCAAACTATTAGCATTTAAACACATTTCCCTACCTTCTCAGTGCTTTACTTATGTACATCTATTGTATGAGTTATATACAATAAGTTGTAACTTATCTACATCAAAACAGACACTGGTCTAATAATGTGCAAATTTCACACATGTGCATCACATAGTATCTTACGTACATCAAAACAGACAGTGCTTTAGCTATGTAAATTAGTTGTTTACCTTGGAGAGATATCTAATGCAAATGCATAGTCTGTCACATATTTCTCTTCGGCACTCAGATTAGTTAAAAAGCTGATGTTCCTTTGTATGAAAGGAGATTTGAAAATAGCTGGTATTGCTTGTTTCCTCTTGTATTGTGCTTCAATTTCTTTTTCATTCATTTCATCATCTTGCTGAGATGCATTCCCCACTATTTGTGGAGTGACCAAGTTTTCAACAATATCTGGGCTCTTTCGAATGATATTTTTCACAGCATAAGGAGTTTCTAAGTTAACTTTTTCTACTGCATGTGCAGGAGTACATTCCATGTTCTCCACAAACTCCACAAGCTTGTTATTGAACATTTGTTCAGTAGTAGCTTCCACATCCACATTCTTCATATCCATATTTGACACACTCTTGTAATTGAACACTTGTTCATTTATGGTGGAAGTTTTTTCTTTATCCACATCTTCATTTATCTGAGGTGTATCTTGAGGGTCAGAATACATGTCAAGGTTAATATCTTGACTGAGTTGATAGCTCTCATCTGAGTTCAACAAACTGTATCTTGGCATCATTGGGTCTCTCTCCTTCTTCTTCTTCTTCATCTTTGGTACCTCATTCTTTTTGGCAGAAACAGCTTCTTCTACTATCTGATCTAACATCTCTAATACGTGTGGAGTCAGTTCTTCTAGACCAAAGTCTGCATCTGAGAAGGTAGGGAAGTCCTTTTGACAAGTAGAAGGTATTTTGCATTCTTCTTTTGTGTTGTCATCATTGACAACTTGTGATGGAATATTAGTAACATCCTTCCATTTATCTCCAGATTCTAAGCAGTAAAAGATGAAAAATAAATACTGTATATAAGTTATAATTATACAACACATAGTAACTTATGTACATCAAAACAGACACTTCTATAATCATGTACAAATTTCAACATGTCCAACACATAGTAACTTACGTACATCAAAACAGACAGTGTTTTAACCATGTATAAATTTCAATATGTGCAACACATAGTAACTTATCTACATTAAAACAGACACTGTTTTAACCATGTACAAATTTCAATATGTGCAACAAATAGTAACTTATATACATAAGAACAGACATTGTTTTAACCATGTACAAATTCCAAAATGTGCAACACATAGTAACTTATGCAACAGATATCAACTTATGTACGTCAAAACAGACAGTTCTATAAACATTTATAAATAGATAGAAAATTAATTATAAAAAAAATATTACCATTCTCTTTTGATGGCTGTTCTCTTCTCGTTTCTGAAAGTTTGTTTATAAATTCATTTGCCAAATTTTCAAAGTCTAGTAGTGGTTTGCATTGGGGGGAGGCAACTTTTGCAACTTTTATTGCATCGTTCAGCCCCCTGAAAGACTTTGAGAACTGAGAAGATTTGTTGATTAAATTCTGCACCCAATGTATTGCTTCCTTTGGCTCATCATTCTCATCTTTTATTTCCTCCGCCACTTTCACTAGCTTCTCTTTTTCCATTACGGAAGAAACATTTGCAGTACAGGTTTTAGAGTTATCCACCTTGTACCAATCAACCAGTTGTAATTGCAAGACAAAGTCGTTACCGAATGTACCCGATTTCTTCACTTCGTCCATTATTCTCTTTGAAATGGACTCTTGTGTCCAGAACAACATTGTCGGGAAACAACGAACAGGTGTGCTGTTTCTGTAGCACATTCTTTGTACATATATGAACACAAAGACCATTATAGGTCCATCAAAGCATTTGTTTCTCTCTGCTATGTTCATCTTCCACATATCAACGGCCTCAATGAAAGCATCAAGGCAAAATTTGCACCAATTAAAGGTGCGTACCAATGATAAGTCGACTAAAGACATCAATATCTTTAAGCTTGGGGTTGTAGAACAGCTACCCGCTATAAAAATAGAGCAAAGATAAACAATGAAGTTCCTCTTGAATTGATCCCCCACATCCGTCTATGTTGTTAGCACGTATTGTAACACATTGTTTGTTATCTTGGAACCTTTAAACCGCTCCTTGAACTCATCAACTAATTGATTATATTTAACATCCTTGTCATCATAGGATGCTAATACAATATCATTTGATCCCATAGGAAGCCCGGTTGCTATGTGTACATCCAAATTCGTAACCTGAAGTGTCTGACCTTTATATGATGATGAATCAGGTTCAAAACTGGAAACAAGCCAATGACCAAGTTTGGCTGGGACTTCTCTTATATTTAGAGAAATTATATCCCCGAACCCCAATTCCTTAATATCTTCAATTTGCTTGTCTGACAGATTTCTTACAAATGTAAACAAACTTTCAAGGGACATCCTTGTGGTCAATGATGGGAGTTCATTCACTGCATGTAGAACCCTCTTCCTTCTATTTTTTGTAGGTTTTGTAGGCTTATTAATGACAGCTGTAAATTTGAGTGAGCAAAACAGATTTAAATGATATGTATAGAGGGCATATGTAACAAGTTCAAGTTCTAAGAACAGATAATTAAAACAACAAATGTACATACCTACAATCGCATCTGAGAGTAAGTGTAATTGTGATTTCGGTGTTTGAAAACTACAATCCTTAGAATCATCAGAATTATCCTTAGAATCATCCTTAGAATCATCAGGAGCATCCTTAGAATCATCCTTAGAATCATCGTTTACTTCTACCCGTCTCTTTTTACATGCAACTATACATAATTAACGAAAAATCAATATGCATCATTTACATTGAGAGTATGGGATTCAATACGGAGTACTGTATAAGTTTATATACCTTCGATCTTATGAGCAGCTTCCCTCTTTGTTCCGATTTTCTCCCGATTTGTTTTCATCTTTTTTGTTAACCTAATTTGCACAAGTTGAATAATCTGTCAGAAGAAATCGTTTTATACACAATCGTAAGTAATTGCATACTGCCTATTATTTTATACCAATCTTCAAAAAATCGTTTCAAAAAACAACAATATACCGCAATGTCGAAGGTAATCGGAAAAGATAATCTAGAATAAACTTACAGAAATCGTTGAATTGTTGAAGATAATTCGGGGAAGATCTTAAGAGATCGCTTTCTTTTTTTTCTTTTTCTTTTGTGGCTATGAAGTAGGTCAGATACCAATTTTGAGTATTCTTTTTTGGGTTTTAATTAAATAATAAACGGGCTCCTGTTAAGATACGGAGTACTATGTTCGATTTATAATGCTGTTATGTTCATTGAAAATAAGACAGATTCTAAGTATAGAAGATATTATATTTTGTACATAAGTGTACTGGAAAACATACAGTAAGAGATTAATACTTTTAGTGTACATAATATAGAATTTAGAGAACATAAGTCAAATATACAAAAACATAAGACATGCTTCTTGTGTGAAGTTTACTATCTACAAGACATATTTCGTCCAAGGTTATCTTAGAGATGTTCCTTGTACATATTTGTATTTTGATGCGTACATAACATATCCAATGATAAACAAATAATCCATTGATTGCCATTTTCATATTAATAGATCGTCTATTACAGTAATATAACTAATTCTACATACAATTAAAATAAGATCTCATATTTTTCCTTAACACTGAAATTTGTCACATAGTTCTTTTCCCACTTCAAAAGATCCAAGCATGTTTCACGCCTAAATTCTTTGTTATTTCTAAAGTATGATTCACTTGTCCATTTCTTCTTGTCATTCAATGCCTTTATCCAGTTCATAACAAAGACACCACAATCAACTTCATTGTTTTGCTTCGCTGCAATTTTAAACGCTTCCAGTTGAAATTTTCCCATTTGTTTTGAAATTTCTTCATAGCCAGGGTAGTTTTGTAAAATGTTTGAAACATTATACACTACTTTTTCAACATGCTTGTTCCTTTTTCTGTAAAACTTTGTCTTGCATGAATCAAGGACGTAATTCCTTTTATCTTCTAGATCACAGACAAGTAAAATCCAATGATTCGGGTGTTCGATGTGAATTGGAACAAAGATCTGAAAATTTACACATTTCACAGTCATAAACATAGTTTTTTTTATAGTTAATCATCGTCAACTTTTAATACTTTAATCATTGGGTGTACCTTTCTCATAGATTTCGTATCATGAGGCATGTATGATACAGTACAGTACGGAGTATCAAGAGTAGTAGTGCTCTTTGGGTCTAATTGCTGAAACAAAAGATAAGCATCAAATAAACAACTGTAACCTTAAATACCGAAAATAAGTACACCAATTTGATATACTTACCCCTGCCTTTGTTGGAAAGAATACGACATCCTTCCTTCCTAATGTAATATAAATTTCATACAAATCTATCGCCTATTAAAATGGAACTTGTTAGATTTATTTAGAAGCATTTGAATTTATAAGATTAAAACTTGTTAGACATTTTATTACCATATCAAATAATTCCTCATCTGCAAATAACAATGCTTGCATATCTATGCGGCTTAAACACATCCATTCAGTTTGTATAATGATTTCGCTGTAAAATAACACACAACGTGGGAGTAATAACCTTAAAATTAATTAATTATGATGAATGATTTCAAAAACAATGGAAAGGGTAGAATGTATTACCTATTATACGATCGTAGCATGGCATCGTATTCTTTCTGCTTGTCCTCTAATCCCTTTCCAGCAAAATTCTTTTTTGTTACTTTTTTCAAGAAATTTTCAACTATATGAGAATCGCTGTATTTTTTTGTTGTTAAATTTTCCACTTCCAAGCTGATAAAAGTCATAGAACAGAATATGACTTTGTAATCGAAACAATATATAATAATTTATGTATGTCAAATTATGACTTATCAACAGCAAGCTATCAGATACATACAACATTTTTTTTGCCTCCTTCAACACAGTATTCTTCAGCTTATTCCTGTCTGAAGTTAGTATTCTGTGGCAATACGACACTGTCATCATCTTTACGTAATCATTGTATGAAATGGTGGACTGCACATATACATAATCATTACACATGATAACATTAGTATATTGGAAAATAATAACATATAGATTAGTATCAGTGATGAATGTGTTGTTATTTTTAACTTACTGGTTTGAACTCTTCGGCATAATTGTCTTTATTGCCTTTGTATGTTTCAATGATTCTCATTGAAAGAATGTCATTGTTACTTTCCAAATCTTTAGAGAAATCTGAAATATATTCGATCAACTTATAGGTATCAAACTCATTCACCCATTCAATTTTATGTTCGAAATGTTCCTTCAAATAACCACTCTGAAAATATAAGCCAATTATTCAGGCCAGATAACATAAATTTTAATGTACAAAAGAGCACAGACTTATATATAAATGCCTAAAATTTTAATGAACGAAAAAACACAAACATAGAATGTGTAATGTTAATGCCTAGAGTATGCTCACATAAATCTCTTTAGCTCCAAGACCAATCTCTTTGCTGTTAATTCCTTCATGAAACCCAAAATGAATCATCTCAAATTTCTTCGAGACTGAGTTTGCACAGTAAACAACATAACCTGCTGAATATCTAAAGCAGAAAAGTGCCTTGAAGAAAATCACATTATTAGTTCTCACAATGAATGAATGATTAAATAAATAAATAAATAAATAAATAAGAGTTATAAAGAATATCTTTTTGATTACCAGTTGCACATCATTAACGTCCATTTCACTTGTGGGAACCTGAAACATTGTAGTGATTGTTTAGAAGAGAATCATGAGTGAAAACAGTTTTTATCATATGTGAATGGAATACATAACATTACCTGATATTCTTGAAAAGGAGACATATACACACGTTTGATAGATGATGTCGGTGATAGTTTTTCCAAATCATTCATCAATAGGCACCAGAAATTTAAAATTAACTCATTGATTCGGGTATCACAGGTTGCCATCATCGATAGGTCCCCTCTTGAAAGTTCAATGTTTCCAAACTTAAACAGAATATCCCTGAAAAATTAAATTATTTAGTGTACTAGTTTTGCTATACCTGGTATGAATCTTATGTACAAAATACATTAATTTATGTACATCAAAATAGGCACTGCTATAACCATGCACAAATTGATATCAAGTTATGTACATCAAAACAGATGGTGCTTTGACAATGTACAAATTGTGAACATGTGCAATAGATATCAACTTATGTACATCAAAACAGGAACAAATATGAAACTTGTTTAAAAGATTAATGAGACTTACTGCAAAGACTTTCCTGGTGCAAATACATAGTCTGACACATATTTCTGCTGAGCTTTGAGAGAGGTCAAACAGCTGATGTTCCTATTAATAAAAGAAGATTTGAAGACTGCTACATCTCCTTGTTTTCCCTTTTGCTGTGCTTCAATTTCTTTTTTTTTTAAGTGTATCAATTTCCTTGTTTTGATTTGTAAGAGATTCCAAATGCACATTTACAACAGAAGTTTCCAAATCCACATCAACACTTTCCACAGTATGTGCATTCAAAAAATCTTTGTGTTCTACAGAAATAATTTCACTGTCATTATTAACATGAGTAGAAATACGAACATCTGTACAGATGTCTTCTGCAGCCTCAACATTTTCCACATTGTCCGCATCGAACACATCTTCATTTTCCTCGGAAATAATTTCACTGTCATTCTTGACAGGAGTAGAAATACGAGCATCTGTACAGATGTCTTCTGCAGCATTAACATTTTCCATAGTGTCCACATCAAACACATCTTCATTTTCTTCGGAAATAATTTCACTGTCATTCTTGACAGGAGTAGAAATACGAGCATCTGTACAGATGTCTACTGCAGCATTAAAATTTTCCACATTGTCCGCATCGAACACATCTTCATTTTCCTCGTAAATAATTTCACTGTCATTTTTGACAGGACTAGAAATAGGAGCATCTGTACAGATGTCTTCTGCAGCATCAACATTCAACACATCTTCACTGTCATTCTTGACAGGACTAGAAATAGGATCATCATGAATATTGATGTCTTCTGCAGTATCAACATTTTCCAGAAGTAGTAAAGTATTCATTTCATCTATCTTGTCCTTTTCAAGATCAGTCTTTTTCACAGAAGTAAGATCTTTTGCCATCTTATGTATCATATGCAGTATTTCTGGATTCTTCTCAATTTGTTCCTCCTCACCTATTTTGAAGCAAAAGATGAAACATAAGTAGTATATTCAACATATTATAACAAATGAATGGGGATAAAACCAATTGAAGAAAAATTCTTACCAAATTCTTCATGTTCTGTTATTGTCACAAGTTTTTCAACAAAATCATTGGTCAACATTTCCAATTTTGTTATTGGTTTGCATTGAGGGGAGGTAAACTTTGCAACATTTATAGCATCTTTGAACCCCTTGAAATTTTTTGTGAATTCAACAGATTTCAGCATTAAACTTTGTAACCAATCTCCTTCTTCCTGTCCCTCTTTGTTCATACTTTCCTTTACTTCCTCCCCCTTGTACCAATCAAGGGACTCTAATGGGATAACCAGACCATTACCAAACGTACCCGATTTTTTTGCTTCTTCCATTATTCTCTTTGAAATGGACTGTTGTGTCCAAAACAACATTGTTGGGAAAGCACGGACTGGTGTGCTGTTTCTGTACCGCATTCTTTGCAAATATATGAACACAAAGACCATTATAGGTCCATCAAAAAACTTCTCCTTCTCTGCTGTGTTCATCTTCCACATATCAACAGCCTCAATGAAGGCATTAAGACAAAATTCGCACCAATTATATGTAGGTACCAATGACAAGTCAACTAAAGACTTCAATATCCTAAAACTTGGAGTTGCAGAACTGGTACCTTCTATAAAATAAGAACAGATATAAACTATAAAGTTCCTTTTGAAGAGATCACCTCCATCCTTTTGATTACTAAGGATGGATTTCAATGCAGTGGTCGTAACCTTTGACCCTTCAAATTGATTCTTACATTCATTAAGAAGTTTTTTGTATTCCATGTCTTGGTCATCATACGATGCAAGGTCAATCTTGTTTGGTCCCATAGGAAACCCAGTTGCAATACGTACATCAAGATTTGTCACATCAAATGTATTATCTTTAAATGTGGCTGAATCAGGAATGAAATTTGTAACAAGCCAATAAGCAAGCTTGCACGGGACTTCTTTTACTTTCAAATCAATTAAATCCCCAAACCCTAATTCTTTAATATCTGCAGTCTGTTTCTCTGACAAATCATCATTTAGAAATCTAACCAAACCATCAGGGGACGTTCGTGTCTTCAATGATGGCAGTTCGTTCAATGCATGTAGAACTCTCTTCCTCCTATTCTTTGTAGTTTTAGGAGCAATACCTGTAAATTGTATGTTCATAACGCATTACACAATGCACATAACTTCAAACACAAATTGTATGTAAATTTTTAAAGCTATACTAAATAAAAAAAGTTCTTTTCAAACAATATTGAAACATAGTAGTCTATTTAATGAATATACCTTTATCTGCGCCTGTTATCAAACATAATTTTTTGTCTGATGTTTCTTCATAATTATCAGAGTCTGTATCCTTTTCTTCAGTTCGCCTCCTTTTACATTCAGCTACGAATAAAGAACACAAAATCAGTATAATTTCATTATACATAATTTAAATTGTACACAAATACCTTAAATTGTACATAATTTAAATTGTACCTTTCTCCTTTTTATCAGTTTTCCTCTTTGGTGCAGTCTTCTCCAGGTTTGATTTCATCTTGTCTCGTGAATTACTTAACCCTAATTTTCAACAAAATCACTCTAAAAATCAAAAACATAACAAACAAAACTGCATATGTACCTAATCTCCAAAGAATAAAAGATTCCAATTTTACTTTACTGTAAATTTCACAAAATCGTTCGAAAAACCAGTAGTTATGGCATGCAAAGAATCAAGAACATATCACTCACCAAATAATCGTTGAAGATGATCGAAATAGTTGAAGTGATTATAGGAATTCTCAGTAGTTGAAGTGAAATAGTTCAAATTATGCAATACTAGTAGTTGTCAAATGACTGTTGAAGTGATTATAGGAATTCTCAATAGTTATTTCCAAACTCTTAATAATACGTCATTTTCAAAAAGTCCTAATACGTCATAAATACGTCCTAGAGTAGTGGAATACTGAGTACTAGTACTATATTTCAAAATAATGTGTCTAATACGGAGTACTTTATTATTATTATTATTATTATTATTAATTAATTAATTATTATTATAATTTGACAATGTACAAATTGTGAACATGTGCAACAGATATCAACTTATGTACATCAATTTAGACACTGTTTTAACTATGTAAAAATATCGATATGTACAATATATGTTAACTTATGTACATGAATTCAGACACTGTTTTAACTATGTAAAAATATCGACATGTACAACAGATGTTAACTTATGTACATCAAAACAGTCACTACTTTAAGTATGTAAACAATTGACAAATACAACAGATATTATGTTATGTACATACAAATTAATAAATAAATGAAGGTAATTAATATACTTCAGAATTAAAATATCATTTTCATTAAAATCAATTTCCACTGCGCAACATTTTGCATAACTTATCCATATCCATGCACTCTTCTAATGTAATTAATTTTAATCTATATAGGTCACTTTCTTCTTTAGCACACTTAATAGTTTCCAAGTGTTTATTTTCCTTAGAATCAATAGTTTTGAAATGATAATAGTGCAATACTGTTTGTGCATGCACATTATCTGTCAGATAGCATCTGCATCTCTTTGAAACAATAATTCCACCTCTAAGTACAATATTCATTCCATCACGTATCAATGTTGTCAAGCTTCTATTGTAATCAACAACGCATCGAGGTGCATTGGAGTGTAATAGGAACATCTGCGCCCATGTTTTACAGACAATCGTCGTGTTAGCCTTATCAACGTAAGATGGAAGTTTTTCGAAAATTTTCCACATGCAATCTTCGTTGCACATAACTTCGGTTGTTGACGAAGATCGTTTATCACATGTCTCAAACTGATGACACTGATTGAAAATGAAGGAAAGATTATGCAACTTCTGCCGCCTTGAGTTGTTTATAGTTGTTAATCTATCTTCAACCTCGTTATTTATCAACCACCCCTTGCATATAAATTTCATAATGTAAATTTAATTAACGAAATAAAAATAGATTGACTGAGCTGGATGTGAAAATAAGTAGATGATGTGAATAAGATGGGAGCAAGTGGATTATAAAGGTGAAATTCAACTACCCCATTTATTGTACTAATTACTAATAATCTGGCACGTGTCAAACATGCAGTGCTTTGATTACTGTACAAATTTTCAACATGCACAACAAATATGTAAAAATGTCGACATGTACAACAGATGTTAACTTATGTACATAAAAAAAGTCACTACTTTAAGTATGTAAAAAATTGACAAACACAACAGATATTATGTTATGTACATCAAAACAGACCCTGTTTAAAATATGTACATCAAAAGCTTTTATACGGGTAGTTTTGTCAATACATAATGTACATATGTACATCAAAGCAAACATTTCTATAACCATGTACAAATTCCAACATGTGCAACATATAGTAACTTATTTACATCGAAAAAGGCACGGTTGTATATATATAAGAAGCTTTTATACGGTTATATTAAAAATAATGTACATATTGAAACAAGTACATATTAGTCATCAATACATAATGTACATATTTAAATATCAACTGTACATATTAGTCATAGTAATAACCAAGAACAAGGTTGTACATATTTCTATAATTGTTGTTCATAACTTAGCTAGTTACATATTACTGGAATAAAATCATAAGTTTTTCTAATTAAATTTATGGGGCAGTTGAACACAATTATATACACTATGTATATAAAGTATGTCATTTATATAAACTATGTATATCATATCTATTATATACACTATATGTACATACTTACACATCAGCTTTACATATTAGTCATAGTAATAACCGTGAACATGGTGTACATATTTCAATAATTGTTTTACATAAGTTACTCTAATTAGATTTATGTTTACTGAAGCACTCATAATCCGTCAAACATAGCCTTATGTACAAATACATATAAAAACGCGTGATAAGTAAATAATTTTATAACAAGTGTACATAAGTTCAAATTAACTTGAGATTCATCTTTCATATAGTTCAAACATTACATATATAAGGAAAAAACAAAATACAGTTATATATCTGGATAAAAATTTGTTGGCTCAAACAGATATTCAGCAAAGGTAGATGATCGACGAAAATCTTCAGGAGAAGAACCATGAAGATGAACTACATCTTCTGGAGATGCAAGTCGAAGTTGCATATAGTGTAGCATATCTCTACAAAGCAGATCTTTAGTCAGATAGCATCTGCATTCCTTTAACAGCAAGACACCATTCCTATGAAGAGAAAGTAATCCATTGTTAATGCTTGCATGCACACTCATACTGTACTCCATTTCTAAGAGAAGAGAATGAGGATGTGCCAAAAGTATTTGAGCCCATCTTTTGCAAACAAGACTCAATTTTGCAAACTCTTTCTTTCTAAAAGTAGGGTTGACCTTTCTGAAAATTATTTCCATTATATTTTCATTTTCAAAAACCTTTTCAAGTGATTCAACATATGGACTTGAAATAGGTCCATGAGAATCGGTAAATATAAAAGGCAACTTCTCCTTCTTTTGAGAAGCAAACCACAGTTTATGTTGTTGCCTAATATCGTATATCTTTCCATCACATGTAATATTCATCTTTTGTTGAGAAAGGAAGAGAGAAAAAGGGATACAGAGAGAGACACACAAAAAGATAGGGAAACAGAGAGACAAATTGAGAATTTGTTGAGAATGTGGGATTTTATAGCACAAGTTTTTAATTTTTTAATGTTCTGAGACAGATTATGTGCACCAAAACAGAAGGTTCGTAGTACATAAATTTCAATGTATAAGAGAGTGAAATGTGTATAAAATGTATAGAGCAAAGAATTGACCAATGTATAAAATGTATATAAGACAGATTATGTACAAAGAAACTTATTAATGTATAAGGCAGTGATTTACCAATGTATAAAATGCGTTAAATGTAGTACATAAATTAAAATTGAAGTAAAGGTGAATAGTCTGTACACACATAAATTCTGGATTCTATTAGACACAATTATTAACTTTGGTAAATGAGGTATTTCATGGGTGAATTAAAACGTGTCTATCATGCAATAAATAAATATCTCAAAATTGCAGGAGTAATTACAAAGGGAGTTGAGTGGACTTTCAATCAGTTATATATATACTCCTCAAGTTAAGATTGAGAGTAGTTAAACTTTGAAAATTTAAAAAAAAAAAAACAAAAAACCCAAAAAAATGTATGTAGAACTGATGTACCCTCATAAATGCATTATTGCAAATTTACCATTTGAGGTGGTTGATAACAAGGTTACCAGTAGATCACTAACTGGTTTAAGGAACAGGTTAATTTGTGTAATAAATACTTACATGCATTGAATTAGAAATCATATACAAAGCTTTTATTAGATAAATTGTGTTTTTGTACATAGCTAATAGATAAATCTATACTGTTTTAATGTTACATAAATTGTTGGGATAGATTAATACATACTGTATTATTTAAGTACAATATTTACATACTGTATTAAATAACTGGTAGTTTTGTTGTACATAGATTAGTATATACTGTACATACTAGTAGATCACTAACTGGTTTAAGGAACAGGTTAACTGCCTTGGGTTATCCGGTGGAGAAGATTATGCTAAAGTGGATTTCCAGTCCAAATGGCCCGATCTTCACCAGAGCTGCAGTAATTTGTTTCAAGAGCGGTTATCAGAACTACCTCCACGCGTATAAGCTGCAACGAGCCTTTGAAGACATCGGAAAAGGCAAACCTGAAATGGGGATGCAGATTCATCCATACGACGGACCTCGCTGTTGGGTTGCCTCTTGGATGGATGACCAATATCTGTCCAGGGACACAGACTACAGGATGGTTCCCCTGACGTTGAGGGGAGAAGGTGGATATTTGGCAGACATGACGGATATCTGCCACTATGAGATCTGCCTGGAGGCCTTGTGGCAGATTTACCCAAACTTCTACCCTTGAAAAGATGATCTAGGTAAGTGATCGAGGAACCCTAGGATATGGATGTTATTTTGCAAGCATATGAATTTTTGTGCATATGCAGTTACTGTTAACTCGGATTGTAATTCTAATCCTACTTTGGATGTATTGTACTGCAATTATTGATCACTTACATTTTGGAAGGAACTGATTATAGTATGAATGTTAATTACGTATTTGACGTATGTGTTCTTGGTAGTACTGATCTGTACTGAGTATGCATGCAATTTTTGGTGAATAACTTCCAGTTCAATCGATATGAACAAGGGGCTTGGAATAATTCTCAAATCCCTCAAATCTCCACTACCCCTTTTGATGCAATGTTAAGGTTCATAGAGAGAGGAGTAGATGTTGGTAAAGAATGCAAACGGTCATTATCAATTTTACATAATTTCATATGAGATGTACATATCTCAACTAGTTATCCATGTACAATTTTCACCATGTACAACAAATATTAACTTATGTGCATCAAAACGGACACTGCTTTAACCATCATAGGACATTAGAATTTGGAGTGTACATAAAGTAATTTTTAGTGTACATAGGGTATTATATGTTGTACATAAAGAAATTAATCAAGTAATACAAATTCATTTCAGTGCGAAATCCCAATATTGACATTGGAGTTCAAACAAGTTAAATTTAATGAGCAACCAGCCCATAATCTAGAGTCGGGCAACCAGTCCATCAAATATTTTATTTATAAATAAAATATATTGACCTTTAATTTACTGACCTTTAGTTCAAACAATACACACTGCTTTATATATACTTGAAATATAGCATTTTATATGTACATATATCCTTTAAAAGAAACACTGCTTTCAGACATGTATCATGTGCAACGCACATTTACTTATGTACACCAATACACAGTATAAGTTTATGTACAACACAGTATAACTTTATGTACATAGTATTTACTGTTTTAATATACATAAATTACATTAACATTAAAACAATTTTAAAACACACCATTAATAATATTTTAAATATAGAATCGACAATGCTATACCTTTGAATATGTGCAGTACAACTTATATACAATAAATCGTAAGTTATGTAACATTACTTTGATTCATTATGTACTACAACTTAATAGAGTATACCATAATCAATACTTTGAAATGAAAAGTCGCCTGGGGTAGTTGAGTATGAAAAAGTCATGATTACTTTGCAGTCAGTATTACTTTAGAATATTAAAAATAGTTTTTTATGGTTAAAATAATACTCTTACTCTATACTTTGACAGTGCTATACCTATTATGTACAGTAAAACAACAAAACATAGAAGACTAAACTCCCTTTGTGAGTATTTAATACCCCAACTCCATTTCAAATAAAATCTTTAGCAAATTTTTCCTTAGTACCTCAGATGAATTGGTGCAAATTATATGTTCATTAACTTGCACTAATTCATCTAAGGTACTAAAGACAAATCAGCTAAAGAATTTATTTGCATGGTATTTGATGGATAATTATAATTATTTCTAATTAAATAATACAAAGAGGAATGTATTGTAGGTGTGGGTGTGCTTTCGTCAATTTATACTGTAAGTGGCAAAAAGTCATTAATTAGAAAAAAAAGAAGGTATACATGGGGAAGGTATAACTGGTGTAGGTATACATGAGAGAATATAAATGCTGATGGTCAAGAGCATCCTTTCCCAAAATGACAAACGTGTCCAAGTACAATTGTATGTTTTTATATCGTCAATGTAAAAACTGTCATTAATTTGTACTGGGGAAGGTAATTTTTTGGGGAAGATATGTCATTAAATGCTTCACTGTACATTGTATCTTACCCGAACCCCAATTCCTAGATAACAGTGTACATTGTTTTATACACTGTTATAACTTTGAACATATGTGCAACAGATATTATGTTATGTACATCAAAACATACATTGTTATAACTATGCATAAATTGCGAACATGTGCAACAGATATCAACTTTTGTACATCAAAATAAACACTATTTTTACTATGTAAAAATATCAATATGTACAACAGATATCTACTTATGTACACCAAAACAAACACTATTTTAACTATGTATTTTAAAATTTAAATTTATATTCCAATTTACATCACACTTTACATCAAAAGACATACAGTATATTCCACTAATTAATGCATATATTACACTACATAATGTATATATTCATATTCCATCTAAAGACATAATAAAGTCTAGGTGGGGAAGGTATAACTGGGGTAGGTATGAGATGGGGTTGGTAAAGTAATGTATATCCACGCGTAAAGAACCAAGCTGTTGTAGGCAATTAATACGAAGACTATTCAGTAAATTCAAAGACTTCTGAAGTTGAAATATTGTATCAACTTTACAGTACTTGTTTATACATCTTTCCATTTCACCTTTTTCTCTTCATCTCATTAATAAAACCATGAAAATATTGTGTAAGGGATGGGCGAAGAATAATGAAATTGAAGATAGAGTAACAACCATTAATAAGAGCAAGGAACAAAAAATTAATCATCTATCTTTCATTTATAATCATCATCATGAAGTTGAAATACATGGAAGACGATTTTCATCAACAATTGAAGTAATGTGCAATGAAGATTTCATGGAAAAATCTTTCAAAGGCTTCCCTCTGATTATGACAAAGCTAACATGGCTATGGTTTGCAAGAGGTGGTCCCAAATGTTTCTATTACGGTCCGATGCACCAAAATGGAATATAGATTATAATAGAAGATTGGGAACAACTCATATTAAAGGAATGACTACTGTTCGTAGAGATGGAATTGAAGTTTCCAAAAGATGTAGATGTTATTTGACGAACAATATGCATGCTAGAAAATTATTGCACAGCTTTCAACTTGGATCTGAAGAAAATGAACATTTGAAGATTATTGAATCTACGGAAGAGGAAGATTACAGATCACATTTTTCTTTAAGAGATTATTAAAAAGGATGTAGATTAAGTAAAATTCTCTATAGCCAAGAAGAAATTTTCATGATTGAATGACTTATTCTATGGAGTGATTAATTAGCCAACCATTTGTATGTTTTGGGATTTTCATTCATAAGTACTGTTTTAGGAATGTCTACTTATGGTTGTGACTTGTGGTAGGAACTCCCTTTTATTCAGAAAGTAACTTATGTACACCCGTTTATCAACTTATATGCATTCCTTATGTTCAATATGTACAACAGATATCTACTTATGTACATCAAAATAGACATTACTTTAAATATGTAAAAATATCAACATGTGCAACAGATATCAAATTATGTACATTAAAACAGACGGTACATTAATTCAGTGAAGGAAGAAGGCTACAAAGAGGAACGACGTCAATTGGAGTTTTCGCTTTCCTCCCAACCTCAATGGTCACAAACTTCCCGTTTGTGATTCAGGCAGATTTTATCCTTGCTTCTTCTCGGGAGACTATTAAATCTCCACTCTCCTTCTGGTTAACTAAGATGTGTTGGAGAATTGGGTTTGACATCTTACCACCCATGATCCTAGTTGACAAACGGGCTCTATGGTAGTTAGCCACTCATGATCCTAGTTGACAAGAGGGTAAAGACTCAAGAGGAAGTATCAAAAGCATCTAATGTTACGTACATCAAAACATATACTGTTATAACTATGCATAAATTGTGAACATGTGCAACAGATATCTACTTATGTACATCAAAATAGACACTACTTTAAATATGTAAAAATATCAACATGTACAACAGATATAAAGTTATGTACATCAAAACAGACGGTGCTTTAACTAGTTACAGATTTTGAACATGTGAAACAGATATCAAGTTATATACATCAAAACAGACGGTGCTTTGACAATGCATAAATTGTGAACATGTGCAACAGATATCAACTTATGTACATCAATTCAGACACTGTTTTAAGTATGTAAAAATATCAATATGTGCAACAGATATCTACTTATGTACATCAAAATAGAAACTACTTTAAATATGTAAAGATATCAACATGTACAACAGATACCAAGTTATGTACATCAAAAGATATACTGTTATAACTATGCATAAATTGTAAACATGTGCAACAGATATCAACTTATGTACATCAAAACAGACACTATTTTTACTATGTAAGAATATCAATATGTACAACTGATACCTACTTACGTACAACAAAACATACACTATTTTTACTATGTACAAATATCAACATGTACAACAGATATCAAGTTATGTACATCAAAACAGACGGTGCTTTAACTATTTACAGATTTTGAACATGTGCAACAGATATCAAGTTATGTACATCAAAACAGACGGTGCTTTAATTATGTAAAATTATCGATATGTACAACATATGTTAACTTATGTACATCAAAACAGACACTACTTTAAATATTTAAAAATATCAACATGTACAACAGATATCAAGTTATGTACATCTAAAAAGACGGTGCTTTGACAATGTACTAATTGTGAATATGTGCAACGGATATAAACTTATGTACATCAAAAAAGACGGTGCTTTGACAATGTACAAATTGTGAACATATCCAAAAGATATCAACCTATGTACATCAATTACTCCGTATATATTGTCGAATCATAAATTATATAGAGTATACACTATATAATTACTCCGTATGTATTGTCATATTTTTAATTAAAAAACAAAAGGTACATATTAAAGTGGTTCATTGTACATATTTCTATATTACTTACACATAACACTTTTCAGCACCTAAAAGAAAATGAAAGATTACAAGTACAACTGAACTAAGCATCATAGTACTTGTTTATTTGCTCATTTGCATTTCCCTGCCACATATCAGTATCTTTAAGCTAGGAATTGAACTAACACTCCCATGTATAAAAACAGAGCATATGTAAACGATGAAGTTCCTCTTGGATAAATCTCCACCCTGCTTCTGGTTAATTAAGATGTGTGTGGAGATTTGGGTTTGACATCTTACAACCTTTAAACTAATCCCTAAATGTCTTAACCAAATGACGATAGATTTATCAGATTTATCATCATATTCAGCGAGAACAACGTCAATAAATCACTATGGGACAAATTGCCGTGTTTCTCGCTGAATATGATGATAAATCTGATAAGTATTGTCAATTGGTTAAGACATTTAGGGATCAGTTTAAGGGTGTTGTAAGATGTGAAACCCAATTCTCCAACACATCTTGAAGTTGTACCCTTGATGAAACCGAAGAATGTCGTCTCTAGTTTCGACACGTTATACCCTCACGGATTTGTACCATTCAAGGGACTATAACGGTATCATATAACCCTGTGTTGATAACAGATCAACACAGGACTTGAACTTGCACCAATTCATCTGAGGTACTAAAGACAAATCAACTAAACATTTTTTTTGGAATAGTTCGTGATGAAATAACTCCATGAACATCTTCAATTCTCATTATTAATTAAATTTAATAATAAAGTAGTACTTTTAATGCTTATGATAATATTTTTATAGTAGTTGCGGATGATAATATTTGAATTATAAAATATTGTAGAATATTATATTTATAAATTAGATGATAATATTTTGATAGTTGTAGGGTTGTAGTAGGGAACGGAAGGATTATGGATGTGTTTGCGTGTGTGGATGTGTTTTTATACTGTGAATGTGAAAACTGTCATCAATTTGAAATGCTCCACGCGTTATACTATAATTAATTTGTACTGGGGAAGGTACTTTTTGGGGAAGATATGTCATTAAATGTTCCACGCGTTAAAAGCATCATTTCCCATATTAACAAAGTTACGTAAAATTAGACACTATTTTTACTATCTAAAAATATCAACATGTACAACAGATATCACGTTATGTACATCAAAACAGACGGTGTTTTAACTATTTACAGATTTTTAACATGTGCAGTAGATACCAAGTTATGTACATCAAAACATATACTGTTATAACTATGCATAAATTGTAAACATTTGCAACAGATATCAACTTATGTACATCAAAATAGACACTATTTTTACTATGTAAGAATATCAACATGTACAACAGATATCAAGTTATGTACATCAAAACAGACGGTCCTTTAACTATTTACAGATTTTGAACATGTGCAACAGATATCAAGTTATGTACATCAAAACAGACGGTGCTTTGACAATGTACTAATTGTAAACATGTGCAATAGATATCAACTTATGTACATCAATTCAGACACTGTTTAAACCATCTATATCTGTTGTATAAGTAGAATTGCTGAACATAAGTTTAAACCATGGTACAAACAGAATTGTTGTATAAACAGATGTACGTCATAACAGATGTTCATATAATAAATCATTTTCAATTTTCAATTTATTATATTTAGAATATATTAAAATTGAGTAAAATTAAGAGAATGCATTATTATTAAACTTTGCCAGGACAATTTCTTGAATCATGGTATCCCATCTCTCCACAAGCATTGCACTTCCGAGGAGGCTTCTTATGTTCTTTCATGGCTTTTTCTTTAGACGAAATAAGTCGCCTTCCAGAACCTTTAGTTTTACACTGTTTTGGAGGCAAGATCTTAATGTCAGTGGGAATAGTGACACCCATCAAAAACTCAATCTCAGACCTCTTGTCATTTCGCCGGTTTGTTCCTTCTTCCACAACCTTCTCTTTGAATGCTCTCAATACTTCTAAGAGTTCATCCACCTTCTCTTCCTTGTTCTCAACCACAGTCACACAATCAAAAATTTCAGTCCATAATTTTGCAATCTTTGTTTTTATTCCATCTGATGACCGATAATCAGAAAGAAGTGTGCCATTTGCATCAAACATTTCCTTGGATGTTGCAAACTTGTTCCAACGAGGAAGTAGATATGAATTAGGTATCCTTTTGGCACCTCTTTCTTTCAAAACCCAAAGAGCATGATGACACAACAATCCACGCTGCTCGAACATCTTGCAGGCACAAACAATTTTCTCTTCTGCAGGTGTATAGTCAACTACATATACCCTATTTTTGATGTTATCCTGTATAGATATATGTTCAACACCATCCTCCTTTATAATCTCATCAACACCACAATTGTACATGGATGCCTTTAACTCTTCCTGCAAGTCATAGAAGACAGTTCGTGTGTAGATTTCAAAAGCATGTTTTTCAAGAGAAAATAGACTGATCAAAGCAGCAGAAGTGCTCTTAGATTCAGCAATCAGCTTGGACTGCTCCCATCTTTGGGCATCAATGGCACTGTCAAACCTCATGTAAAACTCAACAAGTGTCAGATGAGGATTCGTGAAGTTGTTGAAGAAGTTATTCTCAGACTCAGACCTTGAAGTTGTCCTCATCAACCCTGAAAGAAACAGGTCACGGTGGTAAGCTGGTATCCACTTCTCTCGCATATCAAATATATCCTGAAGCCACTCATTTTCCTCAAGATTGTACTTAGTAATAAGATCCTGCCACATCTGTTCAAACTGAGTTGGGTTTACATCCTCACCCCAAACAGCAGCATTTAGATCCTTGAGAAAATCTGTTTCAGTTCATATTTTTGAACCCACTTTATCTGTTACTTTCTTCATGATGTGCCACATGCACAACCTGTGAAATTTGTGGCTTCCAAAAACCTCCTTCACCCCAGCTTTAATTCCCAAATCCTGATCAGTGATAATGAATGAAGGAAAAGTACCTCCCATTGCCTTTATAAAGTTTTCAAACAGCCAAGCAAAGCCGTTACCTGCATGTGCATTGAGGAGAGAGTATTATAAAATTGCTTATATGCATCACGTATTATCTTCAAAACAAAAAAAATGACAAAGATAGCAATAAGAAATGCTCTCACCATTCTCTCTCTCAACAAGGCCAGCAGCAAATGTGACACATTTCTTGTGATGATCTATACCCGTGAAGGGAGCAAAGATCATGTTGTACTTATTCATTTTATACGTAGTGTCGAAAGACACCATATCACCAAATAACATGTAGTTCTTTATCATTATAGGGTCAGCCCAAAATAAACGAGTGATCCTTTGTTCATCATCAACATCAAAGTCGAAATAAAAAGAGTCACAGAGGGCTTTCTTTTTCATAAGAATCTCAATGAACATCTGTCCATCAGAGTCCTTGATGAACTTCTTTATATCTCTACCAAAATTTTTAAAATCAACCTTCGATGCACCTACATACTTATAACCCTTTACGAACTGCTTGAACATTCTGAATGTTTTAACGGCACCTTGGTTCACCATGGAGTTGTCAATGATCATCTTTTTGTGCAAAATGGTGAGTTTCCTTGCCTTTTTAAGGTGCATCATCATGGAAGATGTGTTCAAAGGATGGTTATGTCCTTCAATAAATTCTGTGATTTTATATTTCCCATCAGATGTTCTGTCCAAGATGATTCTGGCCATACAAAGAATTCTTGTTATCTCCCTTCTTTGCTGTTGTCCCTTATGTTCATAATCACCTTCTTTATTACAGACAATGTACTTTTTTTAACAATACCACGACTAGTGAATCCAGTACTCTTCCTAGGAATGAAGCCACCAGCAGTTGCGTACTTGGAATAAAATTGAAACGCTTCTTCCAAATCCTTAAAAATTTGACCCACATAAGGTTTCAAGTCTTTCGAACAACTTGGCATCTTCAAATCTTGCTTACGTTCAGGAGTATCTATGTAAATTTAACACATAATATTAAATTCTACATCAAAATTATGAACAATTCCAAACATGTACACAGATATTAGGTTATATACATCAAAGCAGCAACAGAGCAACTGCTTTAACTATGAACAATTCTGAACATGTACAACAAATATTAAGTTATGTACATCAAAGCAGCAATTGCTTTAACTATGAACAATTTTAAACATGTACAACAGATACTCAGTTATATACACCAAAGCAGCAACTGCTTTAACTATGAACATTATCAACATGTACAACAGATACTCAGTTATCTACACCAAAGCAGCAACTGCTTTAATTATGAACAATTCTAAACATGTACAACAAATACTCAGTTATCTACACCAAAGCAGCAACTGCTTTAATTATGAACATTATCAACATGTACAACAGATACTCAGTTATCTACACCAAAGTAGCAACTGCTTTAATTATGAACAATTCTGAACATGTACAACAAATATTAAGTTATGTACATCAAAGCAGCAACTGCTTTAACTATGAACAATTTTAAACATGTACAACAGATACTCAGTTATAAACACCAAAGCAGCAACTGCTTTAACTATGAACATTATCAACATGTACAACAGATACTCAGTTATCTACACCAAAGCAGCAACTGCTTTAATTATGAACAATTCTAAACATGTACAACAAATACTCAGTTATCTACACCAAAGCAGCAACTGCTTTAATTATGAACATTATCAACATGTACAACAGATACTCAGTTATCTACACCAAAGCAGCAACTGCTTTAATTATGAACAATTCTAAACATGTACAACAAATACTCAGTTATCTACACCAAAGCAGCAACTGCTTTAATTATGAACATTATCAACATGTACAACAGATACTCAGTTATCTACACCAAAGCAGCAACTGCTTTAATTATGAACAATTCTAAACATGTACAACAGATACTCAGTTATCTACACCAAAGCAGCAACTACTTTAATTATGAACATTATCAACATGTACAACAGATATTAACTTGTGTACATCAAAGCAGCAACTGCTTTAAATATGAACCAAACAATATAAGATACGTCTCTATGAAAACTTGACCAATTAAATTGATGAAATAATATAAACTAAAATTGAAAAATAAATGAATTAATGAAATATTTTACCTAATATATTAGAACCGCCCATCATTGAATATGTTGCAGTTGTTTCTTGACTATTTACTGCATTCAAAAAACGAATCACGGCATAAATAAATTAAGAATCAGACTTAAAATCTGAAATTGAATTTTAAAATAAATAGAAATTTTCTGACCTAAATCTGAAGTAATTGAAGGTGAAATTGAAAGTTTTTCATTTGTATCTAATTTTCGACGCTTTGATGAAGAATCAGTCGCCATTGAAGATGCAGAGTTACTAGCCATTGAAGTGCAGAGGAGAAGTGCGTGTTTTTTAGAATTTCAGAGTAGAGAGAGAAAGTAGTAGTGTTCAAATGATAGGGTTTTAGAAGGTGGAGAGGAGCAGCGCGTGTTTTTAATCTTTTAATCTGGATCGTTAGATCAGATCTTAATCTAATGGTCCAGATGCTGCCTCTATGGGTGTAAGGAGTTGCCCTGCCTCACCGGAGCCCTCCTCTATACATATATATATATATATACATATATATATATATATATATATTATTACAGATAGTTTTTTTTCCTTTTACAAACAGAATATAGTACGTATGGACATAAAGCCACAAAATCTTTTAGTTACTCGAGATGGCAATGTCAAGATAGCATACTTCAGTGTCAGCCAAGTATTTGAGGTAATGATCGATGTTGCTAATTTGGTATGCCACAATTGAACTTCTTGAGAAATTTTGCCAACTGATTAATTATAAAATAGTACGGAGTAACTTAACTTAATTATCCATTGTCGAATGTTAAAAAAACTCTCTTGATATATGGGAGGAAGCAAAGTGAATGGGGTATACAGCGAAAATGTCGTGTGGTTAATGCAGGTAATTTTTTAGTTTCCTGCTGCTGTTCCTAATTCTTTTCATGTTATCTTTTTAGTTTTGTTTATTATAAATGACCGTCTTCATCTCTTTTATATATGTAGCTGCCGAGGCTGTAAAATTATCTACAAAAGTATGGGAATCGTTACCTCATTCCAGAACATCATCGATAATACATATAACATATTGCTCCCACTATTTGAGCTCTCGGTTGACCCAAATACTCATCCTCGGCTTCAATTCATGTGTTTTTGATGCAGGTCGGTCCATCATCCTCAGCTTACTCTCGATGATGTATCACCGTTGTCCCCTACATTATCTCGATGCTGACACAGTGAGCTTTATCAAATATGAATGTACTTAATACTAGTTACTGCGGGGACTATACTACTCCGTATCAGAAACTGTATCTTTATCTTTATTATATAAATGTGAAAGGAGAGGAGAACAAAGATCATATGCAGAAGCTCTAATGTAATTTCCTCCGTCACCGGAAAATATATCTATTCCCTACTTTTAATGTAGATTGTAGTAGTAGGCTGGTAAATGGTAGTAATAGATTACATATGGCCTCCTGCTGCTACTGCTACTCTCAATGATAATAAGTAGCCCTTCCCGTCTTGTACCGATTTCTGAGTTGTTATTCTCTATGGTTTGCAAGTCAAGGCCTAAGTAGTTGACATCGATCGAGTATTATCCATTGCTTTTTTTGAATTCCTTCGGTAGAGCCTCATGAAGATCCCTGTAACCACTTGACTCTTCATGAAAAACAAGTATATCCTATCACGGGAGAGCTACCGATACGTGGGTTGTGGGCATCACATTACATTATATGATCACAATTCACATCTCTCTTGTTGTTAATCCATTTTTTGTATTGTGCTTGCAGATTTGGTCTTCTTTATTAGCTCAAATCTATTGAAAACATTTACTCAGGTATGTAGGAGTGCCTTATTTTATGACTCGTGAAGGTTTTAATTCATGTAATGGTATAATATTCTTTGAAACTATTTAAATCAATCCATGTAACATCTGTGAAGTATATCATGACCCAGATTATGATACCGATATTTGATAATAGTATTCTATTTTTGATTTTTTTACAGGGCGTTTTATCGGCATCTGAGTATACCAAGTAGAGTATGTTGAGTTGATATGATAGGCCAATGTACCATTGTTCTAAAACTTTGTGAGTAATACAATTTCTTTTATTGGAGGCTAATTATAGAAAGTCTTTCAAAAGTTACTTTATGACAATTAAGCTAAGTAGGGTAATATTGTTAGTTGAACTATTTGTATTTGGAGTGATGCTTGAGGCTTATAATCCATGTAATTTTGGTAATGCTAAATGTTTTTGTTCTAATGTAATTTAGACATTTGTTGGGTTTATTTGAGCTACTAATGGGGATCACATCTTATATTTTTTTTTATTAAAAAAGGAAAAGGCAACGGTTGTGAAAAACAACCATAGCCTAAAGCATATTTTTAGCGGCGGTTAAAAAAAGGACCGTAGCCTAAGACCCACTTTTCGTGACGGTTAAAAAAGGACCGTAGCCTAAGACCCACTTTTTGTGACGGTTAAAAAAAGAACCGTAGCCTAATACTCACTTTTCCCGATGGCTATATAGAAGTGCGTAGCCTAAAACCTATTTTTCGCAACGGTTAATTATTTTAACCGATGCGAAATGTATTTTACGCTACGGTCATACAACCATTGCGAAAAGTATTGGATCTATTGCAACCCCTAGGAATACAACAGTCAACGATCGATGCGAAATGTGATTTTTAACCGTTGCGATATGCACTTTTTATACTAGTGTACACTTAGACGGGTGACTTGTGAATGGTGGGCCTTCTTTAGGATCCGGCTGTATGGGCCGGGTCCTGTTTGAAAGGAGGTTCACGTGAGACATTCCCCAGACTTTGGACTCAATTGTGTAAACGGGCCACCCTTTGTAGGAGTATGTCCTACGTAGGTGGGCCTTGCCTTAGTCAAATAAGGCGGACTGGGATAGGGAGGAAACCCGCGATATAAGATCGACGGAGTTTCGACGCTAGAGACCTCGGTGACTTATGACACGACCCGACACTGCTAAATACGGGAAGTCCTAAGAAGAGGAATTTTTTAAATAGAATTTTTTTGAAAGCCCGAAAAATTCGGGGGAAAGGCCGGCCCCTTTTTTTTCGAAAAAAAACGGAAATGCGAGCCGGGCGACGGTTTTTAAAGTTCGAAAGTATTTTCAAGTTTTAAAATGGGCGGAATAACGGCTAAAAATAGGCTATTTTGAGTAAAATCGTAAATCCTAAATTCGGTATATGTCCCGGTTTTTGAAATTGGATGTTTTGAAAAGGATGCAATTTTTGAAAATGACGGTTTTTTGAAAAAGATGTAGATCAAGTAGCATGTAGTCATGGGAGAAGTATAACGACACCAAGTATGCTCTTAAACTAAGTTTCGGTCGGTCTATATAGGGTCTATACCAGTGTACATAGCCTATCCGAGAATCGGGGCGGACTTCCTAAGTCGAGTTGAGCTTAGAACATGTCGTAAAACCCATACGAATCGACTATGGACACCTTTGACATATCCAATTTGGACTAAATTAATAGTATAGTGGGACGTCGGTCACCAGTACCGGTCAGGGAAAATATGGGGTTATGCATGAACCGTAAAACTAAAACGCGTATTGTACTAGTCAAACGATTTCTATTCGAGCCTCATCGTGAGGATGCCGATGGTAAGTCACGCATCAGTTAATCCCCAGCGGAGTCGCCAAATTGTGGACAAGACATAGGTACACCCCGACGCGGCCACGCGCGGGTTTGGGGAGGCGAATGAATCTCTATATGAGAATGGATCGAATTGAAATTTAAATCGAAGTGAAGTCGCCACCGAACTTTGTGGGAGTTCGGGCCCGTTCGAACCCACTCTATGTCGTAATGGGCCATGCACAAAGTATGGCCCATTTCCGATGTCAGAGTTTATTGGGCTCGTCCCTTTGCATTTCGATACCGATACCGTCACTACCGGTTATCGTGTATTGAATGACTCTCGTGCACCAACGGTTTCGAACATCTGGAAACCGAGGTTCTGAGTAAGGGGTGAGGGTACGTGTTGGGAAGTTCACAAAAAACACTCAACCCCGCCCGCACATTAGCGGCCTGTACTAAGATATCGTTTGATTTTAAAATACGCGCGTTAGTGATTCGGTGAATGATATGCAAACATTGTTTTCCCCTAAACATGCGAAAAATTGAATGGGTTGCTAAGTCGATTTAATGCATCTAAAATTAACGTCAAAGTTGTATTAGCATGCGAAGTTCGTTTAGTATAATAAACAAATTATGAAAAAGAAATCGCTACAAACATGAACAAACAAGTTAGTAACGGTTTGCAAATCGAATAAAAGATGTAGATACGATGACATGCATGATTTTGAAAAGTTTGTGACACGTGATGGATTAAACACGTGTTGACCGAGGTCAAGAAAATATTTATCGAGACCTTAAATATGCCGAAAAACCCGCTGTTTTGTTTAAGAAACGATGCTTGAAAAATTAGAACGAAATTGCTTTTTATGTCGCGGTTTTTAGAGGTTCGCGCGACCCGTGGGAGGAGGGCGTGACTCGCATTGCTGTGCGACTCGCACGAGGTGCGTGCGACTCGCATGGCGGTCTTTTTTCGGAATCGTTTTTTTATAAAATCGACGATTTTGTTAAATCGCGTGTAAATATACCATAATTTATAATCGACTTAAATTTGCGATATTCGACTATGGAATCGGTATCAAATATTTGGAATGATTTTTTTATAGAGGATAAAAAAAGGTTTTGTAAATTGTTTTTTAAAAAAAATTAAACTAAAAAAAAATAATGTCGATTCTCTCCGCGTTCAAAATCGTCGTATTATGTTTTTAAGACCATGTGACGATTTTTTAGCATCAATGAGATTAATTTAGTTCTTTTTAGATATGATATTCGACAATAGAGTCGATATCGTATTTTAAGAACGTTTGTTTTATATGAAAATAGTTTGTAGTATCGATATTAAAAAAAACGTGACGATAACCCATAAAAAAACAGACCGACGACGCAACGACGAAAACGACGAGAGAAGGAGAAAGAGAAAGGAGAGAACGGGTTTGATTTTACACCCTCAACCTACATATTTTGTATTCTCGGAACGGGGCTCGTCGGCATGTGGCTTAGACACAGGAGCGTCGAGATAATGTCGGTTAGTTATTGTGATTTTGGACGTGTAGGGTGTCGGGTGAGGTGGCCGGTTTCTTCGGGTCTTGGCGGCGTGATCTAGGGTTGTAATATCGGTTATTCGATGCTATGTGTGTATTATTGCTATATAGGATGTAGATGTGTATGAATCTTGTCGGGAATTGTTGATGATGTATATCGATGTGGGAGAGGGTCCTATTTATAGGAGAGGTCCTCGATTGAAGCTAGGATAGGTAATCTTGCTTGGGTGATAAGAAATACCGGTTAGGATAGGAAAAGTAAGAAGTCGAGAGGAATGAGAATTCCTTTTCTCGGTGGGAAAGGCACGAACCCGGCAAATTGGGGTGCTCGGCCGATTATGCTTGGTACTCGGTCGAGTGCTCAGGTAGAATTCCTCCTGGAGATCGAATTCTATCTTTAACGGAATTGTTTAATATTTTTTGTAGCTGATTTTTGTAGTGTTTGAGCTCAAACCGGACTCGTGGGGTGACACGGCTGGTTTCTACGTCTCGGAAAATATCTTTGACCGGGTTTTGACTCGGTCTCTAAAAGATGGTTTTGCCCCTGGTATCGGATTCGACCCAAATTAGTCTTATCTGACTCGAAATGACCCACTAGGCCTGAATTTGAGGTTAGTTTTGTGAGATTTGTACTCCATAAAAAGCCCAAGCCAAATGTCAATGATTTCGAGCCCATATTCGAGTACATCGGGTGTTTGTCGGAAACTCCTATAGACACCTGGCAGCCAAATGCGGGTGTCTACAATCTTCTGTTAATTTAATTACTTCAATGCACTGGTTTGCTTTTCAGTTGACGCACAAGCACAAGAATGGTGCAGGGATGTAGGTGAGAGTTTCACGCCATACGTAGGGCAGATATTCAAAGACGTGGAAGAGGCGGTAAATTTTTATAAAATCTACGCATTGGCCTGCGGGTTCGATTTGAGGAGGTACACAATGAAGAGATGGGGGGTGGTGAGATTAAATCAAAGCTGCTTGTATATAATAGGCAGGGTTTTAACAAAAAAAAAAAAAAAGACAGCGGAGATGCGGCGTCCAAGGAGTCGACATCGAAGGAGGGAGCAGTGAAGGAGACAGCCAAGGGAGTCGTTGTGAATGAATCGAAAAGGAAAACAAAGGTCCGTCGTGTTGCTTGTATGGCAAGAAATTAAGTTGTACAGCAAAGGCGGCCCTCTAAAAATTGTTGTTTTTTAACGAAAGACAGAGAATTCCATAAGATATCGAGAAACCTCATGAAGTACCACAAGCAAATGATCCTGAACAATTCACGGGTATGTGTCGAGTAAGTTCTTGCAGGTTCAATTATTTAAATTCTGACCGCTATATGAGTTCACTGCGCCATAGGTAATATTTGGTTACTTTAATGCACATGCTATGCTACTGTGGTTTGTAAACTCCGTTACTTTAATGAATGTCGTCTGTGAATTAGCAATTTCTGGTAACTTAATCAACGCGTTACTTTAATTCCGTCTTACTGTTAGTTCAACCTTTGGCATATGTTACTTTAATCAACGAATTGTTTCAGCTGAAGATCGGTGCCACGCAGAGGTACAAGATGTGTAAGGAGCAGGTTAAAGGGTTTGCAAACGTAGGTGCCAGCTTGGTCGACTTCAAGAACTTTGGCAGAGATATAAAGTTCTTCGTCCATGAGAGGGACGGTCAGTTATTCATCGATCGTTTCAGGGGTATGGCGGACAATCGGCAGGGATTTTTTTTTGACTACGAACTGGATGAGGATGGTAGTTTGAGCAGGGTCTTTTGGGCTGACGGTGTTGCTAGGAGAAACTACAGGTTGTTTGGTGACGCAGTTTCGTTTGACCCAACATACGGGACGAACAAATATAAGATGATATTCGCACCGTTCACCGTTATTGATCATAACAAACGATCGGTGACTTTCGGTGGCACTCTAATCGCGCACGACGACTTTGAATCGTTCAACTGGATGTTCGAACGGTTCCTGACAGCCATGGGCGGCGTGGAGCCTGCGTACATCATCACTGATCAGGACCCCGGGATCATATCATTGTTCATGAAGATGTTTAAATCGGCATGGCAACGATTTTGTATGTGGCATATATTGAATAAGTTCCCCATTAAATACGCTGCCACGAGTGCTGACTACCAGGAATTCCTGAAGAAATTGAATGTAATAGTGTGGGATGACGAGATCACTGCAGCGGAATTCGACGAGCGGTGGACTGAAGTAATGGAGGAGCACGACGTGGGGAATGTTCAGTGGTTCACAACTACCTTTTCGATTAGGAAGCAGTGGGTCATGGCACAGTGCAGGGATCTCAGGACGGGTGGCTTAATGCGAACAACCCAAAGATCAGATAGCGAAAACAATTTTTTTCAAACGTTTTGAGAGCCTGCACGGAACGTTGGTTGAATTATGGATGCGTTTCGAGAGCGCCATGGATCAACGGAGTTATACCCAGAAAAAGCTTGACAGCGAGAACATACAATCTCTGCCCAAGACAATAACACACCTGCCGATAGAACAATACGCATCAAGGATCTACACCCACGTCGTGTTTAACGAATTTCAAGAGGAGGGTAAAGTGTTCCGTGGGAACGTGCAGTGTTAGAGTTTTTGCTGAAAGAGATGGTGTTGAAGTAACTACAGTGAGGGACGCTACTAGGGATAAAGAATTTCTGGTCCACTAAAGCCAAGGTACGCCTGCCTGTTGTTTTGCCTTTTACTGGTTTTATTAGTTAAAGTAACGGAATGAATGCATTAAAGTAACACATAATACGGACTAAAGTAACGCGTTTTGTCTTAATGCTTTAATATCTTCCTGCAGAAACATCAGACGTCATGTGCACGTGTAAAATGCTTGAGACAATGGGAATACTGTGTCGACACATAATTTGGATATATTCCTCGAAGGGCCTGAACAGTATACCCGATAACTACGTTGCCAGAAGGTGGTCGAGGGACGCATTGCGCAATTCTCGTATTGTTGATGACGGGATGGATGGTGATGACATTGACATCATTGACGTAAAGCAAATTGAGATGTCTAAACTGTGGTCGGAGATTCATGAGACGATGGGTATTCTACATTCTGCTGATAAAGCAGATGTCGAGAGCATGTGCACTTTGATCCGCGAATTCAGGGTAAAGCTTAAGCCGATAGAGGGTCCCAGGACTTTGAATAAGACCCAGGAATTGAAAGAATTGCTAGGATGTACGTCAACTGCAGAGATAACGATACTCCCGCCGAAGGTTTCCAAGACAAAAGGAAGCGACAAGAGGTTGTTATCGAGCAAAGCAAAATCCGTTGCACTTGAAAAGAAGCCTAAGCGCATGTGCAACAATTGTAAGCAGATGGCGCATCACGACAAAAGGAATTGCCCCAATCCCTTTGCAAAACGGCCGCGCCGCCTGTCGAACCATCTGACGACGAATCAAAATCAGAAACAGAAGAAGAAGATGAGGATGAAGAAGATGTACCAGTATTCTGATTAGGGCAATATTTTATTAGAGTAACGTAGCTTATTCCTTACAGTAACGTATTGAACGAATTACAGTAACACATTCATTTAAAGTTGATTGAACTACAGATATTCATTCCTTAGAGAATAAAATATATTACTCAGTTAAAGTAACACACATTATGTATTAGAGTAACGTGCTAGATGAGATAGAGTAACACAGAATATAATCTTGTTAATGTTGATTGAATTGCAGATATGCATTCCTTGGAAGATATAATATTTTACAAGTGTAAAATTCATTTAAAGTAACACATATTATTCATTAGAGTAACGTGCTAGATGAGTTACAGTAACACTGGATATCATTTTTTTTAATGTTGAAAGAATTACAGATATTACTCCTTTTCTACTCTTTTGTTTAATTGGACATCGTGTGTTAAAGACACTATTATGCAGCTTACAAGATATTAGAGTTAAAGTAACACATGACATTAATTGAAGTAATCAATTATACTAGTTAAAGCAACAAAGTTTAAGGGGTACAATGACATTAAAATATGTCAGAATGGCAGTAACTGTTTTTCTGACAACATAATTTGCAAACCTTGTACAAAACGTTGATCAGTTTTTTGGTTAAACTAAAGTTAAAATTAATCCAACCATTTACGGATTACTGTTTTCGGCTCTTTTCTCGCGTAGCCTTCACTTCTTCAATTATTTTTTACCTAGTTGTCACAAACTTTTTTACATCACCAATCAGCCGCCTTCAAACCCTGTTCAAGTCTGCTAGGAGAAGAGTGGCTGCAAGCTGGACCACCAGCTATCTTCTGTTAACCTTCCTCTCGAGGTCTTCGTGTTGGAATTCGCATCCCTCGTACATTAGCATGTGCTTCGGAAGAAACGTCTGTGGACGTCCGTCCGCACCGCCCGGCGCCCCGCGCGCGCCCTCGCGGGACCGACCCGGTTTTCAACGTGTGACAGCGGCCACCCACGCGGGCCCCTTCCTGCCGGAGGCCGGTCCGATCTCGTGTACGGGGCGAAGTGTCAGACCTCGATTTGGATGACGATCTGGAATTGTACTAGACGGGTGTGGGCACCCGTGTTTCCGTTTGGGAATCGATAGAGACGTGGTTGTAAATGTTTAAAGGCCATTTTGTTTGGTAAGGCGACCTTTTTAGTGAACTGAAGTTGTTGCCGATTTGTGGAGTTGCCACCGAGTCAATTATGGGGACTCGAAAACCGTTCAAGTCAACTTCGATCCCTTGCCGGCTCAAAGTTGAGTGGCACGGGACCTAAAGATGAAGACTTGTACCCTTAAGCACTCCATGCCTGGAACGACTCTCATTGCGAATGGTTTCGGACATCCGGAAACCATCGATTCTGAGTAAGGGGTGAGGGTACGTATTGGGAAGCCAACATCCGATAGATGTCAACACCCAATCCCGCCCGCGCAATAGCGGCCTCTACTAATCAATCGATGAGATGATATCCTAGTTCTTTTGTTGTGGTTTAGTGTTTGCGATTGAAGTTAGGACGTTACATATTTTAGTAGATGTTTGTGGACCTAGTGCCCACATCTAGTGTTGTCGTAGTGCATAATAATAAAAAGTGCGAAAATGGAAAGTTTTGTTTAGATGGCAACCTAGTGACGATACGACTTAGGCGGATCCTCCTAGCTTGACCAGTTATTCCGGCAGAGTTCCGTTACCGTTTGAACTTCCCGCGGCTATTCCGGCAGAGCTTCGTTACTATTTGCTAGTTCTGCGGCTAATCCGACAGGACCTGTGTACTAGTTTTGAGCTTGTCGATCACAGGCACCTTGGTATCGAGTGGAGTGCTTGAAGGTGAGGAGTAGCGTCGATGTCGCTTTTATTATCGGCACTACGATCGAGTAGATCGTTTGCCTCGGGTGTTGGAGTGCGGGCCCTTAGCGAGAGTTTAGAGGGAGAAAAGAAGATTGAATGAGGTGTGTTTTAATGAGGGCGTGAAGAGGGGTATTTATAAGTGTTTTCGGCCCTCGTCGCCCGTATAGGCGCCCGAGATGGGGCGTACTAAGACTCAGGCGCCTGGGTCCGGGCGTGGGGAGACCCAGGCGCGTCAGGTGGTGTGGTTGGAGTTTTGAAGATACGATTTTGATACTTTCCAAAACCGTGAGACGGGTGTATAATACTTAGCTTAGGGCTTAAGGATTCTCGTGGCTTGATCTAGCGCCGTGGGTTTAGTGGGCCTCGAGTGTTCATCCCGAGGTTCGCTTGGCGCAGTGTTGACTCGGTTCGAGTTTCGGGACCGACCCGGGGTCCTGGTGCAAGAATTGACTCTAATTAGTGTCTATGTGATCGTAACGACACGACTATGGCTGCGATCATGTTAGTTTAATTTGCCCGTGTAATTTATTTGATACGTTCTATAGAAAAACTATCTAGAACACCGCGAACCCGTGTCGCGTTGCAGTCCTATCGTCATCGGGTGTTTGTTGGGCACTTCTGCAGCCACCAGGTCCAAATCTGGGTGTCTACAGAAGCCCCCACTTTGACTGAGGCTTGGACAAGGCGAAAGTCAAAGTATAGCCGCCTAGGTCAATCGAAGATTACGACCTGGTGGCTGTCCGGTCGAGTCGTTTTAAGTCCATTAGACTGTGCGTCGAGGCTCGACAGCCAAGGTTTTGAAGTCATACCTGTTGTCTTCGCTTGTGGTTGTTTGCTTGGCCCAGGCCGTTTCTTGTTATCTTGCTCTTGATTCTTTGTGCGCGCGTGCTTTGTCTTCTTCGATTTATTTAAGGTTTTGTTTAATTTTAAGCGCTTTTAGTTGTTAGGTATAAATGTATTTGCTTTTACTTGGGATGCTTATGAACCCATAAAACCTTCGAGGGCGTTAGTCTCCACTCGAGCGGTCGTCCTTTGGGATGCTTATGACCCCTAGGACAAGGTTGTTGTGCCTCCGGGATAACTCTGACCCTCGGGTAAAATTGCTGTTTGCTGCGCCTCCGGGATCTTAGATCCCTCAGGCAAAATTTCCGTGCCTCCGAGGTAACTCAGATCCCTCGGGCAAAATTGCTATGTTGTGCCTCCGGTAACTCAGACCCCTCGTGCAAAATTGTTGTGCTGTGCCTCCGGGATCTTAGATCCCTCGAGCAAATTGCTGTGCCTCCGGGATAACTCAGATCCCTCGGGCAAAATTGTTGTGCCTTTGGGATAACTCAGACCCCTCGGGCAAAATTGTTGTGCCTTCGGGATAACTCAGACTCCTCGGGCAAAATTGCTGCACCTTCGGGATAACTCAGACCCCTCGGGCAAAAGTGTTGTGCCTTCGGGATAACTCAGACCCCTCGGGCAAAATTGCTGTGCCTTCGGGTAACTCAGACCCCTCGAGCAAAATTGATGTACCTTTAGGATAAATCAGACCCCTCGGGCAAAATTTCTGTGCCTTTGGGATAACTCAGACCCCTCGGGCAAAATTGCTGTACCTTCGGGATAAATCAGACCCCTTGGGCAAAATTGTTGTGCCTTCGGGATAACTCAGACCCCTCGGGAAAAATTGTTGTGCCTTCGGAATAACTCAGACCCCTCGGGCAAAATCGCTGTTATGTACTACTCGAGGGCGTCAGTCTCCACTCGAGTAGCCGCCTTTCGGGATACTAACGTCCCTTGGGCGAAATGAACCATCCGAGGGCGTCAGTCTCCACTCGGATGAAAATTGTTGTTATGTACTACTCGAGGGCGTCGGTCTCCACTCGAGTAGCCGTCTTCCGGGATACTAACGTCCCTTGGGCGAAATGAACCATCCGAGGGCGTCAGTCTCCACTCGGATGAAAATTGCCGTTATATACTACTCGAGGGCGTCAGTCTCCACTCGAGTAGCCGCCTTTCGGGATACTAATATCCCTTGGGCGAAGTTGTTGTTTGCTTATTTGTTTTAGTTAAATTTTGTTTCGCGGGTTTGTCTTATCTTATTCGGGTTTGTTTTTGCTTTATCTTGGTTTGTTATGTATTTGAGTTGGTTCAGAGTTTGGTTAGTTTAATTTGGTTCAACATTGTTTCGCTATGTGTTCGAGTGCGGTGCTTAGGTTAAGTGCGGTTCTATTGTTTGTTTCATTATCGAGAATGTATTACCGGCGTCGATTAGTAATTATTCCATTTATTGTTACTTTGTTTGTTTTAAAGGGTGTGTGTATCGAACTTTGAGTTTGCTTGTTTTGTTTTGTTTTGTTTTGTTTTGTTTTAGTCTGCACCGAGCCATTTAGGCGCGCGTTTGTGTACGGCCTAGTCTTGAGGCGCCTAGCCTCCAGCACACCTAAACTCAGACGCGTCAGCTTATGCAGTCGGGGTTTTGCGGTCCGGGTCTGTTTAAGTAATCGAAGAGTGGGGCGCTCGTCTTATTTCACTAAGAACTCGAGCGCGTCATTCTCTTCGCCTCAAGACCGATTTTCGACTTTTCTTGCGAAGTTTCAATTCGATTCCCGCCATTTACGACAATGTCGACTCCGGGTTAGTGTTCCTTGCTTGTTTATTGTCGGTTTTGCTTGATTTGGTTGATTATGAGTTCGTTTTGTTGGAAACCCTAGATAATCAATTTGGGTGTTTTCGTTTTACTAAGTTTTGATGCTTGTGCTTACTTTCACTGTTAAATTAAGATCGATTGGTGCTTATTAAAGTAGTTATAAGCTTGATAAGGATATTCGAGGTGTGATAATGGCTTGATACGGAAAAGGGTTGGAATGCTAGGGTTTAAGGATTGTTTCCCGATTATTCCCGCGTTCATTTTGCGTAATTTTTCTCAAATAATGTTTATGAGAATGTGGGTAGCTCTCTTGTCGATTGTTAGGGGATAGGGTGACCTTCAGGACCCTCCGTAAAGTTTTGTGTGTCTTAAGACGGACTAGAAGGCATCGTAACGATGCCGGATTTTCTCGAAACCACTTCCATTGTGATCGGGATCGAAAATACGTGCTAGCGGCCTTTTCGGAATTTTGATATCCTGATTCGGAATTTTGACCCTATTTTGACCTGGTTAAGCTGATTTAGCCTGACTAGAGCTATGCTTTGTTGTGTTTTCTTTTTGTTTTGGGTTTCACAACTAGAGGTGATACCGAGCGTCCCGAGGGAACTTCCTCGGTTGGTGCTAGTGGGGAGGCTGTCGGGGCAAGTTCAAAGACTCCTCGAGGGATTTGCAGGAGGAGACGGAGCGTCTCGTCTCAGCGACGTGACCCTGAGACTATTAATGAGGCCAAGTTCGATAGAGTGAAGAAGCGCAAGCTTCCGGAGACCGTGGCTAGGAGGGTTCACGTCCCGGTTCCTGTACTGGAGGATGAGGAGGTCGTCTACGAAGTTCCTGATTGGGCTCGGGACTGGGATGGTTATCAGCTGATGTTTCATCTTAACCTCCATATTTCTAACCGCATTGTGCGGGGCCTGGTGAGTGTCCTATTCGTGTTTAGTTATGCCTCAGATTTTATTTCTGCTTGGGTTACATTAGGCTTGTTTTCTTTATATTTGCATTGTGTCGGTTTGCAGCCCCCAGGCACGATAAGGACTTTATCGGGCTTTACTACGTGTCTTGTTATCTATTTCTAGAAGCTGACCCGTACGGTAAAGGAGATTATCTCGAGGACCGCTCTAGGTCCCGTGGTTGGTCAGTGGGTTAGGTTGGTGGGTTGCCAGACTAAATGCAAGCTTATGGTGATCATGGTGATGATAGATCGCTTTCACGATACTACCTCGACCTTCCATATGGCTTTTGGGTAGGTCGGGATGACCCTAGAGGATTTCGGGATGTTTAGTGGTCTGCTTTGGGGCCCGGATTGGATTAGGTGGGCCGCCGAAGGCCCTAGTCTAGACAGTGATGAGGTGCGGGGCCTCATCGGGGATTGTTTACCTCGTGAGGCATACAGTATGCTGCTTCATGCTATAGTGAGCTCGTACATAACCGACCACTTCGAGCGAGTAGCGGTGTTAGAGGGTCGGGAGGCTAACACGCCGGAGCAGGATGCTCGGCTGTGGCTGTGGTATTTCCTAGGGTCGACTCACTTCTCGGACAAGGGTGAGAGGTTTAGTACTAGGATTTTGCCCTTCCTAGCCGACTTGACTCAGCTAGGGCGCTACGATTGGGTGACCGCGGCTTTCGCGGAGATGACTCGCTGCCTGCAAGTCATGGTGAGGCCGCTGGTGATAGGGTCAGCCTCTGCTGTGCCCATTGTGGGTCCGGGCCTTATACTGGAGGTTAGTTGCTTTTCTCGCTCTTGTGTTTCAAGTTGTACTTGGTTTCGGCTAAATGTTGCTAAAGTTGTTTTTGGGATTTTGCAGCCTTGGATCTACTCCTATTTCCCATGATTGGCACCTAAGACGGTACGGGTGCACCCGAAGAGATTGCCGGCGGGAATCGAGTGGAGGTTGGCTCAGCCTACGAGCACAATCAGCCATTACCCGGTGGAGAATGCACTGGTTAACAAGCTAGACCTTGACGATGTAAGTTTCTTCTATAGTTTATTTGCTCAATAGGCCCCAAGGCTTGGGACTTCATTAGGATGTCGGTTTTATTTGTGTAGTTTGTGGCCCGCCCTTGGGCTAATTACGAGGCCGTGCCGGAGTATGTGGCTGTGGAGCTGAGGCCGCGGAGTTATAGAAGGATGCTCCTTCCCGCACTGATTCGTCCAGTTTGGTACCTGGGCAAGCGGTTGGTGCGTCAGTGCCTATACGGCGATTTCAGGGTGCCGGTTGATCCTACCCGGACCATGTTTAGACCGCCGACCGCCGCAGAGATCCTCGAGGACAAGGACGGAGAAGGGGCGATACACTCTTGGTGCCTGGTGCCTCCTACTTATCTCGCATCACCCGGCGGTTATCTTAATATCTCCTCGTGGTAATGTTTTAATATTTGGCTCTAAGGTTTGTGTTGCGGTTTGTTATTTCTTTGCCTTTTGACTGACAAATTTTTTTGTCTCTTCAGCTGGCCGATCCGGCTGACGAAATCCAGCCCCCAGATTTTCCCTTGACTCTACTTAGGGTGGATGCGGCGGGGATACCCTTTACTGAGCCCCTCCCTCTGTGTTCTGCTGAGGAGATGGATGCCGGGATAGAGTGGCGTGACCAGGTATACCGGGTAAGTTTTGACTTTTGTTTTCGATTTGGGTTCTAAGAATGTAGGGTCGGTTTGCCTAACTTTCATGGTTTTACTTTCAGGTTTCGTCGGCTTGCCATCAGCGGTTGTTACAGGCTGCCAACTGCTTCCGGGCCTATGCCTCGAGGGTTTCCCGTGACACTTCGGGGTCTCGATCGGTGAGTTTGTGTGACTAATGTGGTTTTCTAGGTTGCTTGTGTGTTTTCCTTATGTTCGAGTGTATCTGCAGGATGTCTCGGATATGGTGGGGCAGCTGGAGACTCAGATGACCGAGCTTGAGGTGAGAGACGTTGAGTCGCAACGACTCCTGCAATCTCGGGCTGACGAGATCGCCTTCCTTAAGGAGCAGCTGGCTCGGTCTCGAGGTGAGACCTCTACACAGAGTTAGGCTAGGCATCAGATCGAGAGGGAGGCTGAGGCTGAGACTATGGGTGCTAACGAGGAGGTCGGAGGGGTCCCCGAGACGACTACCCTAGATATGCTGTCGGGGATGGATGGTAGTGAGTCTCCCCTCATAGACTTAGAGGATCTCGATTTGGATGACAACCTTTGCGAGGTTGTGATAGCTGTCGGTGCGGCTTCTAGGGGTTCTTCCTAGCCTCAGTCTGTATAAGGATTTGTATATTTTGTATATTCGTTTTAGACTTTTAGTATTTGAATTAGTTGGATTAGTCTTGTGCTTGGGCAATTTGTTTACCTATATTGACAAGTAATCACTTTTGTGTTCATTTGCTTGCGATTCGACCTAGTTTAGGGTGTATTAGCGTTGCATGAGACTATGAAAATCGTTTGTTTCGGATGTTTTTGAAATGCGTTAGTTTGAGCCGGGAATAGGATCAGGTAGTACGTCGATTAAAATGTTTTGACTCGAGACGTAGACTATTAACATGCTTTGACCGAGTGTGCTAGGAGATGAGCGTGGACATTCAGACTGAGACGAAGTTTAAAATTCGGGCGACTTTTGAAAAAAAAGTTAGACCGCTTTTATATGTTCAAAATTGCCTTGTTAGGCTATAGTCGTGACTTGACGGTAACCGTTAAAAGGCTACGACACGCCTAGGTGAGGTAGCTTATCCCCCTAAAAAATAAATAAAAAGACATCTAAGTCTGGTGGATCCGCTGGACAAAATGTGCCGTCCGTTTGGACCTGTCATTCTTGTGCGGGCATTTTGGCTTTTGGAAAGGGGTTTAGCTACTTCAGAAGATCGTTCCTGGTGTCCGGGGTTGTCGGGTGTGAGAGAAAGGTTAAGGATTATGGAGGTGACCGTACTACAGAGTAAGGAAGCTATGCGGGCTAATTTTGCTAAGTGCACGACCGAAGACGGCGTTACCGATCCTAGTGTTCGTCAGTTCATCTACACGGGCCGAGACCGACAAGACCCATTTTGAAAATGTGAGTGAGGAGGGGAAGTGAGATTGGCTGGGCTCGCTTTTGGCTAGGGAGGTGGAAGTTTGCGTTAGGAGGGTCAATGGTGAGAGACCCAAGCAAACACACCTGAATGGTAAGGGAAAGGAAAAGTTGGACCGGTAGAGCCCAGCCGTTTAGTATTATGTCGTATTAATTGATATTACATGGCGTATTAGTACTAATTTTTATAGAATTTTGACACGTTGTTGCTTTTCGGGATGTCCGGGTTTCAGACGCTTGACGTAAATGGCCTCGACAAAGGCTTGATTTAACTGATTTTTTTTTATTAATGAGAAGCACATTTTTCTTTTATTATTTTTGTGGTGGCTCGCAACTGGATTTTTCATTTTGCCCGGAGCGCCCTTTCGGGTTATCACCTCGTCCTCAGCTCTCCTTTTGTCTTGTCTTTTTTTTTCTTTTTTTTTTGCTCTTTTTTTTTTACGACGACTCGCAACTCGTTTCTTCATTTTACCCGGGGTGCCCTTTCGGGTTTTCACCCCGTCCTCAGCTCGTCGTTTGTGCTTCGTCATTTTAACTCACTCATTGACCGGGTCGTGGGAGGAATCCCGGTTTATTCATGAATCGATTAATCGATTTTGTTTAGTTGTTTGGTTGTACCCGGAGAAGGGTTGCCTACGTATCCGCTTTTGGATGGAATCAAACCATATTCGTAGTTCTAAATAGATGTGAGTGATTTTTCTTTAGACTCGTAATGCCAATTATCGATGTGAGATGTTCAGAGTGTATTCACCCTAGTTATAGAACTAAGGTGGAGTGATTGGGTGTGACCTCTTGAAAGTGACAATTACCGAGATACCGTGTTTGGGTCAGGGTGACTGGCTTGGATGGTTTTGGAATGTGGAGCTGGGTAGTAAGCGGTTTCCATAGATCAGAATCTGGAGCTTGATTTTTGTGGAGTTAGGGCTATGGGCTAGGGTTATGCAATGTGGTAGGAAAGGGGAAGCTGAGTAAAAATGACTCAGACTTCAATCGGGTGGGTTGTAGATTACGTGGGATCTGATTTCCATGTCTGGCCCTAATGGTTGGGATTATCCTATTGAGCTTGAATCCTCAAAATTCCGGATTGTTTCCTAACAAGTGTCTCAGGAAGGTCTTAAAGGTTGTAATGTAGGGAGGCTAGTATTTGGGTGCTGGTTGACTGGTCTGTTAATTTTACTCTTTATTCGGAATCGTATTTGAAATCGAATTGGATGATTGAGTTTTGATTTTGACCATTGAGTTCAGTCTTGATCATTGAATCGGGCCGGCTTGGCTTGGCCTTGGTTTCGCTTTTTTTTCTTTGGCCCCTTTTGGCCATTTCAGACTTTTGGTTTGGCTAGCACCTTATGGTGGGTTGGTCGGTCATTGTTGGAAGGATGTTTATTGTGGGAAATGGGTTTGCCTTCCGTCTTTGATCACAAGCTAAAAGACTATCTAGATTTGTCATAGGATTCGGGGATACTCGTTCTAAGGGATAGTTTGTGGCTTTCTATACCAGGCATGGAATAGGTAAAAGAGGAACACGGGATCTGGGTTCTTGTAATTCTTCGTTGTTTCGAGGACTGTTTGATCGTTTTCGATAAATGGCATTGTATTGAGTCGTAAGGAAGGAATATATGTTTTAAATCAAGCGATTGTCGAGGCGTGTTGTAAAGAAGAAAAGTTTATTTCTTTTTATTGATAGTAATAAGCGGGCTAGATGCTCGAGACATTGTTTTTGGGGAGGTGGAGGACAGGTCCCCTCGCACCTCCTGACTCGATGTAAAAACAAAAGACATTTGTTATACTATTAGGTCTAGGCCCTAAGACAAACTAGACTCTGACTCGGACACGGATTTACTCGTCTCGGCGGATGCCCTTGGGTTGTCAGGATCTTCCTTAATATTCTGGACATTCTCCTCTATAGGGTTAAGGTGGGAGCAATCAATGGCGTCGCTGAAGACTGCGTGAATGCTAAAAGGGTTTGTGATGTTGTTTGGTTTTTCGGGTGGAGGGAGAAGGATGGTCCCATTTTCGACCATATCTTGTATAGCATGTTTGAGTCGAAAGCAAGATACGGTATCGTGCCAGTTACCTTGGTGATATAGGCAATAAGCATTAGGGGTCCAACTTTTGCTTCGTCTGCCGACTAGTGGGTCCGGAGTGGGACCCAAAGGTGAGAGTAACCCTTGATCGACTAGGCACTTAAAAACTTCGAAGTAAGATGGTTTGATTGGGGTAAAATTTCTCGGTGACCTTCCTACTTTGTTGGATGTGGTCTCGTAAGGTCTTGGTGTTCCATCCGTATCGATTTTAGGAAGCTTCGATCGGGTGAAGTATTGGGATAGTCTATCATGGGTAGGCTTTTGGGCATGGTAATCGCTCGAATTGACGTTTGTCTCGCTTTCGGTGTCTCTACTCTCAAGGAAATTGAGGCGGCTATCGATGTAACGGACGGATAAAGTCAAATAGGTTACTGAAGTATGGATGTTGCGAACCAATTTGGCTAGGGTATTGACATCGTTGCAGATGCTTTTGATGGCGCCTGAATCTACCGACATGTTGGGGATTGATCCTAGGGGGAAGGATTAAAAGGTCAGATTGGATCCACCAGACAACTTAGAGACTTGAGGAATGCTCGTAGCTGAGCGACACGGAAATGAGGCCCTTGACTCGCGGGTGCGCGGGGTCACTGAGTTAGGGACTCAGGTGCTTTATACTCCTGGTGTATTCGGCGAGACGCCTAAGGGAATCTTAGATCTCTGTGACGAGATGATTTGACGCAAGCCTCAGAGGTGAGGCTTAAAGAGGACTTCTCAAAAAAGATGACCCAAAATGTAAGACCTGGAGTAGAGGCGATCCTAGCAACTAACACAGACAGTCAATCACACGGTTGCACGACGTAAGGAGTTGATCGCAATCCCGGCTCAGGATCGAAGAATTTTGACATTTTTGAAAACAACCGATACTCGTAGGGGAAAAGTTTTTCTCTTTTTTTTAAAAAAAGTGATTTTGCAAAATCATGGTGACGATGGTGTGGTAACATCGTTGGTGATGTGAAAGGTGCGTTGCTATGTGTGTGTTGGGAATCCCACGATAGCAAAAGTGTAAACGTTTTTTTTTAAAGGAACACGATCCTTAGGTGGACCATTTTGAAAATGACGAAGTGGCTTTTTATCGATACTACTATTAATTAGCTAGTTCGATAGTAGATGTGTGCGGTGCTTTAAAGGTGTGACTAAATCCTTGTTAAGGGTTTAAGTAGTGAATAGTTTGTAGAAAAGTTGTTTTTTTTCTTTAAAATGAGTGATCCACGTTTGTCGGTTGCAATAAATAGCATTCGACAGTGGATGGTGGTGTGTTGTGAAAAGGGTTTCGAGAATGTAACCTTTTTGGATTCCTTGACTTCATTAACCGAAGCCTCGGTCGTGTTAACGGTATGCGTGTGAAAACTTTTCTTTTTTAAAAATAAAATGTAATCGTTTGGTTTGCCTTGATCCCATTAATTGGGAGTCTCCGTAGTGTTAACGGTATTTGTCGTTTGACAGGTTTTACTTTAGCCTCGTGACGGCGTTTGAAAATATATTTCGTTTGAAAATGTTGAGTGTAAAATTTGCCATGACAACGGCGTCTCAAAATGTTTTTTTTTTTTTCAGAAATCATGACTTGACCGGAGTATCGGTGTTTCAGAAATCGTTTTGGAAAGACGAGATATTTTTCGAAAACGGAATTGGGTGCAGTTGAATATGTTGGCGTGGTTGAATCCGGATTTTAGTGTTTTATTTGGGTTGGATTGTTCAAACACGCTACACATAACTAGGATAATGCATACACTCATGCAGGATGCAGACTCGGGTAGGTTTAGGGTAGGCTACCGCCCACGAATAGTCCTTACTTAGGCATCGACAATGGTCTGGGGAGACGAGTGTCATACCGTCCGTTCGGAACTACCCACTTATTATTCCCGCGGGGTACGCGTTAGGCGGTCGGAGCGTCAATCGAGGATCTCTCCGTGTGTCCCTAGAGATCTTACCGCGAAGAGGTCGACTGGTCCTGATATCGGTTAGAGTGGGCTTTTTAGGGCCAAAACCTGTAGGGACCACAATTAGAAACTAAGAGATGAGCTTCACCGACCTCGTTCAAGTTACACCACCGCTGGAAACTTGTTTCCAAATCCCCAGCGGAGTCGCCAAACTATGGACGTATGTCCGCACCACCCGGCGCCCGCGCGGGACCGACCCGGTTTTCTACGTGTGGCGGCACCCACCCACACGGCCCCCTCCCTGCCGAGGGCCGGTCCGATCTCGCGTACAGGGCGAAGTGTCGGACCTCGATTTGGATGACGATCCGGACTTGTACTAGACAGGTGTGGGCACCCGTGTTTCCGTTTGGGAATCGATCGAGTCGTGGTTGTAAATGTTTAAAGGCCGTTTTGTTTGGTAAGGCGACCTTTTTAGTGAACTGAAGTTGTTGCCGATTTGTGGAGTCGCCACCGAGTCAATTATGGGGACTCGGAAACCGTTCAAGTCAACTTTGATCCCTTGCCGGCTCAAAGTTGAGTGGCACGGGACCTAAAGATAAAGACTTGTACCCTTAAGCACTCCATGCCTGGAATGACTCTCATTGCCAATGGTTTCGGACATCCGGAAACCGTCGATTCTGAATAAGGGGTGAGGGTACGTATTGGGAAGCCAACATCCGATAGATGTCAACACCTAATCCCGCCCGCACTATAGCGGCCTCTACTAATCAATCGGTGAGCTGATATCCTAGTTCTTTTGTTGTGGTGGAAATACTGTAACATCCATTGTTTTAACCCTAAACCTTTTTCTATGTCGGTTGTTTAAGGACAAGTAAGTTTTGTCGTCGATGTAGTTGTGTTTACATTCTTTGCATGCGATTTCACGTGACAAGCAGGCCATGAAAAGATGCACGTAGGAGAGTAGAGAGTATTAGTATTATACGTATTAGCAAATCACTTTTAACGCGATAATACGGATATTAGTTATTCTCGTGGTATACCTTACCTGGTATTCTGCTTAAGATGCGTCGGCTTGGTATTAATAGAGATGCGCCGAACCTCATGAGGCGAGCACCGGGACTAATACGGAGCCCGACCATCACTTTGTTCAGTTTTTGTTATTTTACGTTTTAAATTCCGTGTTAGGTGATTTAGCATGCGATTATAAGGTCATAAAAGCAATAAATCATACGAAAAAATGTAAATGCGAATGTAAGTAAATCACATTGTGAGGAGTTGCACCCTCGGAGTATACGCTAAACGGTACTCGATGCATAGATAGTTTGAGAACGGATCTCGGAATTACTCGGGTCCATTTAGTGTGTTTTAGTGTTTGCGGTTGAAGTTAGGACGTTACGTATTTTAGTAGATGTTTGTGGGCTGAGTGCCCACAACTAGTGTTGTCGTAGTGCATAATAATAAAAAGTGCGAATATGGAAAGTTTTGGTTAGATGGCAACCTAGTGACGATACGACTTCGACAGGCGGATCCTCCTAGCTTGACCAGTTATTCCGGCAAAGTTCCGTTACCGTTTGACCTTCCCGCGGCTATTTCGGCAGAGCTTCGTTACTATTTGCTAGTTCTGCGGCTAATCCTACAGAACCTGTGTACTCGCTAGTTTTGAGCTAGTCGATCACAGGCATCTCGATATCGAGTGGAGTGCTCGAAGGTGAGGAGTAGCGTCGATTTCGCTTTTATTATCGGAACTACGATCGAGTGGATCGTTTGCCTCGGGTGTCGGAGTGCGAGCCCTTAACGAGAGTTTAGAGGGAGAAGAGAAGATTGAATGATGTGTGTTTGAATGAGGGCGTGAAGGGGGTATTTATAGGTGTTTTAGGCCCTCGTCGCCGATATAGGCGCCCGAGCTGGGGCGTACTAAGACTCAGGCGCCTGGGTCCGAGCGTGGGGAGACCCAGGCGCGTCAGGTGGTGTGGTAGGAGTTTTAAAGATACGATTTTGATACTTTCCAAAACCGTGAGACGGGTGTATAATACTTAGCTTAGGGCTTAAGGATTCCCGTGGCTTGACCTAGCGCCGTGGGTTTAGTTGGCCTCGGGTGTTCATCCCAAGGTTCGCTTGGCGTGGTGTTGACTCGGTTCGAGTTTCGGGACCGATCCGGGGTCCCGGTGCCAGAATTGACTCTAATTAGTGTCTATGTGATCGTAACGACACGACTAAGGCTGCCATCATGTTAGTTTAATTTGCCCGAGTAATTTATTTGATCTGTTCTATAGAAAAACTATCTAGAACACCGCGAACCCGTGTCGCGTTGCAGTCCTATCGTCATCGGGTGTTTGTTGGGCACTTCTGCAGCCACCGGGTCCAAATCTGGGTGTCTACAACGTCCCTGACTCATCCTTGTTGATGACTTTCGACTTCCAATTCAGTTTAATCGCGCGGAACTTGTACGACACAATATCTTCCGCACCAAAAATTTTATAATAGTCAAGGAAATTACTCAATGTGGCCACCTGAAAAACATTGATGATAATATAAGATGACCTCAAAAAAAATATGGTGACCAAGAATTTGATAAAAAAACTGATGAAATGAAGAATAGAGAAGCTCACAAGTATCTTGATGGATGAAAAGAGATTTGTGTCTCTGATGCTTGTGTAGCGACAGTGGTCGACGAGATCGACTGTACGCTTCTTTCTGTTGAAGACTATGAGGGAGAAGTACCCGTGTACGTTGATGGGCACAAAAATAAGTTCAGCGTCAAGCTGTAATGTACCGCCACAATTACTCCTGAAAATATGTCATTGCTCCATCTAAGCGTCTGAATTCTGAGTGGACGCACTATCCGGATTTTCGGCAATAATCCTCATTATCGCATCCTGTAAAAAGGTTGGACTTGTGTGAATATTTACAATCAATACCAAGTAATATTGTGGGTGTCCTTGTGCTGTAGTGATACACGTGGTGAGTGTTCTTGTATGTAGTGAAAAACTTGTTACTTCAACATGTGGTGAGTGTTGCTCCAGTACAGTTGAAGTGTTACTCTAATCAATCACTTTTCAAAAAGAATCAGAATATGCATGGCAACCATAATGCATATGCACTATATATCATAATACACACTGCCCCATCACGTAATTCTGTACAACAATTCCTAAACAGTAAATCGTTATGCATACCGTCTGTCGTAGACCAAAGAATGCCATCTTCAGAGAATAACCGGACCCGCTCCCATTTGCGACGAGGCTTTTCATCAGCATTGACATGCACTCGACAACAGATGGCGACATGTCATTACTGGGGAGCATGGACACTACATCACCCCGGGTGATTTCAGCCAACTGTGAATACTCCGCAACCACTTTGCTGTATTCAGGACAGATCGAATGCATTGTGAATAACAATTAGGTGACAAAAAATTAAACAACGATATATTCCCAATATGTGTAGTGTTCGTCTTATTACCTGCTGTTGTAGCTGTTGTGTTGAAGTAAGCAGTAGTCCACAACATTTTTCCGCAGGACGGCGATATTGCTCAGCAGTGTCTTGTTGTTTGCAAGGAACGGGCATGCCATTGGTACACTAGAGTCTACATCGCCACAGTCGATAGAGCGGCCTAGGCCATCCCCGTCCCCCCTAGGTCGACTTCTAAGGACAGATAATGACCCAGTGGTGCACGGTGATTGATGCGCGGTTTCCGCACCAGGAGTTTCTGGGGTGGATGGTGGCATTCGGCTCTTCTTAGAGGGTCTAACATCGGGAATCGGCTCTCCTGACCTCTTATCAGACTCATTGATTGACGCGGCAACAGCTGACATAGTCTTACTAATGGCAAGGTTGGCTTTATCGGCTACAAAGGAGGACACCCTCGATATCAACACATCCCTCTCCTTGTTAATGTCGCAAAGACACAGCGTCGCGGCAATTTCCGCCCTGTACAGATTGTTCGCTTCGCTCTTCCCAAGGGGACAGTCGAACTCCTTCCCGGCGTACAACGCCATGTATATCATGAGGTATACGCCACAATCATTAGCCGAGAACCCGCTGCCCTGCCATCTAAACGGGATGTTGACAAGAGGGAACGAAGACACATTGGCCTCCTTGTTGATGCCTCTTTGCACCATATACTTACCCATTTCTTCGGACTTGGTGATATTAAATAAAAAAACGTATAAGAATGGCAGATGACGAAACATCATTTGTTAGTTTGTCATCCTTATACACGACGTTTTGTATATAAGGATGCTAGAATATATACAAAAGTGAGTAGACTTACTGAGAGTCGTGTCATCCCGACATAAGGAAGACGTTCGAACTCTTCCTCATCGTAAGACCAATTATCAAGGTACTCGATCTGTTGTGACGAAAAATTGATACAGGCGCAGCTGTAATGGTCATTGTTCTCCGACAGCACAGGATCGAATACCTGCAAAATAGAGCATGAGTATGGTCTTGATCATTAAAACTGATGACAAAGCTTACAAATATGGGAGCTAATTTGAAAATACCATGTCAGAGTCTAGCTTGAGATTCCCTTCATTTTCTTCGAGCCATATGTTCCAGAAGTTGAACAATTCTTCGCTCAAATCCACCGGAACACCACCCTTTCTGCTTCTCCAGATTTTCAAAGCTGTATCCTGCATGATATTTGTTACTCCATGAGAAAGCTTGGTATCGTTAGACAAAGTCTGGTTCATCGTATGAAATTTGCGCACACACAATGGACTGAATTATTGTAGTTCATAAATGGTGTTACTTTAGTGTTGAGCATCTGTTATTTTAATGGCTATCATCTGTTACTTTATATGATATGCTAGTTTAATACGTATGATATTTTTTGGAGTAACAGGTGGCATGCATTAGAGTAACGCACAAAGTGCATTACAGTAACACACTTGTTAAACTAAAGTAATACCCTTCTTAGCATAGTATATTGTAGCGACTGATATGGCGACATTATACTGATATTATCAGGGTTTGTTGATGATATTTATACTTATCATTTTGGTCGAGCAAATGAATTAGCTTACGCTGTGGCTGACTCCAAAGAAGCAGCGTGATGTACAAAGCGGTGCGGTCTGAGCAGCAGCCATGTGGTTGAGAAGTATGCACCAGCTATCGATCACAGCATTTGAAAGCTGCTCTCCAGGCGCCAGCGTGGCCAGCTCGCCACGGGGTACATTGAAGAAGTCGCTGAACCTTACCATCGTCTCCCTGCAAAAATCGAATGGATTATTTAACACTCGACAAAACCGACATTAAAACCCACGAAAAAAATAGGTAATGTAAACCATATGATGTACTGTATTTTTCATTTTTGTAGAAGACGTAGTCAATTACGTCTTTCCTAACAGACAAAACAGACCTGAAAAGCCTACTATCACTACCCAGGATGTCCGACAATGTAAGCTGGTCAGGATCCGGGACATCACAGTCAAAAGAGCATCCAAGCTTCTCATCGACGACTTGCATGCATCCCAAACGCTTGTCAGAATGAAAAAAATAAGGGTGGAAGACCTTCCTACCGTCTATTTCCACCCACAGGCACTCGCCTACCTCCTCGTATCTATCGCTATCCCACAAGGACAGAACCAGCTGGCGGTCATTGTGTAACCGATATTCCTCCTCAATAACTTCGTTTACCTCAGCCGTCGAGTACGGCTGAAAGTTAAGATAATCCACATTATCTTCGTGTGTATGTCTGGCCTAAAAAAACTGGCCCATGCGACGACAGCTCCCTTGCGCGTCGAAGCGCATCACCTACTTGGTCCACCATCCGGTGCAGCTCATCTACTCCCCAGAACGCCTGGGATGCTTGTGACGGGATCGGGTCATCAGGTAATGGACTGCCCGATGTTATCCTCTTGATCTTGGCAGAATGTAAGACCCACCGATCGTGGAATGCAACTGTATTCCTCCCCATCATAAGATGAAACGCATGGACCTCCTGCGTGAAAAAATAATTGTGTTACAAATATGCTTAGGGGTAAAAAAATGAATGTTCTGTGAAAGGACTTATTCATTAAAGTAACATATAATACATACTAAAGTAACAGATCATACGTATTAAAGTAACAGTGCATGTGTGTGCACCCAGGTGACAGAATGTGTAGTCAGAGGGGGTAGACATTAAAAGTAACATATGATATTAATTAGAGTAACATATGATATGAATTAATGTAACATAATATGTATTGGAGCAAAATGTAGATGATTCAGGTTAAGAGTAACACATAATGTTCATTAAAGTAACACATACTGTTAATTAAAGTAACATCAGTTATGTGTTAAAGTAATAGTTCAAATGCAGATTTACAGACATTCAGGATTTGCATTGGTCACAGATTTACGGCTCACAAAACCATGATTCCCAAAGTCATACATATATATAGATTCATTAATAACTTGATTACTTACGTCGACCGCCCTGGCCCTCAATTCACTGTCGTCTTCAACCCCTCGAGCAAGTTTGATGGTGATGAACTTATCGCCCTCTTGTCCAGGCAATGTACCATCATCAATGTGACGGTTCTGTGTAATCTTCAACGGCGATGACGCGTCTCCCCCCTTCACCACATGTACACAACTGGGGTACTCCACATCAGATCAGGTAAGCCGGCCCAGCCCACCACCAACAAACTCACCGGCCAACCGTTCAAGCATGCGTTTACCATCCCAGTGCTTGATCAAAGGGAGATCACACGGGCACGGGAGATTGCGGTAGACAAACCGCTGGAAGTAGGTAATAATTAAAAACGGCACACAGCCAAGTAAATATGATCGACTACGGAACATAAAATACTCGCACGCCTGCGCCTGTCCGTCCAGTATGAACGTGCACCAGTCAAAGTTTTTAATCTGCTGTACATCTTGCACAGCCTTCAATAGTCTCATATCAACCCCATGATTGGACGTCGGGTTGAAGAATATCGACATGCTGTAGAGAACGAACATCCTACAGAACATTTCTCCACCCTCTACATCCTCCTGCAGTTTCTTAAGGACCTTTGACAGAGGGATTGCATCACTTTCATTGACGACTTGAAAGTGACCCCTCTACTTTTTCTTCAGCTCCACGACAAACTTCTCTTCGGCCGCCTTCGATCGACTCATCGGCAGCAGCTCAATAGGGTCCGGTCCAAGTGGAAGGAGGAAGCAGTCATGTACATCATGCTTGGTTACGAGGAACTGATTGCTCCCGCACCTAAATATCAGCGTGCCGTCGCTGAATAAAGACATGAAGTCAGTTGCAAACTTTACAGGGAAGCTCCTAAGGTGCATTTCAAGTACACCGCCAAATCCGATCGTTGAAAGCGCCTCCCGCTGCCTCTGGTTTAAATTAGATATTAGATCAACAAGGAGCTTCGGACTGCACCTAACCGACGACGAACGATCGATGTTGGCTATAGCAGCCTCTTCGGTAACTAGTTTCTTCAACTTAGAAGGCTTGACAGCCGTTTTCTTTGCCCGTTGAACTTGCTTCTGACCCTGCCCCTTCTTCTCACCAGCAGCGACAATCTTACCTCCTTTTGCCATGTGAAGATGTATTATTATGAGAATAATGCCAATGATACAAACTGAATAGAGGATTACATACCCGTCATCCGCATAACATACCCCTCATCCGCATTGTACTAGCACCACGGTAACATATCATGTGAATTAAAGTAACCCATTAAAAGTTGGAGAAAAAGGATCCTTGTTCATGGATTATCTACGCATTACAGTAACAGAAATTATGTATTAAAGTAACATAATATATGCATTAAAGTAACAAGAAACACATACATTACAAAACAATGCAGGTAATATGGTATCAGTAGCAGGATATGCTTAGCTCTATAGGTTATTCATTAAAATACCAAATGATACCAGTTAAAGTAACAAATAATGTTCATTAAAGTAACAAAATTAACATGCAGGAGAGACATGAAAAACAGAGAATGTATATAATCAATTTCGGACATACAGAACTAATCAATCGTGCATTCTAGATACAAATTGAGAGAAATAAAACTAAAACAATTAAAGGTAGTTAGCATCACGAACAAAACCTAATTTACCCTAAAAGTAATTAAAACCACCGAAAAAACCCTAATTTACCTTAAGTTTAGAGTTCAAATATGGTGTAGCTGAATCGTTGATGGATGTAGTCGGTATGAGCGAAGAGAAGACGAAGATGAGCGAAGATGAGGAGATGATAAAGAAAGTAATGAAGGCGGGAGTGTTTCAGAAATTGAAATAGCTTTGCTTGAAAAGCAACGTGGTGTGAGGAAACGGTGAAAAGTGAGGTAAGCGGTGAAAAGTGTGAAACTGAAAGGTTTGACAGAGATAGGCGTGAGAAATTAAAGGAGGAGAGAGAAAAGAAAATATATTTTGATAGATATTATAGTTATTTCCTTAATTATCAGATAAAATCTTGACCATTAATCTTACAATGAATCAAGGGCTAATATGGGGACTCACTGACTCAAAATATATAAGTGGACTCACCTGATCCCACTTCTATATATATATATATATATATATATATAAGTAGGATCATTAACCTATCCCATCTTTTTGTACAATTTACCTTCATTTTGCAACCATTAGATCTAATTACATCAAGAGGTCAAGATTAAATATTAAAATTAAGAAGTGAAGCGTCAAACACAACCCACCTTCAAACAAAACTCACGCTCAAACCCTATACCCAAACTGAAACAAAAATCCCTAGCTCCCAAACCCTCTCACATCTCACTCCAGATTCACGAAAAACCATCAATATCGCGAGAATAAATCGCATCTCACAAATATCTACAAACAATCTTGCATCCAAATCAGGTATTTTAATCTTTAGTTTGATCAATTTTTTGTATTTCAATTTTTTTCTATTGTTTAGTCAATTTCAATCGTATTGTATTTTGTACTGTATGATTTTAGTCTATTTTGTCTATTGTATTTTTTATTTTGTACTGTAATTTGTATTTCAATCGTATTTTTTTACAGTTTCAATCTATTTCAAATTTAGATTTTTAGTACGGTATGATTTTTTTTTTCAATTTATTTAGTATTGTTCAATTTTTTTCAATTTATTTAGTACTGCGTTCAGTTTGCGTTATTCAATTATATTTTATTTTTTTCAATTTATCAGTCTACGTTATCAGTCTGCGTTTTTTTCATTTTTTTTGAGCTTAGAATTTACTGTGTTTCAATATTAGGGCTTGATGGTCTTCATGTTAATTCGTTGAGTTTTTATGGTTTACTGAACTTGTTATTGCAATACTTGAATATGAACAATGAAATACTTGAATATGAACATTGAAATAACTATATATTATTTCATACCATGAATTTCTTGTTTTGGTACATTATTATTACTATAAAATACCCAATTATTTTATAATGTTATTCCAGTTATTCTATACTATTGTTGCAGTTATTCTATATTATTCTTGAATTTATTTCCTTATATTAGTTAATATGTTTTATAACCAAAGTTATTTTATAGTGTTTTTATAGTTATTCTATAGCACATATGTGATTACTGTACTTCAATTTTTTTTGTACTATAACTAACTCCCTCTTTGTTTTTGTATTTCAGTGAAGTTTTTTTTGCCGGGTATATGCAAGATGTTCATCTCAACACAATAACACGAGCTATTCATTACAATAACTGAGTTTCTACATTGGACTAATAACTACGTAAAATCAGATAACATTATTTTAAAACTGATTATATATTTGAGTGTCAGCCAAATATAACAACATGAGTTATTCATTACAATAACTGAGTTTCTAATTTAGAATAACCGCGTAAAATCAGATAAATTATTATAAAGTTAATCATATTTGAATTCCATCTCAATACAATATCACGATTTATAATAATTGAGTTTCAACATTGGAATAACTACGTAACATCAGATAGTTATTCAATACAATAACTGACTTTGTACATTGAAATCATTACTTATCTACATTGAAATAACCTGATAACATTATTCTCAGTAAACAATTGAGTTAACTATAAAATAACTACGTTTCTTCATTAAAATAATCATGTTTGTACATCAAAATAACTATAAAAATCTGAGAAAAAAATGGTTTGAGGATTTAGAGAGTTTTAATCTCAGCTCTTGATCATGTGAGATCTAATGGCCACAATTAAGAGGTAAATTGTACCAAACTTGACAAATGTACCAGATACTGCCTCTCTCTCTCTCTCTCTCTCTCTCTCTCTCTCTCTCTCTCTCTCTATCTATCTATCTATCTATCTATCTATCTATCTATCTATCTATCTATATATATATATATATATATATATATATATATATATATATACCATAAAATTTTATATATTACGTAATCAAAGATATATATACATAACAAATTTTCTATTGATCCCTATTATTAACTCATAAAAGAAAAAACCATAGAGAAAACTTGGCATGGCGATCTGAGCGGCTCTACGTGATTTTGACGGCGAATCTTGTGCACGGTGGCTATGGATTCCTCTTCGGCAAGTTTACGTAACATTACGCATAGGAAAACTGTGACAAGTAAGGATATGAGGAAGGATGGTAGTATAGTAAAGGTTGCACGTAAACCCGTTATTGAAGAGGCAAAGAAATATGGTAGTATGCAGAAAATCAATGGTATACCGGCATATGAATTTTAGGATGATGATGATATCGTTGAGGAGGAGATTGAGGATGCTTTACAGGGAATTAACGGTGAGGGTGAATTACAGGATGATCAGGGAGACTGGTACAAGCGTTAAGGGAAGAAGATTGTTAAAGTCACTCAACTTGAGAACGTGCAAGAGGATATTCTGCAACTGTCAGATGATGATGTTAAGGATGAACTCTCCTATTGGGAAACGGCTGTTTATGGCTATGTTCTTGGGGCTAACCCTCCTTGGCCGGTGTTCGAGGGTTTCCCTAAGAGGATTTAGAGGGTTTCCTAATGGTGTTTTCATTGTTAGGTTTGAGAATGCGGATATGCAAACTAAAGTTCTAAATGCTGGATATTACATGTTCGATAGTAAACTTGTAATTATTAAGAAATGGAACCCGGATGTGAAACTAGAAAAGGAAGAAGTGAAGGTTGTTCCGACATGGATTCGCCTTCATAACCTGCCACTTAAATTCTGGGGGATCAGTTTACAGAAAATTGCAGGTAGAGTGGGGAAAGTCTTAACAGTGGATGATGCTACAAAACAGAAGACTAAACTAGGATATGCTCGTATTCTGGTTGAAGTACAAGTCGATGACAATTTCCCTAAGACGGTTCAGTTTAAAGATGAGAAGTAAGTACTGATGTCAATTCCTATAGAATGGGAGTGGAAGCCAGTAAAGTGTGCTCATTGTTCACAAATGGGGCATGAGGCTAAGTTATGCAGACGTAGAGCAGCAGATCAGGCGAATGTATCAGTTCAAAAGATGCAGGTTTGAAGGCCGAAATCTAAGGAAGCTGGTCTTGTTCATACTGCCAATAAAAAGGAGACCCTGGTGCAGCAGCCAGTTAGTTCAGTGCCAACTGGAGGAGTGTTACAGTCCAGTCCAACCGTGAAAATGCAGAGTCAGAAGTCAGGGGATACTGGTGATCCTCCTACTATAAGGTTGGGGTCTTCTTCCTTCAAGGGGATACTGACTGGGGAGGGTAATGAGCAAGGAGGGGACCTTTCTTCTTCCTTGAACCCATGATTTTTGCATTTTGGAATGTTAGAGGTATGAATAAGGAGCATAAGCAACGTACAGTGAATAATTTTATGCTTCATAATGAAGTAGATTTTTTTTGGTTTGTTGGAAACTAAAATAAAGCATAGTAGTCAATCGAGTGCGCTCCTGAATTTCCCTTTATGGAGTGTTTCCACCAATAATCATACCCACAAGGGTGGGCGTATTTGGGTGGGTTGGAATCATCAATCTGTTCAAGTGGATTTCATTTAGTACAATCCTCAATTTATTCATTTGAAAGTGCTTCATCTCGTCACTCAGCAGGATGTTCATGTCACGTTTGTGTATGCATTTAATGGTATTCGAGAACGGGATGAGCTATGGGAAAGGCTTACTGATATAGCCTCATCTATCGATGGTCCTTAGGTCGTTGGAGGAGACTTTAATTGCGTTCTAACAGCAGAGGAACAGTTGGGAGGAGGTTTTAGAAGCGAGGAAGCTGGTCCTTTCCAAAATTGTTTGTTGGCTTGTGATCTAATTGACAGTCCTGCCGATGGAGCATTTTACGCCTGGAATAACAAACAGGCTCCTGAGGATAGAGTTTATAGTCGCTTGGACCGACTACTTATCAACCAAGAGTGGAGTAGATGTTATTCTGACATGAAAGCCTCATTCCTTCTTGAGGGTAAATTCGATCATTGTCCATGCTTAGTGAGGAGAGCAGGAATGCAAATAGCAAATAAGAAACCATTCAGGTTCTACAACATGTGGACTTCTGACCTGGAACTTAATGGCATAATCAGGGATAATTGGGGTGTGAACTTTTATGGTACGAAGATGTATAATTTGGTGAACAAACTTAGGGCAATCAAATATCACCTCAAGAAACTGCACTTTAACAGATTCTCTAATGTGGAGAGGGATGCGGACATTGCTTGATGGTAAGGATTTGTCACGTCCCTAGCCAACAATAATAAACCGACTATTCCTAGTGGGTAGCTAGGGCAAGTAGGGTCGATATCCACAGGGACGGTAGAGTAAGGTCTAGACTAGGTCCACTAAAACTAGGCTAAGTCACACGAACAAACACAAAGAAAGCTGTAAAAGGAAACAATTGAGGAGGAGGAGTAAGAACTAGACTAATGATGCTAAACAATGCTAATGATCTGTCTAACTAGAAGATGACTCGAATATGGAAAGAAGTGGGGTAGGTCGGGTTCATAAAGGTAGAAGGGTAATTGGGGTGATCAAGGGTATGGATGTCTCCTAGTGTCTAGAGTCGGTCCGGGCTTTCGCAACTTAAACCGATGTCAAGGTGGGTCCGGGCTCTCGCAACTTAGACCCTAATCTGTGCTCTCGCAACTACGATTATTCTCAACATTCCCACATCATAGGCAAACAATGGATTCATGAACACATGCACAAGGAGCATTGGCCACTACTACTCATACAAGCATAACAACAAACACATGGAGTGCTCACAATGTGACTAGCAACAAAGATTCACCCTTTCCCCTTAATCAACCCTAATTATCCATAATCTACCCCTAATCCCCCTACTAACCCCACAAGAAGACTACTCACTCATGATGAAAGGAAGAATAACAATCAAAGGAGAAACTAAGACAAACATCCAAACATCCATAATGACAAATCCAAACAAGAACAATAACAATAACACTAAGAAAAGATTCAAACTTGTATAAATAACAAAGAACAAGGATGAGAAAGGATTATACCAACACTAGATGAAGAAAAGGAACAATCTTGCATTAATGAGAAACCCAAATACAATCCCAAGGTTGTCAAGCTTGAGACAATCTCCAAGAATCCCTTAATACAAGCACTAATTACAAAGGATTAACTAAAGATTAACTAAAATTAAGAGAAGATTAAAGCTAATGAGTGAGAATCAATCTAGGGTTTTTGAGGCTTAAACTAGTCTAGGGTATGATAAGTCCTCGTCCTCTCACAAGAGAAGGGTATATAAAGGGTTTAAGAATGAAAGGAATTGAAAGGAAATGAACACGGGCTGAACTGGGACAATCCCGATCGGGAAAGGAAATCCCGATCGGGAAAGTGGAGAATCCCGATCGGGATTTTATGCTCCCGATCGGGAACACCCCACAGTAGCCGCTCCTTGCTTTCCTCTTTATTCCCGATCGGGATGAGGCCATACCCGATCGGGAATAGTCTTGTAGGCCTCCAATATGAACTTTTCGGTCCCCCCTTGGTTCTCATGGCCTTCTCATCGATTCTCGGGATTCGGGATCGGGTCTCGGAGGCTCGGGATTGGGTCTCAAGGTCTCGGGGTCGATTCCAAGGCATCGAGTCATCGTTCCTTAGCTTCGTTGGCTCCAAAATGCATATGTATTGAGTCGGAATCACTCCAACTCTTCATGAACGATCTCGGGAACCTGAAACGAGCTAAAGGAAACATAAGAAGCCCATAGACCGCTCCAAAGGAGCGGTTCCACAAGGAAAATGGGACCAAAACACTACAGAAAAGGCACTACAAACGACAACTATCAACTCCCCCACACTCGAGTAAGCACATACTAACTACTAAACTAACCGAGCGGGTATTAGCGCACCCTACGCCCCTTCAACTCACGCGAGTGCTCTTAGAGGACAAGTGCACTCCGCAAGGCAAGTTGGGTCTTGCGACAAAACTGTGGATGCAACCGGACACAAAACACATAAACAAACAAACACACACACAAACACATAATCGGTTGCACCCAAAACAAAACAAATACCGCTTCCCTCTAAAAGCGGTGAAAGAAACACCGGTTTAGGATTCAAGGTAAGCGACAACGTTCCCAAGCTAGCAATACAAACCAAGGTGGACTAAACCCTAATAGTATGACGACAAAGCAATAAAAACGTTGGTAACTTACCTAGGTCCTCCTAACTTTCTAAAAGCTTACTACGCGACGATCGGCGGAGATGGAAAGTGATGAACCACGGTGTTAGTCGGCACTGTAGGTAAGTGAGACCCCGCCCCCTTTAGCGTGAGCCGAGAGGGTCTTCCCATGGCTAAAACCGCCTAACTAGTCCAAGTAAAAAGGTGAAAATATGCAAAATGAGGGAAGACCGACTAATGCCGCTATCATCCTTCCTCGGGACTCGGTCCTTTGGTAGGCTCTTCACGGCAAAAGTCGGAAAAAGGCTTATTTTGAGAGGTAGGAGTTATTTTTGTGAGACGATTTTCTTTTGGCATTTTCTCTTTTCTTTTGCATTTTTGCTTTGTTTTTCCATGCCAACTCTTTTTTTTTCTTCTTTTCTACTTTGTTTTTGGCTTTTGTGCCTTTTCTTTGTCTTCATTTCTTTTCTTTCTTTCATTTTCTTTTCTTTGCCCATTTTGGCAAGATTTGGCATTTTTTGGGCATCTCCTTGTATGATAAGAAAGAGAGGAATCGTCAAGTTGCATTTTTATTGAGCGGATATGCGCAGAAGGTAGGTAAATGGGTGAGTCGGGACGGGCCCTTCCCTTCTAACCCACAAAAAGTGGAGAACTTGGACTAGTCAAAACAATCCTAAACACGGTCACCTAAGGGACGAGACTCGGTAACCAAGGCCTATTCACACCGTGGGTGGTCATAATGGTCAAAGGTGCAAATCCCGTAGTAAATCCCTAGTAAGAAAGGTGGACTCAAGGTAAAGGACCAACGAAATCATTGATTTAGGGTCATTCTACTAGAGTAAAGTCCAAGACTCGATTTATACTACTAGAAGGGGAAAGTAAGCACTCACACACTAGCCTCTAAACCGGGTTTTCGAAAACCTTTACGCACATAACACATAACTCAACACAACACAACAGAAATAAAAACAAGATATAGACGAACGAAAGAAAAAAGAAGTAAAAGTAACAAAACAAGAAACAAAACACAACAAACATATAAACAACACAAACACCACCCCTAGCTTCCAAGCAAATCACCAAATCAACCACAAGCAAGTACAAGCTCCACCCGAGCACACCTTCACAAAACTTTCTCCAAACTTCACAAGAATATATAAAGAAGGAGAAAGGGATAGAAGATGTTACCGAATGTCTTCAAAGCTTTCCAAGCAATGGTGATTAAGCAACCTATAAGGAACAGGGAGGCAAAACAAACACAAAACAAAACAAATATACTACACAAAGACCCAAAAGTAGAACATACAAAAGGAAAAATCTTTTTGGATTTTGTGAGAATTTTTCAAATTTTTAGGATTTTTTTCAAGATTTTTCGATAAAATAAGAAAGTAAAACAAGCTACGATAGAATATCGCTCCCCCACACTTAAATCGAGCAATGTCCTCATATGCTCAATCGTAGTGTCGGAGAGACAAAAGAAAAAGAAGAGAAACTACGAAAATAAAGCTAAGAATCAAAAATAAGTTGAAGAAAAGGGTAGAATGTGTCCGGCCGGGGTGTAGTCAAGTCACCGTGGGCCGAGACAAGAAAAAGATATGGATGGGGGAAGAAAATAAAAAGAAGGAAATAAAAGGAAATGGGAGGGGAGGGCTAGGTGTAATCAAGTCACCTAGCCCGGATTTCGCCTAAATCCGTCTAATTCCTAAAAAGCGGTGAAAATCTTGTAAATTTGGAGTTTTCGATGGACTCTCGATGTAATCACGTCGTCGAGAGTCGGGAGCAACCATACTAGGGCCTCGAAGGCCACTAAGACTCCATGACTCGAGGGAAGAGGGCAAACAAGGAAAGGCAAGCGATAATAGACGGAAAAGGAAGGATAGTTACCCAAACCGAGCGGCTAGTAACTCACTTGCTCCATCGTCTCGATGATCATGAGGGCCTTGTTGCTTGTCTCCATAGTTGCCATCTCGCTTCATATTCAAGAGCTCACGGTCGGGGTAGTAATGGTGTAAGGGGTGTGTGGGTTTCGATGTAAGGTGAGGTGTATGGTCATGTGATAGGAGTAGAGTGGAGTAGGGAGGTTGGGAGGGGGTATTATGGATGGGTGGAATCAAATGCCTAGGAAAAAGACTCAAAATGGGGAAGAGGACATTCCCGGTCGGGAAGGGAATTCCCGATCGGGACTATGTGAATTCCCGATCGGGATTTTGTGTTCCCGATCGGGATCACCTTCCAGTGAGTCTGAATTCTTGGCATCAACATTCCCGATCGGGATAAGGCTTTCCCGATCGGGATTCTTCATCTTCACCTTCCATGAACCCAAAAGCTTGATACAAGCTTCAAAAACCGACTTCCTCGCTCACAAACCAAGCCTTATCAACAATCTACCCTTTCTAGGGCTCAAATCAACTTCACCTATCAAGAAAACTCAAGCACACATAAAATTCTCTCCCTCACAACTCTCATCAAAAAGTCTAAACAACAAGAATATCACCAAAATCAAACTAACTAAGAGTAAGAAATATACACAATGCGACGGTTCTTGTGGAACTCCGTCAAACCAAGGTGGTGCAGATCTTCATTCTTTTTCATCAACTCTCCAACCGGCTCCATCTCCATCAAGTGCACGTAAGAACAAGTCGAAGGCCCTAGAGATGTCTTCAATCATGCTCGAAATATAGCCATCCACAAACCAAGGCTCCTCATGGCCTTGCCTAGACGTTCCCGGGGCATCCCGATCTTCCAAGTTCAATGGCTTGAACTTGTACTTTCGGTCTTTTGGGATATACCCAAATGTCCACCGGTCCTCATGTGGTCCCAAGGACGGCTCATCACTTTCTTCACTTAGCAACTTGTCACCAAGCCCGTGATTCGGGCACTCATCTTCCTCACTATCGGAGTCCTCAAGTACATAGGAGTACTTCTTCAAGCTTTGTCCCGTTTCTCTCCCTCGATCGATGTCTTCCGTGGTATGGATCATTTTACACGTTTCATCACTAGTGGGTGGGGTGTTGCCTTGGAGGTCGAACACTATCTTTTCCTCGCCCAACTCAAATGTGATCTTACCCCTCTTCACATCGATCATGGCACCGGCGGAGTGTAGAAATGGGCGCCCAAGAATAATGGGAGTGCTTGCATCTTCCGGCATATCGAGCACAATGAAGTCGACCGGAATGAAGAATTTCCCTATTCGCACCGGCACATCCTCAAGCATTCCCAATGGTCGGTTAATAGACTTGTCGGCCATTCGGAGCGTAATGGATGTGCATTTCAACTCCTTCATCCCGAGTCGGCAACAAATAGTGTAGGGAATGACGCTTACACTCGCACCCAAGTCACATAATGCATTGTTGATCATAAAATTGCCAATGGTGCAAGGGATTGAGAAACTACCCGGATCTTTCAACTTCGGAAGCGTGGACCCTTGAATGAGCTCGCTCACCACCCTCGTGAACGCTACCGTCTCTTCCTTGTCGATAGATCTTTTCCTTGCTAGGATTTCCCGCATGAATTTTCCATATGCCGGGATTTGGGTAAGTAACTCGGTGAATGGGACATTGACATCCAACTTCTTCATGATGTTAAGGAATTTGTCATATTGAGAGTCTTCCTTACTCTTCATTTGTCTTGATGGGTAAGGCAATTGCACTTGGTACTTGTTTTGCTCCATGGGGATAGACTTCTCAAACGACACTTTTCCTTTGCCTTTTTCTTTCTCTTTAGGTGGTGGAGGGTTGTCTTTTTGGGGCTTCTCGACCTCCCTTAAGACTTGTTCCTCAATTGGACGATCAAAGCTTGAGTCTTCTTGACTTGGAGATGCCGATTTCTTCGTTGGTTCATGCATTGGCTCTTGATCATTAGGGAATGGAGGGGGGTCATAGGATGTACCTCTCCTCGTGGTGATGGCATTTACATGCTCACATGACGATGCTTGGCCTTGAGAAGGTAATTGTCCCTTTTGCCTTGAGGAACTTCCCGATGCAAGTTGAGCTATTTGATTCTCGAGTATCGTCATCCGGGTATCTCTCATAGCGTTTTCCCCTCGAACATAAGTAAAGAGCTCTTGATGGTTTCTTGACATGTCCATTTGATTGTTCTTCACTTCTTGAGTGCTCTTTTGCAAATCCATCATAGTCTTTTGTATGTCAAAATCACGTGGTGGAGATGATGGATTATGCGGAGTATCGGTGAGGGCTAATGGGGTACCGTAATCGTGGATAGGAGACCGGCTCCTAGGCTTGCTTTGTTGTTGTTGATTGTGAGTTGCTTGTTGACGGTTCCCTTGGAACCCATGAGAATTTCCTTGATTGTGATTTTGAAACCCTTGGTTGTGGTTTTGATATCCTTGATTGAAGTTCCCTTGTTGGAACCCTTGCTTATTGTTGAAGTTGCCTTGGTTATTTTGCTTGAAATTGTTGAAGGGTCTTTGGTTACCCACATAACCTTGGTAACTTTGATCGTTGTCCCTTAAGGGAGGTGGAACATAGGGACGATGTTGTTGTTGATGGTGAAACGCTTGTTGTTGGGGGACTTGTTGGGAAGCTTGGTATTGATTAGAGAAAGAAGCACCTTGCTTGAACGCTTGAAAGGCGTTCACTTGCTCAATACTCCCTCTACAATTCATAGGGTCATGGCCAACGATTCCACAAGTGTCACACATCCCAAAGTAAGGTGTAGGAGGTGCGAACCCCAAAGCATTCACTTCTTGAATCGGTTGATGGTGGGATGAACTAGAGCCTTGGACTTGGTTGAGGTGGCTTTGGAGCTTCTTGTCAATAGTCTCCATGTGCGTTTTTAGTTGAGCTCCAAGGTTAATGCTCAATTGAGTGATAGCATCGACCTCGTGCCTCCCTCCCCGATTTGCCTTCCTAGGCCTAGAGTATTGCGAATTATGCACCTCCATCTCTTCGATTCTCGCCCATGTTTGGTCGTCATCGACCTCGGTAAACCTACCATTGGAGCCCATATTAAGGATGGCTCTTGAGTCTTCATAAAGGCCATTCCAAAATTGTTGCACCAAGAACCATTGTGAGAGTCCATGGTGTGGGCACGATCTCACCAAAGACTTAAACCGCTCCCAAGCTTCATATAGGCTCTCTTCATCCCTTTGTTGGAACCCGGTGATGGAGGCCCTAAGCAAATTAGTTTTCTCCGGAGGGTAAAATTTTTGGTAAAACGCCAAGGCAAGCTTTTTCCAAGTATCGACCCCCGTGGTTGCCCGATCTAGACTCTTGATCCATTGCTTTGCTTTTCCAATTAATGAGAAAGGAAATAAAACCCATCGAATTTGATCTTGTGTAACCCCGGGTTGAGAAATAGCATCGCAATAATCGGAGAAGGTCTCCATATGTTGGTGTGGGTCTTCGGTGGGCAAACCACTAAATGGGCTCCTCTCCACAAGTTGGATAAATTGAGTCTTGGCCACAAAATTTCCGGTATAGGCTTCCGGTAATGCACTTGGTCCCGGCAAGACATCTTCCGTGAAAGTGGAGTGAGAGGAAAACTTCGGCATCCTTGGATATAAGGGAGAGGATGGGGGTGTAGAGAGTGTTGATGTAGATGAAGAGGGAGAATTAGGAGAAGAATCACCGAAGGGATTGATGAAGGTCCCTCCGGCCGTCTCTCGAGGTGAAATGCTCAAGTCGGCTCTTTGGGCTTGCCCTTGATGAGTGGTGCTTTCACTTGGTTGAGAGATCCTAACCCGATTAATCGTCCGTTGGCGAAAGGCTCGAAAGAGTCTCTCCGGCTCTGGATTAAAGAGATAGAGGTCGCCTCCCCTCCTAGGCATACACTACACACTAGAACAAACGTAAGAACACCTAGTGCTTTATGGGCACTAGGCAACGACAATAACAAACACAACTAGAGACAAAGAGAAAAAGAAGAGATAACACTAAAGAAAGAAGAAAAATCAAGAGAATATACACAAGAGAAGATGGGAGAACACAAAGAGGGGTAACTAAGTCTAGAAATAAGCAAACTAAGTCTAAACAATGCACCGTCCCCGGCAACGGCGCCAAATTGATGGTAAGGATTTGTCACGTCCCTAGCCAACAATAATAAACCGACTATTCCTAGTGGGTAGCTAGGGCAAGTAGGGTCGATATCCACAGGGACGGTAGAGTAAGGTCTAGACTAGGTCCACTAAAACTAGGCTAAGTCACACGAACAAACACAAAGAAAGCTGTAAAAGGAAACAATTGAGGAGGAGGAGTAAGAACTAGACTAATGATGCTAAACAATGCTAATGATCTGTCTAACTAGAAGATGACTCGAATATGGAAAGAAGTGGGGTAGGTCGGGTTCATAAAGGTAGAAGGGTAATTGGGGTGATCAAGGGTATGGATGTCTCCTAGTGTCTAGAGTCGGTCCGGGCTTTCGCAACTTAAACCGATGTCAAGGTGGGTCCGGGCTCTCGCAACTTAGACCCTAATCTGTGCTCTCGCAACTACGATTATTCTCAACATTCCCACATCATAGGCAAACAATGGATTCATGAACACATGCACAAGGAGCATTGGCCACTACTACTCATACAAGCATAACAACAAACACATGGAGTGCTCACAATGTGACTAGCAACAAAGATTCACCCTTTCCCCTTAATCAACCCTAATTATCCATAATCTACCCCTAATCCCCCTACTAACCCCACAAGAAGACTACTCACTCATGATGAAAGGAAGAATAACAATCAAAGGAGAAACTAAGACAAACATCCAAACATCCATAATGACAAATCCAAACAAGAACAATAACAATAACACTAAGAAAAGATTCAAACTTGTATAAATAACAAAGAACAAGGATGAGAAAGGATTATACCAACACTAGATGAAGAAAAGGAACAATCTTGCATTAATGAGAAACCCAAATACAATCCCAAGGTTGTCAAGCTTGAGACAATCTCCAAGAATCCCTTAATACAAGCACTAATTACAAAGGATTAACTAAAGATTAACTAAAATTAAGAGAAGATTAAAGCTAATGAGTGAGAATCAATCTAGGGTTTTTGAGGCTTAAACTAGTCTAGGGTATGATAAGTCCTCGTCCTCTCACAAGAGAAGGGTATATAAAGGGTTTAAGAATGAAAGGAATTGAAAGGAAATGAACACGGGCTGAACTGGGACAATCCCGATCGGGAAAGGAAATCCCGATCGGGAAAGTGGAGAATCCCGATCGGGATTTTATGCTCCCGATCGGGAACACCCCACAGTAGCCGCTCCTTGCTTTCCTCTTTATTCCCGATCGGGATGAGGCCATACCCGATCGGGAATAGTCTTGTAGGCCTCCAATATGAACTTTTCGGTCCCCCCTTGGTTCTCATGGCCTTCTCATCGATTCTCGGGATTCGGGATCGGGTCTCGGAGGCTCGGGATTGGGTCTCAAGGTCTCGGGGTCGATTCCAAGGCATCAAGTCATCGTTCCTTAGCTTCGTTGGCTCCAAAATGCATATGTATTGAGTCGGAATCACTCCAACTCTTCATGAACGATCTCGGGAACCTGAAACGAGCTAAAGGAAACATAAGAAGCCCATAGACCGCTCCAAAGGAGCGGTTCCACAAGGAAAATGGGACCAAAACACTACAGAAAAGGCACTACAAACGACAACTATCATTGCTAAAGTTAAACTGAGGCAGCTTCAGGAAGATTTGATTCAACAGCCTATGGACGCTGATCTTATTCGACAGGAGAGAGCAGCTTTATCTGAGTTCAGTAAATTAGAGCAGATTCAATTGGCGTATTTAAAGCAGAAGGCGAAGGCCCACTGGATGGCTGAAGGCGATGCTAACACTACCTATTTCCACAATGTGCTAAGAGTCAGGAGAGCCCAAAACCAGGTAGTTCAGATAAAGAATGTACTGGATGTCATTCATACTGATCCTAAGGAGATTCAGGAGAGCTTTTTAAATTTTTATACTAGTCTGCTGGGAACCAGTGCTCCAACATCCAAAGTATACCGAAGTATTGTTCGGAAAGGTATGGTCTGTAACGCTGAACATCATCATATCTTTATACAGCCGGTGACCCGAGAGGAAATTAAAGATGTCTTCTTTTCAATTCCTAATGATAAGGCACCTGGGCCGGATGGGTTTTCGAGCAAATTCTTCAAGGCCAGTTGGGAGACGATTGGCAATGAGGTATGTGAGGCTGTGATGGAATTTTTCACTAATGGGAAACTCTTGAAGCAGCTTAACAATACAACGCTGACTCTCATTCCCAAGGTGGCTAGACCTCATTCTGTCCAACAATTTCGACCCACCGCATGCTGTGATATGGTTTATAAATGTTACTGTGTAATAGATTGGCCTTAGTTCTTCTCCATATTATTTCCAAAACACAAGGTGGATTTATTCAGGGTAGGAACATTTTGGAGAACATACTGATTTGTCAGGATCTTATCAAACTGTACGGCAGAAAATCTGTTTCTCCTAGATGTATTTTCAAGATAGACCTTCAGAAGGCCTATGATAGCGTGGAGTGGAGCTTCCTGGACCAAATGCTCCTGGCTTTGGATTTCCTTCCCCAATTTAGTGCCCTGATCATGGAATGTGTCACGACATCCTCCTTCTTCTTATGCTTGAATGGTAATACCTTTGGATTGTTTAGAGGAAAGAGAGGGCTACGACAGGGGGATCCTCTATCCCCACTTCTCTTTACTATATATATGGAGTACCTCACCAGATTGCTTGATCATACTACGAATAACCTGGAGTTCAGATTTCATCCTCTCTGTGTTCCTATGAAACTGAGTAGCTTAATGTTCGCGGATGATTTCCTTTTATTCTGTAAAGGGGATGTTAAGTCTATTATGATTCTTTTCAGGACTTATGCTACCTTCTCAGAGGCTTCTGGTCTTAAAATGAGCCCTGGAAAGTCCAGTGTATATTTCAATGGAGTCTCTGATTAGATAAAGGAAGATATAGTGGCTGTCTCGGCTGCGTGGAGGGTCAGTTACCTTTCAGGTATCTAGGAGTCCCGATTAAACCCTCAAAATTGAATGCTAAGGATTACAGGCCGCTTATTGATAACATTTTGGAAAGAATTAGAATGCTTGGTGCTAGGAAGCTGTCCTACGCAGGGCGATTAGTCCTAGTTCAATCGGTTCTTAAGACTCTTCATAACTATTGGGCCTCGATCTTCATGATTCCATCAGGAGTTATTAAAAACATTGAAGCTTTATGTAGAAATTTCCTCTGGGATGGAAGCTCGGAATACAAAAGAACCCCCTTGGTTTCGTGGAAGAAGGTTTGTAAACCTATTAAGGAGGGGGGTTTGGGCTTGAAAGATGATAGTATTTGGAACAAGGCGGCTTTGGGAAAAATGGTGTGGTGGATTTATAACAAAGCCGACTCCTTGTGGGTGATGTGGGTTCATCAAATTTACCTGAAAGGGGCAGACTGGCTTACATACGAACCTCCTATGGACTCCACCTGGACGTGGAAGTGTGTAAGACTAAGAATTTGCTCAGACCTGCGTATAATGCTAATGAGTGGCATAATTGTGAGGGCAAGAGATACTCCATCCGGAAAGGCTATGATTGGATTAGAGAGCAAGGAGATGATGTGAATTGGTGACATTTGGTGTGGAACAAATGGACGACCCCTAAACACCGATTGATTAGCTGGTTGTATCAACATAATGCGCTAAATGTCAAGGACAAACTACACAAATTGCAGATTATAGCGGACAGATTCTGCTGTTTGTGTGCGGTTTATGCTGAAACGCGAGATCACTTATTCTGAGAATGTGATTACAGCAGACGGCTTATTAAGCTGGTGAATTCTTGGTTGAGAATGAATATTCCATGCTCAGGTTTGCAGGATTGGAGATTGAAGAGGAGAGGATCAAAATTGATGCGGCAACTGATGAATGTTGTCGTTAATGCTGTAATTTACAGTATCTGAAGCGAAAGAAACAAGGCGAGGATTGAGTTTAGCATCCACAAACCCGAGGTTGTACTTGGCCGAATTAAGCAAGACTTGAAGGTAAAAATTCATGAGTGTAATAGCAGTAATTTGCCTACTAAAGATAGGATTTGGATTGAGGAAATTGCAATGTAATGCTTGACATTTGGGTCACTAACTTTGTAAAATTATTCATTTATTTAATTTTTTACCTTTCACCAAAAAAAAACAAATTTTCTATTGTTAAGTATGAAAAAAAAAAAGTAGAAGTCAAATGATGAATTCGAGAGTACTATGTTGTTATTATTATTATTATTATTAATTAATTAATTAATTAATTAATTAATTAATATTATTATTAATGAACGAAATGTTGATCTATTTATGACGCATCAATAGGATGTTTGGATGTAATTAAGAGGCGGTGTTGAGCATAATCCAAACATCAAAGTGAAGTCATTACCTATAAACTAGGTGTCGATTTTGTTGATTAAGTTATGAGTTTATGTTATTGTTAGTGTCACGTCCTAGTGTTAGGAAAAAACCCCATGAAGCCATGATCTTAGGCATGAAGTGATCATGTGTAGGAGTCAAGTTAGTGGTAATCATGACCTTAGTGGTCGAGCAAATTTCCCTTTATAAGCAATAATGTACTCTTTCAGTTTTGAACTTTTGAGTAAGCAAAGAAGCATACAGCTAATATCTTCCTCTTGATCTTGCAAACATATATCCACAACACTATTTAACCTGTCGTAATATAATTTTATGACGCATATTTAACTATAAAAATGAATTAGACAGTTTTTGAAGACATACATGTGAGTACATTGTTACTGTGTAAGAGGAGAAATTCAAACAATAGTTTACAACTCATTGATGTAGCACGCGCTCTCTGAAAATATTTAAAATCATAATAATACACACAAAGCAAATGCAGGAATAAGTAGTGGTACATAGAAATGATGAACAATATATAAAAGTCGATACTCGAGTAGTAGTAGTTATGCATGGTTTTATTTTATCCTTGAGCATCCTGTATGTGTTAGTAAAGCCCAGAGGTGTGTGATAAACTGTCCTCCCGTACACAAGCCATTAGCATGAGCTTCTACTGCTCCATCATGATCCCCGAGAGCCATGTACAGCAATTTCTCTGTCCAAAAGTCTGCTAGTGTTTTCCACAGATCTGGGTGAGCCACAAGCGATTCCTTTAGCCTTTTTGCTTGAATTATCATATTATTATCGCTTTCAATACCTGGTACTAGAGGAGGTTTCTCTTCGTCAGGGTCATCCTCATCGTGATCGGCATTTTTTATTCTATGCTCTTCTTTAAGCTCTCTGATTACCTCATCAAACTCGCACTGAGTTGTATACACATGATCGGGCAATACTTGAGGAACAAATGCTACCAGATATGCACAATATTTCGAAATTAAAATCGCCATTTCAAACTCTTCTTTGTCATGGGTAGGTGCAGGATCTTTTGGTCGTTCGTCTTCCAAAAGACTGGTCGCCATGTGCCAAATCAGAATAATGCGGGCTTCAGCTTCTATTTTCGACACATAATCGCGTATAACCGCAGGGTCGACACGGCTAGTTCCCAAGGAATGAACGCCATTAGTGAATGAGCCGGCCTCACGGGGGGGCTCTCCCTGCCTTACTACGAAAGAATCTGTGATCGCTTTGAGAAACCAGTCTTTATGATTTTTTGTCAAAGTTTTATACTTTACATGAGCCTGACCAAATCTAGGGAGATCAAAGTAATCCCCAATCCAACACTTGGCCCAAATAGGGAAAGGAATGGCTCCATAGGACTTCATGATCGAGTACTGACCGACTTTCCTCTTCGTAAGTGACTTTGTCCAGAATGACCGTTTGAGTCGAGGAATGCGGCGAGCGAAATTAAGAACATATTTCAGGAAAATACTTTTTGTTTTGGACTTCTCATTTTTAAGGTAGTTACAAGCGTACATAACCTTGGCCCATCTAGAAGTGAGAAAGAGACCGATTTGGGTGTATTCAATGATGAGGATGGCTAGGATGACACACCTAGTGATCCCGTTGTCTATCACACGGGACCAGACAATAATGAAGAGGACGTTGTGATCTTGAGAGTGATATTCGAAGAAGAGGGGTATGGTGAGCCATAGAAAGAGTGATACGACGGCAAGATCACGCAACTTTCGGACAAAACCACGGCGGTATACGGCATAGGAGTTGGTAAATATGTAGTCATATAGAAACTCAAGCTCCCTGTCAACTATTTCAAAGGAAGGAACAAGAAGTGGTTCTTTTCCATCATTCTTGAATAGTTTGACATCCACTGGAGCAGGAGGACGAGTATACCCACCCATTTTAGCTAGGAGAGTCCAAAAGAAAGCAAACGAAACACAATCTTTTTTGAGTTTCCTCAAAAACGGATCCTTAGAACCCAGAATCTCGTCGAGGGTGATAACGTTTGGGGTTTCCAAATCGTTGTTTAATTGGTGTTGGTTATACAGTTTTTGTGCTTCTCTCACCCCCACCAGAACCTTAGGTTTCTCCTGGTTTCGCTCTGGGTTGTGTCTAGGATCATGGGCGATTTTTTTATTTTGGTAGTAGGTAAAATCGGCGACTATTTTACTTCCTTGCGACAATCCATTGGATGAGTTGTCTGCGAACTTTAGGGCATAGCGTCTTTCTCTAAACTTGAGGAAGACGATCCAGAAGAGAAGGACAATGGGTACAAGTATCTCGGGGGCAGCAAGACTGTGGTAGAGGGATGTGAGGATCAAAGTCCAGAATATAGCATAGTCAACCAGCAGCCTCCTCTTGCGCTCCCCATTGTCGTCGAGAGAGAAGCAACTGATCTCGTTGGCGATTGCGGTCAAGTAGGCCATGAAAGCGATCCAGAATATGTAGAGATCGTTTGATTCGCCGGGTGCACTCATGAGACCAGTGATGTAGTTGATAACATTGGCAGTGATCATGAAGGAGTAGGTGGAGACGTCTTTCATCCATGGTCGGCCTTTGGATCTGAAGCGACCCAGGATCAGAATTATGCTGTAGAATACAAAGCAGAGTAAGAGGGCTATTTGGATTTTCACTTGTTGTGAAGCCAGCTCTCGCCGGGTCACCTCCGAGGGTGGAAGCTGTGAAGGTGGTGGTGGAGTTGAAAGGTTAACCATCGTCTCTCAATTTTTATGTATGTATGTAGGTATGCATGCGTGTGTATAGCTCCTTAATTAATTAAGCTGCTAATAATAATGATTTGATATGTAATGTGGAAGACAAATTATTGTGTACATGTATGGATTTAAAACATTTTTGATGATGGAAAAGGGCAAGAAAGAATACGATGATAGTCGCTTGGTTTAAGCAAGGCTTGCCTTTAGATGTCTTTGTATCTCTTTCCCCAGGAGATTCCTTTATATAGAACACAGAGGTCAACAACAACTTAAACAATGGCTACAAAATAATTCTGACTACAAACTCTCTCCTTCAGCGCCCACTAATCATTTTTTTTTTGTCCTATTTTCATTAATTTTAGCGAGTGTTATAATAAAATAGGACAAAAAATTGTGAACGCTAACAATAGTTTGACTACTTAATCCGATTTAATCAGTCTGGTTCAAAGATCAAAATTTTTTGACCGGAATTTGATGGAGGGTGAGTAAATTTACACCCGGCAAACCGGTCAACCGGATCGGGTTCGGGTCCGTCATCTTCGGGTGGGGTCATTTTCGTGTTATAGAAATCGGGTTGACTTTAGACCGGACCATTTCGGGTTCGGATTGTTTTCGGGTTTAGTATTATCTCTTTTTTTGAGATATTGATTCGTTTTATATAATAATAGTCGGGTCACTCTCAGGTTAGCTTAAATCAATTCAGTTCAGATATCGAATCAAGTTCGGGTCGGATTAATTTTGATAGGTCTATGAATAATGACAAAATCCTGATTTTTATCAATTCCAATCCTGATCCAGCTTTTTTTTCGCCAGATTTAATACTCTGTACAAATTTTCTTTTGGTCCATATAAATCTGGTTTCCTTGATTTTGATAACATTTGTTGTATGTTTGGAAACATTTGTCTCCTTTTCCCCTCTTGTCAGCCTATAGGTTACATCTCATTTTATGCTACTGCAGTATAATAATTTTGTGATGCCAAGTCAGTAAGTCACCTCTTTTCGACCATGTTTATCCCTTATCTCTTTTACCAAGGTCCATCTTATTTTATATTATTTTTTATTCACAACCTACTTTATTAAAACCATACTAATTTTTCTATCTTTATCCCCACCTTCTTTTTCACCATGGACATACTAACACACCTTCTTTTCTTTATTGTTTATCTCATCCATTTTAACCAATAAAAAAATAATACATGAGAAGGTTAAAGGAGGGTGGAGGAGGTCCTCTGCCCACCCACTTCCATACCAAACCAAACCTTGGTCCCATTTTTTTATTATTTTTTGGGCTTTCACCCTACCCTTCCACCTTTTTGTCCACCATGGATAAACATGGTCTTAGTTACCTTATCGTGTTTGGTCCGGATCTGTTAGCAAAAAGTCAAATTTTGTCAAATATTTTATTAATTCATTTATCATTATGTAACCATTTTGTTAAAGAATTAGCGGATTATAGAGCTTTTCCCCATCCGTGAGTCGAAGAAATTTTTCGAATCCCCAATCCAAGAGTCGAAGAAATTCTTCGACTCCCCCATTTTTTCGGTTTTTGTTTTCTCTTTTAATATAGTTTTCAACCCCTTGAAATATTAGTTTGTTGATGGTGGTGTAGTGGTTTGGTCATTTGCCTCCTAATCAATAGGTCTGGGGTTCGATCCTTGGTAATTTTGTAAATTTTAATTATTTTTTCAAAAGGCAAATGTGCGAACAAGAGAATTCGAACCCGAATTTTAATTATTTTTTCAAAAGGCAAATGTGCGAACAAGAGAATTCGAACCCGGGCCGTTTGTAAGAAATATTATCAATATAACCAATTTCACCACCTTATACTTAATGTCTCATATCATTGAAAGATTTAAATTATACTTAAATTATTTCTCAAAACTTTCAAGTATTATAGAGAAAATAATACGACCCTTAGGTGGGTCGGAAAACCCACTTGACCTGACCCATTTCCGGATTTTTTTTATTTTAATTTGCATCGATCTGTATAATAAATCTTGATTATCGACTTGTCGTAGATTAATTAGGATTTAATTTGCATATTACTTGTATTTTTTAATTACGTTTATTAAATTGTATTAAGTCGTTAATTAATCTAATTAACTGTTTAAAATCGGAGGCGTAACAATAATCGAAAAAACGGTTTTATTATCGAGTTCTAATAAACCGATACTCTATAAAATGTAAATGTGATAATATTTTGAGAATTAATTGCAAAGGAGAATTCGTCATTTTGCGTAATTAACTATATAGGAAGTCGGCTTTGGTTTATTACGATAATCGAAAAATACGGTTTTGTTATCGAGTTTTAATAAATCGATAATCTATAAAATGTAAAAGTAATATTATTTTGAGAATAAATAGTAAGGGCAAAGTCGTCATTTCACGTAATTAACACCGCCGGTAAGAAGTAAAGCGCCGACGGTAAAAAGTAGTTGCGCATACTATATGCAGGGGCGGACCCAGAAATGAAATTTATATGAGATTGGATTTACAATGGTCAATACATGTTAATAAGAAAAAATCGGCCCGCGACATGACATATATTAGTATTGAATATTGACGGAATGACGGTTATTATCAAATATTAGATGGTCGACGCAAAAATATAATCCGATCGAAGTGCTGTAATTAATTAAAGATTATATTCCCAAATGACTATCAATAGAAAATATAGGAGGTCTCACGTAACAAACTCACATTAATAGCATTGTGAGATCGTCTCATCAACTCTTGCATGAGAATTTGGGTTGAAAAATATGTGTAACTTAGAAATACTCTCTCCGTCTCGGTCATTTGTTGTCCTTTGATTAAAATAATTTTCACAAATAATATAAAATGACAACAAATGACCCAGACGGGAAGAGTATTAATTAGTTCTCCCTATGCTTTAACTTTTCAATTTACTATTTCATACGGAGTATGTACTATTAAGAACCATTATATCATACAGAGTAATTAATAACTCGGCTTAAATATATATTTCTTTATGATAAAATATACGGAGTACTGTATTAAAATTGATAGTCATATAAAAATAATTTTCTAGAATAAACACTAAAATATAAGAAAGATATAAAACTCATCGATTGGAAAGTGGACAATTTTTAGCAAGAGCAGACTGGTAGGAAAAAAAAAGAATGAAACTGATGGCAAAAAGGCTCGAATCTCAGTCCTTCCCTGTGATGAGGAAGCTTACAGGCTAGAGTTGGCAAGCCTGACCCAACCCAAAACCCGAGTAAAATTGACCCGATCTGACCCGAAAATATAATGACTCTATCATGACCCGATGACTCGATGATGATCCGTAACCCGGTACGACCCGCTTCAGGTAGACCCGAACCTGGGCTCGACCCGAGACGACCCGAGAAATTATCTGACCCGACCCGAAAATGACTCGACCAAAAGGCTGACCTGATGTGATCCAATGAAATAAAAAAATAATGTTAATTTAATATTACGTATTTAATTTTTTTACTCTAGGTATTTTTAACCAAACATCGTTAAAAAACAAAAACAAAAAAATAAATATTAAAAAAAATGTTTTAAAATATATTAATCACACTCAGTCAACTCGCTAATTATTGATCTGACAAGACCTGATCCGACCCGATCCAAACTTGACCTGACCCGTCCAATTTCATTCCACTACAAGACATATTTTATAAAATTCATCATTCGTTGTATTTTCGGTTTTAATCTTCAATCACAGCTAATTATTGTTACATATGATTTCATATAAAAATTACTCCGTGTCTACCAAAACTATTGAAAAACACAATGAAAATTGAAAATAATTTGTATTAGATGATATAGTCATATCTTCCATAGATAATAAATAGCCAAATTCTTGTAATAAATGATAAATAATAAAAAAATCCGTATAATGAATTGATGGTTAAATTAGACCAGATCGAACAAAACCTAGTCCGACCTGAACATGACCCGAGCTCGATAGTGACCTCAACCCGACCAAACCCCGGATGACCCGACTCGGAAGTGACCACCCAAAACCGACAAAAAAGTTGACCCGACTAACCCGACCTGTAAGCGGCTCGAAACTGATCCGAACCCGACCAGAAGACAGTCATGACCCGACCCGATGATGACTCAACCTGATATGACCCGACTCAAACCCGCCTCGCCCGCCCGATTGCCACCTCTAGCTACAGCATATTCATGTAACCTATTGCACTTAATTTTTATTTGACGTAAATACTCAGGCTATCGCCCGAGTAGCCAAGCCCTAGATCCGCCCGCCTTTGACTATATGTGTATTAGGCAATGGGTTGATTAACCTAGTGTTATGCGATGGGTTCATTTTCCGTAGAACAATGTCAAACTCCGGAGGTTGGTAGTTATTGTATTTAAAAACTCGTTGACTCCCAATGGAGTATTGGACATAAACAAAAAGTTGAGATGCATCATCATCCTATACAAAATTACGGAAACATAAAGAAAATTACGGAAACATGAAAGACTGGGCGTGTGGTAGTGACAGGAGAGGAGAATAAGTGTGATGTGATTCCTTGTAAAAACGTGAGAAAGAGGAATTGAGGGGAGTAAAAGGAGTGGCACTCCATTATTATTTGGTCGCTTTCTGTTTCATCGCAATTATGTAAAAAGACTTGAGAATATATATCACTTAATTAAAAGACTTTACAATGCTAAGCCTAAGCCTAGTAATTAGTAAAGCCATATATGATCTTGTAACAACATACAGTACTTGCCTACTTGCTAAGTACTTAATTACTGGAATCGCCGGAGACTTGGAATATTAAAATACTTTGGCTTAGCTTGCTCAGCATTTCTTTATTACCAGTATCATCTCTCTTATACGGAGTCCATCATATCAACATCTACGGTGCAATGTACTGTATTATTATTATTATTATTATTATTATTATTATTATTAACAACCTTGAAGAAGACTAGGTAGGAGAGCCTTTAATCCCCTTTCCACTAACCAAATAACATTCCCGCCTAAAGTTATTCACAACAAAAAAAAAAAAAAAAATAGACCAAATGAACTAGATGCGAATCGAACCCTAACCTCATGTGTGTGACCCTTCTTCTTTCCAACTACACTCTAACACCTTACTGATTTAAATATTACTACATCACACATAAAGCTATACACCACAAAAAATCTGATTGATTACATTGATTACGAAAATCACAATGGAATATATCACATACATTATTAATATGGAATGTATGAATCAATTTTTTTTAAAAAGTATAAACATATTGTATTCCGTTTTAACCAAATAGTTGCATTATTTTTGTTAATAGGAGATTGCACTATCCCGTACAATATTTTACATAGAATATAAAATAGTTATGATTATTATTGTATATCTTTCTGATCATATTCGAGACGTAATATTTGTAGAAAATATAATTGATTGATTGATTAGAATATATCACATACAATATTTAATATGGAATGTATGATCAAATTTTTTAAAAAAAGTATAAACATATTGAAATAGACTAAGATTAATTAATATAAACATATTGAAAAAGTATCAATATATCACATACTGAGATTAATTTTCATTATTATCATGACTATAATAAATTACAAATTTCACCTTAAAATAAGACAATATTAAGTCATACATATTGAAATTAAGATATAAAATTAGTATATAAGATTGTAATTAGAGTCTATGTTACGGATATATACGAGATTGTACTATATATCCCTAATATAATTTGAGATGGTAACAATAATATTGATAGAAAGTAATATTTAAATAATCGAATCCAATGGAATATCCCTAAGAGCATGTTTATCCATGAATGAATTTTTCATTCTTGGGTGGGACCTATTCATTCCACTTCATCATTTTTTTCTCAATTTTTTCATCTTAAAAAAGTTCCTCATCCAAGAATGAATTTATTATTCTCTAATTAGTTCTAAAACTCATACCCAATCCACATGACATTTAATCATTGATAGAAAAAAAATTAAAAGAAAAAAAATATTGTGTACAAATAGCAACTTGGCCCACAATTCTCATTCTCTCTTCCATTTGAGTGAAAGGATCATTTTGGCTTCTCCTTCACCAAGAATATTTCATTCTTGGATGGAGGACCAAAATTTCTCCATCTCCCATCAAGAATGAAAAAAAAACAATGGATGGGGATGTTTATATTACTGAGATTTCGGTGCCACAAGGGATCGTCCTCAAAATGTAATAAATAATATAATATTGAAAATATATCTCTAATATACGAGATTGTAGGAAATTGAAAATAATATTTCGTATTAATCCTCTTGATTCTGTATTTCTGTGCAAATGTGCAATATAACAAATTCAGTGCAATTCTCTTAATTACTACGGAGTAATAGATTAACTCTCCTATAATTTTCCCTTCTATTCATATTGGACTCATATTTGAGCCTTTGATGCTTTGGTTATGTACTACTGAAATTTAGTTAACTTGACAGGACCAGATCCACTACTTATTAACCAAAATAATCTCACTATTAATCATTCGTACAAATTAGAATATTTTATTATAAATGAAAGACAACCATAATTTAGGAATGATTGACTAAATTAACGTGCAAATTGGAATATTTAATTATAAATGAAAGACAATCATAATTTAGGAATGATATATGCACGAAAATGACTAAATTAACGTCTAAATGTAGCCTCATGACTGATATGCAAATATATTTTACGATCTCTATGATTTGTGTTAGTGCATACTAAATATCGATAGTGTATATATACCAGCGAAAATACATTTTTATATTTTTAATAATCATGACTGATAATATAATAATTGTAATCCCCTATTAGCTAAAAGAATAAAAAATCTCAAAACTTTTCTTGCCTAAATTTTAATCTCTCAATTTGTACAAAATAAATATAACAAATAAGAAAAGAATAACACTCAATTATCAATCCTATCATATAAAGAATAAATATTTAAAAACTAATAATGGGTGTATCGATTAAAATAAATTGTAGAAATATACTCCCTCCGTCCCTAAAAGATTATCCCATTTTTCTATTATATGTGAGGAGTATTTTAATGAAACAAGACAATATGAGTGAGTAGTAGTTGCTTAAATTTCTAACAACAATTATGAACTATTTTTATGAACAAGTGATATATATTGAAATTATAGAGAATAAGTACATCTAAACATCAAGAGTATAAAATTATACTCTATTTGAAAATAAATTTAAAGTGAATATACATTTCACAATTTACAAAAAATTATTCTTACATTAAAAAAATATTTAAAAGAGAAATGATCGTCTTGAAAAATATGAATGACAAATAAAACACAGAGGTAGTAATTTTATGGACCACGTATTTCAATATATTAGTTGAGGTCGTTATCTTGATTAATTATTTAATTTCAAATTATTTTATTATATCTAAACACATTGATAAAAATCATGAAAAATTATTGGGTTTCTAATTAAAATATATTTTGTATAAATAATTAACTAAAATAAATAATAAATACCGTGAATACATGCACGGGGTCTATACTAGTTAATTATTACTAAGATAGGATGCCCCAATAGTAAAATAATACTCCCTCATATTTTTTAAATACTAGTGTACGAGCCCGGCGTTGCACGGGCGTTGGTATTACGGTTGACATCGACACATATTTTGTGAGATGCATGGTTTTAAAAGGGCGCAAATTGGTATAATTGTATGTTTGATTTAATCTGACCCAAAACTGTAACTTCATACTAAATTAATTGGTAGTATACCGATTAGTATACCGAATAGCGGGAGTGTACCTGACTCAATTGGAGAACGGAGGGGGATTGGGAAGTACCCGATTACGTGCTTCTAACAGACACACTCGCCTTTTGGGTTTCTCCATACCGATGTGATATATGTGAGATTAAATTAGGTCAAAAGTGTGCTGTTAGGGACTATCACCTGACTATATATAGGGAGGGAGATGAAACCCTTGTCACCTATATTAGCCGACTTAGTAGATACATCCATCATGTATCACTTAAAACCCCTAATGGGTCTCTACATTATTATAGTATCTAACCCATACTTTATAAGACGTAAATAAGTCTGTATTATTTGTATTATGACGGATCACACATTTAGGGCTCAACTTTAATGATAGCTAATAAATACAATAAGTCCAAATATTGTTGTCCACATATATTGTATTAGACCCATAATTCTTACAATCTCCCACTTGGGTCATATACTAGTATATGTTGGACACTGAAAGTTGTATTCATTATAACCGTATGAGCTCAATATTGCTATCAAACATTCTAACCGTCTTATGCAATCACTACAAAAAAAAGGAGGATTCCTACGGACGCAATCCGTGGGAATCATGGCCATTTTCGTTGGAATAAAGACTTTCCTATGGCAAATCCGTAGGAACCAATCCGTCGGTATATTTCGTCGAAAGTAAATTGCTTCCTACAATAGATTTTGTAGGAATTTACTTTCCTACGAAATGTTCCGTCGGAATGGTTCGTCACACTGTTGACCAATATAATGGTCCTACAAAACATCGTTGGTAGGATCCAAGTTTCCTACGAATATTTCGTAGGAGAATACTTTTTCCGTCGGAATTAAAATTTAATTATTAATTATTCAAAATCGTAGATTTGTGTAAGAAAATTTCATATTCCCTGGGATAAATTGTTGATTTTGAATAGTAGAAAAATAGTACAAATAGGCACTGGTTTTACAAATATAGATTATTAATGTACTTCATTAAAAATATAAGCAGCATTAGTTACAAAACAAATCAAATTAAACGAATATTAAATATGTTATTACAAATGAATATTTCTTCAGAGCTTGTATCCTTCTTTCTCGCCTGATGCAAGGAGACCGCGTATGAAACAAATGTTGGTCGAGTACAGAAGCATGAACATTGATCGAAATTCAGCCCTATTATTAAGAAGCAATTAACATCATGTTATATATAGTCTGATCTTTGTTTTAATGGACGACATGGATTCACAAATTATCATTTAAATTCTCACATAATTGTTTCTAAAGATAGGGCCTTGGGCCCTTGACTCCCTTGAGGATGAGACCTTATGTTAATTCATGTTAAAAAGTAAGAACAATTGAATCTTTGTCACATATATGTCCTGGAAGAAAACATAATCGAGGCATTGATTTAGCAATCTGCACAACAGAATCATACTTGTAAAGTTACTCGGTGCTATTGTGATACTAATAGCTCGACCTCTAAGATTAAGATGACTATAGTGTAAAATTTCATAGTTTATCAGTCGAATGATTAACTTCGAGATCGTTTCGTAATTCAAAATCAATCTCCATGTGCTACTAAGACACAAGACGGCAAACAACTGTCCTACCTTGTTTCTGATGCAGTATTATATTACAAGAAAACGCAATAAAGGAATAAGTTTATTGTCTAACCTTCAATTTATCCAAGCTCTCTTGTTTGCTGTTCAATGCATCCAAGTTTATTGTCTAACCTTGAAACAAAGACTACTCTATTACTTGATTAACTATAGCAGTATAAGGGTGAGAGCAATCTAGCTAGTACAAAAATAGCTGACTGTTTTTTCCCACTAATGACAACAAATAAAATGCATTTGTTCATTTCTGAGACAAAAAACGAAAGAGCTAAATGGTACGGATGCTTGAAGCCTTAAACTGTACCTGTTAACATTCGCCTTCAAGTCCTTGAGGAATTGCTTTATCTACAGTTTGAACCATAGATGTTAGAACCTAGGCTTTAATAAACAGCTCCGAAATCAAGAAGAGAAATCGAACTCATTGCTACAGCTGTCTCCGTATAATAGGCCGGGGAATTGTCTCATCATGCTCAGAGGCGTTTCCTAGTCTCCCAAAAGTTTCCCTCCCCCAAGAATACACCTTCCCATCTCTTGCACATGGGAGTATTAGTTCTTCCATTATTAGCCACTCCAATAAACCAAATTTCATCCACATATATACTACAGAGTTTTAGGTAGTTAGTTAATTGATGACCCACATATTAAGCAAGCTAAGCATGAGAAGGAATAGTAGTATATAGGGAGTAGTAAGGATGATCAGAAACATAAACAGACAAAATACCATCTCCCAATTTCATACTCAGTAGTAGGGAGTGAATAACGTATTAAGCAACTCATACATACCTAAATTATTCATTCAGGACATACTTCTATTATACTCCACAAGTAAATGACGGTCGTGCACTTTTTTGTGATAAAATTATGGAGAAAGAGTGAATGATAGAGAGACATAAGAGTACCCACCGGCTAGAGCGAGGGTATGAGCTTCGCCCGCAGCAACGGAGATGATCTATCACATGAATTTCGGACTGCTCTTCGCTTTCCATATCAGTATAAACTGATTAAGCATTCTGGAATCTAAGTAATTAGCATTCTGGAATTCACAACAATAAAACCTAAAGTCAATCATAGAGAAGAATTGATACTAGAGCTCAAAATAAAATTGAAGAAAAAGAAGAAATTTGGGAGATTGCAATAGATATGAAGCTAAGGAGAGAGAGAGTTCAAAAATAGATTATCCGTACCAGTACTTAGCAGCGTCAGTGAGGATATTAGCCTAATAACAAAATAACAAAACATCTCCCTACAAATGTCGAGCTATTGGTTGAGCACATTTTGGTTAGTGACATGTTCCATAAACGATTAAGCTTATAAGATTCAGAACTCGATCATTCTAACCAATCTCGAGTCAATGATAATGCAAGCTAATAATCGATGCCATAGTTGACCAACACACAGAAAGTTCAACGCCCAACTCTGTCATGTCATCCTTCATTGCTTGACACCATGAAATAGGTAACTATGCAATCAATCTAGTATGTAAATTGTAAAATCAATAGACAACAGTCACATATTAGATGAAGAAAATGAAACTAAATTCACATTTATACTACAAACAAAGCAAAATCACAATCGAAATCGAAATCATATACCATAATCAAAAAGTCCCGAACTATAAAATAAAACAAATAAATGAACCTTGTGGATGCCTGAGGAGCTGAGGGTGGCGAAAAAGGCGATGGTAGTGGCACAGACAAAAAGCGAGGCGACGTTGAAAGCGACGATAAAATTGGAATCGCTGACGCATCCTCTACGGATGGATCTAATTCCTAACCCGCCACCACCATTGTCGGTGGGCGAGTGGACGACACGGTCGGAGACATCAGCAGGGAGGGTGGAGTTTAATCGACGATGACGGAGCAAGGAGTGAACGATGGAATTGATTCGTAGGGTTTCTGAAAAGGGAATAAAGGAGCGAAGAGTTTTTTTTAAATATGAAATGGGTAAATATTTTAAATGTTATAGCAATACGACGTATATCTCCGTCACAGATAAAAATTTGCGCATTCTACTAGTACAACAATAAGTATGAGATAACTCATTTTATTTATTTGTAAGGTTTTGGGGTCGCTTTTTGCAATTAACTAATTCTATATTCTCACTTAAAAAAAAAACCGATTCTATATTCTTAGTATAATGTCTTTTCTCATGATATGACTATAATAACATACTTGACTACTTGATAATTGTAAATGGTTGGAGATGCAAAGAAAGGAAAAAAACAAGATATATAAGTTAAAACGTGCGAACTAAAACATACCGTGAATCAAGTAGTACAAGTAAAAAAAATTAAAAAGTACGGAGTAAAACTTATAGAGTACTCCCTCCGTTCATATCCAAAGGGTATGTATTTCTTTTTGGGACGTTCAAATCCAATTGACCCATTTCTTTTTTAGAATATTTTTTTTGACCAAACTACCCTTATTCTACTAACATATTTACATCAAATGCCATTGTGAAAGGACATTTTATACTCCGTTATAATTTGTCCCTAATTATTATACTTTTAGTATTACTTTATTACTTTCTTAATCCTTGCCCAAAATCGAAACCTACTCTTTGGATATGACCGGAGGGGGTATCACATAGTACAAATAATAAATAATAAACGACTAGACTCTAACACTCCATATCATGTAATAAGAGAGATAAAGTCACGAGATATATTGAAAAAAAATTCACTCACTCAAATATATACCAAGACAAAACAATTTTATAGTAGGATTTTATTTTGGACTGGGTAAAATACGAGACAAGTATATTTCGGATAAAAAACGATGTTGAGTGTATAAATAAATAGTAGTATTTGAGGAATGAAAAGATTTTTAATTTATGTAACATTAGTTAAATAGTTAACGAAAAAAAAATTTACCTACAAACTTTCCTACGGAAAAATTCGTAGCCAACAGAGTTTCCTACCACAAATCCATAGGAATTTCGTAGGGTTGCTTCAAAGGAGCGACGGATCCAGATTCCGTGGGAAACATCCGTAGGAACTATTACTTTCCTACGCCTTTCAAGATCCGTAGGAATTTTCCCGTCGGAATTATCACTAATTCTAGTAGTGAATTCGGTCCATTAATCATATGTACATAGAACCAAAGCGGCCTTTGCCATAGTTTGTGGTAACAGGACCCATCAATGATCACATATGCAAACATGACTAACGACATGAATCTAGTTTAGGAGTGTAGCATGGAAACAACAATCGAATGTGATCCAAATATGCATATTTCGAACTAGCCCACCTTAAGCTTTAATGAGATCAACCAAATGAGACAGAGTGAAACTGAAAACCGTAAACCTTATTTCTGCTGAACTGAATAACCGTATACCATAATGTGTCTAATGTGAAAAACTCTCACTTAACCTGAATATCTTTAGAACTAAAACATCATTTGAGCAATATGCTCAAGAAAGACCATGGGTGGTAATTCCTTAGTAAGCGGATCCGCAAAATGGAGTTTATACAAACATATTTTAGACGCCTTTTCACTCTGAATCGTTTCTATAACAACACATCACTTGTATTGTTATTTGAAACTATAATAACTATCATTTTGTCACAAATAACTTAAATGATCTTTCAATACCGAACATAGTTTGCAGCCTTGTGACAAATAAGCATGACCAAATAGGAATCGAAATACTGAATGATCTCAACCTGAATCGATCTCCTTTATATGTTAACATTGTTTTGCTCCAAATATAAATGACAAACAATAATATCTGACTGTCTTTAGTGGATCTGAATATCTTACTTATTTCCCTTAATATATGTCAATTAAACTATATAATGTACACAATATCTAAACATGTAATAAATAAGTTTAATCATACTTTATTACTTAAACACATGAAATAATTTCTGAAATACATGGATTTAAGTAAACTGTACTTTCTGGATATGAACATTTCTATAAGAACATTAATGAAACTGCATTAGTCCCATTTACTGAAAAGGGTATAAAACTTATATATTTTCATACTCCCACTGAATCCTGAGTATCTACAATCATCTATCAAATTCATACAAAAAATCAAATGAGATGATATCATTATAGATTAATGTACTCTTTGACGGAAAACCTTGCTTATTGAAGTTTTCATTGGATGATTATTAACCTTAATTTGCAGAAACTTTACCTTGAATCTATTAAGTCAAGATTTCCAATATCTGCAACAATGAGTTTATCAATGTCACCATTGACAAACCTATCTATACCATTAATCCAATGTAACTCCAGAACTGGATATACCATCTCTCTTTATAGCCATTATTGGCAAGACGAGCCTTACTGTCTCATTTATAAGGGTATGTGAACTATTTTATGTTTTAAGTTTTGTTAGTTCACATCACTATATTAATTTGTAGACAAAATTATTTATGACATTTATATCTCGATCTTGAGAAGTTTCAAGTTCCTAGATGTTTTTATCACATATTTGACTGAGACATATTCTCAGTAAAGGATTATTAAAGATATCAATTGATCATAAGTGGAAACCCTTTGACAATTTGACTATTCAGGATACGAACGTCAAAGTTATTTCGGATACTTTCTAGAGAAGTTTGATCTTACATTAAAGATCGCACCATATGAAGGTCTGAATATGTATGGTGTATTATGTGTGCAAAGTAAGATCATGGGGCTTGGTAGGAGTATGATTATTCACACTCTTTTCCAGATAATTCTAGAAGTAATTATAGAATTGCAGCTTGTTTGTTTTGGATATAGTTACAACAATATTATTGATTGATTAATTATAGTGTAATTTATTTACACTTAAGGTATGTCCAACTAATTAAGAATATTTTTTCTTAGGTAACATAGTTGGATTTAAAGACAATCAATAATTATTTTGTTGTAAAACTTTATAAGGATTAAGGGTAATATATAAAGAAATGATCTTACAGGCAAGTTACTTTAAGACGGATAATATGGGTTCATTGAGGTTATTGAGTTTGGGGGGAAGAAATGAGACTTCATGGAAATGATCTTGTGTCTCATTATAAAGGATCGTAAGATCATTTTGGTAAAACAAAATCAAATAACTCAAGAACAATTATTATTAAAGAAATTCACTAAGTAAGAATGAATGCAGTTTCAGAGGTCTTCAAGTCATGACTGACATATTACAGTGTAACAACATATTTATATTTGGCATACTGTAGACACCCGCATTTTGACTGCCAGGTGTCTATGGTAGTTTCCAAAAAACACCCGATGATGATCGGATGCTAACGTGCTCTAACGCGCTCGGATACGGGCTCGAAATCAGTAATGTCCGGCATGGGCTTTTAACGGGATATAAATCTCACAAAACCAACCTCAAAACCAGGCCCAGTGGGTCGTTCCGAGCAAAATAAGACTAATTTGGGTCAAAACCGACACCAAAAATAATTCCCGTCTTTTAGCGACCGGGTCAAAACCCGGTCAAGACAAACTCGACACAAAAAACGACCTGATACATTCTCGAAACTTGCCCCAAATTCAAAATCAAGCCAAATCAATCAAAATCAATCAAGATCAAATCAAGGTCAATCATTCCCAAAATAGCATGTCGTAATTGATCCACTCGGTCGAGTGGATTGACCCACTCGATCGAGTGGAGCCTCAAAGAAGCAGTCCAGGTTCATTCACGAGGGCACTCGACCGAGTGCACTAGGGCCACTCGGTCGAGTGACCCTATGTCGTGGGTTCGCTATAAATACCCCGTCAACTATCAACTCAAACACTACTTTTTTTCTCTACCTTTTTACCACCTTCAAAACTTCTTTTCACCCATCACATTTACAACTCTACACAACACATCCCTTTGAACTTGGCTTCAAAGTCACACACATACGTACATATTCAAAATCCCGAGATCAAAACTCGTCAAAGACCGAGAGCAAAACTCGTTAAAATCCATCTCTACAAACCACATACACACCATAACTCCTCTACGTATCTCGACGCTCCCGTGACTGTGCCACCATTTGACGAGCCCTATTCTGAGAAGCAAAAGCACGTAGGTTGAGGGTGTAACATTCAATTTCATCACCTCTTTCTCCTTTCTCTTTTCTTTTCGATTATATATATATATATATATATATATATATATATATATGTATGTATGTATTATTATTATTATTATTATTATTATTATTATTATTATTATTATTATTATACTAACATACTAACTTTTAATTTTATGTATACTAACATTTTATATTTTTGTACACTAACATCTAACATCTGACATTTCGTTTATCGCATTTAACCGCTAACATCTTTTTCTATTCGTTTTCGTCACATTAACATTATATACCATGTATACATATATTAGTATTAAAATTTGGATTTAACTTGTTTAACTACGACTATTGCCCAAAGTCCGTTTAATCCCTTTACGAGACGCAATAGTGGTGGCGCCCTTTCGAGGAGCACCGCCCTACGCACTCAAGGGCATAACGCGACCGTGATAGTACGTAGTTGAACGAGCTTAATTCCATTTTCAAGGATCGGTACAAAACCCGTTGACGCTAAACCGAGCATCGCATAATCCGTAAGGATTATTAAAGATGACGTAACGCGGAGGGAACCAATTTTGTCCCGGTCCAATTCAAAACGATTTTTATATCGTCTTTTCTAAAAATCTCCGATAATGGTCTCGTAATCATAATATACATATTATGAGTACCTAAGATCGAATTGCATATAAATCATGCCATATTTATATGTGATTTGATTAATTATCAATTTTAAAACACATAAAACGAGACGAGTTATACCTCGTACAGGTGCCACTCGACCGAGTACATAGGCTACTCGATCGAGTAGCACCCCAAGTTATGGGCAGTAGCCTCTTCTAGGACGAACTCGACCGAGTCAGGCCATGACTCGACCGAGTGGGTCCCGTAGCCCAGAAATCCGAGAGCTTTAATGCAACATTCGAGCCTCGTCTTTTAAAAAGCGACTTAGTCGTCACGTGTAAAGTCAATCACGTGATCTATTTTTTCAAAATGCATATATATCACTTCACTTAAACAACTTTGATCGACGGTCTCACAATTAATTTCGCGTTGACGACTCCTTAGTCGTATTCGACGTATAATTAATTTAAGACTCCAATTTATCGATATGATAAGTTGGGACAAGGCATCGGGATTTGGGATCGGGCTAGCACCATGCCTAGGTCCTATATCTCCGTCCTTCGATTAATACATAAAATAATATGTATTTAATTGAAGTTCGTCCATTTACACGACACACGGTCTAGTTTATACACGGGTCCGTTTCTAACTATTGCTTATCATTTTGATTATGTATTTCGATTATTCTACTTTATTGCTCGTTGTATTGTGAATTTCGGGTTGTATTCCGCCCGTGTAATTTGTAACCGATTTATTTTGCTTTGTTTTATTTATTTACGTTTTACTGTTTATAAATGAACCCTCGCATGCTAAATCACTTCGACAATAAATTAGATGCACTAAATTGACGTAGCTCACATTTAATTCGCATGCTTAGCCAAAAACGCTGTTTGCATATCATTTCACCGAATCACTAACGCGCATATTAGAAAGTCAAACGATGTCTTAGTAGAGGCCGCTAAGTGCGGGCGGGGTTGAGTGTCCTTAGTGGGCTTCCCAACACGTACCCTCACCCCTTACTCAGAACCTCGGTTTCCGGATGCCCGAAACCGTTGGCGCACGAGAGTCATTCTTTACACGATTACCGGTATAGATGGTATCGGCATTGCAATGCAAAGGGACGAGCCCAATAAACTCTAAAACCGAAATGGGCCATACTTTGTGTATGATCCATAGCGATATAGAGTGGGCTCGAACGGTTCCGAATAACCATAAAATTCGGTGGCGACTCCATTTCGACTTAAATTTCAATTCGATCCATTCTCATATGGAGGTGCATTCGCCTACCCAAACCCGCGCGTAGCCGCGTCGGGGTGGACTTACGTCATGTCCACACATACATTCAAGAGTAAGAGTTAGATGATGAAACGGTAGAAAAATATTCATTCAGCATTTTACCGAATCATTGAAAGTTCTAGCTAGTACATGTGAATTTATATATATCATCACTAAAGTATTAAGTCATTTGACCGATAAAGACACTTTGGAATTATTTCATTACCTAAAACAATAAAACATAATGGTTTCAAATGGTTATTTGTTACCAAGACAAATTATAAGATATCAAAAGTCCTTTTGATATCTATTTTCTCTTTTCGTTTTTATTTCCCTTCAATATGATCTGAAGTAGAAGGGTCAATAATTTTATTTTGACACAAAGATTTAATGATCCTTTTAATGTGTCATACCGAAAAGAAATTATTGTCCTCAATTCTTTATATCCACTGGAGTTTTAATGCAAGTAATTCCAATCTAAACTGTATAAAGCTATCAAAAATGACAGATTTACCATTATTTAAATAGGAAAATAAAAATTAATTATTTCTCAATGGACAATAAACCAAATTTGGCAAAAAAATAATTAAACTCCACCAAAAGGACGGAAGTACCAAAAAATATTTTTCAGATTCAAATAAAAGAACAAGTCATTAATGATAACTAAATTAGCTTATTATCTCAAACTCAGATGATGTCATGTCCCAAATAGATGAATCCTTCATCACCAATTGACATACAATATCTAGATTCTTACTTAGACTTGCATTAATGTATTTATGTGAATGAAAAACCAAATCCACCCACAAAACATGATTGGATATAATAATTAACCATAGACAAATCCTAAATGAGAAGTGTGCCCTTACCGACACGCGAAGAGGCGTACAAACTAGTACTATATTCCTTATGTGTCCATACTCGTAACAAGCCAACAACCAATAACGAACTCTACCCTTATCTTGTTATTATTTGAGTTGGACACTTGCAACTTATTTAATAGAAACAATTTAATGTCGCATTAAACAATCATTAAACACATGCATTAAATTTTTTACTCCATAAAAACACGTTTGTCCACGCACGATATTTTCATCCTTATGAGTAGTACAATCATACATTCCTAATGCTGTATTAAGATTGTGACGACCCAAAATAAATATTTACATTCTCTTATCATTTATTTAAATAAATGGCGTTATTCGAATTGGGAATGTAACCTGAATATGACAGATATAATGAAGATTAATGTCAAATTTGATGAACAAAACAATATTCTAAATTTTGAATAAATTCAAACAGTATAGTGTTTTTGCAAATTTAACATTTAGCCGTTGGGCATAAATTATTAACTAAGCATTGATACTACAATTAAATAATCGTGATCAAATATTGACGATAAACTCATGTCGAACACTAAGTCTTCCTTTGGGCCGACTTAGTATACACATGAAAATACTGAATAATCGTCACATATTTATCACCCGAAATTCTATATGTATTCGGCCAAATAATGACCTTCCTTTGGGCCGACCATTATCCGCATGATTACACATACTACCAAACTTAAAAAATCGAATGTTTGAATTTACTCTCCATTAAAAAAAACTGAATGGATATAAGTCTTATGAGTGTCATAAACTTAACAATACTCCCTTAACTCGTAAATCAGTTCGTATATTGGCGTTCCCATCATAACAAGATACTTAGCACAACATCTAATCTCATATTTGGACGATAATTAGACTTGTAAGTGGTACTCTTGGTGTAGTAATCAAATATTAACAGTAAGATCATGTCAAATGTCAAGTTTTCCTTTGGGCCGACTTAAAAACTACACGAGAACCGAATAACTGTTACATATTTATCACCACAAATATGATTGAATTTCGGCCAAATAATGGACTTCCTTTGGGCCGACCATTACCCGCATGAAATTCAATCACACACAATCGTCTAATTATTTAAACTATCTAATCTACGCAATAGAGGTTACTTTGGCAACATATTGTTTCGATTAAACAATCCAAAATATTAGACGTCTTATAAAAAACCAAATAGCCAATATTGTTGAAACTGAAATCAAGTTCTTTTAATCAAACCGTAATTAACAAGTGACTGAATCCTTAAATGATAAAAAAAATTATAACCCAAAATAGTTCTTTCATCATACAAGTCAACTTGTCAATTATAAATACACGAAATAATCGCAACCGAAATTCCAAACATCTCCCAATTCATACATAAAAACATAATATGCAATAATAAATTAATAATCAAACACACGAGACCATTATACATCATATGACTGAATACCAAACAAAATCATGAATCAACCGTAATCGATTTAAAAACTAGACATTTTATAAACTGAATAGCCAATTATAAGAATATGAAACTTAATATCCAAAATATAACGCTTTGATCCTTATATAACTTTATCGATTGCATACAAAAATCATCCAAATATATACTCCGTAAATAATGTAGTCACAGGATAATTAAACTACTCCAATATTCATGGTAGTAACACAAATATTACGAATACAACCGTCATAATGATACCAAAGGTAGGGTTTGTGATGATCCCCACGAAAAGGAACTATGCGAATTGTGAATTGCTAACAAAAAAACATGCTGAGGCCTGAGAATATGTAACACTATATCTGCAATAATATGTGATTGATGATGCAGAGCATGATGTAGGCTTCAAGTAAATCACAATACCAAGAATAGAATCTGCCGTAAGTCAATCATACAAATTTTGTTTTCATATACTTTAAGTAGTCTTTAACGAAATTACCGTATAACTGAATGTGATCATGGTAAAGTGAAACAACAAACCGTGCTGAATCATCATTACGGCTGAATCAATACGGAGTAATTATGCAAGGCCAACCATATAACGAACCAAAAATAGAAATAGAAATACCCGTTAGAGTTGACGGCTTTACTCTTAAATCATCTTCACTCATCCTTAATGAACCCTCCTCCCCTTAATCAAAACTCAATCAACTCTTTCATCCCTCTTCCTTCACACAAATTATCTTTCTTTCTCGTTCTCTTTATTCCTCCAAAATACTTCATTTTCCCTCCCAAAAACTTTATTCCCCAAAATACCCCATTTAATCCCCTTAATTAAACCCCACATTTATTGATCTTTCACTTTTGCATCTTCTCAATCAACATGTCAACTTTAAGTTCTTCCTCTCAACAAACAATTAAATATTGTTGTGGCATTCCAGTGACCATGAAAGCATCATGCACATAACAAAATCCGGGTAGAAGATTTATGATATGCAAGTTTTATAATGAAGAAACGGGTTTGCGTGGATATTCGTTTTTTAAGTGGGTTGATGTCGATATGACCTATTTGCAAAGGAGTGTGATTAACAACTTGATAAAGGAAAATAAGTTGCCCAAGAATGAGATTAATCAAGTGAAACAAGGATTTGTTGTTGATCCTCGAAAATTAACAATAATTTAACACATACTCCGTACATCAAAATTATACTTGAAAATTAGGGTAACTAACATAAAAAATGAAATTGAACTCAAAATTAGGGCAATTAAATTTGTTGTTGATGATTTAGGTTATTAATCTACTTGTAATTTACTTAAAGGATGAAAAATCATAATAAAATTATAAATTTACCAATTGAGGGTTTGATTGAAAATTCGAGAAGCACATAAGTATAGAGGAAGAAGGGGGCTTGAATGAGCTGGTTTGGTTAATTAAGAGAGGAGATATAGCAAGAGTTTAAGATGATTAAAGCCGTCAACTCTAACGGTTCCTTCTATTTTTTTGACGAAAAATGGCACTTGCATGGTGCCTTTTAACAAAGAATTGAACATTTAAGGTGCTTTTGGGCAAAAAAAAAAAAACTATAGGTGCCATATTTACAAAATACCTAAATGTTAGGTGGCCGTTGAAAAAAAATCCCCAAATAATTTAATATGAAGACGGTTCTGATGGGATTCTAACAAACACACTTGCCTTTTGAGTTTCTCCATACCAATGGGATATATGTGAGATTAGGTCAAAAGTGTGCTGTCAGGGATCATAACCCTGACTATATATAGGGAAGGATATGAAACCCTGGGGACCTATATTAGCCGCCTTAGTAGATATATACCAGGGTTTTAAATCTCGTTATCGGTCGCGATATCGTTTTCGGTCGCGGTTTCGCGGAATCATCTTAAACTCGTCTGTCGTGGAGTAGTATCGTCGTCTATATCGGTCAACTTTTATTTAAAAAGGTTTTATCGAAATATTTTTTGTTTTTATAGTTATTTACATTAAACTATGTCCAAATATATCTACCACAACTTTTTTATTTACTATGTATAATATCTCAGTAATATCTCGGTCCTTTTATCGGTTGTATCGGTCAATCACTCAATTTTGATTTAGTTGTGTGAATTAGCTATATTTTGTGTATTATTTCATCTTATATTGATATTCTTGCTAGAAATATGTTAAACTTTATATATAAAGTCAATATAATAAACATAAAGCAAAAGAAATATAATTCTTAACGAATTATCTAAATGGGCCCATATTTTACAATAGATTATTACAATTCAATAAATCTTTTCACATCCAAAAGGAGCGACGTGCAGGTTGTTCTTCTTGGTGTTGCCCTTCATAGTATTGATATTGATCTTGATTTTGATTCCCAAAGATACTTTATTCGTCACTAAATCCCCATGTTGGCTCATTTGTGTTGGATCGGAGTTTCCGTGGTGCTAGTTTGTGTTGGAGTTAGTATCAGAACCATAGTACGATGGATTATGATAATGTGTGTCTCCATAACTTATACTTCCATGGTTGAATATTTGTACCCCTTGTGTGTTAGAAGTTGATTCGTACCCACTACTTAGTTCATCTGTATTTGGATAGAAATTTTGATTATACGGGTAATAAGTGTCGATGTTTGAATCACTCAACTCATTTTTTACTGTATTTTCAAAAACTTGTTTGCCAAGACGAGTCATTGTCCGGTTGACTATAAGCAGCGTGTTTTCCTTTTCGAGCACGCTCGTACATTTGATGCGTTGTAGTTGAAGGACCAGTTCGTCTTGGAAAACCCGGAGGACGATCTAAATAGTGTCGTCATCATTTTGACTTTGTGCCTCATGGCCAGTGTACTCGGCATTGTTTCCTCCGTCACTGTCGTCGTTACCGTCGTCACTGCTAGTTAAACTCAAGACATAATCTCTTGTACTCTGAGCTTTTGTAACACCCCATATTTTTCGAACAACGTTAAAATTTTGAACATTTATTTAAATCAAGTTTAACGTTTGAAAAATTATTTTTGTAAATAAAATATTTTATTTTCGTTAAATTAAAAATTATTCTGTATTAAAAACATGAAAATTTATTTATCGAATTATTAAAATTTTTATATTTCGTTAAATAAAGTTTAAAACTCGAAAATATTTTTAAATAATGACTTGTCATTTTGACATTTTCTCGTCTCGTAAAAATTTAAAAATAATTTATCCAATTCTTAAAATAATGATTTCTTATAACTATTGTCCCATAATACTATTTACCATTTATTTCACTTACCGTCCGACAAATTTCTTTTTAAAAATAATGGTTTCCATTATTATCATTTCCGTAATCTTATATTTCAACTTTTTAGGAAAGAAAGAAAGAAAGACGTTTGTACGAGACACGGACCGAAACGTAGACTTCTTTTAAACCTCCCACGTCAAATTCTCATGCATGCATTCTCTCTTACACCTCTCACTCCTACTTAGGGATGACAATTTCACCCGCATCCGTTCCGCACCCGACCCATCCGCGAAAATTAAATGGGTGAAAACCCGAATAAATGGATGAATAGCGGGTGATGGATTGGGTCGGATCCGGGTGGAGCATCATCCCACCCGTAATCCGTTAACCACCCGATCCGACATTGTAACACCCCGTATTTTAACAAATCTTTTATAAGTTCTCTCTCTTTTACATTACATTATTACGTTTTGGAAACTACCAGACCCCTTTCCGTGGGATGGTCAAAATTTTCATATTTTTATTTATCTTAAATTTTTAACACTTCTTTTAAAAATAGGATAAAATAAATTTTTACGGGTTACATTTTATTATTTAGATATGAATCGTATATTCAACTCAGCTTAAGACAACTTAAGTCGATCCTAACTCCTTCGTTAATTCTCATACTCACGTACTCCAATATACATTTTGAAGATAAGAGTTGGGTAGTACAATTTTGCATAAGAGTTAAATAATAGTTTAATATCAGTCCTATGCAGTTAATATAAAGTCGTGACGGGACCTATCTAGTTAAGTTAACCAAGTACTCCGTACTATATATTTAGCTACACCATCTCATTATGAATTTTTATTTCGATTCAAAGGCTTATTCATGCTTTGTAATTAGATTTATTTTAATACCGAACCGATTGTAATATGGACTCAAAACCGAAATGTAGACCCAAAAATTTAGGCCCAAAGCTTACCAAATACTCCGTGCTTTTCTTTTATATACTTCCACCTAGCACCAAGTGTCATTATTCACACACATAATCTCATTACACTATTACAATTAAGCCAAACTCCCTCCATACTGGAAAACCAAACAAAGAAAAGGAAATTGTAGCTCATTCCCTATTTCATCTCGTTTGTCATCTCGTTCAAACGAGATGATCCCCAGATTTGCTTCCTCTTCAATCTTAACTCTTAATAAGCAATTTTAATAAATCACTTCTTTGCAAAATTTAATTTCCATATTTGTAGAGTTTTAATTTTGGGGTTGAAACTCAACATGCATGCATGCCAAATCGAAGTGTCGTGTTTGACTCGGAAGGGGGTAATGGTGGACATTAGAGCGGCCTTTCTCGAGGACTCGTGGAAGCATCGCAGCACCAGAAGTTCATCATGAGGATGAACATACACTTTGCTCTCCTCGACCCGGGCTACCTCGACATAAACCCTTAATTAGTGTGGGTAAATCGTCTCAACTTTTCCAAAAACTCGTTTTCCAAAAGAATTTTCTTTTATCTATTGACTTGCATGTTGATGTTATATGAGTAATATTATTTGCATGTGTTGGTCTTGTATTATAGAAAATTATCACATAAACAATAAGTATGATATGATGGAAATAAAAAAAATTAAAAAAAATTTAATTAATTAGATTTGTTGTATTGCTCGAATGACGTATAAGAGTCATCTTCGAGGAATTCTAATCCACGGAGTAATTATCAGTAAAATGGTGATACCGACTATATTTTTTGTATAAAGGTCTTGAATCTTAAGTGAGTTATCACTTGTTAGCTAGGGTGAAGGCCGAACAGTTCGAGAATTTTGGTGGATGACTTAGGCCAAATTTTAAGATTAATTATGATTATGAATTTCAATATTGAATGAGTAATACTTATTTTATTTATGTTTTATTGAATTCTTAAGTCAACTTTTATTAAGTAGGTGTTATGTAATTGATACTCCTAATACACAAGTTGATTACAAAAAGATGATTAGTAATCGGTGATAATTATCATTTAATCGGATATTATAACATTGTTTTATTGGTTAGAAATATTATTTTTAAGACAGACTAAATTCACTTCGATTGTGGTGATTATGTTAGTATAAGTACCTACTCAGAAATTATTTTGGTTCTTAAGAAATTTCATAAAAATGATGAAACTAATTTTATTATTATTATTAATATATATATATATATATATATATATATAGAGAGAGAGAGAGAGAGAGAGAGAGAGAGAGAGAGAGAGAGAGAGAGAGAGAGAGAGAGAGAGAGAGAGAGAGAGAGAGAGAGAGAGAGAGAGAGAGAGAGAGAGAGAGAGAGAGGTGGGTTCCGGTGAGGCAGGGTAACTCCTTACACCCATAGAGGCAGCATCTGGACCATTAGATTAAGATCTGATCTAACGATCCAGATTAAAAGATTAAAAACACGCGCTACTCCTCTCCACCTTCTAAAACCCTATCATTTGAACACTACTACTTTCTCTCTCTACTCTGAAGTTCTAAAAAACACGCGCTTCTCCTCTGCACTTCAATGGCTAGTAACTCTGCATCTTCAATGGCGACTGATTCTTCATCAAAGCGTCGAAAATTAGATACAAATGAAAAACTTTCAATTTCACCTTCAATTACTTCAGATTTAGGTCAGAAAATTTCTATTTATTTTAAAATTCAATTTCAGATTTTAAGTCTGATTCTTAATTTATTTATGCCGTGATTCGTTTTTTGAATGCAGTAAATAGTCAAGAAACAACTGCAACATGTTCAATGATGGGCGATTCTAATATATTAGGTAAAATATTTCATTAATTCATTTATTTTTCAATTTTAGTTTATATTATTTCATCAATTTAATTGGTCAAGTTTTCATAGAGACGTATCTTATATTGTTTGGTTCATATTTAAAGCAGTTGCTGCTTTGATGTACACAAGTTAATATCTGTTGTACATGTTGATAATGTTCATAATTAAAGCAGTTGCTGCTTTGGTGTAGATAACTGAGTATCTGTTGTACATGTTTAGAATTGTTCATAATTAAAGCAGTTGCTGCTTTGGTGTAGATAACTGAGTATCTGTTGTACATGTTGATAATGTTCATAATTAAAGCAGTTGCTGCTTTGGTGTAGATAACTGAGTATTTGTTGTACATGTTTAGAATTGTTCATAATTAAAGCAGTTGCTGCTTTGGTGTAGATAACTGAGTATCTGTTGTACATGTTTAGAATTGTTCATAATTAAAGCAGTTGCTGCTTTGGTGTAGATAACTGAGTATCTGTTGTACATGTTGATAATGTTCATAATTAAAGCAGTTGCTGCTTTGGTGTAGATAACTGAGTATTTGTTGTACATGTTTAGAATTGTTCATAATTAAAACAGTTGCTGCTTTGGTGTAGATAATTGAGTATCTGTTGTACATGTTGATAATGTTCATAATTAAAGCAGTTGCTGCTTTGGTGTAGATAACTGAGTATTTGTTGTACATGTTTAGAATTGTTCATAATTAAAGCAGTTGCTGCTTTGGTGTAGATAACTGAGTATCTGTTGTACATGTTGATAATGTTCATAGTTAAAGCAGTTGCTGCTTTGGTGTATATAACTGAGTACCTGTTGTACATGTTTAAAATTGTTCATAGTTAAAGCAGTTGCTGCTTTGATGTACATAACTTAATATTTGTTGTACATGTTCAGAATTGTTCATAGTTAAAGCAGTTGCTCTGTTGCTGCTTTGATGTATATAACCTAATATCTGTTGTACATGTTTGGAATTGTTCATAATTTTGATGTAGAATTTAATATTATGTGTTAAATTTACATAGATACTCCTGAACCTAAGCAAGATTTGAAGATGCCAAGTTGTTCGAAAGACTTGAAACCTTATGTGGGTCAAATTTTTAAGGATTTGGAAGAAGCATTTCAATTTTATTCCAAGTACGCAACTGCTGGTGGCTTCATTCCTAGGAAGAGTACTGGACGCACTAGTCGTGGTATTGTTAAAAAAAAGTACATCGTCTGTAATAAAGAAGGTGATTATGAACATAAGGGACAACAGCAAAGAAGGGAGATAACAAGAATTCTTTGTATGGCCAGAATCATCTTGGACAGAACATCTGACGGGAAATATAAAATCACAGAATTTATTGAAGGACATAACCATCCTTTGAACACACCTTCCACGATGATGCACCTTAAAAAGGCAAGGAAACTCACCATTTTGCACAAAAAGATGATCATTGACAACTCCATGGTGAACCAAGGTGCCGTTAAAACATTCAGAATGTTCAAGCAGTTCGTAAAGGGTAATAAGTATGTAGGTGCATCGAAGGTTGATTTTAAAATTTTGGTAGAGATATAAAGAAGTTCATCAAGGACTCTGATGGACAGATGTTCATTGAGATTCTTATGAAAAAGAAAGCCCTCTGTGACTCTTTTTATTTCGACTTTGATGTTGATGATGAACAAAGGATCACTCGTTTATTTTGGGCTGACCCTATAATGATAAAGAACTACTTGTTATTTGGTGATATGGTGTCTTTCGACACTACGTATAAAATGAATAAGTACAACATGATCTTTGCTCCCTTCACGGGTATAGATCATCACAAGAAATGTGTCACATTTGCTGCTGGCCTTGTTGAGAGAGAGAATGGTGAGAGCATTTCTTATTGCTATCTTTGTCATTTTTTTGTTTTGAAGATAATACGTGATGCATATAAGCAATTTTATAATACTCTCTCCTCAATGCACATGCAGGTAACGGCTTTGCTTGGCTGTTTGAAAACTTTATAAAGACAATGGGAGGTACTTTTCCTTCATTCATTATCACTGATCAGGATTTGGGAATTAAAGCTGGGGTGAAGGAGGTTTTTGGAAGCCACACATTTCACAGGTTGTGCATGTGGCACATCATGAAGAAAGTAACAGATAAAGTGGGTTCAAAAATATGCACTGAAACAGATTTTCTCAAGGATCTAAATGCTGCTGTTTGGGGTGAGGATGTAAACCCAACTCAGTTTGAACAAATGTGGCAGGATCTTATTACTAAGTACAATCTTGAGGAAAATGATTGGCTTCAGGATATATTTGATATGCGAGAGAAGTGGATACCAGCTTACCACCGTGACCTGTTTCTTTCAGGGTTGATGAGGACAACTTCAAGGTCTGAGTCTGAGAATAACTTCTTCAACAACTTCACGAATCCTCATCTGACACTTGTTGAGTTTTACATGAGGTTTGACAGTGCCATTGATGCCCAAAGATGGGAGCAGTCCAAGTTGATTGCTGAATCTAAGAGCACTTCTGCTGCTTTGATCAGTCTATTTTCTCTTGAAAAACATGCTTCTGAAATCTACACACGAACTGTCTTCTATGACTTGCAGGAAGAGTTAAAGGCATCCATGTACAATTGTGGTGTTGATGAGATTATAAAGGAGGATGGTGTTGAATAACATCAAAAATAGGGTATATGTAGTTGACTATACACCTGCAGAAGAGAAAATTGTTTGTGCCTGCAAGATATTCGAGTAGCGTGGATTGTTGTGTCGTCATGCTCTTTGGGTTTTGAAAGAAAGAGGTGCCAAAAGGATACCTAATTCATATCTACTTCCTCGTTGGAACAAGTTTGCAACATCCAAGGAAATGTTTGATGCAAATGGCACACTTCTTTCTGATTATCGGTCATCAGATGGAATGAAAACAAAGATTGCAGAATTATGGACTGAAATTTTTGATTGTGTGACTGTGGTTGAGAACAAGGAAGAGAAGGTGGATGAACTCTTAGAAGTAGTGAGAGCATTCAAAGAGAAGGTTGTGGAAGAAAGAACAAACCGGCGAAATGACAAGAGGTCTGAGATTGAGTTTTTGATGGGTGCCACTATTCCCACTGACATTAAGATCTTGCCTCCAAAACAGTGTAAAACTAAAGGTTCTGGAAGGCGACTTATTTCGTCTAAAGAAAAAGCCATGAAAGAACATAAGAAGCCTCCTCGGAAGTGCAATGCTTGTGGAGAGATGGGATACCATGATTCAAGAAATTGTCCTGGCAATGTTTAATAATAATGCATTCTCTTAATTTTACTCAATTTTAATATATTCTAAATATAATAAATTGAAAATTGAAAATGATTTATTATATGAACATCTGTTATGACGTACATCTGTTTATACAACAATTCTGTTTGTACCATGGTTTAAATTTATGTTCAGCAATTCTACTTATACAACAGATATAGATGGTTTAAACAGTGTCTGAATTGATGTACATAAGTTGATATCTATTGCACATGTTTACAATTAGTACATTGTCAAAGCACCGTCTGTTTTGATGTACATAACTTGATATCTGTTGCACATGTTCAAAATCTGTAAATAGTTAAAGGACCGTCTGTTTTGATGTACATAACTTGATATCTGTTGTACATGTTGATATTCTTACATAGTAAAAATAGTGTCTATTTTGATGTACATAAGTTGATATCTGTTGCAAATGTTTACAATTTATGCATAGTTATAACAGTATATGTTTTGATGTACATAACTTGGTATCTACTGCACATGTTCAAAATCTGTAAATAGTTAAAGCACCGTCTGTTTTGATGTACATAACCTGATATCTGTTGTACATGTTGATATTTTTAGATAGTAAAAATAGTGTCTAATTTTACGTAACTTTGTTATTATGGGAAATGATGCTTTTAACGCGTGGAGCATTTAATGACATACCTTCCCCAAAAAGTACCTTCCCCAAAAATTACCTTCCCCAGTACAAATTAATTACAGTATAACGCGTGGAGCATTTCAAATTAATGACAGTTTTCACATTCACAGTATAAAAACACATCCACACATCCACACACACGCAAACATATCCATAATCCTTCCGTTCCCTACTACAACCCTACAACTATCAAAATATTATAATCTAATTTATAAATATAATATTCTACAATATTTTATAATTCAAATATTATCATCCGCAACTACTATAAAAATATTATCATAAGCATTAAAAGTACTACTTTATTATTAAATTTAATTAATAATGAGAATTGAAGATGTTCATGGAGTTATTTCATCACGAACTATTCCAAAAAAAATGTTTAGTTGATTTGTCTTTAGTACCTCAGATGAATTGGTGCAAGTTCAAGTCCTGTGTTGATCTGTTATCAACACAGGGTTATATGATACCGTTATAGTCCCTTGAATGGTACAAAGCCGTGAGGGTATAACGTGTCGAAACTAGAGATGACATTCTTCGGTTTCATCAAGGGTACAACTTCAAGATGTGTTGGAGAATTGGGTTTCACATCTTACAACACCCTTAAACTGATCCCTAAATGTCTTAACCAATTGACAATACTCATCAGATTTATCATCATATTCAGCGAGAAACACGTCAATTTGTCCCATAGTGATTTATTGACGTTGTTCTCGCTGAATATGATGATAAATCTGATAAATCTATCGTCATTTGGTTAAGACATTTAGGGATTAGTTTAAAGGTTGTAAGATGTCAAACCCAATTCTCCACACACATCTTAATTAACCAGAAGCAGGGTGGAGATTTATCCAAGAGGAACTTCATCGTTTACATATGCTCTATTTTTATACATTGGAGTGTTAGTTCAATTCCTAGCTTAAAGATACTGATATGTGGCAGGGAAATGCAACTGAGCAAATAAACAAGTACTTTGATGCTTAGTTCAGTTGTACTTGTAATCTTTCGTTTTCTTTTAGGTGATGAAAAGTGTTATGTGCAAGTAATATAGAAATATGTACAATGAACCACTTTAATATGTACCTTTTGTTTTTTAATTAAAAATATGACAATACATACGGAGTAATTATATAGTGTATACTCTATATAATTTATGATTTGACAATATATACGGAGTAATTGATGTACATAGGTTGATATCTTTTGGATATGTTCACAATTTGTACATTGTCAAAGCACCGTCTTTTTTGATGTACATAAGTTTATATCCGTTGCACATATTCACAATTAGTACATTGTCAAAGCACCGTCTTTTTAGATGTACATAACTTGATATCTGTTGTACATGTTGATATTTTTAAATATTTAAAGTAGTGTCTGTTTTGATGTACATAAGTTAACATATGTTGTACATATCGATAATTTTACATAATTAAAGCACCGTCTGTTTTGATGTACATAACTTGATATCTGTTGCACATGTTCAAAATCTGTAAATAGTTAAAGCACCGTCTGTTTTGATGTACATAACTTGATATCTGTTGTACATGTTGATATTTGTACATAGTAAAAATAGTGTATGTTTTGTTGTACGTAAGTAGGTATCAGTTGTACATATTGATATTCTTACATAGTAAAAATAGTGTCTGTTTTGATGTACATAAGTTGATATCTGTTGCACATGTTTACAATTTATGCATAGTTATAACAGTATATGTTTTGATGTACATAACTTGGTATCTGTTGTACATGTTGATATCTTTACATATTTAAAGTAGTTTCTATTTTGATGTACATAAGTAGATATCTGTTGTACATATTGATATTTTTACATACTTAAAACAGTGTCTGAATTGATGTACATAAGTTGATATCTGTTGCACATGTTCACAATTTATGCATTGTCAAAGCACCGTCTGTTTTGATGTATATAACTTGATATCTGTTTCACATGTTCAAAATCTGTAAATAGTTAAAGCACCGTCTGTTTTGATGTACATAACTTGATATCTGTTGTACATGTTGATATTTTTACATATTAAAGTAGTGTCTATTTTGATGTACATAAGTAGATATCTGTTGCACATGTTCACAATTTATGCATAGTTATAACAGTATATGTTTTGATGTACGTAACATTAGATGCTTTTGATACTTCCTCTTGAGTCTTTACCCTCTTGTCAACTAGGATCATGAGTGGCTAACTACCATAGAGCCCGTTTGTCAACTAGGATCATGGGTGGTAAGATGTCAAACCCAATTCTCCAACACATCTTAGTTAACCAGAAGGAGAGTGGAGATTTAATAGTCTCCCGAGAAGAAGCAAGGATAAAATCTGCCTGAATCACAAACGGGAAGTTTGTGACCATTGAGGTTGGGAGGAAAGCGAAAACTCCAATTGACGTCGTTCCTCTTTGTAGCCTTCTTCCTTCACTGAATTAATGTACCGTCTGTTTTAATGTACATAATTTGATATCTGTTGTACATGTTGATATTTTTACATATTTAAAGTAATGTCTATTTTGATGTACATAAGTAGATATCTGTTGTACATATTGAACATAAGGAATGCATATAAGTTGATAAACGGGTGTACATAAGTTACTTTCTGGATAAACGGGAGTTCCTACCACAAGTCACAACCATAAGTAGACATTCCTAAAACAGTACTTATAAATGAAAATCCCAAAACATACAAATGGTTGGCTAATTAATCACTCCATAGAATAAGTCATTCAATCATGAAAATTTCTTCTTGGCTATAGAGAATTTTACTTAATCTACATCCTTTTAAATAATCTCTTAAAGAAAAATGTGATCTGTAATCTTCCTCTTCCGTAGATTTAATAATCTTCAAATGTTCATTTTCTTCAGATCCAAGTTGAAAGCTGTGCAATAATTTTCTAGCATGCATATTGTTCGTCAAATAACATCTACATCTCTTGGAAACTTCAATTCCATCTCTACGAACAGTAGTCATTCCTTTAATATGAGTTGTTCCCAATCTTCTATTATAATCTATATTCCATTTTGGTGCATCGGACCGTAATAGAAACATTTGGAACCACCTCTTGCAAACCATAGCCATGTTAGCTTTGTCATAATCAGAGGGAAGCCTTTGAAAGATTTTTTCCATGAAATCTTCATTGCACATTACTTCAATTGTTGATGAAAATCGTCTTCCATGTATTTCAACTTCATGATGATGATTATAAATGAAAGATAGATGATTAATTTTCTGTTCCTTGCTCTTATTAATGGTTGTTACTCTATCTTCAATTTCATTATTCTTCGCCCATCCCTTACACAATATTTTCATGGTTTTATTAATGAGATGAAGAGAAAAAGGTGAAATGGAAAGATGTATAAACAAGTACTGTAAAGTTGATACAATATTTCAACTTCAGAAGTCTTTGAATTTACTGAATAGTCTTCGTATTAATTGCCTACCCCAGCTTGGTTCTTTACGCGTGGATATACATTACTTTACCAACCCCATCTCATACCTACCCCAGTTATACCTTCCCCACCTAGACTTTATTATGTCTTTAGATGGAATATGAATATATACATTATGTAGTGTAATATATGCATTAATTAGTGGAATATACTGTATGTCTTTTGATGTAAAGTGTGATGTAAATTGGAATATAAATTTAAATTTTAAAATACATAGTTAAAATAGTGTTTGTTTTGGTGTACATAAGTAGATATCTGTTGTACATATTGATATTTTTACATAGTAAAAATAGTGTTTATTTTGATGTACATAAGTTGATATCTGTTCCACATGTTCGCAATTTATGCATAGTTATAACAGTGTATGTTTTGATGTACATAACATAATATCTGTTGCACATATGTTCAAAGTTATAACAATGTATAAAACAATGTACTCCCTCCCCACCACTAAGATTTTCCCACTTTCCTTAAAAGGAAACTCCACTATGATTTTCCCACTTCAAAACTTTCCTTATTCATCCAATATACTCTCTTCCTATTGGTTACTTTTGTGATTTGACATCTTAAACCCCACCCAATAATTTATCACCTTTCTTTATACCTCTCTATATTTTTCTTCTTAATCACCGTGCCAAGTCAAAGTGGGAACATCAATGTGGTGGGGAGGGAGTACACTGTTATCTAGGAATTGGGGTCCGGGTAAGATACAATGTACAGTGAAGCATTTAATGACATATCTTCCCCAAAAAATTACCTTCCCTAGTACAAATTAATGACAGTTTTTACATTGACGATATAAAAACATACAATTGTACTTGGACACGTTTGTCATTTTGGGAAAGGATGCTCTTGACCATCAGCATTTATATTCTCTCATATATACCTACACCAGTTACACCTTCCCCATGTATACCTTCTTTTTTTTCTAATTAATGACTTTTTGCCACTTACAGTATAAATTGACGAAAGCACACCCACACCTACACCCACACCCACAATACATTCCTCTTTGCATTATTTAATTAGAAATAATTATAATTATCCATCAAATACCATGCAAATAAATTCTTTAGCTGATTTGTCTTTAGTACCTTAGATGAATTAGTGCAAGTTAATGAACATATAATTTGCACCAATTCATCTGAGATACTAAGGAAAAATTTGCTAAAGATTTTATTTGAAATGGAGTTGGGGTATTAAATACTCACAAAGGGAGTTTAGTCTTCTATGTTTTGTTGTTTTACTGTACATAATAGGTATAGCACTGTCAAAGTATAGAGTAAGAGTATTATTTTAACCATAAAAAACTATTTTTAATATTCTAAAGTAATACTGACTGCAAAGTAATCATGACTTTTTCATACTCAACTACCCCAGGCGACTTTTCATTTCAAAGTATTGATTATGGTATACTCTATTAAGTTGTAGTACATAATGAATCAAAGTAATGTTACATAACTTACGATTTATTGTATATAAGTTGTACTGCACATATTCAAAGGTATAGCATTGTCGATTCTATATTTAAAATATTATTAATGGTGTGTTTTAAAATTGTTTTAATGTTAATGTAATTTATGTATATTAAAACAGTAAATACTATGTACATAAAGTTATACTGTGTTGTACATAAACTTATACTGTGTATTGGTGTACATAAGTAAATGTGCGTTGTACATGATACATGTCTGAAAGCAGTGTTTCTTTTAAAGGATATATGTACATATAAAATGCTATATTTCAAGTATATATAAAGCAGTGTGTATTGTTTGAACTAAAAGTCAGTAAATTAAAGGTCAATATATTTTATTTATAAATAAAATATTTGATGGACTGGTTGCCCGACTCTAGATTATGGGCTGGTTGCTCATTAAATTTAACTTGTTTGAACTCCAATGTCAATATTGGGATTTCGCACTGAAATGAATTTGTATTACTTGATTAATTTCTTTATGTACAACATATAATACCCTATGTACACTAAAAATTACTTTATGTACACTCCAAATTCTAATGTCCTATGATGGTTAAAGCAGTGTCCGTTTTGATGCACATAAGTTAATATTTGTTGTACATGGTGAAAATTGTACATGGATAACTAGTTGAGATATGTACATCTCATATGAAATTATGTAAAATTGATAATGACCGTTTGCATTCTTTACCAACATCTACTCCTCTCTCTATGAACCTTAACATTGCATCAAAAGGGGTAGTGGAGATTTGAGGGATTTGAGAATTATTCCAAGCCCCTTATTCATATCGATTGAACTGGAAGTTATTCACCAAAAATTGCATGCATACTCAGTACAGATCAGTACTACCAAGAACACATACGTCAAATACGTAATTAACATTCATACTATAATCAGTTCCTTCCAAAATGTAAGTGATCAATAATTGCAGTATAATACATCCAAAGTAGGATTAGAATTACAATCCGAGTTAACAGTAACTGCATATGCACAAAAATTCATATGCTTGCAAAATAACATCCATATCCTAGGGTTCCTCGATCACTTACCTAGATCATCTTTTCAAGGGTAGAAGTTTGGGTAAATCTGCCACAAGGCCTCCAGGCAGATCTCATAGTGGCAGATATCCGTCATGTCCGCCAAATATCCACCCTCTCCCCTCAACGTCAGGGGAACCATCCTGTAGTCTGTGTCCATGGACAGATATTGGTCATCCATCCAAGAGGCAACCCAACAGCGAGGTCCGTCGTATGGATGAATCTGCATCCCCATTTCAGGTTTGCCTTTTCCGAAGTCTTCAAAGGCTCGTTGCAGCTTATACGCGTGGAGGTAGTTCTGATAACCGCTCTTGAAACAAATTACTGCAGCTCTGGTGAAGATCGGGCCATTTGGACTGGAAATCCACTTTAGCATAATCTTCTCCACCGGATAACCCAAGGCAGTTAACCTGTTCCTTAAACCAGTTAGTGATCTACTAGTATGTACAGTATATACTAATCTATGTACAACAAAACTACCAGTTATTTAATACAGTATGTAAATACTGTACTTAAATAATACAATATGTATTAATCTATCCCAACAATTTATGTAACATTAAAACAGTATAGATTTATCTATTAGTTATGTACAAAAACACAATTTATCTAATAAAAGCTTTGTATATGATTTCTTATTCAATGCATGTAAGTATTTATTACACAAATTAACCTGTTCCTTAAACCAGTTAGTGATCTACTGGTAACCTTGTTATCAACCACCTCAAATGGTAAATTTGCAATAATGCATTTAGGAGGGTACATCAGTTCTACATACATTTTTTTTGGTTTTTTTTTTTAAATTTTCAAAGTTTAACTACTCTCAATCTTAACTTGAGGAGTATATATATAACTGATTGAAAGTCCACTCAACTCCCTTTGTAATTACTCATGCAATTTTGAGATATTTATTTATTGCATGATAGACACGTTTTAATTCACCCATGAAATACCTCATTTACCAAAGTTAATAATTGTGTCTAATAGAATCCAGAATTTATGTGTGTACAGACTATTCACCTTTACTTCAATTTTAATTTATGTACTACATTTAACGCATTTTATACATTGGTAAATCACTGCCTTATACATTAATAAGTTTCTTTGTACATAATCTGTCTTATATACATTTTATACATTGGTCAATTCTTTGCTCTATACATTTTATACACATTTCACTCTCTTATACATTGAAATTTATGTACTACGAACCTTCTGTTTTGGTGCACATAATCTGTCTCAGAACATTAAAAAATTAAAAACTTGTGCTATAAAATCCCACATTCTCAACAAATTCTCAATTTGTCTCTCTGTTTCCCTATCTTTTTGTGTGTCTCTCTCTGTATCCCTTTTTCTCTCTTCCTTTCTCAACAAAAGATGAATATTACATGTGATGGAAAGATATACGATATTAGGCAACAACATAAACTGTGGTTTGCTTCTCAAAAGAAGGAGAAGTTGCCTTTTATATTTACCGATTCTCATGGACCTATTTCAAGTCCATATGTTGAATCACTTGAAAAGGTTTTTGAAAATGAAAATATAATGGAAATAATTTTCAGAAAGGTCAACCCTACTTTTAGAAAGAAAGAGTTTGCAAAATTGAGTCTTGTTTGCAAAAGATGGGCTCAAATACTTTTGGCACATCCTCATTCTCTTCTCTTAGAAATGGAGTACAGTATGAGTGTGCATGCAAGCATTAACAATGGATTACTTTCTCTTCATAGGAATGGTGTCTTGCTGTTAAAGGAATGCAGATGCTATCTGACTAAAGATCTGCTTTGTAGAGATATGCTACACTATATGCAACTTCGACTTGCATCTCCAGAAGATGTAGTTCATCTTCATGGTTCTTCTCCTGAAGATTTTCGTCGATCATCTACCTTTGCTGAATATCTGTTTGAGCCAACAAATTTTTATCCAGATATATAAGTGTATTTTGTTTTTTCCTTATATATGTAATGTTTGAACTATATGAAAGATGAATCTCAAGTTAATTTGAACTTATGTACACTTGTTATAAAATTATTTACTTATCACGCGTTTTTATATGTATTTGTACATAAGGCTATGTTTGACGGATTATGAGTGCTTCAGTAAACATAAATCTAATTAGAGTAACTTATGTACAACAATTATTGAAATATGTACACCATGTTCACGGTTATTACTATGACTAATATGTAAAGCTGATGTGTAAGTATGTACATATAGTGTATATAATAGATATGATATACATAGTTTATATAAATGACATACTTTATATACATAGTGTATATAATTGTGTTCAACTGCCCCATAAATTTAATTAGAACAACTTATGATTTTATTCCAGTAATATGTAACTAGCTAAGTTATGAACAACAATTATAGAAATATGTACAACCTTGTTCTTGGTTATTACTATGACTAATATGTACAGTTGATATTTAAATATGTACATTATGTATTGATGACTAATATGTACTTGTTTCAATATGTACATTATTTTTAATATAACCGTATAAAAGCTTCTTATATATATATATACAACCGTGCCTTTTTCGATGTAAATAAGTTACTATATGTTGCACATGTTGGAATTTGTACATGGTTATAGAAATGTTTGCTTTGATGTACATATGTACATTATGTATTGACAAAACTACCCGTATAAAAGCTTTTGATGTATATATTTTAAACAGGGTCTGTTTTGATGTACATAACATAATATCTATTGTGTTTGTCAATTTTTTACATACTTAAAGTAGTGACTTTTTTTATGTACATAAGTTAACATCTGTTGTACATGTCGACAATTTTACATATTTGTTGTGCATGTTGAAAATTTGTACAGTAATCAAAGCACTGCATGTTTGACACGTGCCAGATTATTAGTAATTAGTACAATAAATGGGGTAGTTGAATTTCACCTTTATAATCCACTTGCTCCCATCTTATTCACATCATCTACTTATTTTCACATCCAGCTCAGTCAATCTATTTTTATTTCGTTAATTAAATTTACATTATGAAATTTATATGCAAGGGGTGGTTGATAAATAACGAGGTTGAAGATAGATTAACAACTATAAACAACTCAAGGCAGCAGAAGTTGCATAATCTTTCCTTCATTTTCAATCAGTGTCATCAGTTTGAGACATGTGATAAACGATCTTCGTCAACAACCGAAGTTATGTGCAACGAAGATTGCATGTGAAAAATTTTCGAAAAACTTCCATCTTACGTTGATAAGGCTAACACGGCGATTGTCTGTAAAACATGGGCGCAGATGTTCCTATTACACTCCGATGCACCTCGATGGGTTGTTGATTACAATAGAAGCTTGACAACATTGATACGTGATGGAATGAATATTGTACTTAGAGGTGAAATTATTGTTTCAAAGAGATGCAGATGCTATCTGACAGATAATGTGCATGCACAAACAGTATTGCACTATTATCATTTCAAAACTATTGATTCTAAGGAAAATAAACAATTGGAAACTATTAAGTGTGCTAAAGAAGAAAGTGACCTATATAGATTAAAATTAATTACATTAGAAGAGTGCATGGATATGGATAAGTTATGCAAAATGTTGCGCAGTGGAAATTGATTTTAATGAAAATGATATTTTAATTCTGAAGTATATTAATTACCTTCATTTATTTATTAATTTGTATGTACATAACATAATATCTGTTGTATTTGTCAATTGTTTACATACTTAAAGTAGTGACTGTTTTGATGTACATAAGTTAACATCTGTTGTACATGTCGATATTTTTACATAGTTAAAACAGTGTCTGAATTCATGTACATAAGTTAACATATATTGTACATATCGATATTTTTACATAGTTAAAACAGTGTCTAAATTGATGTACATAAGTTGATATCTGTTGCACATGTTCACACTTTGTACATTGTCAAATTATAATAATAATTAATTAATTAATAATAATAATAATAATAATAAAGTACTCCGTATTAGACACATTATTTTGAAATATAGTACTAGTACTCAATATTCCACTACTCTAGGACGTATTTATGACGTATTAGGACTTTTTTAAAATGACGTATTATTAAGAGTTTGGAAATAACTATTGAGAATTCCTATAATCACTTCAACAGTCATTTGACAACTACTAGTATTGCATAATTTGAACTATTTCACTTCAACTACTGAGAATTCCTATAATCACTTCAACTATTTCGATCATCTTCAACGATTATTTGGTGAGTGATATGTTCTTGATTCTTTGCATGCCATAACTACTGGTTTTTCGAACGATTTTGTGAAATTTACAGTAAAGTAAAATTGCAATCTTTTATTCTTTGGAGATTAGGTACATATGTAGTTTTGTTTGTTATGTTTTTGATTTTTAGAGTGATTTTGTTGAAAATTAGGGTTAAGTAATTCACGAGACAAGATGAAATCAAACCTGGAGAAGATTGCACCAAAGAGGAAAACTGATAAAAAGGAGAAAGGTACAATTTAAATTATGTACAATTTAAGGTATTTGTGTACAATTTAAATTATGTATAATGAAATTATACTGATTTTGTGTTCTTTATTTGTAGCTGAATGTAAAAGGAGGCGAACTGAAGAAAAGGATACAGACTCTGATAATTATGAAGAAACATCAGACAAACAATTATGTTTGATAACAGACGCAGATAAAGGTATATTCATTAAATAGACTACTATGTTTCAATATTGTTTGAAAAGAACTTTTTTTTATTTAGTATAGCTTTAAAAATTTACATACAATTTGTGTTTGAAGTTATGTGCATTGTGTAATGCGTTATGAACATACAATTTACAGGTATTGCTCCTAAAACTACAAAGAATAGGAGGAAGAGAGTTCTACATGCAATGAACGAACTGCCATCATTGAAGACACGAATGTCCCCTGATGGTTTGGTTAGATTTCTAAATGATGATTTGTCAGAGAAACAGACTGCAGATATTAAAGAATTAGGGTTTGGGGATTTAATTGATTTGAAAGTAAAAGAAGTCCCGTGCAAGCTTGCTTATTGGCTTGTTACAAATTTCATTCCTGATTCAGCCACATTTAAAGATAATACATTTGATGTGACAAATCTTGATGTACATATTGCAACTGGGTTTCCTATGGGACCAAACAAGATTGTCCTTGCATCGTATGATGACCAAGACATGGAATACAAAAAACTTCTTAATGAATGTAAGAATCAATTTGAAGGGTCAAAGGTTACGGCCACTGCATTGAAATCCATCCTTAGTAATCAAAAGGATGGAGGTGATCTCTTCAAAAGAAACTTTATAGTTTATATCTGTTCTTATTTTATAGAAGGTACCAGTTCTGCAACTCCAAGTTTTAGGATATTGAAGTCTTTAGTTGACTTGTCATTGGTACCTACATATAATTGGTGCGAATTTTGTCTTAATGCCTTCATTGAGGCTGTTGATATGTGGAAGATGAACAAAACAGAGAAGGAGAAGTTTTTTGATGGACCTATAATGGTCTTTGTGTTCATATATTTGCAAAGAATGCGGTATAGAAACAGCACACCAGTCCGTGCTTTCCCAACAATGCTGTTTTGGACACAACAGTCCATTTCAAAGAGAATAATGGAAGAAGCAAAAAAACCTGGTACGTTTGGTAATGGTCTGGTTATCCCATTAGAGTCCCTTGATTGGTACAAGGGGGAGGAAGTAAAGGAAAGTATGAACAAAGAGGGACAGGAAGAAAGAGATTGGTTACAAAGTTTAATGCTGAAATCTGTTGAATTCACAAAAAATTTCAAGGGGTTCAAAGATGCTATAAATGTTGCAAAGTTTGCCTCCCCTCAATGCAAACCAATAACAAAATTGGAAATGTTGACCAATGATTTTGTTGAAAAACTTGTGACAATAACAGAACATGAAGAAGTGGTAAGAATTTTTCTTCAATTGGTTTTATCCCCATTCATTTGTTATAATATGTTGAATATACAACTTATGTTTCATCTTTTGCTTCAAAATAGGTGAGGAGGAACAAAATGAGAAGAATCCAGAAATACTGCATATGATACATAAGATGGCAAAAGATCTTACTTCTGTGAAAAAGACTGATCTTGAAAAGGACAAGATAGATGAAATGAATACTTTACTACTTCTGGAAAATGTTGATACTGCATAAGACATCAATATTCATGATGATCCTATTGCTAGTCCTGTCAAGAATGACAGTGAAGATGTGTTGAATGTTGATGCTGCAGAATACATCTGTACAGATGCTCCGATTTCTAGTCCTGTCAAAAATGACAGTGAAATTATTTCCGAGGAAAATGAAGATGTGTTCGATGCGGACACTGTGGAAAATGTTAATGCTGCAGAAGACATCTGTACAGATGCTCGTATTTCTACTCCTGTCAAGAATGACAGTGAAATTATTTCCGAAGAAAATGAAGATTTGTTTGATGTGGACACTATGGAAAATGTTAATGCTGCAGAAGACATCTGTACAGATGCTCATATTTCTACTCCTGTCAAGAATGACAGTGAAATTATTTCCGAGGAAAATGAAGATGTGTTCGATGCGGACAATGTGGAAAATGTTGATGCTGCAGAAGACATCTGTACAGATGTTCGTATTTCTACTCCTGTTAATAATGACAGTGAAATTATTTCTGTAGAACACAAAGATTTTTTGAATGCACATACTGTGGAAAGTGTTGATGTGGATTTGGAAACTTCTGTTGTAAATGTGCATTTGGAATCTCTTACAAATCAAAACAAGGAAATTGATACACTTAAAAAAAAAAGAATTGAAGCACAGCAAAAGAGAAAACAAGGAGATGTAGCAGTCTTCAAATCTTCTTTTATTAATAGGAACATCAGCTGTTTGACCTCTCTCAAAGCTCAGCAGAAATATGTGTCAGACTATGTATTTGCACCAGGAAAGTCTTTGCAGTAAGTCTCATTAATCTTTTAAACAAGTTTCATATCTGTTCCTGTTTTGATGTACATAAGTTGATATCTATTGCACATGTTCACAATTTGTACATTGTCAAAGCACCATCTGTTTTGATGTACATAACTTGATATCAATTTGTGCATGGTTATAGCAGTGCCTATTTTGATGTACATAAATTAATATATTTTGTACATAAGATTCATTCCAGGTACAGCAAAACTAGTACACTAAATAATTAAATTTTTCAGGGATATTCTGTTTAAGTTTGGAAACATTGAACTTTCAAGAGGGGACCTGTCGATGATGGCAACCTGTGATACCCGAATCAATGAGTTAATTTTAAATTTCTGGTGCCTATTGATGAATGATTTGGAAAAACTATCACCGACATCATCTATCAAACGTGTGTATATGTCTCCTTTTCAAGAATATCAGGTAATGTTATGTATTCCATTCACATATGATAAAAACTGTTTTCACTCATGATTCTCTTCTAAACAATCACTACAATGTTTCAGGTTCCCACAAGTGAAATGGACGTTAATGATGTGCAACTGGTAATCAAAAAGATATTCTTTATAGCTCTTATTTATTTATTTATTTAATCATTCATTCATTGTGAGAACTAATAATGTGATTTTCTTCAAGGCACTTTTCTGCTTTAGATATTCAGCAGGTTATGTTGTTTACTGTGCAAACTCAGTCTCGAAGAAATTTGAGATGATTCATTTTGGGTTTCATGAAGGAATTAACAGCAAAGAGATTGGTCTTGGAGCTAAAGAGATTTATGTGAGCATACTCTAGGCATTAACATTACACATTCTATGTTTGTGTTTTTTCGTTCATTAAAATTTTAGGCATTTATATATAAGTCTGTGCTCTTTTGTACATTAAAATTTATGTTATCTGGCCTGAATTATTGGCTTATATTTTCAGAGTGGTTATTTGAAGGAACATTTCGAACATAAAATTGAATGGGTGAATGAGTTTGATACCTATGAGTTGATCGAATATATTCCAGATTTCTCTAAAGATTTGGAAAGTAACAATGGCATTCTTTCAATGAGAATCATTGAAACATACAAAGGCAATAAAGACAATTATGCCGAAGAGTTCAAACCAGTAAGTTAAAAATCACAACACATTCATCACTGATACTAATCTATATGTTATTATTTTCCAATATAGTGATTATGTATATGTGCAGTCCACCATTTCATACAATGATTACGTAAAGATGATGACAGTGTCGTATTGCCACAGAATACTAACTTCAGACAGGAATAAGCTGAAGAATACTGTGTTGAAGGAGGCAAAAAAAATGTTGTATGTATCTGATAGCTTGCTGTTGATAAGTCATAATTTGACATACATAAATTATTATATATTGTTTCGATTACAAAGTCATATTCTGTTCTATGACTTTTATCAGCTTGGAAGTGGAAAATTTAACAACAAAAAAATACAGCGATTCTCATATAGTTGAAAATTTCTTGAAAAAAGTAACAAAAAAGAATTTTGCTGGAAAGGGATTAGAGGACAAGCAGAAAGAATACGATGCCATGCTACGATCGTATAATAGGTAATACATTCTACCCTTTCCATTGTTTTTGAAATCATTCATCATAATTAATTAATTTTAAGGTTATTACTCCCACGTTGTGTGTTATTTTACAGCGAAATCATTATACAAACTGAATGGATGTGTTTAAGCCGCATAGATATGCAAGCATTGTTATTTGCAGATGAGGAATTATTTGATATGGTAAGAAAATGTCTAACAAGTTTTAATCTTATAAATTCAAATGCTTCTAAATAAATCTAACAAGTTCCATTTTAATAGGCGATAGATTTGTATGGAATTTATATTACATTAGGAAGGAAGGATGTCGTATTCTTTCCAACAAAGGCAGGGGTAAGTATATCAAATTGGTGTACTTATTTTCGGTATTTAAGGTTACAGTTGTTTATTTGATGCTTATCTTTTGTTTCAGCAATTAGACCCAAAGAGCACTACTACTCTTGATACTCCGTACTGTACTGTATCATACATGCATCATGATACGAAATCTATGAGAAAGGTACACCCAATGATTAAAGTATTAAAAGTTGACGATGATTAACTATAAAAAAAACTATGTTTATGACTGTGAAATGTGTAAATTTTCAGATCTTTGTTCCAATTCACACCGAACACCCGAATCATTGGATTTTACTTGTCTGTGATCTAGAAGATAAAAGGAATTACGTCCTTGATTCATGCAAGACAAAGTTTTACAGAAAAAGGAACAAGCATGTTGAAAAAGTAGTGTATAATGTTTCAAACATTTTACAAAACTACCCTGGCTATGAAGAAATTTCAAAACAAATGGGAAAATTTCAAGTGGAAGCGTTTAAAAATGCAGCGAAGCAAAACAATGAAGTTGATTGTGGTGTCTTTGTTATGAAATGGATAAAGGCATTGAATGACAAGAAGAAATGGACAAGTGAATCATACTTTAGAAATAACAAAGAATTTAGGCGTGAAACATGCTTGGATCTTTTGAAGTGGGAAAAGAACTATGTGACAAATTTCAGTGTTAAGGAAAAATATGAGATCTTATTTTAATTGTATGTAGAATTAGTTATATTACTGTAATAGACGATCTATTAATATGAAAATGGCAATCAATGGATTATTTGTTTATCATTGGATATGTTATGTACGCATCAAAATACAAATATGTACAAGGAACATCTCTAAGATAACCTTGGACGAAATATGTCTTGTAGATAGTAAACTTCACACAAGAAGCATGTCTTATGTTTTTGTATATTTGACTTATGTTCTCTAAATTCTATATTATGTACACTAAAAGTATTAATCTCTTACTGTATGTTTTCCAGTACACTTATGTACAAAATATAATATCTTATATACTTAGAATCTGTCTTATTTTCAATGAACATAACAGCATTATAAATCGAACATAGTACTCCGTATCTTAACAGGAGCCCGTTTATTATTTAATTAAAACCCAAAAAAGAATACTCAAAATTGGTATCTGACCTACTCCATAGCCACAAAAGAAAAAGAAAAAAAAGAAAGCGATCTCTTAAGATCTTCCCCGAATTATCTTCAACAATTCAACGATTTCTGTAAGTTTATTCTAGATTATCTTTTCCGATTACCTTCGACATTGCGGTATATTGTTGTTTTTTGAAACGATTTTTTGAAGATTGGTATAAAATAATAGGCAGTATGCAATTACTTACGATTGTGTATAAAACGATTTCTTCTGACAGATTATTCAACTTGTGCAAATTAGGTTAACAAAAAAGATGAAAACAAATCGGGAGAAAACCGGAACAAAGAGGGAAGCTGCTCATAAGATCGAAGGTATATAAATTTATACAGTTCTCCGTATTGAATCCCATACTCTCAATGTAAATGATGCATATTGATTTTTCGTTAATTATGTATAGTTGCATGTAAAAAGAGACGGGTAGAAGTAAACGATGATTCTAAGGATGATTCTAAGGATGCTCCTGATGATTCTAAGGATGATTCTAAGGATAATTCTGATGATTCTAAGGATTGTAGTTTTCAAACACCGAAATCACAATTACACTTACTCTCAGATGCGATTGTAGGTATGTACATTTGTTGTTTTAATTATTTGTTCTTAGAACTTGAACTTGTTACATATGCCCTCTATACATATCATTTAAATCTGTTTTGCTCACTCAAATTTACAGCTGTCATTAATAAGCCTACAAAACCTACAAAAAATAGAAGGAAGAGGGTTCTACATGCAGTGAATGAACTCCCATCATTGACCACAAGGATGTCCCTTGAAAGTTTGTTTAAATTTGTAAGAAATCCGCCAGACAAGAAAATTGAAGATATTAAGGAATTGGGGTTCGGGTATATAATTTCTCTAAATGTAAGAGAAGTCCCAGCCAAACTTGGTCATTGGCTTGTTTCCAATTTTGAACCTGATTCATCATCATATAAAGGTCAGACACTTCAGGTTACGAATTTGGATGTACACATAGCAACCGGGCTTCCTATGGGATCAAATGATATTGTATTAGCATCCTATGATGACAAGGATGTTAAATATAATCAATTAGTTGATGAGTTCAAGGAACAGTTTAAAGGTTCCAAGATAACAAACAATGTGTTACAATACGTGCTAACAACACAGACGGATGGGGGGGATCAATTCAAGAGGAACTTCATTGTTTATCTTTGCTCTATTTTTATAGCGGGTAGCTGTTCTACAACCCCAAGCTTAAAGATATTGATGTCTTTAGTCGACTTATCATTGGTACGCACCTTTAATTGGTGCAAATTTTACCTTGATGCTTTCATTGAGGCCGTTGATATGTGGAAGATGAACACAGCAGAGAGAAACAAATGCTTTGATGGACCTATAATGGTCTTTGTGTTCATATATCTACAAAGAATGTGCTACAGAAACAGCACACCTGTTCGTTGTTTCCCGACAATGTTGTTCTGGACACAAGAGTCCATTTCAAAGAGAATAATGGACGAAGCGAAGAAATCGGGTACATTCGGTAACGACTTTGTCTTGCAATTACAACCGGTTGATTGGTACAAGGTGGATAACTCTAAAACCTGTACTGCAAATGTTTCTTCCGTAATGGAAAAAGAGAAGCTAGTGAAAGTGGCGGAGGAAATAAAAGATGAGAATGATGAGCCAAAGGAAGCAATACAATGGGTGCAGAATTTAATCAACAAATCTTCTCAGTTCTCAAAGTCTTTCAGGGGGCTGAAAGATGCAATAAAAGTTGCAAAAGTTGCCTCCCCCCAATGCAAACCACTACTAGACTTTGAAAATTTGGCAAATGAATTTATAAACAAACTTTCAGAAACGAGAAGAGAACAGCCATCAAAAGAGAATAGTAATATTTTTTTTATAATTAATTTTCTATCTATTTATAAATGTTTATAGAACTGTCTGTTTTGACGTACATAAGTTGATATCTGTTGCATAAGTTACTATGTGTTGCACATTTTGGAATTTGTACATGGTTAAAACAGTGTCTGTTCTTATGTATATAAGTTACTATTTGTTGCACATATTGAAATTTGTACATGGTTAAAACAGTGTCTGTTTTAATGTAGATAAGTTACTATGTGTTGCACATATTGAAATTTATACATGGTTAAAACACTGTCTGTTTTGATGTACGTAAGTTACTATGTGTTGGACATGTTGAAATTTGTACATGATTATAGAAGTGTCTGTTTTGATGTACATAAGTTACTATGTGTTGTATAATTATAACTTATATACAGTATTTATTTTTCATCTTTTACTGCTTAGAATCTGGAGATAAATGGAAGGATGTTACTAATATTGCATCACAAGTTGTCAATGATGACAACACAAAAGAAGAACGCAAAATACCTTCTACTTGTCAAAAGGACTTCCCTACCTTCTCAGATGCAGACTTTGGTCTAGAAGAACTGACTCCACACGTATTAGAGATGTTAGATCAGATAGTAGAAGAAGCTGTTTCTGCCAAAAAGAATGAGGTACCAAAGATGAAGAAGAAGAAGAAGGAGAGAGACCCAATGATGCCAAGATAACAGTTTGTTGAACTCAGATGAGAGCTATCAACTTAGTCAAGATATTAACCTTGACATGTATTCTGACCCTCAAGATACACCTCAGATAAATGAAGATGTGGATAAAGAAAAAACTCCCACCATAAATGAACAAGTGTTCAATTACAAGAGTGTGTCAAATGTGGATATGAAGAATGTGGATGTGGAAGCTACTACTGAACAAATGTTCAATAACAAGCTTGTGGAGTTTGTGGAGAACATGGAATGTACTCCTGCACATGCAGTAGAAAAAGTTAACTTAGAAACTCCTTATGCTGTGAAAAATATCATTCGAAAGAGCCCAGATATTGTTGAAAACTTGGTCACTCCACAAATGATGGGGAATGCATCTCAGCAAGATGATGAAATGAATGAAAAAGAAATTGAAGCACAATACAAGAGGAAACAAGCAATACCAGATATTTTCAAATCTCCTTTCATACAAAGGAACATCAGCTTTTTAACCAATCTGAGTGCCGAAGAGAAATATGTGACAGACTATGCATTTGCATTAGATATCTCTCCAAGGTAAACAACTAATTTACATAGCTAAAGCACTGTCTGTTTTGATGTACGTAAGATACTATGCGATGCACATGTGTGAAATTTGCACATTATTAGACCAGTGTCTGTTTTGATGTAGATAAGTTACAACTTATTGTATATAACTCATACAACAGATGTACATAAGTAAAGCACTGAGAAGGTAGGGAAATGTGTTTAAATGCTAATAGTTTGAAAGTCATAGTTAAAATTGTTTCATATGAGTGATTGTTATACCAAAACTAATACACTAATTACTTTTTAATTTTACAGTGAACCTCACTTTAAGTTTGAAACGATTCAGATTTCAAGGAGGCAGATGTTGATGATATCACAGTCTGGAAGTAATGTTGAGGAACCAATTTTAAATCTTTGGGGATTATTGATGAATGATTTGGAAAAGCTATCATCTCCATCATCCATAAAGCGTGTTTATATGTCTCCATTTAATAAATATGTGGTAATGTTATATATTCCATCAACAATGTCAACAGTGTAAATATATTTTTGGTCATGAATCTCTTCTAAACACTTCTTTAATGTTTCAGATTCCTACAAGTGAAATGCAGTTGGATAATGTGCAATTGGTAAACAAATAGATACTCCTTATAACCTCCATTCATTCATTCATTCATTCATTCTGTAAACTAATAGTGCAATCTTCTTCAAGGTCTTTTTCTGGACAACAGAATTACCATCTATTATTCTTTACTGTTTAAACTCAATCACAAAATCATTTGAAATAATTCACTTTGGGTATCCTGAAGAACGTGACAGCCAACTGAACAGTTCTGAAGCTAAAGATAAATATGTGAGCACACTGATGTATTGTTTTTACTTTTTTGTACATTGAAAATTATTTCACCTTTGTTAAATACTTTGTTATATTTGCAGTGTAATTATTTCTCTAAAAAATTCAAGAATAAGATCAAATGGGCCAATCAAGTGACAGACTATGAAATAGCGGAATTTATTCCAGATTTTAGTCGTCATTTGGAAATTGACAATGGTATTTTGTCAATGAGGGTCATGGAAATGTACAATGGGGATAAAAATTATTTTGCCCAAATGTTCAAACCGGTAAACTTAATTATTCTACTTATATCATTGATACTATTTTATGTTTGACTATATTTCCATATATAAATGTTATTGATTAATGTATATGTTCAGAACAATGTTACATATGATAAGTATGTAAGGATGATGAAGGTGCGGTATTGTCACAAAATACTAACCTCCACCAGGAATCAGATGAAACATACTATTCTGAAAGATGCAAGAAAAATGTCAAGGAAACTTCTGTATGTTATAGACTTGCACTATGCTATCATATGACTACCATATATTGCACATAAAGCATAAATCATTAACATTTACTGTTTTATAACTTTTCTCAGTAGGGCAGCGGAACTCCATGTGGAAAAAATATTCAGTGATGAAGAAATTATTCAAAAATTCTTAAAAGAAACAAAAAAGAAGACCTTTGCAGGAAAGGCAAATGAGAAAAAGAAGGACTCATATGAAAACATTTTAATTTCATATAACATGTAATATATTCTATCCTGTCCAATGTTTTTTAATTCTTTCATCATAATTAATTTTAAAATTTTGATTATTTGAACTATGTTATCTTGCAGGGAAGAGGTTATGGAAACACAATGGATGAATGTAAGCCGAAAGGCGATGCAATCCTTGTTATTACCAAAAGAACAACTATATGATATGGTAAACGTTACACTAATATTATAAATTCAAATGCTGCCAAATCAATCTAACAAGTGTTCTTTTAATAGGCAATCGATATAGCTGGAATATATGCAACATTCAAGAGGAGCGATATACTATTCATTCCTACAAAATCAGGGGTAAAATATGTCAAAATTCCTGTACTTAAGTACTTTTTTGGTACATAATCATACAGTTGTTTACCTATTGTGTATCCATTGTTACAGGAATTAAACCCAGAAGTATTCTCTTCTCTGACAACGCCATACTGTACCGTATCATACTTGCCTGAAGATGGTAAATTCTTGAGAAAGGTATAACCATCTAATCTGTATACTCCTATACCATTAACACAGTTGAATTTTGTACATGGTTATAAAAGTGTCTGTTTTGATGTACTTAAGTTAATATGTGTTGAAAACATGTATTACATTACAATAACTGTGAAATGTATACTTTTTCAGATCTTTATCCCAGTTCATATTGACACACCATTACACTGGATTTTGATTGTGTGTGATTTTGAAGACAAGAAGAATTACATCTTGGATTCAAGTAAAAGGAAGGGTAACAAAGCACGAATTGATGTTTGCCACAGAATAATGACAAATCTCGCAATCATCATTCAAAACTACTCGGGCTATGAATACATCTCCAAAAAATGATGACAAATCCAATGGAGTATGTCAAAAATGCAGCTCAACAAAGTAATGGATTTGATTGTGGTGTTTTTGTCTTGAAGTGGATAAATGCATTTCACGACAAGGAGAAATGGACAGACAAAGATTATTTTAATGACATCAATGACTTTCGTCGTCAAACATGCATAAATCTTATGAGGTGGGATAAGAACTTTGTTAAGGATTTTACAGTTGACAGAAAATATAAAATTCTATTTTAGCTGTGTGTATGTAAACAGTCAGTGATGTAAACATTACTCCATGACAAGAATTTATATAAACATCAACGTTTTTATAATCATTCTCAGGTGAGTTATGTACAGCTAATATGTACATATGTACGTTACATAATGACCTATACACTGTACTTTGTAAATTGTTAAACGTAAAACAAAATTAACCTATAACGTTCTTCTGTAAATAGTCAAAAACATAAAATGTATAGAGTAATCTAAACATGTTTTTACGTACATAATTGATATCTGTTGAATAAGTTACTATGTGTTGCACATTTTGGAATTTGTACATGCTTAAAACAGTGTTTGTTTTGATGTAGATAAGGTACTATGTGTTGCACATATTGAAATTAATACATGGTTAAAACAGTGTCTGTTTTGATGTACATAAGTTACTATGGTTAAAACAGTATCTGTTTTGATGCACATATTGATATTTATCAAGAAACTGAACCTTAAGAGTAGGGTACCGCATAAGACGGGACAGAAAAGGGTTTACGGTTGGATTAGGCGGACCCGCTTCGCGGATCCGCCTAATCCAACCCTAAACCCTTTTCCTTATTCAAGGTCACTAAACCCGCAAGAAACTGTACCCTAAGAGGGTATTGGTGAACCTTGTCGTGGATGTGATTCAAAGGTGGGACACTGAACCTTAAGAGTAGGGTACCGCATAAGACGGGACGGAAAAGGGTTTAGGGTTGGATTAGGCGGACCCGCTTCGCGGATCCGCGAAGCGGGTCCGCCTAATCCAACCCTAAACCCTTTTCCGTCCCGTCTTATGTACAATAATGTCCTCAGATAAATTATGTACAACTGATATAGAATTATGTACAGCTGATATAGAAATATGTACAATGATGTCCTCAAATGGGTTATGTACAGCTGATATAGAATTATGTACCTTATATAATGACCCTACGTCGTGTACATAATAATGAATACAGTGTACATAATTATTTAGGAAGATATACCGTTTGCATTGTGTTTTTTAATTAAAAATATGATATACATAGTTATGAATACAATGTATATAACTAATTATTTAGTATCTGTACATTTTCAGTCTAAGATGTATATAGATGAGTTATGTACAACTAATATAGAATTATGTACAATGATGTCCTCAGATAAATTATGTACAGCTGATATAGAATTATGTACAGCTGATATAGAAATATGTACAATGATGTCCTCAAATGGGTTATGTACAGCTGATATAGAATTATGTACCTTATATAATGACCCTACGTCGTGTACATAATAATGAATACAGTGTACATAATTATTTAGGAAGATATACTGTTTGCATTGTGTTTTTTAATTAAAAATATGATATACATAGTTATGAATACAGTGTATATAACTAATTATTTAGTATCTGTACATTTTCAGTCTAAGATGTATATAGATGAGTTATGTACAACTAATATAGAATTATGTACAATGATGTCCTCAGATAAATTATGTACAGCTGATATAGAATTATGTACAACTGATATAGAAATATGTACAATGATGTCCTCAAATGGGTTATGTACAGCTGATATAGAACTATGTACCTTATATAATGACCCTACGTCGTGTACATAATAATGAATACAGTGTACATAATTATTTAGGAAGATATACAGTTTGTAAATTTTTACAATCGCAACAAAATTTCTACTTTAAGATGTAACTAGATGAGTTATGTACAACTAATATAGAGTTATGTCTAGTGATGTCCTCAGATGGATTATGTACACTTGATATCAAAATATCAACATTATTCAGTGACAAATATGTACATCATAAGTTATCAAAATAATTCAGCAAAGAATCAGTACAGAATCTACGTAATTCTTGATAATCGATTGTCTACTTGGATCAGCAGGTTCATAATCAGTTTTCTCTAAACGAATTGTTCAGGCTTACAATCAAATCTGCAAGTGAAAATGACGACAATCAAATCAAGAACAGAAATCGTTGATAATCAAGCATAGAATTCCTTGATAATCAAGAACAGAATTCGTAAAATCAATTCTACGAACGAATTTACAAAGTGAACAAAATGAAATCTGCAACTTAAATGATGATAATCGAATGATGAAGATCTGCAACGGAACTGATGAAGATGATCGAATGATTTGAATGAAAAAATAAACAAATTTCTAGACAGAGAAAGTCGACTAATTCAAAAGGAAAGGAAGGAGATGGTGCGCGTTTGTTTTTGTGCTTAGAATTTTGATCAACCCTGGTCCGTTGATCTCAATCAGATCTAACGGCCCAGATGCTGCCTCAACGGTTGCAGGGAGTTAGGCTGCCTCAAAGGATCCCGAATCTATATATATATATATATAAAAGCCAATTTCCACACATACATCAGGGTGATATTTGACCTACTATAGCTTTGTGACGGATATACCCGTCACAAGGGAACCCAACTGATATAGATAAAGGACATTCTAAGCACACCAAATACAGTAGTCACATCACCGACGTCTACTCCCATTTTTCCTGGGCAAATAAAAAACCAAACCGAGCTTCCCATTATACTCTACAACCAGGTAAGGTAATATCCCTTCAACCTAATCATGTTACTATTTTCTCAATATCTTCATTCATGGATGTTTTTATGTCATTTACCAAATTTCAATCTTGCTCGATTTCAGTCACCTTTATTCCTGTCCTAATGTTTGGACCATGATTTGATTTCCTCCGGAGAAAAAGAATCTGTATACAATGTTTGATTTTTTTTAATCAGCATAGTAGTTCTGTGTATCTTGGGGTGAAGGGTTAGGTCAAAATTGATCTATTTCCAATTGATTTGATATGCTTTCCCCCCATCATTTTTCAATTTTATAGGCGAATCAGGTTTAAAGATCCTGAAAATTGTTCTTTGCATCTGAATTGTCCCTAAAAACGTGGTATGTATGTCGAAACTAAACTTGCCTAAAAAAAAGAATCATTATGCCACCAAGAAAGTTTTTATAGGTTTTTCTTTTGAAACTCAACTAAGGACTACTAGATCGATAATTCAACGTAGGCATAGCATTCGCAATACACCTAGCTATTGTTGAAATCTCAGCCCCTCAAACCCTCTCAACTCTTACCCACTACAATCATATCCCAGTCATCACATGATCAAGTTCGTGTGCCACACCATTATTAGCATATCTAGTAAACGACAAAGAAATTGAGTTGAACAAACTACATAAATCTAAGATAGTATTTTTTTATATATATTTATTATTGTAATTAATAGAGTATACTTTATATAATAATTATTAGTGTTAATTAAAATATTAATTTCAACTCTTATACATTAATTTTAGTTTCAATAAGCCCAACGCAGCTCAAATAAGTTCAGTTCATCCTCAATGAGTTCAGTTCATCCCGATAAATATGGTACAATTCAGCTCATCAATCCTATTTCAAGACAATCGAAAAGATCAATTGTAAAGAACAATAGACCTTAATCTTGCCGATAGCTAGACATGCATATTTTTATTTTGAAACACTCGCAAATATTGAACCAACTACTAGTCTACTACTACATGTCTACATGCATGATAATCATTCTAATTTCTAAACCATTATAGCTAGTACTCAATCTTGCTTGTACAATCCGAAAACTCCACACTATCGTAAAAATATGAGTACAATGCAGTACAACTCGAAAACTCCACCCTTTTGTAAAACATACTCACAGTACATCATCTAGTAAATGCACAATATTTGAGATAATTCTACAATATTGTGGACAATTATACTTTTGCATCCTTTCATCTTAAACAACCAAACCCTAATTTAAGCTAAACTAACATCCAATTATATGAATTTATCAACTACAACATGATTAGTAGATGAATAAACTAAAAACACCAATTGATTTGTAAACTAGCAATAATCAACCAAATTCATCTAAAACTAACAATTCAATTAAATTAACCTAACCTAACATTAATTCACCAAATACAACACCAATTGATATGTATACAATAGTAATATACGAAATCTAAACAAATTAAAACAACAAAATCAATTAAAAGTCAAAGTTTAATCAATTTGGGGATTTTTTGGAAAAAATCAAACCTAGATGAAAAAGGTGGCGCTCCGGCAGGGAGGGCGGCGGTCGGCAGGTGTCAGGTCCGGCGAAAAAGGGCGGGCGACATCGGGGTCCGGCTACCGGCGTCCAGCCAGGGGGAAGACGGTAAGGGTTTGGGGTGAGGGTCGCGCGTTCGCTGAATGAGGGGTTTGGGGTTAGTAAATGAGAGCTGATGGGTAGGTTAGGGTTTAATTCAAATAGTGTAACGTTCGAATGCAAAGCAGTCGGAAATACATGTGACTACCGACTGATCTTTAAATTTATGGACCGACTTATATCAGTCGGTAATTTACCGATCGCAAATGAGTCCACCAACCGTAGTCGGTCGGTATTTTCCGGTTGCTAAACTGCGTGTTTCTAGTAGTGCGACGGGTTTAATATTTGACCTATTTGAAACATTTCACACATTTGTCACGTTTAATTTTTTACCCGTTTGAAATTTTTGACCCGTGTGAGACCTTTGAAACGTTTAATATTTGACCTGTTTTAAACGTTTTCCCGATTCGAGCACCCTTCATTGCAGTTCTCAAGACAACGTTCAAATACCATGAATTGGAAGAGGATGTAGAAGATAATTTCTCATTTAATGTAGATAACAATTTCATGGAAGAGGAGAAAAAATGGAGATGGAGAAGATGGAGAGAAGTTAGGAAAGAAATAAAAGTGAATGTGAAAAGGGTTGTTTTACCTGTTGTAGCAGGTAAACATGGGAGAGGATAATGAAAGTTAAATGGTGAGATAGATAGAAGTTTTTTGAGTTAAATAATATTTTGGAGTAATATAAGAACGACCGTCATAGTTCGAGTTGTTCCCGTTAAATTTTCCTTATTATTAATATAGTTTTGAATTATAGTAATGTTTATATTTTAAAAATATTAAAATCTATTTTAAAAATTATTTTAATGGTTATTTTATCATTAAATGATAAAAAAAAGTTGTATTGAATTGAATATTAAAATTTTGTGGTTATATTATGCAACGGTTAAGGTGACCGTTGCGTATGTTATACAAAACTCTTTCGCATCGGTCGTATATTTTGCTGATGCAGTTTTCTTTTACATATATATTTCGCATCGGTCGTATATTTTGACTGATGCGGTTTTGTTTTACATATATATTTCGCATCGGTCGTATATTTTGACTGATGCGGTTTTGTTTTACATATATATTTCGCATCGGTCGTATATTTTGACTGATGCGGTTGTATTTGGTATAAATATTTCGCATCGGTCACTGCCTAATGACCGTCGCATTTTATAATACGCTACGGTTATTTACAACAACCGTTGTGTAATCTATTTGCCAAATGTCATTTCTGTACTAGTGTGTCTTTTCCGAGTCGTTTCCTTCCTAGTCTTCTTTTCCCTTGCTCGGGATGTACTTTTGTTCTAGGATTCGGGTTTAGTTGCTGATTACGCGGTATTCTTACAGACAGGCCGCCTTTCACCCGAACCATGACGAAAGAAGCCATTGATGAGTTGACAGCCTCGTTGGTTAAGCTAGAGGAACAATTGACGAGGATGAGGGAGGACCAGATCGCCATCCTTACCCGCGTGAGCGTAGTCGAACAAGGAACTCCTAACAGTGGAGTCGAGACTACCGGGTCGTTAGCTGAACTGGCTAGTGCGGTCCGCAAGCTGCAGGAGCAGATCCACTTGACAACCAACAATACCATCCACACGGAGAATGCCCGTGCATATTCGCCCCTGACTGATGAATTGCCCGCCAATTTCAACTTGATGGGACTGTCAATGTTTGATGAAAGTGAAGACCCAGTACTCTATATCCGGGCTTTCAAAGAATTTATGGCTGTTAAGAGGGTCAAATCGACAATGTTCAAGCATCTCTTTGCTTCTTCCCTTGAGAAGCACCGAAAACCTGGTATTACAGGCTTGATTCCAAGAATTTACGCAGATAACACTGAGATCCAGACTACTATGCGTACTCTGGAGGTCATGGCCCAAGAGCCAAAGAAAGGTTTCACCAAATACCTTCAAAGGTGGAGGGCTAAAAGCGTGAAGCTGGTTGACAAGCCCAGCAAAAAAGTTTTAGTGGAGGCCTTTGTTAAGAACCTCCTCCCTTCTTACCGGGTTCATCTCCGGTACGCCGTCATACCCAATTTCGCCACTTTAACCGAAATGGGTACAAGAATCGAAGATGACTTGAGGTTAGAAAGCCTTACTAAGGCCTCTGCCAAAGGATATCAAGGGGCCAGTTCGTCCTCCAGCAAGCCCGCAACTACAACTGCGGCCCGTAGAATCTTTGACGAGGTCAATCTACTAGATACCTCGACCAAAAAGAATACTCCGACTCGGGTATTCACTGACATATGGACTACCTATACTCACGTCTTACAAAGGTTATCCTCAAAGGGCCTAATCCAACCGATAGGCCCGATTCCGGAAGTCCCGATCGAAAAAGAGTCCAAAAGCTATAACATCCAGGCCTATTGCCATTATCACCAAGGTAACGGCCACGATACAGAAAAGTGTTGGAAGTTGAAACATCTCATCCAAGACTTGATCGAAAGTGGGAAAATACCATTGCCCGGAGATAAACCGAGCAATAAGGGAAACTCGTTCAGCGCTCACGCCATCTTTTCCGGAGACATAATCGACTGTTCACATCTAATCTCACCTCTCGTCCCACAAATTAACGGGATATAGAATGATGATGAAGACGATGTGTACCTACCCAAAGGGGAAGTTGTCCCTATCACCCCTGAGGAAGTCCGGAAGGCTAAATCCAGAGCTTTGGCCAGCAACCACCACGTTACCGTCGGCCGGTCCACCTCGGAAGCAGACGCCGAGCTAGCCAAGGCCGAATCAACCCTTGAAAAGCCAAATACTGATACGGCTCTGGTCAAACAGCTGAAAAGGGCTCGGGTAGATCTCACCATATGGCAGCTTTTGGTTGGTTCACAAGTACATCGAGAGGCGCTTACTAAGGCTCTCGATCAGATCAAAGTCGACTCGCCGGTTACCCCCACTGAAATGGTAGCCACCATCATGCCCCATCGCAAGGGCAAATCCAAGGAAGAAGGCCCGCTCATCACCTTCTCAGAGTCCGACTTGCCACCGTTCGGGACGACCCACAACTTAGCCCTCTACGTTACGGTGATCTGCCGAGGCAAACATCTCCCGATGACCCTGATCGATGACGGGTCCTCTATAAACGTCCTTCCCTTAAGGACTGCTAAGGCCCTCGACATCACCGAGGCCGATTATCTCCCAACGGCGCAAACTATCCAGGCTTTCGACGGAAGCACAAAATTGGTTCCCGGGGCCGTCAAACTAACAATTATAACCGGCCCGATAGAAAAAGAGCTAGAATTTCAGGTGATCGATGTCACCTCATCTTTCAATCTGCTACTCGGAGACCGTGGATTCACGCGGTCAAAGCCGTATCCTCTACCCTTCACAGGAAGGTCAAAATGCCTCTACAAAACGGTGTTATCACTCTTGAGGCTACCCCCCATAACCGTGGCAAGCTGCAACACAGCAGGCCAGGCTGACCCACGAGGATTCAATTTTGTAGGAATGATTGAAGAGGAATATCTCTTCAAGCCCTATTTCACCACTAGCATCGACACGATGCTGCAAAACTTGGGCTACCTACCGGGGGCTACTTCAAGACCATATCTTCCAGCTGGGAAGATTATCGAGGTCCTGAATGACGGAGGGTCTCGGTTCGGCTTGGGTTACACTATGACCCCAGGACACGTAGACCGAACAAATGAAATCAAGTTTGTCACTCCAGTGTTCGGAGCTATTCAAATGGGCCTCTATCAGCCCACCATCTCGTATCCCGAGACCAAATTGGCTCGGGAATGCAATTTCATCCCGGAAGACATCTTTTCCCTCATCCAGGCCGAGTCAAAGGGAGATGCAGGTAACACCGAGCCCGTGCTGGGGCTCCTATTCGGGGAAGATAAGATCATCCCGACTCCTAAAGAAGAACTAGTGAACCTAATTCTCCGCAGCAGCAGGTTCGATCCAACCAGGCTGATCTCTGAAGTCGATGCTGGCGCTGGGAAAAGGACTTGGAGAAAGACAATCAAGTGGACCGACAGCCAGGGTCGAGTCTGCAAGTTGACTACTGGTGAAGGAGATATGCTAGACACTGAGTCTGAGTCCGAGTCTGAGTCAAAGTAAGAGTCGGAGTCTGAGTCCAAGTCTAGAGGGTCCAGCACTAGAATCGAGTCTGTAACCCCCCTTCCTTTAGTCACACCTATGGGAGTCTTGGAGTCTGTCCCGAGAGCACTCCCTATCCCGCCTCTGACCAACGATCAGATGGCTGCTCTCTTTGAGCTATTTTAAAAATTCACTATCAATAATAACGATAACCGTTCTGCTTACGACTTGTCTTATTTTCAAAACATTTTCGAAAATTTTACTTGCAATGACATTGAGAAACCCGACGAACAGGTACCATTACCTCCGCATCTAATCGAGCAAGTCGAACAGAGGGAATCTCGAGATCCGATAATTGAGGAAACCGATTCCATCAATGTAGGAACCCCTTTAGAGCCTCACATCCTTAAGTTAGGTTTATCCTTAGATCCCGAGGAGAGACAACAATTCATGAACCTCCTCCAAGAATTCAAAGACGTCTTCGCATGGTCCTACAAGGACATGCCGGAAATAGATCGGGAGATAGATGAACATTGTATACCCATCAAAGACGGGTGTAAGCCGGTAAAACAGAAATTCCGAAGGATGAGGCCCGAATGGTCTCTCAAAGTCAAAGAAGAAGTCGACAAGCAATTCAAAGCAGGCTTTATTCAAGTATCTGAATATCCAGATTGGGTTGCCAACATCGTGCCGGTACCCAAGAAAGACGACAAAGTACGGGTATGTGTAGACTTCCGAGACCTTAATAAGGCATGCCCAAAAGACGATTTCCCATTACCACACATTGATATACTGGTGGATAACACGGCCGATCATGCCCTTCTATCCTTTATGGACGGGTATGCCGGGTACAATCAGATCAAAATGGTGGAAGCAGACATGAGTAAGACTACCTTCACTACACCTTGGGGTACTTACTGTTACACCGTCATGCCATTTGGGCTTATCAATGCCGGGGCCACTTATCAACGAACCGCCACTACCTTATTACACGATATGATGCATAAGAAAGTAGAGGTTTACGTGGACGACATGATCGTTATGTCCAAAGACCGAAACGGGCACATTCCGGCCCTAAGAAAATTCTTAATTCTATTACGCAAGTACAACATGAGGCCAAACCCTCAAAAATACATTTTCGGGGTAACATCGGGCAAATTATTGGGCCATATCGTTAGCCAACGCGACATCGAGGTTGACCCAGCCAAAATCAAAGCCATCATCGAGATGCAGCCACCTAAAACCGAAAAGGAGATAAGGGGGTTTCTCGGGAAAGTCCAATATATCAGCCGGTTCATTTCGAAGCTAACCATGGTATGTGAGCCCATTTTCAAGAAACTGAAGATAGGAGAACGGGTACTATTGGATGATAAATGTCAAACGGCTTTCGATAAAATCAAAGAGATTCTGTCTGCACCGCCGGTATTAATGCCACCTCAACCCGGTCTGCCTTTGTCGTTATACCTAACAACGAGACCGAGACAGTTATGGGGGCTATGCTGGCTCAGACAGTCGATTTAGAAGAGCGGGCTATTTACTACATCAGTAAGAAGTTCTTGGAATACGAGTGCACGCAAGTATACGATGCTCGAAAAGACGTGCCTAGCTTTAGTTTGGGCGACTAAAAAGCTCCGACATTATATGCTCAGTCACGAGGTACATGTTCTGTCCAAAATGGATCTTATCAAGTACTTGTTCGAGAAGCCCATCCTTAACGGCCGGATATCTAGATGGACTTTGATGCTAGCAGAGTTTGACCTCAAGTTCGTACCATTAAAAGCCACCAAAGGCCGAGTAGTAGCGGATTTCCTTGCCGATAGTTCGGTATCCTAGAAGGGACACACCGATACTTGGGCCTTTCCGGATGAAGATATATTCCATACCGACACCGAAATATGAGATTTATATTTCGATGGGGCGTCCAACTTCCGAGGATTTGGGGTCGGGATGTTGCTGATCTCACCACAAATTCCTTTCTAAGAGCACATCAGGAAAATAACTCGAAAGCCTTTTCCCCTGCTATATTAGCCAGGACGCATCAATCACGAATGGTGTAACGACTGCCCCGCAGTCCTATCCTAGATCGATTTGTCCGAGCGGGTCGAGTCCGTATCGCCGTGGAGCAACAGCCGCGTCCGGATATGATCTATCTACTCGGCAATTCTTCCGGTGACTTCACGGTCGGCAAAGAAGCCCCAAGGAGAGCACACTTCGTTAAACTGGATTTCGACGTGACTAACAACGCAGCCGAATATGAAGCATGCATTCACGGGTTGCAAGCCGCCGCTGATTTGGGAGTAACAAACCTCCGAATCCACGGCGACTCGTCTCTAGTCATCAATCAAGCACTCCAAAAATGGAAAACTCAGAACGCCAATCTCGTGGCTTACCAAGCACGAGTAAGGGTTCTCGAAAAACACTTCCAAAAAGTAGAATACATCTATCTACCCCGGGAACAAAACCAATTTGCAGATGCACTTTCCAAATTAGCATCTTTATTGAATATCTCGGAACATCTAACCAGCATGCCGATTTGCGTCGAAAGACGATCCGAGCCGGCATACATCCACGCTATCCAAAACATCGAAATAACTGATCCGGAACCTTGGTATCAGGCTATTCTAACCTACTTAACATCGGGATAATATCCTCCGGGAGCTGAAAACCGGGCCAAGAAAGCCCTACGAAGGTGGGCAATCCAATTCATCCGCACGGACGATGGACAGTTATATAAGAAGACGGCATAGGGGGCTCTACTCCTATGCGTCGACAAAACGCAAGCCGAAAAGGTCATGGCCTAGGTACACTATGGTGAAAACAGTCCGCATATGAACGCCCATATGCTAGCCCGAAAAATCGCGAGACTCGGATATTATTGGAATATCATGGAAATCGACTGCCAGTTATATGTCAAACACTGTCATAACTGTCAGATCTTCGCCAACGTACAGCATATGCCGTCATCCCTATTATATACCGTGACATCACCATGGCCATTCTCGACACGTGGAATTGATATAATTGGGAAGGTGAACCCTTCCGAGACTGGGGGTCACTGTTTCATTTTAGTGGCTATTGACTATTTCACCAAATGGGTCGAAGCCGAGTCATACCGGATTTTGAATGCCAAACATGTGGCCAAATTCATCCAAAACGAGATTATATGCCGATACGGAATCCCGCACGAGTTTATTAGTGATCACGGGACCCATTTCCAAGCTAAAACTGCTACTTTGCTAGCAAAATTTAAGATTCAGAGGCATACATACATCTTCGCCTTACCGTCCCCAAACAAATGGAGCGGTAGAGGCAGCTAATAAAACGATTGTCACCATACTTAAAAAGATGGCTGATAATTACCGGGACTGGCCCGACAAAATTCCTTTTGCCCTATGGGGGTACCGAACAGCAATTCGCACCGCAACCACAGCAACTCCATATTATCTGATATATGGAATGGAAGCGGTCCAACCGGTCGAGTTAGAGGTGCCATCCCTCAGGATTTTACTCGAGAGTTAGGTGCCTGAGGCAGATTGGGTCCAAGCCCGATATGACTCGCTAGTTCTTCTGGACGAACGGCGATCCCGGGCCCTTAACAATATCCAGATATACCAAAAGAGGATACAACGGGCTTTCAATAAAAGAGTGATGGTAAGGATTTCGTCACGTCCCTAGCCGATCAATATAACACCGACTAACCTAGTGGGTAGCTAGGGCAAGTCGGGATCGATTCCACGAGGACGGTATATCAAGGTTTAGACTAGGTCGGCCTACAACGAGACTAAATTACCAAACAAACACGAAGAAGCGATAAATGGAAACTATTAAGGAGGAGGAGTAAGAACTAGACTAATGGTCGAACTAATGAATAAACTAGAAGAACTATGACTAACTAAGACGATGTATCAAATATGGAAAGAAGTGGGGTAGGTCGGGTTCATAGAGGTAGAAGGGTAATTGGGGTGATCAAGGGTGAAGGTGTCTCCTAATCGCTAGAGTCGGTCCGGGCTCTCGCAACTTAGACCGATGTCAAGGTGAGTCCGGGCTCTCGCAACTTAGACTCTAGTCGGCACTCTCGTGACTATGACTATTCTCAACATTCCCACAAAATAAGCAAACAATGAGAAGATGAATACAAGCATGGGAAGCATGGCCACTACAACTCACACAAGCATATCAACAAACACATAGAGTGCCTACAATGTGATTAACAACAAAGATACAACCTTTTCCCTTTAATCAACCCTATTCATCCATAATCTACCCCTAATCTCCCTACTAACCCCACAAAGAAACTACTCACTCATGACAAAGAACAAACTAACAATCACAAAGGAAAACAAACTCACAATCCAAACATTCATCATGAACAATGAGAACAATAACAATAATAATATAAAAAGATTGAAACTAGATTAAATAAACAAGGATTAGAGTAGAGAAGATTATACCAACACTAATATGATGAAAAAGATGCAATCTTGTATTAATGAGAAACCCAAATACAATCCCAAGGTTGTCAAGCTCGGAACAATCTTCAAGAATCCCTTAATCCAAGACTAATTACAATAATTAACTAAGGATTAACTAAAATTAAGGGAAGATTAAAGCTAATGAGTGAGAGTAAATCTAGGGTTTTTGGAGGCTTAAACTAATGTAGGGTGAGATAATCTCTCTTAAAATTACAAGAAGGGAGTATATATATGGGTACAAGAATGAAGGAGAAGAAAAGAAGAGGGCCGTGCTGCCTCTGTAGCTTCCCGACCGGGACGGATCATCCCGATCGGGACGGCTCTGTCATCCCGATCAGGACGAGTTGGTCCCGACCGGGATGGGCTCACAGCAGCCATCCTAATGTAGCACCCCATCCCGAACGGGATGAGGTCATCCCGAACGGGATGGGGCTTGTATGCCTTCCTTAAACACTCTTTGGTCCTTCCTTGCCTCTTATGGGCTTCCCACCGATTCTCGGGACTCGGGATCAGGTCTCGGAGGCTCGGGAATGGGCCCCAAGGTCTCGGGGTCGATTCCAAGGTCTCGAGTCATCGTTCCTTTATCTCGTTGGCTCCTAAATTTGTATGTATTGAGTCGGAATCGCTCCAACTCTTCCAATTCGGCCTCGGGAACCTGAAACGAACTAAAGGAAGCATAAGAAGCCCATGAATCGCTCCAAAGGAGCGATTTCACAAGGAAAAAGGGACCAAAACACAACAAATAGGCACTACAAACTACACTTATCAACTCCCCCACACTTAACCCTTACTCGCCCTCGAGTAAGCACATACTACTACACTAACCGAATGGGTATTAGCGCACCCTACGCCCCTTCAACTCACGCGAGTGCACTTAGAGGACAAGTGCACTCCGCAAGGCAAGTTGGGTCTTGCGACAAAACCGTGGATGCAACCGGACACAAAACACATAAACAAACAAACATACAAACAAACACATAATCGGTTGCACCCAAAACAAAAGAAATACCGCTTCCCTCTAAAAGCGGTGAATGAAACACCGGTTTAGGACTCGAGGTAAGTGACAATGTTCTCAAGCTAGCAATACAAACCAAGGTGGACTAAACCCTAATAGTATGACGATAAAGCAACAAAAACGTTGGTAACTTACCTAGGTCCTCCTAACTTTCTAAAAACGTACTACGGGACGATCGGCGGAGTGGAAAAGTGAGGAACCACGGTGTTAGTCGACACTGTAGGTAAGTGAGACCCCGCCCCCTTTAGCGTGAGCCAAGAGGGTCGTCCCGTGTCCAAGACCGCCTAACTAGTCCAAGTAAAAAGGTGGAAAACATGCAAAATGAGGGAAGACCGACTAATGCCGCTATCATCCTTCCTAGGGACTCGGTCCTTTGGTAGGATCTTCACGGCAAAAGTCGGAAAAAGGCTTATTTTTGTGGGGGTTTGTTTTTGTGAGATGGGTTTTCTTTTGGCATTTTCTTTCTTTTCGACGTTTTGATTTGTTTTGCCATGCCATTCTTTTTCTTCTTTTCTATTTTCTTTTTGGCTTTTGTGCCTTTTCTTTTTCTTCACTCTTTTCTTTCTTTCTTTCATTTTTTTTTCTTTTCTTTGCCCTTTTTGGCAAGATTTGGCTTTGTTGGCATTTTCATTGTATAACAAGAAAGAGAGAATCAACAATTTGCATTTTATTTGTGTGGGTATGTGTAAGAGGTAGGGTAATGGGTGAGTCGGGACGGCGCCTTCCCTTCAAACCCACAAAAAGTGGAGAACTTGGACTAATCAAACAATCCTAAACACGGTCACCTAGGGGACGAGACTCGGTAACCAAGGCCTTTTCACACCGTGGGTGGTCATAATGGTCAAAATGCAAATCCCGTAGTAAATCCCTAGTAAGCTAGGTGGACTCAAGGTAAAGGACCAACGAAATCATTGATTTAAGGTCATTCTACAAGACTAAAGCCCAAGACTCGATTTACGTCACTAGCAAGGGAAAGTAAACACTCGCACACTAGCCTCTAAACCAGGTTTTCGAAAACCATTTACACACACGACACACAACACAACACAACACAAAACAAAGACACGGCGAAAGTAAACGAAAGAAAAAGAAACAAAAGCAACATAACAAAAACAACACAAAATGAACACATACACAACACAAACACCACCCCGAATTTCCAAATGAGCAACCAATTCTCCACAAACTTTACAAAGCTCCACCTGAGCACACCACAACACATATCTCCTCCAAACTCCACAAGAAACAAAGAGGGAAAAGGGTTGAAAAGATGTTACCGGGTGTCTTGAAAGCTCTCCAAAGCTAGCGGTGAATAAGAGACCTATAAGGAAAAAAGGAGGCAAACTCGCACAATACGACAAAAACACGGCACAAGGACAAAAAGGGAAACACACAGAAGAAAAATCTTTTTGATTTTTGTGAAAATTTTTCAAATTTTTAGGATTTTTAAAGGTTTTTCGAAAAAACTATGAAAATAAAACTACTATGACAGAATATCGCTCCCCCACACTTAAATCGAGCAATGTCTTCATATGCTCAATCGTAGTGTGCGGAGAGACAAAAGAAAAGAAAATAAACTACGAAAATAAAGCTAAAATTAAAAACAAAGTGGAGAAAAGGTAGAAGGTGTCCGGCCGGGGTGTAGTCAAGTCACCATGGGCCGAGACGAGAGAAAGATATGGAACGGGGAAGAAAAATAAAAAGAAAGAAACAAAAAGGAGATGGGAGGGGAGGGCTAGGTGTAATCAAGTCACCTAGCCCGGATTCCGTCCAAATCCGACTAACTCCTAAAAAGGGGTGAAAATCTAGTAAATGGAATAATCGATTGACTCGCGATGTAGTCACGTCGTCGGGAGTCGGGAGCAACCAAACTATGGCCTCGAAGGCCCCTAGATACCGAGACTCAAGGGAAGGGGGCAAACGATGAAAAAGAAGCGATAAAAAGACGGAAAAGTAAGGATAGTTACCCGAACTGAGCGGCTAGTAACTCACTTGCTCCATCGTCTCGTTGATCATTAGAGGCTCGCCGCTTGTTTTCTCGGTTGCCATCTCGCTTCACACTTGAAGAGAATTCACGGTAAGGGTAGTAATGGTAGGGGGTGGGATTTGATGTGAGAGTTGGTGTAAATTGAATAGGAAGTGGAGTGAGGGCATGATGATGAAGTACATGGGGCATATGGTAAGGCTAGGGTAGTTAGGGAGGTTGGGAGGGGGCATAAAACGGTTGGGTGGACTC